>OY728133.1:391040765-392371569 GCA_963277665.1 Viscum album
GAAGTCCAGAGCTGCAAAGACTAACAATCAGAGCACTTCTAAACCAATCTCAATATTTTTGCTTTGTTGTGTATCTCTTTATTAGCTTTCGAGCAGTGTGTGTTACTTTATAATAACACACTCTGTCTCCTACATAAAACTGAAGGATATATGATATCCTTACTCAAACATCTATTTACACTTGTGTATACCCACAAATAAGTGTGGAAGAGGTCCTTTCATGGCTTGGTTATTTACACCCATGAAGAACTGTGGAAGAGGTCCCTATGTGGCCTGGATAGTCCTGTGTACTGTTGTTTAACCCTGATCTAGGGTGTGGATCAAAGTTTATTTATATAAACTGCTTGGTGGAAGGTGATCACCATGTGGAGTGGATTAGGTCTCATCTTGATAATGAACCACTTGTTTCATATCCACTATGCTGCTTAATTTAGTCTTCTCTATTTTACTGCTCTATTGTATAATTCCGAAATCACTAAATTCACTTTGATAGTTAGTCTTGGAAAGAAGTCATAACTGTTTTGTATTTGTATAATAGATTCAAAAGTAATATTAATAACTGATATTAATATTACTGATAACTAATCAATCTTCTAAGAAGTTATTCAAATAGTTAAACTCTTATAACCGTATAACCTTGATTAACTGGGATTTATTTAATTTTTGGGAAATATTTTAGAAATAATTTTTATAGAAATTTTTATAGTTACTCAATTCACCCCTCCCCTCTTGAGTAATATACTTTGACCAATATTTGGTATCAAAGGTTGTTTATTAGGACTCTATTTAATCTTATTCAACTGTGATTGTAGTTTTACTTTAAAGATCTATAAATTTATGTCAATTCTAAATTTCTAGCTCTTTAAACCTATTCTGTTAGTATGGATAATAGATAGGAAGGTGTTGCAACCAACATACCACCATTCTTCAATGGAACCAACTATGCTCAATGAAAAATTAAAATGAAAATTCATTTAGAGAGTATGAGTTTTGAAATTTGTTCCTCCATTATTGATGAATATAAGATTCCTACTATTGATAGAATCACATGGGATGAACCTACCAAAACTTCCAACAATAACAATTGCAAAGCTATGAATGCTTTATACTTCTCCTTAGGATATGAGGGATTAAAAATAATTTTTTCTTGTAAAACTACCCATGAAATTTGGGATACCCTGTTTGTCTCACATAAAAAAACATCTAGTGTAAAATAAATGAGACTTAATAATTATACTATAAAATATGATGATTTTAAGATGAAACATAATGAACCTATCTCTGACATGTATCTTAGGTTAAATGAGATTGTCAACACAATGATCTCACTTGGAAGAGAAGTCACTACCAAGGAACAAATCATGAGAATCCTTAGATGTCTACCTGACAGATGGAGGGGAACCTCTGTCTCTATTAGAGAATTGTGCGATATTATAAAACTACCTGTAAAATAACTCATTGGGAAATTGATGATGTATGAGGAAGAGCTGAAAGTCAACAAGGAGGAGAAGGATGAGCCAAAGAAAAAATCTATTGCATTCAAGACCACCACCTCTAAACACAACGACAAAGAGAAACTGGAAGCTTCTATAGAAAGATCCACTAGTGAACAATCATCACCTGACAGTGATGAGGAGATAGATCAATTAGCCAGAATATTCATGCGATTTTACAAGAAGAATAACTTTTTCAGAAATCCTAACTTCAAGGGCAAATATGACCAAAAAGGAAATTGGAAGGACTGGAAAAGAAGTGACAAGACTGATGAAATTGTCTACAATGAATGTAAGCACAAAGGACATATCAAGTAAGACTGTCCAAAGCTCAAGTACAAAAAGAAATATGAGTACACAGATAGAAAATATAAAAAGCCCATGAAAGAAACCTGGAGTACTTCTGAGGACAGTTCAAGCAACTCAGAAACATCACATGATGAATAGTAAAACAAAGCCAATATGTGTTTTATGACAAACACATCTGAGGAAAGCTGTTTAAAGAGTTCCTGTAAAAGTATATGGTACTAGTAAAAAGGATGTTCAAGGCACATGATAGAAGAATACTCATGATTCAAGAACCTGATAAAAATAGATGGAGGACATGTCACGTTTGGTGACAATGTCAAAGGAAATATTATTGGCCTCAACCAAATCGGTAACTCTAACTCAGTTTTAATTTATAAAGTACTATTTTTTGATGGATTAAAATATAATATGCTTAGTATCTCAGAATTATGTGATGATGGATTTCATGTTATATTTTAAAATGATGCTTGAAATGTCTTTAATTCTAAAGAAGAATTAATATTTTCTGCATTAAGAAATTAAAATGTTTACTCTGTTAACATAGATTATTTTTATTCTCAAAATGTTTCATGTTTAAGTGTATTTCATAAAGAGTCTTGTCTCTGGAATAGGACACTAGGACACTGTAATGTTCAATCCCCTAGAAAGCTAACTAGAAAAATATTAGTTAAAGACTTACCCAAACTTTAGTTTCCAAATGACAAAGTGTGTAATCCTTGTCAAAAGGGAAAACAACAAATGGTTTCCTAAAAACCAAAGAAATAAGTGTCAAATTCTCAACCTCTTGAACTGGTTCACATGGATTTTTTTGGACCATCTAGAGTTTCTAGCTTAAATGGGAAGCACTATGTTTATGTTCTTGTAGGTGACTTTTCTAGATATACTTGGACTTTCTTTCTGGCTCACAAAAGTGAAACCTACTCTTATTTTACTAAATATTCCAAGTATATAGAAAATATTAGTGGAAATATAATTAAATCCTTAAGAAGTGATCATGGCCGTGAGTTTGAAAATCAAGAGTTTGAATCCATTTGCTCAAAAAATGGTTATAGTCACAAGTTCTCTTCCCCTAGAACACCTCAGAAAAATGGAGATGTAGAAAGAAGAAATAGAACCCTATAAGAGATTTCTAGAACAATTCTTAGTGAGTATAACCTACCTATTTATTTGTGGGCTGAAGCTGTCAATACATCATGCCACATAATCAATAGAGTATTGACCCAAACTATTCTTAAGATGACTCCTTATGAGTTATGGAACAATAGAAAACCCAAGGTTAACTACTAAAAAGTTTTTGGTTGTAAAGTCTATATCCTTATTACTAAGGAAAATATTGAAAAATTTGCATCCAAGAGTGATGAAGGTATCTTTTTAGGATATTCCATGTCTAGTAAAGCCTATAGATTTTTCAATAAAAGAACTAAATGTGTGGAAGAATACGCCCATGTCAAATTTGATGAAATAGATCCACATGACCCTGAAACCATTCTGGAGAACCTGGAGGATGATCTATCAAATCTATACATCAATTCAAAATCCTCAACACTTCTATGAAAGAATCTGTGAAAACTTCCAATTCTGGAAATTCCCTAGAATCAAGTCATAATGAACCCGGACCTGTCGATGAACCTGAACTCACTAGTCCTTCCATTTCAAGAGCTATTAGAACTCTCAAGAACCATCCCTTAGATACTATTGTAGAAGACTTAGACAAAGGAACTCAAACTAGAGCTTCTCTTAGAAATTAGGTTAAACATCAAGTCTTCTTGTCACAACTAGAACCTAAAAAAATTAATGATGCTATCAATGGTGAATTTTGGGTGATGGATTTGCAAGAAGAACTTAATCAGTTTGAAAGGAAAAATTTAGGAAACTCGTTGAAAGACCTAAGGACACATTCACCATAGGCACTAAATAGGTGTTTAGAAATAAGGTAGATGAGGTTGGTAATATAGTTAGAAATAAGGCTAGATTAGTTGCACATGGCTATAGTTAAGAAGAAGTAATTGACTATGAGGAGACTTTTGCACCATTAGCTAGACTTGAAGCCATTAGAATATTGCATGCCTATGCTGGACATCTAAATTTCAAACTATATTAAATGGATTTTAAAAGTGAATTCTTAAATGGGTATATAGTTGAGGATATTTTGTTGAACAACCCCCTAGTTTTATAAACCCCATTTTCCAAATCATATTTCTAAATTATCTAAGGATTTATATGGTTTAAAGCATGCTCCAATATCTTGGTATGATAGGTTGAGTACATTTATTATTTCCAAAGGTTTTATAAAAGGAATATCTGATCCTACCCTTTTTATAAAACTACTTTCTAATGATGTTTTAGTTGTTAAAATCTATGTAGATGATATTATTTTTGGATCTTAAAAAAATTCTTTATGTGTTGATTTTTCTAAAATGATGAAAAATGAATTTGAAATGAGTTTAATGGGTGAACTGAAATTCTTTCTCGGATTTAAAATCTTTCAAAATAATAATGGAATTATTTTAACTCAAAGTAAATTTACTAGAGATATTTTAAAACGTTTTGGATTGGATAGTACTAAAATTAGTGACACTCCCATGAGTACCACTTGTAAGTTGGATCTTGATGAAGATTGAAAATATATTGATCAAACCACTTATAGAGGAATTGTTGGAAGTTTACTCTACTTAATTTATAGTCATCCTAACATTATGTTTAGTGTGTGTTTGTGTGATATTTTCAGGCAAACCCTAAGGAATATCATTTAAATGCTGTAAAGAGAATTTTAAAATACCTCAAGCATACACCCAATCTCGGACAGTTTTATCCTATAGGACAATCATTTGAATTAGTTGGTTATTATGATGCTGATTTCGTGGCTGAAAGTTAGATAGAAAAATCACCTCTAGAACATGTCACTTTTTAGGCAAGTCACTAGTATCATGGTGTAGTAAGAAACAAAATTATATTGCATTATCTGCTGAAGAAGCTCAATACATAGTTACCGACAGTTGTTGTGCACAAATTTTGTGGATGAAACACACATTACTAGATTATGGATATCAATTCGGGCATGTACCTATAAACTATGAAAACAAAAGTGGTATTAACATCTCTAAAAATCCTGTTTCACATTCTAGGACAAATAATATTGATATAAGACATCACTTTTTGAGATATCATTATCAAAAAGGTGACATCACTTTGGAATTCACTGGTACTGAGTATCAAATTGCTAATATATTCACCAAACAACTAAATTCTGAGAGAATAAACTACATCATACATGAACTAGGCATGATAAACCTCAAATAGATATCTTACTATTTCATGTTTATGGTCTCACAGTTAGTGCTTTGTGATTACTGTTTGACAATCACTATCACACCGTACAGTTCTTGTTTATTGTCTCACCATAAAGTTCATGTTTACTATCTCACCATAATGCTCAGTTACTGTCTCACTGTAAAATTCATTATCTGTCTCACCATAACACTCAGACACGGTCTCACTGTAAATATTCTTTATGAATTTTATTAATTAAAAAAATGTGTTGCAATAATTATTCATTTCACCTCTTTACTTTCCCAAGTTTTTTACTTTTGCGATGTTCAATATTCCTAAATGATAAAATAAAGAAATTATCACTCGATTCTTCACTCAGGTTTTCTTATATTCACTCATTTTGAAACCTTCTTCAACCCTGTGAATCTTTTCTCTCTCTCAAACCTTCTGTGAATTCCCAAGATGAAGCAACCTTCATCATTGACTCCTAAGAAGTGAATCTCAAAGAAGAAGAATATTTCACCTAAGATATCACCCGAAGGACCTCTAAATCCAAATCTAGTAAACCAAGTTTTTGTACCTAAAAAGAGGTTTTCCCCAAATGGATTCTGTCTAGTAAGTCTTTGATTTTGAAAGTGTTAGAACAACAAGGCTGGTTAGAGTCATTTTCGAAGGAAGAAAAACCTATATATCCTAAGTTGGTGGATCAGTTCTATCAATATGTTCCGTTCTCCTTTGAGTCTGAAGTTGGATATGTTGTGAGAATATGGATCAATGGGTATAGATTCTCATTATCTTCTGGGTTATGGGCTTCATGGATTAGGATACCTCATGAAAGAATATCTGAGTATTATCAAAGAGGACCCCCACCTTCAACCGAATTCATTAATCTGGAAGATTCTTTGAAATCCTTAACTGGAAATAGCACTAAGAGAAGAGCCGTTTCTGCTGAACTAGATGGAGAATCAAGGCTTCTGTTCAAGTTTATACAGAATCTTGTTAGCACCAGAAAAGTTGATTTTTCTGTTTTAAAATATCAGGATGTGTTTTTGATCCAACTTATGAAAAATGGGCATAATATCAACCTATAAAATTATATCATACACCATATGTGTGAGATTATCAAAGCCACATCCAAGTCAAATTCCCTATTTTAATCTCGGCTTATCTCAGCCATGCTTCATGCCAAAGGCAAGGTTGTACCTAATGGGTAAGTAATTAAGGATTTTGAATTTTGACTCTCAAAAGCCACTATCAATAGGATGAAGATAAATTAGAACCCTTGGAAAAAGGAATTGTTAGAATACAATTACAGGGTTTATGAGAAATTCAATCCAGTGGAACATCCTTTAAGACCAAGAAATATTTCTGATCCAGTATTGGAACCAGATGAGATTGTTGAGTACTCTTTTGAAGAAGAAGAAGAAGAAGAAGAGGTGGCTGTGCCTCCCAAAGAAACTATTTCTATTTAAGAAGACAATACTACTATTACTAATGAAGTTCTTGAAGAATAAAGCCCTGCTTGTAAAGATATTATTAATCTGGAAGATCAACCCGTGGTTGAAACAGACTCTGTTTCCAAAGAAACTAACAAGAATGCCATGGAAGAACCTATAGTGGAAGAGCTACCTGGTATGCAAGAAAAAATCACGAAGAACTCCTAGTGGAACAATATTCTCCTAAAATCATCCCTTAGGCTGAAGAAAGGATGGAGCTAGCTTTTTAGTTGGCTAGGTAGGAAATGGGTGAGGAACCAAGAGCTGTTTTTATGGAATTAGATCAAGATCCTAAGCCTCTCAACCCTGAGAAGGATGATACTATTGAGGGGGAGCAACCCCCAAATCTAGATTCTACTGAAGTACCAAAACCAAGTGTTTCAAGTCCTATAGATACTCAATATAAGTTTCGTAGTTTCTATGTTGTGGATGAATCTCAGAAAGTCTCAACAAAAGGCCTTGACCTTTCCTCTTTGTTCTAGATGAAATAGGTCTCTAATATATCCCCTGCAAAGGAACCTGAAACCGTATCAATACCTATTTTTTATCCTTCATCAGACCAATAATCCTTGGTGAGTAAGGATGATCTAAAGGAATTTGGTTCTACCCTTTTGTCTAGTGTTGAAAAAGTTCTGAATTCCCAACCTCCTCTTGTGACACATGTAAGTGAGAAAGATGCCTCTTTATTGTTGGAGAAAGTTATTTGCGAGACTCAAACTAATATGCTTCATGAGATTCAAGAAGTTAGAGTTGAAAATAGAATTCTTAGTGATGAAGTGAAGACTCTAAGAGGTATGATCAAAGAAATGCAGAAAGAGATGCATTATAGGCCAAAGCTTGTTTATCCTCCTATAGAACCTGCTGTTACTCAAACCCCACAGGATGTTGTGTCTCAGATTAAACCTTATTTAGCTTCCTTAGATGATAAGGTCGCTAAAAGGAATAAACATATTGTGAAAGAAATGAACGATCTTGTGGTTAATCTAAAAAAACTCACTGATGAGTATATGGGGTGTCTTAAAAAAGTACTGAACCAACTGAAATCTCTCACCATAGCTGTCAATTATTCTAAAGCCTCTGGTCAATCCTCTCAACCCTCTTTAGATAGTAACCTGCTAAGAACAATGGTCAAATAAGAGCTTCAGAATGTGATGAGTGGCTTCAATAAATATTATCTCTTTACAGTTATCAAGAATAGTGACAAAGTTCATGACCTGGTCCAAATCCACTCAAAAATTGCTAATGATGCTCAGTAAGAGATTGCCAAGAAAGTGGATTTCTACATCAACCGAATCTTCTCAAAGACTGATATGACAAATAATTTCAATTATCTTGTCGAAAATATATAGATTCCTCTTGTGACCCAAGATTTCAAGACCCATGTCCAAAAGCTCACAGAGTTTACTCGGTTTCTGGACAAGTTTATATAGAACAAGGATGATTTTGAGAAAGCCATTCAATATGATGGGGAGATCATTTCGGATTTTACCAAACTTCTGAGGCCCTATCTTCATGTCCGGAGTACATCCATTTTTGCTTTTGCAGATGCCCCTATAAGACCTGGTCTTCCTACCTTCACCTCTATCCTAGACTCCAACACTATATTTTTCAGCCAAGCACTGAGTCAGATCAGGCCTGTGATCCTTGATCAACAACTGCCTCAATCTTCTACTGCACCTACTCTGGCTCTATCTGTTTTTGAAGGACTTCCTTTACCTTCTCTATTGACTATCTCACTCCCTTATTCTACCTCCACTTCTATTCCTATGGATTCCTCTTCTACTAATACTGAAAAAGGAAAAGAGAAGTCCAGCCCTTGAAAAAGACCAGTGATTAATCCTTTTTGATAGGAATGATGTTTCTTTGGTTTTTATCCTTTCAGTCTGTACTAGATCTTATTTTCTTTAATGACATGTGAACTTTTCATGACTTCTCTTATTATATCTTTTTTATAATCCCAAAAGGGGGAGAAATCCCTATATGTTAGACATTTATCTCTATATCTATAGTAGAATAAAATATACACTTTAAATCTATGTGATTTGTGATCATCAAAAGGGGGAGATTGTTGGACTCCTCATGGACTACTCATGTTTTAAGGATCACAAATCCTATTCAACCTGGTTAAATCTTGTAAATTATATCAATTCATGTATATTATTTCTTAAGTATTCTCATGCTTTAAGAAGATCCATTAAAGATCTTAATTTCTGTACATTCAATTTAATTACTTTATACTATCCTTGATTTAATTTTATAATATCTTCTTTGACAAATGATTATGTTTAATCCATTCTATGATCATAATTGCTTAAGTCTGAATACAGTTATCTGGAAAATTATAAGACACTGTGAGTCTGCTAGTGGTTATGTCTTTATGGAAAATTGAAGTAGACACCTTGAAGCAGATACCGTGAAGTAGACACCGTGAAGCAGACACCGTGAACAAGACATTGTGACCATGAGACACCATGACCATGAGACACCATGACTAGGAGACACTATGACCAATCCAGACAGTGTGTGAAGGAGACACCATTTCCATGAAATACTATGACATTGTTTTCTAATATATTTTGTCGTATTTCAATTTAATCTTTAACAGTCATATTTTAAGATTTTAATGCACTGACATAATTAATGTTTCTTTGTAGACATATCATTGGATAGTACGAGGTACGAGGTGTAGAATACATGCAACCTGTCGGCCCCAACACATGCACTCCAAGATAAATGAAAAGTGTTTCCTAGAAATAAGAAACATATGAGAAAGAAAACCAAGCGGGCATGAGCACCATAACGAAGAACACACTTAGAGAATTTTTTTGAATAAAATCCTATTTCATGAAACTCGAAACTTCTGAGGAACACACAAAGAATATTTGAAATCTAGAATCGAGGAAATATTCGCACTATCCAACATCATGAAGAACACATGCCACTTTTTCTGTCTTACGACACTATGTTTTCTAGACGAGGAATTGAGCTCTGCATCTACTTCATCTCAAAAGTCCAGAGCTGTAAAGACTAACACTCAGAGCACTTCTAAACCTATCTCAATATTTCTACTTTATTTTGTATTTATTTATTAACTTTTGAGCAGTGTGTGTTCCTGTATAATAACACACCCTATCTCCTGCATCAAACTGAAGGATACATGATATACTTACTCAAACATCTATTTAAACTTGTGTATACCCACAGATAAGTGTGGAAGAGGTCCTTGTGTGGCCTGGTTATTTACACCCACGAAAAACTGTGGAAGAGGTCCCCGTGTGGCCTGGACAGTCCTGTGTACTGTTATTTAACCCTGATCCAGGGTGTGGATCAATGTTTATTTATATAAACATCTTGGTGGAAGGTGATCACCAAGTGGAGTGGATTAGGTCTTAGCTTGAGACTAAACCACTTGTTTCATATTTGCTGTGCTTCTTAATTTAGTCTTCTCTGTTTTACTCCTCTATTGTATAATTCAGAAATCACTAAATTCACTTTGATAGTTAGTCTTGGAAATAAGTTATAATTGTTTTGTCTTAGTAGAATAGCTTCAAAAGTAATATTAATAACTGATATTAAGATTACTGAGAACTAATCAATCTTCTAAGAAGTTATTCAAATAGTCAAACTCTTATAATCGTATAACCTTGATTAACTAGGATTTCTTTAATTTGGGGAAATATTATAGAAATAATTTTTACAGAAATTTTTATAGTTACTCAATTCACCCCTCCCCTCTTGAGTAATCTACTCTGACCGACACTGTTATTTCCTTTTTCATGCCCAACCACAAAAACTATCATCATAGGTCTCAGTACATTTTTGTCACACCTAGATACACCACCCACTTTAAGGAATGAAATTCATGCATCAGCTACTCCCATATTCTCATAATAACAACAAACCAATTTCTGACATAGATGATCTCATCCTCATATATCATCCAATATGAAGGTGTCTCACCACCATAAAATCTTTCCCTCAAGGAAAAAAATTCCAGATCATCATAATGCCTATCCCTAATCCATCACAAAAGTGTTGAATCCACTTAAACTGATATGAGATTCATTTGCTCCTGACTATCTTGAACCACAACATGCATCTCATCCAGTAAATTCATTGACTTCCCCTCAACACTAGAATCCTAAACTACGCGAGTCTGAGTTTTCCTACTTAAATAATCAATAACAACATTTCCCTTTCTGGGAATATATGCTTGCAAAAAATAAAATTCTACATATACTCATTCTATATTCGTTACTGAAGATTCAAATATCTATGTTAAAAGATATACTTAATGCTCTTCTGATCCGTTTACATTGTAAACTTTTCACCCAATAGATGATGTCACCAACACATCAAATCATAAACCACTTAAACTTACTCGAGGTCATGTGTAGGGTAATTATGTTCATGTGGACTCAGTTTTTGAGATCTATATGCCACAAATCAATCTCCCTACATCAACATGTCTCGAAGACTTATCCTAGAAGAGTAAAAAAAACACTGTATACTCTTCACCTGGCTCGGGTAGGATTAAAATTGGTGCTAATTTCAAATGATTTTTCAACTCCTAGGAAGAATTATCACAAGATTTTGATCATTCAGATTTAATCCCCTTCTTGTTCAAGCTTGAAAGTGGTTCTTCCAATCAGAAAAAGTCTTGGATAAACCTCCAATAATATCCATTTAACCCCAAAAAGATATGGATATAAAATATTTTCTTAGGATGATCCCAAGAATAAACTGCCTGGAACTTCTCTGGGTCTACCAACACACCATCCTCTAAGATGATCTAACCCAAGAAGTGTACCCGATCAATAAAAAACTAACACTTAGATAGGTTGGTGTATAACTGATGCTCTCTCAGTGTACTCAGGATGATGTCAAGATATTGGGAATGATCTTCACAAGTCTTGGAGTACACGGAGATTTCATCTAAGAAAACTACCACAAAATGATCAAGGTATAAATGGATGATTTTGTTCATCATATCCATAAACACTACTGGTGCATTCATCAACAAAAACAACTTGATGATAAACTCATATATGTTGTACCTCTCAAACCCCTCGAGGTTTAATTTTCATGATCACAATCACCCTCTTATGTTTCTAACATTGTTTCAAGTGTTTTTGATTGATAGGAAACAAATCAGGTGGCCAAGGAATTGGGCCAAGAAAGAAAGCTGGCAAATGGACTGAAATCCAGACCACCGGCCAGCCGGTGGAACACCACCGGCCAGCCGGTGGCACCTGCACTCAAGAGGGAGCCTCTGCCTCCCCACCGGCCAGCCGGTGGCCTCAGCACCGGCCAGCCGGTGGCACCCTCTCCAAATAGTGAAGGCTACTGCCTCACCACCGGCCAGCCGGTGGCTCTGGTACCGGTCAGCCGGTGGCACCTGGACCTGACTTCTCCTCCTCTGCCAAGGCACCGGCCAGCCGGTGGCCCTGTACCGGCCAGCCGGTAGCACTGGTCAAACTAGCCGTTGGCTTTGACCAGTCAACTCCAAAAGCCTCCCAACGGCTCCGAGGCCTTTTCCAACGGCTCCAAAGCCCTCCAACGGATACTTGAAGGTTCCTAGCCTATAAATAAAGGCCTAGGAATCCCCGGAACATAACCCAAGCCACCGGACACATTGTTGATCATTTTGGCGAAGCTCCGGCGGATTGTTCCAAGAGAACCCCAAGTGCTCCATCCATTTCCACATCCAAGAGCACCACTCAAGAAGCTTGGGAAAGCAGCCTTCAACATCTCCAATCATCAAAGGCGCCCAAGGCTTCTCCTCATATACGGTTTTATTGTTTTATTTATTTTTGAGCTTTAAAGTTGGGTTTGTGCCTACAAACCCCAACCCTTTTCTCATCCCCTCTTTCTTTGGGTTCTCACACCACCACTAAGGTGTGAAGAGGTTTCCAAGCCTTACCTTGTAAAAGGCTTGAGATCGGTGAGCTAGCCTTCACCCGTAAAAAGGCTAGTGGGTTATTGCTTAACCATCAAAAGCATTGGGTTCTTGCTTAACCATCAAAAGCAAGCTGTAATAGGTCCTAGTGCTACCTCAAAGCCTAGTGGGTTTCTTGCTAAAACCATTGAAAAGCAAGCGGTAGGAATCTCTCAACGGTTGAGTTGGGAGCGGAGACGTAGGCCGGGTTTTGGCCGAACTCCGTTATCAATTTGCGTGTCTTGCCTCTTTATTTCCGCTGCATTTATACTTTGATTTTTAAATTGTTAATCAATTTTTTTAAAAGGCAATTCACCTCCCTCTTGCCATCATTCCCTCCTTGGGGTATTCTTCCGACCCAACAATTGGTATCAGAGGGACCTTTGAGTAATTCCTTAACCCGGTTTCAAAGTTAAGATTTTTTTTAATGGCATCTACCTCTTTCGCCCCCGAGGGCTACTCTTTGGGTCGGGCTCCATTTTTTGATGGGTCCGACTATAATTATTGGAAAACCCGCATGACCACTTTTTTAAGAAGCATAGGTTATCCGATTTACAAAATAGTCATGCAAGGTTACACTTTGTCTACCCCCGATGAATCCAAATGGACCCCCGCCGATATTAGGAATTTTGAGTTTGATGGCAAAGCCATGAACGCTCTCCATTGCGGCTTAGATAGAAATGAGTTCAATCGAGTGTCTACTTGCACCTCCTCACATGAAATTTGGAAACTTTTAGAAGTAACTCATGAGGGCACTAACAAAGTTAAGGACACTCGGTTAGATATGTATAGACAGGATTTTGAATCTTTTTCAATGCATCCAAATGAGTCTATTTCTGAAATGTTTACACGATTTACTGACGTGTGCAATGGGAGAAAGTCCCTTGGTGATGATGTTTCAGCTGAAACTATGGTAAAGAAGATCTTATGGGTCCTTCCGAGCTCATGGGCACCAAAGGTGACGGCGATCCAAGAAGCTAAGGACGTCAAAAATATGCCGGTCGAGGAGCTCATCGGATCCCTAATGACCTACGAGATCACGATGAGGAGGCAAGCACAAAAGGAGGGCACCCCTATCAAAACTCCAAAGAACATCGCCCTCAAGGTACAAAAAGAAGTAAGCTCCTCCTCCTCATCCTCTTCCTCCTCATCTTCATCATCTTCAAGCGGCGACTCGGAAATGGAGAATCTCGCCCGCCAAATGCAAAAATTCATGAAGAAGCACAAGAAGAAGAAGAAATCCCGCAAGCACCGAAAGCAAGAACTCACCGCAAGAATCGAGCCAAAGGTAAAATGCTACGGGTGCGACGAAAAGGGCCATTACAAGCCCGATTGCCCACTCAACAAGAAACGGGCCACGCCAAAGGAAAAAGGAAAGAAGAAGGTCCTCAAGGCGACATGGAGTGACACCTCCTCTTCATCATCTTCCTCCTCCTCCTCAAGCGACCAAGGTACAAAATGCCTAATGGCATTCCATGAGGTAACATCTTCCGACTCCTCCTCTTGTTCTTCAAATTCAAATTCTTTAAATCATCTCTCTTATGAAGAACTCTCTCACGCTAGAGACCAACTTGAAAATGGTTTTCACGAACTCTCTTCAAAATTTGTTTCTTTAAAAAAATCTTTCAAAAAACTCTCCTCCGAAAAAGAACAACTTCTCAAAGAGAAGGAGGAGTTGACCCTAAAAATCCAAAACCTCCCCGATGTTGATTCCTTGGAATCAACCATCAAAGACCTAAGGGAGACCCTAGCCAAGTTCACCCAAGGTGAACAAAATTTGAAAAATATTCTCGGTTCCCAACGTATATCCCGAACCACCAATGGACTTGGCTATACCAACCGAGCCTCCTCCTCCCATGCTCAAACTGTTTTTGTAAGGGGGAGCTCCGATTACAAATTTTGTAATTATTGCAAGAAAACCGGGCATCTCATTTATGAGTGTAATTGTAAAAACGCCCGGTATGGCCAACCCAAGTCTATTTTCTATAGTGACGAGTTTTATAGGAGAAGACCCTCCATGAGACAAGTTTGGATTGAAAAATCCCTCCTTGCGAGTCTCTCCGGGCCTAAAATTGTTTCTTTTCAAAATCCCACTCCCCGGTGATTCATTATTTTATTTAGGGGGAGAACCTTCTCTTTTTCAAAATCTCAAAATTCAAAAATTACATTTGGTTTCAAATTTCAATTTTCAATTCTTTTTCAATTCAATTTAAAATTTTCTATTTTCAATTGGTTTCCAACAGTTGGTATCGAATTTGTTTTTGATTCAAAACTTTCAATTCAAACTGTTATTCAATTTTCATTTCAAAATTTTCAAACAATTGGTATTATTTTCAATTGGTTTAAAATCGTGATTTTCAACTTTTCCCTCAATCAAGTTTTATGCCCCATTCTATTTTGATAATCACAAAGGGGGAGAAATTTCTTGATTGATTGGGGGAGAATCATTTTCATCATGCTTAGTATTTCCTTTCAATTTCAGCATTTTACATTAATTGTTTTGGTGATTGTGATCATCAAAATAGGGGGAGATTGTTGTACCTCTCAAACCCCTCGAGGTTTAATTTTCATGATCACAATCACCCTCTTATGTTTCTAACATTGTTTCAAGTGTTTTTGATTGATAGGAAACAAATCAGGTGGCCAAGGAATTGGGCCAAGAAAGAAAGCTGGCAAATGGACTGAAATCAAGACCACCGGCCAGCCGGTGGAACACCACCGGCCAGCCGGTGGCACCTGCACTCAAGAGGGAGCCTCTGCCTCCCCACCGGCCAGCCGGTGGCCTCAGCACCGGCCAGCCGGTGGCACCCTCTCCAAATAGTGAAGGCTACTGCCTCACCACCGGCCAGCCGGTGGCTCTGGCACCGGTCAGCCGGTGGCACCTGGACCTGACTTCTCCTCCTCTGCCAAGGCACCGGCCAGCCGGTGGCCCTGTACCGGCCAGCCGGTAGCACTGGTCAAACTAGCCGTTGGCTTTGACCAGTCAACTCCAAAAGCCTCCCAACGGCTCCGAGGCCTTTTCCAACGGCTCCAAATCCCTCCAACGGATACTTGAAGGTTCCTAGCCTATAAATAAAGGCCTAGGAAGCCCCGGAACATAACCCAAGCCACCGGACACATTGTTGATCATTTTGGCGAAGCTCCGGCGGATTGTTCCAAGAGAACCCCAAGTGCTCCATCCATTTCCACATCCAAGAGCACCACTCAAGAAGCTTGGGAAAGCAGCCTTCAACATCTCCAATCATCAAAGGCGCCCAAGGCTTCTCCTCATATACGGTTTTATTGTTTTATTTATTTTTGAGCTTTAAAGTTGGGTTTGTGCCTACAAACCCCAACCCTTTTCTCATCCCCTCTTTCTTTGGGTTCTCACACCACCACTAAGGTGTGAAGAGGTTTCCAAGCCTTACCTTGTAAAAGGCTTGAGATCGGTGAGCTAGCCTTCACCCGTAAAAAGGCTAGTGGGTTATTGCTTAACCATCAAAAGCATTGGGTTCTTGCTTAACCATCAAAAGCAAGCTGTAATAGGTCCTAGTGCTACCTCAAAGCCTAGTGGGTTTCTTGCTAAAACCATTGAAAAGCAAGCGGTAGGAATCTCTCAACGGTTGAGTTGGGAGCGGAGACGTAGGCCGGGTTTTGGCCGAACTCCGTTATCAATTTGCGTGTCTTGCCTCTTTATTTCCGCTGCATTTATACTTTGATTTTTAAATTGTTAATCAATTTTTTTAAAAGGCAATTCACCCCCCTCTTGCCATCATTCCCTCCTTGGGGTATTCTTCCGACCCAACAATATAGTCCATACCTTCTTCTAAAATAAGTCCTCAATATATCAGAAGTTTTAAATATCAAATAATGATACCCTAATCTCAAGTCGATCTTGAAAAAGAGACATTCCCCTCTCAACTATTCAAATAGATAATTGATACATAGAAGAGGAAACATATTCTTCACTATCATCAAATTACACTTTTGGTAATCAACACAGAAGCAAAGAGTCCCATAAGCCTTCTTAGAAACAAAAACTATTGAACCCTAATGAGACATACTCAGATGGATAAAACAATTATCCAAAACTCTTACATTGGATTCTTGATCTCTTAAATCTATGTAGGTTCTATTCAATATAGTGGAATAGAAATCTTCTCATCCCTCGACATGATCTCAATAGTAAATTCCACATCTCTCTCAGGTGGTATCCCTGGATTGTATTCCGGAAATACAACCTAAAACTTGTGCACTATAGGTGGAAATAAATCATTCTTTACACCCCCTTTATCCAGAAATAGAATAGAACCATGTGTAGTAAGACCCCATAGTTGTTGGTGCACTGTCCCTGCACAACCCTCCTTGATATCCCATTCCCCATAGTGAACGTATTATTCAACCTCAAGATACACAAAGGCCACTCTCCTCTAATAAAAATTAATGTGAGATGGTTATAATACTAACCAATCAATACCCATAATTAGTTTTAATCCTAACATGTAAATAATATTGAGATCCTAAAGAAAGAGATACTCTCCAACCTTTAGAGAACACCCCTTGAACAAGAAAATGTTTCTCAACCATAATCTCAAAGGAGTGTCTATCATCAACACCCCACTAACAAACTCTACTTACTGGCCCAAACCATTCAAAATTTGTTAATAAATAAACTAATGAGAGGAACCAATATAAAATAAGACACTAACTATCATAAAAGATAAAATAATATTACCTATGACTATCGGTGTTTCAACGTCGCTCTCTATAAGTGTAGGATGAATGGCATGAGACTATCCTTCCCCTATTCCCTAGGATGAAACCTAATTCCCCTATGCTAAACCACTATACTGATACATGTGATTATACCTAGAAGAACCACGTTCACTACCTCTACTTCCTCATCTAGTAGAAATCCGACTGTCAGACTTATATGGTGTAGAAGATCCCCTTCATGCACCCTAGTTCTATATAGCTCCTCCATCACTACCTATCTGTCATGAGTTCCTATAGAAATTCCATAGATGTCGCATCCTACCAAAATATAGAAACTCTATTAGCGGTCAAGGAAAGTGTCTATGATAGTGGCCCTTCCTACCTCACCGTTGACAGGGAATCTGGATAAGGTCCTGTGTAACTAACCCTCCCCCCTAGACACTATTTTTTTCACTAACCTGACTAACATTCTCATAACGATGCTTCCTTATCTCAGAATACATACCTCCAGATCATCTAGTAGAAAAAAATGTCCTACAATCAAAGATTATTTCATTTTACCTTCAGCTATGAGAGCCTAATCCACCATGTTATAATACTTCTTTAAGAAAAAAGGTTAACTTGAGACTTAATCTCACATTTAATCCCATCCTAAAAATGCATCACCATAGCTGTCTCATCCCCTACCAATGATGGAGAAATGTGATGAAAATATACTAAGAGTATAACATAGTCCATCAAATACATATTCCCCAGAGTCTCCTCATGAACTCATATTCTCTCTCCTACCTCAGTATCTATGGAAAAAAGTGCCAAAGGAACTTCTCTAAGAAGTCATTCCATAAAATACCACCATCCTATCCAGTCTATACCTGAATGTCCCTCCAAAACATCACTGATCCTTAGAGTATATAAGTGGTCAACTTTACCCACTTCTTAATAGGATTCTGCAAATGGTCATGTATGGTCTGGATATACTTAATCCAGAACTCATATCCCTTCAGTCCTCCCTCTCCCGTAAAAGTTAAAGGTGTTGCAAGTGAAACTCCCTCATCAGATCAGACATGATTTTCATGACCCACCCTAGGTCTCTTCGAATTAATTCCATAAACCAAGCAAAGTTTTCATGGAACTGCTCTCCCACATCCCCACCTAGCACTATCAGTTCCTCAGGTTCCACTATAAGAGGAGCATCTCTAGCCATGCCATCCCACCGTACTCTCGACAAGATTCATCATGGAGGAATATATCTATAATGAAAAAAGATATCTCAGGACACATAACAAAACTTTTACACATTTATGTAGGAGGAAAACAACATAATAAAAAAATTATTTTCCTCCAAACCCTACCACATGGTCAAAACTGAGATGCTAACACTACCCTTAACAATCATACATCTAGGTCACGGTTAACAAAGTGTAAAATAATTCTCATCATTAAAGTTTTATTAGACACCCATTTATTCACATTTTTTTTCAACCTTTCCAATTTTTAGGTTCACATTAAGAACCTTTTTTAATTCAATTACACAAGAAAGGAAAACCGGTTCAAGTTTAATAACTTTCCCAAAACCCATTTGACCTCGCATGCCTAAAGTGATTCATATCACAAAATAATCATGAGTACCTAGAATGATTAATGTATACTCAAATATCATGCCATAATGGACCACAAGTTAAATATTATAAAATATTAGAAACAAAATTAACATCCCACAACAAGTGCATCACCCAAGGTGAAATAATATTCAACTGTAACAAAAAACAATAATAATAACAATCCCTCTCTGGGTACTTAGGTTCTCCCATGTACATGGGTTTGATACTCCCTTTCAGAAGTTCTTAACTAAGGACTGAATCTTCTTATTCTCCTATCTAACCTTACAAGATAGTAAAATAAAAGAAAATAAAATAAAATAGGGTTGTGATACCACTTTGTAACACCCCGACTCTGGTTCTATGCACCGATGTCCCAAGCCAGTCAGCATTGTGACATGAAGCATGCCTCCCCATGTACCATAGGCCGATGATTAGAAGTGAGGCTCTAATATTTATCATGAAGATAATATATCCTATTTTAATAGAGTAATACTCTAGTAGAAGAAAATAAACATAACTTAATATCATATAAATATAAATAGAACAATACCAATATATCAAGATGACCAAAAATGGAAAAACAATATCTTAACTGAACATTAGATATGCCATGCCAAAGTGTTTTCCAAGTGTCAATATGAAAACTCAAAAGTAAAGACAATGGATACTCTAAAGTGGGTCCAAAACCATGTTTAGTTCCCTCATTCATGCTTCATCCCAAATACTTCATCTAACATACAACCCTTAACCTCTCATAAAGCCATGAATTCTATTCAGGTACCGTCCAGGCAGCCCGATTAGGGTGTGAGTACAAGTTATTAGGCCACCACTAATTATATCCAAAACAATATCTAGTCAAAAAAAATTAATGAAACTATATAAATAAACAAATTAAATGTGTAATTAAATAGTTTTCACATTATCAATTATTCTTTATTAAACAATATAAATCCCACAGGTTCCTAGGAACACCCAAACTCTCAATACATGCTTCAGCTCATGTCAGAGTCTGAACTATCCTTAAGGGATAACATATATCTAAATTCTGCAGTTACCATTCATTATCTCAATATCACACATGAATTTCATTATTACCATTAATTATCTCAATATCACATATTAATTCCATTGCTACTATTAATCATTACAATATCACACATGAATTCCATTATTACCATTCATTATCTCAATATTACATATGAATGCCATTTTTACTATTCATAATTTCAATATCACATATGAATTACATTGTTACCATTCATCATTTTAATATCACATATGAATTCCATTATAACTATTCATCATTTAAATATCACACACGAATTCCATTGTTACCATTCATCATTTCAATATCACATATGAATTCCATTATTACTATTCATCATTTCAAATCACACATATCACAATACAACATTAATTACTTCACCAATTAATTAATAAAATTCAACAACTTCATATTAACTTCCATCCATTAATTAATTCAACAATTGATTAATCACATCTATCTCATTAATAATTCAACAATTAGTTTATCACATCAATCCCCTTAATTAATTTACCAATTAATTAAGAAAAAAAATCCTATTAATCAATTCATCAATTAATTAATCACATAAATCATATTAATTAATTAAATAATTAATAATCCCAATTCACAATCTCAAATATACCATAATTAATTCAATAATTAATTATTCAATTCACAACCCCAATATTCCATAAATAATTCAACAATTTATTATTTAGTTAATAATTAAATATCTCCATTATTAATCCAATAATTAATTATCCCAATTCACAATCTCAAATATCCCATAATTAATTCAAAAATTAATTATTATTTTAAAAATTCAATATCTCCATAATTAATTCACCAACTAATTATCCCAATTCACAATCTCAAATATCCCATGATTAATTCAATAATTAATTATCCCAATTCGATCAATTCAATATCCCCAATTTCACAATTCCCTAGTTAATTAATTCACCATATTAATTAATCCAATGGAAGAACTCAACTTCTAGTCATCTAATATAAATTCTACAATTACATAGATGTAATTGAAATCAAGAATTTGGGATTTGAATAATAGACCAACCACCTAAAGATTTATGATCAATGCTCGCCAACCAAAATCCCCAAATTAAGTGGAATGAAGAGGAAGAATTTGATATTGATTCAATTAATAGATCTAATATTTAAAATAATAATGATAAAAAACCTAGATCTAGATTAAGATTCAATAGGGTACAAACATCTCTATTTTATCCTGGAAGAGGAGTGGGAGTGAAAGAGAGATCTAAACGGGAAGAAATCAATTACCTAGGGAGGTGAAGATCTTCAATCCACCCTTTGATTCACCATGATCAGAGGTTTAGAAGGCTTGAAATATGTCTAGAAGCCTCCAAAATCCTAAAAGAGAGGTTAGGGTTGATCTAGGGATTAATAATGGTTAAAATTGGGGGGGGGGGGGGGTTGGGAAATTTTTAAACAAAATTTTAGGCTAATTAAAACCCCGCGCACAGTTTTCAAACTGTGCGCATTAACAATACACCTATTCAGGGGGGTGCACAATTTCAATTTTTAGGGTGAAAAGTTTCAAAAAATGTGTTCCAGTCATGTAGAACCACTTTTTCTAGTGTTTCATGGTTTTCTAGGCTAGGACACACAGTTAGGGAGAACCGTGAACCAATTGTGCACTACCCTCTTTATTTCAAAATTTCAAAATTTTCACCTAAACACGCCCCAAGGAAAAAACCAAATGATAAGAACTCAAAAATAGTCAAAAGAGTACCTGAAAATGATCCGAAGACATCTCAAAAAATTCCAGGGTTTTACACACAACCCCTATATAGAAACATCATCATCATCCAACAACCAATTTCAAAATTCCATCCATAATTTAACAATCATATATCAAGAAACATTTTTCACAAAAAAGAAACACTGATAATAGCCCATAAAAAATTTCTCATTTCAAAATTACTACCATACCAACCATTTACTAATTCTTATTATCGTTAGATTTATTATTCATTAACTTAGGCTAAACAGTTCAATAGTCATTACAACCCTTGATTCATTTTAATTCCAAAGTCCAATATTCTTACATTCCATCCACACACACTATTCATATTCAACTCATATTTGTTCTCACAAGTATGGAAAACCCATACATCTATATAACACAATTTATAGGCCATTTAATCCTTATTAAATAGATTAATATAATCATAATCAATTCACACTTTGATCATTAACAATTTATCACAACCCAATCTCCTTCAAATTCTACATTCATCATGCCATTCGTGTTCTATTCATTTCATAACTATAAATAATTTATTAAAATACCATTGAACCGACATTCCTTTAATTTAAAAGTCATTTCATAGTAAATTAATCATTTTTTATAAATAAATACTCTCTAGTTTTCATATTACCCTTTAAATTCTCATTTTTTCATCATCTATTCATTATCTCAAGGTTTATTAAACTTTTCACATTATTACTATCAATTAAAAATTCCCACTTCCCTTCCATATTACCATTATTATTCATAAAAAAATTTAAAAATGTTCAAGGAAAAATATAATCGCAACATGAAAAAATCATGAAATTATCAACACCCAAATTATAGGAATTTCATTCGTAATTACTAGATATAAGGAGTTATCCAATTATTTAGGTGAATTATTATTTAGTGATTTAAGAATAAAGTGATCCATAACAACTATAACCCTTAAATAAGGGAAAAACATAATCTAAATCCTTGAATTTGATTATATTTTATGAGTAAATTGAAGTAATTAATTGATTAGTAGGGTGTCAAGGATCATTATAATAATAATATTGGAACCACAAAAACCGACTTAATTAATAGGAATCAAAACATAACCAACATTAAGAAAATCATAAAGAACATGAAGTCTACCCTATTAATCTCCAATTTTAACATACCAATTTATTATTATATTATTATATTTATTCTCCTTTAATGTATGTTTCATATATTCTTTCCCTCTCCTGACAAATGAAGAACACGCATTAAGAAACATCATTAAATATAAATGTTGAACATGATTATATGTATAGAAGGAATCAAAACAAGTAAAACCAATCATATTTTTATAGATCATAGAAGATAAATATATAAATCCATTACCTCAATAATACAAGGAATTCCACTTTAAGAGAAGTAAAAAAAAAACAACAATAAAGCCAAAATAACTCCCTCAAGCTTGTAACATCACATCCATCATCAAGAAATTGATTGGGATCCATAGAAACTATGAACAAAAGATGATTTCAGCAACCATAGGGGAAGAAAAAGAGGAACCCAAGTAAAGGAAAGAGAAGGATACCTTGAATCAAATGAGGATTAATCCTAAAACAAGAGGTTATAATCTCTAAAAAGGATAACATAGGGGTTCCAAAAGGGTATGGGGTTGATTAATGTTTATAGAAAGAAGATAAAAGATGAAAAAAGGAAGTATATACAACCTATATATAATAATAATCAACTTAAATATAACATAGAGTGAAGAAACTCAAAATAACCATACCGGACTTTTGTAAAGTGAGATATGAAATCTTGAATATTCAAAATGGATACCTCCTTCAATCTTGGTAGGCATTCTACCATATTTAAAACATATTTGACCACCACCATGAGTAAAACCATGGTGTGGAGAGAATTATCTTGACGTTTCAAACCACAACACCTAATCCTATTTTGTTATGAACCATAAGTTATCATTTCCTAGCCTTCCCACACAGACTAACCACAACTCGACCTCTTGAACTTACGACATCACCATGGAAACCTCCTCATCATTTCATAATCACTATTTCCAATAGGAAACTTACTAAAGTATCTCCATCCTCCAAAACATATGAAAAAGCACTGGTATGGTGTGGTGGTCTTGAAATAGCTCCATCTAAGGACTATAGGGGATAAAATCAAAATTATAGTGTAGTTGACCCAACTTTTTTACATATAGATGCACCTCAATACACTATGCATTCCAAAACTCCATCTACTATGGTGTTGTGGCTTTCCCCTAGGCACTTGAATGTACCACACCTGAAAACCAAGTATTTTTCACCCCTCTTTTATGCATGGGTGAATCAATATGAAAAAATCCTATATAAAATAGATTCCCTAATTTTTTCATCCACTATAGTACACAAACCTTCAAAATGAACACCACCACACCCACCACTATGTCATGGTGAACCTATGAATTTATAATATTATCATCCAAATTCTTTAATTCCTCCAAAATCCATAACGATTCTTCCAAACACATGTAAACACAAAGGAATAGGTTGGAAGGGTATAAAGAATTACATTGGATACCTCTCAAACCATTCTATTCCTTGAGAATCAGAACATATGCGAAGAGAAAGAAAAAGGGGATAGTCTAAAGAACCACCCTGTGAGATATCTCTAAAAATATCACTATGAACAGAATAGGACCAATATACAAGAAGAAATGGTTATTAAAACGTGTGATATCAACACTTAAAATTTAATTCCTAAGGAATATACGTCCCAAAAAATGGGTACACCACCGAATAGAGCCAAGAATAACACTAACCACTCTATCTCAAAATAAACATGCCATTAATTAATACTTTCACCTCAACCATACCTCAATATAGTTATATATTGGATTAAATCACTCTATAAATTTAAAAACCCCTTTAAAGAAAAAAATTTCAATGAGATTCATGAAAACACAAGTACTTAACTTTTAAATCCCAATCAATATCCACTCTTAAAATAATTTTCAAAATCCACCCCATGGTCTCAATGAAATGAGTAGATTTAGAAAAAAAATTCCCACTGCTAATTGTACTACAAAGATAGATAAACATAGTGAATCTTGGGTAAATATTATTGATGATCCCCCAAAACATTACATTGTTAACATATTAGCTCTCTATACACATGAAACATCTAGCTACTCAAACCTAGAGCACTAATCCATACTCTAGACTTAAAATATCACCTCACTCTCTTATTTTGTGATCACCAAAACCCAAAACTCTAAGCATTCATCTCAAACTTCCAAATCGTTCGAGATGGGTCTTTGATATAACCTGCTATCATTGATAATTCTCAATCCATGATACCTTCTTGATCTATCAATTCTTACCAAGTCATTAATTTGGTAGGAAATACAGATTTAGAAATCACTAACCTCAAGGTAGACTAAAAAAGATGTTCTATTTCTCTCTCATCTGGTATAAATTATGGAGACCAGCTAACCAAAACCATATAATGAATCCCAAATCTACAAAAAATCTAATATCCATTCCAAATATCCTGATTTTCTTTTATATGACCACACATCCTCACTTTGGAGAATAAATCCTTCTTGAATAATTCAAGAAATCCATCCGATAACATCTCTTCTGGGCCACCTCACTTCATCTCCCATAATCATTAATCCACATTCCAAAATAAGACTATTTTCAATGTCACTGAAAACTAATCTAGAGTGTTCACTAACTCAAAGGAAACTTTAACTTCAAGTGACAAATTCTCAACACTAGGGCTAGAGGCTCTGTGGAAGAACTTTAGTTCATCCTACCACTAAAATTTTAGAAAAGCTCTATCCTATGATTCCTAAAATTCTTTCCCATACCAAACATCTTGAGGGTGTTTAGATGACATGAGTTTAGATGAAATAATAAAAAGGTTGATATAATCCACACAAGAACATTAATAATTACAAAGGATAATAACATTTTTCATGAAAGACACATTAACTCACAAAATTCCCTTTCTAACCATCTTAGTTTAATAACAATCCACACCACCACAAATAAACCCCCACATAATGCACCTCATCACACAAACTCTATCTCATCATCCACATCTCCTAATTCTAACCACGAAAACAAACCAAATCGAACAACACCCATCACTTCTCAAATCACCCTATAAAATCTAAAAAACAATCCCCTCTTTAAAAACACTATCTCTACCACCATTTAAAACTTGATTAAACCCATTCCATAAACAACCCAAACCAACGCAAAACACTTCCTCATCCCCAAAAAACTATACAATGATTTTTTTGCTGCATAAATCACTACTATCTATTTCTAACAAGGCATCCAATCAAAAACCCGCTGCCCAACTCATCCCGACACCCAAACCTACCACATAAATCATGAAAATCAAAACCAAACCTAAAAAAGTGAATCCAATAAAAAAATTAATCACCACTCATCATTATTTCATAATAATTAATTTTTGATAGAAAAAAATCATCACTGAATTCTAGGTTTTTCAAATAACATTTTTTTCTGACCAACTTAAAGTGTTTAACCTTCTCTAAGAAGTGATTTATTAATATAATTATAGTAACAAAATAATAATAACAAAAAATAACACCATATAAAAAAATTAATACATAATATATTTATAAATAATCATAGAATTATGTGGTAAAATTTATTGGGTAAATATTTTTGGTTAACAAATCTTTAGTATGTCAATTTTCATTTTGGGGAAAATATATTTTTTAAAAAAAAATTACAAAATTTTAAAGAAAAAAATCATAAAATATATATTTTTGAAAATAATAATATATTTATTTAAGTTAAATTTTAATAAATTCAATATGATTTAGAGAATAAATAAATTTTTTACATCCATAGTTCCTTTTCAAAATTTTTGACATGCTTAAGAAATAGTCCTTTAAACATTTTACCAGACAAGTAACATGATTTCTAATTAAAAAATAAATATTTATAGGTTTTACTTTCTTGATTCATGTTGATCATACATAAATTATTGATTTGATTAATTTTTCATTAACAATGAAATGGTATTTCTTGGTTTAAGAAATGACATGCATCTTGGTAGAAAATGCTTAACACAGAGTAGGTTGAAGTGAATTTTCAGTGAGGTGTCTACTAAAAATTAAATTAACCCACTTCAATATTAGAAATGATTTATATAATTAAACATTCTAAATTTTACCCTTACACATGATCATTTATATTCCAATAACTATTCATGGTATGTAAACATGATTTTATATATAACACATAAATAATTTAGTATTATAAAAATTTATCCATGCCTTGAATGAAAAGATAGGTTTTATTTATGTAAAATTTATAAATATTTTAAAGGGATATTACTAATAATTCCTATCTTCTTAAAATAATTATAAAATAGGTAATAAAAATAAATCCTTACGAAAAACATTTACTACATGTATTCTACATATCATGGGTGGAATGTGACACATGGAATAAAAACTTGTTTATATTTTAAAATGATTCTATGAATGGCTCTAAAACTATTTATTTTATTTTTTTAATATTAAATCTATAAAGGAAAAATATAGTTTATAATGGTTCTCAATATTAGTAATATCATAAAATAATAAAGTTCTAATAATTCTTTACTAAAAAATCTAACCATCATGGAAATAAATGATCATATTATGCACTTTAATAATGGGAATGTAAATCAATTTAAGAGAAATAAAGTTATTGAAACCATTCATGTAATATATCAAAGTTCCAAAATAACTCTATTTAGTAAATATATTAAATTTATTTACCATTTTAATCATCTTGTTTAGGTCATGAAATAAATTTAGTAATTGAAATATGATCATCAAAAACTGCATCATGGTAGTATAATCACATGAAAACACATAAGATTAAGAATGGAAATTCCAATTCATATAATGATAATGATTCATATAACTCCTTATTATTTTTACTCTAAAATAGATAAACTTACACTTATAAATTTTAGTAGGTTTTCAAGTTCCTTAGGTCATATCATTGGGGTCCTAAATATCTGTTTCATAACCGGTCTATTAGGTCCATATCACATGTTAGTATCCAGTTTTTCTTATTCCATACCAATCACACAAAGTCCTCACCCATTACTAACTCTAATATAAACCATATTTATCAACCATATACTATAATACCACTATTTCATGACCCAAACCATTGGAACACCTACTAGGATAGAAATTAAGAGAGGGAGGGACCCACAAATATCACCTCCAATAGGCCATAGGTTAGTGACTAGCACCCAGGGTATAAAACACACAATGAGTGACATTACCCTCAATAAATAATTTAAGGACAAGAGATAATAGGGGATCCACCAATCAAATAGAAATTTTTTATTCCATAAATAACCAACCCAAATGTTACTTATATGTAAAATACTTTACATCAAGTAGATATGTGTAATAGGAACTCTAAATTGTAAGTTGTCTAATAAATATATCCAAGATACCCAAAAAACATCTCCAATATCTATCTAATTATCCTATAAACACATAGAAAATTATAGTGGGGTGAAAACATGGGAGTAATTAGTATGATCATCCTTATAAAACAAATAAATATCTAAGTGAAATAAATACACAATGGTAAGAATGAGTGAAACCATAAAAAACAAAGTCATAATATAATAAGAAACATAAAAAAAATACAATAAAAATGAGAATCCATAAATCTCATTCCACTTCTACAAAATAATTTATTGAGACACTCAAATCATAGATATCCAACCAAAATAAATTTTTAAAAAACAAACAAAACAACAATCTTGTAACCATTACCATAACACTTACCTGTGTGGGATCACACACATATTTTTATCTTCTACATGTTAGTTATAGGTTTTCTCCCACACAAACCAGGATAAAGTCGATAGGATATTCCCTCACTAACTATTCAGGGATGAAATGTTGTGATAAAATGAGAAACATTTCATGAATATGAATATGTTCCTCAATCAACCAAGAATCACATGCCCACACACCATGACATATATCCACATGTCAGCATTTCCCAACCACATCCATCCTTTCACCTTCATATATTGCATCACCACATAGACACAACTACATCATCACATATCATCATCACATATCCAATTATCAACCATAAGTTAGTAGGGTAATGTAAAAATAATGGGCATCAACCTCTTACTATCATCCTTTTATTTAAATCTCCAACCCTTGAAACATTACCACCAGAAACTTCCATCAACTGTATGTCATCATCAGATATCACCCCCAACTATTCAATCATCACCAGAACAAATTCATCATAGTAGGGTACCATGAAAACATAGAACATCAACCTTATACCATACCTATACCATGCACGACCCCCGCCATGGAATATCATCATCTTCCCAAAACACTTACATAATTCTAGCTACAATTTAACAATCATATATAAATAAACACATTTCATAACATGGAAGAAAAAAAATGATGAAAACAATTTTTTTCATTTCCAAATTACTTCCATCACGATAAATTACCAATCCCCAATATCATTGGATTTATTATTCATTCATTTAGGCAATGATTTTTAATAATAATTATAACTGATGATTTATTTTAATTCAGACCTCCAATATTCATATATTCAATCCACACACACCATTCATATTTAATCTAAATTTATACTCACAACTATGGTAAACTCATTTATCCATCCACCCCCATTACAATTCATTTATTCATTATTAAAAATATTATTACAAACACAATCAATTCACACTTAGACCATTAATAATTTACCATAGCCTACTATCTATCACATTTTATTTTCATCATGCTAGCTGTGTTCCATTAATTTTATAATTATCAAATTTTTTAATAACCAATTAGACTCCCCTCTTCATTTGATATTTATTTCATAGTCCATTAAGCACCATTATAGAAATAAATTCTCTCTATTTTTTAGTATACCCATTACATTCCAATTACATTCCCATTACATTACCATTTTTTAATCATTACATAATTATATCATGGTATATTACACTTTTCACATTATAACTATAAGTTAAAGATTACCACTTGCCTTCCAATTTACTATTATTTTATATAATCTTCTTTAATCTTGTTTATTGGAAAATGCATCACCCCAATGAAAAAACAACATAACAATTATGAACTACCAGATTATATGAATTTAATTCTTCATTACCATCTTTAAGTAGTTATCTGATTATTGAGGTGAGTAATTCTTCTGTGATTCAACATCAAGGTAGCCATAAAAACAATCATAATTCAATAAGGGTAAACATGTATCACAGGGCATAAAAGTCCAATATATTTTATCACCATATTCAAGTAATTAATCGATTAGTAGGGTGTTAAGGTTTGTTAATATAATAATATTATAACCATAATACCAGACATAATTAATAGGCATCAAAACCTAACTGAAGGCAAGGACATCATAAAGCACATGAAATTCCCCCTTCTTAATTTCCATTATTTTTTCCCATTTTATCATTCCCTTGTTAATTTCATTCTCTTTTAATATGTGTTTCATATATTCTTCCCATCTCCACACAAATAAAAAACACCCATTAAGAAACATTAATCAATATAGAGGGATAAGATGATTTTATTCATAGATTAAATCACAAAAGATCAAATTAATAATTCCAAAAGAAAGAAAATAATTCAGTAAATAACCTACCTTAAGAAGCCAAGGAATTATATGACAAGATAACTAACCCTGAACACTAATAAAGCCATAAGAACTCCATAAAGCTTGAAACATCATATATATCATCAACACATCAACCAAGATCAATAAAAATTACAAACTAATGTTTATGTTACCATCTAGAGGGGAAGGAAAAGAAGAAACCATGGAAGGAAAATATAAGGATACCTTAAATAAAAGGAGGATTGATCCCAATGAATCAAGAGGTTAGAATCCCCAAAAAATGGTTGATGGGAGCCAAAAGGGTCTGTGGTCAGCTAAGGTCTAGAGAAAGAAGATAAAAGCTAAACCAATGAAGTTTAGAACCCCAATTTAAAATAAAAATAAACCAAACTTTACCACAATGTAGAGACACTAAAATAGACATTTTGGCATTTGTAAAAGATAGATATGAAAAGAAATATATTAAAAAGGGCTATCTCCTTTAATCTCAAAAGATATTTTACATTTTTTAAAACAAGTTTGATTTCTACAATGGGAAATACCATGGTATAGAGATAATTATCTCACTGTTTTGGCCCAACATTCCTTATCTTACTACATAGTGAATCTTAACTCTATATTTATTATAATACATGTATAAAATGACTTCATATTGACCAATTCACCCTATAAAACACCAAAACCACCTTCTTACCATCTCATAGTCTTCTTTTCCTAAATAAAACTCACTAAGGCTACTTTATCCACCAAACCCTATAAAATGGAAATTGATATGGAGTGTTGATTTTCAATTAGATCTATATAAGGATTATAGGGGTTACACACAAAGCTATGATGCAATACACATTTTTATTTTATATAGAGACACATTTCAACACAACACACTGGACACAAGTATATGTAATATGGCATATGGACATCTCCCTAGATACTCGAATGTTCTATACATTCCACTAATGTGTTTTTCTATCCCCATTTTACATAGGTGTATCTGACCATAAAAAAGACCTAAAAAATTGATTATTTTGTAATTTCATCCTCTCTAGTGAACCATCCCTCAAAAATTCCATCACCGCACCTACCACCATGGTGTGGTGGACTTATGAATGTCCAAAATGCATCTCTATCTTCTGGAATGCCTCAAAACTCTCTAAAAATAACTCCAATCACACAAAAATGAAAAGGAATGTACTAGAAGGGTCTGATCCATTACAATTTATACCTTGAAATTAGATCTTTTCATCAATATCATCAATTTAGCGCATAATATTTATGACTTAGATGGACACTTTTTTTGTTCACTAAACATGAATTCTATTACTACCATTAAAACATGAAAAAATAAAATTATAAAGGGAATAAAAAATATAAAATAAATATAACCCACTATGAAATTAGAAAAATAATTATAATGAAAATAATAATTCTTAACTATCAAATCAAAGTAGTTCTGGTAGGATTTTCTTAACAACACTGCTAAAAATTGACACACCCATAAGGTTTCATTAGTTCATATGGGGTAGACCAATTTATAAATTTATAGAAAACTAAAAATATCTATTACTAATATGTGTATAATTGGGTAGGTCATGGTTGATCCCATATGGACTAGATGGAGAATACTTAAATTCCATAATTAAGTACACTAAACAACGAATGAAATGAAACTACAATGACTTGAATTGAAAAAGTGAAGGATGATGATGAATTTGGAGAACAATAACGTAATGTAAAAAGGGTCTAGATAGTTATAAATATCAGTTCATGGAATAATAAATCATGAAATAATAAATAAAAAATCATATCATTTATATAATTGAGTCTAGTTGAATACTTTGGTCAGAGTAGACACTCTACATCTTAAGACTCTCATTTTCCTATGATCAAGTACCTCAAAAAATCATAATATTAGTAACTCAAAACCATTTTTAAACACAGAATAAAATTTTATCAATGGTTAAGGTAAAAAAATTTATAGTCAATGCATTAAATAACACTCATTCACTCACTTATAAAACAATGTTAATACATTATATAATGATAGAGAGAGAGAGATATGAGAATAAATATGAATTAAAATCCCCCAACATGAATTTAAATTTATATTAAAATACATATTACATCAATTACACTTCATCATACTTTCCATGTTGTAAATAAATTCACCATATCATGATAGTCATGAGAGGGTTAAGAAATTAATAAAAATAAAATACATAAAAAAGAGAAGACAAAAACATGACAAAAACTCTATGTAGTAGTTGTCCAACACTTCACACCCAGTTCTACCTCTAGTTCTCTAGAAGAAGTACACATGCCTTATATTGTCAGGAAATGGAGTCTAAAGGCTCAAAAAATCCTTCATTAGTATTTTTTTCTTAGAATAAACATTAATTCATCAACCATACCTCTTTCATGTCCATGAAACATTCACACTATGTATAATTATCTTAATGTATTGAAAACAATATACTCAAAAACACATCGCTACTACTTTTCACTTCACAACATTACCACATTCATTCACAACATGAATGAAACTAAAAAATTTTACAGTCACACTTTATTTATATTCAATGAATAAATATCGCATTCATGGTATAAACTTTTTTCATAGTTTTTCAAAGTTTTAAACTCAATTTTTTTTTTCATTTTCAGCACATGATCCTTGGATGTATTGTGAATAGTGAAACCATAATAATTTATCATGACCATGTATTAAATTAGGATTAGGTAGATGATCACCGATATTCCTATTACATTAATAATGATTCCTATATTTAAACGGATGAATCCTAAGATCACTTGAGCTTCATCGGTCCTTTAATTGTGATATCTGGCTCTTATAGTAGTGAAGAACCAACCCTTGAGCTTCCTAGGTGGTTTTCATAGTAGATTTCAATAAGGCAGGTGGCCTTTGATTGTTCTAGAGGTGGTGGGGGTCATGTACATTGTGAGAGACATGATCCCAACCCCAAAACAAAAATATTTCTATAAGTTTTATAGTTCCCACATGAAGGCTTGTCTTATATAAAAGTTCTTCATGAGAGGTGCCTCATACATCAATATGAATGTGGTGTTAGTGGACCAGAATAACAACCTTAGAAAACCCCATTGGGACTATATTTCCCATCACTAACCTACACTAGGCCTTCCAATCTTCACACATGCACTGACTTGTACTGAACTGCTCTAGAATCACTCACACTCTTCTACTATCAGTCGTAAACAAGATTGATGATTAGTTGACATCCCATGATGTGGCTTGAGGTGATATCCCCAGTTCTCAACTAGTTGGTGTAATTTTTTATAAAAAAATTGAACTTTTTTAAGATTCCATGCCAAACCAGATTCCTTTTCTCCATTTCTCTCCAAATATAAATGTTCCGTCCAAAATATAAAAAAACCAATTTAAGTAAGAAATAAAATAAATAAATAAATTAATAAATCAATGAAATTAAATTAAAAAATGTGTGATTAAAATTTAGACATCATACACCCTATTCCATGTTGTGATATAATTTATTAATAAATTACAAAGGCATAAAATTTCTTGAATACATAATATTCTTTTTAATTGTAAATACGAATTATAAAAAACACATGTGAGGTTTTATAATTTGTTTCTATAAGAATAAAATAAGTCACTCCATGAAACCTATGGTCACATCATGGACTAGATATAGAATATGGGGAAAGTTTGGAAGGTAGGAATCATGGGGAAGAGGAACACTATGCTAGGAAAATATGTGAATAAAGCTCTAGGATAGTTTTGACATTGTTTGGTATTCATGTAATGGTTGGTGGAATCACAAAATGAGGGTATTTAAGGATAGAAATATGAAAAATTATTTCATTACATAATATGATTTTTTATATAGGTGAGTAGAATACATGATATTATTTCCTTTCATGGAAAAGAGAAAGTGATTTATAACATCATTGGAGAAATGACCCCACCTTTTTGGGGCTAAGGAAGATTTTTGTGGCTCTTCCATTTTAGAGATATCCATTCCATTGAGGAGTGTCACACTATGGGGACTCAGTTTATAGGTGATGGTATGCCTATAGTCTAGGTGATCACCCCATGATGATGAGATACACACTATTAGGTTCTATTAAAATGAGAATCTTGAATTTATATACACAACATATTTGGTAGATGAAATCAATGAGATTCAATTATTAACATTTATAAAACACAAAGGGAAATGTCACACCATGGGGATGCAAAGGTTGATAGTAGCTTGGAATTTGAAGTTATGGAATATTATATAAAGGTTATAGACATACTGTAAAGATTTTGTGAAAAAAACCTACATATTTATATTTCCTATCTTTTAAGAGATAATTTAGTGAATTAAATGGGTGATCCTGACTTAGTTTTGAAGGAGTTATTTGGAAGATTTTTCCTATTTTACCAAAAGATAATTAATTATCAACTAAGAGGGAGACATAGTGATTCTATAAACATATATGATATATATTTCTATTTCAAAAGTAAGAAGAACGATTAAGGAATATTAGAGAATAGAAGAGGTTCACATAGAGAATAGAAGGGGACATCCAATCATGTGATAGAAAGTTAGTGAAGGGAGATACAATAGGTTATCTCACTAGAAGTTTGCACAATTTAGGTGGATAAAAGTGAAGAAAAATTGATACATCCATAATGGTGTAAAATCACTCAATTTTCATGAATATCAATAAGAAATACTCATGGAGGCAATGATCTATTCAAGTGAGTGAGATCAGTGAGTGATTTATTTTTGTTAGGATTATATTCCTAGAGGGTTAGTGCAGCCACTTAGAATTATAATACATGTAGTGAACTTAATGTTTATGGTGTATGACACATTTTCACTGTATGCTCCTTGTATTAGTCCAGTTTTGATGAATCAAGTAAAATTGATTGTGTCCCCCTTTTAATTACTTTATTGGTTCAAGTGAATTTCAAGGGAGTGGAGTGTTCCTCATAATAGTGGAAAAATATCATTGGTTTGGGTTCATTTTTGAAAAATCATAATACCCTGATTCACCCCTATAAGGATATATAACATGCCTGGGGCCAAAAAGAATATATTCCACATCATAGAATAGTTTTTTCCTAATCAATCTATAAATTTTGGGCACCACATTAATTTATTCTATTTCATCCTTCTCTTGAACCCTAATAGATTTTGGGATAATTTTGGATAAACCTAGGATCTTGTAACAAAATCATAAGCCTTTTATTTATAAAGTGATTAAATTCAATACAAATCATGACCTATTTCATCTTTTATTCTTTTAGTTCTCCTCTCATTCTTTTTTTTAAACATGGATTCCATATTCTTTTGATCATGTTGAATCTTCATCAACAATTCATAGAGGTTTCATGACAAATGATATCCTTAGGGTTCATGGGTCATCATGAGGTTTCATTTTGGTGTCCATTTTCCTTCTCCCATTTTTCTAAATGATCATTGAAGCTTCATATTGAGGCAGGGGATTCAATAATTCTCCTATTTCATTACAAGAAAGTATGAGATATATGAGCTTTATCTTCTAATGGAAAAAGAGTGGGAATCAACCTAATAAAGACAATGAACTGAAAAATTATGAAATTGAAAGGGGATTCATGTTTCAAATGTGATTTTATTACATTTATATTATTGGTTTATGTTATTTTATAGATTATGCGGTAGTCTATTACTATGATTTTACTATTTAGACAATGTATCTCAATTTTTTCATAAAAAAATAAAAAGATGAAGAGGAAATTGATCATGTTATTGATAATTGTGATCGAAGTTTGTTGGAGTTGTTTAATTTGTTGGATCTTTTATTTGATTATATTTTTTTGGTATTAATCAGTTATAGTGGTTGTTGGATTGTTATATTTAATGATTTTAAACTTCTTCACAGTTGATTAACAACTTCAATATGGTATGAAAATGGAATATTTTTTAGAATTAGTATTAGTGTGTAAATTTCAATTAGGGAGAAGGATTTAGGGGAGGATCTTGGAGCCTCAGTGGCGGCGATGACCTAGCGGAGATGCCTGTAGATCCGGACCCCTCCTCCCCATCGGGGGAGGGGGGAATTACCACCCTTACTCCTTGATTCCTAGGAACTTCATCCCCTTCACTAACCCAAATTTCCTTCCTCCTTTCCTATAAATACCCCTTTTCCCTAAGGTCCCAGATCTGCATAACAAATTGCCTCATCTCTCACTTTTGACAAAATAATTCAATGTAGCTTTGGATCTTTATAGGTCGACACTTGTGGACTAATTCAGAGGTATCCGACCATCATTCGATGCTTTTGACAGATTTGTTTTTGATTCATGGGGGATTCAAGATCGTGCGGTGGTGGGTCTTCTCAATCGATGCCACTTGATGATCCATTTCTCCTCAAATGATGATATTATAGTTTCCTGGTCCAGCGCCCCTCGCATTTTCAACAGATGTGGGTTTCACCTTCTTTTCTAGTCCTTTGAGTTCAGTATGAATCGTGATGCGCCTTCAACAATGCATTGGGTAAGATTCCCTGAACTTACTCTCCCTTTATAGAACCCTTTGATTATCTGTATGATGGGTAATCTAGTCATAAGGTATTTGTGATATGATAATCATACTTTTTCAGGTTTTTATCCAATCGCCTCTTGCATATGTGTTGAGTTTGATGTATCAATGGCTCTAACAGAATGGATACAGATCTTGGTTGGTGAAGAGTTAAAAAAGAAAAAAAGAGTGATATTTGAGTCGTAGCCTGCGTTCTGCCTGGGGTGCCACCGGTTAATCCATATGGTCTTTGGTTTCCATCACAATCTTAGAGGTAGGAAAATCATAATTCTAGTGTTAAGACCAGCTGAGGGGTATGAAGTGAAGGTGGGTCCTGTAGTCCAGCCGATTCAGGATAATACTGGAATGGGCGAGTGTGAGGAGGTGAGCAAGGCTATTCTAAAGGTAGTGGAATCTGTTAGGAAATAGGACTATACATGAGTGGATCTTGGGAGGATCAGCTGTAGTGATGGACTACATTGGTTCCCTCAGATGTAATGAAGTGTGTGAAGTCAAAGGTGGAAGATCCATGGGTAGCAACTGTTTTTTCCCACCTAAAATTTGATTTGGGACTAACTCCCTTGTAGTAGTGAGGAAAAAAGGTTATGCAGGGGGTGGAACAAAAATGAAGGCACAAGATATACCGGTTTCAGTTAGTAGTCTCGAGGAAGGTGTGAGGGAATAGATAGTTAGTGATTTCCAGGGTCCTGGCGGCATTCATGGTCGTGGATGGGAAGACACTAACAATCAACCATAGTTCATGGGATGAGGATATGAACATATCCCTGGATCTGACATGGTGTAGGGAAATAATGTCTTACTGGCTGAAATAGAGGCTCATAGTAGACAAGAGAGGCTAGATGGAGTGACTGTATTTGGGACCGTAAACACAAACATCCTCGGTGAAAACTCAGAATTTCAGTTAAAGGATGGGAATGGGGGAAATAATAATGGTTGGGAGAACAAAGAAGGAATGAGAAGCTTCCTTGCAAGTATAGGGGCATCAAAGAAGGTTTGGGGATTAAGATAGGGAACTAATTTGAGGATTTGGATGTTCAAGAGCCCCCTTGACTCAAGAGAAAGATACTTCAGGTGATGAAAGATATAGTGAACTCTCAGTGGATATCATAGACCACCTTCAAGGTAAAGGGCCACATATCTCTCGAAGGAAGAAGGGCAAACAGGATTTCAAAATTCTGGGAAATGTATAGTGGTCTAAGGGAAAAAGACAAAGAGACATAAATATTACTCCAATTTTCCAAATCCAATGGAGATAAGGTTGGATAAGAAGGGAATGAATAATGGAATTAAACCCCTAATGAAGGGAGAAAGTGAAGAACCTTCAGAGTGTTTGAAACTTATTCTGTACTCCAAAGAAGAAATTTTAGAAAAATATGTCCAACCCAATGTCTCATAAGTGGAGATTTAAAGAATTTATAGAATAAGGTTGCAATTTGATTCCAGTGAGAATAAAGAGCTCTAGATAGATAAACAAGATCAAATACTGGTCCGAGGCTTCAATTAGAGAATAATTGATTCAGAGGAATTTATCCGGACAATGGAGAGGATGCTCACTCACCTTGAAGAGCTTATTAGAGAGGACCCAAAAATACAAGTTAGTCTGCTACAATGGGAACTTTATAGGGTAGCTGATTCAAGTAATATAAGTCTTGTGTTTAATAATTTTGTGAGCTCTTTTAGCACGTAGTGGTCTTGTCTGCAAACCATGGTTTCCCATTTATCCTCAAAATGGATTAATAAAAATTAAAATTTGGATGGATTTATTAGTGTGTACTTATGTTTAGTTATTGTTTTATTTAATCTTTTTTTCATTAGTTATATAAGTTTTTATTATTATTGACATTTTCTGTTATAGGTATTATGATTTTAATACCATATATTTTAGTTTATTAGAGAGCTTACTATTTATAAAATTGAAACCTAATTTTGGGTTGTTTAAAAAATAGAGGGTTGAGCTATTTTTAATATTTTTTTCTTGGAGGAAAATTATGGATGATAGTGGGATTGTATGGTTGGCATGAAAAATTATTAGGGGTGAATTTATGGAGGTTAGTTTGATATAAAATTGGTGGTTAACTGTTGGTTATTACTTGTTGTTTTTTTCTTTGGTGATCAATTGTGTTACCTTTCTTTATAGAAGATTAGTTATATCGTGGAACCTTATAGTTATAGAATGATAAAATATATAATTAATTAATTCATCGGGATGGATTATTATGATTTATTGATGACCTATTAAATGACTAAGTGAATGAGGTAAATATTGAAGGTAGTAATAATCTTGGATTGTGGTAGTTGAAGATTAATATTTGAATCAAAGCACCATGTATTTATATTTTTAACATGAATGTTAACATAAAATTGATGACAAGATATTATAAAATGATTAGTTTTTGATTTATAATAGAAGATAAGTAATGGTGATGAATCTTGATCATTGTTGTGTGATTAAGGGAGTATTTTCTTCCTACTAGTTAATGATTATAGATGGGCTGTTATGTATGATGTTAGTTATAGTTTAAGATTTAGGATAGATAATTTCCCTTAAATTGGTTTCATGATATTATATATTCATATTGTTTATTATTTTTCCCCCTGCCCTTAGATTCAGATAACATGACCGATGCCCATACATGGCCATGGGTTTTACATGCATTTCAAATATCTCGGTTGATAATGATACTGATGGATAACTACTCCTCCTACCCAACTCTCTATTCCAAACATGGTATAGTATATGTACATGTCTGAGATATGATGTATTATGGTTATAAGATATGTACTCAAAAAAATTGTAGTGTCTCACAGTTATGACATACATGTATATATGGGCTACAAAAACTAATGGTTATTATGTATATATGTATCTAGGATATACTGGATTATTACTATTACACGTGTATATATGCACTAGATATAATGATCAAGGAGTAGTGTATATTACATGATATAGAATGGATCTTGGTTTTATAATGTGATTATGGGGATGTGATGTGAAGTTGTGGTTGTGATTATGTGGATGTTCCTATCATGTTCTTACATAGATGTGCGGTATGACTTATGGAGGGGATTGGAGAGCTAATATGTGTGTCTTTGGGGATCAAAGCTCCTAGTTTAGTGGGAAAGTGAATGAGGGGTACCCTTATGTATATATGTTTTCAATACTTTATTAGCTACTTATTCTATGTGATATTTGGTGTCTAAGACTTAGTGATGTTGGGAACTTAGATGTCTTAATTTCGATAATTATTTGTTTTTATTATTTATTTGATAGGATTAATATTCTTTTTTCACATTTATATGATAGGTTTTGGGTTGTATCCTATTGAGAATACTTGTATACTCACCCCCCCACACACTTATTTTTCAGGTCTGTATGAGGGAGTTGTTGATGGATCTCGACCTTATAATATCATGGAAGTTGTTTGAGGTATGATAGTGTTTGTGAGTTGTTACCATTGGATTTAATCATAGCATTTCTCTTTGTATTATTTATTTACATGATATTACATGCATTGGGATCAGTTTATTTTTATTATGAAGTTGATTGGTGGAATCTTCATTTTTTCTGGGAATTTTGAGGTCAATTTCCCCCATATGTGTGTGTTCTACACCCTTTGTGCTAGTATCCAACTAGTGGAACATTGGAGAAAGAATTAAAGGGTCACAAATGTCTTCAGTACTAGAAATTTCATGTTACTATTGGTGTAAGTTCATGAAATAGTGTTATAATAGCATTCATTTAGGAGATAAGATGATGTTTAGGGATGAAAACTAGTTAGGATTTCAAGGATTGGTAGGGAAATAATATTCGTTGAACTTAGTATGTGATGTAAGCTAGGGAGACTTCCTAGGAAATAGGTGACCTAGTCCCCCTGTGATCCAATGCAAGAACTTTATATTTACTAAATGTAATAGGCGAAGTGATGAAACATGAAAGTTATAGATATATGTAAGGATCATGTATCATATTTTTTTTTCCAATAATTTAATTATATAGATTTAGGGAATTATGATAAGTCTTAATTATATAATATTAATGATTATATATTATTGGTTTAAAATGTCCCTAATGTTTTTCTATATTATAGGGATATATCCTTGTTTATGTCCTCTCCAGGATCATGTTGGTGATATATAGTAGGACACACTAGCAGATCACAGAGAGTTGAGGTTGATGAGGATGATGTATGGAGGATGATGCATGGAGGATGACACAATGAGAAATTTATTATTTGGGACTATAAAATCACAAGGGATCTATTTCTAATCAAGATACAAAGTCATGGTTGGAGGAGTTGGAAATCTCTTTCAGATTGATCTACACTAGGAAGGAGAACTAGATTCTGTTGGCTGTTAGTACATTGGGAGGACATGTGCATCAGTGGTGGGTGTTATTCCTTAGTGATCACGAGGAGTAAGATGTTTTGTATATGTTACCTGACTAGTTCTATGATGAGGTCCTTTCTATGACTGTAATGATATAACATTAGCATGAGATGATTTATCTTTACTAAGGATTTTCTAGCATAGGGTAGTTTAGAATTTGGTTCAAAAATATTCTTTTTAATGATTCAGATCTCTTTAGTAATGAAGAGGCTATAATTAGGAATTTCATAGAGGTGTTGTATTTTTATATCTAGGTCTAGGTCACCCCATTAATGTTTCTAACATTTTGTGAGGTGTTGGTGAAGTTAGAGGCTTTCAATAATATGGGGGATCATAATAAGTAAGTCGTTAGAACATACCTAGGAGTAGAGCTACGAATATAATGTCTCATATCATCATTATTCAAAGTTTGAGACAATAAGAAGTTAGCTTTAGCTACCGTAATCTCATTTCATCGAAGATATCAGTTTTATACCTCTAACCATAGATCATACATTATTTTATTTTCTTGTGTATTTTATTCCCATTAGAATATTTAATGTGAAACCTTCCTCATTAGTCAATATAGATCTAGTGGCTTGCTTCAGGTTTTTTTTTGAAAAAGTATCTTCTGAGGAATCAATAATAGAAGAGTGATTTAGGATTTCATTATAAGAGAGAAGAAAATGTGAGAAGAGGAGAAACTTATGATTCCCATCATTCTCATGGTGTAGATTATGACTATAGTTGTGGTCGACACTATGACCAAAGAGGAAATGGAGCAGGATGAAAGGAAATGAATATGATAGAGTTTCCAACATTAGAAGATTTGAACTTTGTATGAGGTACCATTTGTCTATTTTCCACTTGGGTGTATGAATTGTTTAATTCATGGGATACACAATCCTTAAGTATGCTTGCCTTATACTAGGATATAGTACTAGATGTGGAGTTACTTCCATTACCTTTTTTTTGTGACAATTCCACTTAGATATTGAGTTTTCTTGTATGATGTAAATAGAGATATTGATCTAGTGTTAGTGAATCATTGGTCGTTAATAAATTTCATATGTTTATGTATATAACTATAGAATTACATACTTAACATGGAATGGTTGTATTCAGTGCAAGCTATTGATGATTTCTTTAAGAGGATACTTATATTTTTCAATGTTGATGATGGACATGTCATGTTTTTTTGTGATAAATATGATCAGCTGGGTCATAGATATGTCTATCCTTTATTTTATATGATGAATAAACTAATTTTGAGTTCATTAGTGGTTTATATAGTGGTGTTATCGAGGGATATAAAATATTACCCTAATAGTTTTTCTAATGAGGTTGTACCGCTACCTCCTCAACATGAAATCTTATTTGACATGTAATTTCAGCTAGGTGTATCTATGATTTGGATATATTCATATCAAATGAATCCTTATGATTTATGGGAGTTATGGATTTAGATTGATTATATTCAACAGAAGTGTTTCATTCAACCAACTGTGTCCCCTCAAGGTTCTTTACTCTTGTCACTAAAGTAGGAAAATGGAAATATATGACTTTGTATTAATTATCATCTCATAAATCAGGTGCTAGTAAATAACCATTATCCACTTTCCAGAATTTATGATCTATTTGATCAATTAAAGGAACTAGATGGTTATAAAATTTTGATTTACGATCATTGTTTCTTTAAATGAGGGTTAAAGAAGAGGATATTATGAAGAAAACCTTTAGTTTCTATTATGGGAACTATGAGTTCATGGTAATGATTTTCAGTGTCATGAATGCACCCTTTGTGTTCATGAGATTGATGAAATATATGTTTTGTGAATTACTAGACCATTTATGGAATTATTTACTAATTAAATCCTTATTTATTCTAAATTTGAGGAATATTATGTAGATAACCTATGATAAATTTCAAATATTATCCAATGTAATCAGTTTTTTGAGATTTTTTTTGTAAAGACTGTGCTGTTACGAGTTGTGAATTCCTGATGAAATTTTAATTTTGATCTAGGGAGTGGTCCATTTTTAGAAACCTGAATAATATTGAGATTTCAAAGTTATTTAAATCCTTAAATGAGAATTTTATATGTTTTTTAGGGTTGTTAGGTTTCTATGATGTTTGGGAAAGAGTCAAATAGGTGAGTTGGTGTCTATGTTACTGAAATAAATCGACAGGTAGTTCATGGTGTGAATGGTGGTTTACAACATGAATGATCCTTACATAGGGATGAGGAACTTTAAATGGCCACTAACTCTGTGATACATGTATTTTCTCAATGAAGTTTACCCTTTTATGGGTGATTAAGGACCCTTATATAGAGTCCATGTTATGAAGTAGTGCTTCACTCTATAAACGTATCATGGGGAATAAGGAGGGTACCTCTACCTATGTGGTTCATGGAGTGAAAACTTATTGACACCATTAATGGTGTATAGGTGTTTATTTAAATAAAAAGGTGTTCATTTCCCATTGTTCTTAGTCGACCATGTGCACATGGGAGGGCCTTTTGGCAAATGCCTTACCCTCCCTCTCCTTTGACACCCCAATGAAAGGGGTGGGTACTTGATGTTTTCTAGTGAAAATATCAGGAATTTTAATCTATTTCAATCCTCTTTACTCATTCTATCTATATCACATTAATTTTATATGAGTTTGGTTTATGTGATAATTCTAACTGAGAATGTAGAAATCATACATGATCGATATGGATTTTTTCCAGCTTGTATAGATGGAATCCCGAGATAATGTTTTCAAGACATTGTGTATTGTTTCAGAGGAGGCATTCCATTATATGGGTTTTCCTAGGGTTTATTCATAAATTGTATAAAATTATCCATATGAATGGGGGTATTAATTGAGGCTTTCTTGTGGATTAGGTTCGGGCTCATTTCAGGAGTGGACGACAACCCATTGCTCGTGGTTTCTGAAATTGGATGATGCTCAATGAGTATTTATGAGTTTATAATTATATGAAAATTATCTAAATAATTAATTATAGTTTTTATTATTAATTATTTATACTATATGGCGCGATATAGGTTCCCATGAGCATGGATGAGGCTTGATAGGAATGGATGAGGCTCGACAAAGTTTGATGAGTGGTTTACTCTATATTCCTAGTAGGTGACCCATATTATATGAAACCATATGCATATCTATTTATGATCATGCATGCATGCATAATTTTGTGGGTCATTGAATGGGGTATAAGGATTTTTTGACCCCTTAGGTGATATGACGGGGTGGCATAACCCCCCATAGGATAACACCAATCTATCATTATGACTTTAGTAAATTGGGATCGATCAATGACTATGTCGTCAAGGGTCAAGAGATTTGGTTGAATGGGTGAGACACCTTTAGGATGTCCTATGATGTGATATGTGATGAAAAATATCCCAGTGTAGGTTTTTAGGGCTATAGGATATCCATGAGGGGGTTAAGGATGAGTGGCGATGGGGGATAGAGTTGTACATATCGTAGATTACTAGGAAATCCCTTCTGAGGCGTAAGGAGAGTCTTCGTGTGTTACATGAGAAGGTTAAGTACTTAGGGACATGTCATATGCGATGGAGAGGTGTTTCCTATGGGAAAAGGCTAAGGGATCTGCCTTAAGAGATGTATGGAGAGACCCCTGAAAGTGTCATGGGAGTTTTTCCAGAATTAACATCAAGATTCCAAGGGTGTTTTGGGATGATAAGGGGGATTTTTTTAGGAATTAGACCCTGCCTATTAAGGCCAATGATAGGTTGAATGTTTTGGATTCTAATCGTCCCTAGGTAATGTGAATAAAAGTATTGAGGGGTTTCAATGAGGCTGGTTCGGATATTGACATCAATGTTGGATGATTCTACAGGTTTTGGTGTCACTTTTGGGTGAAGGTATTTGAGAATTCATCAAAGAGAAAAGAATGTGATGGGTTAAAAATACCCAATGAACACCCTAATAGGTAAGATGTGATGTGTTTGATATGAGGGACTAGGTATTGAGTTGTAATGACCCATAATTTTTTCCAATGGAATTTCCTTTCTGAATTTACATGTGTTTCAAATTTTTCAATGTAGTTTTATATAAATCACATGGAAAATATGATAAAATCAACAAAATTTGTAATATTGACTTGAAAATTACACTTATAATATAAACATACTCAATAAAATACTAAACATTACAATGGGACAAGAAACAGAAAAGAAATAACTATAATATGAAAATTTAGATATGCATGATCCCCTAGAATGATCACACTCCTGAAAAACACTATAGAAATGATTTATAATATTAGTAATAAAATATAAATTTTAAAAATAAAAATATATATAACCTTGATAGAAAAAAGATTGAATTAATAATGAATTAAATATGAAGTATTTATAGAAGGTAGGGAAACAATATGACTGTTAGAAAAATAATCTGACCATTATAATAGCAACATGACCATTAAAAATAGAAACCTAACTATTATAATATTATAATAACCTATTTGAATATAGAAAAATATTTATTTACCTTATAAAATGAAAATATAATAAATTTATATTATGATACAGAAAAATAATGTTTTTAAAAATGATAAAATAAGTGATTGGATTTTTGTAAAACATATATTTTTTATTTAAATTTTTTGATAAATATAAAAAATTAAAATAAATTTTATTTCTATAAAGGTGTTTATAAAATAATATTACATTTTATTAAATTAAAAATATAATTTTCTGATACCATAAATAATTTTTCTAATGGATAAAAAATTGATCTTAATATTAAAATTGAAAATTTTCAAATAAATAAGGATTGAACCTAAAAATTAATTTCATCATATTTAGAAAATTATTTTCATAAAATTTATTTCATTATTAGAATATACACATCAAAAAATGTTTATGGTGAATTTTTTATTTCCAAAATAGTTGATTTTTAATGAATAGTGAAATGTGACAAAATATGATATTTGACATTATAAGTTATATACATGAATGACTGAGTAATGGATTATGTAATCCGAAATTATCTAGAACTCACATTTATAAATTAATATATATATATATATATATATTTAAATGATTCATCATTATTGGTAGTCTTAATACGAATTAATAAACTAGTGAATATTATATTTAAAGATTCCCCTCTCCTCCCCTTATAAATACCAATTCTCACAGTCCTTTCTACTCACACCTTATAATCCATGGATATTTAAAAATATATAAAAAATTATCTTCCCAACTCTCTCCCCTATGTCTTCATAGTGCTGGTCTCACCAGAAGATCACCCCAAGGTGCTTTATAATTCTTTCTAAGAGAGGACATCCAATGAGGTAATATTGTTAACTTATCTATTTCAATACTTTTCCTCTTATAACTCCTCCACATATCTTCCATACAAAATTAAATAATGAATAAAATATAATAAATTTTCTTTAATTGTATGTGTTAATTTAATATCCATTATCCAACCTCTTCTCATTTCATTCTAAAATGAAAACACTGTTTACATTATGGTTGTTTCACCACCTCTACGAGCAACACACTCCATTTTCCACCACCTCATTCAAGTATAGTTTTAATTAATTAATTATGATGAAAAATTATCTAAATAAATATATTATATATCTTTTCATATTTTTAATGGATAAATGGTAATTTTGTTAAATAAGACCATGTAATTTCACAGTGGTTGGAAAAACCTCTTAAGGGAATTAACCATAAAATGATAATATTTGTACTCTATGAACCATATATATTTTAAAAATATTTGACAATAAAAACTATTTAAAACTATAGGAATTAAATTAATAAAATTTCAACACACTTATTTATTTATGTAACCATAACCTAATAACTCTCACGATTACCTACAAATTAATCCGACCTTGGAACCATGTAACGAACGACCTTGGGACAACAAATATGGACTCCATATCCCAATTAAATGCCTATAAAATAAAATAAAAGCTTAATAATAAATAAAATATTTTTTAATTAGGTACTGAATCATGTATTTAAAAAATTTAATTTTATTATTCAGTATGTTTAGTGAAAGTGGATAATGAATCCGGTCCTAAGGTAAACAAACTCGCTGAACTACCCTATTTTCTTTGAGTTATTAATTTTTTTATCCCCACCTCGTTTTTTTATCTCTATTTTATATTATGTAATAATTATAAATTCTATATACATTTTTAATATATATATATATATATATATGTATTATTCTTAGTTTCCTTCATGGGTTTATACATGTCTTACATTCAATTCTCAATACCTTCTTGAAAATCTAATTCAATTAAAGGGAACTTTTTTAGCCATTAATTCTTTCATGTAACACTCTATTAAATTATTTTAACCATTCATGAATTTATAAAATAAGAACTATTTTAAGTTTGAATTTTTTGTTTTAACTTTTATAAATAAAATCCCATATTTATTTCTTCTTTTAAAATTCTTTTACCAATTCCTAAAACATCGTTTTAAATGTCTATTTCTATACTCTATTTTCTACCCTTCCACACGTTTTTTCCAAATGAACTCTATATTTAAGACCTATTATATTTGAATCAAATATGAATGAACCAAATATTTAATTACTTATTCACTTTTTAATATTTGTGATATATCTATTAATTGTGATTTAAGGAAAGTTTATGTAACCTATTACCTTCCATGGTTATTTATTATGCACATTCTTTATGATAAATTCTCTTATGTGTCACACATATACTTTTACATATTATGATGAGATCACCCATATAATTATCCAATGAATTGGGTAATGTTTATATCTCTTGAGATTATATAAATGGGATTATGGAGTAAACCTAAACTATTATTAGAATGCACCGACCATGTTATGATGTCTTGAAAGGGAGCCTTGAAATTTGATTTTTTATATTGTGTTTTATTATTTTTACACGTTTTGATGATGATAAAATCTTATGATTCCATCATATTGATATCATAATTCCATATTACTATTCCTAAACCTTGAATTTTATTATATCATGTCATTCCATTTGGATCATATTATATGCTTCATTATCAAGCTAATTCCCTTATTAGGATTTATAGCTCACCCCTTTTGTTTTTGTATTCTCTGAGTTTCATATTATTTTTTAGAATATAAAACTTATATAAAAGAAAATTATGGACTTTAAAATAATGTTGTTGTATTTTAGATTAATTTTTATGCATTATGATACTATCCTCCCAAAGAAACTTGGTATATGGATCCTTGGGTTATGTTTATTGAATATTTTTGTTAAAAATATTATAATAATATGTGTATGAAACTTGGGTCACTATAGTTGGTATCAGATAATGTTTTCATTATTATTGTTTTTATGAGAATAATACATTGGTAAAAATCATATGGATAAGTATGAGTATAGTAAAACATATAGAAATATTGTTAAAGTATAGAGAGAGTGGTTTCTAGGAAATAAAATCCCTATCTGGATATTATAATTAGATGTTTCTTTGGAACATATATACCTAAGGGTAATAACATGATAAGGATTTTTTGGTATTAAATAAATTTATACCATGTGCATGAAAAATAGGCCTTACTTCACACCAGGTTTTACACTCCCAAGGGATATGCTTTAGTAAATTCATGAACTCATTATAAACCATTATAAAGGACTTAAAAATATTATTATCTTAGAAAAAATAATTAGATAATTACCATGGATAACCTAGATTGAAACCTAGAGACTCATAATTTAGGATATACATTTCATTTATAATTTATTACTTTTAAGTTCAAAAATTTCCTTTTATATGCTTATTAATTTAAGTATTATAATCCCTAAGTTTATTTTGGATATAAAAAATGACTAGAAACTGAATGAAATAGTGAAAGGTAAAATAACTATCCATTGGTGAAAGTTTAACTTCCCATATGATCATAGTTATAAAAATTAATTAATATAATTATAGTTTAGTAAAACTACTCATACACCACCTTAAAACATGTAGGTTGAGTTATCCGTGACAAAAAATAGGGAAATTATTGCATCCCAAGTATCTAACTCCTCTGAGTTGATGTTTGAAGACCAAACCTCCTATAAAATATTTTCATACATTATTTTATGGAATTTTATGTCATACTAGTAATGTATTGGTTTTCCTTATATAAATTGAACATCAAATTACGAGAGAGGTAAATAAATCTCTATATTATGAATCACCCTCTTATTATATATAATTTTAAGGGGGAGGATGAATCTCTTTTGGAATATTCTTTTGAGGAATAGATTCTATTAAATTATAAGCAATCATATCTTACTCAAATGATTGGTTAAAAAAAGAGAATATTTATTTAATAAATTCCTATCATGAGGTATTATACTGATTTATTCCCTAATGAGTTTCCCAATCTTCCTCTTGACCAAGTGGTTGAGTTCTCAATTGAAATTATACTTGGATCTTTACCTATTTACAAGAATACCTATAGAATGGAAACCATAAAATTGTAATAAATAAATAATTAGTTATATGAGGATTTGTATAAGGGGTTTATATTCCCAATTAGACCTCCATGGAGTGTATAAGTCCCCTATTCAAGGACCCCAAACTTCACATGCATAGATAGTATATCTTGTTAGAAGAATGTTCTTTACATATTACTGTGAACCTCACTAGAACCATAATTTCTTAGTATCTTTTGAAATTTGGATACATAAAAAATTGATATATAAAATATGTAAATAATTTCCCAGTAATTATGTCCTTCACAACTAGAACCCTTCTTAGAAATATCATACTTAAAATCTTTCTTCGTAACCTGGTTAGAAGAAGTATAAGTAATAATGATCTCAGATGCCCAGTAAGGGTAAATAAAAGAGATATCAATAAATGATCATAAATGATCATAAGACATGAATAAGTTTATTAGAACATGATCAAAAATTAATATAATCCTACCCAATTAGTCATAGATCATTAATCATACATCATAAAAAATGCATTGTCACAATAATAGAAATAATTTATAAGCGTGTGGAATTATCAATTATGATCAATGATATAATATAATAAGCATAAATCATAAGTTTTTGAAATGAAAATAAGTATAGAAAATTTATTCCCTAGTTATTTTTCACCCCCAAGAATAACATCATAGACAAATTCCCATAATGTAAATGCCTACCTAGTTATTTCCAACATTCTATTATAGTAACAACCCTCTAGTTAACTCCATCATCTCTTTGGATTTTATTAACTCCATTATATGTTAGGTGTTTCTAAAATACTTTATCATTACCCAATGAATTGTATGGATATAATGGACCACCTATAATCATTATCTATATTAGTCTCACCCATCACATAATCATAATCCACACATATGAGTGCCACAAGATCAAAAATCATTCATTATTTCATCATACCATGACCCATGGAATGAAAACATGATTCAAAAAAAAAATTATTTATCATATTTTTAAACCATAAAGATAAAGAATAAATATGGTAACATTGAGTCATATCATCATTAAATAATAATTAACATCATATTATTTTTTTATATATGAAAATACCATTAAAATATCACAAGAATATTTCACGAGGAAAAGGCCCATTTTATTTTATAATCCATTACCTAAAGTATAAAAAATTATAAATCATAAAGGATTGTTTTAAAATTACTATGAAAATTTGTAAATAAATATTCAAAGTAAAGTTTAGTCATGATGGTGGGAAAACATATTCATACAGTGTTTGTTAAAACAAATATTCCTTTCACATTTTCGGTAAAAAGTCTAATGTATCCCATTTAAAATACGACAAGAAAATTATTGAAAAACATTTTTATAAAAAGTAATACATTGGTAAATATGAATTTAATAAATATTTGGATAATATTGAAAACATTATGAAAAATATTTAAAAGAAAATATGTACCTGAAATAAAATATTCCCAACCAAAGAGAGAAATAAAGTCGAGTTTCAGTAAAAACATTCTTTCAGTCTCTTGTTTAAAAAGAGGGGAAAATTAAAGTAAACAAATACAATATAAATAATTAAAAAATTATAATAAAATAAATATCTTTTTTGTGGGATAGATCATATAATTTTATAATCATAAATTTAACAATAAATTATACCCATAAAAGATGATCTGTAATGAAAATCCCCCATCTCTTTGGTATATTTTGATTCATGACCCCCATAAATGAAATAACGTCTAATGAAACTTTAAATACCATAAAAATAAGGATAAAAATGATAAAACATATCAAAGGGGATTTATATACACCTCAAAAATAATATATGTGTATAATATAACATATTTCCCAATAAATACAATTTGAGATGATAAACCCTTACCACTTTGGTAACTTTCGAATCCAAACAACTTGGATGAAATAATTTGAATTGTAACTTTAAATACCATGAATTAAAAATTATCCAGGATATAACATGTTAAATTATTATTATATACAACCCATAAACATAAATAGGGATATAACATTATATACATCTCAATGAAATAAATTTGAGACAAGGCACCCTAACAACTTTCACATCTTATGAGAAGATGTGCATGTAAATAAATAAAATTATATGGATATTAAAACACCATTAGTTTCATTAAAATTAAAAAATATACTAAATTTTAAGTAATAACACCAAAAAAATAAATTATGGTGTGTAATATCAAACATGAATCATGAATTTGAAAATTAGACAAAGAAAACCTTACTTCAAGTCTTCCTTGATTCGCATGATCTCTAAAATATCGTATAATAAATTAAAATTTATTATAATTATGTACCACAACCATATTAATACAAGTAATATTTTAAAATTTTTAACTATAACATCTTATCAACCATTCATTAACAATATTTCATTATCATCATCATTTCAGGAGTTTACTACTTCATTTATCCTATATGTTTTTGTTCGGCACTTATGGTCCTTTAACTTTGATCATGGATTTTTCATCTAATTTTTTTATTCTGATATAAATATAATATATATTCATTGTATACATATATTTTTAACCATTAAAGTAAATCAGTAATGAATAATGAATTAAATTACTTTGTGGAGATGATTATTTGTACGTACACACGAGTGATGTTTCCACTTTTCAATGGATAGAACTAATGAAAGGTAAATGATTATTCACCATTTATGAATCATTATTATATCATAAATATCATATATATTAGTTAAATATACACTTATTACTAGAAATGTAATGTGGAAATGAAAAACGAATCACATTACTTTGTGGAGGTGGTATTCCACACATATGCAATAGTGACAATATCATTTTTAAAAGGATGAGATGGAAGGAAGGTAGATAAGATATTATAATTAAATAAGATTAATTATTTCATTAATATCATATATAAACATTAAATCCATCATAATAACCAATCATTAAATATGGTGATGGAAAATTAATCACATCATTATGTGGCAGCGACAATCTACACATATGAATGAGCGACACTTTCATTTAATATTTTATAGAGAATAGGTGGGAAAGTGTTGTTGAAACATAATAATTAACATCAAAATATATTTTGTATAAAATATCCATAACGCTTTTAATGATAAAACAGGTTTATATAAGGTAGAATAAGAACAAAAATTGAAAGAGTTTGGTTGACATTTATACCTCTTTTTTGAGACACCTCCTTTTTATTACACATTATACCTCTAAATATTGGTCTTAAAAAAAGATAGAAAACTATAAAATTATTTTATGGAATATAGGATGGGTTTTGGGTATTTTTTGTATGATATATGAGTCCCAAATTGTGTGAATAATTGAGTAGAAGAGGTTCTCTTTTTTAAAGTGAGGGGAGGGAGACACATGGAATTTCTTAAAATATTTTAATATTATAAGGTAAATTTCATGTAAAAGTGGATTAAAATGAATATGGATTAGAAGTAAATATAATATAAGGTTGAAAACTATTCATCAAGTAATAATTATACATGTATTGGTTACATTACTACCAAATTTCAACTAATTATATTATATTACTTATGATTATTTAAAATAAAGGATCTACTTTACCATATTATAATTCTATAAGTGGAAAAAATTAATTTTAATTAAGTGCGAAAATTACAGTGATAACCAGTTAAAAAAATTAATTTTAAACCATAAAACTAAATTTAATTCCATTTATTTCCTTGTAAAAACCATAAAATAAAAGTTAAAATATATTATTGAATATATAATTATAACGACCTATAATTTAAATACATTAATATCACTTCATAATTGATGTATATTTATTAAAAAATATAACAAAACCATAATAGGACCGTATAGGTATAATATCTTTAGAAACTTGGAAACATAACAACTGGTTCATAAAAAATCTACAGTGTCACCCATTTATTTCATCATATCTAGACTCCTTTTTGGTATATCATACTTAATACCCATCTTCATGTCCAATGGAAAAGAAACATATAAAAGGCTGAGATCAAATGCTCAGTATGGGTAAAAAATTAAATAACAATCATATCATATTCATAGGAACATAACATTTGAAAATCTTATCCTATATATAAAAGATCACAATATCTTATCATGGGATAAATCATAAAAGTGAAATTTAATCAAAATAGTGATAACATAAGACATGAAATTTTGTGGTATACACACATAAGCATATAAAATAATTTAATATTATTCAAGGCCCTTTTTCCAATACTATCATAGTGGACAAAGTCCATTACTGAACCGAGTTCTCTCCTTGTTCCAACCCTGTATCACTGAACCAAATTAACTTGTTGTTCCAAAAATTTCTATCTAATGATATATAAATATTTACCCATTGCATTGGAGGGAGATATAGGTCTCACCCATATCATAATTAAATCATTCTTACATGTTCCACAAAACATTAAAACATTCACTATAGCATAACCCATGAAATTAAATGGGTTTCTTAAACATCATTTCATCATAACATAATACATATAAGATAAATAGATTTCATAAAAATAATTCCATAATAAACATAATCAAATAAAAGTAATAATATGGATAGAAAGATAACTCTATGTCATCTTATATGGAAAATAATTTTGAGAAAAACACTTGAGCTTAATTTTGGAGGAAAATATATTTTATTCTTTAAAACATTTTATTTTCTCAAAATGACATGAAATTTTAATAGAAAAGAATTTAGTTTAATATAACCATGAAATAATTTATAGTAATCTTCATGTAATTAAGGCTTCATGAAAACATAAAAATCCATTCCTATCGTGTAAGTTAAAAAAACATTCTCCTCATACTTTTACCATAAAAGTAAAAAAGTACCCCATATGGTGAACAAAATAAAATATTACTTCCATACCATGTAGTAAAAGTAAAAAATGGGTAAAAATGACTTTAAAAATATATATAAGGATAGTAAAAATTTTATTAAAACATTTTTATAAAACAAGGATATGGATGATAAATATATCCCTAGAAAATACTTATGTATAAATAATCTCAGATAAACATGAGATTCCAAAATTTTCGCTCATCTTAAGTTTGATATGCTTCTTATATATCTGTAACTCCTGTATAATGATTTAAATAATGATACTGATTTATTCCATAATCATAATAATTTTTATAATAAAATTTATGATCATATTTTTTTTCCGTTTGTTAATAATATTTTATTGTTACTCATTATTCAGATATTAACTGCTTTAAGTTCTTATGTATGTTTTTTTCAGATAAGTTCTTATTAATATTTTTAGTTTATAGTTATATCATTTATATAATTTTATTAGTATAAAATATATCATATTTATTTATTCAATTTATTTATATAATCATGGGTTAATGAAGATTATATAGAATGAATCACATCGCACCATGGAGACGGTAAGCCATACGTATACACGAGCGACGATATCATTCCAATAATTATTGAATGGTATTGAATAAGATGGTTTATAGTACCTCAGAATTATTATAATTTTATAATAATCATATATATTTATTATTTACACCATTATACCCATCCAAGTACGGTGGTGGTGAAAAATAGATTACACCATAGCGTGGAGATGGCAAGCTGTACGTATGCACACGCGGTGATTTCAATTTTTGTAGGATGGATAGAAGGAGAAATAGGTTTGTTTAATATTTATAATAACATATCATTATATTTTTTATACTTATTTTATTACTTTATAATGAAACAAATAAGGAAGAGGAAGTAGGAGAATAAATAAATTTGAAAGAATCGATAGAATAGATTACCTCTTCCTCGACGTGACTCTTTTAAATTTCCTCTTAGGGAACTATTGTTGGTCTTTTGAGAAGACCAGAACCTATAGAATGTAAATAGGGAAGTTTAGAAGAGAAATTGTAAGGGTGTTTTCGATCTTGAAAGCTCAAAATGGAGTGATGATGAGAGGGAGTAGGTTCCCTTTTATAAGAGAGGAGAGGGGAATTTTAGGAAACTCTTTAAAATATTAATTTATTATAAATTAAATTTAGACCAAAAATTGTCCAAAAGTTATTTCATTAGAAGATAAGATTATTTTGGCTTGAATAAAAATCATATAATAAATTTTAGACTTGTTTTGAATATTTTTTTTATCCTTATCTTTTTGGTTTAACCCTTATTTTACACTTTTTAATCATATCCTGATAACATGTAATTTACACCTTGTGGGTTAGTGTAATTACCATATCATTTCAAACTACCCAAAAAAGGTTATTTATGACATATTTGGACTTATATTAACTATTTGGATGAATATTATATTTTTAATAATTTAATATCATTTAATAAAATATTTTATATTTTAAGTTATGAATTGTGTCAATTTTGGACACTATTCATACTTGACTTTTTAAATTTTTTTAAAAACATTATTCCTTAAAAAATAAGGATTTATATAAAATATAATATGTAAATTTAATCCAAAAAATTCATGTATGACATCAAAAATAACCAAATTATATTTGTTTTTATATTTATAAATTCATTTATTTGAATTTTCATTAATGAGGTAATCACTACATCATATTTGTGTCATAAATAAAACTATTTATATAATATATAAAAATTATAAATAAAACACCATGATATAGGAAATATTTTTATATTTATAATTACTATTTATAATTCTAGATATCAGTTATATAACCCTATATTAAAATTTATTTAGTAAAAGATATATGTTTAGGTTATAATTATCTTTACTTTAAATTAATTCTAATAAAATGTCATTTTCACATACAAGTGAATCCATGAGGTCTATTAATAGAACCAAGGATGACCATAGTCAGAAATGTCTCAAAAAATAGGATTAGGACGCATTTTAGGGTAGTTTTATATTATTAAAGTATTTTTTACCGTTGTTTACCAGATTTACCCTTTAACCATGGTAAATAAAATAATTAATGAAGTTACTCTTCACGATGTCCAAAAATAAAAGGTACCTATTCAAACAATTTGTAAATGCACATTAAAAATATGGAATCCATTTTTACAAATAAAAATCACATAATTTTCAGTATTTAATTTAAAATTATTCTCATTGTTGAAATGAGAAAAAAGGGTTTTAAAAGTTAAAACAATGCAATAGAATGAATTTTTTTTACCTACGAATTCAATGAAAAATTAATGACAATGAAATAAATTATATTAAATGGTAAAAATATATTCTATTTATACTTTCAAACCATTAAATATTATAAATTAACCATATAAATTCTCTCAATGAAAAAAGTTGTTTTTAATTATAATTTAGCATATTTTTACTATTCATCAAAACATGAAAGTTATCAGAAAAATATCAGAAATTTTTCAAAAGCAAATTTTTATATCCTACTTCAAAATAACATGTTTATGTTGTCATTTAAAAGTTATTAATGTTCTGAAATCTTAATTTAAAATGGGTTCTCCATTCAAAGGTGTAAAATTAACCTTTAAAAAAAATAGGTTCTTATACTTAAAATAGGGTTTTATTCATACCGTATGACTAAAATATCCATTGGATAAATATAAAAAATATTTTATTATGTATATAACACATATATCTCATTAATTTTATTACCAAATATAACTCACTAAAAAATAAAAGTATCTAATTGATATATGTTTTTCATAAATAATTAATAGCCAATGAATTCATAATGCATTTTCATAAGTTAGTTATAATTATTCCTGCTAACCTAATGACTAGGATATAATGGTAATTTTATATTTTGGCCATCTAGTGGTTTGTTTAAACTCACAATTGCGTGAAAAGTAAGTTACTAAAGGATAAAAATTATTTAATGAAAATATTTCATAAAAACATCCGAGAATTACGATAATATTTGAATTTAGTTAATACCAATAATAAATAGAGATTAATTTAATCTATTAAGATAAAAACACATTGCACGCATAAAAATAGTTTTTTTAGAAAAATGTGTTTCAAAGTCCAAAAATGAAAGTTTATCACTATAAAATATAATGGCGATTTCTATGTAATTAATTAGATTATTTATAATTAAATTATAATTTTTTTAATTTAATATCATACTCAAAACATAATGGGTCCTCTAATTCAAAAGAAATTAAAGTTTTATAAATATTCATTATTTTTCACCATTCACTAGAAACTAAATCTGTTTTAAAAAATACAAACCCCCCTAATATAATAATGACATTATTATTTAAAAAAATATAAATCTAGTCAAATAAATATTTAAAAAATGGCATAAATTATTTATAATTCATACATATAAAAGGAAATAAAAACCATTTTCGAGGAAAACATATTTTTTAAGCATAAAATGACTTTATTGAATATTGATTTCTTATTTATTATGAATCATTCTATATATTTGTATTATTGAAAACATTATAAATATTTTTCATAACGTGTTTATTAATATTCATACTTTTCAATTGATGTGCTAGGTTATAAATGTCATATTCAAATAATGTTATTTTAATTTTGTATCGTTGTTTTCTTAAAACTTAGTTTTGCGTGTTAAGTAAGATATTGGGAATAATATTATTTCAAAAAAATTTGGGTGTTAAATTGAACCCCCTTAAATAAATTTCATCCTTTGAATTTTTATCTTAGTAATCAAGGGTTCAGTATTTGAAAATACCATTGTTTAAATCCCACAACATACAATGGCATACAATGAATTATTTTGAAAATTTTTATTTGGAAAAAAAAGTTTACCTTAAAAAATATATAATTGGGTTCCCATAAAAGGAGAACATTAACTAGAAGTGAAATTATAGAAATGGAGGAGATAGAAAATATCTAAAAAAATAATAGATAGTGATAGAGAACATGGTCAGGAGAGTGTTAATGACTGAAAAACCATAAATTAGTGTGGGGTGAAAATGAACATCAATCCCTAAAAAATTGGGAAAACATCAAAAAATTAATTTTCAAGATATCTTTTCCTAGAGTTGGGGAATTATTTTACCATTTAATTTTATATAATAAAATTACTTGATTTATTTCTATATTATAAGAATAATTTCTTCCATTGGTTGTTCTTCAATTAATTTCCACTTCTATCTTATATCTTATTCCATGAAATGAATATTAATAATGAATTTTTAATGCATGAAGCACTAAAAGTTACTTTTAATAGATAATAATAAATATAGAAGAATGAAAATTAATTCCTCATATCTCTATATATTTTACAAAACTAAAATGGTTGACACATGTTATCCAATATTGATAAAACTACTCCTGATAAAATAATTATCTAAATCATCAATAATAACACCCAATGTTAAACTTAAACCATTACATAAATAGTTAACATTAAAAATCATTCAAAATATATCTAATAAAATTAAATACCCCCCCAAAAATATAAAATATTTGATCATGTATTTTTTATAGGATCAACTTAAACTATTATCCCCAAATAACATAAATTAGATCATAATTTCACACACTAAGCATATTTATAACATGACCAAATATTTTCTTAAAACATTCTAACATGTTCTAAAAATTACCTAAATAACCATAAAACCTCAATAAAATCACAAATTATTCAAAAAAATTACTCCATACTTATTACTTAAACAAAATCACAAACTACCATATCTATTCCATAAATATAAAAATGTACAAAACGTCATTTTAAATAACTTTTTCACCATATCAATAATCAATTTTAGGGATACCAATACTATCCAATTTACTTTATCAATATCAATAAACTATTTATCCCAATCAAACATTATTATCTAATCATCATGAATATATTAAGGGTTATCTTTCTCTCAATCATGAGTTCTCCCTAAATATCACGTTAACACTAAATCACTTTTATAGGTTTCGAATACCATTAAACATATTCTTACAAGTACTTAAAAGAGAAACTATGGAAGTACAATACATAGATGTTTCAAGAATATTATGACAAGAATATCATTGATAAAACACTTTTACAAAATAATTATCAAATCCCAATAAATAAACACTTCAATCATTCCACTTCCATTAACCAAGATTCGTTATATTATTAATTAATACTTCCTTAATACAGTATGAAATATGAATCATGTCTTAAGATTCATAAACATAAATTTAATCATGTTTTTTACTTTTAACATAAGAAATAATATTAAAATAACTCAGACCTTAAATATGTCATTTTTATTCTCTTTATTATGACTAGTAAAACCCTTACTCGTATAACCATGCTAACCGATCAACAATGCAAGGTGAGGTGCTAGGTGATCAATGACGCTGAAGCTAGTGAGGGAGAAGTTCAAGTGGGATGGGCCTACAGGTCATGTATTGGGCATGGTATGCCTATGGGACTTCGAGTCATGTATTGCAGGTCTATCGGGCTTTGTGCCTTGGGCCTACAGGTCATGTACGGGTTCCCCTTCAACCCATAAAAGGGGTATTATCCATAATAATAAAAAAAGAAGTCCGTCGAGCCATTCAGGATAATCCTCATTTCGATCTTTCCCCCTAGGAAATCATTTTTCATAATTCCCAAAGATTACACATTTAAAAAATTAAACTATAGGTGATACCTTATATAAACCATTATTTACATCCCTATCATTAACTGAATTTTTCATTTTTCTTCTATAATTACTTGATATATGTCATTCTTTTCCCCACCCAAAACTTCTTCCAATTCTATGAAGACATTTCCCTGAGCAATTCTTCCCACATTATCAAAATGTTGGAATCTGAATCTTCTTTCCTCTATGGTCTTCATGAAACTCAAATTTTCTCTTATATGGCGTATTCAGAAACAAACTTATGTTTATGTAGTTAATCATATGTTGAAATATCTGGGTAGGCATAATAAAAATATTTTTCATTACATATCCTTTTTCATTTGGTTTCCATTAGGGAAATCATTGAATAATTTATCAAATTCAATTTTAACATGATTCCTCCTAGTTATTACCAATTAATAAAAAATATCATAGTGGTTTAAAATATAATCATAGCGGGAAATAATATAAATATGAATAATCATTTATATAATGTATAAATATTGACCACATCTTTTCAATATATGAAAACTAGGGTTTATACAAGGTTATTTGTGGTCATTATCTATTAAAATACATCATAGTGGATCATAAATAAAATGTGAATTAACCCATGAATTTCCCACAAGAGTTATTATCTAGGTGTGAAGATATAGGATCACTCATCATGCACTAGTGGGGATTGAGTTAATATCCAATCCAATCCAACGCATTCAAAGTTGTTACTCTTAGGAGAATCTATGCCACAACTGCATCCAATATCCAGTATCTAGACAATGATGTATTTTCTTGGAAACCATTAAATTTTCTATACTATAAATTATATTGTTCTCTTATACATAGGATTATCATTAGTTTTATCACTAAATATTTGAAATACTTGTTTCTGAAAATAACTAAACCCTACTCAGATACTAACTATAGTGAACCCAAAAATTTACATATATAAATATTATATCTTATTATATGGATATTTATTACATATCACTGTAATCAATGGGAGAAAAATAAAATCTTTGTATCTTTGGAAACTTAGATACATAAATAACTGGTGCATATAATAAATTTATCATTTCCCATTAAGTTCTTCATAACTTGGACCCTTATTTTACATACCATACTTAATACCTTTCTCCAAAACCTATGGAAAGGAAACATAATAAAGGGTGGGTTTAGAGGTTAAATAAGGTCACACATAAAATATATTAATCAATTATCTTAAGTAATATCTAGATAATAATAATGGTATAAGAACATGATCATAACTTACAATAATACTACCCAATCAGTCAAAGATAATAAAAAATAAATCATGGAATAAGGATTTATCACAACAATATACATAATTCATAAGTGTGTGGAATCATCAATCATGAGACAAGAAAATGTATCCTAAGTATAATAAATAATTTTTTATTATATACATAGGAATATAAAATCACTTAATTAGTAAAGGTTGACTCCCAAGAATTTCAATTTTTAACAAATTCCATTAATGTAAATGCCTAACTAGTCATTCCCAAAATTCTCTTATGAGTAACTTCCATCTAGCTAACCCCATAATCTCTTAGGATTTGATTAAATCCATCATTTCATAGGATTTTATTGAATCCATAATAATTACCCAATGCATTGGAGGGATATAATAGACCCACCAATTATCATGAGATATATTTAGCACACCCATTACATAATCATAATGCATACATATGAGGTCAATAAGATCATAAAAAATCATCATTTCCTAAATAATAATGAATGGAAATGAAAAAGGTTTCAAAAAATTTCATCATTATAATCATAACCCATGCATAATAATAATATTATATATGGTTACAATAGATCATATCCCCAATAAAGCATAATAAAGAATATAGGATTTCATTATTAATAAAAATACCATTAAAATATCACTGAAACATTTCTTGAGTAATATAACCTTTTCATTCTGAAACCACTTATTTAAAATAAAATAATTTCCAAAATATTAATGAAAATATTTTACTAAAAGATAACCATGAAATAATGTAAATTAATCTTAAAAAAATAGTATTTATGATGGTGATAATTCCTGTTCATTCAGTGTATGTTAAAACAAATATTCCATTCATATTTTTAGTATAAATTAAAAATAAGATATTTGGAAAAAGATATGAAAATTTATATTATATTTTTTTTCAAACGTAAAACATGGGTAAAAATTAATTTTTGTAAATATTTGTATAATATTGAAAATATTCTTGAAAACATTTTAAAGAAAATATGGACAAGGAAGAAAATATTCCTGACCTAAGAGAGAAATAAAGATAGTTTTCCTTATAAACATTATTTTGGTTTATTGAGTACTTAAAGTTAAAAAAATGAAAGGAAAATATGTAATATATAGAAATAATAAGAGGATAAGAAAATATATATTATTTTATAGAGATATATCATATAATTTCATCATTATAAATTTACGCATAAAAAATCATGGTAAAATATGATGTTGTAATGTAAATCCCTTACTGGTTTGGTAACTTTTGATTAATGATCCCCATGAAACAAATAACTTAAAATTAAACATTAAATACCATTAATATGATTATATTAATGAAAAACATTTAAATTGAAAATTATATATACATAATAAAATAATATAGGGGTATAATATAACGTATGTATCAAAGAAGATAATCTGGGACGAGAATTCCTTACCACTTTTGTAACTTTAGAATGAAAACCACTTGGATGAAATAATTTGAATTGTAACTTTAAATTCCATGAAATTAAATGTATCCAAGATATTACTTTTTAAAGTATCAATATATATATATATATATATATATATCATAAACAAAAAATAGTTGTATAATATCTAACATATATAAAAAACATGGAGACAAAGAACACTTACAACTTTGGTATGTTTGGATTCAATGGAAATGCAAAGAAATAAAATTATATATATCCTAAAAACCCAAGAATTTCATGAATAATTTAAAATAAATTATTTATCAACTAATAATTCCACATAAAATAAATGATGGTGCATAATATAAAAAAGTCTCATGAATTACAGAATGAGACAAAGAAACGCCTACCTCAAGTCCATATTCCCTCTTAAATTTTCTAATATATTTTATAATAAATTTAAATTTATTGGAAATATATAAAAGAAAAATATTAATACATATAATACTATACATTATTTACTTATAAAATATTATCATCTATTCATTAATAGTAATTCATGATCATTATCATCATTTTGGGTGTTAACTGCTTTGTTTTTTTCCCTATGTTTTGGTTTAATAGTTATGATCCTTGAACTTTGATCATGATTACTTAATAAAATAATTATAATAAAGGTTTAAATATCATTTATATTAATTATATAAATATTTTTAAATATTAATATAAATAAGTTTTGAAAAAATGAATTACATCACTTTGTGGAGATGATAATCTCTACTTATACATGAGTGACGTTTCCAGTTTTCGATGGATGGAATGAAAGAAATATAAATGATGAATAATATTTAAAAAATAATTATTATATCATAAATATTATATATATTCTTTAAATATATCCTTATCATCCATGTAAAGAGGAAATGAAAAATGAATCACATCAGTTCGTGTAAGTGGTTGTCCACACGTATACATGAGTAATGTTATCATTTTTCAATGGATGAGATTCTAAGAAGCTATAAAATATAATATAATTCCAAAAGAATAATTATTTTACAAATATAATATATTAAAATTAAATCTATCATAATAACCAACCATGAAATAGGGTTATGAAATGTGAATTATATCTCTACGTAGAGTCAGTTGTCTAAATAGACATAAGAACGACACTTTCATTTCCCATTTGATGGAGAATAAGAGGGAATGGTTTGAATTAATAAAATTTATGTATAATTATATTTTTTATAATTTATTAATTATTTTTTATGGATATAATAGTTTAGAGAAGGTGTAATAGGCAATAAAATTGAAAGAGCTTGGTTAAGATTTATAACTCTTTATTGAGTGACCTCCTTTGGCTTACCCCATAAACCTTGGAAGATTAGTTTAATTGGAATATAATAAAATATATTATGAATAGAAGGAATCTATGATGTTATTAAAGTATTTATTTACCGATATTTATGGATTTAATTGTGTGTATAATGGGGTATAATATTTTCTCTTTTATAAGTGAGGGGAGGGACGCACATGGATTTTTTTAAATGATTTCAATAATATAAAATAAATTTCACATGAATGTGGCTCAAAATAGACATTAATTTTAATTTATGGTAATATAAGGTTTAAATATATTCATAAAATAATATTTATATCGGTGTGGGTGGCATTCATACCCTTATCTCTTGGTTTAACACCTGATAAAATCATTTTTAACATTAACTGTGGTAATAAATTTTTTCTTTTTTTACTATTCAATATGACCAAAATTTAAGTTTAACACATTAAATTATATTAATTATGATTATTAATAATATTTAATGCATTTTAATAGATTAAATTTCTATAATTTTTATAATTTAATATTAAATAAGCACACAAAACACAATGAAAACCTGTTTTGGAAAAATGCATTTTAGTGTAAAATTGAATTTACTACCATTACCTACCATATAAAAACCATAAAATGAATTTTAAAATATATTATTGAATATAAAATCTATAAATTTCATTAAAATCATTAATCATTAGATATTAATTTAATTTATTAATAAAAAACATTATGTTTATAAAAATAGTTTTTAGAGAAATATTTTTAAATCCTAACAAATGAACTTAGACTAAAGTATAACCAAATCATGATTCCAATTTAATTAATTAAATTATTTATAAATAAAGGATATTTATATTAATTTAATGTTATATTAAAAAAATAATGGTACTTCTTCTTGAAAATAAATCATAGTTTCACATAAATTAGTATTTTCCACTATTCAGTAAAAAATATTTTTTTTGAAATTCCTAAAAATTAATTCTAAGATAATGATGAAATGATTATTTAAAAAATGATATAAATTTTCTCAAATAAAATTTCTAAAAATGGTATAAGGTAATTACAATTACTACACAAAAAATTAAATAAAAACTATTTTCTAATAGAACATATATTTGACGTATAAAATGAAATTACTGAAAATCAACTCCTTATTTTTTATAAATAAATAAATAAATTTTAATAATTTAAAACCATTATACATATTTTTCATAATTTATTTATTAATATCCATACCTTTCAATTTATGTCTAGTTTTTAACTATCACTTTTAAATAAAATTATTTTTATGACATTTCAACGTTTGATTAAATATTATCGTTGCATGTTAAGAAATATATCAAGCATAATATTATGTTAAACTATATTATTTTTAGTGTTACATTATTTTTCATGAAGAAGTATAGGTCAAATCACATTTTCATTAATAATAACAACCTCAAAAATATCACGATAATGAACAAGTATCCCGAACCATCGATTAATGACTTGTTTGATCTTCTTTGTAGGTCCCAATACATCTATAAGGAAGACCATCGGTTAGGATTTCACCAATCAATGGTGAATAATGAAGATATTCCCAAGATTAACTTTCAAAAAAGCGAAGGACACTATGAGTTTATTATGATTACCTTCAAACTCACTAATGCTCCAAAAATATTTATGGAGTTAATGGATATAGTCCTTAGAGATTACCTCGAAAATGTTTTGGTAGTATTTATATATGATATTATAATATAATCTAAAAGAAAAGAGGATCATGAAGAGAATTTTTTAACATGATAAATACATTTCAAAAACATAATTTATATGAAAAGTATTGTAAATATGATTTTTTTATGGAGTAAGTATCAATCATGGGGTATATTATCACGGGTATAGGGATATCTATGGATCCTTGAAAGAAAATGGTGATGGGAAGTGAAAAAAATCAACATCTATAATAGATATTCATAGTCTCATTATACTATCTAGGTACAATCAATGATTTGAGAGTAACTTCTCAAAATTGTCAAATTTGATTATTAAGAAAACTCATAAGGGAGTGAAGTTTATGTGGACCAATGAATTTGAAGAGAGATTCAATTAAATGAAATAAAGACTTATCACTGCACTGATATATACACTTACCTCAAGTGGGAAAACATTTATTATTATAAAATTATTCTTCAACCAAGGGATAAAGATTTGTACCAATGAAAAGTGATAAAGTGATATCTTATGTCTAAATGTAGTTGAAAGTTCATGATCATAACTATCAATAACATGATCTATAGTTGGTTATAATGATGTTCACAATGAATATTTTTTAGAATTATCTTTATGGGTAGAGGTGTTGAATATATATAGATCATAATAGCATGAAATATATATTCATGTTGAATTAGATTAATATATTCCAAAAAATATGGTTAGAGATAATCAATGAGTATAACTGCTCAATCCATTACCACCATGGGAAGGTGAAAAAAGTGGAAGAGTTTATAAGTTGAAGGAATCCTAAAACCATATCAATAGTGATAATTTAGTAGGATTAAATCTTAATATAATTGAAAAGGATGGAAATGTATATCATAAATAATGGAACAAAATACTTCCTAGCTCAAATGATTGCTCAGTAATTCATTTTAAAGAAGATAATGTATGATGAAATTAATGATGTTGGGATATAGAAAAAATTTGGATTCTATAATAAAATATAAGTCCCTAGGGTTCAAAATTGATGAATAAGGAGTTGTAATATTTGGGTCATGACTGTGTCTACCATCAAATCCTAGGATAAAGAAGGATCTATTGAATGATGAAAAAAATTTCAACATTATCCATTCACCTAGGGAGTATGAAGATGTATTGAGATCTTCAAGAGCACTATTATTGGGGAATTATAAATAAATAGATCACAAAATATACATCAAAGTTACTGGTATTTCATCAAGTAAATTTTAAGAGGAATAATTCCAAGGTAACGATGAAACTATTAACCATACCTACATGGAAATCAGAAAAAAAATAACTATGGACTTTGTTAAGGTCATCCAAACATATCCTAAGGAATTAATTTCATATGGGTTATGGTAGATCTTCTTTCATAGACTGGTCACTTAATTTCCATTGGGGAGGACTTCTTAGACAATCAAATTTTATGTATTTACACTAAATAAGTGGCAGGGCTATATGGAGCACCAATAATGATTGTATCTAATTGAGATCCAAGGTTTATGTCCTGGTTCTGAAAATGTACCAATATTCTCTAAACACCGAGTCAAACATTTCTATGGATTATTACCCCCAAACTGATGTAAAATATGAGTTTATAATTTATACACTTAAGGAAATTTTGAGAGACTAATCTATGGAATTAAATATATTCTTTGATTAATATCTTCTATTGGTAGAGTTATCATTCAGTAATAATTTCCATTAAAGAATCAAAATGGTTCCACATGAATGCCTGTAAGGGAGGATATGTAGGACACCTGCGTTTTGATATGAATTTGGTGAATGTAAAATTTTATGATCTATAATTGTATAAGAAATGGTATATAAGGTAAAGGCCATTCAATAGTATATCAAGATCGCTCAATGTAAACAAACTAGATATGATGATAACAATTAGAGAGAACTAGAGCTTGAGGTTGGAGATAAAGTGTTCCTCTACATATCTCTATGGAATAGAGTTGTGTTATTTAAGAAGAAGGGAAAGCTAAGTTCCAAATACATTAAACCTTTTGAAATTATTGATCTCATTAGATATGTGGCCTATCAAATAGGACTCCCACCAAACCTATCTCAATTAATTTAAATGTTATATGTATCATTCTTGAGGAAGAACATCCCAAATCCCTCACCTGAATTGAATCCATAGGTGGTTATGTTAGAGAATGATCTCTCTTATGAGGAGAAACTAGTGAATATCTTAGACCATAAGGAAAAATTAATAAGAAATAAGGCTACTAACATTGTCAAAGTAATATTGAATAACCATTAATATTAGGGCCTAGCATGGGAACTAGAGGAAAAAAATAAAAAAATAACCCTCAAATATTTTAATTATAGTGTATGAGATGAAAATTCAGGGGTAAAATTTCTTAAGGGAGAAATAATGTAAAAACCCAAGATTTTATCAATGTAATTTCATGTCTGAATTTACTCATGTGTCATATTTAGTAATTTAGTATATTTTATGTCACATAAACCACATGATAGAAAAAAAACTTTTTATTATTTAATTGAACATTAATTTTAGAGTATAAATATACTCCATAAAATTACAAACATTATAATGGGGAAAAAATATAAAATAAGAAAATTATAATATAAAAATTTAGATATGCTCGATCCCCTATAATGATCATACTCACGAATAAATATATAGAAATAAAGTATAATATTATTAATGAAATATAAATTTGGAAAATGAAAATACATATAACCTTGAGAGAAAATACAAGTGAATGAATAATTAATGAAATATGAGTTTTTTTATAGAATGAAGGGATCCTATATGACCATTATAAATATGATTATAGGAATAGTAATATGACTATTAGAATATTAATATGACTAATAGGAATAGAAACCTAACTATATGAGTAGTAATATCACCCATGTAATTGTAAAATAAATTTTTTGTTACCTTATAAAATTAAAATACAGAAACTTTATTTTATGATAAAAATAATAAATGGTTTAAAAATAAAAAATGTGTGTTTGATATTTTGTAAAAAATATAATTTTATTTTACAATTTTATGATAATTATAAAATAAAAAATAAAGTTTATCTCCTTACATTTTTTTATAAAATAATTTTTTTCTTCACTAAAATGATAATATAATTTTATGACACCTTAAGTAATTTTTCAAAGGGTTATAAAATGGATCATAATATTGAAACTGGTATTTTTAAAATAAATACAAATTTTATTTAAATATTAATATTCTCATATTTATAAAATTATTTTCATAAAATGGATTTCATTTTTGGAATATATACATTATAAAATTATTAGGTTAAAATTTCGGTATTTTTGAAATATATATGAATTTTTGGTGAATAGTGAAATACAACAAAATATGGTATTTAACATTATAAGTTAAATATATGAATAAATGAGTCATGGATGATGTAAGAATACATTATCTCAAACTTACATGCATAAATTACTATATATACTCACATGATTCATCACTATTGGTAGTCTTGATCAAAAACAATAAACTAATGAATACTATATCAAACAACTCCCCTCCCCCTTATAAATACTACCGATCACCACCCCTTATCATCACAACTTCTAAGACTTGGATATTTAAAAATTTCTAACCAATTATCTTTCCAACTATATTCCCCATTTCATCATAGTGTTGTATCACCAAAATACCATCATAATGGGTCATTAAGGTGTTTTCTAATATAGGATATCCAAAGAGGTAATATTATCAACTTATCTCTTTCAATATTTTTCCTTTTCAAAATCCTCCACATATCTTCCATACAAGATGAAATAATGAATAATTTATAGTAAATATACTTAAATTGTATTTTGTTAATGGAATACCCATGATCAGACAACTTCTCATTTCATTCTAACTCAAAAACATTGTTCACATTATGGTCGCTTAACCACCTATATAAAAAATGCACTTAATTTTTCACCACTACCTTAAAGGTTAATTTTAATACATTTATTAGGGTGAAAAATTATCTAAATCAATATATTATATATTTTTTAATAGTTTTTTATGAATAAATGGTTATATGGTTAAATAAAACCAATTAAGTTTATTGTGGTTGAAAAAACTACCTAAGTCAATTAATGCTAAAATGATAATATTTTTACTCTATGAACCATGTGTATTTTAATACTATTTAACATTGAAACCCATTTAAAACTACTATAATTACATTAAAAACAATTAATCACACCTATTTAGATATGCAACCATATAATAGGAAGTCTCATCATTACCTATAAATTAATCTGACCTTGGAATCATGAAATAAACGACCTTGGAACATTGAATATAGTGTCTCAATTAAATTTCACTAAACTAACAAAAATTTTGAATAATAAATCCAATATATTTGAATTAGTTTCTTAATTAAGTGTTTAATGAATCAAATTTGGCCATTCAGGATGTTAAGTGAAATTATCTAACTAATTTGGTCTAGAGGTCTAGGAACTCTCTTAACCACCCAATTTTCTTTATTTCATGCCTTTTTTCTCTCTACCTAGATTTATATCTCTATATAATGATATGTAATGATTCCAAATTATATATATATTTTTACATAAATATATACATATCTTATTCTTTCTTTACTTTAGGGGGATATACATGTATTACATTCATTTCTCAATACCTTCTTGAAAATAAAACCTGATTAAAAGAAACTTTTCTATCTCATAATCCATTCATGTAATTCTATTTTAATGTATTTTAACTATTTATGTGTTCATAAAATAATAAATAATTTATGTTTAACCATTTTAGTTTACCTATTGGTTTTATAAAAAATTACATATTCTTTCCTTCTTTAAAAACAATTTTACTCATTCCCTATAACACCATTTTAAAGGTACATTTATATACCCGATTCTCCACCCTTTATCATAATTGTTTTCAAATGAATTCCATATTTGAGAAAATTTATTTTTAACTCAAGTATAAACATATAAAATATTTAATTCCTTTTTCTTGTTCAAATATTTATGAAATACCATTTGATTATGCTTTGAGGCAAGATTTTGTAACCCATTACTTTCCATGGGTATTTCTTATCCTTATGAATTATGTTTGATTAAATTATGTGGAACTAATATGGATGTACATGTTATGATGGTGTGAATATATAGTGATCCAATTCATTGGGACATTTTTATATCTATTCAGATGATATGAATGAGATTTGGGAGTAAACCTAATCTATTACAAGACTTTTTCACCATGTTATGATGTCTCAATAGTGATCCCTGACATATGATTATGATGTCATGTATTATGATATTTCAAAATGCCTATGATTTCTTGATCATATGATTCTATATTATTTATAACATTCTTCCATAATATTATTCATGATCCATTTCTTCTATGATATCATGTCATTCCATTTGAATTATATGGTATACTTCACTATCATGCTTTTTACCTTACTGTGATTTATAGATCAACCATTTTGTTTTTGTACTAACCATGTTATTATATATTGTTTTATAAGATCCAATGGATATAGGGTCACTTTATTTAGTTTAAAATAAATATGTTTTATTTTAGATTAATTTTGATGTTTCATGAACCTAGCTTCCCAAATACACTAGGCACATGAATCCTTGGGTTGTTTTTATTGGAAATTTATGTTAAAAATCATGTAGTAATTTGTGTAAGAGTATTGGGTCTCCATGAGTGAAAATAAAACCATGGTGTTAGTTGGTGATTTTTTTAATGGTCTGCAGGCTCTTTTGTGATACACGCGTTGTGAGAGGTGATAGACTCTGATGGGGGAGAGGATCCAGAGGCCTGAACTTACCTTGGGTGAGATGGATAGTTGGGGTATTGGAACATTTTTTATGTAGGCTTGGGGAATGCGTTAGACATTTCTAGAAGATGTTTGGGTCGGGGAGTTTTCTAGATAAAATTCCATGTGAATAATTTGGACATTTCATTGATAGGATTTACTCAAGGACTTTCTGTGAGGGGTTTGGTTCATGGTTTGAATCGGGATGTAGGTGATGGACTTTTATTTGATGAGGATTGGATTAAGGACCACTTGGGGGTTGGTTTCATTTTTTAAATTAGAATTTTCCTTCTGATTCTTGGGTCAAGGACTGCCCATATGAGGGTTGGGCTATGATGTGACATGAGAGATGGACGATAGGCAGTGGGTCGAGTTGTGGATGTATGATCATGCCCTATTCCTTTTGGTAGTGTGTTGATGCTTATATTCCACCCAACCCTAATTATTTAGGTAAATTATGTATATTGGATACTTTTTAATGAGGATATGAGTCGATTATTTTATTGAAACAAAGTTGGTATGGTTAAGTTTGTGGTGTCTAGGTTAGCACCTGAGGGTATTATTGGCATGTGTACCTCATTGAGTGCCTCAAAATCCTAGTTTGTGAACAATGACTCAATGAGTATATTATTAACTCTGTTTCATTTTTTTTATACATATGAATATATAGATTTATATTAGGGGTTCTTAGTGAGACTATGCTGATTTATATGCTCACACCCTGCATGGACATCTCAAAGTGTGTGCAAACCTTATATATATTTTTTAGGCCACAACACATGATGTGTAGTGGATTAGGTTAGATTATCTAGACTGGTATTAGATAATAGTTTGAGGCCTATGTATGGTAGTAGGTAAAGTGCATGTGTGATATATTTTGGTTTATCTTTCATTTGAGATCAGCCTAGTGGGTGATAGATGTATGTTTTGTATAACAATATCATGTATGTTATTGGGTGTGTTTGTTTTTATTCTGTATACTCTAATGAATATTTTTAGTTGTGTGTGTTTGGTTATTTTTACTCGTTTTTCACTCCAACTCAAGGGTATAGTCTCCCCATTGTATGGATTACACCCTCACTACTATTTAGTAGACTTCAGATTATGAGGAGGTGCACATGAGGCCATGAGGTGAGCTTTTCTTGGGAACTACTTAGTGAGCTAGGGTAGAGGCAAATAAATGTGGTATCAGAAGTTTTTTTGGTTTTCTTATTTAGGAAGATGGTAGATAAGTGGTCTATAAATGTGACGAATCATATGATAAATATTAGACTGGTGCATCAAGGAAACACATTTTAATAAGAATCCAAGGTTTCTAGGGCCTTAGATTGTTGTTCTTGGTTTTTGATATTATAGTTGTATGATTTCATCATGGGTGACACACATGAGTTTTGGAGTTATTATTTGTTATGGTTTTAGATCTTGGGTCATTAGAAAGAGGCCCATATACATACATCATATTCTATATATGGGATTAACATGAAATACATGTGATTTACTACGATTGTTTTATTAAAAATAAGTTCAACTGTTTAAAGTGTAAACAATAAAATGAAATTGTAATCAGCTAGAACATGGTGTATTTACTTTAAATGGACTGTTATTTTGATCTTATATTGGGAGGTCCTTCATATATAAGTAAATAATCCATCATTCAAAGGATGTTTTGAGACCCATTGTAGCTTGGTGTGGATAGCGATGCCCTGGTAATGGATTTATGAAGGAATGGGATCCCTAAGAGATGATCTAATGATGATAAAAAAATTTCTTTTTTGATGCATAAACCCTTGGGGACTACAAATAAAAAGGGATGTGGATTACTTTTTCTTGAAATCAAGGCGGGATGATGTGAAAGGATTAGTTGTAAGCCTATCTTAGTTGGATTTTGTTACACTTTTGAGTATCATAGTGGGAGTATGGGTGACACATCTAGTTTTGGAATGATGCCTGTGTGGCTGGTGATCGTGTGGTTATCCTTAGGGTGAGTGATTCCTTGGTATGATGGGTAATATTGGAATGTAGTGGGGTGTGGTTAGTGGGTTAGGTGAGTGAGCCCCAATTAGATGTAACTAGACTAATGTGGGTGTGATTCAGTATATGAAATTAGGTTTTATAGGATCATGAAACCATTCGGTATAAGAGAGACAAAGTAGGGTTGAGGGTGAGAATTTGTGAAGGGGGTCCTTAGTGGATCACTCCGCCTTTGGAAGAGGAGACTGAGTATTGGTGATGATTTTTGGGAAAATTATATGTGTGTGAGGGAAGGTGTAATGACCCAATGTTTTATCCATATAAATTACCTTATGATAATTATTTCATATGGTATAAACACTTAGAGAACATAGTACAAGATTTATAAATGATGAATGAATGAAAGAAGAAGCATTTCTAGAAGTTAAGGAACCTATACTGATAAAATAGTAACATGACCTTTGCAATAGTAATGTGACCCTTATGAATAGTAAACTATTCAATTGAATAGTAAACTCATAGATTAATGTATAAATAAAATTTTTCCATATTATAAGTGAAAATATGATATAATTTTATGACAATATACATAAATAGATATTTTAAAAATTATTAATTAAGTGTTGGTATTTTTGTAATTTATAAATATTTAATTAAAAGTTTTATGAATAATTAAATAATTTAAAAGAAAATTTATTTTCATAAAATGTATTCATAAATTAATATTTTTATTCCTTATTATTATGAGATAATTTTATGGGACCTTAATTAATTTTTCAAAGTATTAGAAAAGTAGTTTTAATTTTAAAATTTATATTCTCCAAGTAAATGATGATTTTAATTAAAAAATATATTTCTCTAATTTAGAAAATTATTTTCATAAAATGGATTTATTTTTTTAATTCTACACATCAAAAAATGGTTGGGTTGTATTTTTGGGATTTTTCTAAAACATTTGAATTTTTAATGAATAGTGAAATACTGTAATTTATGGTATTTATACATTATAAGTGAAATAGAATATTACTTAAGTCATGGATGATGTAAGAACCATTGGTTATAAATAACATTATCTAATTACTATATTTATTCTCAATAATCAAAACTTTTGCTCTTCTTGAGAAAAATAATAAACTGATGAATTAAATAATGAGAAAACACCCCTCTCATCCACTATAAATATCACCCCTCACCACCTCTTCTCCTCACACCTCTAAAGCCTTTATCCTTGTTCAAATTATACTCAAATATCCTCCTAATACCCTTCCCCATTAATAAGATCTTTTTTTCTTAACAAAATACCAAAACCAATCACCTAAGGAGGTTCTCAAGAAGAAGGAATCAAGAGGTAAAACCCTCTTCCTTTTCTTTTAATTTATTTTCAAGTTCCTTTTTTTTCTTTTTATCTACTCAAATACCTCATAAAAATGGTATGAAAACTATATTAACTTAAATTTACTACATTTTTTTTATTATAATGGAACAATTCATCATCATCTCTCTTTCCCCCTCCTTTTATACTAAGAATGAAAACATCGTCTGTGAGGAACTGATTTACCACCTTCATGGACGACATGATTTCATTATTCAATTCCACCTTCAAGGCTACTCAAGAAACCATTTTTATGGTTTAATCAGATTATAATACATTTATTTTATCTTATTTAATGTTCTGGGAACATTTTTTACACATGATATTAATTTATTAAACAAAATGAGTACGTTGTGATTGAAAACTGCCAAAATAAACCCAAATGATTATTATTAACTATTTATCTAATGATTCTTCCTCATTACATAAGAAAAAATAATTTATAATACAAATTTACCCTCACTAATATTATTAATAATTCATAATTTCAATTCTGGATAATTAACCCCACTTTATACATCTTTTCTTACATGTATACAAGTAAACAGATCATGAAAACCAAGGAAACCAATGCTCCTAAATGATGAAATTGAACATCTTAACCCATAAAAAGGCCATAAATAAACTTAATAAAGTTATAATAAATAAAATAAAATTTTAAATTGTTATTTAATTATTAATTAATGATTCTAATTTTATTATCTAGGACATTAAGATCAATTTAATAACACCTTTGCACTTAAGGTAAGGGATTCAACCCGAACCTCTATTATTCCTTCTGGTTATTCTATCTCTCTTTTTACCCAAATGAAAATCTATTTTATTTTTACTTAAATATTATAATATGTTCCAAAATCATTTATCAAGATCCTTTTATCCTTATATTTTGTGGATATACATGTTTTTAAAATGTTCTCTACTCCATTATTCCTGATAAGCAAGCCTGATTTAAGGGAACTTCGTAAATTCTTTCCCAATTTAAAGTACACTATATAATATATTTTAAGACACCATTTTTTTTATAAATTAAATAATTTTATTATGAAAACATTCTTGTTTCACTTCTATATTTATATAAAATATTATTCACTTTTTTTATTTAAATTCTCTTTAATATTTTCCTTAAACTGCATTAAAATGTTTTAATTATAAAGTATCTTAAATACTATTTTTACATGTTATCGCTTCATTTTTACATCAATAATCATAATATATATACCGATTTTACCTTATTCGTGACAATGTATAATTTAATTCCTTTATTTCACTGTAACTATTATGATACACCCATTTATTATGCTTTATGACATGATTATGATACCCAATTATTTCCATGTGTAACCCTTATGTTTATGTTTTATTTATTATGTATGATTATTTACGTGGAAAACATATTCATGAACATGTTATGGTGGGTGTTACCAAATAACACTCCAATTCACTAAGTAATGATTACTTTCATGAGACATTATGTGCAACAGTCCTAGCAGTTAGCCTTGACTCATGACCCACATGCAATGGTGTTGGTGGTTAGCCTTGAATCATTATCCTCTATGTAAAATGATCCTCAAATATTTCTGAAGTCGTGTTTTATGTTTTTGTAACATTACTATGATTCCATGATTATATGATCTCATGTTCTATATGTTATGATTACTTATGTTTAACCACATTCAATTACTTTTTATGTCATTATGTTATGATTTCTAACCCATTTTATAAGATTTATTTAAATGTTTATTCCCTTACTAGGATTTTAGCTCATCCCTTTGTTCATGTTATTCCTAGTTTATCCTATGAAAATATAAGGACTCAAAGGAATTTAGGAGCTCATAATGGATGATAAATAAATAAATGTTTTATTTAGTCCCATGTTTTTAGTTTTATATACATAGAATTCCAAGGAACTAGACTTTACAATCTTTGAATTGTAATTTGATGTTTAATTATGCTTAAAATCCTAAAATTATATGTATAAAAGTCTATGGTCACTATAGTTGGTATAAGAGGGTGGTATATTTATTTATGGAGATTAATAATAGAGCACTTTAGTAATAACCCTAGGGAAAAGACTAAGTATGAGAAAGAATCCTTAAATTTTCATTAGTATAGAGTTAGTGACTTATTAAGAAAATACATCCCTGTCTGGACACTACAAGTGGATATGGTTTTAATATAAATGTAACTGTGGGTAAAAACTCCAATAAACTGTTCCAATCCTAACTTGGGGTAACCTGGTACATGACAAATAGGCCCTACTATGCACCTAGTTTGACACTTATGAGGCATATGGTTTGGTAAATTCATAATATTATTACGAATCATTATTATGGGAACAAAAAAAGGCCATAATAATATATGTTAGGAAATAGATCATGGATAACCTATATTGAAACCTAGAGAATCACAAGTGTGGATATAATTTTACTTTAAGATTTTATCCTTTGATGTTTAATGTTTCTTTTTATACTTATTATATAAGTATTCAAGTCCCCTAATTGCACTTTCTTTTTTCTTAGTTAATGGAGGGAAATATAATAAAACATTATAATAATCAATTTGATAGAAAATGTGATGATTTTAATAATGATATTCCGAATATGATTGAAATAGGTTCTCAAAACATCATGATAGTACTTAATCAATTGGATCAAGTTATGAATAATAACTTGAATCGTGTGGAATGCCCTACTTATCATAATAGAGATTAAGTTTACATAAAATCATTCATACGAAAAAGGCCTCCAATGTTTAGTATATATTATGATCCCTTTATCTCAAAACAGTGGATTAACCCCATTAAAAAGATATTCTCTACTCTCCATTTCTCAGAATAATAGACAGTTATGCTGGAGATCTATCATTTTGATGGGGAAGCTGATCCGTGGTGGGAATTGATAAAAAATACAAATTCCAAGGTGGAAATTGATTCTACGTATTGGGAAGAATTAAAGAAAATGTTTTTCAACAAATATTTTCCTCAAAACCTCCATATTAAGATGTAAAGAGAGTTCCTCAGACTTAATTAGAAGTAATATGATTCTATCAGGGCGTGTGAAGCAAAAATTAAAAGTCTTGAAAGATATTCCTTCGGCTTTGTCATGAACACAAAAATCAAGGTGAATCACTTCTTTAGAAAAATAAATCCTAGTCTATGAAAAGCATTGGAAATTTGAGACTTTGAAATTTATAAAGATATTTTTCATTGTTCCATCAATATTGAAATGGAGACCAGAGACTCTCAATGGTCTTGTGGTCCTAGTGACAAAAAATAGAAAGTGTAGTCTAATATGGGTGGATAAGAACATAAATACCATGATAGAAAGAAGACTGAATATCCCACATGTCAAAATTGTGGGAAGATATATCCTGGGAAATGTATAAAGGGAATCGGGAAATGCTTCAACTATAGAAGAATGGGGAATCTATCTAAGAACTGATAAAGGGATATGAAGAATCCCACTAACGTGGAAGAAGAAAGGAAGGTTCATATCAACACTCATCCAATGGTGTAGTGTTTCAACAGCAAGGAACATGGTAATTTCTCAAACAAATGCCCTAAGTCTAGGGTTGTCAGAGGCAATCAAAAATAACCTCCAAGGAAAAATGTAAGGGCTTATGAGATCACTACTACTGAGGTGAATACAAAAAATGATGTTGTGATAGCTACATTGGTTATTAATTGATGAATATCAGACATACTATTTTATTATGGTTATACAAGTTCTTTCATATCTTGTATGTTTTGTAGAACAATTCAAACACCACCTCTAAATATGGAGGCTGAGTTATCCTTGAGAATAAAAAATGGGGAAATTATTGCATCCAAAGTATATAACTCCTCCCCTGTTAATTTTTGTGGACTGAACCTCTTAGAAAATATCATCACACTTCATTTAGTATATTTTTATTCTACATTGGGCATGGATTGGATATATTTTTACAAAGAAAAAATCAACTACCAAGAAAGGGATGCCACTCTTCACATTCCAAATAATCCTCTAATTCATTACAAGTGTAATGAGGAAGATGAATCTCATTTATAATCATCGTATTATGTGTGGATATTACTTCCTTATGAGAAATTATATCTCTCTCAAATGATTAATACAAAAGAGATGATCATGCTTGAATACATACCCATCGTGAGGGATTACAATGATGTATTCGCTGAATAATTTTCTAGTCTTCCTCATGATCGAGAGGTTCGGTTATCAATTGAAGTTATTACTAGATCTCTACCTATATCAAATAAAAATTATAGAATGGACATAGTTGAGCTGTAATAACTGAAGAAGTATTTATAGAAGAATATTAAAAATTGATTTATATGCCCGAGAGCTTCACTATGGGGTACACCATTCCTATTTGTTAAGAAGAAGGATGGATCAATGATCTTCTACATTGATTATTGTGAGCTCAATAACATCATGATACAGAACAAGTATCCCCTTCCATTAAAATATGAATTTTTTAGCCAACAGTGTGGGGCTAGTTATTTATCTATGGTGAACCTTTGATCATAATATCATCAATTAATGGAGATGGAGGAAGATATTACCAAGAAAACCTTTCGAATAAGGTATGGACATTATGAGTTCATAGTGATTACCTTCATAGTCACTAATGATCTAGTAATTTTCATGGATTTAATAAATAGAGTCTTTGGGGATTACCTCAAAAAATGTTTGGTATTCATTATCAATGATATTATGATATAATCTACGAGAAAGGAGGAAACAAGTGGATCATTTTAATAATATGTTTTAGACTTTGCAAAGGGATAAACTCTATGAAAATTATAGTAAATGTGAGTTCCTGATAGAGGAAGTATCATTCTTTGGGCATGTTATTTATAGTAAAGGGATATATGTGGAACCTTATATGGAAAAGGTAATAAATTTGTAAAGACCTAGAAATTTCAAGGATTTTTTTTAAATAATTTGTAATTTTATGAGTATATAGTTTCTGACGGCGCTTGATTCCGAGGCCCGGTGTGCCTGGAATCAATTTTCGAAGTTTAGCTCGGGTACGTTCAGTGAACGAACGAGCGAGTTTTTCAAACTTTTGAACTAGTGCTCGGAATTTAAATCTAAGGGCATCGATGAATTCGCAGCACCGGAATTCTCCTAGGAGAATCTTAACTTCGGACGGTAATGGCCGAGAGAAAACGTTATTTTCCATACCTTTCAAGAAAAATAATAAAATAATTTAAATGAATTATTTTATTTATTTCTCCTTCTCCCTTTTTTTTGGGTGGAGGGGCGGTGACAGGGTGATGACGATGCACATCAATGAGTCTCATTAATGGATCATTAAACTCATAGCATAATGACTCTTTAATGACACCATTATGGTAACGCTGCGATGTGATCCTTTATATATTTTGGCACATCGAGAATATGTGGAGAAAGAAATTGGAGGATTCTCTGGCGAACCTCTGATGGAATTCTGCCCCAGCGAAGAACAAAGAACGCCGACAAAACCTTCTCTTCTTTGATTCCTTTCAAATATCAGAGCCGTAAAGCGACGCTGACGCCTTAACCCCCCTTGAGGACGAACGCGCAATAAAGAACCACTAAGATGTTGGGGTTTATTTTGAGAATGATAATACTCCCATGTTTGTTTTCCTCTAAAACATGAACACGGATCAACTCATTATCAAGTTGATCCGCGAACTATTATTTGAGGGTTGGGGATTATTATTTGTGGGGAAATTGTTGGGAGTTATTTCAAACCACTAACGCGGTGGGTGCAGACAAACAAACAAGTCTGAACCCATCATTTTTCTATTCTTGATGCGTAGAATGTTGGGCGACGATGGAATGGGACCACAATGACATTTGAAGGCCGTCAAAGTGAAGAGAAAGTCCCGAGATGACCACAGGAGCATACAAGAGCAAGAACGGACCACCTAAATGACTCTAGTGGCCCGTGGAACTTTCCGGCAGCATGGGTTGCCGGCCGGATCCCGCGGCCGCGCGGGATCCGGATGAGGACGCAACGCCCGCCGCGTCCATGGAGCGCAAAGTAGGGGGACCGCATCTCCCCCTTACTCGGCCCTCTGGCCGAGCCAACGCCCCCCCCCCCCCCCCGGCCAGGCCTGCGCGGTTGAAGCCGTGGAGGCAGGCGGTCGGATCCCACGGCCGCGCGGGATCCGGAGGAGGATGCAGCGCCCACCACGTCAATGGAGCGCAAAGGAGGGGGGATCGCGTCTCCCCCCTACTCGGCCCGCTGGCCGAGCCAGTTCCCCCCCAGCCATGTCGGTCTGGGTCGCACGAACCGGGCCGGACCTGGACCCGGGTCGGGTCGACCCGGTTCAGGCCGAAGTAGGGGGGGGGGGGGGGTTGGGCCGGGCCGGGCCCAGACCCCCCACTTCGGACTATTTTCAGTCATTTGATCATAACTTGAGATACGGACCTCCGATCGACGCACCGTTAGTTGCGTAGGGATCCTTGGATTGAGACAGTCGTTTAGGTATATTACACTCAAGGTTTCGGAGAATTTTGGGTACAGTTGGATTGGTTTGAACACGAAACTAACCGGGCCCTTGGAGTGGAAACACTTATAACTTGAGCTACAGACGTCCTATTGACGTACCGTCGACCTTTTTGAATTCCTATTAGTGAGATAGTTCTTTTTGATTACTCTGCTTGAGGTTTGGGTGCAGCTAGAGTATGGTCGGGTTGGTTTTGGCTTAAAAACCAAATGGGCTCCTAGGACGGAAAAGACAATAACTCTCAGACCGGGCATCCGATTGACACACCGTCTGTTGCGTTGGATTTCTTTTGACAAGATGGAACTTTGTGATACATAAACTCTAGACTTCATGATAGTTGATTTACCGACCCCCTAGGCTTGTGGAGCGGACCCTCCCGGAATCGAGCGTGCTATGTGCGAGAACCCTAGAGCTGGCTGCGAGTGTATCGACTTCTGTACTGGAATCCTCCGTGGGTTCGACAGCGACGACAACCATACTGAAATCCTCTGTGGGTTCGACGGAGATGACTACTGTTCTTGTATCCTATGTGGGTCTGGAATTATTGACCTCTTTACTTCTATCCTGTGTGGGTCCGGTAGAGTAGCTGGTCTTGTATCCTATGTGGGTCTGACAGCTTAGCTGGTATTGTATCCTATGTGGGTCCTACATCTTAGATGAATCAGTGGCTACATATGATCATCTCTATCGCTTTATGAAGTGTATGCCTGGGTGAGCTGATTCTTGTTTCTCAATCATTAACGTCGATGTGATTGACTTGATTTCCTGTATGGATTGGGTTGTGCTTTCTTATGTGGACTCGGTTGTGCTTGGGCTCGAGAGCTGGAGCCAAACTATAACTGATGACTTAGGTATATGTATGGGAATATACCTAAGTAGTGTTATTGATTCTTCATGATTGTATCTTTCATTTTTGGTTTATCCTTTGTGGATTCTGAGAGACCTTCGGGGGTCTCGGGGTCCCTACTGAGTATCGTATACTCACCCCTGCACGGGCTATGCCCACACTATGTTGTGTTGGATGAAGACGATGGACAACACTGATCAAGGTGGAGGCTTGTGGAGCTAGATGGTACCCAGAGGTGGACCACTTGGTGGGACGTACACGGAGTGGAAGACCGGACTGAGGAGCTGAGGAGAATATCTGTACCCACCCTTCAGGTGGGATTTCTAGAGGATGACTCGGAGTTGCTGTTTTACTTTCTACTTGTTGGGACCAAGTTGAATGGAGAAGAAAGTTTGAAGAGTTAGCCTTTGCAGAGTTTTGTATTTTTTTGTCAAAGAAGATAAATCAATTCACTTTGTAGAAGGATCACAAATCAGACGATGCATTGCTGGTATGTATTTCACACATATCATGAGTTAGGAGAACTTGTGATGCAAGCCTTATGAAGGAAAGGGGGAGAAATGATGATGCCAGTCATATAATGTTTTGATTGGAAGGAATGATGCTCCTGGAGGACAGGGAAGTTTAAGTTCCCATTGCAACTCTGACGATGCTAAAGCTGATCTATCAAAGGATAAATGTCACGATAGTGGGATTCGTGATAAAATTAGAATAATGGTTATTAGAAGCAGTGAAGAGAGAAAATGACAAAGCGATGGACAATCTGGGGGTGGAAAAAAAGCACAGTTTAAGGTGGCACCGTTTTCCATTGTTTTCCAAATTTTAGGGCCTGAAAATCGGGAGATGAAGAAATGTTCTTGGCAATGGATGCTGCACATAAAATTGAAGATGGTTTATATTTTCACTTTCAAAGAGTTATTCAAGGTCAGAACATTGAAAAATGACAAAGCCTTGGAGTGCACAGAAATTTAGGCAGGTTTTGCGAAAAAATAAAGCGGTGCACGAAATAGTAGCGGGATGCGCGAAATATCAGCGGGTTGTGCAAAAAAGGAAGGTTGCTCGAAATAGAATAATGACGTCTTCACACAAAAGGTGTTTCGAGATCAGAAGCTCGAAAATTGGAAAAGGCATGAAATGCGCGAATGATTGGAGGAGTGCACGAAATATGATGTCGCGGGAAAGATTGGGTTTGCGCGCAATATGGAACGCGGTGTGGAATTTGGCGCGCAATTGGTGTTTCAGGCTTAGAAGGATGAAAAATGGAAAAGGAATGAGGTGTGAGAAAATATTGAAGCATGGCACGAAATATGAAGTTGCATAAAAGTGTTTTTACACGCATGAAGGAGGTTTTACGCGCGGATTAGTGTTTTTTGCGCGGGGTCAAAAATGACTATAAATATGAGGCTTGCCCTTCTCATTTGTTAATGCTCGACACTTAGAGGAAATCCAGAGCTCTAGTGCGCGTAAATTATACTCTAAGTGAGTTGCGTGAAAAGAAAGAAGTTTGCAAAAAAAGAGGATAGATGCGCGAAAAATTGAGAAGTTGCACGAAAATAGAAAAAGTTGTGCGCAAAAGGAAAGTTGCATGAAAACGTTTTTCGCACCAAAAGGGATTTTTTACGTGCAAGCCATTTGAATTGCACGCAAGGCACCCTAAAGGCTACGCGAAATATTTGGGGTCTTCGCACATATTCAGTAGTGCGTAAGAGAGTTCTTACCGGCTTCTGGGTAAGAAAGTGAATATTTTCACTTCAGAGAATACATCTGTTCAATTGTAAAGAAGCACTGAAACATTGTGTTAACCTATTTGTGCTAAGTGGGAGCACACACACTATTGGATTGTTTTCAAAGTGCTGCACGAGTGTAAGGGTATATCCTACTCATTATATTCCACATCAAAGGATTTTTTCTAGTGGATTGTGTGGTACTGGATTGTTTCTGTACCATACCAAGGACGTAGCTACTCTTGTTGAGTAGTGAACCTTGTAAATCTTGTGTTCCTGTGGTTGTGTGTGTTTAGCAGGGAAGAAAGTCTTTAACAGGAGGCGAAGGTTGTTTCAAAGAAAAGGGGAAACTTAAAAAGAGAAAGATATCACTGATTCACCCCCTCCCCCTCTCAGTGATACTTGGATCCTGACTGGAAACTTCACTATTGCTGTACTTTCTTTTAAGTTGTACTTTACTTTCAGTTGTGTTTGTTTTCTAGCCTATTTACTTTCCAGCACATACCTTTGTACTCAGTTTACTTAGTTTTTACTTCAGCTTGTGTACTCTGTGGTGTTTTTTTCTTATATAAAGGCAATGCCTTCTCTTTTATCGAGTTTTACGCCTTTGGAGCAAGTCGCCAGCCCCTAGCCTATGGGAGGTAGGCTTGGGGTAGTCACGACATGAGCCCCGAGGTTGGGTCATGACAAATTGGTATCAGAGGAGTCGGTTCTACCGCATAACTTATGAATTTGATAAATTCTTCTCTGTGAAGCAATAATGTTTAGAGTAATGAGTGTGGTTATCAGTCCAGAAAGTCCAGTGTTGGTGCGGCAGCCGACGTATCCATACACCAGGACCCTGACTTCTGATTTCCGACTCAGTACCTGAAAACATTGATTGCATGTGTGTTTCAAATGTTTTCTTTGTAATTACTTTATGTCAGCTCACTAGGTATACTGTATTAACCGTGGCGCACCAGGTTCTTTTCAGGATGGCCCCATGATGGAATCCAGCTAGGGTTCAGAGCTTTGTGAAAGATGGTACCCCACCGCGCGACGAGGCCTCGGTGTAGGGCCCCTTTACCGCGGAGGCACCGGCGGTACAACTACCCACTGAGCCACCAATGATACCAGCCCCAATGGCGGAGAGTGCACGCCTCCTGAGCGCATTGCACGAGTTTCAGAGTCAGAGGCCTCCCAGGTTCTGCGGAGAGATGGATCCTCAGGCAGCCGAGGATTGGCTGGAGGCTATCGTCAGAGTCTTCAGGTTGGTAGGGATGCCAGCAGACCTCATTGTGATCCTTTTCATGATTCTCCTGCATGCAACAACAGGTAGATGGTGGAGCCTGATGCTCCAGGTGCACGATGAGGCATCTCTTCTTTGGAAGGACTTCGAGAGCCTCTTCTGCTCGGAGTTCGTTTCGACCACCCTCCTTGCGGTGCACATCCAGGAGTTACTACAGCTGCGGTAGGGAAGTATGTCAGTAGCCTAGTACTCAGCGAGATTTACCGACCTCTCGTGCTACTCCAAAGACATGGTACGAGACCCATTTTTCAGGGCCCAAACCTTTAAGCAGGGGATCAGGCATGAGATCAGAGATTCTAGGATTCCACTCATCATCCCAACTTAGGCGGGGGTGCTAGAGCGATCCCTGCTAGTGGAGAGATTTCTCGCCAAGCAGCCATCAACAGTGAGACCCACCATAGGACGGCGTGCAACAGAGTTTTCCGCAGCAGGCAGTCAACAAATGACACAGGGGTCCAAGCGGACCAGGCCGTCAGGTGGGACACCTCAGGACACGGGTTTGGCTGTGCGGGGCACACGACGCAGAGCCAGCCTTCCGAGGATCAGGCAGTGCTATGCATGTGGCGGGCGGGGTCACATGGATCGTGACTACCCGACCTACCACGCAGACGAGCAACAAATAGTGGAGGGACCTCCCAGGTAGAGGCAGAGGTTCGACCGTCGCGGTCCGCAGGGAGCAGGTGGACGAGGCAGAGGAGCTGGCCAAGCAGCGGGTGGTGGGTGACGCTTCGAGGCTCTACCACCACCACCCCCAGGAGGTCCACCCCAACCACAGGGAGCTGGCGGGCAGAGGTTGGCTCAACTTTAGGCAGCAGAGGCTTACAGCCACGGCGCACCCGGGATGATTCGAGGTACTATCTGTGTCTACTCCACCCTTGCTGCAGTTCTTATAGACACAGGTGCGAGTCATTCTTTTATTTCCGCTTCCCTTTTTCGGAGCTCGGAGATTCTGACGGAGCCGTTGGCTCGATCCTTGCAACTAGAGACTCCTACGGGAGAAGACTCGACAATTACACACTGGTGCTGGTAGTGTGAGCTTACTCTAGGAGGTGAGATCTTCGGCTGGGATCTTCTTGTAGCGGCGTCGAGGCCTTACGACGTCATCTTGGGTATGGACTGGTTATCTACAGTCCATGCTCAGATCGACTGCACTAGGAGCAAGGTGCGGTGTGTCCGCACGGATGAGACTGGGTTCACCTTCACCGGAGAGAAGGAAAACTTCGCAGCACAAGATGGACTCACGCAGAGGAGAGGGCAGCTGATCACACATTAGTTGGATAGTATCATCCTCGGAGCAGTCGATGTGTGAAATCTGATTTTTCCTATAGTGGTGGACCAGTATGTGGACGTTTTTCCTGACGATGTTCTAGGACTACCTCCTCACATGGAGGTAGATTTCTATATAGACCTGTACCCCGGGACATCACCAATATCCACTCCAGGATATCGGATGGCTCCTGCCGTGCTTCATGAGCTGCGGGTACAGCTAGAGGACTTATAGGAGAAAGGTTTCATCTGACCTAGTGTTTCACCCTGGGCTTCTCTGGTCCTTTTCGCCAAGAAGGCGGATGGGGGCTTGCGAATGTGTGTCGATTACCGTCGCCTAAACTAGGTGATCATGAGGAACAAATATCCGCTTCCGAGGATTGACGACCTCTTTGATCAGCTCAAGGGAGCACGTTGGTTCTCAAAGATAGACCTCATGTCAGGCTATCATCAACTCCGAGTTCAGGAAGAGGATGTGTAGAAGAAAACCTTCAGATGTCAGTACGGCCACTATGAGTTCTTGGTCATGCCCTTTGGTATGACCAATGCTCCAGTAGTGTTCAAGAGTCTCATGAATATAATCTTCCAGCCCTACCTCGGTCGGTTTGTCATAGTCTTCATTGACAACATACTGATTTACTCAACTACTGAGGAGGAGCACGCCTACCACCTACGGGTTGTACTGGAGACACTCTGAGAGCACCAGATTTATGGTAAGCTCTTGAAGTGCCATTTCTGGCTTCGAGAGGTCCACTTCTTGGGGCACATAATCTCTGAGGTGGGAGTTGTCGTGGATCCCGCGAAGTTCGAGGCGGTACTTGCTTGGGAGCCACCCAGGAGCGTGATGGAGGTGCGAAGTTTCCTAGGTCTGGCTAGGTACTATCAGATATTTGTTCCAGACTTCTCCAGAGTTGCATCACCACTTACAACTTTGAAGAAGAAGGGGAAACCCTTCGAGTGGTCAGACAGATTTCAATAGAGCTTCCAAGAGCTGAGGCGGAGATTGACCAGTGTGCCCATCTTGAGGCTTCCAGAGGAGGGCGTAGGGTACGTAGTTTACTGCGACACATGAGGGACGGGGCTCAGGTGTGTCATGATGCAGGAGCGAGCAGTGATCACTTACGATTCACGGCAGCTAAGGCTGCACGAGCAGAACTATGAAACCCATGACCTGGAGTTAGCAGCAGTGGTCTTCGCCCTGAAGATGTGGCGACACTATCTGATGGATGAACACTTTACAGTCTACTCTGACCACGAGAGTCTCAGGTACATCTTCTCACAGAAGGACCTGAACCTGAGACAGCGGCGATGGCTCGAGTTCCTCCAGGATTATGACTTTGAGATTGTCTATACTCCTGGGAAGGGGAACATTGTGGCTGATGCTCTCAGCAGAAGATCGGTCATTCAACTACTAGGAGAGTTGACAAAGCAGTTATCCACCTTGTACATATCCTTCGTGGATAGTGATGGGGCAACCTATCTTCATTCCCTCACCGTCACTCCTCCACTACTTTAGCGAGTCCGAGAGGCACAGTGTGGGGATATTGACTGTGAGGTGCAACGTGCTCAGATATCCTCAGGGCTAGCACCCGATGGATTTTCCAAAGGTGGGGAGCACGTCATCCTCTTCAAAGGACGTACCATGGTACCAGATGCATTACGGGAGGACGTGCTGAGGGAGTTTCAGACTTCCCCTCTAGCGGTACATCCTGGAGTGGAGAAGCTGTACCAGGACCTCAGACGACAGCACTGGTGACTGGGTATGAAGAAGGCTGTGGCAGATTTTGTTTCACGATGCCTCACCTTCTAGCAGGTGAAGTTAGAGCACCAGGTACTAGCAGGCTTGGTACAACCCTTAGAGTTCCCAGAGTAGAAGTGGGATGGGATATCCATGGATTTCCTGATGGGGCTTCCACGTAATTCCAGAGGTCACGAATCTATTTGGGTGATTGTCGACCGACTCACCAAGTCGGCTCATTTCTTACCCATTAGAGAGCAGGGCTCAGTGGAGAGATTGGGATACCTCTACATTTAGGTGATTGTACTGCTTCATGGTGTGCCATCAACTATCTTCTCTAATCGAGATTCTCACTTTAATTCCCCGCTTTAGAATGGGTTGCAGGAGGCATTTGGGACACAGCTACGCCTGAGCACCGCCTTTCACCCACAGATGGATGGTCAGATGGAGAGGACCATTCAGACTCTCGAGGACATGCTCCGTGCATGCGTCCTTGACATTGGTCGCAGCTGGGAGGATCAACTACCCTTGGTGTTGTTTTCGTACAACAATAGGTACCACTCCACCATCGGGATGGAACCTTACGAGGCACTGTATGGCCGACATTGAAGATCAAATCTATGCTGGACTGACCCTGGGGAGTCAGCACTCGTAGGACCAGAGATGGTTTAGGCTACGACAGAGAAGGTGCCGATCATCCAGGAGCGGATGAGGACTGCACAGAGCAGACAGAAGTCTTATGCTGATAGGAGGCGGAGACCCCTGGAGTTCGAGGATGGCGACCATGTTTTCTTATGGGTCTCACCTTGACATGGATTACATAGATTTGGTCGGGGAGACAAGTTATCTCCACACTTCATCAGACCATTATAGGTTCTCAGCAGGATAGACGAGGTGGATTATCGCCCGACACTTCCACCTCAATTGCACCGGGTGCACGACGTCTTCTACGCATCTCAACTGAGGAGATAAGTGCATGAACCGATGCATATCATCGATCATGGGAAGCTGGAAATCGATGACGGGGCGACTTTTGCGGAGGTACCAGTGGAGATTTAGGATCAATGGGAGCAGGTCCTATGTGGATGGTCGATTCCTCTAGTGCGCATCAGGTGGCAGCACAAGAACCACCAGGAGAGCACATGGGAGCGGGAGGCTCAGATGCATGCTCAGTACCCTCATTTGTTTCCCTAGTTTATGATGTAGCTTTATGAGAATGTAAAGCCCTGAGGTGGGAGTAATGTAAAGAACAGGAAATTTCAAAGATTTTTTTTAAATACTTTGGAATTTTACGAGTACGCTGTTTTTAACGGCGCTTGATTCCGAGGCCCGGTGTGCCCAGAATCAATTTTCAAAGTTTAGCTCGCATACCTTTAGTGAACGTACAAGTGAGTTTTTCAATCTTTTGAACCGATGCTCGGAATTAAAATCCAAGGGCACCAATGAATTCACAGTGCCATAATTCGCTTAGGCGAAGCTTAATTTCTGCTGGAAAGGGCCGAGAGAAAATGTAATTTTCCTGACCTTTCGAGAAAAATAATAAAATAATTTCAATGAATTATTTTATTTATTTCTCATTCTCTCTTTTTTTTGGGTGGCGGGGTGGTGATAGGGCGGTGATGATGCACATCAATGAAGCTCATTAATGGATCATTGAACACATAGCGTAACAACGCTTTAATGACATCATCATGGCAATGCTGCGACGTGCTCCTTTATATATTTTGGCACATCAAGAATATGTGGAGAAAGAAATTGGAGGATTCTCTGGAAAACCTCTGATGGAATTCCGCCCCAGTGAAGAATGAAGAACGCTGACAAAACCTCTTCTTCTTCGATGCCTTTCGAATATCAAAGCCGGAAAGCAACACTAACGCCTTAACCCCCCTTGAAGAAGAACGCGCGACAACGAACCACTAAGAGGGAGGGGTTTATTTTGAGAATGATAATACTCCCATGTTTGTTTTCATATAAAACATAAACGTGGATCAACTCATTATCAAGTTGATCTACGAACTATTATTTGTGGGTTGGGGATTATTATTTGTGGGGAAATTGTTGGGAGTTATTTCAAACCACTAACGCAGTGGGTGCGGACAAACGAACAAGTCTGAACCCACCGTTTTTCTGTTCTTGATGTGCAGAAGGTTGGGTGACGATGGAACAGGATTGCAACGGCGTTTGAAGGCTGTCGTAGTGAGGAGAAGGTCCCGAGATGACCGCAGGCGCAGACGGAAACAAGAACGGACCACTGGAACGACTCCGATGGCCCGCAGAACTTTCCGACGGCACCGGCGGCTGGAGGCGGCGGTGCCCCGCATGAAAGTAGCCGGATCCCGCAACTGCGTGTGATTCGGAGGAGGACACGGTGCCCACCGCGTCCGTGGAGTGTGAAAGGGGGGGGGGGGGGGGGGGTGTCCCCTCTTGCTCGGCCCGCTGGCCGAGCCAATGCGCCCCCCAGCCAGACCGGGCCGGGCCGCACCCATCCGGGCCAGGCCATGCCCCACCGGGCCGGACCTGGACCTGGGTCGGGTCGACCCAGTTCGGGCCGACCTAGGGGGGGTTGGGCCGGGCCGGGCTGGGCCCAGACCCCCCACTTCGGACTGTTTTCAGTCATTTTCTCATAACTTGAGCTAAGGACCTCCGATCGATGCACCGTCAGTTACGTAGGGATCCTTGGATCGAGACGGTCATTTAGGTATATTAAACTCAAGGTTTTAGGGAAATTTGGGTATTTTCGGGTTGGTTCGAACATGAAACCAACCGGGCCCTCGGAGCAGAAACACTTATAACTTGAGATCCAGACGTCTGATTGACGTGATGTCGACCTTGTTGAATTCCTATTAGTGAGAAGGTTCTTTTGGCTTACTCCACTTGAGGTTTGGGTGTAGCTGGAGTACGGTCGGGTTTGTTTTAGCTCAAAAACCAATCGGGCCCCTGGGACGGAAAATCCAATAACTCTCAGACTGAGCGTCCAATTGACGCACCGTCTGTCGCATTGGTTTTCTTTTGATGAGATGGAACTTTGTGATACTTCAACTCTAGACTTCGTGATAGTTGATGTACCGACCCCCTTGACTCATGGAGCAGACCCTCTCAGAATCGAGCGTGCTGTGTGCGGGAACCCTAAAGCTGGCTGCGACTGCATCGACTTCTGTACTGGAATCCTCCGTGGGTTCGACAGTGACAGAGACCATACTAAAATCATCAATGGGTTCAATGCCGATGAATAATGTTCTTTTATCCTATGTGGGTCTGGAAGTACTGACCTCTGTACTTGTATCCTGTGTGGGTCCAGCATAGTAGTTGGTCTTGTATCCTGTGTGGGTCCGAAAGCTTTGCTGGTCTTGTATCCTATGTGGGTCCAACAAATTAGATGAATCAGTGGATACATATGATCATCTCTATCGCCTTACGAAGTGTATGCCTAGGTGAGCTGAGTCTTGTTTCTCAATCATTAACGTTGATGTGATTGACTTACTTTTCTGAGTGGATTGGGTTGTGCTTTCCTAGGTGGACTGAGTTATGCTTGGGCTCGGGAGCTGGAGCCAAACTGTAACTGATGACTTAGGTATATGTATGGGCATATACCTAAGTAGTGTTATTGATAATTCGTGATTGTATCTTTCCTTTGTGGTTTATCCTTCGTGGATTCTGAGAGACCTTCGGGGGGTCTCAGGGTCTCTACTGAGTATCATATACTCACCCCTACACGGGTTATGACCGCACTACGTTTTGTTGGATGTAGACAACAGACAACACTAATTGAGGTGGAGGCTTGTGAAGCTGGACGAGACCCAGAGGTGGACCACTTGGCGGGACATACACGGAGCGGACGGATGGACCGAGGAGTTGAGGAGACTATCTGTACACACCCTTCAGTTGGGATTTCCAGAGGAGGACTCAAAGTTGCTGTTTTACTTTTTGCTACTGTACTTTCTTTTTAGTTGTACTTTACTTTCAATTGGGTTTGTATTCTGGCTCATTTACTTTCCAGCACATACTTTTGTACTCATTTTACTTAGTGTTTACTTCATCTTGTGTACTCTGTGGTGTTTTTTTTCTTATATAAAGGCAATGCCTTCCCTTTTATTGAGTTTTACGCCTTTGGAGCTAGTCGCCAGCCTCTGGCCAATGGGATCCGGGCTTGGGGTAGTCACAACACGGGCCCTGAGGTCGGGTCATGAAAAAACGAGTGGCTCATTCCAACTTCTGTAATATCGATCCGTAGTTTACTTGGCTTAGCTGGGTATTTACAAAAATTTGTGAAGAAATTATCAAGATTATCAAACTCAATAACCAATTTTACATGTAAGGGAGTGGATATTGTTTTGACTCAAGAATGTGAGGAAATATCTAAGGAGCTCAAAAATAGGCTTATCACTATGCTAATACTCATAATCCCTACAAGTAGAGAAATATTGTGGTATACATTCATTCTTAAAAGAAAGGATTTGGCTGTGTGCTGATGAAAAATGATAAAGTGATATCCTATGCCTTAGTGAAGTTGAAAACTCATAAGAAAAACTATCCTACACATGATATGGAGTTGGAAGCTATGATCTTCATGTTGAAAATTGGGTGGAATTATCTCTATAGGGAGAAGTGTGACATATATACAGATCACAAGAGTCTCAAATACATATTCACATAGAAGGAGCTCAATATGTTCCAGAGAAGATAGTTAAAACTCATCAAGAATTACAGCTTCTCAATCCACTACCTTCATGGTAAAAAAAATAATGTGGAAAATGATCTAAGTAGAAAGGTTCCTGCATCTTTATCAATGACGAGGATTGAGAAGGATCCAATCTTCTTATAATTACAAAGGATGGACATGAGAATCATTAAGGAGGGAAAATCCTCAATCATTTATCAAATGATTTCTCAACCATTCCTTATGTAGATAGTAAAGGATTCTCAAAGAAATGATATGGAAATTAAGAAAAATATGGAAGCTACCAAGAATGGAAAATCCTCTGAGTTCAATATCGATGAGGAAGGATTTGTAAGACTTGGGTCATGACTATGTGTACCATATGATCCAGAGATAAAGAAGCAGCTTCTAAATGAAACACATAGATCAAACTTCTCTATTCACCCTAGGAGCATAAAGATGTATCGAGATCTCCGGGAGAAATTTTTATTGGAGAATATAAAAAAGGAGACCACTGAATATATATCAAAGTGAATGATATTTCTGCAAGTGAAGGCTGAAAGGAAAAAGTATAAAGGGATGATGCAACCATTACCCATACCAATATGGAAATGGGAAAACATCACCATGGACTTTGTCACTCGACTTCCAAAGACATCCAGAGGAAACAATGTTATATGGGTTATTGTGTATTTTTTTATAAAGAAAATTCACTTTATAGAAATTTGAGAGGGCTTATCACTAGATAAACTTGAATGAATATTAATCAAAGAAGTGGTAAGGCTTCATGAAGTCCAATTTTGATTTTGTTTGATTGGGATTTGAGATTCACCTTGAAGCTCTAGAAAAGTCTCCATTATTCTCTAAGAACTAAGATGAACATCAGTACAACCTATCAACCTCAAAATGATGGCCTATATAAGTGAACTATTTAGAAACTAGAAGACATGTTTAGAGTGTGTTATTTGGAAATCAAAGGAATATGAGACCAAAATATTCATTTGGTTGAGTTTTCTTACAAAAAATAGTTTCCACTCGAGCATCCAAATGTCCCCATATGAAGTCATTTATGATAAAATGTGAAGAAAACCGACATATTGGGATGAATTCCGTGAACGTAAGCTATTAAGTACTAAAATGGTCAATTAAATGGTGCAGAAGGTGAAAACCATTCACCGTCACATCATGGTAGCCCATGTTCAAAAAAAGAGCTATGAATACAATCATAGATGATACCTATAGTTTAAGTTTGGAGACTTGGTATTCCTCTGCATATCTCTATGGAATAGGATCATGAGATTTGGGAAGAAAGGGAAGCTATGTCCTAGGTGCATAGACCCCATTGGGATCCTTGATCATGTCGGAGATGTGTCCCATTAACTAACACTTCCACCAACCATGTCTCAAGTACATGATGTATTACATGTATCCCTCTTAAGGTAGTACATATCATATCCTTAACATATACCGAATTCAGATGTGGTATAGTTAGAGAATGATCTTTTTTATGAGAATCCATTGAAGGTATTGGATTGTAGAGATAAAGTTCTATACAAAAGAGAATACTCACCTGGTCAAATTAATTTGGTGGAACCATAAGTACGAATAGGAAACATGGGAACCAGATAAAGTGATGAAATAGAAGTACCTGCACCTATTTTTAACTTAGAATGTAAAATGAAATTTTAAGGGTGAAATTTCACAAGGGGGGAAGAATGTAATGACCCAAAGTTTTATCTATAGAAATTACATTCTTATAAATATTTCATATGGTATAAACATATAGATAACACAATATAAGATTTATAAATGATGAATTAATGAAATAAGAATCATTTATAGAAGTTAAGAAACCTCAAACAATAAAATATTAACTTGACATTTGGAATAGTAATGTGACCCTTATGAATAGTAAACTATCCAATTGAATAGTAAACTCACCAATTAAAGTATAAATAAAAAGTATACATCTTATAAGTGAAAATTTGATATAATTATATCATAGTATAAGTAAATAAATATTTTAAAAATTATTAATTAAGTGTTGGAATTTTTTTAATTCATAAATATTTAATTAAAATTTTATGACTAATTTAATAATTTCAAATAAAATAATTTTTTATAAAATGTATTCATAAATTAATATTTTGATGCCTTATGATTATGAGATAATTTTATGAGAACTTAATTAATTTTCAAAGTTTTAGAAATGGAGTTTTAGTTTTAAAATATGTATTTTCCAAGTAAATGATGATTTTAATTAAAAAGTATATTTCAAATATTAAGAAAATTATTTTCATAAAATGGAGTTCATTTTAAAATTATACACATCAAAAAATGGTTAAGGTAAATTTGTGGGATTTTTTTAAAATATTTGATTTTTTTTGTGAATAGTGAAATATAATAATTCATGGTATTTATATATTATAAGTTAAATAAACTATTCCTTGAGTCATGGATAAATTAATCACCATCAGTTCAAACTAACATGATCTAATTACTGTAATTAGTCTCAATAATCAACACTATTACCTGTCTTGTGCAAAATAATAAACCAATGAATTTAATAATGAGAAAACACCCCTCCCCTCCACTATAAATACCACCTCTCATCACCTCTTCTCCTCACACATATCAAGCCTTAAGCCATATGAAATTTTTTCTCAAATATCCTCCCAATCCCCTTACCCATATTCATGAGGTTTTGGTCTTAACAAAATACCAAAAACAATCTCCTAAGGAGGTTCCTAAGAAGAAGGAATCAAGATGTAAAACCCTCTTCATTTTCTTTTAATTTCCTTTTAAGTTCTTTTATTTTATTTTTTTCTCTCCAAATCCCCTCATAAAAATGATATGATAACTCCATTTCCTTAAATATAATGTATTTTTTTATTCTAATGGAAAAATTCATCATCATCTCTCTTTCCCCATCATTTTATACAAATAATTAAAACATCGTCTGTGAGGTGTTGATTTACCACCTTTGTGGATGGCATGTTTTCATATTTTAATTCCACATTCAAGGATGGTCATGAAAAAAAAATTTATGGTTGAAAAAAATTATAATATATGTATAATATATTATTAAATTTTCTGTAATAATTTTATACACATGATATAAATTTATTAAACAAAATGAGTTCATTATGATCAAAAACTGCAAAAAATAAAACCAAATGATTATCATTCACTATATATCTAATGATTCATCATCATTATATAAAAACAATTAATTTATAAAACCAATTTAAACTCTTTAAGGTCATTAATAACAAATAAGTTCAATTATAGATAATTACCACCACTTTATACAACCTTTTATACATGTATACATGTAAACCGATAATGAAAACCAAGGAAACAAATGCTCTTAAATGATGCAATTGAATATATTAACCCATCAAAAAGACCATAAATGAACTAAATAAAGTTATAATAAATAAAATACATATATAAAAGGGTTATGGAATTATTAATTAATGAATGTAATTTTATTATCTAGGACGTTAAGATCGTGTGAAGAGAACCTTCAAACTTAAGGCAAGGGATTCTACCTGAACCTCCATTACTCCTTCAGGTTATTATTTCAATATGTTTACCCAAATTAAATTCAATTTTATTTTTAATTAAACATTCTAAATAAATTTTATATTTTTCTATCTCATGTATCATGATCCATTCATCATTATTTTCTAGGGATATACATGTTTTTCAAAGGTTCCCTACTTCATTCTTACTGATAAGCAGACCCAATTTAAGGGAACTTCTAAAATTCGTAACCAATTTAAAGGGAACTCTCTAATTTGTTTTAAACCCCCATTATTTTTATAAAATCAATAATTTTATTATGAAAACTTTATTGGTTCACTTATGGTTTTATATAAATGATTATTCCCTTTTCTTCTTTAAATGTTCATTAATATTTTCCTTAAACTACAATAAAATGTTTTAATTATAAAGTTTCTTAAATACTATTTTTTAAATGTTATAACTTTAGTTTTACATCACTAATCATGATATTTCCTATTTTACTTTTATAATTTCCTTGTATTATTTAATTCATTTCTTTCATGGGCACTTTTATGGTACACCCATTTATTATGCATGGTGACATGATTATGATACCCAATTCTTTCAATGGGTAACCCTTATGTTTATGTTTTACTTATTATGTATAATTATTTATGTGGAAAAAATATTCATTAACATTTTATGATGGGTTCTCCCAGATAGTTATCCAATTCATTGTTTAATGTTTAATATCATGAGATGTTATGTGAAACAATCTTGGTGGTTATCCTTGACTCGTGCTCTATGTGTAATGGTCTTGGTGGTTAGCCTCAACTCGTAAAACTATATGTGAAATGAGAATTTAATCACTCTAATGTCATGTTTTATGTTTCTTCCACATTACTATGACTCCATTATTATATGATCCCATGTTCTATAAGTTATTATTATTTATGTTTAACCATGTTCCATGACTTTTTATATCATTATGTTATGCCTTATAACCCATGCACTAAGCTTCATTTTAATGTTTATTCCCTTAATAGTATTTTTATCTCATCACTTTGTTCATGTTATCCCTAGGTTATCCAATTAAGATGCAAGGTCTCAAAGAAATCTATGAGCTCATAAGGGATGATAAATAAAGAAATGTTTTATTTATTCCCATGTTTTTAGTTTTATGTAACCATTCTTCAAAGACACTTGAATTTATGATCCTTAGATTATAATTTTATGTTTAATTACAATTAAAATTATGAAATTATATGTTTAAAATTATAGGGTCTCTATATAAGGTGTGATATGATCGGTTGTGGTCTCATTGTGTTATGGATTTGTGGTCTGGTTGGGTGCAGGCCCGTTGGAAGTTGTTTAGGTTATGGAAAAACCTGAGTGGTGTTGTGCTATGGTGGTGAGAAGTGTTAGAGAATGAAATCCCAAGGGTTTGGTTCTTTATAGGGGTATTTTAAGGGATGTGTGGTGTATATACCGATTTGGGTTATTGGTCAAGAAACCATGTAAGAGAATCCCTATAGAGAGGAACGCATCCCGGTCTATTAGAGTATGATTCTCAAGAAATGCAAGAGTGGGAATCAATTGGTGTTCATGTAGAAGCTCAATTATGAGCGGGATGGACACATAAACTCATTTGATATTTTTATGGATGGAGTTAAATCCATAGATATCAATTATTTTTTCATTGGATTAAAAATTATGATACTCCTATGATGAGGTGCATCAAATCAGTCATGGGTGAATGAAACTCAGGTTAGAAGGGTCATGGCTGCGACAAGATCGGTTGATGGAAGTCCATGAAAGAACTAGGGGCTAGTGAGTAGTAAGATATATAGATATCAGGTTCCTTATTTAACACCATATTTTATGTTTAGATGCAGTTTTGGCTGGTTTCTATGCATTGGAATCTAGATCAGGATAGAGTTGAGGTGATCTAAAAGTGAGTTAAGTCTGTGGGGCACCGATGTGTAGGTGAGAGCATGAAAGATAGAGTAAGTGGTTCATCATCCAAACATGGAATTATATTTTTGGTTCGGTTTTTTTACTTTGGTGTTGGAATTGGATGATTAAGGGATTCCACTGGTTAATGCATCATTATTGGGTAGTTGAGAACATGTTAGTGGGGTAAAACAAGAGTTTTGGGAAATGTCAATGGGAGGAGGTTCTAATAGAGTTGGGATGCAAAATTTAATGTGGTGAGGTGCAAATAACATTGGAGGAATCATTCATAATTTGTTTTAGAGGTCAATGTAACTCTATAAGTGATTTTTTATAGGCAATTCCTATAGTGGGTAGCTCCATGGTTCACAATAATCATTTTTAAGCATGAAACTTATGTTTTAACAGACCATAAATTTCCATGTGAATTGAGTGAAGACCACATGGTGTGTCATGAAATATGGGTGTGATGAGAGTTGTATAAAATATGGATTTTTTAGTGTGTGGGAGGGTTGTATTGTAACACCCCAATATTATATAAAATATTTCTCTTTATAAAATTTTATTTCCTATATGGCTTGCGTTACATGCAACATTATGTTGAAACGAACCGTGATACACTATTAAAATAACATGTGTAAGTTATAACATAGATATTAATTTAGTGGAAATGAATATAATTAAATAATTTATAAAATATATACAAATTTCATAATCAATATAAATTTATTGATAAATTATTAGTAAATAATCATTCATTTTTTAGTAAAGTCGTTTTTTCCTTCTAAAATAAGTTTCCTCCAAAAATGGTTTTTCTTATTAGGTAATATTATAATTAATTTATAAAATTTTTAGAAAATTTATTTTATGAAATTTACTTTATTTTTAAATTTATCATGTCATAATTCTATTTATATTATTTTTTGAGAATTTTCTAAAATGATTATTTTTTAGTGAATATTGAAAAAATACCGATTTTTATAAAATAGTAATTTTAATTTTATTAAAAATTACCGTTATGATTTTAATTTTTTATAAAAATTAAATTAATTAATATTTATATAGATATATTTTAATTAATTAAATTTTAATCATCATTATACCATATTTTGGTATAAATACATTTGTGGGCATAAAAACACATTTGTGAATAAAGTCATTTTTCCTTGTGTTTTGTAGGTTTAATTTTAAATTAAACTCTGCCACTGATATGAGTTTAGTGTTTAAAATGGATTCAATATTTATAATTATTAGATCCAAATTTGTAAAATATTTTCCTTTTATTTTTTATCATTAAGAATAGTAACGATATTAATTTTATTACCACAATAAGGGTAAATCATGTAATTTAGGTTAAAAGTAAAATGATAAGGACTATTAAATAACCCAAAAACATGTATAAATTTTCATTTAAGAGTAAATTTATTCTATAATATTCCAATTATAGGTTTTATTACCTTTTATGGAAATTTATATGGGACTATGACCTTTATAGTATTTTATTTTAAGAGAAGTCAAACATATCACACTCTCGTATTTAATAAATAAAATATTTTAATATTGTGTTATATAGAAGATATCCAAGACTGTAAATAGTATTTTGAAATAAAAAATATTTATCTTTATCATGGTAATTTATTTATAATTTTTATGGAATAAATAATTAGTTTAAAATATGACACAACACAGATGGAGTAATTATTCAATTAATGGGAAAATCAAATAAATGATATTAAAAATAAAAAAAGTAATGACATTTGAAATAATTTATGTGATACAAGAATTTTATAGATGAAAATAACATGTTATATAGGTATTAAAATATCTTTTCCAAATTTGTATTATGCTCATGATGGTATTAATGCAAAAGTAATGAATAGTTTCAAAAATAACAATAAAGATATTTTATGAAAAAAATATTTTATTAAATTATCTTAAAATCATAAAAATATTAGATAAGTAAAATTGGTATATTATATGGTCTAAATTTTCATCCCATCTCAATTTATTGGTCATTTTGAAGCATTTTTCTTTATAATAGTCTTATTATAATTTAATCTTTTGAGAAATTCCAAAAGCACCCCTCACCTCAATTATAAAATGAACCCTCCTTCATTACTTTTTTTACACAAATTGGATCCTTATAATTCAACCATAACCTAAAAAATTATATTCTAAAATTACTTAGACACATTATAGAGGTTCTGGTCTTCTCAAAAGACCAACCCTAGAGCCCTTAAGAGGAGATATAGGGAAGTCATCTGAAAGAAGAGGTATTTGCCTTAACTGACCACATTCTTCTTAATTCTCCCTTTAATTCATATAATTAAGTTATATTAATAATAAAATAATAAATCAAGTATAAAAATATTATAATTTTTTATTTTAATTAATAAACCACCATTATACATCATCATTTCATTAAATGAGATGTGAAAGTATCACCTGTGTGTACGAAAGACTTACTGTCTCCACAAAATCGTACATTTAATTTTCCATCACCATATTTCATGGATGGTTAAAATGATGGGTTTAAAATTTTTATAGTATATTTATGAAATAATTATTTTTCTTAAATGATAATATCATATATACCTCTTTACTTTACAAACTATTGGAAACTGATAACGTCGCTCGTTCATACATGTGGACTACCACCTCCATGAAGCGATGTGATTTGTTTTTTGTTTCTTTCTTTACTTATATGATAAGGAGGATGAATAAGATGAATATATATATTATATACATTATATAATAATAATTTTTGAAATTTAAAATATTAATTCACTTTATTTAAATCTATCCTTCAAAAAGTGAATACATCATTCATGCGTAAATACGACTTACCATCTCCATGAATGGTGTAATTACTTTTCTATCTATATCATTATGGATGAATTTAAATATATATATATAATTAATATATATAATATAATAACAATTTAAAATATTCTTTTATTTGTTTATAATAAATTTAAATTTATTACATATGATTTTAAAGAACATTCAATGGAAGTCTTACCTAAGGTAAGAGATTTTCGTCTTACTTTTATTTATATGGGACACATTCCATATTCACCACTTGTTTCCTTTTAGAGGTGTACATACTTACCATGAATGAATTTTATGATACATATTATGTATTTTATGGTTATTTAAATATCCATTTATGTTTATTTCTTTTATGGGGCTATGATTCCAATGTTTCCAAAGCGGTAAGGGTTTATTTCACAATATCATAATTATTGATTTTTTTTAAATTTAAGTCAATGATGGGGAATATTTTTTTTACATGTAAATGTTTTCAAAAAATATTTTCAAAAAGGTTTTTACTATTCTCCTATAATTTTTTAATATAATTTTTACACATATTTTAATTTTTAAAAAACACTCTCGAAGGAATATTTTTATCATTTTCCAAATGAGGAACTTTGTGAATTTTATGAAAAAAAGATATGGAAGGAATGATTCATTTTAAATTATATTTAATTAGAGAATTTTCACACTTTCATGACCCCTTAATTATTTTAAGCTTACATTATAATTTTATAATGTTATTTTGAGTGAAAATGGTTTCTAATACAATTGATTCTCTTTAATAAAATGGTTTCAAAACTGAAAGGTTATTTTCCAAAAAAATTATTCCAAATGATCTCTCAAAATAATTTTCCATTTAAGATGTATTTATTTGATGCTATATATTATTTACTGGGGATATGATATAAGGATTCCACCCATACTCATTCTATGGATGTTTTGTGATTATAATGGGATGATTATTATGAATCTCGTTTCTTTTCCATGAGTTATGTTATGATGAAATGCTAATGAAATACATTTATTTTATGGGATTTTATGTGATTAATTATTTATGATATTGTGGAAAACATATTTATGATTTAGTTATGTGATGTGTGGTACATATATCACCCTAAAATTCATTAGGTAAATATTGATATCTCATAAGAAAATATGACAGGAATGGGGAGTGAACCTAGTTCAATAAGGGACTTTGTCCACTATGATTATATTAGGAGTGAAACTAAACTACTATAATAGTTTTTGGAGTGAATAAATTAAACTACAATATTCTTGTAAATGAGACTTTACTACTATAGAAATCATTTTCAATAATTATTATGACTCAAAAAACATTTATGACATGAACTAAGGGTTCATGATTGAGTTATGATGATTTATTATTCTTAGGATTCATGTCATTTAAAAAGATAATGTTTTTCCATAAATCATGTTTTATGATCATTTTTAATATTGGGTATGAACATCTTATGTGATGGTTTTTATCTTATACCCTTATTATTAAATTTTTATTTAAAATGATTATCAATTGATATCTCCCATTCTTACTATATCAGAGCATATAAGCTTATGATTTCTTATGTTTCCTTTCCAAGGTTATCCAGAATTTTTTTAGTTTGGTGTGCTTATGAAGAGTACCATAAGGGAAGATCATTTTGGATTATTTTGAAGATATTTCATAAAATTAGAATATTTATATATTATCTCAAAAGAAACTAAAAATAAATGTTCCTCATATGTATATTTTAAAAATGTATTGAATATTTATCTATTAAGATGTAATTGTTATGTATGAAAATGTTGGGTCATTATAGTTGGTATTAGAGAAAGGGTTAGTCAACCTTTATAGATTAGGGTTAGAAATATTTTGTGAAACCCTTGGGATTAGTTTATGTGTAAGATAAAATACTAATGTTTTGTTAAGGAAGATATTTTGAAATTTTCTAAGAAATTGTATCCCTTTTGGGTGTTATAAGTAGATGTGGCTCTAGAATAGTTACACCATAGGGTAATTACCCAAAAATAGTGCATTGATCAAGACAAAATATTTACGTGGTATATGAAAATGGTTCTTTATTCATAATTAGTTTTGAACTCCCTATGGATATTTTTTGGGTTACTTTGTATTATCATTATGAACCATTATAAAGGATTTTAATTGATGATAATCATGGATGAACTAGGTTAAACCTAAGGTTCCATATATTAAGAATAGGGTTTCATGATTTTGATGTCCTATAAGTGATAATTCAGTTTCCTACTATGATTATAGTTTGTCACACTATGATTTTGGTTTTATATAATGGTTTGACCTAGGAGGATTCATGTTAATGGGGAATTTGATGGATAATGTAATGATTTTCCTCTTGAGAAACCAAATGAAATGGGAGCTATTAGGATAAACCTTGTTATTATACATAATAAAAAATATCACAATATGATAAAAAATCAACATAGAAGAGGTAACTAAAACAACTAACAAGAGGAAAAGGGAGTTTCATTATGACTATAGAGGAAAGAAAGTTCAATTTTCATCATGCCAAGAATGTGGTAAGAAGCATGGAGGATAATTCCTTAATGAAATGGGAAGAAATTTTGGGTATGAAAGATAAGGATATAGAGAAAGTAATTTTAGAGGAATATTTAGTGGGTTTTTAACACAATGTATGCTAATAATGTTTTCAACAAGGTATCATCAAAGGTTTATGGTTTTTAATGTGTAAATTATAGACATTATGAAAATCAGTGTCCTAGGGGGAAATCTCAAGAAAAGAATTAGTAATACTGTATGAGTCATGTCTTTTTCCATTAATAATGAAGATACTATGAATGAAATATTAAAGTAATGAAGTGTCAAGGAATAAGATAAAAAATCTTGGTTATTGGATTAAGAATGAAGTGGAATTATTAAAATGATTAAGCATTAGGATTTTAGAATTATGTTGTAAAGGTGTTTTATGAATAAAATTCTGGATCATAAAAATCATGAAACATATATGTATTGTTCCTCAATTTTTTTCATTAAAGAATTGAAATTTTATATGGAATAGTACCAATAAAAGTAATCTAGTGGGATGATGATATTTTTGGAACACATATGTTTGAGGGAAAGACACCCTTAATATGTTTCCAATGTGGAGATAATAATTTTTATTTGTGAAAATGAAATGTTTTACACTGATGGGATAGTATTGGTAAGATATAAATTGGTTAGTGATTTTATGATAATGTGATATAAGTAATATTTGTTAATGTTTATTTTAGTTTATATTTAAGGAAAATATTCAATAATTTGTGGTTTTATTTAAGGAAAAAGATGACATTACTTTTTTGAAGAAGACATGTTCTCATTAAGGTTTTATGGTAATTTAGATTATTTATATACTTCCAAATAATTTATAAATAGGGTTTTTGTGGCCCATATCGGTGGAAATGGATCTCCCCTTATTCCCCATTTATTCATATTTCATTCTTTTTGACCATCTTCCTCTTTCATGTTTTATCCTTCTTCCCATAGACTCTTTCTCTTTTTTTCTCTTGGACTCTATGCCATGGGTTTTTCAATATTACTATTTCAATATTCCCATCATCAATTGTTTTTTTTGCAGAAGTCCTTGATCATAAAAACCCTACTCTGACCTCATATTCCTCTGCTCCCCTCTAGGTCAGAACTGGAGCACAAGAATAAAACAGGATTTAGGTTAAGTGGTTCACTGGTCAATGGGTTTCCAAGTTCTCCTATAGTTGGATTAATTTTTTTGGCTGCTACTGGTTTTATTCTCCTTAGATGATGTCATTGTTCAGAGTCCCCTGTATCCCAAATCCCTACTATAACCATGATTTACTTAGTGATTATTCAAGGTGGATCTCGAGCTATGGATTCTATGAGGTTCTCAGATATGTGTATTGGTAGCCTTCGGTGTTCCAGGAACATCATGAGTTAGTATTATCTAGTGAATTCAGTTACTTTTTTGACAGATTTTATTTCTGTTTCTTCCTCAAAGAAATCGGTGAATGTTTGGAGTGATTCTTTGAGTGAGATCATTCCATTTAATTCTATTTTAGTGTTTAATTCTATGTGGGTTTTTGGTTTTTGTGATATTTGGTTATGGCTGGTGACAAACATCAGTTTCAATGGTGACGATGAAGGTGAAGAAACAATGATGTGGGTTTTATGTGATGGTAGCTATGGTGGGATGTTGTCTGGTGGGGTCCTCACTATATTAGTGGTAACAATAGGTGAAATGTCTCAAGGTAGTATACTAATTGAGATTTAGAAACATGTGGTGATGGCATTCGTGGATTTGTTTCTTTTTGAATTTCAAACCTAGGTTGGTGGTTTTTGATGTATCACATTTTTGAGCTTTTTAATCCAGGTGGTGGTTTAGTGGAATCCCATTGATTGTGACTTTCCCAATTAACCTTAAATTGGCATTTGAAAAATACTAAAAAAATGGATTTGGAAGAATAAGGAGTTCCAATATTAGTTATGTGACATTAGGTGATACATTTTGGGATTAATGTAAATTTGATTTTGGAATTGTAATGATTTTTATTCTAAACTTTTGGGTCTTGAATTTATCCAGACATAATTTGGAGGGCTATTATAATTAAATACTAAAAGGTTGGATTAATATAAACCTTAGGCATTATTGATGTTTTAGAAATTATTTTATTTAGCCATATTGGATAAATTATGATAACCATTTTGGGTTTGATTAATTTATAAAGATAGGAAGAGTAGTAAATTATCCTTTGATGGATTCTGGGATCTTTTTGAGGTTAATCTTAGTGATTTAGGCTTGAAATATTCATTTGATTCATTCTTTTGATAAAAAGATGTTATTTTTGGTGGAAATTTATTAAAGTATGAATTAAACTAATCATTTTAGTATATTTACTTATGTTCTTAGTCTAGATGGAAAATTATTTCCTCAAATATAGGAAAATGATCTAAGTACTTAAAAAACTATGTCATATAACCTTGAATTATAATTAATTGATATTCTTTTCTATATATTTAGTTTATAGTTTTGTGATTGTTAAATTTCTCATGTTCATTCAATTTCTTTTGATCTATGATATATGGACATTAATTTTCTCCCATTTCCATATCTTCACTTCCCATCAATGTTATACTATTTTTAAACCTATTATTTTAATCCTAAATGACATTCATACTTCCCTTTCTCTCTTTTCAAGAGAAGGTATTATTAACCCCTTTTACAATGTGTATTTCAGAAAAGGAAATTTCAAATGTCAAATATTTTATTCCTGAGAATAAGTTCAGATTTAATGTATGAGATTTATTAGGGGGGGTGTAACACCCTAAGATTTTAGAAAATATTTCTCTTTTCATAATTTTATTTCTTTGATGTCTTGCATTACATGCAACACCAAGTTTAAACGAACTATGAGTCACTATTAAAATATTACGTGACACTTATAAAACAACTCCTAATTGGGTGGGTATGAATATTATTAACTAATTTATGAAATATATAAAAATTTATTATTAAATTTTTATTAAATAATAATTCATTTTTTAGTAAATCCATTTTACTTTTCCAAAATAAGTTTTCAATAAAATAGTTTTTCTCATGAGTGAATATTATAATTTGTTTCTAAAAGTTTTAGATTATTTATTTTAAAAATATAATTTCATCTTAAAAGTTATCATTTCAACATCATATTAAGTTTATTTTTATGATATTTTTCTAAAAAATTAATCTTTTAATAAAGAGTAAGAAAAATTGATTTTTATAAAACTATCATTTTATTTATTTTAAAAAGGATCTTTTATGATTTGAATTTGATCTCAAATTAACTTAATTAATCGATATATAGGTATATTCTAATTAATTAAATTTTAACCATCCTTATAACTTCTTTTTCGTGTTAGTATATTTTTGGGATTAAAAATGAATTTTTTAAGAAAACTGTTTTTCATTGTGATTTATAGGTTTAGATTTAAATTAAATTCTTCCACTAATATTAGTTGAATCATAAAAAATTGATTCTATATTTATAATAATTTTTTTACAAATTTCTAAAATAGATCCCTCTTATTTTTTTTCATTAATAATAGTAACTGTTGTAATTTTATTACCACGGTAAGGGTAAATTTAGTAATTTAGGTTAAAAATAAAATGATAAGGACTATTAAATAACCCTAAAATTATATAAATTTTATTTTTTTAGTTAATTTATTCCATATTCTTTAAAGTTTTGGTTTTATGACATTTTTTGTATGTTTGGATGAGATTATGACCTTTATAGTATTTTATTTCAAGAAAAGTCAAAATTGTGACACACTTGTTTTTAATAAATATAATATTTTAATATGGGGTTATCCAAAGGTTATGTTAGAATATAAATATTATTTATAATTTTAAAATATTTATATTTTTCATGGTGATTTATTTTTATTTTTTTGGGAATAAATAATTACCTTAAATGCTTCCATAATGCTAACACGATAATTATTCAATTAATGGAAAAATAAAATTAATGATATCTATTATAAGTATTATTCTTTCAGATAATTTATTTGATACATGAAATTTATAGAATAAAATTACATTTTAGTGATGTATTAAAATGATTTTTTTTCTAATTTATATTGTTTTCATGATGTTTTTAAAGTCAAAGTAAGAATAGTGTCAAAATTGAAAATAATGATATTTTATGAAAATAATATTTTATTAAATTATTTAATAATCATAAAAATAATAAATAAGAAAAAGGATATAATATATGGTCTATTATTTCATACCCTATTCATTTATAGGTCATTTGGAATCATTTGGATCTAGAATAGTCTTATTATAATTTATGTTTTTGAGAACTTTTAAAAGTGCCCCACCTCAATTATAAAAGGTCCCTTCCTCCCTAACATATTTAATCCAGTTTGAGCCTTCTATATTAACCATAAACTATGATATTATATTCTAAAAATATTTTTCCATATTATATATCTTTTGGTCTTCTCAAAATATGCACCTATATACCTTAAGAAGAGATCTAAGGGAGTTATCTCAAAGATGAAGTAATTTACTTAACCGATCAATTTATTTTTTGATTCTCCTTTTACATCAAATAAATAAGTTATATTATTTATATTATAATAGATTAATTATCCTCAATATTCTGAATTATTTTTTTAATATGAAACCACCACTATCCATCCTTGTTTCATCAAATGGGATGTGAAAATATCTCTCATGTGTACGTATGACTTAAAATATCCATGTAGCGGTACATTTAATTTTACATCACCATATATAATAGATGCTTAATATGATGGGTACAAATATTATATACTATATTTATGAAAAAATTATTCTTATTAAATGATAATATCATATCTTCCTTTTTACCTTTTAAGCTGTTGTAAAATGGTAATATCGCTCATGTATAAATGTGGAATACCACCTCCATGAAACAATATGATTCTTTTTTCATTTCTATTTTTTTACTTTTATAGTAATGGGGATGTATATTATTAATATACATGATATAAATGATATAATAATTATTCTAGAATGTTGAATCATTATTGAACTTTCATTCATTCTATCCTTCAAGAAGTGAATACAACGTTCATGCGTACGTACAGACTAACGTCTCCATCAATGATAAAGTTCATTTTCAATATCTATAATTATGGAATAATTTATACTTATATATAATGAATATATATGATATAATAATCATTTAAATTATTTTGGTATATTCTTATAATAAATTTAAATTTATTATATAATAGGTTAAATAACTTTGAAAGGAATTCATACCAAAGGTAAGAGTTTTTTGTCTCACTTTTATTTTTGTTGGACACATGACATATTCACCTCATGTTTCATTTGAGTGGTATATGCAATTATCATGAATTTAATTTATGATACATATTATGAATTTCATGGGGATTTATAAATCCATTTATGTTTAATTTTTTATGGGTTTATGATTCAAATGTTACCAAACTAGAAAGGGTTTATTTCTGAATCTCATAATTATTTGGGATTATTTATATTTAAGTACAAATTGGGGAATATTTATCTTCCATTTCCATGTTTTATAATAAAGTTTTTAATTTTTCTTACTATTATTGTACTATTTTTTAAAATAATTTTTATCGATGTTATAATTTTTACAAAATGGTTTAAATGTAATTTTTTTCCAAATGAGGTTCTTTGTGGCTTTTTCTGAAAATAATATGGAATGAATGTTTATTTTTAACTTATACATCATGATTATTTTTAATTTTCACCATGGAAAATTAATTATTTTAAGATTCATTTACATTTTTACTGGTTTATTTTCAATGAAAATTTATTCATTTATAATTGTGTGGCTATTTAAGAAAAGAATTGATTTCAAAATTGAATGATTATTTTCCTTAAGAATTATTCCATTTGATATCCAAAAATAATTTTACATCTAAGGTAACATTATTTAACATTACTTATGATATAATAAGAACATTATCCAAGGATAAAATCCTTATTATTTCTCTGAGTGGTTTTTTAATGGTATGATGCCTATGAATGTCGTTTCTTTCTCATGAGTTATGTTATGATGAAATGTCCATGAAACACATATCTTTTATTGGTTCTGATATGATGAATGATTTTTGATCTTGTGGCACGCATATGTATTATTTTCCTTATGTGAAGGGTGAGATATATATCTCCCTCCAATTAATTGGGTAAATATTTATATCTCATGAGATAAATAAAACTACAATGGGGAGTGAACTCAGTTTAGTATTGGATTCTATCCACCATGGTAGTCTTAGGAGTGAACCTAGAATACTATGATTGTTTTGGGAGTGACCCTATTTCATTATGATAGCCTTGAAAATGATCCTTTACTACTAATTAAATTATATTCTATATTTATGATTATTCCATATATGTTTATGACATGTAATTATGGTTCATGATTGGGTTATAATGATTTCTCATTCTTATGATTCATGTATTTTGAAAAGAAAAAATTTATTCTATAAATCATGTTATATGAGATTTTCAGATTGGGAATGGACATTAAAAGTGATGTTCATGATCATATACCCTTATTATTATCTTATTATTCCATATGATTATCATTTAATATATCCCTTTCTTACTCTTACTGATAATCTGAGCCCACCCTTTATTATGTTTCCTTTCCCCATGCTATCAAGAAAGTTTTTAGTATGGTGTTCATATTAATAGTACCATGTTGAAATATTCTTACGGTGGATATTGAATATATATAATAAAATAATAATATTGATATCTAATCTCCAAATACACTAAATTGATATTGTACTTTGGAATATATTTTTCACAATGTATTTAATATTTATTTATTAAGATATAATATTTATGGATGAAAATATTGTGTCATTATATAGATTCTAGAGATTACTATATTGGGTTATTATATTTTCATGGTGGTATCATGTTGGGAATTCAGATATGGAATTTGGATGGTAGATAATGAGTTGGAGACTATGTTAGGTCAAGATATGTGGTTCAAGGATTACCATGACTTATTAGGGATGAGAATCATTATGGTGGGGGGGTTTGTAATGACCTGCATCATTATGGGTTATGAATTCCTAAGGGAATTTGAATTTTGACATGGTGAGGGGTCCATAATGATAAATTATAATTGAATTGGGACTCCAAGGGTTTATATTCTCAAAAATTATGTTTTTTTATTTCATTTAAGGCTTGGAAGTTGACTTAGGTGTTTGGGGAAGACTGAGAAGTGGCTAGGCGGATAGGTTGTTGAAAAATAGTATCCATAGGATGTTAAAAATGTGAAATATAGTTTCACCATGAATGACCATTACATGGGGATAGGGAACCTTAAATGTTCATTCATGATGTGAACTAGGGATTGATGTCATAAAGGTTACTCTTTCATGGGTGATTAGGGACCCTTATATAAAATTAACACATTGAAATAGTTCTTCACACTGTGAAAGTATTAGGGGTAGTGGGAGGGAACCTATACCCAGGTGGTTTATAGTGTGAACACCTATTCAAATCCTGAATGGTGTCTGTGACGTTTTTATAAATAGAAATTGGGGTTTTCCCCCTTTATTCTTGGACTACCAGAAGTGTATAGGGATTGCCTTTTGGCCAGAACCTCCCCCCTCTCCTTTGGAATCCCTTTGAAATGGATGTGTTATTTAGTTTTTCAAGTATAAATATTAGTTTTCATCCATTTTTGATATCAATTATTTCTTTATTTTGTATGTATATGATTTTGGAAGACTTTAGGTAATGTTTTTAGTGACGACTTCACCAGATTTGGGGAAATAATCCATGTTCAATGAGGCTTCTGTTTGAATTTTCATAGAGGGATCCCTAGAAAATGTATATTTTCCTATAGATTCCATTTTAGTGGAAGTATGATACTATATGATTTTTTCTTGGGTTTCCCCTAAAAACTATAAATTTTTTCATTGGAATAGATGGATTAATTGGATATTTCCTTTGGCTTAGGGATGGGTTCATGTTGAGAGTGGACCATAACCCGTTTCTTGTGGTTTTATAAAGTGGATGACACCGAATTAGTATTTATAAAATTATATATATATTTAAATTATTCAAATAATTAATTATAATTCATTATAAATAATTATTTAGGCTCTAGATAATGAGGTAGGTTTTTGAGAGCATGGACGTGGCTCGGTGGGCTCAGATGAGGCTCGATAGAGCTTGGAGAGGGGTTAAATCCTTATTCAGGGTAGGTGGACCCTATGATAGAAAACCATATACATGTCTATTTATGAGTGTGAATATATCAAAACAAGATTAAAATATATGGATATTAAATCATTTTAGATGAATATTTATAACATTGAACAACATCATGCCTGATGATCATAATAGTTTAGTGTCTTTGGAAACATGGAATTATAATCTTCTAACTTGGTGAAAGATCTTCAACATATCTCTTAAAGTTATTCCCATTTAGTACTCATACACAAATTTTTCTATAACCTGGGGAATGGACACATAAGAGAGGGGTGATCTTATATGGTCAGTAAGGGTAACCAAAAGAGATACATAGGCATAACATCATTATAGTGGTATGAGAACATGTACATAACATTGCAAAATCATACCCTGCATATCAAAGAAAATAAACATAAAACATGGCATAAATATTGGAAATTCATATGATATGAATAATAAAATAATAAATAGAATTATCTATGAGATCATAACATATGAATAAGACTTATAATTGTTTTTAGACACATAATCATATAACAATGATTTCCCTGTTACTCAAGGATTAATTTTAAGGCCATATTAATATAATGAGTTCACTCCCCAAACTATTATAGTATTAATGGTTCTCTCCCAATACCATCTTATTAGACAAGGTCCTTTACTGAATCGGGTTCACTCCTCATTCCAACCCTGTATTACTATGCCGGGTTCACATCCCATTCTAGCCCTATATTATAGAAAATATTTTACTCCTCATTATATCCATGTATTATTGAATTGAGATAACTTCCTATTCCAGCTCTATATTACTGAACCAAGTTCACTCCTCATTCTAGCCATGTATTTCTGAACTGAGTTCACTCCTTATTCCAGCCATTTTTATATACCGAGATATAAATATTTATACAATGCATTAGAGGGAGAAATATTTCCAACCCATATCATAATTAAATCATACACATGTGTTCCAAAAGATCATAAATAATCATATCATATCCCATGAAATTAAATGGGTATCATAGGAATGTAATCATATCATAACCTATGTAAAAGATACAGGTTTCATAATCATTTCATAAAATAATAACCCATGAAAATAAATGGTTTTTATAAGAATATAACCCATTAATGTTATTTGGGGTTTATAAAAATATAACCCATGAAAGAGAAATGGATTTCATAAACATATAAGTCATGAAAGAGAAATAGGTTTCATAAACAACCTATCATAAAACCATAAACCATTCCAAGAAAAAATATGAATGGAAAATTTGGATTATTTCCACATAAAGGAATGAGAAACACCAATTGATATAATCTTATATGGAAAAATAATTTTTAAATATCCTTTAAAAACATTTCTTTAGGAAAATACCTTTCTTATTTTAAAAATGATTTTTAAAACATGAAATATTTTTGAAAATCGTTTTCTTATAAAATAGTTTTGAAAATTTATAAAGAAATATTTGAAAACAATAAAACATTTTTGAGATCATTTTAATTTACAAATATCTTTAATTATCATTTAAAATAATTTCTGAAAAGCATTTTTGAAAACATAGTTTTTGATGTAAACATCTTTTTGACTGAAAAGTGAAATAAGATCATATTTTCTTAAAAAATATTCTTAATTATATTAAATAAAAAAGAGTAGAAAAAGGGTACTAATACATGAAAAAGTCATGAATAACTAGATGATAAGAAATTTCATGAGTTTTCTTGAGATATGAATTATCATATTTCATAAATATAAGAATAATCATAAACAATCTCGATAAATGATGAGGTTGTTGCAAAAAACACTTACCACTTGGTAACTTTGAATCATAATCCCCATGTAATAAAATTAAATTAAATGAAGCTAAAAATATCATGAGAAGAAATATATTCATGATATAAAATTTCAAAATGTAGTATATAAACCTCATAAAATAATATTGGTGAAAAACCAAACATGTGCCTCTAAGAAGGAAAATTCTGACAAAACTACCTTATTGATTTGGTACCTTTTTAATAGTAAAACCCCAAGAAGTAGAGATCATAAGATGGATATGTAAATAAACATAAATTTAATGATAAGAGTCATAAAATATTTTCATGGTAATTATATACACCACACAAAAGGAATGAGTGGTGAATAAGGCATAAATATCACAAAAAATAAAAGTGAGGCGTGAAAACCCTTACCTTATGTCTTCACTGTCTTCATAATCATACAAAAATCCTGTATAATAAATATATTTTTATTATAAATATATTTAATAAACATATTAATAGATATAAAACCATATTTTTTTATTATGACTTTATATTACCCGTTTATTAACAATTCCATGTTAATGTTACACTTTAGGTAATATCTACTTTGTTTTTCATATATGTTTGGACATGTTATTCTTGATCCTCTCACATAGATCAGGATTTAATTATTTAAAGAATTTATAACATTATATAAAAATAATATATATTTATTATATATTTAATTATAATAATATATAAAATATAGAAATATAAAATTGATTACACCATTCATAGAGATGGTAAGCTGTACATAAACATAAATATTGTTTCTATTTTATTAACGTATTTAAAGAAATAAATTAAATGAAATATATGTATATATATTTATAATATAATTCTATTATAATTATTATTCCATATATATATATATCATTTAATTTCACTAAAATTATCTTTAAAACATTCCATGTAAAGTGTGAATGAATCACATCACTTGGAGGAGGCGCTAGTCCATAAACAAAGTTATCATATTTACAAAAAAATGGATAGAATGAAGATATGCATTATATAATAATTTAATATTAATAAATTAATCATAAATATAATATATTTCATATAAAAATATAGTTTCCAACATAATTCTCAACCATGATTGTTGGTAAAAAAAAATGAATAACATAATTTTGTGAGGCGGAAGTTCGCTGTACAAAAGAATGATATGCTCGTTACCCACTAGATGGAAGTGTGTGTAAGCATAGGTAAAAAAATTATAATAAAAAAATTTCAGTATATTTTGGAAACTTATTTTATTATATAATTATGTAATCAAAATATTTTAGGGGGTGGATAATGAAAATAAAACAATGGAGCTTGTGGAAGGATGTTACCTCTTCTTTGGGTAACTCCTGTTAGTTTGCACCAAAGGGATTCCTTTGATGGATTCATTACAAATGGAGGATTTTATAATGAGTGGAGGTATTTTGGGAGATTATTTGAGAAGATTATAGGTGAGAAAAAGGGCTTTATAGGTGTGAATAAGTGGGATGGGTGAGTTACAATTTATAGCGGAGGAGGAGTAGCGTTCTTGTAAATTTTTGAAAAGGGAATTAGACCCACGTTTTTATGATATTAAGACGATAAAATAATGGGCCCAATTATGGAATATTTAATTTAGTTTAGAAATATGATCATACAATGGATTCTGGACAAATTTCTAGGTCATCTTGGGCCTTAAATTTAAGGTTTATTCCTTTGTTAAGCTAATTTATCTCTTTATCGCTGTAATTAATTTTAATCACTATCAATAATATTTTTGGTAAAAAACTATGTTGAACTTATTAGATATTATAAATTATTTTTATTAAAAATAATGAATCCATTTTTAAAAATTAAAAGTATATAAGTGGTAGAAATTAATTTAAGATTATCCCTGGAGACTAGATGACAATATGAGTTTTTAAAGAGAAAAGGTAAAAATGTTTGAAATGTTTTTATATCCAATTTAATTGTGAAATTTATTATAATGACATAAATTGGATTTAGTGGGGTATAATTTATATAATTATACTTTATGAACAAATTAAAACATAATTTTACTATATAAATAAATTAGATGAAAAACAGTTTAGAATTAAAATTCAGTGATTTTTAGTATTCATCAAAAAACGAAACTTCTCATAAAAATATGAAAAAATTCACACAAATAATTTTTTAAATTTCTATTTAAAAAATTTCGTTTATTTTTTTCAAATAAATATTATAAAAGTGTCAAAAATAATATTGAAAACGGGTTCTCCATTAAAAGGTGGTGAAATTACCTTTTATAAAATTACATCTTTATATTTATGAAATTGGATTTATTCATATATTATACCTATAAAATCTATTATATGAGTATAAAAAATATTTATTGAATATATAATAAATTAATTTTATTAAAATCATTAATCAAAATTGTTTTTTTTAATTTATTGAGATGAAATTGTTTTTGTACATAGAAAAATACTTTTCATAAAAAATAATTTTTTTATTTTGTAGAAGTTATTTTATTCACTTTTAAAAATTTAGAACCAAAGGATTCATTTTATATGCATGCATAAATCATATTTTCATAATTTATTTAATCTTACTTCTAAATTCCATTGCAACAGCTAAGTGGTAGCTCTAATTATATTTTAATAAAAATATTAATAGTATATTGTAATTCGATAAAACTCGAGATTTCATGTTACAAAAGCTATCTAAGGAACTCGGTATTGTGTGTAACACAAGCCAACCATAATGTTTTATGTATCTAAAGTTAATCTAAGTGTTGCGTTTAACACAAGATTAACTTTGTGTTACATATAATGGAATCCAAACTTAGCGGTTTTATATAAAAAATCTATATTCTGTCTTGTGTAAAATGAAAAATATGAAAAATGTTAAATTAATTTGAAAAAAATATTTCACAAAATATTCGATTATTACATTCTACCCCTAAAATTAATTTCACTGTCTAAATTCATCTAGGTTATAAAAGTTTTAATACTTGAAAGTTCTATTCATAAAATCCCACATCGTAAAAATGAATACTAAAACTTCCATTAAATAGGGAAAGTTGGAACTGTAACAGTTATGAAAAGTAACTCACAACTAGGTTTACACGTTGGAGAACATAGGTGGAAAGTGAAAACATGAACATAGAAGAAAATTGTAATTAACCATAGCAATTGATAAAGATCTATGATCATAATAAAGTGGGTGATCCATAGAATGTTAACAATCACAAAACCATAAACCGAAAAAGCATGAAGGAGGTCATTGATATAGTAAAAATGATGATAATAGGAATGTTTTTTATTTCAAGACACTTTTCCTAAAGTTGAATTATTTTTTCATAAGAAAAAATTCTTACCTTATTTTTTTCCCTTTCATGAGAAATATCTCACCCTTTGGTCATGTCTTGACCAATTTCCACTACACATCTTACTCCAAAAAAAGGAAGGTGAATTTTTTTCCATTCTTGAAGCACTAACAGTTCATGAGATCCATGATAGCTCATACCATCTATCTTCAGTTACCATAAAATAAAATTTGTAATAAGAATTTACCAAATATAGATACACCCTCACATGGTGAGGTAATACTTTATTCTCACAAACTTCATTTGAATTTTAACTTAGACTATCCATAAATGGTTAACCTTATAACCCTTCTTAATGATGAAAATCCTAAACATTAAAAAGAATGTCACTAAATTTCTCAAAAACATCTTATTATTGATCACCCATATATCGTAAAGTAGGTCTTGGTTACCACATACCAAACATGTGGCTACTTTCATCATGTTTTCTCTTGAAACATGGTAATAACTTGAGTTACCATAAAACCTTATATAAAATATGCAAACATTCTTATTCCAAGGATTATAGGATATATTCCGTAGATAAATTTTTTTTTTAAAAATCATCCATGATAACATAAAACAATTTTTCAACAAATTATTTATCAATTCTAAGTTCATTGATACTATCCAATTTACTTTATCCAAATCAATAATCACTTAATCTAAGGAAAACATGATTTTCTCAGTATCATGAACATATTAAAGGTTACCTTCCCTTAATTAAAATATCACATATCCATGAAACTAATTTTTTACTTCATCAAAACCATTAAAAATGTCCTTTCAAATAATTAATGAAATGATTATACTAAAAATACTTATATATTTCATGATTAATATAACATAATCTTTGAATTCCGAAACCTAAATACTTTATTCATCATAGTTGATTCTCAAACAATTGACTAAGATTCATAATCATATTCTTTAATACCCATTTCCTAAAATATGAAGTAAGAATCATGTATTAAAATTTATCAAACTCATTTTAATCATTATTATTAACAATAATATTAGAAAAAAACATACCTTTCATATGTTATTCATGGTCTCTTCATCATTTGTAGAAAAACCTTTATTTTTACCACCTTGCTGATTCTCTTTGTGAGCCTTCCACCTCAGACATTGATTTTCATATTGCACATAATTTCTACATTTGAAGCCTTCATTAATTGATAATAGGTTAGAGAGTCCAATATTCAAATCCATTTCTTTAACTAAACATTTCATTTTCCCTTTTTAGTTACTTTCTTTGTGTCCTTTTACAAAGTCAAAACATATTTTCATTCTTCTAAGACATTCACTTGGATGCTTCTTTCCACATTCTCAAAAAAAAGGAATTGGATATTCTTCACTCGATGGTCTCCATTACCCAAATGATTAATGAACTATTTACTTATCTTATTTGATGAGTCTAAGAGTTGGTTAGGACAAACATTGTTACACCACAAGAAAACAGTGTTTTAGCAGCCGTTTTTTCACGGCAGTTTTTAAAACTGTCGCGAAAGAACCGCCGCTAATTTTTTTAAATATTTTTAAATTTTTTAAAAAAATATTATAAAAAAATTTCATTTTTAAAGGTAGTTTTTTTAAAAAAACCTCCGTGAAATAGCGGCGGTTTTTTAAAAACAACCGCAGAATTTAAGAATTTTTTTAAGAAAATTATAAAAAATATTTATTATTTATTTAATATTTAATATTTATTATTATTTGTATTATTTACAGTCAAATATAGTTTATTATTTATAAATTTATATTTTTATATTGTTTCAATTAATTAATATTTATAATTATTAGTATATAGTATTTTTAAACTAAAAGCAAATCTTTAATAAGTAGAAGAACAGACTTCATCATCAAATAACCATAACTTCTGATTCGAGAGTCCATTTTTCCTCCACAACCATCCAAATCAATGTTTATCAAATGAGAAAAAACCAAGTAATATTTAAATCATGTGATAATCAATGGAAAAAATTTATTCAAAATTCAAAATTCAAAAATCAAACTCAAATTTCAAACGACCATAACTTTTAATTCGGGTGTCTGTTTGAGCTCGACCACATAACAAATCGAAGCCTGTGATGAGATCTATGTCACTTAGGTCTTATACCAAATCATTGAGTATTATACCACTTTTTATTCCTCCAGAAAGGCCCAGAAGGCGTCCGAAACAGAGGTTTTAGCTGGAGACACCGATTTCATAAAATTCAAATGGTTATAACTTTCGATCTACGGGTCCATTTGTCCTGTACTACATATCATATCAAAGCTCATTTCAAAATCTTCGATTTGACTAGTTGTGGCACAGGAAAATGAGTCTCGGATCATATTTTATGGCCAATTTAGTATTTTTAGGGTTTTTAGAGGTTCTTAATGTTTTATGATTCATTCATTTATTTATTTAATATTTACCAATTAATTAATTAATTAATTAATAATTAATTAATTAATTAATTAATATTTATTTTACTATTTTTTAATATTATTTATTTATTTATTTATTAATTTTTTATTATGTACACATTAATTATTAAATTATAATTAATTAATTTACTAATTAATTATTAATTAATTATGATTATTTTATTATTCATTTTTTATTTATTTATGTATATATTTATTTATTTATTCATTATTCATTATTTATCAATTAATTATTAACTATTAATTTATTAATTTTTATTTATTAAATATAAATTATAAATTAATAGTTATTAGTTATTATTAATTATCAATTAATTAATATTTAGTTATTTATTATTCATTATTCATTATTTTTTATTTTTTTATTTTTTATTTTTTATTCCTTATTATTTATTCTTTATTATTAATTTTTAATTTACTAAATATTAATTTATTATTAGTTTGTTATTAATTTATTATTTATTAATTATTAATTATTTATTAATTATTTATCAATTATTTAATAATTAAATATTAAATAATTAGTAATTATTTATTAAATAAAAAAATATTTAAAATTTCATATTAAATATTAAAATTAAAACATTAATTATTATTTAAGAGTTATTAATTTTATAATTATCACTTATTAATTATTATTAATTATTAATTATTAATTACTAATTAATTATTATTTATTTACATATTTATTTATGTATTTATTTATTTATTTATATATTTATTATTTATTTATTATATATTTTTTATTCTTTCTTATTTATTCTTTATTATTTATTATTCATTATTTATTATTTATTATTTATTAATTTATTTTTAATTTACTAAATAATAATTTATTATTAGTTTATTATTTATTTATTTAATTATTCAATATTAATTAATTATTAATTAATTATTATTTATTTATTAATAATTTATTAATAATTTATAAATTTATAAATATTAATTTTTAATTATCATTTCTTAATTTTTAATGATCAATTATTAATTATTAGTTATTATTAATTACAAATTAAAAATTATTAATTATTTACTATTAATTATTTATTATTTATTATTTATTAGTTATTATTCTTTATTTATTTATTTATCTATCTATTATTTATTAATTTATTATTAATTTATTATTTATTTATCATATATTAAATTATTTTTTAATTAATTTATTATTTATATATTATATATATATATATTATATGTCATATATTATATATTATATATTATATATTAGCTATTATATATTATATATTATATATTATATATTATATATTATGTATTATATAATATATATAATATATAATATATAATATATAATATATTATGTATTATATATTTGGAATTATATATTATATATTATATATTTTGTCTTATATATTATATGTTTTATATTATATGTTATATATTATACATTATATATTATTTATTATATATTATTAATTATTAATTATTGATTATTGATTATTGATTATTGTTTAATCATTATTGATTAATAATTATTGATTAATAATTATTTAGTTTGTATATATTTGTTATGTATTACTTATTTCCAACATATATATATATATATATATATATATATATTTATAAATATATTAAATTCAATTTATTGACCACATGAAGAACCTTCTGGAGTGGTAAAGTCTTTGGAGAATAAACAAGAGGTAAGGGGTTCAAATCTCACCCAACGCAGAATTTATATATATGGCATGGGAATGTGCATGGGTATGGGCATGTTCATGGGCATGTGCATGGGCATGGACTTGTGCATGGACATAGACTTATGCATGAAGATGGGCATATGTGTGGTAATAATAAATAAATTGCGAAAAAAATTATGAAAATAAAAAAATAAAAAAATAATGAAAATAAGAATAATAATAAATAAATTACAAAAATAAAAAAATAATAAATAAATAAATAAATTACTAATATAAAAAAATAAAGAAAAAAATTAAAAAATTAAAAAAATTGAAAAAAAAATAAAAAAATAAAAAAAATTAAAACAATTTAGCAACCGCTGCTAAAAAACCGCCGCTAATTATTTCCCAACACATGATTTAACGGCAGTTTTCCAAAACCATCGTAAAATGATTTAACGGTGGTTTAAACCACCGCTAAACGAAAAAAACCACCATTAAATAAAAATTTTGTCGTAGTGTTAATCATATTCCATGAAAAATGATTAGGTTTGATTACAACATCCTTTACTCCAGTTATCATCACATTTGACTTATCATTGGAAAATTATCTTTCACATTCAATGTTAACACAGTTATTTCTAGTTCTTGTCATTGACTAAAGGAAAAAATCATAGATTAAGAAATAATCATCATAGTGAGGAATAATAAAATAAAAAAAAACTACTTCTAGGATGTCTAAATCATGACACAATCCTTCTTAATTTATGACACCGTAGGTTTATTCATGATCATTCATAGTCATCATATATTTTTAATCCTTTATGATGGTTCATAAATAGTTTGTTTATTCTTAAAGAATATCCCCCAACATTGTTAAACCAGGTATTCAGCAAGGCCCATTCTCATGCACCAGTTCCTAATCAAGTTTAGCTCTATATGGTGTTTTTACGGTTTTTACCCCTACATACATCTATGCCAGAGACACATCTACATTTTGTATCTAGACATGAATATACTTCTAAGAAAACACTCTCTCCACCCTTTTGTAAAATTTTAGGACATTTTCCTATACTTCAAATTATTGTTAGACTTATACTTAGAGTCATCTTTATAAATATCCTTAGAAATATCCACAGGGATTTCATTAAATTTTCCCCATCCTAGTTTCCAAAGGTTTATTAAAACATTCATTTAATACCAAATATAGTGACCCAGGCTTAATATACCTGGATATTACATTAGTTTAGATAAATATTAAGAACATTACACGAATACATTCTTGATGACCATAATAGTTTAGTGTCTTTTGAAACATGGAAACATAATTTTATAACATTGTAAAAAATCTTCAACATCTCCCTTAAAGATATTACCATCTAGTAATCCTACTTAAAACCTTTCCACATAACCTCAATAAAAGAAACATAAGAAATAGGTGAGATCAGATGCTCAGTAAGGGTAAATAAAGGATATACGTAAGCATAACATCAATATAGGGGTATGAGAACATGTTTATAACATTGAAAAACCATACCCTGCACATCAAAGAACATAAAAAAGAATCCTGGCATAAATATTGGTAGTTTAGAAGACATAAATCATAGGAGAATCAATATAATTATACATGAGTGAATAATATAGGAATAAGAAATATAATTTATATAAGAAACATATTCATATAACAATGATTTTCATGGTAGTCAAAGCTTAATTCCAAATCCATATTAGTGGAATGATTTCACTCCCCAAACCATCTTAGTAGTCAAGGTTCACTAACAAGACCATCTTAGTAGACAAGGTCCTTTACTAAATTGGGTTCACTCTCTCTTCAAGCCTTCTATTACTAAACCAAGTTACTTCCCAATAATTTCCTATATTACTGAATCGAGTACACTCCTTGTTCCATCCATGTGTTACAAAACTGGGTTCACTTCTTATTCTATTAATATATTACTGAACCAAGTTCACTCCTCGTTCTATCCCTATATTTTTTAACCTTGTTCACTCCTCGTTCCATCCATTTCTATCTCATGAGACATAAATATTTACCCAATTCATTGGAAGGAGATACAGGTCCCACCGATATCATAATTAAATCAAATATACGGGTGCCATAAAATCATACAAAAAAATATCATAACTCATGAAATGAAATGGGCATCATAAACATGTAATCATTTCATAACCTATAAAAAAGTGACTGGTTTCATAATAATTCCATCAAAACATAACCCATAAAAATATGTGGGTTTCATAAGAATATAACCCATAAATGTTAAATGGGTTTCATAAACATATAACCCATGAATGATAAATGGTGTTGATAAACATATAACCCATTAAAGAGAAACATGTTTCATAAACATCATTCCATCCAAAAATAAATCATTTAGAGAAATATTATAAATGGAACCTTTCGATACATTCCTCATAAATTCATGAGTAACACTAATGGATGTCATCTTATATAGAAAAGTAATTTTCAAATATCCTTTAAAAACATTTCTTGAGGGAAATACCTTTTTTTAAAAAAATTATTTTTAAACCAGAAAAAATTTATGAAAACCTTTTTCTTGGAAAATATATTTGAAAACTAATAAAGGAATATTTAAAAACCATAAAACATTTTGATATAATTTTCATTAAAAATAATATTTAAATAACATTTTAAAAACATTTTTGAATAGAATTTTTGAAAACCAGGTTTTTAAAATAAACAGATTTCTGACTGAAAAGATAAATAAGATCGTATTTTCATAAAAACATTTTCTTAAATAAATTAAGTACCAATGATTTAAAAAATGATACAAGTAAATGAATAAATCCTAAATAACCTTATTATAAGAAAATTCATGTGTTTTATTAAGAGATGGATCATAATGTTTCATCAATAGTAGCATAATCTTAAACAATATCGATAAATGATGTGATTTTTGAAAAAAACTCTTACCACTTGGTAACATTGAATCATAATCCCCATGTAATAAAATAAAATTACATGAAGATGTAAATATCATTAAAATAATTAGATTCATGATATAAAATTTTATATGGTAATAAAAACTCCTTGTTAAAGAATATAAGTGGATAACAACACATGTGCCTCTAAGATGGAAGATTGAGACAAAACTACCTAAATGATTTGGTTACTTTTGAAATGTAAAACCCCATGAAATAAAGATAATACTATGTATTTTTAAATAAAAATAAATTTAATTATATTATCCACATAATAAATTCATGGGAATTATATTCACCACACAAAAGGAATGAATGACAAAAAAGGCATAAATCCCACAGAAATAAAAGTGAGACGAGAAAACCATTACCTTAAGTTTTAACTCTCATCATACTCCTAAAAACCTCATGTATAATAAATATAAGTTTATTTTTCATCTATTAAATAACTATATTAATGTATCTAATACCATATATTATTTTATTATGATTTTGTATTACCTTTTTATTAATAATTCTATATTAATGTTATGATTCTGGTAATATCCGTTTGTTTTTCGTACATATTTTGCCTTGTTATTCTTGATAAAATTACTTAGATAATGATTTAATTATTTATATAATGTAAAACATGATATAAAAATCATACATATTATTCATATGTTTATTTATAATAATCTATAAAATATAGAAATATGAAATGGAATACAATGTTCATGGAGACAGTAGGTCGTACGTACACATGAACGACGTTTACATTTTATTGTCGCATTGAAAGAAAAAAAGTAAATGAAATATATGTATATATATTTATAATATCATTAAAGTATAATTATTATTTAATATATATATATCTAATATTTCACTAAACCCATCCTCAATACATTCCATGTAAAGTGTGAATGAATCACATCACTTTAAGGAGGCAGTAGTCCACATGTTCACAAACGAATTTATCGTATTTAAAAAAATGGAAAGATTGAAGTTATGTGTTATATAATAATTAAATAAGAATAAATAAATAATTAATATCATATATATCATATAAAAATAGATTTTCCATCATAATTACCAACCATGAGAGTTGGTAAAGGAAAAAATGAATAAAATCTTTTCATGAGGCGGCAGTTTTCTGTACACAAGAATGGTATGTTTGTTACCCACTAGACGAAAGTGTGTGTAAGTGTCGGTTGGAAAATTAGAATAAAAATATCTATGTATATTTAGTACAATTTTTTTATTTAATCAAGGAATAATAATATTTTATTAGGTGGTGAATGAAAATAAAACAAAGGATCTTGAGGAAGGATGTTAACTTTTCATTGTGTAACTCCCCTTGGATTGCATCAAAGAGATTCCTTGGTTAAATTAATCAAAACGTGAGGGTGATAGGATGATTTTAGGGATTTTTGGAGATTATTTTTATAATATTTTTGGTGAGATAAAGGTCTTGAGAGGAGTGAGTAATTGGGAGGGGTGAGTGCCTTTTTATAGTTAGGGAGGAGTGACATTCCTGTAATTTTTTGAAAAGGGAATTCCACCAACATTTTCTCACAATAAAGTGGCTCCAATAATGGAAAAAAGTTTAGAAAATGGAGTATAGGATATATATATGAACATACAATGGATTTTGGACAATTTTATTTGTCATTTTGGGCCTTAAGATTAAGGATTCATCCTTTCTTAAGCTAATATTATCATAATCATAGTAATTAATTTTAATCACTTCCATAATATTTTTGTCAAAAAATAATTTGACCTTATTATAAATAAAAAATTATGTTAATTCCACGTTTTTAATCCATTTTACAGACTCAAATCATATAATTAGTAGAAATTAATTTAAAATTAATCCCGTAGATGGGACGACAATATAGGTTTTAATGTGAAAAAGTCTAAAAGTCTAAAATGTTTTTATACCCAATTTCATTATGAAATTGGTTAAAACTACCTAAATTTGATTAATTTATATATAATTTATCTAATTATACTTTAAAAACAAATTAAAACATAATTTAACCATAGAAAAACATTAGATGAAAAAGCAAAAGTTCAGTATTTTTCACTATTATCAAAAAATGAAACTTCTTTAATAAATACAAACAATTCACCGAAAGAAAATTTTGATATTCAAATTTCAAAAATGTAGTTTATTTTTTCAAATAAAAATTATAAATTTGTTAAAATTATATTTAAAATTGGTTATCCATTAAAAGGTTGTAAAATTACCTTTCAGAAAAATATATATTTTTAATTTATATAATTGGATTTATTGTAATCTTATACATATTAAATATATTGGATGATTATAAAAAATATTGATTTAATATATAATATTTAAAATTTATTGTTAAAATTAATAAATAGTGGTTTGTTTTTATTTATTGAGTTTCGATTGGGTTTTTACATTGAAATATAATTTTCTTAAGAAAATAATTTCGATATTTTCAAATATTTCTTTAATCTAATTAAACTATTTGATAATAGAAGGATTAATTTTATATATTCATTTGTAAATAATATTTTTAAAATTATAGTTAATATTATCTGTAAATTCAATTCCAATGGATAGGGGGTAGCTATAATAATATTTTAATAGTAATATTAATAGTATATTGTAATTTGGTAAAACTCAGCCTTGCGTGTTACACATGTTATCAAAGGAACTCAACATTGTGTGTAACATAAGACCAAAACAGTGGTTCATTTACCAAAAATTAGTCTAAGTATTGTGTGTATCATATTCTTAACTTGGTTTTGCATATAATTCAAGAAAAACTTAGTGCTTTTATATAACAAAATCTATATTTAGTGTTGTGTGAAATGAAAAATATCAAAAAGATTAAATTAACTCAAAAAATATATTTCACAAAATCTTGGGTTATTACAATGAATGATGGAATAATTTCATGGATTCACAAATGGGGTATAAGGAAAAGTGGAGTCCTTAAGCAAGAGGACATGGTGGCATTGATCCCCCTAGGATGAGACTGAGTGCACATTGTCATTTTAGTGAATTAGGATCACCTGAAGAGTTTTTCCCAAGGGGAGAGGTAATTGGTTAAACTGGTGATAGAAATATTGGAGGTCATATGATGTGAGATGAGATATATAATAGCTTATTCTGGGTTCCTAGTTCTATTGGGAATAAATGAGGGGATTGGGTCTGAGTGGTGATGGGAAAGAAGATTTTATATCTCATGGATAACTATGATCTCCCTCTTTAGGTTGGAGGATAGTCTTGTCATGTGAAAAATGTGGGGTAATTCCTTTGGGAAATAATATACATAATATATAGAGGTATCATTTAGGTTATGGGATGAGGGATCTACCATAAGAGATGTTTGGTGCAAGACATATTAGGGTTAAAATAGTTGTTTAGGACTCAGAATTGAGATGCCAAAGAGGTTTTATACTGGAATCGGACCCTGTCTACTGATTCTAGGGTTAGGTAGAATGTGGCGTCTTAGGATGGTACCTGGTTAGCAGGATCGGGAGTGTCAAGGGGTTTCGAGGAGGTTTGGCACTACTACATAACACACTTTTAACCGCATTAGTAATAGTCTTTATCACCTCTTAAAAATCACTCACTACCAAAGAGAGGTTAAAAGCTAGCCTTTATCAGTGTTATAAATAAGAAATAATAAAGGGGGAATTTATCATCTCTTTTCTTTATCATTGATAAAGTTTCCCTTTATCAGCACTGATTAAGGACCCCTTTACGAGTTCTTTTTTTTGTATTGATAAATTTAATCTTTATTAAAACTAAAAAATCATTGATAAAGGAAACTATTATCAACCTTTTTTTCTTGCATTGATAAAGAGTTACTTTATCGTTTATTTTTTCCAAAACATATAAAAATTGAGAAAATTAATTTTTATACCCCTTATCAGTGCTTTATACCCCCTTTCTTAGATCTCCAATCGACCACCCGTAGCCACCCCCTTCTTTAGTGCTCGTGACCCCCTTCCTTAGCGCTAGACATCTGCTCTCCCATACACACACATTTAGATTTGATCCCATGAACTCCATGTGCCAAGTGAACCACTTTAACACCACCCTACATTGTTTTATTATATATTATGATATTTATTTTTATTTATACATATTTTCATACATCTTCATTATTCATTTATATATATAATTGTTTTTAAATACATTTATAAAATATATGTTTGTGTGAGTGTTCATGTGTGTATGATAAATATATATGCTTAAATTTATTTAGATATATTATATATTAATATTAAATTTCATATATTAGATTATAGATATAAATATATATTTTTTTATCAAAGCACACACATATGTATATACAAAAAACATATATATAATTATATATATATATATTCATATAGCTTTACTATAAATTCATTTATATACTATATTTAATGATAATGATATATTTATATAAAAATAAATTTATATATAATTTATACACACATTATTGATAGACAAACATACACACATATTTACTCAGTTAAGTAAACATTTATATTTATCACACTCACACCCAATTATTTACATATATATGTATTTATTTACATATATTATAATATATACATAAATATATATTTATTTATTGACATAGAAATGTTTATATATAAAAATTTTATTTTATAGGTATATATATAAATATTAATTCATTTTTATAAGGTAAATAAAATGTATAATTATTTATTTTAAATGAAATGAATAATAAATATACATTTCTATATGGTTTTTATAAATTAAAATACATTTTTATGTAAATATGTATTTATAAAATTGATTAATTATAAGTAAATATAAGAACATATAAATATATTTAGTTATAAATAAAACTACCTTATTAAAAATGGTAAAATTTCAAAACAATAATATCTATATGAATGTAATCCCTATGAATAAATTGAGTCCCCAATGAAAAGGGATTAGAAGACTCTCTTAAATGAAGATGAAATATTATCAAGTGTGAAAACATTATGGTATCTCAACTAATAACTCAATTTTGGAGGCCCTTCGGGAATTTTTGACATTGAAAAAAATAGTTTTTGGGGTTCTTTTTGGTCAATACATCATATATCTCTACATAGACTTCAATTTGATAAGTGGTAGAGCCCAAACAGACACATGTATCAAACGTTATGGTGGATTGATGTTCAAGTCACGTCTTAATCTTATTTTAAACTTTTCATTAATTCATATAATATTTATTTCATCAAATTCCAGTTAAATGACTATTGCTCGATAATAATTATCAAATTAGTAATTAATAATATTTTTGAAATATTTCATAATCCATTTTCACTAAATATATTATATATTATGTTTAAATATATGTTTTCCCTTATATAAAACATATTTTGAAAAATAAATTATATTTATATCAATATAAATATATTTATATATTTATATATTAATATATTAATTTTAATAAAATATATTTAATTTAATTTAATTTACCCTTTATCTACATTAGAAAAAAAGAACTGATAAAGGGGGGCCATTTTGAGCACAAGTAAAAAGGGCAGATAAAGCTCTCCCAATATCATCATTTTTTTACTAGCACTGATAATAGGCCCCATTTATTAGTTATTTTATAATAATACTAATAATGGGACCCCATTTATTGTTGTTGATGAAGGGACCCCTTTATTAGTGCTTTTTTAAGTGCTGAAAATGACCCCCTTTAAGAACAATCTTTTTATCACTGATAAAGGCCCCCCTTTATCAACACTTTTGGTATCATTGATAAAGGGGGAATTTATAAACACATTTATTTAGGGATAATAAATCATAGATATGGATATACCATGATTTTTATTAGTGGGTCCAATCCTTGAGGTGTAGATTAGTGAATCTATGGGATGTGGTGTCACTAGAGGGTGATGAGCTTTTGATGAAATCATTGAGAAAAGACTATAAATAATTTTTAGGACTATATTTATGCCCTCATTAATTAGATATGATGTTTTGAAGATAATGGGATAGATCTGGAGTGACTATCCCCATGGGATAAACTGGTGAGCTGTGTGATAGGCTTTAGGCCTTGTTATGATTCATGTGTTGTGAAAGTCAATAGACTTTATCAGGGTAGAGGATCCTAAGGCCCAGGAATTCCTTGAGTGAGAAGGGTGGCCATGGTATTAGACCTTCTCTATATAAGCTTCAGTAGTGCATTGGAACTTTCCATGAGAGTCTTGGGTTGAGGACCTCTATTGGATATGGGTTGTGTGCATGATTTAGAACATTACATGGTATGACTAATTTGAGGACCAAATGTGAGAGGGACGGGCTATGGTATGATTGAAAATGTGGATGGTAGACCTTTACATGAGGATAATTTCGATGGGATTTTCCTTTTTGGTTGGGTAATGTTCTTGAATATTACCTTGCATTATAATATTGGGTTCAGGACTATCCGTAAGAGGGATAAGTCATGATGTGATGAAAGAGATGACCAATAGACCCTACCTTGAGAGATAAGGTAGCGGGTTGAGTTGTGGATGTATGAACATGAATTGTTCCTTTGGGTAGTGGGTTATGGTTTGGATTCCACCATACCCTAATTCTTCAAGTAGGGATGCACATCAGTGAGGGTGGAATGTGGATATGGGCAGATTTTGGTATGGCATTGAAGAAGGCATGGTCAGGGTCAGTGTCAGGGTGTCTTGGTTAGCACCTGATGACCTAATGGGCGGTGTACCTCATTGAGTGATATGATATCCTAGTTAATAGATAAGGACTTGATGATCATGTTATTTATTGTATTTATTTTCCTTGTGTATACACACACATATGAAGGTAATATTATGGGTGGTTGGTGAGACCTTACTAAGTTATATTCTCATACCCTGCATAAGAATCTTGATATGTGTGAAAACCTTATATCTTATTTTAAATTTAGAGAATAGAATGTGTTGTGGGTTATGATGGAGTAGTTCTTTGAGTTTTTGAGATTTTGATGAGACCCAATGATGGTAATAGAAAAAGTTTGCATGTGTTGTATTTTGGATTATCTTGTCTTTGGGGTCGACCTAGTAGAAGGTCAATGTTTGTTTTTTATAACAATATCATGTATGTTATTGGGTATATTTGTCATTATAATTATTATGAAAACTCAGATTTTTAAAAATATGTGTGTTTGGTTATATAATATATATTGTTTCACCTTAATTCCAGGGAATAGTTTCCAAATTGTATAGATTATACCCTTCCAATTAGTCAGTTGTCTCTAGCGTATGAGGAGGGGGGCTTGAATAAATGTGGAGACGTCATCCCAACCACTGCTGAGTGGATGGATGGGGTGTCATAACATTTATGTGTTTGTTTTGGGGTCATTAGGTGCATTTCATAGAGCATGTAATGTCTTAATAAGTAGTAATTGTGGATGCTTTAGAGGTCGAGGAAATTATTTCTCTTGTAGCCCTAAGAATGTTGATGGGGTTCAAAATTTCCATGAACTCATATACTATTATTGGATTTTGGTGCTTGATTTTTCTCAGATTTATACTCCAATGACAACCATGAATAGAAAGGATCGAGTCTTCATGTGGACCAACCAGTGTTAGGTTTATTTTGATTAACGGAAGTAGAAGTTGGTTAGTGATTATTTTCATCATTTTCTAGAGCAAGGAACCTTGTTTGTGGGTTTTTATAATGATTCATGTCTTGGATTAGGGTTTGTTATAATACAGTAGAGACAATTCACCACCTATGAGTCCTAATAGTTATGAATCCATGAGTATAACTTTTCTACCCATGATCATGAGATTATTTTAGTTGTTATTGTTTTTATGTCATACCGATATTATATCATTGATGAGAACTTTTTGGTCTTTACAGGTCAAAATATTTTGATAAATATCTTCTCTTAGAGTGATTTTAATTTATGAACGTTTTATGTCGATGTAATTATTATAGTATTTTGACATAGATATTTCGTATACACTAGGTAAGGAGAATGTATTTGTTGATTCACTAAGTAGGAAGCTGTTGGGATATGTTTTTGATGAGTATAAGAATATGTGGTTAATGATGAATGATATCACATTCTTGCTTCTTGAATTGAAATAATTTAATTATATAGGGAATATTTACTAGATGAAAATATAATTAAACATAATGAAACATATAAAAGAATCTAATTTTATAGTTTCCAAGGAGAAATTTTTACTAGATATTTCTTTTTTTTGGTTATTCTCTTGAGTGGTTTTTAGAGTATAGTCAACATCTGGTGTTGTTCTAGGGGAGGATCTTCACTCCCTCATTGATGAATGAGGCGGTTCTTTGTGATTTTCTCTATCCACCCTTGGAAGTTCTTACAGGTGTGGATAAATTGTTTTATGAATTAAAGAGTTAGTTTTCATGTCCATATTTAAGAGGTTAGTCATATAGTTTTTATCACAATGTTTGGTCGTCTAAAATGTGAATACCAAAAAACTTGTTACTCGTGGGTCACTTCAACCATGAGATGTCCATCCGTGAAAGTGAGAGGACATTTTGATGGATCCTTTTTGAAAATTTTACCCCAAAATTTAGATGAATATGGATCTATATGGGTGATAATAGACTCTTTGATAATGTTATCTCACTTCTTAGTGATTAAAGACATAAGCACAACTGATGTATTTTCAAGTCAGTATTTGGAGAGATTGTGAGGTTCAATGGGGTTTTGAGGATGATCATCTCTAATCATGATCCTTGTTTTATATCTCAAATGTATAAGGGTCTATATAATTCTTTTAGATCTCTGTTATGACTCAAAATAAATTTTTATTTCCATATGGATTGGCATACAGAGTAGACTATCTAAACATTGAAACACATGTTGGGTGAAAGAGTTCTATATTTTAGAGGTATGTGATTGAATCACTTAGTCTTGGTTGAGTTTTCAGATAAAAATATCTATCATTAAATTTTTGGTATGGTTTTATTCATAATTTTGTATGATTGACCATTCAAAAAACCGTTATACTGGATAGAGGTTGGGTATTCATTAAGTATCTCACTAGAACTTGCGTAGAGATTGAAAAAGAAAATGTAGGTGATTTGTAAGGTGATGAAGGTACCTCAGGATTGTCACAAATTTAATGCTAATCATAAGTGGTGGCCTCTTGAGATTATGATTATAGATAATTTATGATTTAAGGTTTTTTCTTATCATGGGTAGTGAAGATTTAGTTTTGAGTATGCTTCGTCTTCGATATATTAGGCCTTTCGAGGGTTCAAAGAATATCAGTGAACTTGCATATATGTTAGATCCCCCTAAATAGACAGATTATATGCATAATTTTTTAAACACATCAATTATTTTTTATTATCTTAATGATGAACCCTATGTCATTTACTGTGGTGAGTTGGATGGTATAAATAATATAATGTTTGAGGAAAGACCTGTTTGGATTCAAGAATATTGGGAGATGTTTTTTCATGGGAATTATATTCCTTTTGATCATATACTGGGGAGGAATATTGGCTTAGAAGAGTGTAATTAAGAATTATTGTCGTATAAGTGTACTCAATATCCCAAACTCTTTGGCAATAGAATTTGTTGAGATGATATATATGACATTGTATTAATTGATGAGAGGTTGATGATGTTTTGTGATTTTGTATCTTTACCTTATACTGATTTTGGTGTTTTATTATTATATAAGGATCATAGTATGAGATATATCTCACTGGGAGATTGTTTTATGACCCTATTTTTGTTTCCTCTCTAGGTTGGATATTGATTCTAAATGGATAGAATCATTTGAGAGGTACCAAATATAGGGGATTTTTTTTACTAAACCCTTAATTTATCATTTCCCAAGCACCGAGAGAGTTTGAAGTTTCTTTTTTGTATTCTTGAGTGTGAGGTATGGACTTTGGCTAGTTTAACATATGTATCATTTTGTAAATATTGGATTAAAATATCGGGTTAAGGATTAGAGAGTTAAGAGTTTCACTATTTGGGGGGGATTTGTTGGTTACATCATGATGTGTTATGCTACAATATAAAGGGTTTTAGGAGCTCTTGAGGCATTCACTCATAATGGAATCTCCATGGATTAATCATGTATAATTTATTCCAAGTTAAATCTATGTGAGATCCATTTAAACATGAATATTCTTATTATAGTGTAAAGGTAGGATTGGTGTGGATAAATCTTATATGGGGTTTGGTTTAATCTCAAAATGAGACAGACTATTCAATGAATTTAGGCATTATGTCACGAATCTATGTTTTCTGAGTTCCTTGGTTCTTTCTCTCTAGGTGTTGTTGTGCCACAATACATAAGTAGTGTTGTGAGCTTGTTTATGATTGACCTGGTTACGGGAGAAGGATAGGAATTACATCATTATTTATTTGGGTTTGAGGGTTGTGTAATGATACCCATGTACACACCATGGACTACCTTATTCTCATCATATAAATGATCATTTAATGAGAGGTATGGGGGAGCCACATGGGGATATTACACTGTGAACTTTAGATGTTATCTTATTGTGGTATGCTGAACCCTTATCATGTAGTGACATAGTTCTTTCTAATTTTATGCATATATTTTGGGTGACTCTCATATTCATTATATTTCTTGCTTTTTCACTATAAACCTTGGTGTATGTGGGAGTGTTTTGGATGAATCTATGATTTTTTGATCAATACATCAGACTATCCTCGTGAAATGACTACATTTGATCCAGGTAATATCTTGTTCAATTTTTTATTCTCATCATTATTTTCTTGTTATTTATTTCCAATCAATGGGGTATTATTATTTTTATTTCTTAAATTATTCCTTAGTGTTTGATAGAAATATTATGATGGGTGATTTCCTTATGATTCATGGTATTTTCTAGATGTTTTATGTTATTGTTCATCATCCTTCATCCCATGTTGTTCAGTAACCATTATATCATTATATTGAGGTAAAGGATTTGAGACATCTTGTAATTTATTAAGCATGAGTGTGGTATTAACATGATTTAGTTTCCTATGGGTGAAGAGTGTGAATCAAAATAATGAAGATAATATGTTCATGTTGTTGGTTTATGTTATTTCCTAGATTTAATGGTAGTATATTTCTATGATTTTTTTGAATATAATTTCTAAATTTTTAAGGAACATAAAAAATTTCAAGATGAAGTGGATATTGATCATGTGGTTGATAATTGATCACTTAATTTATTGTAATTTTTTAATTTTTTTTGAGATTTTCTTTGAGTATATTTGTTGATATCAAAAATTTAAAATTTTCACTATATTTTTATATTTGATGGATTCTAAAATTGTTCATAATATATTAATAACTTCATGATGGTAAGAAAATGGGATATTTTATAGAATTAATATTAGTTCTACCTATGTTTCATTATTATCTACCACATATATTTTTAAATTGGTTTAAATAGTGTTGATTGTGTTTTGACACCAATTTCTTTGAGTATTAATATTTTTCTACTATATATTTTAGAATATCATTTCCCTTGATATGTTTAAAATTGAAAACTAATTTTGGATTGGTTGAAATGGTGGGGGTTGAGATATTTTTGTTGTTTTTATGGTGGTTTACTACTATGGTTGATAGTGGGATGATATGGTTGGCATGGAAAGGTATTGGTGATGATTTTTTTAAAGTTGCTTTGAAATGAAGGTGGTGGTTAGAGGTTGTTTCATAGTTTTTAATGTTATTTTCTTGGGTGATCTATGGTGTTACCTTTATTTATAGAAGAGTAATTGTTTCTTGAAACTGTATAATTATAGATTGGTAAAATAAATAATGAGTTAATTAATGGGGATTAGTTATGGAAATTTAATGATGAATTTGATAATCATTAAGTGAAAGAAGTAAATATTAAAGAAATTAGTGATTTTGGGTAGTGGTAATTGGATAGATGGATGACTACTCTCCCTTCCCATATCTCTCTTCTAGATTTGGTATGTTATGTGTGAATGTATGGGATATGATGACTTAAAATTATAAGATGTGCACACATACATTATATAGGGGCTCAAAGTTATTACATACATGTATATACAGGATATATAAGCTTAAGGTTATAGTGTATACCTATATCTAGGATGCAGTGGATTATAGTTATTACATGTGAATATATGCACTGGCTTTAGTGGATAAATTAGTAGAGTTTATTTACATAGGATAAAATGGATCTTGATTTTATTATGTGATTAATGGGATATGATTTTGATGAGTCTATGATGTGTTATTGTGACTACAATTATTTGGTAGTTGTTGTGATGTGATTAAATAGATTTATAGTATAACTTATAGAGGGGATAATAGTGTCAGGACATGTAAAATTGGGGTTTATAATAGTTGGATTAGTGGGAAAATGGATATATAGTACCCATCCCAATATATGTTTTTAGTATTCTATTACCAAATTATGTGTGATATTTTCTATGTGAGCCTTTGTGAGGTTGGTAACATCAATGACCTAATTTATGTAATTAGTTATTTTCACTATTTATTTAATGGGGTATTAGTATGCTTCTTCCACATTTTCACAAGTGGTTTGGGTAGGATTATACGGTATATACTTGTATTCTCACTCCTATATATATATATACTCAATCCCATATGAGGCAGTTATTTATTGAGTTTGGATTTACTAGATCATGTTGGTTGTTTGAGGTTTTTTGGTGTTGTTTAGTTTCCATAATAGGATTTTTTAATGGTATTTATCTTTGTAGACTTTCTTTGTATGAAATTACATGCATTGGGATTTTTTTATTTTAATTATAAAGATAATTTTTTCATCTTTCTTGGAAATTTAAATTGTAATTATTCCCATAGGTATGTGTTCTATACCCTCAGTGAATGTCGCCAACCCATGGCCAATTTGAGGTAGAATTTAAAGGTCATTATTTTATTCATTGTTGGATCTGAAAGGGAAATACTGGGGTCTGGTAATGACAAGGCATGAGGGTAATATGGTGGAATATTTTCTTGTGAAAGTGGGTAATCCTTTGGAGGTTCTATATATTTTTTTGAATTTATTTTTCTCCTTTTAGAACACAAGAATTTCATTTATACTAATGTATGTGTGGTTTACTTTTAACACCCCCATAACATTTTTCATGTATTATCATCTTATTTTGATTACTTTATAAATAAAAATTCAATTTTTGATAAAAAATAAAAACTATTCAAAAAACTAATATTCATAGGAGCTTTTTTTAAGAGAGTGGAGAGAAAAAACATTTTCTTAACTTCCATTAACATATTTAGAAATAACTTTGAAATATATTTTTTTTTGTAAAATAATACACTAATACTATGATATAAATATTAATAAAAATAAAAAAGGGTGAGTGAATGTGGTTTAGAGGTGGATATTTATAGAAGATATTTGAGGGAAATTAAAAAAAAATTGTGGGGTTGGTGAAGTGTATATTTGGAACCTTATGGTTATTTGAGGGGGGGGGGGAGTAATTTAAAATTTCAAAAAAGGGGTTTGTGGTAAATATAATATGGAATGTTTTAAAAGTTTGTAAATGTAAAATATAATTTTTTATAATAATTATTTACATATATTTAGTGAAATTTTATTTCTATAAATCACTTGATATGAATACTATATTTAAATTATTTATTATCATATTTTATAATTGTTCTTTCATGTTTAACCCCTTAAATATTTTTTCCTTACTAGTTCTAAATTTTGCATTCATTTAATGTGAAATATATTTATCAAGATAACTCTTTGTGTATTAAAAACTATAGTGACTAGGTGAAAGAAATATTAATTTTTCATAGAATTAAACATAAAATATAATTATTATTTAGCATTTTAAAAATATTATTTATGTATAAAAATTATATTAATTATAATAGTCATGAAGTATTTATAATTTTTAAATATTCATTATCATCAATGTTCATATAAAAACTACCCCAATGACTACTTTATAAACTTCTGATGGCTATGGAATAACTACTTTACTCCTATATCCCCTATAAATTATCTCAATTAAAAATAAACAATCACTCTTATCATTCTCATGTTATGTTTTTATCTAAAAAATGTATTTTCTAAAGATAATAAGATTATTTTTTCTGATTGTGACTCTTACAGCTATTCTCTATATAATAGACTATAAACCATTATATTTTCAACTCTTAGTCATGATTTTGTTTATATTTTCTATTAATTTTTTTATATAATTTAAGAATAATGTAAATCATTGATTATTCTACTTTACTATTAAATAAAAATGAACTTAATTTTTTTCCATTGTTAAATAAATACACCATCTATTATGTATGTTTATGATATTTTTATCACTTCTTACTTCCCACACATAGAAAAATCAACCTCTTAATTTTAAACTATACCTCAAGAAAATAATAAATATGGATACTTACAATTCATTACAAACTCAAGAGCCAACATTACTTTAGTAATTTTATAATTACTTTAATTTAATTCACTTCTTAGTATATACAACCTTTTAGTACCTTATTTATCTAACAAAAGACTCTTAATGAATATTATTTAAATGATAATACAATATATAGTTGAAATGGATCATTATTTAGTGCATGGATTGAGTATAACATGTAATTCTCTAGAAGAAATACATAAAATACTTCATATACCAGGGATAAGTTTGGTGGAATAGAATATAAAAATTGTATAACTCTTATGTTATTTAAAATACTAAAAGTCTTAATGTGTCCTTGGAATAACATTCAATTCTTTTCAAATCCTACAACTAATTCTCTTATAGATACTTCAAGAAGAAATTATTCCCCAATTGGAACTATAAATCATTTAACTAATTGAAATACCCCATATTTTCACTCCTAGATATGGTGGTATAATAATATATTTTTTATTTCAAATTATAAAAGATATATCTTTTATCATCCTCATGATATGAACCCATGAAGATCTATGATGGTGATCCATCCAGTGATACCGACCTTAATGAGGCCCCTCTCGGTCGAAGACAACAAAAGTACACCAAATTATTGTCTCCGAGATTGGTTTGATCCTCCAATGTGGGACATTTTTTTGGCTTATATTCTTATTCTAGGTTTCCAAGTATCAAAAAGTGTATTTTATAAATATCAAGAAAGGGTTTTATTGTTAAAAAAAGGCTTATGATTTTGGTAGTTTCCTTCTTTATATATGAATTTTATTACAAAAAATAATTTAAATATTTTTAGATATTGTAATGATCCATGCTTGAAACTTATGCCTTGTACCACTCATAATATTCTTGGTTTTATGGGGTTTTAAATTGAAAAATAAATTGAATTCCATATAATTATTTCATAATGAATTTTTTATCATTTAAAATAATATTCCTCTCCTTTTCGTAACAAATTCTTGAATTAAAATTAATAATAAGAATCATAATTAATCATTATACCTAAGTAACACATGAATATATAAATCATAAACATATTAAAAATAATAACTGATGATGTATCATATGGCCAAGGATTTGTTCTAATACTCCTAACCATTGTAGGTAATAAAAAAAATAACTCATCATTCCTATAATCATCATAGATTGACCAATACCAAATTTATTCATGGAATATATAATATTGATTCCCAAAATAACATATGAAGTCCATAATCCAATAATACAGTTCAAATATAATCATAAATACACAATATAAAAATTTCATGGAATATTATGATTTAGTATTATTATCCAAAAAGTATAGAAGGATGACACAAGGTTAAAAAAACCACCAATAAAGTACATAAATTAAAAATGGATGTTTCATATTTAATCATTTAGATATTCAAAAGTAATGTATATGTAGAAAAACAATATTAGTAAAAAAGGTATTAGTATAAATATTTGTATAAATATGTTAAGATGAAAAAAATAAAAAATAGTCCCAAAACATAATTTTTTTTACGTATCCCAGAAATTTACTAACATTGTAATATAGATAAAATATTTAAGTGTAACTTAATGTTTAGAAATTCATCTTCAAAATGTACACTTATTTTTGTTGTATTATTATCTAAAAAATGGCATAATGTATCTAGTTTTTGAGTGAATCTATTTAGTGTTAATAGGGTAAATTATAAATTAACCACAATTTGTATAGAATTTATTCATTTAATAACATCTTTTACATATCATATATGTGGCATATAAAATTTAATCCTCATTTAAAAAAATTCTCAATAATTTTTGATGGATTTATCACAATAGCATTATTTACTACATGTGTTCTTCTTAATTTATTTACCATATTTTTTTACTTAAACCAATCTAATAACAAATATAATAACCTTAACTATATCCATAAAGAGTTTTTGGACCTTTATTATTTAATAAAATCTATAAAAGATTCTTAAAAATGATAAATATTTTATTAGTATGTAGATATTATATATATAATTAAACATTACACACAAAAGAATAATAATGTGAGTACATGATGCTGTGAATCATTTTTACACAATGTTATTTCTTCAACAATGATATAATTAAAAACGATTGCTACCATTTATTCTATCATGATATCTTATGGGTATAAGGAAACATATACAAGTTATCAATATGAGACACACACTAAGAGTTAATGTATAAAATAATCTTCCAAATATCAAAAATATAATTATGGAATACACAAATGGAAATGATAATTATCAAATACAATTCTTAAAATATATTAAAAATAACATAATATAAATATGAAATATAATTTTTTTACATGATAAACACATATTAAATTTCTAGTTCTAATATAATATAAATTTTTAGTTAATAACCCTCATATTACACTATATAGAGAAACTAATGAGATATAAAATTTAGTTTCGGGAGGCCTAATTTTGGAACCCACACACTAAATACTTATTTTATACACAAATAATAACATTAATAAAATTTATTCTTGAAAATCTGTTGAATGATGTTTAATAATAAACAACTTAAAATGAAAATAAATATAGAATAAAGGATTTTTTAATTTAATTAATCATTTTATCCATTCAATGGAATAGTAAACACACTATATAACCACCCAATATTTAAGTGTATATGTTCCTCAAATAAATATTATGTTCAATAACTTTCTATATGCATAAAACTGAATTAAAATGAAAACCATGTTATATTTAGGTAAAATAGAAACATTAACATTTTTCCTTAAAATGTATCTATTGAATTAGAAGATATGAATAGAAGTATTAAAAATATAAAATGATTTTATAATGAAAATAAAAACTAATTTTAATTCTAATGAAATGTAATTAGTATAGCTAGAACATCTAATAAAATAATTTTTTTTTCTTAAAAATACATTATTCTAAAATTTGTGTTTTATTTACAGAAAAAAGTATTGTATGGTTAAATAAAAATAATTTAAAATTATAATAGGAATAATATATTTTTAATAAATTAATTAATAATTTATTTTAAATAAGAATAAATAATAATAAAAAAATAAAAAAATATTTTTCTATATAAATATTTTTCCACAATATTTTATGATTTTATTTAAATATTAAATTATAAAATTATATAAATTTAATTTTTAAAAATTGAAATTATTTTTTATTAATCATATTAATATAATTAGAAGATTAATTTTTAGTATATTGATTTAATAAGTTATTTTTAGGTGAATAATAAAAAATATAATTTTCAAAAATACTTTGACTTTTATGGTATCACATGGATTTAATTATAACCCAAAACTTATGAATATATTTTATCAACCAAATATACGTTCTATATGTAACATTGTATATTTTAAAATTTTATGTTGAAATTTCATACTTATATTTGATATTTGAGAACTTATGTAATATTTTCTAAGGAATTTTTCTTAATAGTTTATATATTTTTTATTTTTAAAATTAAATTTTATAACTTGTACAAATTGAAATAAATAAATAAATTTTAAATTTTAAATATTTTTATCCAAATTATATTCATTTTACCATTTTTTAGTAATAACGGTTATTTTACATAGGTAAAAACTAGTTACCGTAGTAAAAACTAAAATGGAACAGTGAAAATATAAGAATAAATAACTTCAGACATGTTTAAAAGATATGCATGAATGTTTTATTGAGTCATTTCTCAACCTTAAATATTCTCCTATACACTATTTTTCAATTTTGAGCCACTTTTATTGACAGTAACTTCCCATTATGGAATATTTTTAGATATTTACAAAAAGGTCATTCTTTTTCACTTAAAAAAGGGGCTCTCCTATCCTCACTTCCCCAAAAAAACATAACCCAATAAGTTCAGAAATAAATATACCCATAACTCCTGTAAATACTACTAGAAATTTTAAATAGGTTTTTTTATTGTCAATAGACCAATCTTTAAAGTATTAACTCCCTTTGAAAAGGAGATAATCCAATAAGTGAGGTATATATTTCTAACTGCCCCTTTCTCATTTCTATTTCTTTATATGCACTTATTATTATTCAAAGAAAACTAAAAAAATATCAAAATAATAAATTAATTATAATTATTATACTATTTTTTAATAATTATGATTCAATAATTAACCACTTTTCCCTTTTCCATTAAGAAAAATGAAAACATGAATAGTGCATATGTGTAGACTACCGCCTCCATGAAGTGACATGTTTGTTTTCCTTAACCTCATAACATGGATGGTTTAAAAAGGTAATATACTATATAACAATGATATATATAACTTATATAATATTATTATTTGATAAACCATATTAAACCTCTCTCCTTCTCTATGGAAAATGAAAGCATCATCCATGCGTAGGTGCAGACTACCGCCTCCATAGAATGATGTGTAATATTTTTCATTATTTATTTTCATGGATGATTATAAGAATGAGTTTGAAGGAAAAATATTTTGTTTATGAAATAATTTAGGTTCTATTATTACAAATTATATATCCTATTAATGATCTAATAAATAAATGATGATTGTAAATTCAACCATTCAGAACAAGTATATTAAGAGGAAAACAATCTTTTCATTCAACACAATTGTTTTATATGAATTATGTTATTCTTATAATTTTTAAATTATTATATATTACACTATTAATAATTAAATAATAATAATATGATAATTTTTAAGTATTTTTGAACTAATCCACCTTATAATCATCCATTAATCATGGTATATTCATGTTTGGTTTGGTTTAATCACATACTTGAACAATTCTATTAATTTATAACATGAATGAATATGGGAACATAATAATTTTTATAATATGATGTAAATATGTGAATAAATATATATTTATATTTTTTGAATGTTTATTTAAATATTTAACACATTAATTAAGAAAACACCCTTTGTATGTTAAGAATCACCAATGTGTGCTTATTATTAATTCCATATTCAAGGATAAAAAGTAAAAAACTAATAAAAGTAAATTGAAACATAATAAATCATTATAATTAATAACTTAATGTACATTTAAATATTATGTAATGATTAAATTAGGTAGAATAATGAATACCAACATCACTCCTATGAAACTAATGAAAACAGTCAAAACTATAAACACCCGATGTGGGAAAATAGGTGAAAAAATATACATATATATAATGATTATAAATGAAAATTATAAATAGTTTTAGGTATGAATATGTACATTAAATAATTTATTAAGATTGTTATGTTTTTATATAGGAGGTTTAAGTGCTTTCATTGATATCAGAATATAAGGTAAAGGTTTTTGTCTGAAATACCTCTCTTTAAGACATTTATTTGTATTATGAACCTAATTTCTTTTATTTAGTGTATATATTACCCATTTGAGAAATTATATCATGAAATAAATTTTATTAATGAAATTTTAATTTTAATTTTAATCTATCTCTTTCATGGGGATTTTATTTAAATGCTTATCAGCTTCTAATTATTTTTTATATCAATTCTTATTCATTGGCTTATGATTGTTCTCATTGAGATTATTTAATATAAGTGTGGTAAATCATACAATATTAATGATTTATATTTTATTTCATCCTAATATATGGGGAATTATATTTTTACACATCAAAACCTCTTTAAAAGTTTCTTAATTCATCAACTATGTTTCTTATAATGGATTTTTGGTAACTCAAACTTCTTTATTTGAGTTATAGGGTTTATTCTTGAACATAGTTATTTTATGTCATGAACCGATCCACCAGTTACCACCTAGATGGTGGTAAAATGAGTGAGACAACCCAATATTTACTCTAATAGGAAAAGGGATAATGATAAGGGTTCAGAATGAAATGCTAAAATGGGAGGCCTTAGTCTGTGAACCTTTACGTATAAGGCCCCAGCCTTAAACCTTACTTAATCTTGAGTTATTACAAGATTACACATTGAGGATATTTTCAGGTTTAGAGTTTTAGAGAATTAGATCATGAAACTTGCATTACATTCCACATTTAAACAAAGTGGTTACATAAAAGATAGTATCCATTCTTCCCATCAACGGAAACATATTGAAAATAAAACATGGATTCTTTCTTAACACATCCTTGACTCTATCATCTTATCATGTACCTTTCCCTTGACCTGAAAAAACATTTCAAAAACTTGGGATGAGCATAAAAAGCTCAGTACAGGATATAAAAATATGGAAAGGAAACATGAGTTCATATATATACATAAGAATGAAATCATAATTTACCCATAAAACAAAGGCACTTTAACCTACCTCATCAAATCATGAATAAATCATAGAAATCATAAGACATAAAGGTAACTTGAGGCATTCATAACATTCTTACGTAGGGAGTAACCCTCTTGGTTACGTTTGGAATACCCATCACAATATATTCCCTAAAATCTCTTCGGAGAAACCTTAACGTTTCACTCCTTCGCGTTACCCAATGCATTGGAGAGCTATAACGGGCTCACCCGCCCTTAGTTTATCACAGAACCACCCGTTCTTCATAAAAATGCCCAAGAACCATAACATAATCGTATCACATAAAACAAGAATAAAAGACACATAACATTTCCACATTTCGATCACAATATAACATTTTAGGATCTTGAAATAATGAATCCATTCAAAAAGAAACCATTTCCAAAACCATTTAAAACATTTAATAAAGAGATTTTTGAATCAAAGTGTCCCATACCACCTTGAAGCTTTTAACATTTTAAACCATTAATATCCATATAAATAAATCCTTAAAACCATTTTGAAAACATGGATATTAATAAGAACAAATAATTAAAACATTTAAAACGATATTTTGGTTAAAGGGGTTTTACCAAAATTAGAGACACTTGAATACAATAATCGAGGAATAACATTTAGTCAGAACATTATAATATCATGAGAATAAAAGGATTCATGATATAATACTCCAAAGGACAGTATATACACCATATAAGAGTGAATTGGTGCATAACAACAATGAACCCTCAATAGAAATGTCAAATGTGATGAAATCCCTTATAAAGAAGGTATCCTTAAAATAAGGACAAATAAATCTCAAAAATATGTGTGACAAATATATATACACCCAATATAAGTGGATATTAAGTGTAAAACAATAAAAGGTCATTCACACATATTCAATGGATGACATATTCAATGACTACAAGTTGAACCCAAAGAAATCGAAATTGGGTTAAAAAGTTCCCTTGACAGCCTAACGACATCACATCAAAAAGAGTTGATGAGAGATAAAAAGAGTATCTCATCACTTGGACATAAAATTTACATCAATAAGGATATATGAGAACATATCCCAACATAACGATATGTAAATTAAATGACCCAACAAAAGAAGTCTTTTAAAAAAGAGGAGGGTGAAAGGTTCCCTTACCGACTTGGGTATCTTTCAAAACATACACCCCATGAAGGAAGGACAAAAGATAATTGATGTAAATACTCATAAATGAAAGTATATTACACAAAGAGTAGAATAATGGGCAGTACATACACCACTCAAGGGAATTTGTGGCAAATGTAGCATAAATCTCAGGGGAATAAAAGTGAGATGAAAAATCCCTTACGAAAACTCGGCAGCCTAACGACGCCACATAAAACTTCCGAATATGGATTGATGAGATCAAATAGAGTATCCCATCATATTACAATATAATTTACAGAAAGTGGAATATAAACGAAAATCCCCCAACATTGCAAGGAGGAGTTTAAAAGAAGTGACATAAAGGAGAGTACTTAAAAAGAAAGAGAGAGGTTAGATCTCTTACGAAAGTTCGGCAGCCTAACAGCGCCACTCAAAACTTCCAAAATGGATTGATGAGAGAGAATAGGTTCTCTCATCACATGAACATAAAAATTACAGTAGGATTAATATAAAAGAACATCCCAATCATAAGAAGAATGAGCTTAAAAGAAATGACATAAAAGAGTGTACTTAAAAAGAAAGAGAGTTGTAGGATCCCTTACCTCGGGTCCGACTTGAATCGATCGTTCTTTAATCTCCTGAATAATAAACTTGAGTTAATTTATAATTCCTTAATAACCCTTTTTCAAGTTCATTATTACTTTTATACCACTTATTACCATGTCACAAACATTATGTAATCATTTAAGTTAATAATATTTGTTTTGCCGATATTTGGTTCTTAAGTCGAAAGTGGTCTTCTAACAATTACATGTTGTTCATGTGGCCAAATGTTTATTATATACAGAATTTTATTAATTATGTAGATATCATATATGTCATATATATCCAGTACATTCATGCATTTGTAACATTACATAATCATTTAGAGGTAAGAAATGAAATGCACCGTTCATGGAGACGGTAAGCCGTACGTACGCATGAACGCTACTTTCATTTCTATTTCGTATTTCATAGAATAGAATAATAATGATATAAAGGTATATTATAATTCCAGTATAATATCATATATAATATCATATTTCCATCCTTTATACATCCCACATATGGTATTTAACGAATCAAATCACTTTGAGGGGGCGGTAGTCCGCACTTCCTTAAATGAAGATATCGCGTATACCCATAATGGAAACCATAAAGGTATGACCAAAATGAAAAAAACAGAAGCTTAAGGAAAACATAAACATATTATATATCATATATAAAAATAGTGACATCATAATGTCCACCTTTGAAGGTGTTAAATGTGTATTGAACAATCATCGTTTCGGGAGGCAGAATTTCGCCATCCATAGAAACTGTATGTTCTTTAACCATTTGATGTAGTTGTGTGGGAGTGTAGCTCGAATAAATATTATAACAACATCCTAGTATATTGAAGATACTGGTGTTGTTACAAAAGAAATAAATAAAAAGAGTTTAGGGGGTTGGAGAAGCAAAATAAAACAAATGAACATTAGAGAATGAATTACCTTTAAAAGTGTAACTCCTTTTGATTTGAGCCTAAAGGATTCTTTTGAAAGGATTCTTCCCAACGGGAATCCTCTAGAATGAGGATAGGTATGTGGAGAGAGTAAATGGGCAGGGGTTGGCCGAGCCAAAGGCTTGAGGAGTGTGGGAAAAGAGGTAGAGGTGGGGGCCTTTTATAAGAGGAGAGGAGGGGCACTTTTGGAAAGTAAGAAATATTACTTTATTTGAAAATGTGTTTCGGTTTAAAAAGGTCCCACATTGATATTATTCTTGTATAAGGTGATACGGCATCGAAATACACTCATCCAATTGGTTTTGGCCATGTGTAGGTTATAGATTTTACATTATCTTTCCATTTTATTTTAATCGTTAAATAATGATGTCATCACTGCATCATTATGATGTCATAAGTAATTTAATTTATTTAATTTCTAAAAAATATAAAAAAAATACTATGATATAGAAAATCTATTTAGCTTTCCAATGACTATTTATAATGAAAATTTGGACTTGTATAACCCCACTTAAAAATTGTTTTCGTGAAACATATTATGTTTGTGTCATTTTCACTTTAACATTAAATAAAAAGTAATTTATGTCATTTCCCAACAAAAGTGGATCCATGGGGTCCCCAAGTTGGTCCATGGCTTGTATTGGTCGGCCATGACTCACCCAATAGGTGTAGGACAAGTGTCATGGTGTTTTCACATTCTTATAATATCATTTTTACCTTAAACTACATTAATTACCACTAATCGCGATTAAAAACTTAATAAGTTACTATTCACCAAAAAATTATTTTAATCTCATTGAACCACATTTTACTTCTTAATGACAACCATGTATGTCGGATTTTTGAAAATCAAAACACAATTATGGCAAAATTTTATTTAAATGAAAAATCAGTTTTTATAAGTACCACTTAGTGGTTTCACTATTCATCAAAAATTGAAGTTTTTCAGAAAATTACCAAAAATTCACCCTAAGCTATATTTGATATTCCGAATTCAAAAATGAAGTCTATTTTACAAAATTCAAAACCTATTAGTCACATTAATTAATTTAATAATTAATTCCCACTGTCAGAGCAAATAGCGTGTTTTTATAAAACAATAAGTATCAAAAGATTGACACTAGTTTAAGTCTGATTTCAAAGTGAAATTAATTCCAATGACCACTATTGGATTTAATGGTAAAAATATTTTCTAATTTAACTTTAAAACCAATTCAAAATATTATCTAATCATATAAATAAATTAGATTAAAAAGAGGTTTTGAATTAAAACACAACATTCTACACTATTCATTAAAAAATGAACTTTATCCGAAAAATACCAAAAAATTACACAAAGTAAAATTTTATGTCCCGATTCTTAATAAGAGTTTTATTTGGTCCAAAAGAATGTATAAGAGTGATAAAAACTATATTTAATGACAGTTCTCTATTAAAAGGTGATAAGTGAACCTTTAGTGAAAACTAGGGCATATACACCTAAAATTTAATTCTTTCCGTATTTTAAGCCTTTAGCTTTTATTGGAAAAATGTAAAAACATTAAAAAACATATATAATCATATTTTAGTTATTTATATCCATTTCCGCCATTATAACTGCTACATGTTAACTACCATTTAAAATAATATTATTAGAGTGCAACGTAAGATTCCCAAGAAACTCGTTGTTGCGTGTTGGGTACGCCATCGAGCATAGCGTCCCCTTTAAAGTCATATTAATATTTTATTCAAAAATAGGGATAAATATGAAAATTTAATATTCTTTATTTACCTGGGGTGTTACATCCTTCCCCCCTTTTTGGAATTGCGTCCTCGCAATTTTAAAATTGCGCTTGGAAACATCTTTGAAAGTCCCACATCGGAACAAGAGTCGGTAAAACAATCACGTTAAAATAAAGAAAGATAAGCACAGAGGTCACCCGAGTTAACCCATAATAGGATTACAAGTATGAAAATATGTGCATGGAGGAGAAAACATAGGGTCATGTAATAGAAAACATGTTTAGGAGAAAGTTAACAATGAGAAAATCACAAACTTGTGATGGGTTAAATGGTGTTGGGTTCCCCAGTAGGAAAAGTTAATAGACAACATTTTTGTTTTAAGTTACTTTTTATTGAGGAATTTATTCATAAGGAAACATAATCACTTATCATGTTGACTCTTAACTTTTACTAGATTCCTTAATCGAACTCATATTTTTTCCAAAAGACGAGTATTTATGGAGACTTGTTCGCATTAAGAGTACTATAAACTACTTCTAGAGGAGAACCTAAAAAAAAGAACTATACATTTCCCATGTCTTCAAACCTTAACCAAAACTAAAACCAAAAAGGTTACTACAAGATCAGATAATCCAGAAAAGGATAACCCTTTATAAAAAGAAAATCTATTCTTAATCTCAAAATTTGTCCAAAAAAACACAAAGTTCAACGAGGACCATCCGATAAACAATTTGTCCATAAAATTCTTCAAAGTAAACCAATATAATATTGAAACCCAAATATTTGAAGGATTTAGTCACATAGTCTTCCAAGTTAAATCGTAACATTTATCTCCAAACAACATTAGTTGCTCCTAAAGTCTCGTATTGAAAAGTAATTAACCTAATCACATATCCTCCATGATAGGTTAATCATTTTTATAAATAACACAAAATCAACTTACTATTAATTCATAAAATCATATAACTAGAAAGAATCAGTCAAACTAACCAGGGACTTCACGTAGTCCAGTGGTAGGCGATAAATACCAGTCGCACTTTGGTTGTGGGTTCGATTCCCGCAGCTTTGTCCGACGCGACGGGTTGTCACACGGTCTGCGTGTTGTCCTTTTTTCAAAACTATATAATTCTCAAAACATTCCCCAAAACGAGATAAAATCTTCAGAAATATTCATAACATATTTTAACCCCAATTTTATCTCATGCCTTTCATTTTCCATCATAACATTTAGTAACCCATAATTACCTCAAAAGTAAGGATCATATAAACCCAAATGTTTCTTTTTAACTAGGTCCACAAAAGAAAAGATAACTATTCCTTGGATAAAATTTTCCTATATTAAACATCAGGGTTACACATAATATAAAAAGTCTTCTAATGTAACCCCATCATCAAAAGTGACCTGATAATCTTAAGAATTTCACCATAACTCTTGAAGCCCTTATATGTTGACATCTTACTCATTCAACATTCTTCATGATCCATTATCCATTCCTTTCCAACCTATTCTGAAATACCTCTTTCCTACAAACAAAATCATGAATCATATCCTAAGATCCCAAAATAGGAAAACAATAGTCATGAAATAGTACATACCTTTGATTGGTCATTGTCAGTTTCTTCATCCTCAATAGGAATGGCATTAGGTATTGGTAAACGAACATTTGTACGCTCTTGGTGACCCCATTCACGAAACTTCTTCATAGAACATGTGTTTGCATAATGACCATACACACCACATTTAAAACATTCAATTGATCCCTCAGAAAGAACTTCTTTCCCTTTCCTCGAGTCAAATGGATGCTTCCTTTTTCCATGGCAGGTTATTGCTTTATGACCTTCATTTCCACATCTATAGCATATTTCTGCCCCTTTGAAACATTTTCCTAGGTGAATCTTTCCACATCTTTGACACATAGGTTTTTGAACACACATACCTTTATGATTATTACCTGTACTTCCGTAGGGATTTGTTTCTTGCATATATGATGCCTTAGAGAAAACTCCAAGGTTTAGGTGGTCAATCATGACTCCAGATAGTTGGTTGAGGATAATCAGAAGAGTTCTCATTGCAGATCCCATATCATTCAGTTGCTTTCTCAAAAAACTGTCACAGTTTCCTTCACATCCACTGTTACTTTGGTGCCTGCTAGATCCAGCCATTTACTAAAACCAAAAAGGTCAGTGTGAGTATATCAACATAACCATCATGTACTAATGAGTAAGATAAACACTAATATATACTTTCTCATTCACTTTATCTAAAACTAGTACTCTTTCTGAAATCCTAACCATTATGGTAATGTCACTTGTGCTTAGAGAATACCCTAACCTCTAAAGTTATCTAAACCGACCTCTGATACCAACTATAAGGCCCCAACCTTAAACCTTACTTAATCTTGAGTTATTACAAGATTACACATTGAGGATCTTTTCAGGTTTAGAGTTTTAGAGAATTAGATCATGAAACTTGCATTACATTCCACATTTAAACAAAGTGGTTACATAAAAGATAGTATCCATTCTTCCCATCAACGGAAACATATTGAAAATAAAACATGGATTCTTTCTTAACACATCCTTGACTCTATCATCTTATCATGTACCTTTCCCTTGACCTGAAAAAACATTTCAAAAACTTGGGATGAGCATAAAAAGCTCAGTACGGGATATAAAAATATGGAAAGGAAACATGAGTTCATATATATACATAAGAATGAAATCATAATTTACCCATAAAACATAGGCACTTTAACCTACCTCATCAAATCATGAATAAATCATAGAAATCATAAGACATAAAGGTAACTTGAGGCATTCATAACATTCTTACGTAGGGAGTAACCCTCTTGGTTACGTTTGGAATACCCATCACAGTATATTCCCTAAAATCTCTTCGGAGAAACCTTAACGTTTCACTCCTTCGCGTTACCCAATGCATTGGAGAGCTATAACGGGCTCACCTGCCCTTAGTTTATCACGGAACCACCCGTTCTTCATAACAATGCCCAAGAACCATAACATAATCGTATCACATAAAACAAGAATAAAGGACACATAACATTTCCACATTTCGATCACAATATAACATTTTAGGATCTTGAAATAATGAATCCATTCAAAAAGAAACCATTTCCAAAACCATTTAAAACATTTAATAAAGAGATTTTTGAATCAAAGTGTCCCATACCACCTTGAAGCTTTTAACATTTTAAACCATTAATATCCATATAAATAAATCCTTAAAACCATTTTGAAAACATGGATATTAATAAGAACAAATAATTAAAACATTTAAAACGATATTTTGGTTAAAGGGGTTTTACCAAAATTAGAGACACTTGAATACAATAATCGAGGAATAACATTTAGTCAGAACATTATAATATCATGAGAATAAAAGGATTCATGATATAATACTCCAAAGGACAGTATATACACCATATAAGAGTGAATTGGTGCATAACAACAATGAACCCTCAATAGAAATGTCAAATGTGATGAAATCCCTTATAAAGAAGGTATCCTTAAAATAAGGAAAAATAAATCTCAAAAATATGTGTGACAAATATATATACACCCAATATAAGTGGATATTAAGTGTAAAACAATAAAAGGTCATTCACACATATTCAATGGATGACATATTCAATGACTACAAGTTGAACCCAAAGAAATCGAAATTGGGTTAAAAAGTTCCCTTGACAGCCTAACGACATCACATCAAAAAGAGTTGATGAGAGATAAAAATAGTATCTCATCACTTGGACATAAAATTTACATCAATAAGGATATATGAGAACATATCCCAACATAACGATATGTAAATTAAAAGACCCAACAAAAGAAGTCTTTTAAAAAAGAGGAGGGTGAAAGGTTCCCTTATCGACTTGGGTATCTTTCAAAACATACACCCCATGAAAGAAGGACAAAAGATAATTGATGTAAATACTCATAAATGAAAGTATATTACACAAATAGTAGAATAATGGGCAGTACATACACCACTCAAGGGAATTTGTGGCAAATGTAGCATAAATCTCACGGGAATAAAAGTGAGATGAAAAATCCCTTACGAAAACTCGGCAGCCTAACGGCGCCACATAAAACTTCCGAATATGGATTGATGAGATAAAATAGAGTATCCCATCATATTACAATATAATTTACAGAAAGTGGAATATAAAAGAAAATCCCCCAACATTGCAAGGAGGAGTTTAAAAGAAGTGACATAAAGGAGAGTACTTAAAAAGAAAGAGAGAGGTTAGATCTCTTACGAAAGTTCGGCAGCCTAACGACGCCACTCAAAACTTACAAAATGGATTGATGAGAGAGAATAGGGTCTCTCATCACATGAACATAAAAATTACAGTAGGAGTAATATAAAAGAACATCCCAATCATAAGAATAATGAGCTTAAAAGAAATGACATAAAAGAGTGTACTTAAAAAGAAAGAGAGTTGTAGGATCCCTTACCTCGGGTCCGACTTGAATCTATCGTTCTTTAATCTCCTGAATAATAAACTTGAGTTAATTTCTAATTCCTTAAGAACCCTTTTTCAAGTTCATTATTACTTTTATACCACTTATTACCATGTCACAAACATTATGTAATCATTTAAGTTAATAATATTTGTTTTGCCGATATTTGGTTCTTAAGTCGAAAGTGGTCTTCTTACAATTACATGTTGTTCATGTGGCCAAATGTTTATTATATCCAGAATTGTATTCATTATGTAGATATCATATATGTCATATATATCCAGTAAATTCATGCATTTGTAACATTACATAATCATTTAGAGGTAAGAAATGAAATGCACCGTTCATGGAGACGGTAAGCCGTACGTACGCATGAACGCTACTTTCATTTCTATTTCGTATTTCATAGAATAGAATAATAATGATATAAAGGTATATTATAATTCCAGTATAATATCATATATAATATCATATTTCCATCCTTTATACATCCCACATATGGTATTTAACGAATCAAATCACTTTGAGGGGGCGATAGTCCGCACTTCCTTAAATGAAGATATCGCGTATACCCATAATGGAAACCATAAAGGTATGACCAAAATGAAAAAAACAGAAGCTTAAGGAAAACATAAACATATTATATATCATATATAAAAATAGTGACATCATAATGGCCACCTTTGAAGGTGTTAAATGTGTATTGAACAATCATCGTTTCGGGAGGCAGAATTTCGCCATCCACAGAAACCGTATGTTCTTTAACCATTTGATGTAGTTGTGTGGGAGTGTAGCTCGAATAAATATTATAACAACATCCTAGTATATTGAATATACTGGTGTTGTTACAAAATAAATAAATAAAAAGAGTTTAGGGGGTTGGAGAAGCAAAATAAAACAAATGAACATTAGAGAATGAATTACCATTAAAAGTGTAACTCCTTTTGATTTGAGCCTAAAGGATTCCTTTGAAAGGATTCTGCCCAAAGGGAATACTCTAGAATGAGGATAGGTATGTGGAGAGAGTAAATGGTCAGGGGTTGGCCGAGCCAAAGGCTTGAGGAGTGTGGGAAAAGAGGTAGAGGTGGGGGCCTTTTATAAGAGGAGAGGAGGGGCACTTTTGGAAAGTAAGAAATATTACTTTATTTGAAAATGTGTTTCGGTTTCAAAAGGTCCCAAATTGATATAATTCTTGGATAAGGTGATAATGCATCTAAATACACTCATCCAAGTGGTTTTGGCCATTTTTAGGTTGTAGATTTTACATTATCTTTCCATTTTATTTTAATCGTTAAATAATGATGTCATCACTACATCATTATGATGTCATAAGTAATTTAATTTATTTAATGTCTAAAAAATATAAAAAAAATACTATGATATAGAAAATCTTTTTATCTTTCCAATGACTATTTATAATCAAAATTTGGACTTGTATAACCCCACTTAAAAATTGTTTTCGTGAAACATATTATGTTTGTGCCATTTTCACTTTAACATTAAATAAAAAGTAATTTATGTCATTTCCCAACAAAAGTGGATCCATGGGGTCCCCAAGTTGGTCCATGGCTTGTCTTGGTCGGCCATGACTCACCCAATAGGTGTAGGGCAAGTGTCATGGTGTTTTCAAATTCTTATAATATCATTTTTACCTTAAACTACACTAATTACCACTAATCGCGATTAAAAACTTAATAAGTTACTATTCACCAAAAGATTATTTTAATCTCATTGAACCACATTTTACTTATTAATGACAACCATGTATGTCAGATTTTTGAAAATCAAAACACAATTATGGCAAAATTTCATTTAAATGAAAAATCAGTTTTTATAAGTACCACTTAGTGGTTTCACTATTTATCAAAAATTGAAGTTTTTCAGAAAATTACCAAAAATTCACCCTAAGCTATATTTGATATTCCGAATTCAAAAATGAAGTCTATTTTACAAAATTCAAAACATATTAGTCACATTAATTAATTTAATAATTAATTCCCACTGTCAGAGAAAATAGCGTGTTTTTATAAAACAATAAGTATCAAAAGATTGACACTAGTTTAAGTCTGATTTCAAAGTGAAATTAATTCCAATGACCACTATTGGATTTAATGGTAAAAATATTTTCTAATTTAACTTTAAAACCAATTCAAAATATTATCTAATCATATAAATAAATTAGATTAAAAAGAGGTTTTGAATTAAAACACAACATTCTACACTATTCATTAAAAAATGAACTTTATCGGAAAAATACCAAAAAATTACACAAAGTAAAATTTGATGTCCCGATTCTTAATAAGAGTTTTATATGGTCCAAAAGAATTTATAAGAGTGATCAAAACTATATTTAATGACAGTTCTCCATTAAAAGGTGATAAGTGAACCTTTAGTGAAAACTAGGGCATATACACCTAAAATTTAATTCTTTCCGTATTTTAAGCCTTTAGCTTTTATTGAAAAAATGTAAAAACATTAAAAAACATATATAATCATATTTTAGTTATTTATATCCATTCCTTCCATTATAACTGCTACATGTTAACTACCATTTAAAATAATATTATTAGAGTGCAACGTAAGATTCCCAAGAAACTCGTTGTTGCGTGTTGGGTACGCCATCGAGCATAGCGTCCCCTTTAAAGTCATATTAATATTTTATTCAAAAATAGGGATAAATATGAAAATTTCATATTCTTTATTTACCTGGGGTGTTACATTACGTGTGCACACATCTAACTCCATGGAAAAAATGCATAGATATAAAAATAAAAAGGTACATCTAGAGTATAAAACATTATTGAAACAATATTTAGGAAAACATTAGAGTAAAATAATATAAAGTGAAAAAATAAATTCCCAATGGTAAAACGGGTCCTAAGTTGTCAATAATTGCGAAAGGGGAAAGGTCGAGAGCTATTAGCTCACAATATCTATGTTTGAAAACCAAAAATGGTTAGCACCAAGTGACATTATTACCCCATTGAAACTAGGTCCAACAATATGAGAACCAATAAGCATATTATCTATACAATATATGAAATTTTCAGGAAAATACCATACAGGGGTGAGTATATACATACCTACTTGGAGCCCCAAAATCACCAAACACAAAGCATCATGTATAGGGTAGTCTGATCAATACCATAAAGGAATGTTAATCTATACATGAGACAAAATAGTAATAACCTAGACATGATAAAAAATAAATCTAAGCATGATATAAAGGGGATATCCATATTCACAACCCATATATGAATGATGAGTTAGCATGCATCTCAAAGGTCCATCTTTGATGGAAAATACCATTCCCAACCACACCAAAATATTTGTAAGGGCCTACATCTTTCCACTTCTCTCAATAGATGAGAGGGTGTTATCTCCAACTGAGATAACACATAACCATATAAGATATGGAGTTAAGATATTTATCCTTTCCATTGACAATACCATCCAAGGGGAAAATATCTCATAGCTATGTATCTCACATAACCTATCAAGAAATAATGGTGAGGACCCACACCTTTTTACTACCCTCCATAGTTGAGGGGGAACAACCTATAGTAGAGGAACCACTCCCACTAGATCTTGAAAATTGGGGGTACCGCTACATAGATAGAGGAACATTAGCTAATTTAGTAAGGGGGTTTCTAACCATACCTTTAAAAAGCATGGGGTACTCATTCCATAACGCAACAAGGGGTTGAAAACACTGGTAACACTCCGATGGTCACACCCTATTGCGGTCACCTAATAAATGTTTTCAAGAGAATAATTATGATAACATAACTTCACATTATATCTATGATTCCAAAATTAAAGATAACATAATGATCAACATGTAAAAAACTATGTATATTCCACTCACTGGCCCCAATATGAGCCTCGAATAAGATGATACACGATGAAGATTTATCCAAGGGGATTACATAGTGGGTCCTCCTATAGCGCATGAATTGTCTAACAAATTCGAAACTTGGATGTGTCCCCTCACTGTACTAAATGTGTAATATAAAGTAAACAGTGTGTATATATGGTTAGAAAATTTGTTATTTCTTCTAGATACTTGGGTGTTTCCTCATTGGTATACAACTTGGCTAGCCATGCACATCTATACAACACTTACATTCAATGTGTGACATCTCTTGGTAGCTCAGGGCATGCCCTTGTCCTCCAGGACCATGCCCATATAACATGTCCCATGCCATTTTACTCTGGCCCATTCCCATTTACCAAAACCCATGATCATATACAAAATACCATTCCCCTAAACCAAGCTATTTCTTTACCTTTATGCACCAAGTTTCTGTCCATGTAATACCAAAAGACCATATGTTCCTTACACAGGGTGTCTTCTTATGCCCCAAATCAAGTTTCCAATTCTCACTATAGGTTGTGTATCCCACTAATATATTTTATTCCCCAATGGTAATAATAAAATGTTTATGCTTTAACATTAAAAACTATGTTATCAGCACTTTCAAATAGAAAATCTCTATAAAGATTCTAAACCCTAATTTTCATTGACTATGCATAGATCGACCCTCAGAGGGTCCATAACAATCATAAAGGGGATTTAAAAAATTTAAAAACATATACATGGATCAAGACTTAAAAATTATGAAACCTCCTAACTCATGGTTAAAATGTTAAAGCTCTAGGTCTTAATCGATGCTCGAATGCTACTACACCTCAATCTGGTCTTGATCTCCATCAAGATTGAATTCTGAAAGCACCTTCTCCCCTAGGTTCGGTCATCACCTGTGGGAGAAAATTCCCCCCTCCTTATATACATAAGAATCCAAATGAAAGGTGTAGGAGTATTTTACCCTAGATTAATTAATTAATTAAAACTAATTATTTAAATAATTTTCACACCCCTAACGGTTTCCTTCCACTGAAATCCCAAAACTAAAGAGATTAATGTCAGACCTAGAGAAAACCACAAATCAAGAAAATAGTTGTGGTACCAGATTCCCCATTTTATTCCCTAAATATGGATTTTTTTCTAAACATATGCAAAAAAGTTTTTTTTATATATTAATATTTTTAATATATTAATTGTGGGGTCCCATGCACTACTAGAAAACTAACCTATACCAATGGTTTAGAACCGTTGGTATGGGCCTCCAAACTATTGGTATAGCCTATACCAACAGTTTGGAGAACCATTTCCAAGTAAGCCGTTGGGATAGGTCTATACCAAAGGTTCTTGGAAAACTGTTGGTATATACCTATACCAACGGTTTCCAAAACATTTGGTATAAGTAATATGAAAATATATACCAACGGTTCCATAAAACCGTTTGTATATGTATTTCAAAAAAGAAACATCCGCTGGGATCTGATCCCAGGACCCCTAGTTTATCCTTGAACGACCTAACTACTAACCAGACATGACTTTTGTGAACATAATTACATAAATATATATGTGTATTATCTTAATTATTTTAAATTTTTATTTATACAATGTTCTCGGTAAGAAGATCTGATAAAAAATCAAAGGACCTATACCAATGGTTTTGAAAACCGTTGGTATAGGTCCTCTGATTCTAGGAGGGACGTTGGTTTATGGGGGACCTTTCTCAACGATTTGTCCAAACTGTTGGGATAGGTGGCCTAAAAGTATACTTTTCCCAACGATTTGTCCAAACTATTGGGAAATCCATTCCCTTTACCAATGGTTTGGACAAACCGTTGGGAAAGCCATACCCTTTCCCCACGGTTTTGGCAAACCGTTAGAAAAAGTGACCTCAAAGTGGGCTTTCCCAACGGTTTGGCCAAACCGTTGGGAAATGGGACCTATACCAACGGTTTTTACAAACTGTTGGTATAGAAGAATTGGGAAAGGTCAGATTTCTAGTAGTGATGACACCCAAAAATTGTGCCAAATCCACAAAAAATCATAATATAAGTGTAGAAATATAAAAAAGAGTAACCCATAGAATAAAAACTCATTATATTCCCCATTCTTCACATATTTTCATCACAAAAATCATACTATATACTAAAAGGTGGTGGTAATGATCCCACATCCATCTATCACACTCCCAAGGTCTCTCTTACACACTCTCATGTTTCTAAATCCTCCAAACTAAAGGAATGTTCTATCCATATAGGATCCTCTAATGTCGATCCTTGATCAACCTTTGGTACACCACTATGGTTTTCCAATCCTGGGTTTCTAGATATCCCTAGTTGATAAAGTGATATGGGTTATTCATACATCTAATTAGATGTGACACTTGGAAGATGTCATGCGCGCAGTCCAAATATGTGGGTAAGGTCAAGAAGTGTGAAACCTTACCAACAATATATATGATCTGGAATAGTATGATGAACCTCAACGACAAATTTTTTCCTTGACCAAATCATGAAAATCCTTGTTATGTAGAGACTCTAAGGAAAACACAGTCTCCCTTCTCAAACTCCAATGTCCTATGATGTCAATAAATATAATATTTCTATCATCTCTAAGTTTTCCTAAAATGACCATGGATCACTTATACCATCTTTTTCATTGCCTACACCATCTTTTTCCCAACAAGGAATGTCCCACCAATCTTTTCCAAGAACTATAGTGACTTATTAGGTCTCCCATATAGGGACTTAAAGGGTTGCATGCATATAGTAGTGTGATAGGTGTTAAAATATAAAAAGGAAAAGTGATTCTCTCAGCTCCAATTATTATCCAAAACATAGGATCTCCATATAACCTCTAACACCTGGATAGTTTGCTCAATGTGCTCATTCATCTATGGTTGAATCTTAGTTATCATCATTAAATGGTTCCTAAAATTCTATCCATAGTTACTTTTTAAACTGATAATCATGGTAAAATATGACCAGTATGGGTTACCCATGAAGATGAATAATCTTCCACATGCACAACTACCTGAAACACTCAACTAAACTATGAAACCAGATGGAGAGAAGGTGTTCCAATTGGTGAGTCTATAAAAAATAAACCAAATAGAATCGATGCTTCTCTATTCTCATGGAATCCCCCATAAAATACTATCAATACGAAACCCCACTTCAATTTCAAGATTTCAAGAGGTTGAGTGAATTAGGATTTAACCTGGTGTTCAGCCTTTACCTACTGACACATGAGGCACCAAGAAACAAACTCAAAAATTACCCATGTTATGGAAGCCCAAAAAATCTACCACTAAAGTTACTTGTAAATAATTACCACACCATGTTGTATAACCAATGATGAAGAGTGATACTCCCTAAAAACTCCTCATGAAACATGAACAGAACCACCACTCATCCATGGAAAAGGATGATGTGCTCCCATCCTTTTGGAAATCCATAAATTGTATCTCATGAGGATATATAGTAAATTAATACCTCACACTAGATAAATCTCAAATTAAAAACTTCCTCATGCTGAAGAAGTGGATTGAAAAAAAGGAAACTACATCCCTCCCCCTATAGTGCTAGATATAAAGATGCCAACTACCCAGACCCCTCAACCACCAAGAATAAACCATACCTCATACTAAGAACATATGTCACCACACTACTCTTATCATGTTTATTTAATATCCCAATGTCATAGTCCTGTAGCAACTCTAACGAATTCCTCTACCTCATATTGAGATCTATTTGAGTGAAGAAGCACATGAGACTCTGGTGGTATGATAAAACAAAAAAACACTCACATCAGAGATGAAACCACCACATCAAGGTGAAGACTTCCACTTAGGAAATTGAGTTAGTTATGTTAACCTTCTCATTGGGTACTAGTTTAGTCAACTGATAAGAAAAAACTACATACCTTAGTGTCATGACACATCCAAGACCATCTCTAAAGGTATCATATAACACTATGCAATTAACTATATCCCATGAAACTCTCTACAGAGTAGAAATGGACATGATCTTCCTTATATATTTAAAGTATTTAGTAGTACTTAGTCTATGAAAATGATTCTCCATTCCTCATTGAGGCAGACAAAGGGGACGATGTAATGGGAATTTTTTCCATGAACCTTTGACAACACCTTTCTAAATTGAGGAAACTATACACCTCCTCCACACTATTGGGTGGATCACAAAAAAAATTTAAATAAAAAATTGTTGGGTCTAATAAGAAATCTATTATTAATAATACATATCCTAATAAGAGGACCTCTAGAAACAAAAACCAATTCTTTGAGAGATTCCCATAAATTTGGTACTCTCAGAGCATGTCCAAAATGAAATAGAAGTGTCTTGTGTGATCCACCTATGGTGTCAAGTACAAAAGGATGGAATTTATGAACACTACCATGTAATGATCCAAAAGGGTTAAGGGACCCATTACTTAAGTGTCACAAAAACTATTGTGTTTTTCAATATGATGACAAAAATCACCATTAACCCAAGGAATAATTTATGGATTTTAAAAAGAATACCTCATTATATCATCCTCTAAAACACAGAGTTGGTGATAACTCAACCCAAGGTCAGACTATGAGAACCACCTCACTTCTACCCACATTCCAAAGAAGCCATTAATCATCATTAATGGGTAATCATTCCTGACCAAAACCTAGTTCAAGCGATGTATTCCCCCACCTAACCTTGATGTCACATCCACATAATAGGTGAGTAACACATTACTACCTAGGGGAACACATTTGTTCTAACCAATCCCATGCTCTATAGATTCTATAACTTCTCCCTCAACTCTTGCAACTACATGGGGTCATCTAATATGCTAGGGAAAATATCAATCCATCCCTGGGTGTATGTCTATATATAAAACAAACATAGATGTGTGGATAACCTAGAACATCTTCAAGAAACATGTCCTTAAACTTATATAACATAATTGGAATCTAAAAACTCAAATCATTTGATGATATAAGGTTTATACTAGAAAATTAATAAAATAAATTGTATCATCCTACACATGATATCATCATAATATTCTTAGGATTCCTTCTCAATGAAGAAAGAAAATCCAATCCCACTAACTCAGGAACACTAAAACCCTTATTAGTAATAATTAACTAAGAATGGGTGGTATAAAACTAGTTCATACTAAGGAAAACATCATATGGACTCACAAACTACTACAAAAGGATTATATTTGAGGCTCTATATCCTCTCATAGTTAGTTTACATTTTTAGTAGAAGTGTGTGATCACCGACCCTTCTATACTGGATCATCCAAGCGCAAGGGTTTAGCCAAAAGGGTCCCACTTGTACTAATAGGTCTTAGAAAAGGGATGAATTTATGGAAAAAAATTTCATGTATGTATTAAATATTCAAATAGGGGATGATAATACGCATTTCATACCTCATAATACTCCCAGATCCTTCGGATCACAAGCCCTAACTGCGAGATGCTATCCTTCCGTCAGTGTGTATTTTATCCGCAACCAGAACTTTCTTCAACACCTTAACACATAAAAACAGCCTCAAACACAAAATTATAAGAAAATAATCCTCCAAAACTGTAAACTATCTGGTTAAGGTAGAAATTAATCACATGAATCATTTTGGATCACATCATAAGAACAAATCTTGGTGTGGGAAGTTTCCACTTCCTTGCATGCCCGAATCAATGTCCAACATCACCATAACAGGGCTCTACCAATTCCTCGTAACCCAATGTATAAGACTAAATTCCAAAAAACCCATCAAGAGGGGTCACATCCAAGTAGGAAACTCACACCACATGATGAAGATATCCCTCTATAGTTTGAGAAGGGGGTCTATTCCACTATAAAAATTGGGTAATATCTACCTCTGAAACCCGTAATGCGCACTTATTATAGGTGTGTCATCCATTCAGAATATCGGAACCAACTTCCTATCCTTGAAAAAGAATGGTGGTGAATACAACCATCCGATATGTTAGGGTCAAAATATTGGAAAACCCAAACCACTTCCTCAAGACAATCCTCCACCACCCAAGGGTCTGGTTTTCCATGAAACCTTAGTGGTCCCTATTGTTGTAACTCACATAATTAACTAAACCTATGAACATCATTTCCATGAAATTTTAGAGAAATTGGAAGGTTATAATTTCGTTGATTAACCTTATAGTGAACTACTAGGGTATCTATGAACTAATCAACATGTGAAAGCATTTCTCTATGCCTTCCTAGAAGAAACACCCAATGAATGGGTCCCGAAAATGAGTCATCATTGATCAAAAGGTAATTTTTACCACACTATCATGAAATACTAGATAGAAATATTCATAGATTCATTTTTCATTTTATCAATATATACCATAGTTTAAGAGAATATCTTGGGTGATAACTCAATAAGGGCATCAAATTGAAGAGACTCAATCCTATATGATGCATGTACCATGTTTTCTCGATGATTGATGCCTGAATATGATGAGTTGACAAGAAGGTTCATAGAGTCATGGTGTATGGATATATTAGAAACTGCATAACATTGGGTTCCCTATTTTGAGAAGAAAACACGGGACACTCCAACACCATTTCCAAATCAAACATCACACAAGTCCAAATACAAACACCGAACTTGGGAAAGGCCAATTTTGATACAATTCTGTCATGATCTGACCCACTAGGGACCACCTGGCTAGTGATAAGATGATTGAGACACCCTAAGAACATGTAACACCCCAAGATTTCTTAGTACGTTATTTCTTCAAAGTAATCCAATAACTTAAACTACACATAACACTGAGTTCAAGCACACCACGACTTACCAAACTAGCCGTTCAAAAGTAGTTATTAAATAGTATTAACTGAATTTTGAACTTTATATAATCCTTATAATTTTATAATCCATATTATGAGTTTCTTACACATAATTTAAGAAAAAATTCATTTTTATTTTTTAAAAAATTCAACTTTACTGCCTTTTAATGGAGAACCCTTTTTAAATCCAATATTTGAAAAATTTATATATTCAATTTGAAAAAATGAACTTCTTCTTTAGAATTGGGACATAAGAATTTAGTTTCAATAATTTTTTGGTGTTTTTCTAATAACTTTCATTTTTTTAAAAGGTTGGGGCCGAAGCCTCATTTTTTATAAATAAAGCAAAGCAAAGACCTCTTTTAACTGGGTAGAGGGAGACCCATTACATAGCCCGAAGGCCCAGTGGGCTTGTAGCCCATTACATAGCCCGTAGGCCCAAATTTTTTGCCAAATTCCTATTCTGCGAATAGTAACCCAGCTGCTACAGTGCCCTGCCTCGGCTACAGTTCCCGCCGATCAACAGTACCGCCGCTGCAACAGTACCCGCTACAGTACTGCTACAGTACTGCTACAGTACCTGCGCCCAATGGGTTTTGAACCCCCATTTTTCATGTAGTATTACGGGGTGCTTACCACTAAGCCAAACCCCAACTACAGTACTGATACAGTAACCTACGCCCAATGGGTTTTGGGTGAATAGTGAAAAATACTATATTTTAACTAAAAAAAACTTTTTTAGTCAAAATAATTTATAGTGTTAAATTATAAATTTTAATGGTTTGGAAGTATAAATAGATTATATATTTAACATTTAATCCAATGATGGTCATTGTAAGTAATTTCACATTGAAATTGGACATAAACAAGTGTCAATCTTTTGATAGTTATTATTTCATAAAAATACGCCTTTTGGTTTTGACAGCGGGAATTAATTTTAAATTAATAAATGAAACTTATATGTTTTTAATTTGGTAAAATAGACTTCATTATTGAATTAGAAATATCAAAATTATCTTAGGGTGAATTTTTGGTATTTTTCTGAAAACTTTTAATTTTTGATGAATAGTGAAAAACACTGAGTTATAGTTTAAAACCGAATTTTTATTTAAATAATTATATATTTTATTTAAATTTATTTTAGATAAACATAGATACATAATACCTATATAAGTTCAATGTAATTAATTGGAGTCAGTTTATAATAATTTTAGATATGTAAAAATTTTATTGAACTTTTCACCGTCTTTTACCCATCTCCTAGGAGAATTTGCAAATTCATATAAAACTTAATTTTACGGATTTTGTGAGTGGAGTTTCGAAAATCCGAGAGACATAGTTAATATCATGGAGAAAAATGTGATTCAATAAGATAAAAATAGTTTTTGGTGAATAGTAACTTTTGACTTTTATTTACCGCAGTTAAAGGTAAATAGGGTAGTTCAAGGTAAAAAGAATATTGTAATAATTCAAATTACCTTAACACATGTCCTAACCTTATTTGATGATTAATGGCTGACCATGGTAATATTTGGGTTGATTTTTGGACCCCATGGATCCACTTGTAAATGATAATGACACTTTATATTAATTAAGTTATAGTAAATACAAAAATGACATAAACATATATCTTTTTGAAATACAATTTTTACATAGGGTCATACATAAGATAAATTCGACTATAAATATTAATTATAAAGATAAAAATATTTCCTACATAATATTATTTTATTTATAATTTTTAGAGATTATATAATTAAATTTATTTATGACACAATAATGATGTAGTATTTTCCTTATCAATGAAAGAATCAAATAATTGGTATTATAAATGTTAAAATAAATATAAATTGAACGTTTTGATGACATTCACGAATTTTATTGGTTAATATTACATGTTAGGATTTCTTAAATTAATTGTATTCTAATTAATAAAGTTGTTATGACTTTAAAAAAATCAATTATTGAATAGTGTCAAAATTTACATAAATGAGTTTTTAAAACAAATATTATATTATTAATTGATATTCTATTCCTAAAAATATACGGTTTAGAAAAAGGACATATATCATGATAGGGGTATCATTAACGGACCACTTGGGGGTCGCTTGGATGTATATAGTAAGTTTATTAACTATATAATATAAAAATACAAACTGACATGGTAAATGTCAAATTAATTAACTAAGAGTTAAAACTAAAACATAAGGTTAATATAATGACCCAAAACTGTCTAAAATATAATGATTGAAAAGATTTAGACCCATACCCACATTAGAATTTTAATAATCTACTTTGGAGATATTAGAAACCGAATATAAATTTATTATAAAATAATACTTTAAGTTTTTCCTAAAGATCCCCCCCCTTATAAAAGGACACCACTTCTAACCAATTCTTCACACCTTCAAAGCCTTTTGGTTTGGCCAAAACCTTACAAATTATTCTCTAAACTTCCTTCAATTCAACCTAGAGGCCTTAGTTTGATCATAAATCCAACCTAAGGAGCCCTTTTGATCAAATCAAAAGGAAGAACCCAAAGAAGAGGTAATGTTTTCACCACCCTCTTTCAAGTTCCTTTCTTCTTCAACTTCTTCTATATTTGTTATTTCCATTCTAAAATAATAACTCTAGTATCTTATATATAATGTTATGTTATTATAAATATGGTACAACAATATTCAGTATTATATCCATCCTTTGAATGACATGTCACCATACGTGCGTACTTACGGCCTACCGTCTCCACGTCGTGGTGTAATTGTTATTCAATACATTAGTATTTGGATGGGTATAATAATTATGCGTAATTCATGTAAATAATAAATATAAAATTATAATGATTCTGTATATATGATATAACTTTCAATTATATATTATTTTAATATCAAAACAATGATATTATCGCCCGTGTGTACGTACGGACTACCGTTTCCACGAATGCGATGAGATTCATTCTCCATCGTATCCATTCAAGTATAATTATAATTTGATGATTAAAAATATTGTTTAAGGACTTGATATCATTCTGTATATGAATAAGATACAACCTATTCATAACAAACACGACTTATATAACAAAACATATAAAAGAAAATGAGTAAGTTAACACCCAAAACGACGATAATACTAAGATATTATTAACAAAGCAATGTTAAAATATCATATATGATATCATATTAATGTATATGATGCTTGAATAATTTAATTAAAATTATTTCACCATTATACATGAGGTTAACCTACCCCTAACCATGGAAAATTTCAAGGTAAGGGTTTATTTCACAATCTCTTCATTATCCGAGGTTGTTTGTATGTAATTATCTACTCTGACCTCTTTATCATCCACATCCATGTTTCTTAAAAATGTATTTCAAAACATTCTTACTATTTTAAAAAATATTGGTTAATTTAATTTATACCTATTTTTGACTTTTTATAAGTAGTTTATGAAGGAATCTTTACATCATTTTCCAAACAAGGACCTTTTTATCCTTTTCGACAAATTAAGGTAAGAATGTATTTTTTTTAACTTATACAGCAGGTGCGGCTATTTTACACCATTTTAAAATCTTATAAGCTTCCCTTAAAAGATTATAAGAATATTTTCAAATTAAATGTTTTATTTTATAATTATGTGACTTTTAAATGATTTCAAAAAAATATACATTTCTCTCAAATAGTTTTGATTTCATATATGTCAACATCATTTGATGGATTTTAAACTTATTTAAAGTTGATTTATTATGATAAAAAACTTCCATATTGTATTGAAGGTTTTGTGATATGTTTGACTGTGGATGTGTTTTTTTATTCCATTCATGGTTTATTGAGAAAGTATTTACATTTCGTATGCTAGTTTTAATATGGATGTTTATGTTATGTTTAAACCTGTTCATATGAGGAATTCATTGGACTTAGTAAGTGACGAGTGGAGCCCGATATAGCTCCTCGATGCATCGGTAGGTCTCATGAGACAATCTAGTGTCTTGGAACGAGGCCTTGATAAAATATTATTTGTATTATTTGCACGAGGCGTTGTCCATGTGGTTATGATAGTCTGACATTATACATTCCATCATTATGAAAGTGGTTATTGATATTGCATGTGATTATTCGACTAGTAGAATATCTATGTGAATAAGTAAATGACATTATTTCATTTTATCTTTTCTATATTATGCTAAAGTTCAAGTTTAAAAGGCTTTTTTATTTATACATTTCCTTAAATTTTTATGCTTATTTATGAAAGTTTCCGCTATATTGTTATCTTTACTGAGCATCTGAGATCACCCCTTTCTATGTTTTATTTTTCCTAGGATGTGAAGAAGTATTTTATGACTGACCTAGAGGGATAGTCTAAGCGGTTATGTGTGTGGTCTATGGAGAAAATATGTTGTTGTAGTTTTCATTTTATCATGTAATGTAATACATATTAATGTATCTAGTTATTCCAAGGCTACTAAACTAATCAATATTTCGAGACTTGATCTTTTGTGATTATGCCAATGTTATGTAATAATACACCGACTCTGGGTAACTAGGGTCAGGGAGTTATAGTTGTTATTAGAGGAAGTTTAGTACAAAACCTGGAAGCTAGATTAAGATAAAATCTGATTAGAGCACATAGACCTAAGATGGACTTTGAGGAATAGTATAGAAGACCTTCCTAGAATTTTGGTATTGTAGAGATTTTGTAATTTTTCTGAGAAACACATCCCTGTCTGGATACGAGAAGATAGAGGCGGATCCGGCACAGATGTACCTAAGGGTGAAACCCAAAAACACCGCATTGAGCTAGACTCGAACGGGAATAGGTGCATGACAACAGGCCTTGCTGCACTCTTGGTTATGACACTACCAGGGGATTTGTTTAGGATAATTCTACTTTTATTTACAAATCATAATGAAGGGGTTATGAGTATATAATTCTTAAATGAAAACATCTTTATGATTATGGATTATATCCATAAAGCATTCAATTTACGTTAGGTATTTTATAAGTTTGGAATTATTCATTGCAATTCCTAAACTAACCTAGTTTATGCTCTTGTTTAGAAATGGTGCCCAGTATAAGGAATGTGAACTCCAACAATACGTATGATATAAAGAGTAAGAAGGATAATGTCTTTCATAGTATTAAGCCAAAATTTAGAAGGGAAATGGTCTCCCATGTATTTTCAACATATGATGAAATAGTATCATGTGTTAATAAGATAAGTAAAGAATTCTCCAAGTCCTATGGATTTGAAGGGAAGAAAGAGAAGAAAATGATGGAAGAGAGAAAGATGGATAAAGGGAAGAGGGAAAAGAAGAATTTTCCCATATTTGATAACTGTTGGAAGAAACACCCTGTAACTTTCCTGAAGGGAATGTGAGTTTTTTATAAGTATGGAGAAAAAGGACACCATGTACGTGACTGAAAGGGTAAGATAAATGTTTCAAATGTACAATGCTTCATCTGTAAGGAGCTTGGACACTACACGAACCAATTTCCAAATTAGAATAGTATACCGCAAATGATGTTATTGGATTATAATAAAGTTATGATACTACCTCAGATGAAGAGGAATGACTAGTGTTCTTATGTTGTTATTTCATTTGAGTGTTGTATCAAAAGTATAATAGTTACATGAATTATGGAGATAAATAAGGGTTGTATTGCAGTACTATTTTATTGAGGAATTGAGATTATATGGTTATAATAAAAGTGACTTAATTGTATGCTACACTTTTTTGAAAATACATCGTTGAAGGAAAGGTAATCCTTAATATAATCCTAATAATGAGGTAGTGTTTTTGGAAAAAGAGATGGTTGATTTTGGTAATTCAGGATGTTGCGATGTTGTAAAAGAATATATGATGAAGGGGTTCACATGTTATTACATAGAAAAAGGATATTAATTTTGTTTACCTTCCTTATAAATTTTGGACTATGAGTTTTGAAAGAAGTATTTTGGATAATTCTAGTTTGAGATTATTTTTAGATTTCCAAAAAAAGGACAACCCAGTGGTCAGGCGGCAACCCGTTGCGTCCGGAAAGGCCGCAAGACTTAAACCTGCAACTGAAGGGAAAAAAAGGGTGTATCACCTACCACTGGCCCACGTGATGTCCTGAATTGAATAATGCGGTATTTTTAGAAAAAAAATCCGGTAGATGAATTATAAATTCAGTTTTTTAACCCTATATGAATAGGATTAATAGAATATTATTTTTTAGGTCTATTATCTTTTAGAGTGAAAGATGAGTTTTTGGTAGACATTAGTTAAAGGATGGAACTCTACTTTTCAATTATATGTTTTTTTATTCTCTTATTCTATGAAGAAATTAATTCTCAACCTTTAGGTAAAGGATCTTAAAACTAAAAATGTGTTATCCTAATACCTTATGTTTCATTGAACCGATGATATTTTAATCCTCATAGATTGATGGCTTTGAGGTCCTCAATTCTACAATTGTTTGTGATTGATGATCTCAATCAATCCCAATAAATATTTACATTTTTCCTCCAAATATGTGTCTCTAATTTCCACCAATGTTCTCCTAATCGAGATCATAATTTGGTGGTGACTTTTTCATTCTCCTTTTCCTCTTATTAAGACTAAATTTTATTAACCCAATTTCCGATGTGGGTTTCCCCACAAAGGTATTTTTTATTTTCAAAATTTTATTTTAGAAGAAAAATTTCAAATTGTGAGGATGCAATTTATTGAATGCGGTTAGAATATAACACCCCAAGATTTCTTAGTATGTTATTTCTTCAAATTAATTCAATAACTTGCATTACACGCAACACTCAGTTCAAGCGCACCAAGACTTACCAAACTAGACATTCAAAAGTGGTTATTAAATAGTATTAACTTAATTTTGAACTTTATATAATCCTTATAATTTTAGAATACATATTATGAGTTTCTTAGTCATAATGTAAGAACAAATTCATTTTTATTCTTCAGAAAATGCAATTTTACCACCTTTTAACAGAGAACCCTTTTTAAATACAATATATGAAACTTTTATATATTCAATTTGACAAAATAAGCTTCTTCTTTATAATCGGGACATAATAATTTAGTTTCAATTAAATTTTGTTGTTTTTCTGATAACTTTCATATTTGGGTGAATAGTGAAAAATACTATATTTTAACTAAAAACAACTTTTTTAATCAAAATAATTTATAGTGTTAAATTATAAATTTTAATGGTTTGGAAGTATAAATAGATTATATATTTACCATTTATTTAAATGATGTTCATTTTAAGTAATTTCACTTTGAAATTGGACATAAACAAGTGTCAAACTTTTGATAGTTATTATTTCATAAAAATACACCTTTTGGTTTTGACTAAGAGAATTAATTTTAAATTAATAAATGAAACTTATATGTTTTTAATTTGGAAAAATAAACTTCATTATTGAATTAATAATATCAAAATTTTCTTAGGGTTAATTTTTGGTATTTTTATGAAAACTTTTAATTTTTGATGAATAGTGAAAAACACTGAGTTATAGTTTAAAACCGAATTTTTATTTAAATAATTATATATTTTATTTAAATTAATTTTAGGTCAAAATAGATAAATAATACCTATATAAGTTAAATTTAATTCATTGGAGTCAGTTTATAAAAATTATATATATATAAAAATTTTAGTGAACTTTTCACCGTCTTTTAACCATCGTCTAGGAGAATTTACAAATTCATATAAAAATGATTTTTACCGCTTCTATGAGTGGAATTTAGAAAATCTGAGAGACATGGTTAATATCAAGGAGTAAAATGTGGTTCAATAAGGTAAAAATAATTTTTTATGAATAGTAACTTTTGACTTTTATTTACCATGGTTAAAGGTAAATAGGGTAGTTCACGGTAAAAAGAATATTGTAATCATTCAAAATTACCTTAACACATGTCATAACCTTATTATATGATTAATGGACGACCATGAGAATCGTTGGGTCTATTTTTGGACCACATGGAGCCACTTTTAAGTGATAATGAAACTTTATATTAATTAAGTGAAAGTAAATACAGAAATGACATAAGGATATATCTTTTAGAAAAACAATTTTTACATAGGGTTATACAAAAGATAAATTCAACTATAAATATTCATTAGAAAAATAAAAAGATTTCCTACATAAGGGTATTTTATTTATAATTTTTAGAGATTAAATAATTAAATTTATTTATTACACAATAATGATGTAATATTTTCCTTATTAATTAAAGAATCAAATAATTGGAATTATAAAATTTAAAATAAATATAATTTTAAATTTTTGATGACATCCATGAATTTAATTGGTTAATATTACATTTTAGGATTTCTTAAATTAATTTTATTCTAATTAATAAAGTTGCTAAGTCTTTAACAAAAATCAATTATTGAATAGTGTCAAATTTGACACAAATGAGTTTTTAAAATAAATATTATATTATTATTTGATATTTTATTCCTAAAAATTTTTAGTTCATCCAAAGGACTTATATCATGATAGGTGTATCATTAATGGACCACTTGGGGGTCTCTTGGATGTATATAGTAAGTTTATTAACTATATAATATAAAAATACAAAGTGACATGGTAAATGTCAAACTAATTAAATAAGAGTTAAAACTAATAGATAAGGTTAATATAATGGCCCAAACCTATCTAAAATCTATTGGTTGAAATGATTTCTACCCATCCCCACCTTATACTTTGAATAATCCTCTTTTAAGCCATTAAAAACCTAATTTTAATTTATTATAAAATAATAATTTAAGTTTTTCCTAAAGAGCCCCTCCTCCCCCTTATAAAAGGACACCACTTCTAACCAATTTTTCACACCTTCAAAGCCTTTTTTTTCGGCCAAACCCTGACCAATTATTTTCTCATCTTCCGTCACTTCAACCTAGGGTCCTTATGTTGATCATAAATCCAACCTAAGGAGCCCTTTTGATCAAATCAGATGGAAGAACCTGAAGAAGAGGTAATGTTTTCACCATCCTCTTTCAAGTTCCTTTCTTCTTCAACTTCTTCTTTATTTTATATTTCCATTATAAAATAATAAATCGAGTATCTTGTATATACTGTGATGTTATTATAAATATGGTACAACCATATTCAGTATTCTATCTATCCTTTTAATGACATGTCACCATACGTGTATACGTACGGCCTACCGTCTCCACGTCACGGTGTAATTGTTATTCAATAAATTATTATTTGGATGGGTATAATAATGATGTGTAATTCATGTAAATATTAAATATAACATTATAATAATTCTGTATATATGATATACCATCCAATTATATATTATTTTAATATCAAAGGAATGATATTATCGCTCGTGCGTATGTACGGACTACCGTCTCCACGAACGCGATGAGATTCATTCTCCATCGTATCCATTCAAGTATAATTATCATTTTATAATTAAAAATAATGTTTAAGGACTTTATATTATTCTGGATATGAATAATATACAACCTATTCATAAAAAACACGGCTTATGTAACCAAACATATAAAAGAAAATGAGTAAGTTAACACCCGAAACGACGATAATACTATGATATTATTAACAATGCAATGTTAAAAGATCATATATGATATCATATTAATGTATTTGATTCTTGAATAATTTAATAACAATTATTTCACCATTATAAAGGAGGTTAACCTACCCCAAACCAAGGGAAAGTACAAGGTAAGGGTTTCTTTCACAATCTCTTCATTATCTGAGGTTGTTTATACGTAATTATCTACTAGGACCTCTTTATCATCAACATCCATGATTCTTAAAAATGTATTTCAAAACATTTTTACTATTTTACAGAATATGGGTTAAATTAATTTATACCATTTTTTGACTTTTTATAATAAGTTTATAAAGGAATCTTTATATCATTTTTCAAACAAGGACCTTTTTAACCTTTTCGACCAATTAAGGTAAGAATGTATTATTTTTAAATTATATGGAGGGTGCAGCTATTTTCCACCATTGTAAAATCTTATAAGTTTCCCTTACAAGATTATAAGAATATTTTCAAAGTAAATGTTTTATTTTATAATTATGTGACATTTAAATGATTTAAAAAAAAAGAGATATTTTTCTCAAATAGTTTTGATTTAATCTATGTCAACATACTGTGATGGATTTTAAGCTTATTTGAAGTTGATTTATTATGATACAAAACTTCCATATTGTATTGAAGGTTTTGATATATTTTTGACTATGGATGTGTTATTTTTATACCATTCATGGTTTATGGAGAAAGTATTTACATTTTGTATGCTAGTTTTAATATGAATGTTTATGTTATGTTTAAAAATGTTCATATGAGGAATGAAATGGACTCAGTAAGTGACAGGTAGAGCCCGCTATAGATCCTCGATGCATCGTTAGGTCTCATGAGACAAACTAGTGTCTTGTAACTAGGCATTGAAAAAATATTATTTTTAGTCTTGGTGCGAGGCCTTGACTTTGTGGTTATGATAGTCTGGCATTATGCATTCCATCATTATGAAAGTGGTTATTGATATTGCATGTGATTATTCAACTAGTAGAATATCTATGTGAATAAGTTTATAGAGTTATTTCATTTTATCTTTTACATATTATGACAAAGTTCAAGTTTAAAAGGATTTTTATTTATTTATACATTTCCTTAAATGTTTACGCTTATTTATGAATGTTTCTGCTATATTGTTATCCTTACTGAGCATCTCACCTCACCCCTTTCTATGTTTTATTTTTCCCAGGACGTGAAGAAGTATTTTATGACTGACCTGCAGGGATAGTCTTAGGGGTTATGAGTGTGGTCTATGGAGACAATATGTTGTTGTAGTTTTAATTTTATCATGTAATGTAAGACATATGAATTTATATAGTGATTCCAAGGCTACTAAACTAATCGGTCTTTTGAGACTTGATCTTTTGTGATCATGCCAATGTTATGTAATAATGCACTGACTCTTGGTAACTGGGGTTGGGGCATTACATACCACCTCCAATAGGATATGGACTAAAACCAAGCATAGTTTAGGAAATGATGAAATGGGAGGCCTTATCTTATATACCTGTACACATGTACACATCCAATTCCATGAATCATTTTTGAGATACAAAAATAAAACTAGACATTTATATAACAAAACATGCATGCAAAAATTTCGAGGAATACATCAAATTAAAACAATATAAAAGAAAATAATACATGCCCAACCATAAATAGAGTCCCAGTATGTCAACAATTGGGAAAGGGGAATGATTGGAGAGACCATAGTTCACAATCTCCAAGGATGAACACCAAACATGGTCATTTACAAGAGCTGTTATGCTTCCATAAAATTAGGTCAACCAAATTCAACAAGGATCATCCCATCATCTATATATGTCACAAAACAAGATATGACAACCCATATATCTAATACAACTTATTTCATGATTTATTACATAAAGGTACACATAAAACAATAAAAAAATCATGAATCTTAGTTTATTTGGGATATTCGATACAAAGAATATCAAATTTATACATGAATACAACATGATTATTGAAAACATCTTTAACAAGTTCTAAAATTCCATTTTTCTTTTAAAACTATATGGGATAACCTATAGACATACATAAGAATTTGCTGAGCTATAAAGTCTAGTAAGGGAATAAATAAATAATAAGCTGTAGAAATTATTACATGTTAGTCAATATTAATATCAATGGGACATAAAAGGGGTGAGAATTATAAACATAAACTTTAATATATTATGTATTATGAGAACATAATGGTATCTTGGGGATGTGGGAGAAAATTAAAACATGGAATCATAAACATAAACTAAGGTTAAATTTCAAGAAAATATAACATAGTGTGATTAGAATTACCTCTAATTCACCATACATGGAATATCATGAGATTAAAATATTAACCAATGCATTTGAGGGTTATATAATTTCTGGCCCACCGGTCACTTACATATCCTATACATGAATAAGTGTTCCACATAAATCATTCAACATGGGATTATATTTCATCAAATTTTATACCAAGATTAAGGACTGTGAGGTAAATACTTTTAATTCCAAAATAAATAAAGGATAGATACATCTAGGTGAATACACTTAATTGGAAATGGGGATGAGTATCCACAAAATAAATGTTTGGAATAGAAAATCGTAGGATAAATTTAACAACATAATGAGAGTACTTAAAGATTGATGGGAGAGATTAATGAGAGTAAAAGGTGTAACAAATCAACTGGGAATCATAAGGTTGGTAAAAGGGATATGTTATAACATATTCTAATACAAATAATTGAAAATTAAATGGCATCATACAAATATGGTTCTTGAATAAAGTGGAGAAGGATAGGATGCCTTACCTTGAGAGGGTGTTTATAAATTCGTGGGGGGAGATTCTTAAGATATTGGGGGAATTTTGGTAATGATCTATAGAGGAAAGGGAAAATTAATGTCAAAATATAAGGTTTTGAGAGAATATAAATGGGATTTTGGGTGGGTTTATATAACAAAAGAGAGAATATTTCTTTATTATTTTCCAAACATAGGTTTTAGACTCTATAAAAAATGTATTAAAAACTAGAAAACTTCTAATGGTTTATGCCAATGGTCTCTACCAAATAGAATTTTTTTAATGTATTTTAACAGTTTAAGATTTGATGTTAATAAAACACACCCCTTGGTGATGTGGAAGTGAGTCATGTTCATAAATAATTGATTTTAAAACCATAATATATAATATAGGTTTTAGAAGATTCATAAAGGGATTATCAAATTAATCAAATAACCTAAAAACTCATTATTTTAAAGGATATATATATATATATATATATTTATTTATATACCCTTTATGAAAGTTATTATTCCACTTTTGGGTAAAATGATTTCATAATACACACTGTATATTTATACTGTATTTATTTTTGACCAAAAAATTCAACTAGCTTTGAGAATTATGAAAAAATGACCATTGGATGAATATAGTGTGGTTATTTCAAAAATATTATTTATTTTTTACAAAAATTCTCTAAGTATGATAATTTAAACTAATTTAAAAATCCACATTTATTGAAAAATAATAGTTTTTTAAAAAATAATAGTGTTCAAACCATTATAAAAATTACTTCTAATTTCATAAAATTATTTTATAATTTATATTCAATTTTTTTTCTAATAATAATATTTCACTAAAATATAATTTATTTCAATAATTCTTTAATTCATTAAAACATAACATCTTGATCGAAACTATACATTTCACCAAAAAATAAAACTAGTATTTCATCTAATCTGTTTCAATCCATTATCTAAAAAAAGAAATAATAATCATAAAAGACAAATATAATCATTATTTTATAAAAGAATATTCAAATTAATATTATTAGGTTCTTGATACATCACCCTTTATTACATCAAAAAATTCCTTAAGGGAAAGGCTCGTGATAGTCATATTTTTATAGGGTGGTTCGGTGAAAATGGTTTTGTTCATGATGTAAATGAGATTGAAACTCTCTTATAAATTGTTTCACTCATGATATAGTTTATTAATATTGGAAATGTATTTATCAAGGGAAAAGTATAGTGATGATATATCCCTCATAATCTCTAATAAATGGGATTCAGATTTATGATCATACTAGTCAAGGCTATTGATTCTTTCATCTGTATCAATTGGAATTTATCATAATAATATATATAATAATCACACATTCTCTATTAAATGGATATATAATCAATAGTTATGATGATTAATGGTATTTCAAATCCAACAATATGTAACGTTCCAAAATAACCAAATAAGTGAAAGTGTTTTCTGTAACTACATTACCAAAAAATACTTATATTCATTCATAAATGTAATTTAATTTATAAAATTTTGGGTCATTACATTGTCCCCCCTTCATAAATTTCACCCTTGATTTTTTTATTTTGTACACTAAAATATATGCTGGTATATTTTTTTCATCTCTTCTCCTAATTCCCTTGTCGCTTCCTCAAAATTGTTGTTCCACCACAACACTTTTTTTGGGTGAGTTTTCTTATTCTGTGAAAATTTACCACTATGATCTATGATCTTCACTGGATTCTCCTTGTATAAAATATCATTCTAAAATTTCAAAAACTATGAATTAAGTACATGAAAGGGGTTAGGTATGTACTTTTTCAAGATGGACACATGGAACACATTATTTACTAAAGATTGGTTAGGTGCGAGTTCTAGTCGATAGGCTACTACTCCGATATGACGAAGGATTTCCAAGGGGATGATGTATCTAGGAATAAACATTCTCTTATTACAAAAACTCATGAATTTATTTAATATAAAAATATTAAGGAACACTTTATCACAGATTTAAAACACTAGGTATCATCTACAATTTTCTACATAGAATTTCTATAAAGTTTGTGCAGATTTAATATGACACTAAATTGTGTGATAATTCTCTGTAATCTCTTGGATAAGATCAAGTATCATCATCTTTATCTATCTATCTTCATTCTAGTATGTTATAGTCTGACACATCCTTCAATACATACCCACATAAGGGTCCATTTAAATTCTATAATAGAATCTATTATGATATGAGAAATCCAGTAGGGGAAGGTGTGGTACCAACATCCTTAGGGATCCATTCAACTTGATCTCATCATATCCTCTAGAGTTTGAATAGACCTTTTAGACTAGCCATCCATTTTAGGGTGAGAATAAGTTATGAATCTTATTTTTGTATCCAATTATTGCTTAAGGCTTCTCCAAAACCTTGAGGTAAACCTTCGATCTTGATCAGATACAATAGGAGTGGAACTCCATTCCATATTACCACTTCCCTTTTTTATATCAATGTGAGTTGGTAAAGATATAAATATTCTATGGTATTTTTGAAATTTTCATACTTTGTAAGGCGATCAACTACCACCCAGATAGAATTATTACTTTTAGTTGTCTTGGGGAGTCCTAAAATGAAATCCATGATTATTTTTTCCCATTTCTATACTGGTATAATAAATTTTTACATCATACCCTTATATTTTTATCATTTATCCTTGAATTATCTACATACCAAGCATCAAGACATGAATTCCACAATCCCTTTATTCATGTTATCCCACCAAAATTTTTTCTTTAAATATTTACATATCTTAGTTTTTCCTAGATGAATAGAGATGAATGAGTTATACAAATCATCCAGAAGTTCCCTTTTTTTGTTTTACTTTTTATAGTACACATATCTGGGTTTCAAAACATATAACTCTATATTTAGAAAATTTAATCATCAGAATATTTTACACATTATTTTATAGAACCTCATTATATTTATATGACTCCTTAATCGAGTCAAGAATGGATGGTTGATAAGGTATTTTAGAAAAGTAGGATGAACATCATTTTATTATTCCCATATCCATAATTTCCAAGTCCAATAAGATTATATCCCTTTCAATCCTCATCATAGATAGATTTAAGAGATCCTTTCTACTCATAGCATCTAAAACATTGTTTTATTTCCCAGGATGGTAATAGATCAAATAGTCATAATACTTGTTCAGCTCTAATAACCTTTGTTGGTTCATATTAATCTCCTATTGTGTGATCATATAATTGAGGATTTTATGATCCATATATGTCACACTTATCCCCGTAGAGATAATTCACCCAAATAATTAATGATAATATCATTTCATCCAAGTATAGATCTTGATTTGGGTATTTATTCTCATGAATAATTAGTTGGAAGGATACATAGGCTATAACATAGTCATATATCATGAGTACACAACATAATAACCTTTTTGATGCATCACTGTTGTTAAAAAATCCTTCCTCACTAGTGTGTAATGTTAGCACAAGGGAACCAATTAGCCTCTTCTTCATCTCTTTGAAACATTCTTCACATTAATAAATCTAGATAAACATAACTCATTTATAGTTAGTTTGTTTTGGGGGATTGACCATCATGATAAGTTTACCAAAAATAAATAATAGTACTTGAATAATTCAAGGAAACTATACATTTATGTCAAACAGGATGGTCTTTGGAATCTTTCAATTTTATATACTTTTTATGGGTCTATAGATATCCCTTTTCTGGTGATAAAATTCCCCAAGAACGTTACTTTATACCACCAAAATTATCATTTATTGTACTTCACACACATCTTTTCCTTCTTCAAGGTATTTAGTATAGTATTCAAATTCTCCTCACACTACTTCTTTCTTTTGGAATAAATAAGAATATCATCTATAAAGGATACCAATTTTTTTAGGTTATCCCTAAAGACTATTCTCATCAAGTCCATGAAGATTTATGGAGAATTAGTGAGTAAAAATTAAATCACTATGAACTCATAGTTCTTACACCATGCATGAAAATAAATCTTGGGTATATTATACTCTTTCACCTTTACTTGATATAATAATGAATGAAGAAACACCTTAGATAAATACTAGGTTCCATGTTGCTGATCAAACAAGTCTTCAATCCATGTAAGTGGATTCTTTTTCTTTATCATGATCTTTTTGAGTTCATGATAATCTACACAGAAGTGCATTGAACCATCCTTCTTCCTAACAAAGACGACCAGGGCACCCCATGGTGAAGCACTTGGGAATATAAAAAATTTATCCAGGTCATCCGATAGTTTCTTTTCCATCTAATAAAGTTAAAAAAAACAATTCTCTATGGAGTCTTAGATACTGGAAAAGATACATGTATAAGATCGATTTAAAATTCAACCTCTTGGCTAGGAGTAAGTATATAATATTTATCAGGAAACACATCAATGAATTACCTTACAATGGGATGTCATGAAGGATTTTATTTTAATTAATCTCAATCATTTGATAAAGACACTATTTATTATGAAAAAACACCATACATTCTTGATATGTTGGTAAAAAATAATATTCACCCCCTCCTTGGATTTTTATAGAATTAAAGGGTGATTCACAATATGAAGATTTATTTCCTCCACTTAGAAATTTATGTTGGTTCTATATAAAGAAAGCCACTCCATATTCAGAATAACATTGAATTCCACTAAAGGGAGCATCATAAGTTTCTATGGAAAGTTCATCCCATAAATTTTGATAGTGGATGAGCTATATACTAAATACGTAATAGTTTAACCATTTCTATTTCCACCAATATCTATTATTAGTTACTTTATGGTGGTTCTTGAATAGTTTTAATAATATCTCAAGACATGAAAGAATGTATAGTACCAAAATCCAAAAGTACATTTTCTATTTTTTATTGAATAACTAGAATACCTACAACCACTTTGTTTTTGGGATTCACCTCTATAGTTGTGATTATATAGGCTCATCCTTACTCTCTTGGTATTTGAGGTTATTGTCTCTAGTTTTCATTCATAACCCTTGGTTTAATGAATTGATTTAAATACTATCCTTATTCATTGTAGTTTAAAAAGTGTACAATGGGATAAGTGTTGACAGGAGTAATCCTTTCTTAAAACATGTGGGTGGGTTTCTCTAATAGGAAATCGATAGTTAGGTGACCGTCCTTCCCATACCTATAGTATTTCCTCATCCCCTTTAAGAAATATTTAGGATTCTTCTTCCCACACCTTTGAAAAGTGGGATGTTGAAATTTATTTCCACCATTATATTTCTCTATTTCACCTAGATAGATTCATAATTCTTTTCATAATAGAATAGAGATCCATCACTTTTTTATGTTAGAGTGTGCGAGAAAAATATTTGTTTATTTTTTTTCCAGAATTCCTTAAACTCCATCACTCTGATATCTTCCTCAGGCTTCATATTTTTAAACAACATCCACCATTGATCATATTATCCCTCTATATGTTAAACATCCAATACGACGTTCTATTTATCAGAGCATTTAAGGATAGTTAGGATAATTTAAAAAGTGAGAATTCATTTTTATAAAATTAGGGCATCAAAATATAAACGAAAAGTTTGAGGCCTTCTTCCTAAAATGATCTTAATATAAACATGATCTTTATTAGGTGGATTTGGGTATTCATCCTAATTTTGGTTTTGATTAAAAAATCGAGTCTATTGGGAATCTATAGTCACAAATTTTATGATTACTACTCTTATCAGGTTGGGTATCTTGTTTGGTTAGTCATCATATCACCCCTCACATTAGTTGTGGACTTGATTCCTCCCACTTATAACCATTAAATAGAATAAATGTAAAATTAGGGATGATTATTTTTATACTACTAAAAACAAAAATGGGAAACCATGAAAATTTAAGTGATGACTCGTAATATACATATATTCTCTAATTAATGAATTTGTAGGCTTAAATCTATGTTATAAATGATCTATTTCATAATATAAATTTTAGAGGCATTTTCTTCCTTAATAATAGTTTGTAAGGATCTTTTGAATTAACCAAATATTATCCCCTATGAGTTTCAAACCAAGTGTGAAACAAGGCCCATTTCCATGTGTAACACCTAGACCTAGGATCCACTGAAATGATGCCTCAATACGATCAAACACACAACCTCAAGCGTATCTCCCCAAATTCTAGAGGCTACTGAATAGCATTGTGGGTATAATAATGGTGTGGTAAGAAGACTATATGATCTGGATCAATAATAAATATAGAAAAATTAAAATAAATAACTAAATATTGTAAAATATCTAAAATAATGGTAGTATAAATAAAATAGGTAACCTGAAAATTCCAAATACAATAACTAACAGTCAACAATAAATGAATGAACAAACATGCACAAACATGCTACAATTTATAAAAATAGACACATAAAATGAATATAACATAATAAACAGTGAAAAAAAAAATCCAAAAATACAATTTCCATGAGCATCATGAGCTCTAGATTAGTCATTTTCTCCAAATATCCCATGTACAAGACTAAGGACACATGCATAATCTATGATCCATAAACTATAACGATGAGGTCTGTTTTGGTACCAATTAGTAGCATGAACAAGGTTTGAAGTATATTCAATAGGCTACCACCAAATATTTATAATGGAATCTATTCTATGAGTATAAAAATAAAAAGTGTGCAGGTATAATTAATAAGTGTAAAAAATAAATGTAATCAAGTTGAGTTCAGGTTCTTCAAAGGACACTGGAAAAACATACCTGCTTTGTTCTAATCCAAAATGACTTAAAATATGTTTCACATTGTATATAAATGTATATATATATATACATATAAGTGTATAGATATGTATTCATATGTATGAAATATATATGTACAAACATATACAGCCATATATATATAGATACATAATACTAGATAGGTATGGAGGCGTATCACAGGTGTCCATGCATAATCAAAACAATAATAATTGTATATGAGTCTCACAGTTAACTATATGGATGCATGCGAATGTATTTGAACAATTTTTAAGGTTCACCATGATTTTCAATCCAAACAAATGATATGAAATTTATTGTCTAACATCCTAATCATGAGTGTGAAACACCATGTCCAACTACCCAAACTGGTGATAAATTGCATGTATAGCATCTTGAACTAAGGGGGATGTGAAACTTCATGTCCAATAACCCTAAACAAGGCCCATTGATAATAATCTAGTATAAGGAAATCCAAACATTCCCAATGACCCCTTAGCCTAGGCGTTCCACAAAGAGTAACACAACATCTTTTAAGGCATAGTGTAGTCCCTTAACATGTGAGCCCTTAAGAAAGGATTTCTATAAAAAGAAAACCTAATATTGCTCAATGTTTATATGAAAGTGTCTATAGTTTACATTTAACATTTAGAAATGGAAAATGGTAAATATATATGCAAAAATTTAGTACCAACATGTATCATTCCTTTTTTAAAAGATAATCCAAGCATTAAGTAAGGGGTAATAAGGGCCAGGTGAAATGGCCTTGAGTAGTTAACCCCATACATGTAAAAAAGTATAAGTTATTACTTGAGGATATCCATTTCATTAATCATTTCAAACACATTAATTTATACCCCATTTTTAACCATAGAAAACATCCAATATTATTATGGGCCAAGTAAGCATACAACCCATTTTTAATTTGTCAATTCATTTATCATTATTTAATCAATTCTCATTCTAAGTACAATTAAAAACAATTTCCAATAAGAGAAATTAATAGGGCACACCCAAATGGGTATACCATGTTGAGTTTACTGGTCTCCAACCATGTTAATGGTTCTAAAAAATACCCTAGGTCACTATATAGAAATCTAATTAAAATTATTTAACATTTCAGAAGCAATATGATGAAAGTACAGTGTGAATCACATTGTTGTATTTTATAAATAATATATACTTAGGTTAAATCCATTAAACACCTAAATATTTCTTATTATACTTTATCATCCATTTTTGGTCTTTTATTGGGGATGGAATGAGAGAAATCATAATACTAGAAAAATGACATGAAAAAAGGGAATATCAGGTCACATTGAGATTTCATTCAATAATATAAGAAAAAAAATAAAACAGGGAAGACAAATCATAAAATCACCAAGGAAATTATAATGTAATAGAAGGTGTGTGATTTTGATTCAGAATGAAGAAGAACCATCAGGGATTGTGATGAGGCCAAGGGGGATCTTAGACGAAGGGGATAATACACATGGAGAATAATGGAAAGGGAGGAGGAAGGTTAAATGAAAATAGGGGGAAAGGGTTATCTCACCCATTCAAATGAGACACTTTTTTTGGCCACACCATGCACCAACCATGTGGGATTAATGCCTAAATGGAATTACCCGTATGGGCTAGGGGAACAGTTTTAAAAACCTTGTGTAGTCCATACACAATCCTTGTAATTTTATACGAACTCCTAACAAACCCATGAACCTCCTTTTTCATGGTTTTTATAAACCATGATATCCCATATATGGGACACATGGTTTGGGTTCAAGGTTTCCACTAGCTGTGAGAAAATCGTGATCCCCCCTTACCCTTTCTAAAAAATTGTATTTTTGAACCCCTATGCTCCGAAAATTTAACAGAACACCAAAGTCACAACTTGATCCTTAAAAAATTTAAAAATAACATGTTTAAGTGTTTCAACACATGGATTTACATTACAAAGAATTGTTTATAATTCATTCCATATTACCAACAAAAATCTCAAATTCCATTGGAAATTACTTCTGATTCAAAACATGGGATGTTAAAATCTCCCCATCTTTGAACATCGCATCCTTAAGAATCCTTGGGGAACAATGAAACATAACCCAACCAACTTGGGTTGAAGAAATTATCACTAAAAAAGCATCATTGTGTTTTAAATGCCAAACGCACCTACAAGAATCTCTTCTAAGTGCATGGTACATAAACCATTAAAACATAACCCAATGCTTGTATTCAAAATTTAAACATAAAATTTTTCTCACCCAAGCATGGATAAGTCGAGACACAATCATTTCATCATATCTTTCCTCAACTGAAATATGGAGCTCCCCACCATAGGTACAAAAATTTAAAAACCAATTTCAAGTCACAATATATATACTATTAGAATTTTCAATTTAAGCTTGACCTTAGTATCTTAATGAAATAGTTATGTTCAATCCTAAAATAGATCTGGAGGTTGAATCCCAATTGACCTCATTGTTCCTAGATGATCCATGAAAATACTTGGCTGAAATTTTCACCACATAAGCCTCATAAGGATGATGTTCTAGATTTCATTCCTCACTGAACACATTTAACTAAATAAGATAAGAAAGTCATTACACTGCCAACTAACTATTTTTAAAAAGGACTAGCTTCAAAAACCAACACATTTGAAAACCTAATCCCAACGCCTTAAAACTAATGTAATTTGTGATCACTTCAAGAACATTCACCATAGTTTTTATCTATATTTCTATGTAAGAACCTGTTATTTATCTCATTAATGGATAAATTTGGCCGAATTACTTATTTTGGACTTGATATGGATGCCATTTGAGATTTAAAAGGTTATTGGGGTGTTTGGGGATTTTTCAGACCTTAGAAACTTGGATGGTGGAGAAATGAATTGGGCCATAAAGTTATTAGAAACCGTGTGACCCAACCCACATGGTCTCTCCTATTCATGCAGGGCTATACATAAGAGAAATTAGGGTGCACAACGTTTCATAACCATGAGACAGGGGCCATAATCCTATGAAAAAACTCTACAGTTTTTAATAGTGTCATATCACATGGTTGGCATACAGTTTCCCGAACCATGTAGCTTAACCATACAGGTTCCCTCCTTAGACAGTGGGAGGTGCATGATTGGCACACAGTTTGGCCGACCATGTGGCCAAAACTGTGTGATTCAAAAAATTTGGGAGAAATGACCATTTTACCGTTAATTCTATTTTAAACCTCACCATAATATTATTTATTCTATAGTGGATATATTGGGATCCTCCTATGTATAGAGAGTTCCCACATTGGTTCTAAACTAAGTAATTTGATAACACCTTCATCTGAGATCAAATCCATCTTTTGTTGGTCTCGTTGGATTCATCAAAGTATGATCTTAGATCCTTTAGTTTGGTTCATTTTTATTATTTCCCTTGATGGTGTAATTTAGATGCAGGTTTATATTCCTTATTTTTAGGATGTTGAACCATTCTTCATATTTCTTCTAATCCAAGACAAAATAAAGGATGATACTATATAAGGAGAGTTGTATTAGTATATGAAAGGTGGTGAATGACTCATTCCTTAAGTCTCACCATTTTATATACTAAAATCATTGTTCACATGATGATTTTATTTTTTATTGTTTATTAAATTCAAATTCCTTGCTTATAGTCTTTTTTTTCGTGTTCTAGAGGTTGTTTAATAAACTTTTTCATATCGTTGGAGGTTATAACCTGAATGTTATTCACCCCATGCAGGGTGTTTTACATAATTATTCCCTTAGTGGTTCGTTATGTTCATGTGTGCCACCATTGGAGTGTGATAAGGATTGACCCTATTAATGGTAACCCCTTCCATAATAGAATGATTATTGAATTGCAAATGGTTATCCATTGTATATGATAGTGTCAATTGATCATTATAAGGTAAGTGTTATAATTAATTAATGAATATTTAAATGGTTATATGGAAAGAATATTTATAAGTATCACATGGCCTAGTCCATTATATATATAATTTTATATGTTTTCTCATCCGTAGCCAGCCTTATCATTATATGAAAGGTAAAGGTGGGAACCAAATAATTGAATGAGTAATTGAATTATTAAATGGTTTGGTTTGATGTCTATAACACCCATTTCCATGCATACTGAAAGGTATCAAAGTTAACATAACAAATTGACCATGAATCCTATAAATAAAAAATGGTTTCATATCCATTATAAACCTTGTCACACTAATGATATATAAGGAATGCCCTAAATTGACTTATAGAATGTAGTGAATGTTACATGGATTAATTGATTAAATGAATTATGTGTATGGTGCCTATTGAATATGGAAATATTCATCATTATAAGAGTGGTAATAGTAGATATAGGATTGGATTCCCAACAGAATGCCTTGAGCACTCATGGGTACCATTATGATTTTGGGATGTTGGTTACCAATGATGAGACCCACCTAGGAACCCAATCATTTCCTACAAGTGGATTCCCACCATGACTCCATAGGATCCCTCCATTATCATTCAGATATTAAGATAACTTAGAAACACTTCTTAGACCCAACACGACATCTTAAGACATGTGGCACCATGGATACACCCATCAGGGCAGTCACTACTGACCCATTTTAACTTGGATGAGATCCTTGCACCTGGTTAGAATCATATGTCACTTAAATGCCTTGGGAAATCCCCTTAGTATTACACAAATATCCCTTATATCTAGGCTATAGGTTATAACTGAGTTGGATCTAACCTCGTGTTCAAGGATTCCTTGGTTACTACCTCGGATACTATTCATTATTATCATCATTTCAATATTCCTTGTTACATATTAGATCCTTTATTATTATTATTATTACCATGATATGATTCCATTGATGGTTATAAGTAACATGACTTATTATATAAAATGAAATTAAATGAACTTATTGAATGATCTTATGTTCAGGGACATTACCAGCTGAGGCTAAATCAATTAATTGGTTATTTACAATACTGTACTACTTTACATTTAAGATATATATATCTACACACTATCAGTTTGTATTTCAAAGATTATATGGTATAAACACCATTGGTGGTGGCCTACTAAGATTTATGCCACACCATATTCGAGTGTCCATTGGTACCCAAGAAGACTACATGCACACATGTGTTTTCACTAGGAAGAATCCCATTTTGGACACATGATACTACCTTCTTTCTTAAGATGGAGTTTGGTAGTAGATGACTGAGTTGGAGCTCAGGAAGCTAGGATAATTTTTGGATTCTTTTTTCTTCTTTTGTATATCATGTATGGACTTCTGTCTTGAATCCATGTTTTCTAGTATTATAGAGACATGACATGTATCATGATAATTTTGTATATGATTCAAATTCCAATTATAGTTTATTTTTATTTATTTAATTAGTTTTTATTCACATCTATTATTCTTAATTTATTTAACTATTATTATATTTATCCACCAAGTTCCACTTTAGTAATGAGGGAACAATCATCCCACATACACACCTGCATCCCTCAATAATAGTCATCTACCTATAGAATTTAGGGAGATGCGTTTGAGGCCATGTGGACAACCTTTCTCAGAGAACCATTAAGTGGGACCTAGGTTTGGGAAGTCACAAAGTGGTATCATAGGTTTATTTTCATACCTTAATTTTTGAGATAATAAAAAGGATATTAGAAACACTTTGGAACCTGATTATAAGTTGTTCTTGGGTGTAGCTAACCCACATTCAGGGTAAATGTTGAGTTTCCTGAAATAAATATTTTTGTTAAACTTTTTCTTATTATAGTTGATATCCTTCCATCATTTGGTGAAACACATGTTGTGTGATTGTTATTATTATTATTATAATTAAGGATTTACTTTAATCTATAGCTTTATGGGATGAGCGCAAGGGGGATTATTACATGAATCATTATAGGCACCTAGATTTCACATGCCCTAAATATGACATGCCATACATATGCCATCCCATATAGGTGAATTTAATATATTTTATTTTCATGTATTGCCTCTGATTGTTGAGTGAACCTTGTTTATATATATATATGTCTGTTATTATATTTTATTGTGATTGAGTGATTTCCAATTTAAATTAATGAGGTTGTGGGACCTCATGGGTTAGAATCAATAGTTTATTGAGTCAAGAAATTATGTATAACCCATTACATTCTGAGACCAAAGGTATATTGGGTTAAGTTGAAATTAAATGGGTGTTGATTTCTATTATATGGAGTTTGGGCCCTGATTCACTGGGAAGGGAAACCCATTTCAAATAAAACATTATACATGAATATAAGAAAATGCGAACATGAATATAGATCATGACATATAAATAAATGGTTTCCAGTAAATGAAGAGGAATGGGGTTATTGAATCTTAATCTACTAGATTCCATGCAATTTAAACTTGACCACTTTATAATACTTGTCCTCCTAAGTGTGTAGTTATGGTAGTATGATTTGAGTAGTGATCCCTTTACTTATGTTATTCTTACACAAGTGGATTTATAGGATTCTGATATTGTTATGAGGTGTGTTCTTGTAATTTTTAGAGTAATTCCACTATTACATCCTAATGTAGTATCCTACTGAGTATTGTTTTACTCTCCCCTGCAAGGGATTTGGCCAGACATTTTATGTCTTGTAAAAATCATCAAATATTTTATAGAGTTAGAGGAAGACCCAGACCAAGAAGTTCCTTGTGATACGAGATAGTATGAGGTGTGTTTTTTCATCCTTTCTAATAGTAGTTTCAGTACCTCTTACTTTACATGTTGGACTTGTGGTTGCACACTTTTTTCTTTTGGTGGGATTGTTTTGGACCTGTTTAATTACCAGTACTTTCACTATTGTACTCTAGTTGTGGGGTATAGTAATTTTCAAGTATTATTTACTTAGTTATTTTGTATTTCAGTGTTTGTGTAATGGAGATGTGTGGGTACATACAGGTACTTAGAAAAATGCCTTCTATTTGTGGGATATGCCTACTCAGTGCTAGTCATCAGCCCTTGTACTATTGGAGGCAGGAATGGGGTATTCATGACATGAGACCCTATAAGATGGGTTATGAAATAATAATGATAAGGTGAACACAAAATACATTAAAGGATCATATAAACTTGAAAAATAATATTTATAAAGAAAACCGAGGAAAATTGTAGGGGAAAGTTATCAGGTGGAAAATATTAAAAAAATTCCATACAAACATTTTTAATGAAACTAAAAGTAAATATAAAATAAAGTTAATAAATAATATAATTATAGATAAGGAAATCCACAAATATTTATGAAAAACCTGGAAATTGAGGAGGGAGATTCTGAATTGAAAATAACAGATTATGTGGGATCTAGTCAAAAGAATCATTTCAGTAGAAATGTGAACTAGAGGGTGGGGAATGGTAAAGTGATATGTAAAATATATAAATAACCATATCAGAAGAAAATATGTGGGGTTTTTCAGATAAATAACATTAAATTTCTCTAAATAGTAATCTCAATATAAAAAGAATCAATTTTAATGTTATATTGGAAAAAACCGTTATGATATTGGTAACTTCTAAAAAAAGGAACTTAAAGGATATAACCTAATTGGTATTTGTAAATTCTTTTACTTTAATTAGAATTGTGATTAAATTCAACTAATTACATAATATACATCACAAAAAATAATAAGTGGAGAATATAGAACATATCTTAATGAATGGTAATTGGGACGTGAAACCCCAACTTCAAATTTCTACATGGTCACACATAATCTAAATCCATTTATAATAAATTTAGGTTTATTGTTTATATTTATAAGATAAAAATTAATATTTACACTAATTATAACCATTAATTAATTATTTTTTATTACCTATATATTATTATTTTTATTTAATATTCATGTGTTATTTTTTTTATTTTTCCAAGTATGCTTCAATTTAGTAGTTTCAATCCTTGATCCATGATCTTGGTTTAATCACCTTCATAACTTGCATGAAGATGTATAATATGTTTTATATATAGTTATTGTGTCCCATTTTTATTTCATGGAACTTATCATGATGATTTACAAGGAATTATGGAAAATATCATTATTAGTGAATATTGAAATAATAAAATAATTGAATTTATTGGTGAATATATTTTGGATTATTACCATTATAGAATTATGAAAACATCCAATATAAATAATTATTAGAAAATATTATCAATAATTATGTTTTATTATCCATTCATGAAGTAAATGTTATTACATTGTTCACGTAGGTGGTAAAATCGCCCCAAATAAGAACAAGTTATATCAATTGAATGAATATGAAAATGTTATTGTATTGTAATAATATAAATTTTATATAATAATAATTATTTCACAAACATTTAGTCATAGATATAAAAAATATTTAATAAGAGTTAGATAAAAATGATAAAAAGGAACGATTAAGGATATGGTAACAATTATGATACCTACTTAAATGTTATATTATAGAGCTTCTAGGACATGGTGGATTTGGGGACACTTATTTTAACTAGAGACTCATAAATGTGAAATAAGAAATATAGGGTTATAATTTTTGTAGGTGATCAATAATAAATCAAGGAAAAATGAAAGAGTTGAAATGGGGATAGAAGGGGTTATTTTATAAGATAGATTTAGTGAGATTTTTAAAAATTTCCATTCATTAATTTGAAGGTAATGAGTTTTTTGGCATGTAAAGTTGATCTAAAGTGGATAAATAATGGTAAATTGATGATGGTAGATCTAAAATTACCCCATATACTCATTTAAAGATAATTGTTTCTGATACTTTATATCTTTACCTCTGAATTTAACCTTTCTATATCATTTTATTCTTTACTATGCTAACAAATTCTTAAAATAATATCTTATTTTTATGATTGAAAATGAAATTGGATTTGTAGATAATTTCTAGTAAATGATTAAAATCATACAAATCATTTAAACTAATTCATTTTCTAAATATGAGGAATTCTACTTTTAAATAAAAACATAAAATATATGGAAATTTTATTTTTATAGAAAAACGATTATTTGAACATTATGTTATATTAAAATTATTTCATACCAATTACTAATTAAATGCATGTTAATATATTAGTTTATTCATTAATGTAATAATTTTTTCTAAAATCATCCTTTAAAAGTGATCAATTAAAATAAAAAATAGAACACTTGAAAAAATAATTCTTTTAAAAATATCCCCTTTTAACATTAAATAATTTTAATCAAAACCTATTATAATTAATTATTTATCATCTGACTATTTAATTTTATCAATTTATTTTTATTATAATGTTTATATTAATTTAATAATGATGTTAAATCCTCTTTTAATAATATTAATAATAATATGAAATGAATAAAAATTAATATATTTTTTATAATAAAACATTTTAATGAATGCATGTATTTTTTTATTTAAGAAATATGTATTATATATGAATAATAATATTTTTAATTTGATACTAACAATATAAAAATTACTTTACATCTTGGGTACAAGTATATCAAACAACTGTATATCCAATGATCAGATATCCAGAGACCATATTTCCAATAACTATATAACCAATGACTATATATATAGTGATTGCATTATATTAAAATAAATACACCTCTTCTTGGAATATCAATATGATGATGATTTCAACTTCGTTGTATTTTTATTTACTTTTGGTTTTATTCCTTTCATATTTTTACTATTTTCTTCATTTTCATATTTTGTAATTTATTTCATTCTATAATTTAAAATTCTACTATATTGAAATAACAAATTATTAATTATAGTATGGTGTTGTGTGTATAATAAGCTATCGAACCCAAAGGTTTTATTTTATGTTTAATACTTACTAAAACCATTGGGTTTTATAGTTAATGTAGTGGATTGTTATCATATAAAAAAACCTTAAAACATTCCTAAACCAAAGAAATGTGATTTTATAATTCTTCATTATTGTCACACAATACATCATTCACCCATCATAAAATAAGATATGAAAAAAACCCCACATATGAATTTAAAGATTTAGGGAATATCTTTATATAGGTTAGAATTTTAATGAATTGGTTCATTGAAATTTCAAAGGAAACTAATTTAGTGGAGTGGAAAATGACTCTATGTGCACATAGCCTGTGTAAGCAAGAGAAATTGGAGTTGGATGCACTATTCTAGGGATGATCAGTACATATGATTTATCTTGGCGAGGTAATATTATATAATATAAAATTTACATGATTCATGCACATTCATTGGATATTAATAATTAGTAAGAATATATGAATAAACGATAATTTTTGACTCCAATCACTAAAATGAATCATAGGATTTTAAATATGATTATTTATAGGGAAAAAACTCGTATGTTGTAAAAATTGTAATTACCATTGACATGGATTTTCAGTAAAATCACAAAAAAAATCAATACCTAAACGATTAATAATTTTGTGATTTAATTTCATAAAATTTAGATATGGAGAAACTTTTATTTTACATATTTTAAATGCTAAATTGATGTTATGTATGAAGAGGGATTGGTTGGAAGACATGGAATCTAAATTTTAGTGTTTCATTATTATATTTTTTTGTGGGTATCAATAATTCATATAGAGTTGTTAGTGTATAGACATCAATAACCTGGCGGCCCACTTAGATATCAAGTGGCATATTTAAGAATCTAGTCATATATTTTAACCCCCAAATAATATGAGGAATTTTGGTATTTTATAATGTATTTTCATAAACCCCATTTTAGGTTCTTTTTCTACATTGTTCTAATTGAGGGGGAGTCATCCCCCCTGTCTCCCTCTTCTCATTCACTTCTTAATTCATTATTATGGGTGGTTTCAATGAGTTTAGATCACCTATAAATGTAAAATTTCGTCACACTTTTTAATTCATATTTTCACTCATGTGATATATAAAGGTTTGGTTTTCGATTTTTTTTGAATATTTCTCTATGGAAGAGTGAAAATCAATCATCTTTGATTGTTAATTTTTTCATTGGATTGAGGATACTAATATATGAAGAATGTGGTTCCATTTCAATTTTAGTAAAGGAGGACTTAAACCATGATACCTGACAACGGTCTATTATTATTGATGATTTTCACACTGGGATAACACCCATGAATCATGTGAAATTTGGATGTCTAGAGTGAGAGTGGAAAATTATGGTAGTCCATATGAGGTATGTAATGAAAAAATTATTATGAAAATACTATGGGTTTCGTATGTGACATGGTTTGTGAGTGTGGGTAATCAGATCATAGATACATGAATAAGTATCCATAGGGATAAACATATTGTGATAAATTAAACAAATAATATTAGGATTGGGAGAAATGTTCAAGACTAGGTTATGTTATTTTAAGATCATTAGTGATTGTATTTCCTTGATATACTGTGTTTATATTTATATAATTATCTCTAATTTGGTGACCAAACATGAGATAAAATAAAACAGGTTATAATATTGTCTCTTTTGAGCATGTTTTAGGTTTTTAATGAGTATATAATAACTGGTTTATGGTTATATGATAACTTCTCTTATATATATGTTTGGTAAATAGTTCATGTAATTTTCTTAGAAGATGAGTTACACATTAGTAAAATTTAGTGATTATTGAATGGGTTGGGATGTCATATGCCTTGTGATGTTTTATAAATCCAAATAGATTAATTTATTGAATGAATACTAGTGGGAAGACTTCTTAACGAAAGGTTCACAATGTGGGGATAATATATAGAAATGATGATTAAAGAGGATATAAGGATATTAGATTTCATATAAATTGATCGAGCGGATTTTTGGTGAATAATTATGAATTTTAGTGAATAATAAATTTGATATACCATTGGTTGGATTGTTATATACATTTTTACATAGTTAATCTAGATAATTGAGTTGTAAGGATGATGAGTGATAAAATATTAGATTAGTGATCTTCTAATAGGAGGTCATTAGGAATTAAGAGCTATTTTTATGATTTAAAAGACCTAATTATAGAGTCCAGGGGTGCATTTGATACATAATATGGATAAGTTGTTATTAGTCTCTGAGAAATTGTGTTGTATAATTAGATATAAGTGTTTATTTTCTGATAATTTTTTTCTTATGTCAAATGTATTTCTGATATTATTTTTGTGTGTTTAGTTGGAATTATAGAGGGATATCTCCATCTCAATTACTCTAAGTATGAATAATGAAAAGGGGACCAAAGATGTGTTGGTTCCCTAAAATGTGAATAAATATATGGGGAAAACCTTATTTTTGATACTCCATTGTGTGGAAGTTATAATTAAAAGGGAGGAAGATTCATGAAAATATGTCCCATTTTATGGATTGTGATTACATGGCTAATACTTTTGTGAGGATCTTTATGGTGTGAAATATACTAAGAATATGATAATGATTTTTTTTCATGGTACCCCACAATTTTTCTCATAATGGAATGGTTTTGGGAATGGGAAAAAATATGCTGGTTCATGCATCATAGTGGATCATTAAGCATATGATGGAGAAGATTTTCTATTCTATGATAAGTGTTATGTTTTTTCTTATCATATTTTACATGAACCAATATATTTATATTATTGTTTATAATAGGGGATCCATTTTTATTTTCTTTTTAAGTTTCATACTCACAGTATACACATGAAACTTCATAAAAATTCACACCATATGTTTAACATGAAGTACATAGAAATAGATATAATGAAAATATTTAGATGAAGTAGTGTGATGTTGATGTAGAGATGGTTCTAAGGAGAGGTCTATGACCTATTAATATTTTTCTATCCTTATTTAATTTTTATTATAATTCCTTATATATTAATGGATTATTCATTAGTCACACTTTTGATGCATGACTAGTTTTATTTTTAGGGAATACATATCATTGCATGGTGTATGCAATTATATACAGTAAGTTATACCCAATGACTTTATATATGTACTTTGATATTATATTTTATTGTGTTATTTTATTTAATATTATTTATGGCTATGATATCAAGGTTATAGCCTCCTTAATGCTTATTATTGACCTTATCCCCTATTTAGAGGAATCTAACACGCGGAGAGTCATATATTAGGTCTTATGTAATCTTATCTTGACCAAGAAAGCTGAGATAAATAATTATATATTAAAATTTCAATATTATAATTAATGTAAGGTTGGGTTCAAAACTATCACGGTGAGATTATAGTTCTTTTTAAATTCACGTGTAGAAGGGAACACACTGATAAGTATTTTAAAATAAGACTATAATCCCACAAATAATGATTATGTCTCATAATATAATCATTCCCAATTTCATAGAATATTATTTTATTTATTTGTTTTACATATATTTTAGATTTATTAGATTAAAATTTTTTATTGCTGAAAAACTATGGAATATCGATGCCCAACCACATACTGGTAAAAAATGGTTAGTATTGTATAATGAAAAACATAAATTATAGTAAAAAATAACGAAAATAATGAATAAAAAATAGAAAAAGATTTTGGTTCTAAAAAATATTATACAATCAGAGAAAAACTAGTCCTAAATTCACAAAATTAAACCCATTTATACACATAATAAACTCAATAATAATTCAATGGAAAATGTACTATTTTATAAATGAAGTAAGAAATAATCCAAAAAATAAATGATGAAAAGTAAAAAATTATTTAGAATAATATTTTTTATACTAATTCTATTATATTAGAGATATATCATTTCTATTAATAACAAAAAATCATTTTGGAAATAATTATGGGCACCATGATACAATGATTTCAAAAATTGGATAGAATTAAGTATTTTATGAACATTCTATTGAGCACCATAGTGGACCAACTAAGATAGGGTTTGATATAACAAAAGGACTAAATAAAAATCAGGATTAGGAATAAAAAACCATAGGATATATTAAACTCAAAGGTAATATTGGTGTGGTCTATCCAAAATGTTCAAACAAAAAACATGATTGAGATATTTAGAAGGGTTTTTTAATATTCCACAGGATTGAATGATTTATCCATATATTTTATAATATATAAATACCATGGAATATAAAATTTCACATGAAACAATTTCTCATCATGAAACATGTCATTTATTAGAATGCTAATTTATGATTTAAAGAACGATGATGGATTTATCCTATTAATATGGTTAGATTCTATATTTTTCTCTCATTAACATATATAATTTATATGATAACTCACGAAGTATCAGAAGACTGAATATGATAGGACTTGTTATATATTCTAATTTAATAATGATCAATAAGTGTGATGGATGAACAAAAAGAGAAAAATATCACTAGACTCTATAAGAAAATCCATGAATTTATCTAAAGAAAATAAAATTTCAAAAAATAATAGGTATGGTGTAATTTTCTTGTAAAAATTATGATATGTGTGTGGTATCTACGATGACATGTGTATATTTATCTAAAGACAATTATATATCTTCTCTAATTATATAGTTGAAAAATATTATATGAACTCAAATGCTAAATAATTCCAATAACATTAGATAATTATGTGTAGAATAAAAATCTTTCAAAATCTATTAAATTCATCTTGAAATTTCATATAAAAAATTAAAACATATTTATAGATTAATTAGAAGAGGGTGTGATTAATATTACTAAATTAATGATTAAATGATATCCCATTTTTTATTTTTTTATTTAGATAAATTCCAAATAAATGGAATTTTTAAGTGAGATTCTATATACAACATAGAAATAACATTTATTATAGTTTAATTTAATATTATTTTAAATATATAATAATAGGTTACACTAAAAGTATAATGAATATCCCAAATAAGAACCCATGAATAGTGAAATATTCCATAAATACATCAATTAAATTCTCAAAATAATATTAATAATACCGACCATGCATCAATGGATTGTACCAATAGTATTTCAATGAACTTTGTACCATACTTCTATATTAAAATGTGAAAAATAAATTCACGAAGGTGTTATTTTCTGATGATAGATATATACTTACCCAACAGCAACAATAATATTTGTTAAATTAGTGATAAAGAAAAACTGTTTTTTATATTATACTTGTATAGTCAATGATAGTCTATAAAAACACACAAGGTATTCTATATATTGTCTGGTACTAATACATTATTTTTATTTTTAATAATTCTTAGATAAAATTTATTTGGAACTGCATTCACTAGACTAACCCATTGTCTAGTAGATATTGGGTTTGTGATCACAAACCAATAATAAATATACCTTATTTTTAAAAACATCAATAATGTCTTATTTTTTATATTTTAAGGGTTCATAATCTTTTATAATAAAATTTAATCAAATATTATTTTTAAAATTTTACGCTCTCAAAATTGAAATTATATCAATTGGGAAACCTAATTCTTATTAATACTCCTTTAAAATGTAAAACAAAAATTCATGATTTGGAATAAGTGGACTAGATATAACAATTGGAAACATGATGAAATTAAAAAGATATATATATATTTTACTTGCAGGAGGTAGTTATAGTTACTATTTAGAATATTATTGATACCAAGATACCAATTCATATTAGATAAATAATAATACATAAAATTGTGATATATAAAAATATCTCCTGAATAATGTAAAATGTTTCCACAATATCAAATAAAAAAATCCTCAATGATATATCCAGATTAGTTTTCAAACTATATAATGGTCTTCCACTTTTCAATTTCTAATTAAAAAATTATATTCACTTTTTCACTCACTTAATTTGTAATAGACTACTAAGAAAAGAAATAATTAGATAACAAAACATATTATTACATTATTCATTATGCTATATGAGGGAAATAAAAATCATCTAAACATAAATAATTGAGAATAATATTTGAATATCCCTGAATGTACTAAAGCATTCATTATTCCTCTCATGAGTACCCTAAATCTTTACATCCATGTGTAATAACTATAAAATATGTTTTAATGAATATTATATACACTTATTTTATCTATTTGGTACCTTTTTAATCTTATTTCTATTTTAAAATTTCTTTAATTAATAAAATTATATATAATGACAAAACTACACTCTTTCCCTATTCTTTGAGGGAATTTTGAATTTGAAATAAAAAATTAAATACTAACTTCAACTTCCTAATTTTCCCAATTCATTCAATGCCATTGAATGAATATGGACTTTTTAGTTACCCTTTATAATATTTAGGGACTCAAAAATTCATGTTTAAGTAACCCATGTGTGAATTACAAGGATACATTATCAAATAACACTCAACATTGTATTTTTATATTAACCGTGGAATGGTAAGGTTTTCATAACACAAGTATCCTTTAATAATCAAAACTGATTTGTAACCAATCTTGAAATTTGACCATATAGTTATGATAAAAATATAATGCTTTTCCAAATTTTCCTCCATGTTAGGGGCCAAGACTAAATATATATTTCTATTCTCTTAGAGCTAATAATTGACCACTTAGTCTTTTATATCATGGCCACTTATCATTGAACATGACCTAATATTCTCTATTTTACCATCACTTGTCAAATATTATGGCCATATTTCATCTTATCATGACATAATTATTCTTTATTGTGGTGGAAAAAGATATTTTTTCAAAAAATGTGTTTAGAATAAATATTTACTTGTATATAAAAGAAATTTTATTTTACTTATAAGTCCATTAAATCATTTAGACTCCACTATTGAATAATGTTTTCTATCTATACCCAAAACAACTTAAAAAGACACCCTTAAAGTTTAGACTATTTTAATGAAATTCCAAACTCCCAAAATAATATTAAACTTATCTGAATCATCATAATCCTTCTGATTTTTTTTATTAATCAAGTATTGAAAAATGTTTTGAAAAAATATATACAAAATTAACAAAAATCATATTTGACTCACTACATCTTCAATTTTTTTTCCTATTTATAATAAATCATTTCATAGGGAACCTAACTATTAATCATCTTCATATACTAACAATACCCCTTTATATTTTTACCATATAATGACCATATGTGTCTCTAACTTATCAATGAATCATTATTCAATCATTCTTTGACTACATGATAACTATTAAGGTTGTAAATAAGAATAATGAATTACAATATCAAATATCTCTATATACATAACTCGTATTTACTTTTAAAAGACCAAAAATAAATCATTTAAAAATCAATTTACTCAAAACTATTCATATACATGTTCAATGAAAAATTCCTTCACACATACTACATGAAAAATTAATATTAGTTCAAAAATCAACAAATTCAAAAAAACACACTAAAATCATATCTATACACATAAATTTCACATGTAGACATTGAAAATACAATTTTAACATTTTGAAAAAATCTTCCCAATTATTTAATCCAACTTAACAACAAATTTTGGCCCCATTATTATAATATTTTTTTGATATATGTTTCTATATTTCTCACCCTATAAAAAATATCCAATGAACAAGTGATGTATTTGATGGAATATAAAACCATATCCATGGAAATTCCATGGTTGAACTCCCATAATGAATCTAATTTCGTGAAACACCTCTTCAATTAGTTATTTGGTAAAAACAATATATTACTTTTTCACTTAATATGGGTGAAATCTAGATTTAACATGCCTTGTTGATCCATTTACTTTATAATGTGGTACTTGACACCTATGAAGTTTTATTGATAAATATAGACAAGATTCCATGAAATATTTACCACACATTAATTATAATATCTCATAAGTCATGGTAACTTCACCACAACATTGAGATCCTAAAATTGATTTTTAATACCAATTAATTGGGTTGTTTCTTTAGTTGATACAACAAAGTACACATCTATCTTACATAAATTAATTTAACATTTATTATTTTTGTTCCAACATAGAAAATTTACCCCAATAAGAATTCACCACTTGATATAGAATTTATCTTATCAATACTTCATTCCCAATCATCATTGTCAGATCCGTAGTGATATAACATTAATTTATAATATTATAGTCTAAAATCAAGATTAACATTGATTTATATTATAATTTACTTCATATCTTTGATGTGATATTCTTTTTTGTTACAGTTTGACACCTTGTACATAGTGTAATAACATATAGGATTTTAGGTCATGATAATATCAAATAGATTAAGAATAGGATGATTTTTATAAACATGGGATGGTTAACCTTTTTACCTTAACATTAGAGTTTTTTTCTTCTATAATATGAGCAGTACCTCCCTTTATATGATCCACACAAAAATTCTTTAAAAAATAATATTTTTCTTGAGAAAGTGATATTTGGTCGTCTAATTCAGAGATTTAAATCCCAAGAAATAATTCACCTCTGCCAATAAATAAATCTTGAATAAATTTTTCATATGTGATGAACACTCCTTAAATATGCATACATAATTTTCAGAAAATATTATAACATTCACATTTTTGAAAATAGTGAGAGGTATATCATTACTTTCCTTAATATAGGGGATGTTGTCTACTCTATATTTATTAAATTAAATACCTTAAAATATGATCTAAATAATGAATATCATTCCCTTAGAGATTCATTAAATGATAAAAAAACCTTCTTCAACCAAATAATATTACTTAATAACCTCTAATAAATAGTTCTATTATTTTTTCAATACACACATCCACTTTAATCTCACCTTTAAATAATTCCAACTTAAAAACAATTGGGGAAATATTGCATCACATTTGAGTATCAATAGAAAAGAAAATACTTATGTTATCAATCCATGATGTGGAATAAAATGTATCACCCAATTAAATCATTGAATCTTAATAATAACCTTTATACATGATCCATACATTTCTAGTGAACATGATATGCTATTTTTTAACTATTTATAGAAAAATCACTTTATTCTAATACATTATTATTCATCAACTATGTAAACAAATTCCAAGGGGTTTCCTTCTAAATCTGATTTAGTTATTTGTTCCTAGAATCCACTCCATCTTGGTGAAAATTCTTTACTAAAAATTCCTTCTCCAACTTGAGATAATAATGAGGTATTCATTACTATCCTAAAATTTCTCCTCATTTAATCCTATTATCCTTGATAAAAAATTATATTCTATACCTCCATATTATTTCTATACATCACATGAATTAATTTTTTTATTATGTAAAACATGAAATGGTTTAGTCAACACATTTTACATGAGGATCACATGAATTTTATGAATTTCTTGAAATATCAGCATGTATTTCAATAAAGTTTGGTTCATATCTATCACTCTAAGAACAATTTATTATTTTATACACATAATAAATTAGTTTTAATGAAAATATTCATCATTAAAATGTATAATATTCCATGTTCCACTATTTTGTTACTGATATTTCATTTATATTAGAGGATAAAGATGGAAATTTTCACCAACAAAACTTTGTTAAAATATTCTACCGATGCCACCATTCATGTTGATTATAAGAGGGATTCTAAACACCGTAATGTACCTCATTATTTTAGTCTTGTTATAGTATATTTTATAAGGATTGTTTTTGAAATTTGATGATATAAGAAATGATTTTGAATATGCAATACTACTACAATATCTTACATCCAAAATAACCATGAAGTTGTTTGAGTTGGTTCCCTAGAACAAACTTATTTATACTTTATGATAACCAGTATTAATAGTTTTTAATATTAATAAACCCCTTATTACATAATGATTTTTCTTCTATATGACGTAGTATGTGATAATGTCTAAAGAGTAGCTTTCAAATTAAAATTTCTTAGAAGTTCCACAATATAATGATAACCTATAAGTTCCAAGATATTATTCAAAAATATATGTTCTATAGCTAGATTAAATAATTTTAGGGGAAAAAGTGATTCAGACTATCAAGGGTGGAGACTCATAGGATGTTGAGGCATCTTTTCATGGTATAGATCCTTGGTAATATCCACTATAGCATATTTTAAGAGCTAGAACCACTAGTAGTAAATCCATATTTACATGTGTTATTAGATGATCCTATCTAAGAACATGTTTATTGATCCATATATTTTAATAATATTATTAATGATTATTATAATTTGTGTACTTCGATGTATTAAGGAAAACCATGATGACATATGTTCGTGATGAGGTACGATACGTTGGGTGCATCACTAGTAATATTTCATTAATTAATATTGAAAGTATAATGACCCATAATTTACAAACATTGTTATTACTTTATAATTTAAGAATTATTATTACAACATAGAACAAAACCACAACAGGACCGTATAGGTATAGTGTCTTTAGAAACTGGGAAACATAAACAACTGGTTCATAAAACATCTACATTGTCTCCCATTTATTTCATCATATCTAGAATCCCTTTTTGGCATATATTACATAATAACCTTCTTCCAGAAATGGGGAAAAGAAAACATACAAAAGGGTGAGCTCAAATGCTCAGTAAGGGTAAACGAAAGAAATATCAATCACATTATATTCATAGGAACATATCATTTTGGAAATCTTAACCTACAAAAGAGATTATAATTTCATAACATGGGATAAATTATAGTAGTGAAATGTAATCCCAATAATCATAAAATAAAACATGAAAGTTTTTGGAATACACACATAATCATAGAGAATCATTTCTTAGTAGTCAAGACTCATTTCCAAGACTATCATAGCGGTCAAAGTCCATTTTTGAACCGAGTTCACTCCTCGTTTTAGTCCTGTATCACTGAACCAGATTAACCTGCCTTTCTAGCCATGTCTATCTCATGAGATGTAAATCTTTATCCAATGCATTGGAGGGATATATAGGTCCCACCCATTTCATAATGGTACCGTTCTTATGTGTTCCACAAGATCATAAATCATACATCATTGCATAACCCATGTAATAAAAATGGGATTCTTAAACATCATGCCATCATAACATAATCCATATTAGATAAAAGGACATCATAAAAATAATTCAATCATAACACAATCAAATAAATGTAAAAATAGGAATATAAATAGAACCCTATATCATCTTATATGGAAAATTTTTTTGATAAAACACTTGAACCTCATTCTTGAGTAAAATATCCTTTCTACTTAAAAAGAATTTTTCCTTTCTTAACATGTCATAAAATTTTAAACTAAAAGAAGTTGATTGAAAATAAACTTGAAAACATGTAAAGGAAGCTTCATGGAAATAATGTTCTATGAATCCATTCATGTCGTATAAGTTAAAAAAACTTTCTTCTCGTACTTTGGCTAGAAAAGTCAAAAAGTACCTTGTTCTAAAAACAATAAAAGATCCCTTTCATATCTTTTACTAAAAACTCACCAATGGGTAAAATTGTATTTAAATTTTTTTTAGGATAGAAATAATATTATATATTGATGAAACATGGATGTGGATGATAAATATGCCCCAGTAATTACCGAAGTATAAGCAATCTCGGATAAAAATTGAGATTGCGAGATTTTCCCTTACCTTAGGTCCGATTTGCTTCGTATGTGTCCGAACCTCCTGTATAATGATTTAAATAATGTTATTGACTTATTCCAGAATCTTTCTCATTGTTATTATATCATATACGGTCATGTTCTTAGCTTCTTATTACAAATATTTCATTGCTACTTGTTATTCGGGTGTTTATTGCTTTTTGTTCTTATGCGTGTTTTGTCAAATAAATTCTTATTATTATTTTTAGGTTATAGATAACTCATTTCCAGAATTGTATTCATGTAATATATATCATATTTATTCATTCAATTTATTTATATAATCTTTATGCATCGAAGATCATGTAGAACGAGTCGCATCACATCGTGGAGGCGGTAGGTCGTACGTACGCACATGCGATGATATTGTTCCCATGATCGTGGAATTGTATTGAAGTGTACGTATACTATTTCAGAATCAATATCACTTTAAAATAATTATATATATCTATTCTTTACACCATTATACCCATCCAAGTAAGGTGGTGGTGGAAAACAGATTACACCACGGCGTGGAGACGGTATTCCGTACTTACGCACGCGCGGTGATTTTGTTTTCCGTAGGATGGGTAGAAGGTGAAATAGGGTTGTTTCATATGTATAATAACATATCAGTATATGAGTGATACTGAAGTTATTACTTCATAATGAAACAACTAAAGAAGAAGAAGTAGAAGAAGAAATAAAGTTGAAAGAATCGGTAACGAACATTACCTCTTCCTTGAAGCGCCTCTTCTTAACCTCCTCTTAGGGCACTAAAGATGGTATTTTAAGAGTTCCAGGACCTCTAGGATGTTTCTAGGGAAGTGGAGAAGAGAAATTGGCATGGTTTATCCGATATTGAAGGCTCAAAGTGGTGTGAGGAGGAGAGGGAGGAGGTTCCCTTTTATAAGGGAGGAGAGGGGCACCTTTGGAATTATAAGAAGTATTAATTTATAATAAATTCTAACCCCACTTAAAAACCTCCAAAAATGACTCAAATCCGAATAATATATGATATAGGGTTGTAATATCATCAAACAATAAAATTTATAAATGTTTGGAATTTATTTTAAACATTATCAACATGATTTATCAATTTAATTTTATTTGTGGTAATAAAATTCTAAATTTTAAATCATTATAAATAATTACATATTTGTTTTGAATTGTCCATAATTGTATAATTTATTACATTTTAGACCATATAAATTTAAATTTATAAATTTTAAATATTTTTGTGATTTTTAAACAATTTTATAATATGTAATTTGTATAAAACAACAATAGTGTCAATTTTGACACTATTTATTTATTTGAATTTAAATAAAAGATACACAGAAGATATGTTATAACTAAAAGATTTAATAGATTCATAACATGTCATATTTATCTAGAAAATTAGTGGATCTTATTAAATAGTTTATATAAAATTTATTTTAATACTTTTAAAATCATTTATTTGATAATTCAATCAATAAAATAATTTCAACATCACTATTGTGTCACAATTAATGATAATAATTTAATCCTTAAAAATTATAAATAAATTCACATGATTTAGATACTTTTTTTATATTTCTGGGGACTATTTATATCAGAAGTTTTATGATGTTTATCACAAAATTAAAATTATTACACTTATAAGATTTAAGAGAGTGAAATGTTGTCACTTTCTTTGGTTTTAATAATAATTATATTATTTCATGGTCAAAAGTAAATTAAATGAATCTAGTCCAAAACTTAGGTTATATGGGTCTACTTTTATTCATCCAATAGGATTTTGGCAAGTGTTAGGGTAATTTTATAATCTTATTATTACTCTTAATTACCCGATTTACCTTTAACTATAGTAAATAAAAATTACCGTAGTTACTATTCATAATATAAAAAAAATTAACCTATTAACATAATTTGGACCCACTGAATCCAAATATGGAATACATTTTTAAAAATTCAAAACACAGAAGTTGCAGTAATTAATTTAAAATTAATCCCATTGTTAAGAAAATGGGTTTTAAATGTTAAAACATTTCCAAAGATTGAAATGTTTTTACCTATGAATTCAATGTGAAATTAATGGTAATGAAATAAATTATTTTAAATGGTAAAAATATATTCCATTTATACTTTAAAACCATTTAATATTATAATTTAACCATATAAATTATTACGATGAAAAATTTGTTTTTCATTAAAATATAGCATGTTTTTACTATTCATTAAAATATGAAAGTTATCAGAATAATATGAAAAATTTATCCAAAGTAAATTTTTATATCCTGATTCCAATGAATAATTTTATTTTTTCAAATTGAACTTATAAACATGTCAAAAACTAGATTTAAATTTGGTGCTCCATCAAAAGGCGGTAAAACTGCATTTTTTGAAAAATACTTATTTTACCCGAAAAAATTATTTTGTTCTCATACCATGTTCTAGAAAATGTGTAAGATGAATAATAATTTTATAAAATTTAAAATTTAGTTAATAATATTCATAGCGGCTAGTTTATATAATATATTGTTGTTTAGTGAAACTCGATATTACGTACAACACACGCTATCGAGGAAGGCTGCTTTTGCGTATAACGCAAGCCAAGCTAGCGTTGTGTGTTGTGAAAGATTACTTTGATGTTGCATATAAAATAAGATATAAATAAAAAATATAATTCTCATAAAATATCAGGGTATTAAATTCTACCCCCCCTTAAAATGAATTTCGCCCCCGAAATTCGTCACTCCGTAACAAACAAATGAGGATACCTCTCTCTCATCATATCCTCAAGCTCCCATGTAGATTCTTCTAATTGGTGGTTCCTCCATAAAAATTTCACCAAGAGAGTGGTCATATTCCGTAGAACCTTTTTTCTATGATCCATAATCTCTATCGGCTGTTTTTCATAAGAAAGATCTTGCTTCAGTGGTACAATTTCTGAGCTGAGTACATGTGAAGGATCGGGTATGTACTTTCTCAGGAGAGATTCGGTGGAAGTGCCAATTGGTAAGCTACCTTCCCAACATGATCCAGTATTTTAAAAGGACCGATATACCTAGGGCTCAGCTTTCCCTTCTTTCAAAATCTCATTTCTCTCTTCCAAGGAGATATTCATAAGAACACTTTATCACCAACTTCAAACTCTAGGTCTTTTCTTCAATTGTCGGCATAACTTTTTTGTTGACTCTGAGCTGCCCTTATGTGTTGTTGAATAGATAGGAACTTTTCTTCCATCTCACCAACAAGATCAGGTCCTAATAGATTTCTTTCCCCAACTTCATCCCAACAAGTTGGAGTTCTGCATTTCTTTCCATAGAGAGCTTCATAAGGAGTAATCTGAATACTGGAGTGAAAGATATTATTATAAGAAAATTACAACAAAGTTAGGTGTTGATCCCAACCTCATTTGAGATCCATAGATCAATCTCTCAACATATCTTCTAGAGTTCGAATTGTCCTCTCAGACTGATCGTCTGTCTGAGGATGATAAGCAGTGCTGAAACTCAAATCTGTATCCAGAGTATACTGAAGACTTCACCAAAACTCTGTTGTAAACCTCGGATCCCGATTAGATATAATGGAAAGTGGTACTCCATGCAATCTTACCACTTCCTTTACATATATCCTGACAAGATGATCCAGAGAGAAATCCTCTCTAATAGCAATGAAGTGTGCCGAATTTGCAAGATGATCAACTATGACCCAAATAGCATTATTGCCTTTGGATGTTTTGGGAAGTCTAGTGACATAGTCTATAGTGATGTTTTCCCATTTCCATTCGGGTATGGGTAATGGTTGTAACATCCCCTTAGACTTCTATCTCTCAACTTTAACTTGCTGACAAACCAAGCATCGAGAGAAATATTCAGCAACATCTTTTTTCATGCCATCTCACCAGAAGTACTCTTCCAGGTCCTTATACATCTTCGTGCTTCCAGGATGAATAGAGAATGAAGAACTATGAGCTTCATCCAATATTTCCTTCTTTAATTATGGGATGGGAGGAACACAAACCCGATTCCTGAACCTTATTATCCCATCACAATCACGGTTGAATTTAGGAAAATTTCTCACCTTCTTTTGTAACTCTACATCTTCTTTTTGTGCCTCTTTAATCTTATCCTGTATAGATGGTTGAACATTCATTTGAGAAAGATAATATTTTACCCTTCCATTATAATTCCAATATCTATCCTTTGTAAATCCATAAATATTGGATCTTTTGTGATCCTCATCATGGATAATCTAGCATGGTATTGTCGACTTAATGCATCTGCCACCTTGTTTGCTTTCCCAGGGTGGTAATGAATTGAGCAGTCATAATCCTTAATCAGCTCCAACCATTTTCTTTGGTTCATATTCAGCTCCTTTTGTGTTAAAATATACTTTAAACTTTTATGATTAGTATAAATATCTCACCTTTCTCCATAAAGATAATGTCTCCAAATATTTAATGCAATGATTACTGCAGCTAACTCCAAATCATGAGTTGGGTAATTTTTCTCATGGATTTTCAACTGTCGTGAGGCATAAGCTATCACCATATCATTTTTCATGAGAACACACCCCAGTCCTTTCTTGAATGCATCACTGTAGATCACAAACCTTTATCCACTACAAGGCAGTGTGGGAATAGGTGAACTAGATAACCTTCTTTTTAACTCCTTGAAATTCTCTTCACACTCCTCCATCCAAATGAACTTTAATCCTTTTCGAGTCAACCTGGTGAGTGGATTAGATAATTGTGAAAAACCTTTCACAAAAAGTCACTAATATCTAGCCAAACCAAGAAAACTTTGGATCTCAGTTACTGTTGTTGGTCTCGACCATCTTTCGATAACCTCTGTTTTTGCTGGGTCCACAGATATCCCCTCTTTTGAGATTATGTGACCCAAAAATTCAACTTTTTGAATCCAAAATTCACACTTGGTAAATTTGGCATAAAGCTTCTCCTTTCTCAGGGTCTTAAATAAAATTCTCAAGTGATATTCATGTTCATTCTTTCTCTTTGAATAGACAAGAATATCGTCTATAAAGACTACCACAAACTGATCAAGATAGTCTCTAAAGACTCTATTCATCAGATCCATGAAGATAGAAGGGGAATTAGTAAGACCAAATGGAATCACTATAAATTCATAGTGTCCATACCTTGTACAGAAAGTCGTCTTCAGTATATCCTCCCTTTTGACCCTTAATTGATGATAACCTGAACGAAGATCAATCCTGGAAAAGTATTAATCTCCGTGTAGTTGGTTAAATAAGTCATTAATGCCTGGGAGAGGATATTTGTTCTTGATAGTGATCTTGTTATGTTCTCGATAATCAATACAGAGTCTCATTGATCCATATTTCTTCTTAAAAAATAGAATAGGTGCTCCCCAAGGTGATTCACTAGGGAATATGAATCTCTTATCAAGATTCTCTTGGAGTTGCCTCTTCAATTCCTACAAATCAATTGGGGACATTCTATAAGGTGTCTTTAAAATAGGTAAAGCACCCGGTATGAGTTCTATTGAAAAATCAACTTCATGATTTGGTGGAAGACCAAGAAATTCCTCCGGAAAGACATCATCAAACTCTCATACAGTGGACATATTCTTAATTGTGAGTTTCTCTCCAACCATTTGAGATAAATAACCTTCATTTAGTGGAATCAAGACCCATAGGATGGATAAAATTTCCACTGGAAGGTTATGTTCATCCTTGCATCGATAGATGATCATAGATTGATCTGGAATATGAAATGTGACTTCCCTTATTTGGAAATTGATATGATTTCTATATAAATAAATCCAATCCATGCCAAAAATCACATCAAATTCCACTATAGGAAGGATCACAAGATTTTCAGGAATCACTTTCCCACAAACTTCAATAGGAGAAAAATTGTAAACTTCTGATGCAACTGTTGTGCCATTAGGGGTTGTTACAACTAACTCAATATCTAAATTCTAACTTAATATGGGAATACCCTTAGAAAAGTATTCAGAAATAAAAGAGTGGGTGGATCGAGAATCAAATAAAACATTTTCTAATTTAGAGTGGATGGTAAGTGTACCTTTCACCACTTCATTATCATACTCTACATCGCTGACAGAAATTTCATGGGACATTCCTTTGTATTTATACTTAAGAGTTTGTTGATTTCGATCATCATAAATAACCCTTGGATCAGGGAATTGATTGGCATAATTCCCCATTTCCTTGAACTTGTAACATTGAAGTGTAGGAGGTGAACTCTGTGTAGCCTTTTCTTTTTTCGCATCATTAGAAATCTTCTTCCCATCATTACAGCATTCAAATGCCCGATGACCTTCCTTTCCACATTTGAAACATTTACTTGTCTCTTTAGGAAAACTCCCTCCATGTTTCTTTCCACACTTTGAGCAAAAGGGGAAACTCATCTTCTTTTTAGTGTGGTCTTTAGATTTCCCTTTGAATTCCATTTTCCTCTTCTTATCAAACTCATATGACTGATGGGTTAATCCAATCTCCATCTCAACCTTGAGAGCACATCGAATGATTTTCTCATAGATGTTGAAGTCCCTTATGGCTAATGCCCTTCAATGACTTGGTTTTAATCCACTAAAGAATCGATCGATCTTAATCTTAGGTTGGATAATAATCCCAAAAGCGTACCTTGAAAGTCTTGTAAAAGTTTTTTCTTAGGTACCAAAAGATTCATCATCCTTTTGCTTCAGTTCAAGAAACTCTTTCTCTATCTTTATTTGAAGAATAAGAGGGAAGTACTTATTGAAAAATAAGTTCTTGAACTCGTTCCATTCCATGGACTCAATTTCATCCCTTTGCCTCGTATTCTATATTATATTCCACCATTGATCAGTTTCACCTTCCAAATGATATACTGCTAAGATGAATTTATCATGTTCAGAACATTAAAGAACTAAAAATATATTTTCAGTAGTACTGATCCATTGTTCAGTAACTAATGGATCAGTAGACCCCCTGAACGAGGGTGGACGCTGGCTCATGAAGGATTAAACAGAATTTTGCTTCTTCCTTTTCTCGTTTGGAAGTCCTGCATGATTCATAGCTTGAGAAAGATGTTTGAGCATGGATACAAAATTTTTCATTCTAGATCCCATAACATTTGGTTGCTTATGGGGACAATCATTTCATTGCCCGTTGCATTCCGCATTAACATGGTTCCTTCGGGTTCCAACCATTGACTAAAACCAAGAATAATAATGTGAGAAACACTAATTATAATAAGAAAACCACATAATCAAGAATAAAATTTCATAATCAAGGCCTTATCTTAGGTTGTTTATGGCCATTTCTAAAACACTAATATTGTGTTCTATTCTTAGACTTATCCTTAGGGTTCTTACTAAGGCTTTCACGTCCTAGTTTCCAAAGGTTGACTGTACCTTTCCTCTGATACCAACTATAATGACCCATACTTTACAAACATTGTTATTACTTCATAATTGAAGAATACTTATTACAACATAGAACAAATGCACAAAAAGGCCATATACGTATAGTGTCTTTAGAAACTAGGAAACATAAAAAACTGGTTCATAAAGGATCTACATTGTCTCTCATTTATTTCCTCATATCTAGAATCCCTTTTTGGCATATCCTACTTAATAAACTTCTTCCTGACCTAGGGAAAAGAAAACATACGAAAGGGTGAGCTCAAATTCTTAGTAAGGGTAAACAAAATAAATATCAATCACATCATATTCATAAGATCATATCATTTTTGAAATCTTAACCTGCAAAAGAGATCATAATTTCATAACACGGGATAAATCATAGTAGTGAAATGTATTCCAAATAATCATAACATAAAACATGAAAATTTGTGGAATACACACATAATCATAGAGAATAATTTCTTAGTAGTCAAGACTCATTGCCAAGACTATCCTAGCAGACAAAGTCCATTTCTGAACTGAGTTCACTCCTCGTTTCAGTCCAGTATCACTGAACCGGATTAACCTGCTTTTCCAGCCATGTATATCTCATGAGATATAAATCGTTACCCAATGCATTGGAGGGAGATATAGGTCCCACCCATCTCATAATGATACCATTATTATGTGTTCCACAAGATCATAAATCATACATCATAGCATGACCCATGTAATAAAAATCAGATTCTTAAACAGCATGCCATCATAACATAATCCATATAAGATAAAAAGACATCATAAAAATAATTCCATCCTAAAATAATCAAATTAATGTAAAAATAGGGATAGAAATATAACCTTATATTATCTTAGATGGAAAATAATTTTGATAAAACACTTGAACTTCATTCTTGAGGAAAATATCCTTTCTACTTCAAAAGAATTTTTCATTTCTTAATATGTCATACAATTTTAAACTAAAAGAAGTTGATTAAAAATAAACTTGAAAACTTTTAAAGTAATCTTCATGTAAATAATTTTCTATGAATCCATTCATTCCGTATAAGTTAAAAAAACATTCTTCTCGTACTTTTTCCGGAAAAGTCAAAAAGTACCTTGTTCTAAAAATGACAAAAGATTCCTTTAATATATTTTACTAAAAACTCACCAATGGGTAAAATTGGATTTAAACAATTTTATTAGGATAGAAATAATATTACATATTGACGAATCATGGATGTGGATGATAAATATGCCCCAGTAATTACCGAAGTATAAACAATCTCAGATAAAAATTGAGATTGCGAGATTTTCCCTTACCTTAGGTCCGATTTGCTTCATACATGTCCAAACCTCCTGTATAATGATTTAAATAATGTTAGTGACTTATTACATAATCATACTCATTGTTATGATATCATATATGGTCATGTTATTATCTTCTTATTAGTAATATTTCATTGCTACTTGTTATTCAGGTGTTTATTGCTTTTTGTTCTTATGCGTGTTCTGTCGAATAAATTCTTATTATTATTTTTAGTTTATAGATACCTCATTTAAAAAATGGTTTTAGTGCAATATATATCATATTTATTCATTCAATTTATTTATATAATCATTATTCATTGAAGATCATGTAGAACGAGTCGCATCACATCATGGAGACTGTTGGTCATACGTACGCACGAGCGATGATATCGTTCCCATGATCGTGGAATTGTATTGAAGTGTATGTATACTATTTAAGAATAAATATCACTTTTAAATAATCAAATATAGATATTATTTACACCATTATACCCATCCAAGTAAGGTGGTGGTGGAAAACAGATTACACCACAACGTGGAGACAATATTCTGTACGTATGCATGCGCAGTGATTTTGTTTTCCTTAGGATGGATAGAAGGTGATATAGGGTTGTTTCATAATTATAATAACATATCAGTATATGTGGGATACATATGTTATTACTTCATAATGAAAAAACTAAAGAATATGAAGTAGAAGAAGAAATAAAGTTGAAAGAATTGGTAACAGAAAATACCTCTTCTTTGAAGCGCCTTTTCTTAACATCCTCTTAGGGCACTAAATATGGTCTTTGAAGACGACCAGGACCTCTATGATGTTTCTAGGGAAGTTTATAAGAGAAATTGGTAGGTATTGGATGAGATTGAAGGCTCAAAGCGGTGTGAGGAGCATAGGGAGGAGGTTCCCTTTTATAAGGGAGGAGAGGGGCACCTTTGGAATTATAAGAAGTATTAATTTATAATAAATTAGAACCCCACATAAAAACGTCCAAAAATGACTCAAATATGAAGATTAGATGATATTGGGTTGTAATATCATCAACCAATAAAATTTAGACATGTTGGGAATTTATTTTAAACATTATCAACATGATTTATCTATTTAATTTTATTTGTGGTAATAAAATTATAAATTTTAAATCATTATAAATAATTACTTATATGTTGTGAATTGTCCATAATTGTATACTTTTTTACATTTTCGACCATATAAATTTAAATTTATAATTTTTAAATATTTTTGTGCTTTTTAAACAATTTTATAATATGTAATTTTTATAAAATAACAACAGAGTCAATTTTGATACTATTCATTTATTTGAATTTAAATAAAATATATACACAGAAGGTATTTTTGAAATAAAAGATTTAATAGATTCATAACATGTCATATTTATCTTGAAAATTAGTGGAGCACATTAAATAGTTCATATAATATTTACTTTAATACTTTTAAAATCATATATTTGATAATTCAATCAATAATATAATTTCTTCATCACTATTGTGTCATAATTAATGATAATTATTTTATCCTTAAAAATTATAAATAAATTCACATGATGCAGATAATTTTATTATCTTTATGGGTACTATTTATATCCTAAGTTTTATGATGTTTATCACTAAATTAATATTATTTCACTTATAAGATTTAAGAGAGTGACATGTTGTCACTTTCTTTGGTTTTAATAATAATTATATTATTTCAGGGTAAAAAGTCAATGAAATGAATCTAGTCAGACCCTTAGGTGATATGGGTCGACTTTTATTCATCCAATAGGATTTTTTCAAGTGTTAGGGTAATTTTATAATCTTATTTTTACCCTTAATTACTCGATTTACCTTTAACTGTAGTAAATAAAAATTACCATAGTTACTATTCATAATATAAACAAAATTAACCTATTAACATAATTTGGACCCATTGAATCCAAATATGGAATCCATTTTCCAAAATTCAAAACACAGATGTTGCAGTAATTAATTTAAAATTAATCCCGTTGTTAAGAAAATGGGTTTTAAAGTTTAAACATTGCCAAAGATTGAAATGTTTTTACCTATGAATTCAATGTAAAATTAATGGTAATGACATAAATTATATTAAATGGTAAAATATATTATATTAATAGTTTAAAACCATTCAATATTATATTTTAACCATATAAATTATTGAGATGAAAAAAGATGTTTTTAATTAAAATATAGCGTGTTTTTACTATTTATTAAAATATGAAAGTTATCAGAATAATATTAAAAATATAATCAAAGTAAATTTTTATATCCTGAATCTAAAGAATAATTTTATTTTCTCAAATTGAACTTATAAACATGTCAAAAACTATATTTAATGTTGGTGCACCATCAAAAGGCAGTAAAACTGCATTTTTTTAAAATACTTATTTTACCCAAAACAATTATTTTGTTCTCATACCATGTTCTAGAAAATGTGTAAGATGAATAATAATGTTATAAAATTTAAATTTCAGTTAATACTATTCATAATGGCTAGTTTATATAATATATTGTTATTTAGTGAAACTCGATATTGCGTACAACACACGCTATCGAGGAAGGTTGCTTTTGTGTCTAACGCAAGCCAAGTTAGCATTATGTGTAGTGAAAAATTACTTTGATGTTTCATATAACACAAGACATAAAGAAAAAATATACTTCTCAAAAAATATCAGGGTGTTAAAGAAAGGAAGTATTTTCCCTTTTATTCTATAAAATAAGTTTTTATATTTGGCCCTTCGATGGAAATGAGATTGCCTAAAAAAAATCCATGGACATGTTATTTTATATACAAGTTTGATTTCCAAAATTTCAAGGAAATAGACATTTGGCACATAAGATTATGACCCCATCATGAAACCTTATTGATTATAGATATCATGAAAAATGGATTATATTACATAGTAACCATCTATATGAGGTATTGTGTTTTTTTTGAATTATCATCTTTATCTATGTGTGGATTGGCTTGTTACTTGACCCTAACCTTGCACATTAGGATAATTCACCTAATGCCATAGAGAAAGAGGCCTAGAGGTCCACACAATATGTGTATCTAGAATCTCAGTTAAATATTTTGTATTATTATTTATTATTTTACCATTCGAATAAATATTTATTCCCACATGTGGTCTAATTATTATCCATGTTTTCTTAATAACATATATTTCATCGCCAGTTATTCGAGATAATATTATGTGATTAGAATATTTAATAAATATTTATTTTATATTTAATTAATATAAAATTTATTTATTTATTATCTAATAATACAGTGTTAATTATTTATTAAATAAATACTCATTATTCAAGACCTGATAAACACTGTGGAGGAATGGCGGACTGAGTTTAATGGTTCAGTGAGAAAAAATATATATGGTGGATAATATTTTATTAAATAATATATATTTTTAATTCACAGGTTAAGAGAATTTAGAGAAAATAATAATATTATTATTATTTTAGACATGGGTTTCTATAAGGGATTAAATAAATAATAAGAGAAAATTTTAAAATTTTCATTTCTAACCCTAGAAGTATATAAACCGAATTAAATAATATTTTTAAAATATCCAATTTTATTTATGTTGTGCACAACGACAACAGGAGAGAATCCAATCAAGTTGTAGAGTGCTCCCTCTCTAAGAAATCTCCCATGAATGGAGAGAGATCTATCTCCACCTCCCACTCTGGAGTCAAGAAATATAAATTATAATATTTTGGAATTGATTCTTTATGAAATCATAGGCCAATGGAAAAAGTGATAAGATCTTCTATGCTAGGTTCAGAAGATCCATACAACGATGTTCATGTATTTGTGGAACATGTGTGGATCAACTCTAGAGGGAATATTATCTTTTTCCCTATAAATCAATGACATTACAATGTAGATACATTATCATATCCATCAATGAAGAATTAATTCTCTCAAGGTAATTCTTTAATTTTTTAAATTAATTAAAAATAAAATTTGATGATAAGTGCTTGGATTCAGTAGTTTATCCTTTTTATACATTAATTAATTGGATTCCATTGATCAGGGAATTTATCATTATGTAAATATCATATTGAAAATAGATCATGATAAAAATCAATGTTGGGTATGACCCATCACACACTTCCCCACTTCCTAGAACCTTAAATTGGTATCAGAGTGGTCACATCAATATTTATAATTATTTAAATATCACTTATATATTTACAAACTTTTCATTTAGTTTTCAATTTATGTTTAATCATTCTTTATTAAAAATTTTGATAACTACTAATTCCACTTTTATGGTCATAAATATAATTAAATTGATTAATTTTATGAATGAAATAATATAAAATATCTCATCTAGATGTTATGATCAATATATATGGAAAACACAAGAATATACACCATGTAACCTGAAGGTACATGATATATACTATTTTTCAATTTTAAAAAAATTAATTTGGAATTAATTAAATATTTTGACACTTATTACACATAGTTCATATAATTAGACACCACATGTTTACTGGGCCATCCTGGAACATGGTCAACCAGAGTACAGGCTGTGTATCCCACATACATGGCGTGTAACCTATTGCTTATAGGTAGGATGCGTATCTTCTTAAAAAACCTACCAGATTTGTGGCCATGTAACATAGAGACCATATAGCGTGTATCCCACATACATGTTTTGTACTCATACTTTTTTCAAGGAATAATTACACACTGATTTCCTAGGTGTGTGTCTCAGATTGACGGTGGTAAAAATACACATTGTGTAGCTGGCATGTACATTCCATATAGTTATACCATATTATATATAATTAAAATTGATTCATTATACCATGTAAAACTTATCAAAATGTTCCTTTATGTTTTCATTAAGTTGATATGACATGCCATGTGATGGGTTTTAATTTATATAAATATTTAATTAATTTATACTGAAGGTTTGGATTTTCATACCCTGTATGAGTTGTATTATAGTTATTACACTACATACATTGATGAATAAAATGTGATAGAAAAATAATATAATACGTGCAATCATTAATTTGATAGTACACGTCATGAAAGTATATGATAAGTCGTTTATTCCACATTTTTCATGATTAAATAATATATGACTAAAATAAATGCAGGGTAGATTCAGATAGTTATTCACTATGTTTCCTCCAAGGTCTATTTATGTACACAATTAACATTAAATGAATTTAATTAATTTGTTTAAAATTAATATGGATGAAATTCTCAAGGAAATTAAGATGAAAGTTAAGATAAAATAATTTATTAATTACTGAATACAATTAATTTATTTGGGCATGATTTATCTTAAATAATAATGACTAGAATTTAAGGTAATTTTATTAAATGATTAATTAATTGCATGATAATGGATTATCAAGAGATTATATCAATACCTTTGTATGCAATTTGTTTAATTTAATTTATTTTTAATTTTATTTTTTGGCATGTGTGACATATCTCATCTCATTATATAAGGGAATGCATGCCCACACATTCTTTTATGTAACCCCCTTTTTTCCCTCACCTGTGTGGTAGTAAAAGCATATGTAATTGAGGAAGCTCCCAAGATAGTTGACACTATTCATTTTTAGAGTTGAAGTTAAACCAATACAAAGAATATACATAGGCGGACCGGTGGAAAGATTCATCATGAAATTTAATTGTTTCAAGGTGTTTTTCCCGTATGTCAATAGTTAGTTTATCATTTTATAGATAAACTATCCACTATCAAAATATCATATTCATACCAATTTTTTATTTTATTCTGACCATGTTGGTTGGTTATTTCATTATGGATGTTTTCTCATGATCACATCAATTATGGAATTAACAAGCATGCAATATAGAACTAAAATAAATCATATTGGGTATAAATATTATCTAAGATATTTTTAATCACGTAAATAGTCCATTTAATATAAAAAATAATTTAATAAAGATTATAATTTTCAATTTACACATAAAATGATAAAATACATCTATAATACATATTAAGTTGGTATAACCTTCCACTGCTTCAGTTAAAATCATACCATAGTTCAATGTGATTGACCATCCAATACTAAGGTGATTTAGATTATTAATGAATTATAATATGGTGTTATGGGTTGAATTAACTTAATTAACATCAAGGGTTTTCTTACTAAAGAATGAATTGGTGTAACTGAGAATCAAGGGTTGATGAAATCCAATTTTAAGATTTTATTATTGGGGAGTACACCCAACAGATCAAGGAATTGTGATTTAATATAGTTGGTATTTGGAATGCATACCAAAAACCCTTCAAATTTCTCAACCAAACATAGTGGGGGTAATGATAAGGGGAATATAGATCCTTTCCACTAGAATATCAAAACAATAGGATATTACAAAGCCAATGGTGAGGGATATTGGGTTTTGATAAAATAGTGGGAGATTAATTAATATAATATTTAATTATTTGTATAAATTTTATCAGATAAAGTAATAAATCTCTACCCATATTATTTGTATAAACAACACTAAAAATGGCTTTGAACATATCACTATGATTTATAAATGATATGAATAACCTTATCACTATCACAATTTTCCAAGAGTGGAAATGGTTTGTTTGCATTATCCTACTCCATGAAATGAAATTATATGTGTTGGAAGAACCTATAATTGATGTGTTAGATAATGCAGCTAGTGAGGTTGGATCATCTATCTATGAGAAACATTTGAAAGATGCTACAAATTTTATCCATGAAAAATGATATTTTGAAGAAGCATGAGAATATGGAATAGTTTATCATGATTTCTTACCTTTATGATGTCTATCAAGAGAACTAGATACAAGATAGATACAAGATCTAAAATTATCTATTTACAAATAATATTAGAGTGTCTCTTCCAGTTGGGATTTATGTAGTTAAGATTTTTGGCTACATTGGATGCCTAATAATCTTAGGGATTAAATTCCAAGATTATTTGTGCATAGATATCATACTTTCCTCACTACCCAATAATTTATCCAGTTTTATTGTTAATTATAACATGAGAAATAATGAGAAGAGCCTTTAAGAACTTCTTACCCTGATTAACAAATTAGATAAGGAAATGGTCTATGAAAAACCCACAATCCTACCATAGAATATGATAAAGGAGAATAATTCAAATTTACCCAAGACTCAAAACAAGTATAAAGATCCAGAGAAACATCCTTCCAAGAAGAGGATGATATCGAGATAGGAAAAGAAAAAGGAAGATGTATGTTTTTCATGTGGTAAGTATGTCCAATGGAAGAGGAATTTCACCTAGAAGCATGGGAAAGATAATGGTGCATTTGTTATCGAGTTTAATCTTTCAATATCTACACATTGAGTTATAATTATAGCTTGTGGTTCTCAAATATGTATTCAAATGAAGGAACCAAGTATATTATGAATGATTTCTATAGGAGAGGTGGATCTATGAGCTACAAATGAAATGAGTATGGATGCTCTATCCATTGGGGAATACCTATTTTCATTTCCAATAATAATGATATTGGTTTTAAGGGATTTTTATTATGTACCTATTGTTATCAAGAACATAATTTATGTATCATTCCTATATGAGGATGGTTTTATTTTCAGATTTCGAAATAAAAGTTGTTACTTTTATAAAGACAACATATGTTATGATATGGAACATTTAAATAAAGGTCTTTATGTATTAAATTATGAAAACCATGTATTAGAAATAGATAAAAAATCATGTTCACATGAATCATTTAACACCCATCTATGGAATGGTCTTATTGTTTAAGTAAATGAAAATATTTTCACAAATATTAGTCAATATGGTTATTTAGACTCTTTTGATATAAAAATACCTGAATTATGTCATGCTTGTTTAAAAGTAAAAATGACCATACTGTAATTCAGTGGACATGGTGAAAGGGCCATAGAAAATCTAGGATTAGTACACACTGATGTTTTTCGACCATTTATTATATAATTTATTGGTGGTTATTCTTACTTCCTAACTTTTTCTAATGAATTTAGTAGATATGGATAGGTCTACTTGATGAGGTATAAAGTCCAAGTCCCTTGAGAAATTCAAGGAATTAAAGAATGAATTAGAGAATCAACATGTAAAGAGGATAATGAAACTTCGATCGTATCAAGGTGGTGAATATCTTAAACATGAGTTTATTGACTCTTTATAAGAGAATGAGATTATATCTCAACTCACCACACCATTCAAACCACAATGGAATAATGAAAATGAATTGAGGAACTGTACCTTGTTAGACATGGTAAGTTTGATGATGAGTCATGCAGATCATCCATTATCCTTTTGGGGATATGAATTATAAACAATTTCAAACAACCTAATCCTTATACCAACTAAAGAAAAAATATAATTAACATCGATTTATGGAGTGGAAAAAAATATCTTTTGTCACATATACATGTTTGAGGTTCTGAGGAATCTATTAATCCCTTCTCAGGTAACAAACTAGTACCCTAGGGTACAAATTTTATCTTTATAGGGTATCTAAAGGAAAAAATGGATACAACACATACAACCCCTTGTACAAGGAAGAGACTATTTGTAAAGAAGTATTCTTTCTTAATATTGAGCACATACTCAAAAAGGATAGTAGGAGATATATTTAATTCGATGAAGTTGATGATAAAGATACACAAGAGTTGGTAAAGGAATAGATTCCATATGTCCACATTGATGAAGTAGTTCTAGAAACACAATTACTATTTAGGAGAAAAAGAGGGGTAAGAGAACTAGATCAATATGGTTTTCTAGTTATCAAAGATAGTGACACATTATTGGTTGACAATGATGAACCTATCTCCTACAAATAGGTAGAAGTGAGATCACAAGCTACAATATGGTAAGAAGTAATGAATTATAAAATGGATTCCATGTATCAGAACTATACTGGGTTTGGGTTGATGTACCAATTGAAGTAAATCCCATCAGATGCAAATGGGTATTCAATTGAAAAATAGATATGGAACGTAAGGTAAATACCTATAAAGAGAGGATAGTGGATAAAGGGTTTAAAAACATCAAAGGACTGAATATAATGAAACTTTTTTACTAGTTTCCATGTTTAAGTCCATTAGAATTATAATTTTTATAGTAGCTTTCCAAGACAATGTAATTTTTAATATAGACAAAAAAACCAATTTCTTTAATGGGAACCTTTAATAAGATGTCTATATGAAACAACCAGAAGGTTTTGTGACTCCTATTAATACCAAAAGGATTATCAAGTTGAAAATATATTTTTATGGATTAAAGAAAGCATCTAGGTCATGGAATAGAATATTTGATGAAGTTATAAATTAATTTGGTCACATTAAGAAAGAATGTGAGCCATGAATTTAAAATATGTTTATTGGAAATGTGTTTTTATCCAAGTAGTATATTATTATGAAATATTACTTATTGGAAATGACATAAAAGTATTACAGTATATTTAGGATTGGTTAAAAAAGTGTTTCTTCATGAAAGACTTAGGCGAAATAGCATATATTATAGGGATAAAAATCATTCATGATAGATATAATAGGATTCTAGGACTAATTAAATGTACATATATTGACTAGATACTAAAGTGATTAGTGTGGATTAATCAAGAGGAGTTTGGTTCTAGTGGAACATGGTATAAATATTTCTAATAAAGTGCGTCCTTAGGAACAACAGGAGAAATATAGAATGAGTAAGATCCCATATGCTTCAGTGATATGATGAATCATGTATGTCATGTTATGTACTAGACTTGATGTTACCAATGCATTGAGAATAGTAGGAATATATCAAGAAGATCTAAGAGAACTACATTAATCTACTGTTAAGTGTATTTTTATATATTTGAGAATAACTAAGTATATATTCCTTATGTATAGAGAATATGAGGAGATGGTAATTAGGTGATATACTGATGTTATTTTTCAAACAGATCAAAATGACCTGAATTCATAGCTAGGATATGTTTTCTATCTCAATGGAGGAGTTTTGAACAAGAAGAATTAAAAGAATCTAGTTTTCACTGATTCTACAAGAGAGTTTGAGTATATAATAGATTCATATATAGCGAAGGAAGACTTTTGGATATAGAACTTTGTCTATGGGATTTATCTTGAACCTAGAAGTAAATACCCTATCACATTGTATTATGATAATAATACAATGTTGGCTCTTGAAAAAGTGACAAAGTCACACCAATGTACAAAGAACACACATCCAAAGTATCACCTCTTGATGTATTTTTATCATAAGAGTGAAGTTGTAGTAATTAGAGTCCCCATAGAAGAAAACATGGTACACCAATAGACTAAAGTACTATATCAGAAAAAGATTGAGTATTAAGTGAGAGCCATCGAATTGAAGGTTGTTAGCAGTTGGCTATAGTGTATGTGGGAGTCTTTTAGAGTTGGTTCCCTAAAACCAACTATTTTTTACTTTATTATAACCTATATTCATAATTTTTAGTATTAATAAATTCATTATCACATCATGATTATTATTTTATGTGACATGGTATGTGATAATGTCTTAAGAGTAGCTGTCAGGCCAAATTGTCTTAATAGTTCCTCACTATGAAAAGAATACATAAGTTCCATGACAATAATCATAATTATATGTTCTATAGCTAGATGAAATAATCTGAGGGACACAAATTATTCAGTATATCAGGGGTGAATACTCATTGGAATTTTAGGCATCTTATCATGGTGTAATCCCTTGGCAACATCTAGTGTAGTATATTATAATAACAAGACACGATAGTAGGAAATCCACATTTATATGTGTCACTAGATGTTCTTATATGTAGAAATGTGTATTGATCCTTATAATTTAAGATTATTATTAATGACTATTATAAGTCCTATAGATTTATGTGTTGATTAAAACATTAGTAACATATGTTCTCGATGAGGCATGATATGTTGGGTGCGTCATGAGTAATATTACATTAATGAATAATGAGCGAAAGGATTTGTCCATTCTATTATTTAATGAATGTTAATGGATCATACACTTTTATTGAAATGATACAGACTAAATAAATCTATGGACATGTTGTTCAATTAGAAATTATGATTTTCAGAAATTCAAAGAAAGAGACATCAAGCACATAGGTTGATGGAACCAGCTTACAACCTTCTTGATCAGAGATATCATGATAGAAGTATTGTATTACACCATAAGAATTAATATGAGGTATTATGTTGTTGTGGCCTTAAACTATTTCTTTGTGGGTTCCTTGGTATGTTGATAGACTATAACCTTGTACTTTAGGTCACTTTCCTAATTCTACTGAGAAAGAGGACGAGACTATCACACACTAAGTTTATCCAAAATATCCGTTAAATAATTTATATTATCTTTTATTATATAACATTTGAATAAATAATTACTCCTCCATGTGGTTTAATTATTGATCATGTTGGTTTATTGAATATATTCTATGACAAGTTATTCGATAGAATATTATGTGAGTAGAATATTTAATAAATATTTTTTTTATTTAGTGAATATAATATTTATTTATTTATTTGTGAAAATTGTAGTGATATTTATTTATTAAATAAATATTCATCTTTCAAGTCCCAAGAAATATTGTGGAGGAATTACAGATGGAGTTTAATTTTCTGGTGAGAAGTAATATATATGGTGAATATAATTTTACTAAAAAATATTTATTTTAATTTACAATTTATGTGCATGCCTAGAAAATAATAATAATAATATTATATTTTCCATGGGGTTATACAAGGGATTAAATAAACAATAAGGTCCACTTTTGAAATTATTCATTTAGAACCCTAGTGGTATATAAATCTAATTATATTATTTTTCAGTACAACCAATTTCATTTGTGTTGTGCACAATGATAGTCAGAGAGAATCCTCTCAGTCCATGGAGTGCTCCCTATAGAAGAATGGAACAAAGAATAGAGAGATATATTACTCCCCCTACCACTCTTTATTAAATATAAATAAAAGAGAATCCATTATAAGATATTCTCAAGGTGATCAAAGGTGAACGATGCAAGCGATAGGATCATTTGTGATAGCACCCCAAGATTCCTACAACGTCATTCCAATATTTTTAGAACATATTTAAATTTCTAATAGAGGGAATATTATCTTGATTAATACATATCAACGATGTTACAATATAGATCCTTTTTCTGATCCTTCAATGAAGAAAGAATTATTGCAAGATAATTCTTTAATTTCTTAAATTAATTATAAAAAATATGTGATGACCCTACCATTGGTTTCAACATTTTATCCTTTTCTTATATTCATTGAATCAATTACATTGATCATGAAATTTATTATCATGTAAATATTTGATTGATCAACTATCTTGATAAAAAGAAATGTTGGGTATGAACCATCACACACTTTTGCTACACCTGAAACCTTTAGAAGTATCATACTCCACAAACACTGTTTGATCCATCTTCACTCAAAATATCTTCTTCCATTTAGAGAAAATATTTTATTTTGGGGTTTATGGAATAAAAAACTCTTTTCAGATACTATGATTTTATAAATTAGATTAAAATTATCTATTTGTTTACTCACCTCTATTTTCCATTAACAAATATTTATTAAAATGATAAACTCCCTTTATATAAATTTATAAAAACTATTATACATATTATATTCTTATAATTTTATATTCATAAACAGAAAACATATTATCTTCTTAAATTCATCAATAAAAGAGATAAAATTATTTACCTTATTTATTTATTTCTTATTCAAAATCTTTCAAATTTATGAATGAATAAGATCTAATGGATGAGAAGTTTGAATTTACACAATGTTGTTTGTAGAGTTAATAGTATCACCCTTTTGGAATACAAAAAAAATTAAATTATTATATCTTACTAACATTGTAATGTCATGAAATTTTTTTCCATGGGTAAGATTTTTCAATTTTTTTAAAAAAGGTGAAAAAGTTTTCATTTCAAAAACAAATTCTCCTCCTTTAAGATAAAATATAAAAAACTTTATCATATCCCAGAATAAACATGTTACCACTTGTTCATAGGATAATTTTTATAACATAACCATTATTTAAAATTTTCACTATGGATTGGTCCATTATAAAAATAAATACACTTTCTTCATCAAAAATTCATGTGGTACAATGTATGTTGTGATTTAACCCATGTATACAATGTTCATTATTCAATTTCATCACACTCTCTCCCATATCATTTGATCCAAATCACTTGATTTTTACTGTCCCATATTTTTTCTATGTCACTCAAAATTCATTAACCTTTTAATTTTATTTTATAATATTTAAATACATTTTAATATGAGATAAAAACTTAAAATTAAAAACTCACCGATGTTACATTTATAAAAAATTTATTATAAATTTATCCAAGTGGAAATTCTAATTTAATTTATTATTTTTCATCTAAATGTGTTGACTATTATAGTTAAAAACTAAATTAGAAGGTAAAATTTTATGAAAATTCGCCGCATCTTAGTATTTTTGGTAACACCATCCAAAAAGATCATCCAATATATGAAATTTATTCTCCAAAATCAGTATATAATTTCCATATTACTTTTGAAAATCTCTTATTTGAGTGTGATGAATCACCCCAAAAATCATATATTATAAATCCCATAGGTTCTTTAAAACACCTTTCATTAAACTAGTATTCACTTGACAAAACAAAAAACCAACCAATACGAAAAAAATAGACATAAATTGAATATTTAATTCTTGAAATAGATTCTTAAATAGATTGTTTCAATTTATGTATATATTTAATTTAAAAAATAATTTTTAATCCCTTTTGTGAAAAAGTTATGGGATACCCAAAACAAATTCCTTTTAATATTTTATTTTTGAGATGAATTTGTTAAAATACAATTTTTTAGGCTTTTCATTGATTTTGAAACTTCCAAAATTTATAAATTTCTGAAAATATTATTTTTTTTCAAAAACATTACTTTGACATAAACTAAAATTAGTAATTCCATTATATAATAAAATTACACTGTATAATAATTGAATGAGATCTTTTCTTATTTACACTATCTTCAAACTTCTTTAAGACTTTGAAAACCTTATTACTTCTTTTTGATCATCCTACAACTTCATGAATAGACTTCTTGATATTAAAGTTGAATTTTTATCATTTTATTTGAAATATTCATCAAATTTTTTTTTGAATGTTTTTAAATTATTTATTCTCATCATCCCCCTTTTTTATCCTTCATTTTCATTACTTAAGTGATAAATAACATCAAATCCTTAATAACCTTCAATAACTTTGATTGATTTTTAGTATTCGAAGAATCAGTGGAATTTTATGATTGAGATTATTTAATAAAATTCATTTTATATTTATATGAGTTTGAAATATTTTAAATAAACTCATTAAAATCACGATTTACCAAAAAATATATCTTAGTTTCTTCCTCCGTTTCATCACTGTAATCTTCAATATTTGTGATATCGTCTTCATTCTCATTAGTAATCAACAACTTATCCTATACTTCAACTCACGATTATCTTTAGTTTAATATTAATCACATTAATTATCATCCAAATTTGATTTGAAATTCATATTTTTGAATATTGATAAATTCTTACCATTTACCTAAGAAAAAACCATTATTTTTAAAATATCAAATATTTCTTCTTTAAGAAACTCCTTGAAGAATCAGCTGCACTATTATATTATTCTTCCTCTAAAAATTGGAGTTTTTTAGAAAAATGTACAATAACTCCAAATTTGATGTCCTTCAACTATTTATTTATTTGGTAATTTCCTTTACCATCCCAATACTTATGGGTGTGAATGACATGAACTTGTAAAATATTATATCATCTTATTATTTATCCACTACATTTTTATATTCTTCCCAAATTTTAGTCCAACACATTAACTACATAAAATAATTGAGATTTATTTAATTTCCAACTTTATTATTCTTATTTGGAGTAATTTCTTTCACCACTTCATGATAAATAAATATTTCATGAAATTAATCTAACAAAAATGTGTCAATAGAACAATATAGAAAAAAAATCAATTCAATTTTTTTTTCTAAAATTTATAATGTATACTTTTTACTATATAATAATATTCTAGAGGAAAAAAAAGACCTCAAATGGTTCCCACCCCTTAATTTACTCTTTTAATTACTTTATTAATAGATTCATCATTATGTATTATAACGTGTTCATACTTAAAATTACAAATTTTCCATGTTTCTTATTTCACATTGACATTTCCTTCATAGATATTTCTCCAAAATGTACTATTTTAATTCGACTACCTTAATCCATAATAACTTGATAAATTATTTATCAAATAATGAAGAAAGAATTTAATTTTTCAAATTTCGACCATTCTCAATGTTATTTTGATCAACCACACTCTTAATAACACTTTTCATATGGGGAAAATTACCATTTTTAGAACCATTAAAACAACCTTGATAATGGATAATAGATATAAAATAATCCAAAACCTATACATTTGTTAGTTTTTTCTATGATATAATATAATCCCCATTCTGTTCATTAAATTAATATATTCCCTTATAGATCAAAAACTCAGAACCGAATATACTTTATAATTGAGAACACTTTTCACTCCTAATATTTAAATTATTTTTTACTTTTAAGGGAACATAGAGCACCAATTTCATATCAATTATATATATGTAGATTATAACATGAAAAGGATCCTCATGGTTTTACTGAGGGGGTGAATTAGTTGGTAATATTATAATTTTTATAAATGATAATTAAACCATTTTGGTCTATAATTTATAACATATATATATTTTAAAAATTAATATATATATTTTTACTTTTTTTACCTATACGTCGATCTTGGTCCTTTTTAAAGAAAAAAAGTATTTTAACTATACATAGAAGAAATTTTTTCAGAAATACACAAAGGTAATACAAAATTTTAAGGGTTACATAAAGGTAAAAAGATTATGTATAATGGATGGGTGTTATTCTAGTCACTCCATAAGGGTAAATAATTTTTCCATGCACTGCATAAGGGTAAAATTAGTGATGCATAAACGTAAGTTGAGTTGTATAATGGTTGTCTCTTTAGTTAAAAATGGTAGCCTCAGGTTTTCAAAGGATATGTATGGGTTTCTAAGAAAATTTTGTGGGTAATAACTTTTTCTATTTTCATTGTAAGGGTAAATGATGGCTTGTGTATGGTAGCCTATATTGTGCATAAGGTTAAGATAGACCTTAGAACGAAATTATGAACCCATTAAAATAAGTGTAATGGCTAGGATTATTAAGGGTAACCAAGAGTTTTCAAAGGGTGAATAAGTTAATTATAAGGTTTATTTAAGGGTAACCCCATACCCTTACATGAAATATATGATTTGTGTAATTGTAATATCATGTTACCCTTACACAACACCCTTTTTTGGGGGAAATGTTTATTTTATTCTTATTTTTATTTCTTCTTCCCCATATCAACCCTGTAATATGTTTTAATTTTGTTTAAAGCATAAATATTTGGGAATTAATTCCTTGAATCATTAAAATTTGTGAATTATATTATGTATAAAATTAAATTATCCACTTTTATGATTTTTGTGATGAATAAATTAAATGTTAATTATTTTTTGGGTTTCCAAAGACTATGAATCGAAACTCCTAAGCATTCTATTAAAATACCTGAACCGCTATAGCCTATAGTTTATAGTTATGAAATTAAGTTGAGGAGTCTATATTTCCTTTGATTAAGTTTTGTGACACGTTATTTGACCAATCCATGTTCTTTATCTAGTTTCTTCGTGTGATAGAACCTCATTGTTTCTTCTCTATTCTTGGGTGCTATACTCGCAAAAGATAAAACTCAATAAATCTTTTAATAAAATGATCTCATTGTATGTTTGTGAATTATCTTTCCAATGTTTCCCAGAATATGTTAATAATTTATTTAAATAATAATAACCAATAATTATAGAAAATAATAATAATTATTATTCTCTTCCGTATCAAAATACCCTAGAGGGAATTTAACATCAAATGTGGAATTATAATTATTCTCTATGTAATATTATGGAATTATAAAGAAGAAAAGTATGAAATTGTCATTTTTTATTCTAGATTATATAGGAGAGATAATCTACAATTACATGTAGTTTTTTATTTATTTTTTAAAATAAATATTTTTATTCAGTTTTATGAATCCTTGGTGAGTGGTTTGAGATGATTAATACATGTACATGATTTGAGAGACTTTTCCCATAATCGACCTTGTTTTTTTTAATTAAAGACCTTGAGGTTGGATGATCCTTACCATTATGGGTCTTATGTTTTATGTTTACATGACATATTTATTTATTATTAATAACTTATGTTTTTATATTTTTTATGTGGGTGTTTGATTATTGTTGTTATATTATTAGATTATTATCAAATTGTTGTGTGTATGTTCTAGATATTTTTTCATAATATTCCATTTTTATTTCATGATATTTTATGTAATTTTGGTTGTGATACATAGACTCTAGAAGTATGATTTAGGTATCAAGAAGTCTGGTTGTCTAGCCTTGGTTAAGAAAAACTCTTGGAGGTGAAGCATGATAACCTGAAGGGGGTTAAAAGCTATGGATTATTTTTTGGTATGGTTTAGAACATAAAAATTCTTATTTATGTGGGAGTAGACCATTCATGGTATAAGAATCTATTATGTTAGGTATAAATGTGGGATAATTTTATATAGTGGGATTTTGAGTTATGAAATTAAATTAAACATGTTGGGGGAACATACCAATAATCGAGGATAATGATCATCGATAAGGTTTTGCATAAATAGTGTCAGATAATGACAACCATAAAAGTGGGGTGTGCAATGTTACTAATAAAAACCACTATTATGGTTTAAGTGTGGTGTTTCCTTAATGGTGGTACTTGGTTTTACTTACCGGTACATCCTTACCCACAATGAGCGAAAGTAGGTGCGGTTGGGGTCTATAGAAGATTGGTTAGTTCATGATGAATCAACACATATGTGAGTATATGTTTTTTTTATAATTTACTTATATCCTTCCATATATTGTTAAGTATATCTTGTGAACATTAAGGACCTATTGGTGGTTCTCTTATATATTTATTACTCACACCCTGCATGTGAATCTTAGAGTGTTTATAGAATTCGTGACCAAGGATCCATTGAAGGGAAATGTCTCTATAATGGGGAGTTGAGGAGACGGAGGCAATGTTTGGAAATAATTTGGACATTTCGATTCTATATCCTTTTCACACATGATATAATTGTGTTTTTATTTCCACTTTGGTATCTTGTTTGTATATTATAGTATGAAATTCATGCCATCAGACATTAACATTATTTATTCTTCATTATGACATGATAAAATGTTTTTATTATTTAGTCTTCATTTTTTATTATATTATATTATTATTTTCCCTATGACATGATAATAAGTTTATAGTCTCCCCACTGACTGCATTACACCTTCACTATTAATCAATAGGCTCTTGCATATGGGGAGGTGTGAATGATGTCATTTGAAACTCCGGTTCAAAATTTATGGTTATAGTCAAGATATTACAAAATGGTATCAAATAATAGTTTCTTATTTTAGTTTAAAAAACATTGGATATGGTAAAAAAATATTTCTTCATAGAACTCAGGTAGGAGAGTTCCATGTGCCTATCTAGGAAATGTGTAACAGACCTCTGAGTTACCATGGAAGGAATTTTTGTGACTATTTGTCATGATATTTAAAGTGAATTTAGGAATCATTATTAGGGATATTGGATCAAATACAATATATATACCTATTGATGTGTTAAAAATTAGTTCTTTATTTTAATTCCTTAATGTGTGCTATTTGTTCACGATAGTTTTTTATTTATGATTGTGTTATATTTCTATTTACAATTTTTTTGTGATATATCATTATTGTAATTAATTAGTACAAATTAATAATGATCTTGTATTTGAATATATATGAATGTGACTAATGTTCTTGGATTCAGTAGTTGGTTTGTTATAAGAAGGATATACCTTGGGTTGAGGTTATAATTTGAGGAGAACCTTTTTGTGATTTCATGTAATTATTTGGATTTGTATTAAACATTACAAGTGTTTTCTACATTACATAGATTCCACCTTGAATAAATTTGATGAGGCCACCAACTAAGGTAGAATAGGATGCTGCTATGATACGAACCACTATGTAGGAGGATTCACCTTATCATGACAATGTATCATCATAAATTATTCAGACTATAGAGCCTATTTAGTTGGAAATCTTTAAGATAGTTTATGTCTAAGTCAAAACCATACAGAAGACCGTGAATGAAAATGATCATGATTTCTAGTATCAACATTCTCTAAAAGTTTAGGGTATTGGTGGACTTAATTATGTATAGGATTAGAAGGCTTTATCGAATTAATTTTCATTTTGGTCCAAACTCCTGAGGAGGGGAGATTTATTTCAGTGAAATGGATTTTCCACATACACTCTAGGAGATAATTCACTACCATGAGTCAAATGTTCCATTCCTATATTTTGGAATATTTTTTAGAAATCTCAAGGGACTCAGCTGATATTTATCATACCATACCAACCTCTAACAAACATATAGTAAAATAAAACATCTCACATAGTATATTATATGATTCAATGTTATGTTCTAGACTTTTTTATAACATGGTATGAGAACCTAGCCTTGGTGGAGTCCACTAAACACAATAGCTTCCCAGAATCTATATAGATGGTACTATTTGAGGCCCTCTATGGATGGTCATTATGCTCCCCACTATGTTGGAACGAGGTGGGTGAGACAATAGTGTTTAGATATAATATTGTACAAGAGACCTAAAAGTGGATTTAATTGATCAATAATTTGTTGGTGACCTTTCAATGAAGGAAATGATTATATAAATATACAAGGATATGAACTTTGGAGGTCACTATTGGTGACTAAGTTTTATTTTATTTTTCACCTCAGTTGGGGAAATATAATTTTTAGAAGTAGGGAAAACTTGAACCTTGTTTTTTTAGAACCTTTGAGAACATAAAGATGATTGGGACAATGATAAATCTTTAGGTATTTATTATACGTTATTGAGTCATGAATGATGTGTTCCATGTTTCATAGATTTGGTGGTACACACTCAATTAGTTATTTATTATAGACTTTGAGGACATTTAGTTAGAGACAAACACATATTATGAGAAGTTTTAAGTGAAAATTATAAACTCTAGTGATATAGTTTTACTATGGAAGACAATGAAACTTGTCCAGATCTTTTTCTTGAATGGATGGATATAGGAAAATATTTTGGAGTTGAATTCATATGTTCGATCATAGAGGCCTCAGTTGTTTAGGAAGACCTCTTGAAATACATATCAAGGATGAGATATCAATTGAGGTGTAGAGTTGAAAAATTCTCCATTTATAAATGATCTTTCAACTATATTTTGTTTACATTTTACAAGTTCTTAATGTGTAAAGTTAAAAAATTGCATCCTTGTTTTTACCGTTATGTATAGTCTATGGCTTACAAAAAGTTAAAAAGGATTATACCTATAAGTAGTTGATATTTTTGAGAATTATGTAAAGGGAATCAAAATTTTTAAATGGTTATATAATGGTAAAAATCAACTATTTAAGGGTATGTTGTTCCTCGAGGCACTTCATAAGGGTATATCCATTTTCAAGGCGCCACATAAGGTTAAAACTAGGATTATGTAATGATAATACATGTTTCATAAGGGTATTTCCTTCTCTATGTAAGGGTAATCATAAGTTCTCAATGGCTTCATAAGGTTACCAAAGGTTCTATGTAAAGTAATTACTTTTTTTCTTTTAACTGCATAAGGGTAAAGGATGAGCTATATAAGGGAGGAATATACTATGCATAAAGGTAAGTAGTAGTTTTCAATGGTTATATAAGGGTAAAGGCTAATCTATATAATGGTTTCTCTTAGTTTCTAAATGGTTCATAAGGGTAGGTTTGAGTTACATAAGGGTAGATTATTCATTCCTATGGTTATTTATGGGTACCCATATACCCTTATGAAACATATATGAGCTATGTTAGGGTGAAACCATGTTACACTTATGTATTAATTTTTTTAAGAAAATGTGTTTTTTTATTCCTGTTTTTATTTCATCTTCCCTACCTCAACCTTTTAAAAAATTAGTACAATTTTAAAAGTTTAAAATTATGGGAATTAACTACTTGACTGATTTATAGTTTATGACTCATATTATGGATGAGACTAAACACTATAATTTTAATATCCACATGAATAATTAATTAAATGGTAAATTTACTTTGGGTTTTACAAATAGTATGAATTATACCAATAAGGGACTTTCATAAAATACTCAAAAGTTTGGTTCCTTTATTTTTTGGATTTTTCTCTTGATTCGGGAGTCTGTATTTTTTTCATGTTTGTTGCACCTTTTTTTGTATAAATTGATTCCTTTTTCTAGTTTCTAAAATTGATATAACCTCACCTTATACCCTCTATTCTTCGGTGATACATTTTATAAAATTTAAAAACATAGATAAGTTTTCATTAAAATTATTTCAGAGTCAATTTGTGAATGAAATTTAAAAATATTATTAGAAAATGATAAAGACTTCATCAAATGATAATAACTAATAATTATGGAACAAAATAATAAGAATTATTTTTTACATCTTAGAATATTCTAAATAGATAAATTTTCAACATATGAATAATTTTAACTAATATATAATAAATAATATAGAGTTATGAAGAAGGAAAATATAAAATTATCATGTTTATTATTGATTATCTATGAGAGATAATATATTATCACATGTAGTGTTTTTATTTCTATTTGAAATAAATTGTTGTATTCAGTTATAGGAATCCTTAGTGAGAGGTTTGAGATGAAGAATATATAGACATTATTTGGGAGAAATTTTCCTTGAAAAATGTAAAAGTTATTCATCATTGACCTTGTGTAGGATGTTCCTTACCATTATGGTCTCTTTGTATAACATTGTCATGATGTTTGTTATGCTTAATAACCCATTATTATAATATATATTCATGTGGCTATATGAGTATCCTTGAGACATTATTTTTTTGGGTAATATGGTTGTGTGTAGCCACTTGATATTTTTTCATGATATCCCGTATTTCTTCTTTCTATGATGTGTATTTATTATTGTGTTGCATAGCATATGGAATAATGATTCATGTATCAGGATTACCAGGTTGTTCATCCTTTGTTAAGAACACCCCTTAGAGGGGATGGATAATGACGTGACAACGACTACGTTATATATATCATTTTGTGGTATGGGTGGGATCAAATATATGCTTGTTAGTGAAGGATTAGTCTATGCATGGAATGAGAATCCTTTAGTCGAGGAAGAAGTTATAGAATTCCATGTTAGAGATTTTTGAGTTATCCAATTACATCAAACATGTTAGGTGGAAATATCTACCTTTTGAGGATAATTACCACTAAAATGGGGGGGGGGGGGATTCAGTGTTTAGAATATTGACCATTGTCATAGTGGGGTGTGGATTTTTTACTTATAATAACCACCATCAGGTTGGGGAATACATTGTTTCCTTAAATGAGGTACTTGGTTTTACTTACACTAACATTACTACTGGAAACTATCCAAATAACGTTTGGATGGGGTTCATTGTAGCTTGGTTAGTGAAATATTTATTGAAACATGTGTGAAAATATATTTATTTGAGAATTTAATTACGTCATTTCATACACTATTATATATATCTCGTGAACAATTTTTTTTTGAATTTATATTGGTGGTTCCTTAATGGGTTTATTACTAAAACTATACACAATAATATTTGTGAATGTGCAGACTTCATGAATAGATATCCATTACATGGAAAGGGCCTTATGACAGGGAGTTGAGGAGATAGAGATAATGAATGGACATACTCTTTCCATTTCCATTTCATTTACTTTTCCACACGTGATATAATTTAGTTTGGATTTCCACTTTAGGAGATCTTTTATTTACTATTGTATGAAATTTATTCCATAAGAATTTAATGTTATTTAGTATTCCACATGTTTACTCTAATTATTATTTATTTATATTATTTTATATTACTATTTGTCCCATGAAATGATACTAATAGTATAATATCCCCACTAATAGACTTAGACCCTCACTAAGAGTCTACAACCTCTTGTATAATGGGAGGCATTTATATGGACATGTGAAACTCTATATCGGACCCATTGGTTTAGGTTAGGATGTAACAAAATGAATCAATTTATTTCATATTCTATTACAAAAAAACTTTTTCGATGGTTTGGATGAATTATTTTATAGATGTTTGGGTTAAAAACCATTTAAATACTAAATTTGTATGAGTATATTCTATTGATATATTATCTATACAATCCTAAAACCATATATTGTGTGAACAACGAATTTATAAGATTCAATATTAAATGTGAATGGCTAAATACATTGTATAATCAACCATACCCTAGACCACACAATCCGGCAAACATCATGGAAAAAAGTTTGAGTTTTATCTATGAACATTTATTACATATAAATTTCTTTTAATCAATTTAATTTTCTCTCATACAATTAAATATACAATATTTATAGGTACTTTTTCATCATTTTTTTTTCAATTTTAACATAATTTTTAGTACAATTTTTGTGGATTTTATAAAAAATCCAAGTATTATATAGAGTTAATATACTTTTTGGTTTTTGATGTGCTTTTTTGGTAATTAGTTCTTTAATAGTGATTATGATTCATTTTTTGATCTTATTTTAAGTTATGAAATATCAAGGGATAATATACCATATCACATAGGTCATATCATAATAAGTCCCAAAGCACATTCCTAATAACCATGGGTGGAAAAATAGTTCCATGATATTAAATAAAATAATATTTGGGAATTATTTCACCATTGAAACACATAATCCATAACATGTATTCCATTATGAAATTCTATATCAGGTATCTATACCTTGGATATCCATGCACTTTCGAATGAAGTTTCAACAAAAATTTACAATAAAAATAGATTATAACACAATTGAATTATCATAAATCACCATTAAAGGAAATAGATATTGTTATCAATAATACAAAATTATGTTATGAATTGAATAAAAAATACAATTAAATGTATGTCCAAATTGTATTATATAAACACATAAAAAATCCAATCCATTTCATAATCAACTCAATGTGACCCATGTCCACTCACCACCTACCAACACATCAAAAAATGGACTAAAATTATTAGAATCCATAAGGGAATCACTAAATAGGAACCTTTTTAAAATAAAATATCTCTATATATAAATATTTTTATTTATGTAGGGTCTGAAATTAATATGCCTGGTATGATTTAATGAAATATTCTATGTTATTACTTTTATAAAAAATTTCATAAATGCTATTTAAAAAAAAAATCAAAATATAAATCTCCACATGAAGAGGCTGGATGAAACCCAAATATCATAATTTAATTCATAAATAAATAATCATATATTTTTTTATAAAATAAGTGTAATTAACATATAGATAAATAAAACAATTTAATCATGGAAATGAGTACATTTGACTTATGAATAAAATAAAGTCTGTATCCCCATTCCAAAACCAATTTCCAAATCCCATGCATAGAAAATATATTCCTATTTTAATCAAATAAACTATTTTAAATCAACTTATAAGACCATTTATAAATTTTAACCAACCATGTATACATGAAATGTTAAAATTACATAGGAAACCTAATATAAAAGAAGGAAAATAAGAATAAAAAATGGTCACAAAAAATTATTCCCTAAACCAATGACGAGAATAAGGGGATACATTAATGTTTGCAAAGAGAATCTCCAAGATAATACAATATTCGTGATAATAAGAATCATGGAAAACTTACTAGGTCATAATGTTAGTTAATAATAGACAATAATAAATGGAATTAACTAACTACTAATGTTTAATTCCTAAAAAATATAAACTCCAAAGTATCTCTCCTAACCTCATCAGGGAACTCCACTATCCATTATGTAGTATACAACTAGGGGGAACTGGCCAGGGTGTAGCCCAAAATAGTCTATCATAATACTAGGTCAAATACTTAGTTACCTAAGTTCCCATTAAATAATCAATGTGGAGTTTAGAAAAGAAAAAATTAATGAACATCATATACATATCAAATACATCGTGGTCAAAAAATCCCCCCTCACCTCTGGCACCCCCTTAAGAAATAGACCCTTTCACATCATCCATATGTCATGTATGTTAACTAAATTTAATAAAATTTATTACAGAATGGAATAATTATATACAAGGTATAGCATGAAGGGGAATAAATGATGATCTCAAAACAATTAGTGAAACTATTTTATAAGGCTCTAAATCGGCCATTAAAACCAACTTGGGATTCCATGTTAAATAATCCATCATCATTACAGACCAAGAAATATTTTATCAGGTTTATAAAGTTGAATATGATCTTTTAAGACCAAATAAGAGAATAATGTTATAAAATTTCATTTAAAACAAAATAATATAAGTATAAATACTTTAAAAATTAGGGGTTTCTTCCCTTACAAGTCGATTTAAAATAATAAAAAATCATTAAATTTTTAAAAAATATGAAACTTGGATTACATACTTTATAAGTGTAAATAGTTATAAAAACCTTAATTTTTTCATCAAAACAATTTGAAAATATCTTCTAAAGTGTTTCTGAAAACATCATTCGTTCAAAATATTTTATTTTAAAAATATCACTAGAAATACTATGAAAATTCCCAATTCCACTTATAAAAACCATTGTAACCATTATTATAAAACAATTACAGATATCACATATAAATTTATCTTAATAATAATTAAATTTAGAAAGATAAAGAACCTAATAATAATGAAAAAATATAATTTCATTGAATCACCTACCTTGACCATGTGAAAACCACTTTCCCTCGATAGTGAAAGTACACCTGAGGAAGAAGATGGCCTCTATGATCCCTAAATAACCAAATAACTTTGGTTATACCACCACAAGCCCTATATTTTACCTCCATGGATATTAGGGTTCATGGAGGAAATGAAAAACAAGGGTAATAGTAGAGGGGATATGTGGAGGGGAAGAATAAATATGAATAAAGGGCTTTAGCTAAAAGAACAAGTTGAAACTAAAGGAGCAGGAGGATGGAAGCAGGTATGAGAAGGGATGATCTACTATGAAATCTATATTGACCTAACATGATGAAATGACGAAGTAGGGGAGTCAAAAATGAGTTAAATCACGTGGGGTAATGGAGTGAATTAAATTTTAATGTAATTAGGTAGGATACATGGTTTTTCCACACAGTTTTCAAAATCATGTGCCAACCGTGCTGCTTCAATTGGAATAGTGTAACACAACATGCATTATTTGGTTTTTTGGTTTATAAAAAGATGTTACAAATATGTTGGGTCATCCTATATGTATGTTTTTTCATATGGTTTGGTCACACAATTGGATAAATAATTTTCCAACCATAAACACTTCTCTAAAAATCATCCTCTCCCCTGCATAGTTTTTCTATATGGTTATCACTGACCATTCACTAACCATACCATCAGTCTATATTGTGTTTTGGATAAACATTAAAACTTAAATCATCTAAAAACTTTAAAAAATTAAAAAGTACAATTAATTTATTCATCAAATTAAACCATAGTGGCATAGGGGGTGCGATGTTGGAAATATTTATCATTCCATAGAATTATTTTTTACTCAAACATATTTAAATAGTGATTTTTACATATAATATATATATACATATATATATATATGATAAAATATTGTTTACTTTTTTTTTATCATTTATTTGTAAAATTATTTTGACCAAAAAAGTTATTTATTACATATAAACTCAAAATGTTAACCAAAACAACATCACAAGGATAATGTCATCCACATTGAATGTAGAGACAATACAGAGAGGCCAACACTTTTTTCATCAATGGATAAGAAAGTGTTAATGATAAAACATTGTACCACGTAAACTTCATAGATGATGTTATAATCTAATAATTAATTCATTCATACATAATAAAATATCAATATTCCAACACTATCCTCCATATATAACAAAACATCACATCACATTAATGATATATATGTTTAAACTTAGGAAAATAAAGCCAATCCCACAAGGATAGGGAATCCAATGCATAAAGAGAACTCAAGGAAATATATTTATCCTTATAATGATTTATTTTAGAACATGTTTTTCTAACCTAGTGATATATTTCTTGGGGAACTATCACAATCCATAACCAAAGTTAACTTAGTGTGAATTTTTACTTAATATTTGTTTTACCATAGAATACTAGTTACATAATTCAAATTCCCGAATTAATATTATGAGAACCTGTGAAAATTTATGCACCATTGGATCATTAACACATACCTATAAATTTTTTTAAAGGGCACGTAAAATAAGAATATACATGGATATTAGGTTAGATAAAAATGATTTATATGCATAGATTAAGTAGACCAAAAGTATTTCTCATACCATGGTTCCAAAAAAATAATAAAGGTTTCAATAAACCAACCATTTATAAATAGATCCAACGGAGATAAGGTTTAAGAAAATCATGGTGTTTCATGATGAAACATATATTTAAATTAGAAGAAAAATAACATTCCACTTATAGATTTTAATTCAATATCTATTTTTATATAGAATTGATACATGTAGACTAATGAATATAGGTTAATAGATTTTTTTAAAAGAAAAATAAGAACCAGGGGAAGGGGATATTTCTTTTAATAGAATCTCTTAGACAAGGAGGATAAACATATATGCATGAGAGTGAATTGAAATAAGAGGAGGTTTCCTTAAGTGGGTTGACATTATAAGGACATATCATAAATCATGTGAAGTAATCTATAGTACTCACGAGATCACTAAGTCATTCTTTAACATATGTTTACTATTACATTTTATTGTGATGTTTAAATCAGGTTATTCTTTAGGTTAATTTTTTAAATTTGTTTTATTGATTTTAATGTAAAATATTGGATAGTTTATTATGTAGGTATGTATTTCATGTATAATTATTATTTAAATTGATAGTGATTGGATACTCAACATGTGTGAATTAAGTATAAAACATGGTATCTCACACAATTTACTAAGTATCAATACATTTTCTCTAGGTAGTTACTTATAAGTGTGGGAAAATTATGAGAATTAATCATATATGAAGAAAATTAGGTAGATAATTGTCATATTAGTTTATAATGTGTAGTGGAGAACTGTTCTATATATTTGTGATTTAAGAACACACCAATTATGTTCCAAAAAACCTTACGATAAACCCCCTAATTGAGATAGTGAGTGTTAGTACCCACAACGTAGAATTGAAAACTTGTTACCTATTTTATAAGTTAATTAGGAAAAATTATAGGGACCTTATAGTACATTATAAAATTATTGTGGTTGTCTAAAATGAGTATCTCAATTAAGTTAGTGGTGGTTACACATAAATGTTTCTTAAAAAATTGGGAAACATATATTGATTATACTAATTTCCATTTCACCAAAAAATTGGAACCAAACCATGAGTATTTTATCTCATAGGTTATCAATTATAGGATAGGTTCTTTTCATTCAGTTTTTCCACTTTTACTAAAATATATTTTCAAGATCCATCTTTCTGTATTTTTTAATACTAACCAAGATCTCTTGTAGTGGAAAACTACATGTATAGTGAATTGATTTAATACTCACCAATATATATGACTTAGATACCCTATCCACCTAAAAGGGAATGCATAGTTATGAATATAAATTTCAAAAATGAAACTTTTAGTGTCATTTTTGAGAAAATTTAATTAGTTTTAATGGTGTTTTTCATTGAAAACCCATGATAATTGAAAAGGAAAAAAAATAGAAAATGAAAAACATAAAAATCCTAATTTTTTTTCATTTTATTTTAGGTTTTTTCATATACTAGAAAATATAACAGTATATTTTAGAACCATTTTAGAGATAATGCAATGAGATTCTATTTTCATCTGAGAAAACTAATTAAAATGTTTTAAAATGAAAAAAATATAAAAAATATAAAATAGAAAACTAATAAAAAACCATAAGATATTTATTATTTTATATTGAATACAATTTAAATCTTAGTATCCTATTTATCGAAAGTATTGTTCATATATTTTTTGTATTCCAACCAAGTGTATATTTCTTTATTACATTTGTTTTATTGATAATGAGCAGTCTTTTATCAGAATAATCTACAAGAGAAGGAATATTTCATTTTCTTGAAGAACTAAGCAACCTTTTCTATTATGTGATGGGTTGAGGTAGATGAAAACCTTATATTTTTATGTTACAATAGAGGAAACAAAATCCCCTCATAAAACTCAAGATATTTTTCTAAGAGATACTTGCTGAAGGGTTGTAAACTCAAGCACTGGTTGGGGCATAATCTAACACTTTTAATGAGTTTGCTTTACCATGATTTTTTATTTTATTAATTTAATTAATATTTTAGTTTTTCTAATTATAATAACATTATTCCTTATCCCACATGTTATATTTTTTTGAACTTGGTGTCTCACTAGAAGAATAGGAGAATACAAAATCTTCTATCATAGGAATGAGTTTCACTTAAATTAAGGTATTTTCTATATTTTCCTTTATTTTTCTCTTACTATATATGTTTATAATATTAATTACATATATATTTTTGGTTGAATCCCATGGTTTCTTTTATTATATATAAATTGTAGTCTATGATTAAGTAAAATAGGTAGAATATATACCCACTTGAACTGTGTCATTTATTGGTAGAAGAGGCATATTTCCCCAATAATTTTCGATGGTTCCATATTATTCATTGTTTTTAGATGATACATAGACTCGATTTTTATAAAATAAAATAATTAATTTTTATGGTGGATGAGGCATATTTCTTAAGAGAAACATGATTCCTTGAATTAAAAAATATATTCTAATGAAATTAATTGAAGGTATTATGAGGGTATTAGATTAATAACATTTAATGGATTTTACTAAGAATCCTGAACATGGGAAAGTTGAAGTGTTTTATAATGGAATAATTTTATTTATTAATTTAAAAATTAGTTTTTTATTGTCATTAAATAGATTAATTTAGAACTGCTTCATGGTTTATTTGAAGTTATCAAATACTACAAGGTAGTGTGAGTATAAAATTATACATTATAGGTGTGTATAAATAAAATCCATAAATAAAATAAATGTAAATACTAGAGATGGATATTATAATTTTCTTACATTAATTGGTTATTAAAAATATCATTATTGGGAACCTGATGTTAGAATTTTTTAGTTATAGATTAGATAAACTCATGATGAATAAAATGTTGTGTGAGAGACAATTATACAATGTTTCTTCAATACATTAGAAATTACACATAACCTTGGAGGATGAATGATTATTAGAATTATTTTTTTCTTATAAACATACATATTTCATGAGAAAATATTTTCATTATAAAATATAGTTTGGAATTAAAAATAAAATCAAAATTAAAAAAAATAAAAAGATTACACAGAAAGAGCATGTAGTGTCTAAAATAAACGATTGTAGAAAATGGTGGATGTGTGAGATTTTTTTCGTAATGATGAAATATAATCTTACATTATTGTTTAAAATTTTATTTGTTCAACTCTAGAGAATTATGTTATACTTACTTTATTTATGTTATTTGAGAAGGGGTGGAATGAAAGAATTTAATTGGTATAAACTTAAAAAACCATTTAAAAATAAATTTTTTAAATTATAAATTTTTATAATACTTAATTTTTTAATTTTATGATGCCCTCTATGATAATATTGAGGTTGATTTTTTCATAGATACATTTTTTAACCATGGGGAATATGAATATCCAAAAAGTGTCATAATTTTCTTTTGTTGTTTTCATAATTTAAGTGTGTTTCATGAAAAAAAACCCATATATTATAGAGCTCACACATTTTTTATTTTTAGATCTATATTTTTGGAAAAGGTTCTTTAATTTCAAGTTTGATGCATTTTTATAACATATTTAATATAATTATTTTATAAATGAACATATTTTATTAGTTATTTTGAATATGTTATATATACATTTAATGGTAATTCATTATTTTATTAATTTGATATTTAATTCTAAAATAAATATGGTTATGAAATTTAATTATTTATATTATATATAATTAGAAAATCTGACATAGAAAAAATCATAAGGATACCACTCTATATGTTGAATTTTTGGAGAATTCCATGATTCAAAAACTTTATATGTTAATGGATATGAAATAATCAATAAACAATGATGTATAATGTTACCATATCATACATCATCATGATCCAATACATCCTGCACCATTATCTAAGAAGGATTCTATAGGCCAATGTTATCCTATTGCTACAACCATAAACAATGTAAAAATTGACACTATCATTTACCACAGTAAGGTAAATGATGCAATGATAACATTAGAATGGAATCCAATACATAGAATGAACACAAGGAAATGAAATGATCCATTTAATTCATTCTTTTAGAGAACGTTTTTCTATCATAGTGACATTGTCTGGAGAATTCTATTGGATCTTGAGGAAACAAACTAGATAGTTCCCAAATAAAATATAGTATGAATATTATCTTAAGATAGAGTAAAATAAAGAAAACCATATACATTTCTTAGAAACATGAATTGATATTTCTAGTACCACTGTATATCAATATTTTAGTAAATCATCATCATATATGTTGCAATTTTCAGAATGTTAATAAATAAGAATAAAATCCTTGTATATAAACTCATATAAACAGGCATGAAAATTATACTTGAGGAGGATAAGAATTTTCCTTATGCTAAGTTTTCTAACCAAATAAATCAACTCATCAATATACCACCCATGTGTAAAATGATTTTTAGGAGGGTAGGAATAATTATATAATTGAATTTTTTGATGAAAGTAACTCTTAAATAACATGTAAAATGATTTTTTTACATGGATTGATTAGTATCATATATATTTTCATATGGAAGTGATCCATGAATCTCAATAATATGAGTTCAATAGGTTCCAATTTATATAAAAAGATGAAATGGAGGAAGGTGATCATCCTTTAAAGAGAAACTCTTAGAAAAGGAGGAAAAGTTTATTATCCTGAGGGGGACTTGATTCAACATGAAATTATATCCAATAGTGAGATGATATTTGAGGATTACATCCTCAATAAGGTATATTTGACTATATAATTCACATGATTAGTGATCTATTATTCTTTATTATTCATTAATATTATATTTTACTATGAAGTTCATCTTGGAAAATTTTTAATGTTAAATATGGGATTTGGATTTCTAATTTTTTCCTATTTAACACAATTGATTTCTTATTTCATGGATATATTTTTCATTTAAAATTACTATTTACATGGTTAGTTAATGGATGACCAGCATCTACGAGTGAAAAAATGAAATTGGAAGCTTCCAGAACTCACTATGTGTCTATTAATTTTCACCAGGAAATATCTAGTGAGTGTGGGGTAAATAAAATATTTGAACATTCACTAAAAACATGAGGTGGATTATAGTATTCTTTTTGTGGAATGCGTATTAAAGTGACAAACTACATATTATTTATTCAAAAACAACATTTTATGGGATTTACACAGCTAAATTTAACTAATAACTAAGATAGGTATGGATAACACAAGTGATGTTCAAATAATAACTCATTACCTCATTGTAAGGGATTTAGAAAACCTTAATGGGACCTGAACATTCATTAGAATGGTATATAGTTTGTATTGAAATAGAATCACTATGTATGAAGTTGTGTTTGAACATCATGGTTTCATGAATTGTATGGAAACATAGAATCCCCCTAAGGGGGCTCTGGGCAAGCCATCTAAAGGGAAGGATGACACATGTGGAAGAGGATATAGAGGCCATTCATGGAACACATGGGAGTGTAGTACATTTTTGGATATAGATTAAATCCATTTGGAAGTGTTAGGATGACCTCATTGGAAAGAGGTGGTCCACGATGGCATTGGGGGTTATCTAGCTCCCCATTCGACATAATGATCTACTATATCCACAGGATCGAATATATTTAATAAGAAACCCACTAGAATTTATGTTGTAAGACATATGTTTTCTACATGAGTATTATACACTTAACATGATTATGTCAACCTGTTCTCGACCTTACATCTTCTTCCTTGGATACAACTTCCATGTCAATGTAACCATCGTGCACCAAAAAATCTTTTTGGAAGATGAAGTAGAGCTCACATTTTGCTATATATTTAAAAATATATATGCCAAAATATATTTGATATAATGTTTAGTTCATAATGATGCTTGAACTGATGACGTTAAGGCTTCCCCATGGTCCTATTGTTGTTCCACAACCCCAGCTGGCCAGAGTTTGAGTAAATGATACTACAGTTTAGTTAAAATATTTCTCATTGGATGGTTTAGTTGAAGGATTTTATCTATAGCATAGGGTCTGGCTAGGCCTTGGATGTATCATATTTGGAAGAACCAATGAAATGAATGAAATGTAGGCCTCCCCTTATGATAAAGGATACACCAAAACAATGAGTAATGATTAAGCTGGGAAATGCATAATGGTCATCCCGACCCATATAAGGGTCATCTTCAACCTACATACCAGAAATACACTTATCCTTATATGATAAATTTTAGATGCAAAAATATAAATCTCTTTACCCTTACAAGATAGTTTATAAATACATGAAACTTCTAACCTCAAGCCATGGATTACTTTTCAACAATCATAATCATATGTGAGAAGCCTCATTGTTAGAAATAATAATCATTGATAGCAAAATCATGCAATCCATAAATAGAGACTCATGATACTTCATATTTTCTTCATGATTTTCTTGAATTCTTACACTCTCAATTAAACAAGAGTTTCCAAAACCCACTCCAAAAAAATACTATAATATTTCACACATTTACAAGATGAATTAAAATCATAGCCATAACTTACCCTTTATAAATTCTACCTTAAATGGTTTATCACATATCAATGGATAGATAAATGAAACAGTTGTTGAGACTATGTTAGATGGAAGAAGGTTATATTAAAGGAATTTTATTTTATTTTCAATGAAATTTCAAAGAAGAAGATATCACATAAATTTTTAAATGTTAGTAATCAGACTCATAATCATATTCAAGAGATCAGACACAAAATTTATAAGAAATCCTGTCAGTTTGGGAAGAAGATTTTGAAAAGAAAAGAATCACTGGAAATACCTTGGGTTTGAGTTTTTTTTATATTGTGGATCAGAGTCTAAATGGATCTAATAAAAATCTGATGATTCTTTGTTGATCGTGGAATTATCATAATTCATATGTAACTTATAAAACAAGTGATGCAATCCTTTTGAAGAAAATGGGGAGAACAATTGCTTCCATTAGAATTATGGGTTAGAGTTTTAAAATAAAGAAACTATTGGTAGTCTGGGAAGATATAATACATTCAATTAAAAGTTATATAATGATAATTCGGGTCATTAACATTCTCAAATACATGAGGAAGTCATGTTTACTAGAATATTTAAAAAAATAAAGTTAAAACAAACTGATATTAGTTCAATGGTGTGAGATCACTCGACACAGAATTATTTGACAGATGTGGAGTTTTTTTCAAGAAGTGTGAAGGTAAATATTGTGGTTTTTAGTCAGACCAATAATCCATGAGATAAAAAAATACATATAAAAAAATAAATTGATGTGTATTATAATAAGAAACTAAAAGATTTTGGAAAGTAAATAAGTTGTTGCTAACACTAATACATCAGACGCTATGTGCCACCAATCATTGTAGTGATCCTAATACTAATTCATAAGACTCATTGATAGTCAAAAAAGGTTATCAGTGGCATAATTGTTTTTATTGAGAGATATTAGGACCAATGAAAATTAAAACAAGTGTATTTTATTAAACTAATATGAGAAATAAAGTCTGGGACCAATGAAAAATATAGTTAACCATTTTCATCAGGTTGAATTGGTTTTATTTTTTAGTTAGTTGAGAATAAAAGATGAAATCTGATATGTTATCAACTGGGTCAAGGGACATCATAAAATGTATGGTTTTGAATATCTTACTAGCTTTAACACTGATAAATTATAGGAATATATAGTCTTATAATTAGATGTGGCTAAGCACCAATAACTTCATTTGATGCCAGATCACCGGTCTGAGTAAAATAAGAAAATGGAAATTATTTAAAGTAGTTTAAAAATTGGTGGTAAAGGTTTTTTTAAGGTAGTGGTGAAATTCTAATGAGGAGTGATAACATATTTATAATTTGTGACTATGTTTTGGAAAAAATAATGGAGGTCAATGTCTAATGATGTTGCAACAATGTTTATGACAAAAATATTTAAATTTTTTTATTTAAACAGTTGGTACAATGCATCAGAATGAACAATTTTTTTTAACTTATATGGAAAATTGTAATGGTAATCCTTTAGTACTTATGTATTACAAAGTAGTTCAATAAAATCATAGTGACCATATGTCTTTATAGTAATGAAGATATATGAACTAGAATCAGAATTGGACTCAAGAATTTTTAGAAACTCTAAAGTGAGATGAAGTTTTGATAAGATTTGAGAAGGTTTGAGATGAATTGAGAAGAAGTGAGAAGTACTAAATAAGTCTAATAAGTATGTAGAATTTAAGAAAAACTTATTTTTCATGAATTTTTTTTGAGTGGGAAAGCATTTGAGATTTCTTTATAAACTAATTTTGGCTCGATTATAAATAGTAGAAAGTACTTTTTACTTTCTAACGTAAGTATTGTTCATGGTTAAAGAGATAAGATAAAGAACTCAAAATTTCTAAAGAAAAGAAGTTTTCATATTGATCATTCCTAAAGTTTTCTGGATACAAGAAGAATATGAAGATCATATTCAATGATTTCTATATTGGATTAAGAAATCAGACTAGTATATTTTAACATAGGTATAAGAATTTTAGAATTGTTACAGTGGTATCTTGATAGAGTTATATTATCAGACCAAGTAATCAGACAGGTGAATTAGACTGAGTATCATTAAGAAGTACAAAGAAGTTTTTACCTACTGACAGGTAGAAAATTAAATAATTGTGTTGATGATTAAATTATTTAAAGTGTACAAGGTAGAAAAAAATACATGTTTTGAATCATCTGTTGAATGTTTCTTAATTTTTTACACAATTGTTTTGTGACATCATTTTATGAAACTTGAAGCAAAAGAACTATTGTATTTATTATAGTGTTACATAAGTATAAGAGAAAATCCTACTTGTTTGTGTCCACAAAAAGGGTTTCTTTTCTAGTGTATTATGTAGTATTAGATTGTTTCCAAACAATACCAAGAACGTAGAAACTCTTTTTCAGTTGTGATCCTTAAAATTATTTTTTTCTTGTATATATGAATTTTTTTGTTTTATGTATGGTGAAAAAAAATAATATTAGGTGAAGTTTATTTCAAAATAATGTAAAATTAATATAAAAAGATATCGTTGATTCACCACATCTCCCTCTCAGTGATACTAAGATCTGGGTTGGGTAATTTCAAGTTGTGTTAGAGAAAAGTTTCCCTTATTTTACTCTTTTTTGATATTTTGAAGAGATGTTTTGAAGGAAAATCTAAATTTTGAAATACAATAAGTGGATTTAAATACTCTATGGTAAGAACTATCATATATGGGAAGATAAAATGTTTCCAAATATTATTTATCTTGGGTATGATGTTTTTAAACATGAAACATATGGATTTCATCCTAATGTTGATAAAGTTACTCTTAGATCTATTGAGAAGGATAATCCTGAGAATGATATAAGATCTAAAAATTCACTACTCTAATCACTTTATAAAAGCGATTTTCTATGATTTAAAGGTGTCACAACTACCGATGTTATCTTGGATAAGCTGCAGAACTGTTCTGAAGTCAATACAAATGTTAATAAAGAAAAGCTAAAAATATGTGGAATGAAGAATGAATATCTCAAGATGGGTGAATATGAATCTATTGGTGACCTCTTTATTAGGGTGATTGAGATTGTGACCACTACCCCATTTATTATTAAAAAGTGGGAAGATTTTACTCTTGTTGAAAAGTTCTTGAGAATTACTCTTGAAAAGTTTGATTCCATAGTTTCCTCATTGGAAGACAGAGATCCTTAAAAATTATCTTTGGATGAATTTAATAGTACACCCATTGCATTTAAAAAGAGTTGGGAAATTTTTTTGAAAGGAGAATAAATTAGATAGTGAAGTTTCTTTAAAGGTTTACAATAAGAAAAATAATAAAAAGATTCTAAATAAAGAAGAAGATAAATATTCTGATTCTAAAAATGTGGTATGTAAAAATATTTATGAAATTTTATCCTTATTTTATAAAAATGTGAAATGATGTATAGAAATGTATATATGTAAACTTTACTTGATATGTTTTTAATTTTGTTCCATTGGGAACTATTTTGAATAATTTCCCTCTAAGAAAGAAGGACAAATAATAAAGAAGTCCTAGAAAGTCGGGCAATAAATAGAGTGATAAGCCTAAATCTTTTTTCGAAGGGAAAGATAAAAATTTCTCTAAATCTAAAAGGAAAAAATTATTGTGTAAAGATGATGATGAAGAAGGATTCGATTCTAAATCTGAAAAAATATATCGAGAATTTTTGTGAGAATACATTCATTTCAACCATTAGAAATGAAGAGTTCAGTAAAAATAGTTATAAAGAATAAGAAAAATGATTATAATGTCATCTAAAATATGAATTGATGGAATGTTTGAGAAATATTGTTAGGCTTGAGAATAAAATTAGGAAGTTAAAAAATGAACATTCCTCAATAAAAAATCAAGAATGATTTTCTAAGGAGAAATATCATCTACTAGAAGATATAGATTATTTAAATGAATAAACTGATAAAGAAAAGAATCATAATAAACATCTGGAAGTAAAACTAATGTCAAAAGAATAAGGGTTGTAACTTGTCCAAGAAAAACATTCTAAAGATGAACAAATTCTTACAAGTTTCAAGAACTCTATCTCTGAAGTTGGTGAGTATTCTATAAATGGTGAACTTGAGAAGGATCGAAAAAAATTACCTTCAAGGGTTTATAAGATATACAAAATTGGTTCTGAAAATAAGAAAACATGGAATGTTTGTATGTGCCCAAAACCAAAAAAGTGGAGAAGTCATAAGTTTTTGAAAATCATGAGTTCGGAAAGGTTTATACTACTTTTGGTTTCGATAATACAGAGAAGAAAACTTGGCTGAAGAAAAAGGTTCTAGTCGATAATAGAATGTATGGTGGTTAAAAATGTCTTGATAAGAAATATAAGATGTTTACTAAGAAACATTATCAAAATTATAGATAGTATGGATGTTATAGAGGTACTTATTATTTCTATGGTTACTAATGGTATTGTGTAGGATTCAAAAATGTGTAAAATATGTGATGGTTTAATAAAAATCATCACTACTATCCCAAAAATTATAGAAGGTAATGTTTGAAAGGGATTGAAGCCCCTCAAAGAAATAATTCTGAGAAGAATGTTCAGAAGAAACTTGAGATCTTTTTTGTGAAAGTTGAAAATTGGTTTTAAACTCAATAAACTATTTTGGTAATATGTGAAAAACCTGGACATATTGCAAAAGGATGCCTTTTTTGTTAATTAAAAAAAATGTTTCTTAACAATTCTCAAAATTCATTTGTGGAGAATGAAAAAGGGGAATAAATGAATCCTATTCTGAAAGACTCTCTCTAAGATTCAAAAGAAAAATGATCATGGATCTTGGATTAGTGGGCATTCCACTCATATGAGAAGAGACTTACAATTTTTTAAAAATGTAAAGGACTTTAGAGAAGGAACAATAACATTTGGTATTGATGAACCCCCATAATCAAAGGCATTGGATACATAATTTTTAAGATATAAATTTTTATGTTCAAGAAAGATTTTTATTTGGATGGGATGAACCACAACATGATCAATGTTTCAAAACTATGTGACAAAGGAAACGAAATTTTATTTAGAAAAGATGTGTTTGTTATCAAATTTAAGGAATATAGAATGATAGTTAAAATAAGAAAACAAACAATAGAAAGCTTATTCCAAGTTGGTGAGGTTAAAAACTCATGTTACTTGGGCATGATGGGAAAAAATGAGTTGTGGAATAAAATGTTTAGAAACATGTGTCAGAGAAACAAAAGAATGTATAGGGTTCATGAAATTCCTAATATTTCAAGAATAATAGACTGGTACTGCACTAATTTTCATAAATTAATGATTAGAAACTCTCTTTATAAGAAAATTTACATTCATTCAAAACAACCCATGTAACTTATTCATTCAGATATCTATGGGCCAATGAGAAAACAAACACCTCATAGAGGTAAGTTCCTCACTAATTTCAATGATGAATTTACTCACATTACTTCTATTATATACATAAAACATAAGTCATATTCTCTATAAATATTTAAAAGTCTTAGGAGAAAGGCTAAGAAGGAATTTGAGTTTTTGGTTAAGAATTTAAGATCATAAAATGGTGGATAATACAAAATGAAGAGTTTGAAAATTATCTCCAGAAGCTTGGAATTTAGAATGAGTTCCGTACACCGTACACTCCTCCTTAAAATGGTTTTACTAAAAGAAAAAATAAAAATTTGGTTGAAATGTGGTGAACTATGTTACTTGAACACGATCTCCCTCAATACTTTCAGTGGAATTCCATGAGTACTGTAATTTATATTCAAAACCAATCTTTCTACAAAAAAATATCAAAAATGAATCCAAAGGAAATGTTTTATGGCATAACTCTATGTTTGAAACAATTAAGAGTTTTTGGGAGTCCCTGTATCATAAAAAGTAAAGGTGGAAACCTTTGAAAGTTTGAGCAGAGGGGTAAAGATGGAATTATTATTGGCTATGATCCATAAAGAAGAGGATATATATCTCTGAACAAATATAAAAGAATATTAGGTGTTTCTATTGATGTGAATGCTATTGAAAAGTGTGAGGAATATACTAAGAGAAATCATGTTGATAAGGAAGATGAGGAGAATGAAATAATGTTTATTAGAAAATATGATAAGGATAAAAACAATTGTAATCCTACTCAAGAAGAAGAATTAGACTCATTTGTTTTTAGTGATGAGGAGGAAACTCAAAAATATCATTCCAAGTTGAGGTATAATGTAGAAACTCAAAAAATTATTTGTAACCAACATCAACAGTTTCAAACGATAATAACATCAAAATATATTGCATGAACTTCATTATATTCAAAAGTAGAGCTGAAATATGTGAATAAAGATTTTGGGCATACAAAATGGGTTTAGTCTATTAATGAAGATTTCAATCAAATTGAAAAGAATAATACCTGTAAACTCATACCCAAGCTAGAATTTTTTTTTATTGGTACAGAGTGGATTTTTCAAAACAATTTAAATGAATATGGTGATGTTATAAGAAACAAAGTGATTTTAGTATAAAAAAGATACTCACAGATTGAAGGAATTGATGTTGATGAGAAATTTTCTCCGATGGAAGGATTAGAAACAATCAAAATCTTTCTTTCTATTACCGCATAACAAAGCTAATTTTTTTTCCAGATGGATGTGAAATCAAAATATTGAATATTGAACTTGATGGGGAATATTATATTGAAAATCCGTGTGTCTTGGTTGTTTTGAAGGATAATTTTTATGTGTGAAAATTTAATAAATCATTGTATGGGATAAAATAATCACATAAGGAATGATATACCAAATTTCATACCTACATAAGAAAGATAATTCTTTAGAAAGGAAGGGTTAATATCAGTCTTTACATAAAATAAAGTTAGGAGTTTTAACTAATTTTAATCATTTATATAGATGACATTATATTTTATGGGAATGATGAATAAAGTTGTGAAGGATTTTCTAAAGAGACTATTTTTTTGAGATGTTCATAAAGGGTGAAATGAAATAATTTCTTGGGGTATAAATTTCAAAAAAGAAGAAATAGTTTTTTATTTAATAAGAAAATTATTATATGTAACTTCATAAGAATTTCATTATGGAAAATTAGAAACCGAGTTCCACACCAATTTTAGTGGGAACTAAGAGGACTAAAAATGAAGTATGTAAGGAAGTTGACTCAAAATTGTTTTAGAAACTGATTAAAAAATTGTTCTAATTGACCACCTCAAGACCTGCAATCTTCTATGTTGTTACCCCATGTGAAACATTTTAGCGTGTTCCAAAAGATTCAAATATATTTTCTAGAAAACATATTTACATATATATCAAAGGAATAAAAATTTTCTGAACTAGGTATTATAGGTGATAAAGTATTAACATGTTTTGGTATTTAGATGTTGATCGGGAAGGAGATGTTGATGATAGAAGATCCACATCTGGTGGGGGTATTCATTCTGGGAAAAATTGTGTTAGTTGGCATAAAAATAAACAAAATTCCATGACTCTTAGTATGGATGAATATGAGTATATCTCTACCACTAAATATTCTACCCAACTTATGTGGATGATGATTCAATTGGAATACTTACTTTTTGAAGTAAAGTTACCCATGATCTTGTGTTGTGATAATAAAAGTCAAATAAACCTTATAAGAAATCCACTACAATATTATCATTCAAAAAAAATTAATAAAAAATATAATTTCATCAAAAAGTATGAAGAGAACAATGAATTGAAGCTGCAATATATACCTTTATCAGAGCAACTTGCTAACATATTCAAAACACCTTTACTGAAGGATTTATTTTACAAATTGAGGTTTAAAATGGGTTTCAAACCTCTTTATCATCAAGGATGAGGTATCTGTTTATGCCGCCTCACTCATATTTTCTTTGGATAGTCTTGTTAGGGGTATTTTTTCATAAATATATCCATTTATATGGGCTAAACTTTTTAAGTAAGCATGAATAAAGGGGGAGTGGTGGGTAAGATTTGAATTCAACATGTAAATTTTTGAAATATTCAAATATTTTTTTGGAGTGGTTATATAAAATTCATGCTTACAGTAAAGTGGAAGAAGTGAATAAATTAGTGAATAAAAGATGAGGAAGTTTGATGTGTCACTACTTTTGGCCTGCATGGTTTTTCTTTCAGTGATTATTGTTTTCAACAATGAGCAAGCTCATGTAGTCTTAGATTTTTTGATATGTAATCTATATATTAAGGTTATGAAATTAAGTGATTTATGATCCTTGGATGACAACAATATCCAAATGGGGTTATTTTTGGGACCATGTTTTTTGGAATAAGGTTGTACTAAAAGAATTTTCTTTTTCTGTTAAGGAAATTTCAAAGAAGAAATAAATACACTTTTTAAATGTTGTTGATCAAATTCACAATCATATTCAAGAGATCAAACTCAAAATTTTTGATAAATTCTATCAGTTTGTGAAGAATTTTTCTAGAATAAATGGTCCGTCGAATTCTCCTTGGGTTCAAATTATTTTTTATCTCAGTGAGGATCAGAGTCTAAATGGGTCTGAAGAAAATATGATTATGCTTTGATAATATTGGAATTATCATCAATCATAAGTAATCTGTAAAACCTATGATGAAATAATAGTGAAGAAAATGTGGAGAAAAGTGCTTCCTATCAAATTGTGGTTCAAAACGAGAGAATAAATAAGCTTTTAGAAGGATAAGAAGCTATAATTCATTCCATTGAAAGTTAAATAATGATAATGTTGATCTTAAATATTCCCAGAGTCAATAGTAATTCATTATAACAAGTAGATGTTTTTTTAAATAAGAATGTTAAAACTTACCAGTCTCAATTCAATGGTGTGAGATCACTTGATACAGAATTGTTTGAAGGGTGTGGATTTTTGTTTAGGACGTTTGAAGATATAGTTGAAAGTTTTCAGTTAGGAAAACAATCCATTAGATAATATTATTTAGATAAAAAAATGATGGGTATTTTAATAAAAAAAATATAAGATGCAGGTAAGGAAATAAGTTGTTTCTAACATAGATATGATGGACTCATTGTTCCATCGATCATTAGAGTGATCATGAAACTGATTCTTAAGACTCAGTGATAGTTGAAAAGTAATTTATATGGAAAATTTTCTTATTGAGAGTTGTTTGGACGAATTAAAAAGGAAATTATTAGATTTTATTTAATTAATGTATGGAAGAAAGCTAGAGACCAATCAATAATGTATTCAACCATTTTAATCAAGATGAATTTTTTTTCTTTTCATGTAGGTCAAGAAAGAAAGATAAACTATGATATATTATCAAATGGTTTAAGAGATATTAGGAAAATTTAGGGTTCTAACTATCAGACTAGTGCTGACATTGAAATATTTTAGGATGACACAGACTAATAATCAGTCCAAGGAAAAGAAAAAAATGTGAATTATTTTATGAAGTTGAACAAGTTGTTGTCAAGGAAGTTTAAATATGGTTTTGAAATGCTTCCAATTAGTGCTGAAATATTCAATTTTTTTTACCATGTTTATGTGAAAAGAAAGAAAACCAAAGTCTAACAAAGTTGAAAAAAGTATTCTGAAAAAATTGTTTCAATGTATTATTTAAGTAGTTGGTATGGAGCATCAGAATGGACAATTTGTTTTTAGCTTGTATTGAACATCATAAAGAGAAGTATTCAATATTGATTTATTACCAAGTGGGTCATAAAATTTATATTGACCATATACCTTTGTCATAATGAAGAAATTAAAATGGTAATCATAATCTGAATAAAGAATAATTATAATGTCTAATGTGAGATGATGTTTTGAGAAGATTAGATAAGGTTGAAGAAGAAATTATAAGATTTGAGAATTGATTAATTTTTAAAAGTTGTATCCAAAATGTAAGTAAAATTCATGTTTTGGTAAATTTGGTTGAACATGAAAACATTTCATATTCCCACTAGAAGCACTTTTGGCTCACTTATAAATAGTAATTAGTAAATTTAACTTTATGATACAAGTATTATTCACGGGTGAAGAGAGAAGGTGGAGTGATAGAAGTTTATTGAGAGAAGAGGTTTCTATATTTAGAATTGTCTAGGAGGATCTCTAGTTAGGAGAAGAATAAGGGGATCATATTTAGCGATTTTTGAATCAGACTTAACAATTAGAATGGGATTTCTAGAATGAGGTAGAAGTAGTTCATAATTGTCTTAGTAGTATTTGGTAGTGTTATATTATCAGAATGAGAAATCAAACTGGGTAATCAGACTGGGAAATTAAACTAAGTATCATTACGAATTATAGAAAAGTTTTTACCTACAGCTATGAAAGAAAGTGAATATTTTTTTGATGGTTATATTTGTGAATGTTGATAAGGAAGCACAGTAACAAGTGTTGAAGAATATATGGAAAGTTTCTTAACTCATTACTCTAATATGAATTATGTTATTTTATGATACTTAAATAACATGCAATGTTTTATTGATCATAGTGCTACAAAAGTGTATGGTAATATCTTAATTTTTTGTATCCACACATAAGGATTATTTTCTATTGGATTGTGTGTTATTGGATTGTTCTCATAGCATACCAAGGATATAGATAATCTTGTTGAGTAGAAATCCTTATAAATTCTTATGTGCCTATGGATATGAATTTTTTTTATTTTTATCAGAGTAAAATATCTTTAACAGGAGGTGAAGGTTGTTTCAAATGAAAGGAAACAAAAAATAAAAATTTATCACTAATTCAACCCTTCCACTCTCAATGATACATAGATCCGAGCTGGGTAATTACAAAGCAGACATACCCTATGTAATCGTGGCTTCACCTCAGAGTGTTTCCCATACTGTATGATTGTATTCCTATAAAATTTAAAAACATGATATATTTAGATTACATGAAAATATAATCCAATATTTGGGATAAATTTAAGAAATAGATATGTGGTGTATTCACCTACTAATTTGGATTCAAAATACTCCATTACACAAGAAATATTTTCTAATGTTCTAACCAATTCACACAGAATTTAATATCTGATTGACACACCATCCCTCGTAGAAAATGAAGATAAATTCAAATGAATGTAAAAGTGATATTTTTTCATGAGAAAATTTACTAATTTTGTCAAGTGGAGAAAAATATATGATTTAAAATAAAGTTATAAATAAAGGACATCTGGGATAATTTATTGGAGGCAGTGCCTATAAATAGAGAATAATACTATTGTGAAAATGATAAGACTTTAGAGGCTAGCAGGAATAGATATCATCTAATCTATAGGAGAGAAATAGTAGTTTAGGAAGCTCATTTAGGAGGCATAAAGAGAGATAATTGCCCAACATATGATGTAAGAGTATAGGGGAGGGGCATCATTGACTATAATATTGAATATATTGTATTTTCTTTTCCTTTAATAATTTGGATTTTTAATTCTGAACTCTCATATTGGTTGTGATATTAAGAATAATACGTCTCCATTTGTTCATGGAAAAGTTATTTTATATCTAACATTTATATTCCACTCCCATTAATACATTGTTTATTCATGTTTTTCAAGTGAAAAGTCATGTCTATATAAACTTTTTAGGGTTGGAGAGATCGAGGAAGGCGATGTGTACCTAATGCACGATTCTTTATACATGTAATATTTTCATATTTATTGTCCATTTATTTGGGAGTGATTACATATTTAATTCCTTAGCATCTAGTGAGAGTGAATATATCTAGGGGGAGACCCATTTTACTTGGGGGAGTGTGAGAGAGATCCAACCTTCACTTTATCTTAAACTACGAGTTAAATGTTTGAAACCTAAGTTTATTAGATTACCTCAATTAAAGAGAACTATGGGATTAGGTAGTTATAATTGATATTGAGAGGATATATTAGATTTTCCTAAGTCATATCATGGAAAATATATCGACTACATTCAAAAATAAGGTTGAATTTAATTTTATTTATAAACTACCATCCTTGGAACCTTTATCAATTCTATTTATCATACACATTGTGTTGCATATATAGATTTATTTCTTTTTTAGTTTAGTTCTAATTTATCAATTGTGATATCATTAGGTATAGTTAATCACTTATATCTTTTTCCCACATGGGATTGACCTCAAATTACCATTATTCCAGGTTTTGTAGTTAGTGAAGGATTTTTTTAATATAAATATATAAAATTGACATGACAAAATGATTTAATGATGTTTTATATGCATGTAAAATTTCTATTTCCATTCCCATGTAATGGAAGTTACAAATTCAGTAGTTAGAAAATGTATTTATCCCCCACTTATTTTCTATTTTTCTAATTATTTCATAGGTTTTTTGTATTCCATTTTTGTTATTGTTTACATCCATTAGTTTTTTGATTATGACCTCAGGTATAGGTAGATTGATGGCCTACTTCCATTTGAAAATTGATCTATCAACCCTCCCATAATTAATTAAATAATTCAAGGGGAAACTTCTTTGCCAATGGTGGGATCTAAAAGTGAAAACATGGGGAATACAACCACACCAAAGTATCGAAGAGTCACTTTGATTCATGGAATAAATGTTCCCTAAAGGATTGATACTCAAAGAGAAAATGGAAAATGAAGATGAGGATATGATAGAAGGAACCCATGATGAGGACGACATTGATGACATTTCTAGAGGAATAACTAAATATTAGGTTGAATCCATGGAAAGATAATATTATGATGCTTGTTCTAAATTCTATTTTTTTTAACCTACCTAAGTGTTGAGGTGGAGAACATAATGAATAAGTTGATCCCTTCAATGTCAAAAAAGAATATTAATAGGGATATAGAGAGATAAGAGTTCATGGGACTAGTAATGGTTCAATGAAGTTATTGGAAGAGGGTTCCCTAATATTATTTAAATTAGAAGACCCTCTAATACAAATTGAAATAAAAAATCCCTATAAAAATAATAGGAAGAACTATTGAATAATAAAATGTAGATATTAGTGTAGATTTTTTAAAAAATTCGTCCAATAAAAGGTGAAAAAGGGGAGAGGCATAATTTTTGGAAATCCCATGAACTTATATTCCAATCACTGGAGCTTCCTAATACTAATAACCATAAACTGAGTGAGAAGATTTGATTTAACTGGATTAATGGTAAATAAACTACAATATATATTCATGAAAGTTGATATTGGTTAAATATGAAATGGGTGACTCTACACCATACTATTATTATGTGATTGATGAGGCATAGTCGAGCTTAATGACCGAAATAAAAACACTTTTTAACTGGAAAACTAAGTTTTATTTTGTTTTCTTAGGACTTAGGAATTTATTTTTATGATTCAGTGAAACCTCCCCTCCCATCATTTCTGAAAATTAATTTCTTTATCCTTGTGATTTAACTATATAAATTTACATTTAGGTCCCTAAAGCATAATGACCCCAAGGTAATGAGGAAAAATATTCTCACATCAAGGGGAGAAAAATATAATTTTTAGTAATTATTTTTTCTTCACTATTTTTGAAGACCCATTTTTTGAGTAATAAAAATGCATGCCAATACATAATCCAATGCTCATGATTTTTATCAATGACACTTATAATTTTAATGAAACCAATAGTTCCATGTTTTAATTTTTGAATTGATTGAATTGGATATATTAGTTGGGGATATTGAATGATTATATTATATTCTAGGAATTTGAAAATTATTGTATCATGAATTAAATTTTATGTTATATGTAATATAATTTACCGTTCCTTCTTTCATAATTTTAATTTTATAATTTTATGTAGATTAGTTTATGTATTATTTTACATTCCATGATTGATTTTTGTAAATATAATATGGTCCAATTTTGAAGAGTTTTCTAGACATAATTTTTTTAATATTTATCAATAAATTTCATGAGAGAAAATGGGAAATGTTACCGATTAAGACTTATATATAAACTTTTCAAGGGGATTGTTACAAAAAATTCACTTAAAATATTATTGGGGAATTTCATTGATTTAACCATTATTCTTGATACATCCCATACATCGATCCATCTTTGATAACATAAAGACAATAAATTGACTTTGATAAAACTAATAAATCACCAATAGCTAACTATATATATTACTACCATTGAATATATATTTTCCATGGTTTTAAATGTCTGAGTGTGGGGAGTTATAAATCAAGTTAAAAGGGATGTGCTATTTTGAAGGGAAAATGTTTTTTATATTTCATTTTTTCAAAGCTTCATTTCATTAATCACTATATTTATTGTTTACCCATCAATGTATAAATATAAAAAAACATTTGAGTTATGGAGAGTCAAAAATCACTATTAGTTGACCATTGATTTTATTATTTGGGTTTGGTGATAGAATTTAAAGTTGTCCAAGATAAATTTTCAAAGAATTGAAGAAAATATATATTGGTAACTCATTCATTATTCTAAAAATATTCATAGAATTAATTTGAGATTGGGGAAGCAAGATTTTTCACTTTTAGAAGAGGATAATGTTATTGGTATTTAAATTAATGATCATGCACTCTACTTACATTTAAACATCCTTTTTGATCCCAAACTATTTTATTCATCAAATACCTACCATCCCTTAGCCTCAAATTAATGTTATCCTAATTTCAATTCCCACTAGATATTTATAGATGTTTGTCTCTACTAAGTGTATAATGTAGGTCTTATAAAAGTTAAATGAATATTACATGTACTCAAGGTATGAGGAAAATTAAATATTTAATTAACCTTGAGTGATGATAGAGTAAAAAATGGTGTGGTAGATAATAAAATGGTATGTTTAATAATGAACAATTAAGTGTCTTGAATGGATGAATAGATAATTTTAATCATTTTTCATGTTAAAATCAAATATATTAGTTCTAGAAAGGTCTTGAAATAATTTTTCATATGTGATAATTTAAAATTCCTTCTACCCCATTAATAGTTATTTATTTCATTAATTATGAGTTTTAAATATTGGTAACATGGTGTTTCCTTTTTTAATTGTTAATTTTGATTTATTATTGAGTACAATAATTATTTAATTGTGGGGATTTGATGATCTCATATTTTTCATACATTTTTTACAAAACTTTTATTGATAAAACAATTGTTTTTTATTATTTTTACCTGAGTTTTTATTATTGGTAATCATTTGTAAGAAATATCAATTTTAGAATAGATTTTTTGAAAATATAAATATAAATATATAAATTATATGTATTTTGTAGTTATATTTTTCTAATAAAAATTTATATAAGTTTCAAGTAAAAGACTTTTCAACATGATATGGCCCTTAACCCATAGAGGAAAGACATGTAGAATCCCCTTGAGGGTAGGCTAACCAAGATATCCACAAGGATGGTCTACACATGAAGTAGAGGATAAAAATTTCAGGAATTGAACACATGGGAGGCGATTAAACAGTTGTATGGGGATCAAATCTGTGATGCAATAAGGGTAAGAAATCCCTGGAATGCAGAGTTCATGGTGGTTCCAGGGTTCCTCCAACCCCATTCGATCTTAATTGCTTTAATAGCCATGATATATATTATATTTATAAGGAATTTCACTATGATATATGATGTGGGACATAAATTTTCATACAGGTACAATTAACAAAACATAAAGATGTCATCCTGTCATATATAGTGTCCCAAACCTTTTATTCTTATTGTTACAAAAATTTAAGCATAATTAAACTTTAAAAACATACAATGTATCGAAAATAAAATGTATTTGTAAGACTTGATATATAATTATAAAACATGAAAATATAAAAAAAACCTTTTTATTAATCTTTGTAATGTGATCCTAACTGACTTCAAGAGCCTATAATAGCATAAGATAACCTATAGAATACATTGAAAAAAGTGGTGAGCTAAAAATTCCAACAAGGGAATAGAAATGGAAAATAATCATAACACACGAGTTAAAATACATAACATGATAACATAGAATGCATGGATAATGAATAAAAATATCGAGTCCTAATATATAGAACATGGAATAATATAATCATGGAATTATAGGAATTTGGTATTCACATATATCATGATATAAACATGTTTTAAGCCTAATTTCCAAGATGATATCACATGGTGGAAGGAACCCCATAATAGATTTGGTTTACTCCCTAATCCCATACATAAAAACTCTTGAGAATAAAACATAACCCAAAGAATTGGATTATTATCTAGAAACACCTATCATAACATGTAAATGTTTATGTATGCTACATAAAGAAATAAAACATAAAGAATAATCATAAGGGTTAAAAATTGAATGAAATGGGTTTCATAATCAAGTCATAATGAAAACCCAAAGGACATGTAAAAATGATATCCATGAGATAAGGGATTTAAACTGTTCACAAACATTAATAAAGGAAATATAAGAACAAATCATGAATAATTATGTCCATATAATGTTGAAACATGGAAACGAGTTTTTAGGTATCTTTAAAAATGTACCCTTTAGTGCAGTTTAAGGGAAAAGATTAAAGAGTCCTTAAGGAGGAAAATGTAATAATTACTTCCACAAAACATGAAATGAATTAAAATAATTTTTCATGAAAAAATATGTGATTTTAGAAATTATGGGTGGATTAAAACATTTTATGAAGTGCACATGAAAAGGTGTAAGAAATAGAGAATTTCCCTTTATTCAGGTTTTCTTATCAAGTGGAACACATAAGGGAACCTTTTAAAAAATTTATTTCCCAAAAAAAAGGATTAATTGAGCTATATATATGTGTTTGTGGGATATATATACAAAATATGAAAGAATTATATAATAATAATGGAGTGATCAGTTGAGGAAAAGAGAGGTAAATCATTACCAAAAGGAAATATATAGGTTCAAAGTGATGCATTACCTTATGTATGAATTTGTTATTCACTTACAATTAATCTCTCAGATCATAAAATCTGATTAATTAATTTCATAATTATGAAAAATTCCATATATATTTGATTTACTATAATTCTTTTATGAATTTATTATGATTTCAATGAATTATAAGGTTCAATTTTATCATTCCATGAGAGTTTGTTCCATGGTTTCAAAGCCTATTGACTAGTCTAAAACTAAGGATGTTCATTTAAAATGAAAATAAAACCCCAAAATTGAAATGAAATAGTATTAATTCACTTAAATAAGTTTAAATGTCCCCATGTATCATTTTTGTGACATGGGAATGGTTCTTCGAGTAATAATGTTATCTTTATGTGGTTAGATCGTTTAGGATATTTTTCAGACCATCATGAACTTATTTCATTTTATTTTATATTATTTCAAAATATTATTTTCAAAATAATGTTATCTTTATGTAGACAATGGTTTGATATATGTGAAAATTATAAGGTGAGGAAAGGGATAAATATAAAATATCCCATTATCAATATAAAATTATAGTATATAAATGAAATTTTAGTTATTATTATTTTATGTATGCATTATGCAAGGATATGGTAGAAGAAGAAAAGAAATTCAAAGAAGTAGTTTAGTAATGTTACCTCTTGAATAGAAACTCTTGAAGAAACCCTTATGGAAGTTCAAATTAGTATTTTTTAAAATATAAGTACTCATTAGTGTGGAGAGTGGGGAGTAGAGGGTTTTTTAGAGATTTAGAAAACTTCAAGGCTTATAAAGTATGGGGATAATGGGTGGTCAGGGGTGGTATTTATAGGTGCTGAGAGGGGTGTTTTTGATTATTATTTAATTAGTTTATTATTTTGTCAGAATACTATCAATAGTATTTATTATTTTGACTATATATACAAAATGGTTCATTTTAGTTTTAACTAATTGGTTCATACATCATATATGACTAAAACATTCTTGTATTTGTCTTACAATGTTAAATATTGTAAAATATCATATTTCACTATTCCCCATAAATTCAACTATTATAGAAAAGTAAAAAAAACACACCCTAAATATTTTTCATTATATATATTTGAATAATTGAATATATTTTCAAAAAATAAATTTCTAAATATGATAAATTTTATTTTTAAATAAAATCATCTTTTAATCAAATAATACCCATTTTAATATGATAATAAATTTTACGACCCTCTGAAATATTACTTATTGTCCCATAAAATTATCTTATAATTAAAATAAATAATAATAATAATTTAGTAATCCATTATATGAAAGGAAATTTTATTTTAAAAAATTCTATTCATTATATATTTTAAAATAAAAGAGTTACATTTTACAAAAAATACTAACACTTAATTTATCATTTTTAAAACATTTATTTACATAAACTATGATATAAATATATATATTTTTTCATTATATAGGATTCCTAGAAATTATCTTACGTTTTTATAGGTGAGGTTACTATTCTAATGTTCATATTACTATTCCTAAGATTCATATTACTATTCAAACAGTCGTATTACTATTACAATGATGAGATTACTATTTCGATGGACTGATTTATAATGGTCATATGGGTTTCAAAATATCTATAAATACTTATTATTCCTTTAATTTTTTCATTAAATTATATTTTATATCATGTTTATATATAATTTTATGTTCAAAACTAAAATTGTATTATTAACAATATTTTTTATTTTCATATCTTTGTTCATGAGTATGACCATTTTTGTGGATCAATCAGATCCAAATTATCATATTCTTATTCTCTTATTTTCCATTTGTTTTCGCATTGTAATATTTTGAATTATTAGTGGTTTATTTTCTGAATAATGTTTCATTATTCATTTATTAAAATATATTTTTTGGTTTTATTTATCTAATGTGTGTGATTTATAGTAGATTATATAATTATAAGAATTGAAATTATGTTGATAAAATTTTGGATTGTTATATACTTCCCCCTTATGAAATATCACCATCAAAATTTCATTTTTCATACTAATGTAAAAATAGGCGATGGTACTTTTTATTTATTGTTTCCTTTGTTTCTTATGTTCCCTCTTTGTATTTATGGTTCTACCATTGTAATTTGATTAGGTGAGCAGTATTATTTCATTGAACATTATCTCTACATCCCAATATCATCACTAGCTAATCCACATAAGTGTGATCATTTTCCTATAGTACCACCTATGAATTCAGTTCATATGAGTGATCTAGTGTGTAGTTTCTCAAGAGGGATATGTAAAATACATAAATGTACTTGAGACATGTTCAGTAGATGTACTATTCAATATGCCACAAATATAACACGATCAACAATCTCTAGGGGGCCAATGTCCCTTCGACATAGCTTTCCCTTATTCCCAAATCTGACGACTCTATTCCATTGTGATTTATGGAGTAATAACTTATCTCCATCCTAAAACTCTAGGGCCCATTAATATGTGTCTTCATAGCTCTTCTATCATCTTTGGGCCACCCTAGAGGGTACAAAATGATCGTTACCATTTCTACCATTTATTTAACCATTTTAGGTCCCCATAGCTTATATTCACTAACATCATCATATAAAAAAGTTATTCTACATCATTATCCATAAAGGGATTCATATGGATCCATATGGATTCTTTATTGTAAAATATTTTTGGTAGTGAAATTGACCATAGTAAGATGTCGGCATCTTCCTCCTTTGAAGTCCATAGAGTATGATCTCAACATATCATAAAATGTTCAAATAGTCTTGTCAGACTAGCCATCAGTCTAGGGGTGATAAGTCATACTAATTTTCACCATATTATTTAGAATATGTTGGGGATCATTTGAGAACTTCATGGTAAATCTCATATAACCATCAGATACAATTTATAATGATCTTTTATGTATCCTCACCATTTATCTAATATATATATGTTCATGTTAATTGAGTGGGAGATTTTCTTGAATTCAAATAAATTGATCCTTCTTTTTAAGAAAATCCACCACAACCCATATATAATTATTTACTCTTGATTTTTTTGAAATTATAGTGATAGAGTCCATAGTGATGTTTTCCATTTTCCACATAGGTATGCGTAATGGCTGCATCATTCTCTTATAATTTTTCATTTAATACTTGACTTTATAAAATATGAGGAACTTTGATGCATATATGGTGATCTCTTTCTTTATATTATCCTGCTGAGGGTGCTCTATAAAATTTCAATACATCATTTTTATCCAATGGTAGAAGGATAGGGTGAATCTATGGGAATCAATCAAAAAATCCTTCGTTATATTAGGATATTATTATACAAATAACCAAGAGACCAAATAATATCAATCCTTCATCATAAATTTTGAACTCCATAGATTCCCCATTTCTAATAGCTTCTACATTCTTTTGAATTTCATAATTACCTATTTGAGGATCATTTATCTTCCCTAATAGGTATGATTGAGAAATAATTAGAGAAAGTAATTATTATGTTCCTTTATTTATGATTTCAATGTCTAACCTTTTCATGTCCAAAAATATTTAATACTTTTCAATTATAATAATTGATAATATTGTAGGATCCTTTCTATATAGAGAATCTTTCAAATTATTTGATTTACAAGAGTGGTAGTTGATTGATAAGTAATAATCCTTGATGATATCTATCCATATTCAGTAGTTCAAATTAATCTCATTTTGTACAAATATATATTTACGAACATTTTGATTAGTATATATCTTACACTTCTCCCTATAGAGACTATGAAACAAGACTTTAAATGCAAGGATCACATTCAATAACTCCAGATCAAGTGTGTGATTTTTCTCTCCTGAAATTTAGGCTTCCATGAGGCATATGATATAAATTTGTCATTTTGAATGAGTACAATGCATGGGACCTTAATTTATGCATCATTGTATACCACAAAGAGTTCCCCACTTTTGGTTTGTCTAAGTACAGGTGAAGTGATAAGCCTCTTTTTTCAGTTATAAGAATAAGTCTACACATTTATTATTTTATAAAAACATTACATTCATTATATCCAGCTTGGTTAGTGGGTTTTAAAATCATTAAAATATGTCACAAATAGTTTTTAATACCCAACTATATTAAGGAAACATAATATATCTGTTACAAATTCTGTTCATGGAAACTCCCTGACTGTATTTATCTTAAAAGGGTCCACATATATCCCTTTTCTAGTGATGATATTCCCTATAAAAGATAAATCTTCCATACATAACCCAAATTTACTACACCTTTCATGTATTTTATTCCCTCGCAATGTCTTTAGTAAAATATTCAAATGATCCTCATACTCTACCTTGCTCTTGGAGTATTTATAATAGCATCTATAAAGTGTATGAAATTTTTTTGAGGTAATATTTAAAGACTCTATTAATTAAATCCATTAAAATTTATAGTGCATTAGGGGGTACGAAGGGTATCACTATGAATTCAATGTGTACATATATCAACTAAAAGATAATATTGGGAATATATTCCTTATTGAACTTTTATAGGAGATATCCCAACCAAAGGTCCACCTTAGAGAAATACTTTTCCCCATGTTGTTGATTGAATATGTTATATATCCATGGAATGGGATACATTTTATTTATTTTGAATTTTTTGATCTCATGAAAATCAATAAATAGGTGCATTGATATATCCATTTTCTTGTTTAATAGGATCAATGCACACCATGTTGAAGCACCTGGGTATATAGAATCCTTTTCCAAATTCTCTTGTAACATCCTCTACAGTTATTCCAACTCAGTGAGGGATATAATGTACAGAGGATTTGATATGGGAAGAGATCAATGTATAATTTCTACTGAGAAATCAACCTCTCTGTCAAGAGGAAGATAGGTAAATTCCTTAGGGAACACATTGGTGTAGTCCCCCGCAATGGGCATGTCTTTAAGCATGATCATCTCATTTCTCTCAATAATTTGAGATAAATATGATTTATCATAGGTAAATAGTTTCCATTCTTGAGAAAGAGATTCTAGAGGATATTCATCCTCCACCATACATTTTTATATAATTGGTGGATGCCTCAGGATGTGAAGAGTGATATCTCCTCCTGAATGTTCATGTTGAATTTATATAAAGATATAAAATCAATGATAAATATAGCATCAAACTGTACTAAAAAAAAGTAATATGAGATTTAATGGGAGAGTTAGTCCACAAATATTATCCATGGATAATTTATATGCATTAGATTCTATAACTTCTCCAATAACTATTCTCATGAATAACTCAACCTCTTTATTTTGAGTTTTTTTGAATAGTTGTAAAAAACATTCAATATATTAAAAAATATGTAGAATCAGAATCAATAAATATTTTCACTATTCTTTAATGAATAACCATCATACTTGTAACCACATAATTATCAGGATCCACCTTAACAGTAGTGGTAGCATATTCCCTTCCTTACTACCTTATAGGTTTTTGTTGTTGATTATCTATAACAACCGTTGGATTAGTTAATTGGCTAGAATAATGTATATTTTCCTTATAGTGGAAACACTATAATTTATGATTAGTTTTGATATTAAAATTTCATTAATCTTTTGTATTAGTGGTATTATTCATATCCGTTGAATAATTATTGACCTAATGCTCATCTTTTCCACATATGAAGCATCTTCTAGTTCCCTTTAGATAGTGTTGGGACCACTTTGTGTATAAGGTTGTGTTTTTTTGTCAAAAGTATTCAATTAAGATCAAAATTAAGTAGAAGATGAAGAATAACTCCAAAGTTATTGAGAGACATGCATTATTACATGAGGGATTATGTGTATATTTTAATATTTATGAATGATCATAAAAATATAATAAGATGATTCCATTCATATTTAGTGTTGACCGAAAAGACTGCTGTTTCTAAAAGATAGGGAAGTTGGTAAGTTGGAATAATTTACCTAGAGAATTTGATGATACTGGAACTGATTGATCAAAGAGTATATATCATATTGGAAGGAGTTCGTGATGAAATCCACTAACTGTTAAAGAATAAAGATGACAACGAAATAGTATGGGTGTTCTTGGAAAAACATATATTTAAGTTGGTTCCTTTTCCCAGTGATTCACAAAGTGTTAGACCTCAAAATTGGGATTTTGTTTTTGTAAATAGAAGGATTTCTGCATATGAGTGAATGAGATGTGGAATGGATAAGGAAATCAGCAAAGGAAGAAAACCGCATACCTTGGAACATGGACCGTGTACCATATTCTAGGAATTGTTCGCGGCCGTGTACCGAGCTGTAAAAACGGTATGAAGAGTGGTTCACAAAATCAAAAATGGTTTTCAGTAATGGTAATCGGTGAAGGCATGCGGTAATCAGGAAAGGTATGTGGAATGGTTCGCAGAACAGGTCATGGAACCAAAAATGGTTCTCTATGGAAGGAGTTGTGGTACTCAGAATGACTCTTCGTTGGCAGAAGAGATACAGTATGCCGACCGATAGACACACATTATAAAGTGAAGGTTTTCAGTTCACCGGAGGGTCACAGTAGGTGGTGGAGGATCACTATACGTGGATGGAGTTCAGTAGGTGGTGAATTTTTTCCCACATTGAATATTTGAGTAAAACAGATTAGCGAAATTTTCAGAGTTATTTTCCTATATAAGGAGTGATAATACCAACATCAAGTAGAGAATTAATTCAATATGAAAATATCATCATTGTGGAAGATCATGGATAAATATGAAACTGGTAGACATGATAGATTATGCGTAGGATAAAGTGGTATGCGAAAGAGAAAACAGTTCCTGAAATTGGAAGTAGCAGTCAGCGAAAAAGATTTTGCATAAGAAAAAAATGGTAACAGAGATAAAATAATTTTTAGAATTTGAAGAAGAAGTCTGCAGAAGGAAGAAATGGTACCCCAAGGTGGTATGTAGAGCTGGTACGTGAAGGTGATAGGTGAAGGCGGTACGCGAAGGCGGTATGCGAAGGCGGTACGCGAAGGCGGTACGCGAAGGCAGTAAGTGAAGGCAGTACGTGAAAGAGGTACACGAAGGTGGTACACCAAGGTGGTATGTGAAGGCAGTACATGAAAGCGGTACGCGAAGGTGGTACACAAAGGCGGTATGAAAAAGAGGTACGTGAAGGGGGTATGTGAAGTCAGTACCTGAAGGCAGTACATAGAGGCCATACACAGAGGTGGTACGCATATGAAGTGTGAGAAGTATGCACGGTGCATAGATTAAGTGTGGTGCACGGGGCAGGCAAGATGCACAAAACAAGCACAGTACGTAAAGGAGAGGTGGTATGTAGAATAGAGGTGGTACGTGGAGTAGGCGCGGTACATCGAGAAGGGGAGGTACGCGAAGCAGGCACAATACACTGAGCAGGGGCGGTACGTGGAGCAGGCGTCGTGCGTTGAGTATGGGCGGTATGTGGAACAGGCGCGAAACACAGAATAAGTATAGTACACAGAGAATTAATGGTATTCAGATCAGAGATAGTTCCCAGAATCAGGGACAATTCGTGGATGTGAAAACATCGTAATGGGAGTTTGAGATTCTAGTGAATAAAAATGGAAGAATTTCTAGGGTATTCAGTAATTTCACTAAAGGATAAAATTGAATATAAAAGAGCATCAATCCGAGACTTCGATGAAAGAAGTGTCTCATGATGAATAGAGACAAATACATTTCATGATAATCTATTAAAGCTTCTTTCAAGTCAATAAACTGAGTGAGACCTCTCCCTAGGTAGTGAGCCAGGGGGAGTTAACAGATGTGATCTGAGGGAAGCAGTAGGCTATCCCTGAACCTTTTTAAAGGAAATATGACTAGGAAAGAGTGATTGTGCATAAACCTTTGTAATCTACATCTAGTAAAGATTAGTGGAATTTAGTACGTCTGAAAACATTTTGGCATATGCTCCTTGGATGTAGACCTTAGTGGAGAACCATTTAAAATGAATTATCTTGTCCTTTTGCATCTTTTAATTACTACATATATCCATCATACAAGTTTAAACAAGTTCCTACCAATGTGAGAACAAGATTTAGTAAAGAAGTGAAAAAGTTGACACCCTGATTCACCCCCCCTCTGGGTGGTCTAGGGTCCTTCAATTGGTATTAGGGGGAAAATTTTTACGCATGATGGGTACTTTTCAGTAATTCTATCCAGAAGAGGATTTGGGTTTTCTTCCATAAGTCAACAATAAAGAGTAGTCTTGATAAAAGTTCAATTATCTCTAAAAATAAGTCTTTACCTAGGAAGACCATGCAAAATAAAAAAAATAAGGAGAATAGAAAGTTGAAGAAGTCCCTCTTATCTAAATAAGATGATTTTTCTAGTTCTACGTGCCTTTCCAATAATGATGAAATACTAGGCTTTGAAATTAAAGAGCATGTAGGTTAGGTTCCCACCAAACATTTGGATTCCATCACAAGTGGTGATGTTAGTCAATTTTTTACCTCACATGAGCTTGCAAGTGATCAAGAAAAATTAAGAACGTATCTATATGATATTATTAAAGAAACAGTTGTCTCTGTTTTGTAGAATATTTCAATTCATGCAGGTTGAGATCACAATACTAGAAAGATAAGATGACAATATGGGAAATGGAATAGTAGGAAAATTTTTATAATTTTATTACCTCTCTAGAAATATTGAAGCCTTTGAAAAGAAATGATTTAATAAGATACTAGAAGAAAGGATCCATGCACATGAATATGAGCTGAAGAATAGAAATGAAGACCATGGTTTATATTTTAAAGAATCTTCCAAGAAAATCAGGAAACTCAAATATTCTTTGCAAAATAAATTCAAGATGCATGAAGATGAGTTTGAAATATTGAAGAAGACTTGTGAAGATAAAATGATAATTATTGAAGATCAGAAAGTCATTCTCAATTGGAAATGTCTAGAATTGGATTCCCATTTAACCAAACTTGAGAAGACACATATTGAGACTTCACAAAATAATGAATCAGTTTTTTTCTAGTACTTAATGCTCACTGGAGGATTCTACTGTCAAAATACCTCTGACATGTGATTAGAAGATCCTGACTTTACTCATTGATCTATAACAAGTAGCTGAAAAATTTAAGGTACCATGCATACTAAATTGTACTATTGTTTCTAAATATGTTTCTATAAAAAGTACAAGTTGGATGAAAAGTTTTAAAAAAATATGGATGATTAAAGGTGAAGAGAAGAAACTAACCACCATGTATAGGTTGGATGGGAATAAAAACTTGGAGATGGATCCCCAGATAGAGCCCAGTACATTAAAAATTAATCCCAACAAACTTATACATAAGATAAAAAGAAGACAAGATTTGTGGCTCAATGTTGGGGAAACAAAATATTTAGGAATTCAATACTTGATTTTTGGTACAATCCCTTAGAGAAATCCTATAATAAAGGGAAGAAATCTAGAGAAGAAGAAGCAACATCTGTAGGTCTAAAAGCATCTATTTACTACAAATAGATTTGGAATGCTTGATAAAATTTGTGATGTATGCAATGATAGTAGTCTCAAGGTAGGTACATGCCCATCTCAATATGAATTCACTATTGATAAGAAAAGAAGACCTCCGAATGTATAAAGTAGCTACCACACACTTCCCCAAGAAGATACCAAGTAGTTTATATGAGAAGACCCTGGATTTTAGATCCATGAAATTGAAGGTAAATTCATACAAAATAGAAACTAAGAAGGATTACACTCAAATGAACTTGTGTGGAAGATCCAAACCTACTACAATAATTCCAAATGACATGCTGGTCATCTGTCCAGAAGATTTGAAAAGAATGAGGAAACATCAAGATGAAAATTCCAAGGTCGGTGATAAAGGAAAAGGAAAACATTCATGTGATGAAGATAAAGTACATGAGATAATGCAAACCGAAAGAAAAACATGGGTTAGAGAAGTTCTGTGTGGAGATGTATGAAATCTAGTCACATTGAAAAAGGTTGTCTGACCTCAATACTAAAGAAATAAGAAGTCCTTAAAAGGAATAGGAATGTATCATTCATGATGGCTGTTAAGAAGAATAACTCTACATGCAAAGTAGAAGATCATGTGAAGAGAACCATGCCACATCAACATGAATTAGAAAATATGTTCAGATTTGCAAGAATGAAGACTGTAACAAATGGATCATCATGGTTGAGAAAACCATCTCATCCTTCTTGCTAACATCAAATAATAAAGGAGGAACCACCTTATTCCCTTAATCATTTGTGTATTTTATTTGTCCTGATAATACATGGAATTGAAGGTGAAGCATGCTATTAGAGGGAGGAACTGAGAAGTAGAGAATTTTTTCAACTCTTGATAGCTAAGCTAAATAAGTTACCATAATTTTTAGATTATTCAATTGATATTCAAATATTAAAATGATTAAGGATCATCCTCAATAAAGATTATGAGGAGTGTTTCCCTAGAGGGGGAGAGAAATGAAGAAGGTTCCAAAATTTTAATTTCAATTGGTATCAACTTCAGTTGGTATTAAACACAATTACTCTAGAAAATTCTCTAATAACATCTCATTGGAAAAGGTATGTCATTTATCAATATCTCTTCCCTTATTACTTTTTTAAAAGGTGTCTTTGTTACTTATAATGAAGATAAATTTACCAAAGGGGAGTAACTGAATTAATCAGTGACATAAGAAGAATGGAGGTTCCCCAAGGCCACCAATCCTACCAATTACACTTGAATGTTTTTGATATGTTTATTGAAGTGAGTGTATAAGTTTTAGGTTTATTATTCCCTATCACATTCAATATCTTTATCTTCGAATGAAAGTGGAAAACCCTTGCAGATAAAGTACATGAGTTCTTATCTCATATGGCATCATGATCAGTTAATAATGGACAACCTTATTGTCTAAATCAAATCACATTTTTTCTACACCGAGCATTTATCAATTAAACATAGAGTGAAATGATTGATGGAACACTTCTTAATTATGGATTGATACCTTTTCCCCATGAGCTTTGTATTTCTTGTCAATAAGGGGGAGAGAAGTGAAATCAAAAGTAAGGGGAGAGAGAAGATTCACATTTTGATTTTGAAACATTAATTTGATGTGAACTTTATCTCATTTTGATATTGACACAATCATTTGAGGTGAAATTCTGGGTATTGAAAACAAAATACAAAGAAAGAGATTGTTGGGACCAATTTGTGTATAATGTTGTATTTTTTGTCAAAAGTTTTCAATGCAGATCAAAATGAAGTAGGATTTGAAGAAGAAATCCAAAGTTATTTATAGAAATGCATTATTTCATGGGGGATCATGTGGAGATTTTATGATTTTTGAATGATCATACAAATCTGAGAAGATGATTCTAGTCATATTCAATGTTGACTGGAAAGACTGATGTTTCTAGAAGACAGTGAAGTTAGTATGTTGTAGTAATTTCCCTAGAGAATCTGATGATGCCAGAACTAATCATTTAAAGAGTATATATCACATTGGAAGGAGTTCATGATGAAATCCACTGACTATTGAAGAATAAATATGACACTAAATTGGTACAAGTTTTCTTTCCGATGAAGATATTTAAGGTGGGGGCCTTTTCCCAGGGTTTCTCAAATTATTGGACCTCAAAATTGGGATTTTGTTTTTGTAAATGGAAGGATTTATTCATAGGAGTGAACAAGATGCGGAACATTGAAAGAAATAAGGAAAGGAAGATACCCTGAAACATGGACTGTGTACTATGTTCTAGGACTGGTTCATAGACACATATTGGGTAGAGTAAACAGTATGCGTAGTGGTGCGCAGAACTGAACACGTTTTGAAGCAACGGTACGTGGTGAAGGGTTGCGGTATGCGGAATGAATCATCTTTGGAGTTGTGGTATGCGGAATGAATCATCGTTGGAGGAAGAGATGTAGTATGAAGACCACCAGACACACGGTACACAGTGATGGTTCATTGTTTGTCAGAGGGTCGCAATATGCAGTGGAGGCTCACTGTACGCGGATGGAGTTTAGTATGCAGTGAATTTTTTCCCACATTGAAAATTTGGGTAAAATGGATTAACGCAATTTACGGATTAATTTTACAATATAAGGGGTGTTAATACAAACATTAAGTAGAGAAAAAATTAGATAATAAAATATAATCACTGTGGAAGATCTTGGCTAAGTCCGAAAGTGGTACACATGAGAAATTATGTATTGGACTAAGTGGTACGTAAAAGGCTAAACAGTTTGAGAAATTGGAAGGAGTAGTCAACAGAATAGATAAATCATTTGAAAAAAATGGTATGCGGGAGATGAAATAATTCACAGAATTTAAAGAAGAAGTATGTATAAGGACGAAATGGTACGCCAAGTAGGTACACAAAGGCAGTATGCAAAGCCGGTAGGAGAAAGCGGTAGGTGAAGGTGGTATGTGAAGGCGGTATGTGAAGGTGGTACGCGAAGGAGGTACGCGAAGGCGGTACGCGAAGGCGGTAGGCGAAGGCGGTATGCGAAGGTAGTACGCGAAGGCGGTACGCAAAGGAGGTATGCGAAGGCCGTACACGAAGGCAGCAGGCAAAGGTGGTACTGGAAGGTGGTATGCAAAAGAAGTATGCTGAGGTGGTACACAATGGTGGTACACAATGGTGGTACACATAGGCATGGCGCAGAGCAGGAACAATGTGTGGAGAAGGCACAATGCATGGATCAGGTGTAGTGCGTGGAGTAGGCATGGTGCGTGGAGTAGGTATGGTACGCAGATTAGAGGTGGTAAGTGGATCAGAGGTGGTATGTGGAGTAGTCATGGTACGTCGAGAAAGGGTGTTACACAGAGTAGGAACGATACACCAAGCAGGGGTGGTATGAGGAGCCGGTGCAGTACGCCGAGTAGGGGAGATACGTAGAACTGGCATGGTACATAGACTAGGTACAGTACGCAAAGAAATTATGGTACGTAGATCAGAGACATTCTGTAGAATCAGGGTCAATTCTTGGAAATGAATACATAATAAAGGGAGTTTGTGATTATAGAGAACAAAAATGGAAGAAGATATTGTGTATTCAGTAATTTCACTTAAGGATAAAATTGAATATAAAAGATAATTAATTTGGGAGTTTTATGCAATAAGTTTCTCATGCTGAATAGAGGCAATGAATTTTCATTCCAATCTGTTGAAGCGACCTTCAAGTCGATAAACTAAGTGAGACCTCTCCCAAGGTAGTGAGCCAGGGGGAGTCAACAGAAGTGATCTGAGGGAAGCAATGTGCTATCCCTGAACCTTTTTAAAGGTAGTGTTCCTAGGATAGAGTGATTGTGCCCGAACCTTTGTAATCCACCTCTAGTGAAGATTTGTGGAATTTGGTACGACCGATAACCTATCGACATATGATTCTTGGACATATCATTTAGTTTTGAATCATGTAAAAAGTTTTTTCTTGTCCTTCTACATGTTTTAATTACTTCACATATCAATCATACAGTTTTAAACAAGTTCCTACCAACTTGGGAACAAGATCCAGTAAAGAAGAGAAAAATTTGACACCCTTATTCACCCCCTCTCATGGTGCTCTAGGGTCCTCTAGATAGTACATTGATGTTTATTCCCACACTTTTTACATATGGAATTATGGGTTTTTATTCTTCCATGTGACTTACCAAATAATCCTCTTATATTAAATTGAATTTTCCACTTTTTTCTATAATCCCATGAGATCACTAGGAGCCTCCAATAACCATCTCAAAGGAAAGGGTATGATAAGAAATCTCCTCATAACTGTCAAATTCTTGAATCACCAAGTCTTTTCATTGTCCCATATTTAATCCATTAAGAATAGATCCACAATGGTTTCTGTGTTCACCATAAAGATGGAGGCATATCATCTAGACTCAGAATGAAAATTTATTTTTTAAAAATCACATTTATGGAAAAAGTGTAAAACCTCACAAATTCAACATAAAATAAATAGGCATCAAATAAAATAATAGAATAATTAAATGTGAGACTGAGCTCACCATAGTTGTTACCCATGTATGATCTCTATTGAAGTACATAGACCTTCATGTCTGGATCATCCTTGATAAGATTATCAAAATGGTAGGCTATATTATCATAAGTCTGAATGCACTCCTCTATTTATATATTCATTAATTTAAAAAATTGAGTCAAAATATGATCTTGATTATTGATCCACACACACATCTTCTTTTTGGTACCAAATTAAATCATTATTTCAGTCATCCTATTAGTATATTTTTAATATGAATTTATATAGAGATCCTCTTATAGGATTTCTTCCTCAAAATGAGTAATAATATTGTAATAAATTTCATTTTTTCCGCCTCTTTATATACTATACACTTAAAATCATCACACAAATCCCCAGTGGGAACAACCAGTTCACTACTAGAAGCATTGGTAAAGTCATCCACCACCAAAGAGCCTCTCTACATCTATGTTTTTTCTTCCATAACTTCACCAAACAAATCTTATTCCTTATAAACAGAACACGTAACCATTTTATAATCATTCTGATGGTTCAAGCTATTTTTTTCATTCCTGGTCACTAATAGTGGGAATTCCATCTACATCTCCAGCCATAATATTTTTGGACGACCTAGTCTCTATAAGTTTAGGTAACTGAAAGTAATATTTACTCCCATTATATTTCTCTACCATAAGAATAATGCATCTCACCAAATCCAGGTTTCCCTTCTTCCCCTTCTTTCCACTTTGATATTAGATTCCTCTACCATGCATTACCTCTAAACTTTCAGCTGAGACTTGAATATATCTATCATCTCTCGACTTTGCCTTACATAATCCATGCCCTTTAGTGAGGTTATCCACTAGTATTGGAATTTAGATTACTATAATTGGCCGAACTGAGTCACATGGTTAATGAAATGGACCTTCCACTAACATACCTTCAAAATAGTTTTTAAGGTTAATATTCTGGTTGGATCTTCTGAAATCCAACTTTTTCATAACATTCACCTAGCCACCATAAATAAATGGTATGACCTACTTATAATTTTCATGCTCCATGAGGATATATGAATCAGCCTATATTTCCATATATATCACAACCTTATGTGAATATCCATCATCTATTCATACTGAATTAAAATACGATAGAGGTTATGGTGTATTAATTCCTAGATTCAAATAACAAATATCATTCTCCCCCTCAGTCCCCCCAGACCAACCAGGCCTTGAACTATCAAATTATAAAAAAACATCATATCACAATAATTCAAATATGTACACAGCCTTTGGATCACGATTCAAGGATCTTTCCTCATTCAGAATAGGAACTGTAGTGTTTGTGTCATTGGTAGAAAAATCGATTAACCTCGAGGTAAGTGGGACTCCCTAGCTCGATCAACTATCAAAATGATTCAAGTTCCACCAGCCAATATTTACACCCACATAGATTTTTTGAATCATGATTTCCTTAGTATTTATATGATACATAGAAATATATCAAATATTCAAAGACCACTTCGTTTTTGCAACAAAATTATTCACCAGCTTCGATCCAAACCCACTCAACTAGAGGTTTAAGCACATTACATCCAACAAAAATCAGGGAGATATGGGATGAAAAATAGAATTTTTTCGTTTCTCTAAACATAAAAATCATCCAACTAAATTTCAAATCATACTAATATTATAAGGATTTTGGAAAGGTAATATATGTTCTAGAAATCATAACCATAATGTCGTAGTAGGAAATTCATGTTTCATGTGAAAATATTAGGACCATAGAAATAGATAGAAAAATATTTCATTTTAATTTTTAGGTTCATTAGACCATGAAAATATAAAATCATCAACCAATGAAAAACAAATCATAATATGTAATTTTTAAAGACGGAAAACAATCACCCATTCCTATAAACCCCAATATCCTCATAGGAAGCTATCAAATCAATCAATCAAAGACATATTATATAATAAATAAGCTACGAAGGCCATATTTAGAATACTATATGCTTCTATAAACTCATTTGTCGACTTTGGTAGTTGAGGCAAGCTATAAAATAGATCTAAAACATTTAGGCTGATTATGATGGATGGTAAAGGTGAAAGATAATCTAGACTGGTAAGAAAATAAAGTGATGTGACCAAGATTTTGAAGAAGGTAGAGGAAGAAATTCATCCTTATTCAATGTGGGGGAGGGGTCCAATTCTATGACCATATCCTCTTAGGTTATAAACAATATGGGGCTCCAAGAAAACATTTATCCCACTCCTGGAAGCATGTATCAGGTAATACTTGTGATGTTTTCCTTGTATTTCCTGAGAAATTCATCTTCCTTTTTATTCAGTTTTAGGAAATCCCTCTCCATTTATGATGAAGAGTTCATGTAAGATATTAATTGAAAAATATTTTCTTGAATCCTTTCAATTCCCTGTAATAAATCCCCCCTTTAAAATTCTTGTTCTCTATCAGTGTCCACCACTGATAAACTTCCCCATCAAAATGATAGACTACCAACATGACGTTCTATTATTCTAAGCACTGGAAGATAAAGAATATATCCACAATGTAGTCAATACATTATTTTGTAATGGGATGATTAGAATATACAAGAAAGGTATGAGGCCTTTATCCTATAATGTATTTGATCACAACTTGATCTTTCCTAATAAAAGGAGGGAATTCCACATGATTAAAGTTATTATTCATAACTCTAACCAGTTGATCTATTACTTTCATGAAGTTCTGAGATCTTATTTCCATTAGGTTTTTAATATCATTATGGAAATCATCATATTGTCTTTCAATTTTGTTATTAGTATAAGGACGCGGCCTTAAAAAATTACTTTATCTTGAATTAAATGAATAATTCACATTGAAGATCTTTTTAGGTTTAGAGTTTTAGAGAATTAGGACATAACTATTACATCTTATAAGATTAAAAAGTAGACAATTCCACTTAGTTTCTATTTTTATCACAAAATAAAAACTCTTTAAAAAAAAGAGTCATGTATTGTTTTAGTTTTAGACAGCATGACTTTTCCTTGAATCCCATCCTTGACCCTATTCATCTTTAATTCCTGTGAAAAACATTTCAAAACTTGGGATGAGCATAAAAAAGATTAGTAAGGGTTATAAAAAAATAATGAAAAAATTAGTTCATCATTACATACATAACATAAGATCTTTAATATACCACATAAAATAATAAGATTTATGATTAACATAATAAAAAACATAAATCATAAAGGTAACTTTTGGCATCCATATCATACTTACATTGTAGCTATCATAGCTACGTAGGGAGTTACATTTAGAATACCCATCACAGTGTATTCCCTAAATCTCTTAGGAGAAACATTCATGTTTACCTCCGTCACATTACCCAATTAATTAGAGAGCTATCTCAACCTCACCTGCCCTAGGGTTATCGCAAAACCACCCGTATGCATAAACAACACCCAAGAACCATAACATATTCATAACACATAAAACAAAAATAAAGGAAATATAAAATTTCCACATTTTAATCACAACATATCATTTAAATATATTGACATAAAAAATCCACTATCAAAAACATTTTCAATACAAAAAGACTTAAAAAGAGAATATGATATTTATTTTCTTTTAAAAAAACATTACGGCTTGTTTAGTAAGCCAAATATCAAATAATACTCGCGGTGGCGAAAAAGGTTGTTGTCACCGATTATGTTAAAAAGAAACATTTTTTTGTCATTTAGTAAAACTCCTCGTATGAAAAGATTCCATTTGAATAAAATTAAAATTCAAGGGTATTTATACACTATATAATAGAAAATTGATAATAAAACAAAATATGCCTCAATGAAAGAGGATTGAGATGAAGTACCTTACCTCATGTCCGACTTGACTCGTTATTTATTTAATATCCTAAATAACAAACTAAAGTTAATTTCTACTTTCTTAAGAACCTTTTTATATTTTATTATTCCTTTTATATTACTTATTACCATGTTATAAACATTATTTAATCATTTAAGTTATTAACGGTTGTTTCGTCAATATTTGGTACCTCAGTAAAAATTAACACCTTATAATTACAAGTTGTCCATGTGGTCAAAAATAAACTATCTTTAGAATGATATTAATGATTTAGATATAATATATGTCATATATATCTAGTATATACATGTATTTACATTAGTACATAACATTTGGAGCTAAGAAATGAAATGCACCGTTCATGGAGACGGTAAGCCGTACGTACGTATGAACGCTACATTCATTTATATTTAATATTTTAATGGAATGAAAACATAATGATACATATTTATATTATAATTATAGTATAATATCTTAAATAAAATTATTAAATCTATCCTTTATTCGTCCAACATAAGGCATTAATGAGTTATATCACTTTGAGGGGGCAGTAGTCCGCACTTCCTAAAATGAAACTATCACATTTACCCCTTATTGAAACCATAAAGGTATGATATAAATGGAAAATATAGAAGAATAAGAAAAACATAAACATTATATATATCATATATAAAAATAGTTCCATCATAATGGACACCACGAGAGGTGGTAGGAGATAATTGAACAATCATTATTTCGTGAGGCATAAGTTTTCCATCCACAGAAACATTATGTTCTTTACCCATGAGATGGAGGTGTGTGTAAGTTTAGTTAGAATAATTCTCATAAAAACATCCTAGTATATATAGGATACTGTTTTCATTACAAAATAAATAAATAAAAATAGTTTAGGGGGTTGGAGAAGTAAAATAAAACAAAAGAACTTCAGAGAATACATTACCTTTAAATCGGGTCACTCCATTTGGATTGAGCCAAAAGGGTTTCTTGAAGGGATTTATGCCTAATGTAAGGCTTCTAGGATGAATAGAGGGATGTAGGGAGATTAATTGAGCAGAGGTTGGATGAACAAAAAGGCTTGATAGGTGTGAGGAATTGGTTAGATGTGAGGGGTTTTTATAAGGGAGAGGAGAGGCTCTTTAGGAATGTTTAGAAAAATTATTTTATTATAACCACATATTCGGTTTCAAAAGGTCAAATATTTGTTAATATCAAATATAAGTTGACTCAGGGTATAAATAATATAATCCAATAAGAATTGGACAGGTTTTGGATATTTTTTTAATACTTATAATCTTATTTATTTAAATCATTTATTAATGAGTTAAATATTGCATCATTATTGTGTCATAAATAATTTAATTTATTTGATGTCCAAAAATTATAAAAAAATACAATGTTTTAGTAAATATTTTTAGCTTTTCAAGGAATATTTATAGTCGAATATATAACTTATATAACCCCATGTAAAAATTTATTTACTAAAAGATATTTGTTTTTTTCATTTTTGTCTTTACTTTAAATTATTTAATATAAAATGTCATTATTACTCCCATGTGGCTCTATGGGGTCCCAAAATCAACCCAAGGATTCCCATGGTCGTCTATTTATTATCAAATAGGATTAGGACACTTGTTAGGGTAATTTAATATTATTATAATATTATATTTTACCCTTATTTATTATTTTTACCTTTTAATCATGGTAGATAAAATATTTACTGAAGTAAATATTTAAAATGTCTAAAAATATAAGTTACCTATTTAGACAATTTGGACCTACTGATTTCAAATATGGAATCCATTTTTAAAAATTTTAAACACATAAGTGGGAGAAATTAATTTAAAATTAATTCATGCTGTTAAAACAAATAACGTGTTTTTTAAGAAATAATAACTATCAAAAGATTTACACTTTTTATGTCTAATTTCAAAACAAAATTACATCCATTGACCAAAATTAGATTAATTGGTAAACATATATTCTAATTACACTTTAAAACCAATTAAAAATATAATATAACCATATAAATAAATTATATTAAAAGGAACTTTTGAATTAAAATACAGTATTTTTCAATATTCATTAAAAAATGAACTTTATCAGAAAAATACCAAAATTTCATCCAAAGTAAATTTTGGTGTCCCTATTCTAAAGAATAATTATAATTTCTCAAATAGAACATATAAAAATGGACAAAACTGGATTTAGAGAGGGTTAGTCATCAAAAGGTGGTAAATCGACCGTTTAAAGAATATTAGAGTATTTATGCTTAGATTAATTAACATTTTAAGCCTCTGACTTTTAGTGTGCAACGTAGGATTTCAAAGAAACCCATTGTTTCGTATTGGGTATGCCATCGAACATAGAAACACTTTTTAGGTAAAAATAATATTAAATTCACAAATATTAATAAATATGAAAATCTCTTATTCTTCATTTACCTGGGATGTTACATCATTCCCCCCTTTTGGAAATTGCATCCTCGCAATTTTTATTCACTTATCAAAATAAGTCGGGGTATTTATCCCTCATAGCATTTTCAGATTCCCACACTTCCTCTTCAACCATATGGTTTTTCCACAAAACATTTACCTAAAAAATTATCTTATTCCGCAACACTTTCTCTCTACAGTCAAGAATATGGACTGGTTGTTCCTCATAAGAATTCTCTTCCAACTGAACTAACTCTGGGATCAAAACATGATATGGATCTGGCATATACAATCTCAATATTGAAACATGAATAACATTGTGCACCTGAGATAAAATTGAGGGTAAAGACACTCTGTATGCAACTGCTCCAACATTATCTAGGATTTCATAAGGCCAATGAACCTTAGACTCAAATTTCCTTTCTTACCAAAACGCATCACACTTTTCCATGGAGAAAATTTGAGAAATGCGTGATCACCTATCTCGAAAGATATATCCTTCCTTTGGTTATCCACATATCTTTTCTGCCTACTCTATGTTGTTCTCATGTTCTTCTGAATCAACTGAACCTTTTCTACCATCTCTTCTACCAATTCTGGTCCCATTAGCATTCTTTCACATACTTCATCCCAAAAATCTAGATTTCAACAATGCTTTCTATATAATGCCTCAAATGGATCCATCTGTATACTTGAATGAAAACTGTTATTATATGAAAATTCAACCAAAAAAATATGTTAGTACTAACTTCCTTGGTAATCCAGTGAACAAGCTCGTAGCATATCCTCCAAGGTCTGAATTGTTCATTCTGACTGCTCATATGATTGAGGATGAAAAGTTGTACTAAAATTTAATTCAGTACCCAATGATATTTGAAGTCCTTTCCAAAATTTATAAGTAAACCTGGGATCACGATCAGATACAATGGAGAGGGGAACACCATGCAACCTGGCTATCTCTTTAACATACAACTGAGAATGTTTATCTAGAGACAAAGTATCTCGAATAGGAATTAAGTGATCTGATTTAGTCAATCAATCAACAATAACCCAAATTGCATTGGTACCTCTAGATGTATTTGGTCATCCTACAATGAAATCCATGGATATATTTTCCCATTTCCACTCTGGCACTGGTAAAGATTGAAGCATCCCTTTCGGTAACTGCTTCTCTACATTAACCTACTGACAAGTCCAACACCTCATAGTAAAGTCAACAATATCTCGTTTCACTCCATCCCACCAGTAATACTCCCGAAGATCTCTATACATCTTAGTACTTCTGGGATGAACTGAAAATGGAGAACTATGAGCTTCACATAACAACTCAATCTTCAATTGTAAATCGCAAGGCAGACATAATCTCTTTCCAAACCTCAAAACACAATCATTATGAATGTTAAATTCAGGAAAATTACCCTTCTAAACCAACTCTACCTTTTTCGGTAACTCACTGTCTTCTTTATGCGTCCACTTAATTCAATATAGCAGAGATTATTCCACTGACACCTGAAGCAAAACAGAAGAATTTCTTACACCAATAACTTCTATGCCAATGTTTATCAAATCAAAAACCAAAGGATCTCGTCCAAAACATAGCATGGTTAATGAAGAATTACTTTTTTGACTCAAAGCATCAACCACTTTATTTTCTTTTCCCGGATGTTAATGGATCGTGCAATAATAATCCTTGATTAAATTCAACCATCACCTCTATCTCATGGTCAATTATTTCTGAGTGAATATATACTTTAAAATTTTGTGGTTAGTATGTATTTCACATTTTACTCCATACAAATGATGCCTCCAAATTTTTAAAGAAAAAAAAAACAGAATATAATTCCAAAACATGTGTAGGTTAATTTAACTCATGGTATTTCAACTAAAGTGAAGCATAACCAATTACCAGATCATTCTACATAAGGACACAACCAAGTCCTTTCAATGAATCATCACTGTAAATAAAAAACTCACCACTTTTGGAAGGTAGTGCTAGAACTAGATCATTCACCAATCTTATTTTCAATTACTGAAAAAAATCTTCACATTCTTTTTTCCAAATGAACTTAAGACCTTTTTGAGTTAATTTAGTCATTGGACTAGATAACAGTGAAAAATTCTTAACAAACTTTTGGTAATAACCTAAAAAATTAAGAAAACTACTGATCTCGATTATATTTGTGGTTCTTGGCCATTCTTCGACAACTTTTGTTTTAGCAGGATCAATAGTTATGCCATTTTTTGAAACAATGTGACCAAGGAAAGAAATTTTTTGTAACCAAAACTCACACTTGCAGAATTTTCCATAATTTTTTTTAAAGTATGAAATACAACCCATTAATGACTTTCATGTTCTTCATTACTTTTGGAGAAACCCAAAATATCATCAAGGAACACAACCAAAAACTTATACAAGAACTCACAGGAAAATTCTATTCATAAGTTCCATGAATATAGTAGGTGCATTAGTTAACCCAAAAGGCATAACTACAAATTCATAATCACCATATCTAGTACAAAACACGATCTTAGGAATGTCAGATTATTTTACATTGAATTGATGGTACCCTGACCTCAAATCAATCTTTGAAAAATACTAAGCTCCCTGGAGCTGATCAAACAAATCATCAATATGGGGAAAAAGATTCTTGTTCTTAACAGTGATGTTATTAAATGCTCTATAATCAATACAAAGTCTCATTGAACCATATTTTTATTAACAAACAAGATAGGAGAACCACATGGTTATGTGCTAGGTCGAATGAAACCTTTATCTAATAACTCCTGCAATTGATTCTTTAACTCAAAAATTTCAATTTGAGCCATTCGATAAGAGGGTTTTGAAATTGGTTTAGCATCATGAACTAAGTCAATTGTAAATTCAACTTCCCGATTAGGTATAATACTAGGAAACTGTTCAAGAAAAACATCAAGGTACTCATTTACCACTACCAGGTCATTAATCTCAACACTTCCTTTATTTTCAGAAATATGTGCAAGGTAACATTCATTTCCATCTTTTACTAGTTTCTCAGCTTCCTGATATGTTATCAAAAGTAAGGGTTCATTCTTGTAAAAAAACTGAAAATCTTTCTGAAAAGAAACCTATTTAGATCTAAAATCATTCATAGCATGATAAATAGATACCCAATCCATACCCAAAATAACGTCAAACTCTACTAGAGACAAAACAATAAGGTTTGCAGGTAGATTCTCTCCACAGACAAGGACATGAAGGTTCTTATGTTTTCTTTTTGTCTCAATATTTCCTCTAGGTGTTTTTACCATAATATTTGTATTCATATCTTGAGACGTAATTCCCAATATACTAGAAAACTTCTCAAAAATAAGAGAGTGTGTAGACCCTGAATCAAACAACACATTGGCATAATCTGAACAAACAAACAGTATACCTGATACTACTTCATTTGATGGCCCAACATCTGTTGAAGTAGTTTCAAAGGATTTAACCACCCTTTTCTTCCTGTAGTTTGGCCAATTTCCCTCAGTTGAGTTCTTCTTTGGACACTCATTTTCATAATGACCCATTTCATTACACTTAAAACATTTTACTGACTATAAATCATATTTTTTATTACCATTTCCTTTATCTTTTTCAGTTAAATTACGAGCCTTATGTCCCATTTTACCACATCGGTAGCACTTACCAAAATTCAAATGACATTACCTAACATTCTTTTTACCACAATTTTCACAAACTTTAAATTTATGTTTCTTACCATCAATTTTTTTTGGAGAGTTCTTCCCTTTTGAAAGCCACCTTGACCTCTTATTCTGTTGTTTATCAAAGAACACATGATCATCGACAAACTCCATTTCCACCTTCCCCTCACAACGAACAAGTTTTTCATAACTTTTGAACTCATGAGAAGCTAAATCCCTTCAATACTTTGGCATTAATCTAGAGTAAAAATGGTTGATTTTACTATCAAGATCTCATATGAACTTCAGATCATACCTTACGAGTCAAGTGAATTTTTCTTCATAAGCAGCCACTAAATCATCCTCCTGCCTCAATTATAGGAATTATTTTTCCATCCAAAGTTGAACCACCTTAGGAAAGTATTTCTCAAGGAACAAACCTTTGAATTCATCCCAATAAAGTGCATAAATCTCCTCAATATCCCTGATATTTTTCACCATCGACCACCACTGATCAACATCACCTTCAAAATATTAAATAGCAAGACTAACCTTTTGGTGTTCTAAACACCCCATTACATCAAAAATCTTCTCTAGTTCTTTAATCAACCCCTTTGTTAGCACATGGTTAGATGATCCTCTGAATGATGGGGGATGTTTCCTATTGAAATGCTCTACTACTGACATGTTCCATTGTGGTTGATTTGGATGATCTCATGCATGTATACTACCACCATTTATAGCCTGAGTCAACTATGCCATCACTACAACAAACTGTTCAATTCCAATTCTGACCATCTGAGGTTGCTGATTTGGAAGGTTTCCTTCCTTCTGATGTCATCCCAACATAGCTACCATGTTTCCTCTGTGGAAAACTATTCTGAACACAAAAATATCTTAGGAAAATAAACACGGTAATCTTTAAATGCTATATCATTTCAATATTACCATAAATTATCTTATGGACATTAATTTACCAATATTATAACTCCTAAAGTTGTCTGAACTAACATTTAATAGCAACTATAAGGACCCGACCTTAAAACATTACATGATCCTGAATTAAATGTATAATTCACATTTAGGATCTCTTCATGTTTAGAGTTTTAGAGAATTAGGACATAACTATTAAATCTCAAAAGATTAAAAGTAGATACTTACTCTTATTTTCCATTTTTTCACAAAATAAAAACTCATTAAAAAAAAGAGTCATGTCCAGTTCCATGTTTTAAACAGCATGACTTTTCCTTGAATCATATCCTTGACCCTATTCATCTTTAAGTCCTGTGAAAAATATTTCAAAACATGGGATGAGCATAAAAATCTCACTAAGGGTTATAAAACAAAGAATGAAAACATTAGTTCATCATTAAATACATAACATAAGATATTTAACATACCTCATGAAATCATAATATTTATGATTAACCCAATAAAAAACATAAATTATAAAGGTAACTTGTGGAATACATATCATGCTTACATTATGGCTATCACAGCTATGTAGGGAGTTACGTTTGGAATACCAATCATTGTATATTCTCTAATTCTATTAGGAGAAGCATTCAAATTTACCTCTGTCATGTTACCCAATGAATTAAAGATCTATCTCAGGCTCACAGTCCCTAGGTTTATCACAGAACCACCCGTATGTATAAACAATGCCCAATAACCACAACATATTCATAACACATAAAACAAAAATAAATGAAAATTAAAATTTCCAAATTTTAATCACAATATATCATTTAAATATATTTATATAACAAATCCATTATCAAAACCATTTTAAATACCAAAATATGTAAAAATAGTATATGGTATTTATTTTTCTTTTAAAAATAACATTACGGCTTGTTTAGGAAGCCAAAGATCAAATAATACTCACAATGGTGAAAAAGGTCATTGTCACAACATATGTTAAAAAGAAACATTCTTTTTTTTCATTTAATAAAATGACTCATAGGAAAATATTCCCTTTGAATGAAATGAAAAGTCATTGGCATTTATACACCGTATAATAGAATGTTGAGAATAAAACAAAATATGCCTCAATGAAAGGGGATTGAGAAGAAGTCCCTTACCTCGTGTCCGACTTGACTCGATCGTTCTTTAATCTCATGAATAATAAAATAAAGTTAATGTATAATTTCTTAATAACCTTTTACAAGTTTATTATTCCTTTTATATTAATTATTACCACGTTATAAACATTATTTAATCATTTAAGTTATTAACTGTTGTTTCGTCGATATTTGGTACTTGAGTAAAAATGAACACCTTATAATTACAAGTTGTCCATGTGGTGAAAAATACATTATCTTCAGAATGATATTAATTATGTAGATATCATATATATCATATATATTAAGTATATACCTGTATTTATATTAGTACATAACATTTGGAGCTAAGAAATGAAATGCACCGTTCATGGAGACGGTAAGCCGTACGTATGCAAGAACGCTACTTTACTTTACATTTCATATTTTAATGGAATGAAAATATAATGATATATATGTATATTATAATTCCAGTATAATATATTAAATAAAACCATTAACTCCATCCTTTATTCATCCCACATAAGGCATTAACGAGTCATATCACTTTGAGGGGGCAGCAGTCCACACTTCCTAAAATGAAACTATCGCGTTTACCCATTATGAAAACCATAACGGTATGCTATAAATGGAAAATACAGGAGAATAATGTAAAAATAAACATTATATATATCATATATAAATAAAGTTCCATCATAATGGACACCATGAGAGGCGGTAGGAGATAATTGAACAATTATTATTTCGTGAGGCGTTAGTTTTCCATCCACATAAACATTATGTTCTTTACACATTAGATGGAGGTGTGTGTAAGTGTAGTTAGAATAATTCTCATAAAAACATCCTAGTATATTGAGGATACTGGTTTTGTTACAAAATAAATAAATAAAAATAGTTTATGGGGTTGGAGAACTAAAATAAAACAAAAGAACTTAAGAGAATATGTTACCTTTAAATCCGGTAACTCCCTTTGGATTGAGAAAAAAGGGTTTCTTGAAGTGCTTTCTTCCTAAGGTATGGCTTCTAGGATGAAAGGAGGGATGTATTTAGATTAATTGAGTATAGTTTGGACTAACCAAAAGGCTTGAGAGGTGTTAGGAATTAGTTAGAATTGAGGGATTTTTATAACGGAGAGGAGGGGATCTTTATAAATGTTTTGAAACAATTATTTTATTATAACCCAATCTTCGGTTTCAAAAGATAAACTATTCATTAACATAAAAGTTAATATGACTCATGGTTGAAATAAAATAATCCAATAAAAATTTTATAGGATTTGGATATTGTTTTAATACATATAATCTTATTTATTTAAATCATTTATTAATGAGGTAAATATTGCATCATTATTGTGTCATAAATAATTTAATTTAATTTGAGGTAAAAAAATTATAAGAAAAATACCATGATGTAGGAAATATTTTAATATTTTTAAACAATATTTATAGTAAAAAATATAACTCATATAAACCCTTATAAAAATTTATTTACTAAAACATATTTGTTTATGTCATTTTTGTCTTTACTTTAAATTAATTAATATAAAATGTCATTATTACTCCAATGTGGCTCTATGGGGTCCCAAATTCAACTCACAGATTCCCATGGTCGGATATGTATTAGAAAAAAGGATTATAACACTTGATAGGGTAATTTAATATTATTATAATATTATATTTTACCCTTATTTATTATTATTACCTTTTAATCATGGTAAATAAAATATTTACTGAAGTAAATATTTAAAATGTCTAAAAATAAAAGTTACCTATTTACACAATTTGGACCTAATGATTCCAAATATGGAATCCATTTTTTCAAATTCAAAACACAGAAGTGGCAGAAATTAATTTAAAATTAATTCCCGCTGTTAAAACAAATAGCCTGTTTTTTAAGAAATAATAACTATCAAAATATTGACAATTTTTTATGTCCAATTTAAAAATAAAATTACATCCAATGAACAAAATTAGATTATATGGTAAAAATATATTATAATTAAACATTAAAACCAATCAAAAAGATAATATATCCATAAAAAAATTAGATTAAAAGGCACTTTTGAATTAAAATACAGTATTTTTCAATATTCATTAAAAAATGAAATTTATCAGAAAAATGCCAATATTTAATCCAAAATAAATTTTGGTATCCTGATTCTAAAGAATAATTATATTTTTTCAAATAGAACATATAAAAATGTCCCATACTAGATTTAAAGAGGGTTCCCCATCAAAATGTGGTAAATCGACCTTTTAAAGAATATTAGAGTATTTATGCTTAGATTCATTCACATTTTATGCCTCTAACTTTTATTGGATAAATGTAAAACCATTTAAAAAACATATATAATCATATTGTATTTAGTTCTATTCATTCCCGCCAATACAATAGAAATGCGTTAACTACAATTTAAAATAATAATATTATATTATTAGTGTGCAACATGGGATTTTAAAGAAACCCATTGTTGCATGTCGTGTACACCATCGAACATAGAAACCCCTTTTTAAGTAAAAATAATATTTAATTCACAAATATTAATAAATATGAAAATATTATATTCTTCATTTACTTGGGATGTTACAATTAAAACAAGTTCTTCTATTCCCATCCATTAACTAAAAAAGGGGGGCATTATTACATAGCTAATGAGTATACAAAAATGAAACTCTGAACACTAGAAGAAAATATTATAAATGAAATGTATACCCTAACCTATGATTCGATACGTTTTAGTATAGGATATCTATGGTGATATAATAATATATAGGGTTTTTACCAATGATTTCTATTTCAAATCCCACAAAATAACTAGAAATTTTTATGATACCAACTATAGGGACTGAATCATCTTACACATATTATTACATAAATCCAAGAATAATTAGTCTTCAAATACAAACTAAGTATCGAATACCCTAGTGTCTTTTGAAGGAAAGGTAAATAATTAGATAACCTGAAACTAGAATAAAAAATATTTTTATTTATCTCCATAATGATCCCCTAACTCATTTTAAGCTTCAACGACTGTATAGGCTAAACAGGGGAATACATAGAAAAAAGGGATGAGCTAAAAAACCTATTATGGGAATAATCATTGAAAATAAGCATAACAGAATTATGAATGCATTACATGATAACATAAAATTCAAGACTCATTAATAAACATATATAGTAACAATATATAGAACATGTAATCATATGATCCTGGAAATATATGAATGTGGAAGAAATATACATCATGACAGAAACATGAGTCATGGCTAACTTCCATGATGAAATCACATGGTTGAAAGAGCCCCATAATGGATTAGGTTTACTCCCTAATCCCGTACATAATATCTCAGAAGACTAAAACATTACCAAATAAATTACATTGCGATTTGGACACACCGCTAAAAATACAGGGATATTAGAAGAGGCTTTAACCCATTCTACATACTTTAGGGGTGGTTACTGATAACCACCACTAAAGTTACTGCCTAATCTGATTAGATCCGATTATGAGGAAGTACTGATAAAAAATACAAGTGTTTAGATGTGGTTATATTAGAAGGGGTTTTTAACCCCCCTCTATATACTGATAGATTATAGGTTGTTTTATCCACATTTAATTTAAACATGACATTAGATGCGGTTAGAACCACCCCTATTTGACTATATGGGGACCAAGTTTCGGGGCGATTTTAACCACCCCAAAACTACCACTTTTTTATATATAATATTTTTTCACAAACTCCTACCAGCATCACCAGACACACCATCGAGACCCCCTGACACACACCTCAGAACCTAGGACAACACCCCTAACACTCTACTAGGATAACAACCCAGACACCCCACCTGGTACCCCACAAATACCACCTAACAACCCCAATGACACACCCCTTCACCCCCTCTCGACACACACCTGAGTACCCATGATAACACCCCTAACACACTACCTTGAAACAATAGGAAAAAAACGTGGACACTCCACCTGACACCACTTAGTACACCCCACAAAGACCACCTAACAACCTAGGACTCACCCTACATAGACCCCCAAACAACCTGGGATGACCCACAGAGACCATCGACACCCCGTGACAACCCCCAACCGAGACCATCAACACCCCCTGACAATCACCAGGATGCCCAGACAATGTAAAATACACCTCGATCGGCCATAGGGCCCAAATTTATCAACAGGGCCCAGAACATAGAAGGATCGGTCGGCCCCATTCGAGGCTGTAAAAATACCGCTGGTGGAGAATGAACCCGAGACCAGATGGAGGAGTCTTCATTACAACTACCACTAGGCTAAAATTCATTTTGTTTAATATATACAATATTTTATATTTATTTACATACCGATATATATATACATATGTATATATATGGGTATGGAAATATAAATAATATAATATTTTTTATTATGTATATTATATAATATAGACATATTTTTGTATAATATATATATATATTTGTTTGTAATATATATATAATGTTTTTTTGTACAATATATGGTGTATATATATATAATATATATATTATACTTGTGTGTATATAATATATGCTTAAATAATTATATTTTTATATATAAATATTTATTTATACATATATTTGTAAATATATTTATATTCGTGTGTGTGTGTATTTAGGTGTTTATATGATATTTACAGATATGATATAATTATAATATATATTTATATACTGATTTTTACATATTTCTATATATGTACATGTGTGTGTAATTATAATATTTATTATAATTATTATTATTACAACTACTTTATAAACTATAAAAATTATATGTTGGTTTTATAAATACTATAAATTTATAAATTTTATGATTTATATTACACATATATTATATGAAATACATTTATATTATATATTTATGTATGATATTATACAACTTTATATTATATCATATATATATACACGTAAAACTAAATACTTTTATGTAATTGGATATATATAATATATTAAATGATATGTATATGAAATTAATTAATAATTATTAAAATATACTAATATATATATAAAATAGTTAAATAATAGAGATATATATAGATATATATATATAATTAAATATTTATAATATTATATATATAATGTAATTATATAAAATATATGTGTGTAATTAAATTTAATTTTTTCTATATTATATATATTTTTATACATAATACAATATAAGTGTATTTATACAAATATATACAATAAAAATGTATTTTATATAATATATTTATAATATAAATCATAATATCAATTTATAGTATTTATAAACCCATACATAAATTTTATAAATTTGAATAAATAAATTTTTAATTGCATTTATATTATGAATACAAAAATTTATATATTTATAAATATTTTTCTATGTATAAGTATTTATTTAAAGTATTTCTATAATTTACTTATATATTTGTGTTTATAATGTGTCTAAATACATTTATTTATTATGTTTATGTAATACAAACACACACACACACATATATATATCATAAAATTTATATTTTTTTGAGATTTATTTTAAAAAATAAATAAAAATTTAGAGGGTATTTAAAATCACCTCTAATTAGAGGGAATAACGATGGTTCATGACCCCTATAAAATTTCTTTAATTATAGGGGCTTTAACAACCCCCTATAATGTAATAAATTATAGGGGGTTCAAAACCCCTTTTAATGTCATTAATTGGGGGGGGATCAACCCCCCCCCCCTTAATTTTTTAAATAATAGGGAGTTCAAAACCCCCTATAATATCTTAAATTAGAAGGGGTTCAAAACCACTTATAATGTCATGAATTATAGGAGGTCCAACCCCCCTATATTGTCATGAATTAAAGGGGTTCCAAACCCCCTCTAATGGCATCAATTAGAGGGGGTTCAAAACACCCTCTAACTTCTTAAATTAAATCGTGATCAAACCCCCTCTAATTTATAAAATTAAAAGGGGTTCAAACCCCCTTCTAGTCTAACATATTAGCGGTAGTTTATGAACCCCCTCTATATCTTAAATTAGAGGGTGTTGTAAACCCCCATTATTTACTTTTTTAAAAAATTATATATATATATATATATATATATGAAAGATAATGGTATATATATATACAACTCCTATAAAATCCAATCGAATTTATAGTGCCACTAATTATTAAATTAATGGGAGTTTTGACCTAACCACCTCTAAAATAAAACCAAATATTTAAAAAAATGCTAACAAATTTATAGTGGGTTGTGAACCCCTTATAAATATTTTTGATTAGAAGGGGTTGTGCAGAACCCCCTCTAAAATGAATTTAGAGGGGGTTGTGCAGAACTCCTTCTAAAAACCCACTGCTAATCTACTATTTTTTAGATAATAAAATATACATTCATATGTGTGGATCATAAATAAATCAAACACAAGGAATAATAATAAAGGTTTCCCATGAAAAAATGGGGTTCATAATAATTTTATTAGGAAATACCAAAGGGTGTATCATAATGGTATCCATGAAGGAAGGGAATTAAATTATTATTAGAAATTAATAAAGTAAATATAATAATATGTCATGAATAATTATGTCAAACTAAAGTGAAAACATAAAAAAGATTGATTAGTTAACTTTTGAAATGTGCCACTTGATTTAGGTTTAAGGGAAAAGACTGAAGAGTCCTTAAAGAGGATAAAAAGATAATTATTTCCATAAAACAAGAAATGAAATAAAAAAATCATGATAAAATTATTAATTTTAGAAATCATGGGTGTCTTAAAACATTGTATGGGGTGTACCTAAAAAAGGTTAATAAATAAAAACGTTCTCTTTAATGGGGTTTTCTTGTCCAGAGGAATCGATTTGGGGACCATTTAGAACATGTATTTCTCATCAAATAAAGATGAATTAAGATATATATATATATATATATATATATTAAATATATATATATAAAATGATATATTTATTTAAGAATCATGAAGATATATATTGTGAAAAATAAAGGTAAAGTGTTTCCCAAAGGAAATATGGAGGTTAAGATCGATCCCTTAACTTATGTCTAAATGCATTATGTACTTTCACTTAATATCCTGGATAATCAAATAAGATTAATTAATTAGGTAATTCAGAACATATTCACATATATTTTGTTTATTTCAATTTTATATGTTCTTTTATGCCTATTTTTTTTGTATTATAAGGTTCAATTTCGTCGTTCTAAGATTGTTTGTTTCATGGTTTCATGGTTGGTTCACTTGTGTTTAATTACGGATATTAATTTCAAATGGAAATAAATCACCAGAAGTAGAATTTAATGGAATTAATTCAATTATATAATTTTGAATGGTCCCATATATATTTTTTAGGAAATGAGGATGGTTTTTTTATTAAAAATGTTATCATTTTGTGGTTTGTTAATTTAGGCAGTTTTACCGACCATGAAGAACTAGTTTCATTTTATTTAGTATTACAGATATATATCAGTTATAAAATATTAAATGTGCTATAATAAACTTAAGAAAATCTTACCTTAACATAATAATAGTATTAATACCATCTTTTAAGGCAGAAGTGAAAAATGAAAACTCATTATCCACAAAGATGGTAAACTACCATAATTTGGATAATGGTTTTGTTTCTTTGAACAGTATGAGATGAGAAAAGGGATGGATAGAATATATTCAATTAGAAATATAAATTTACAGTGTATACATGACATGGGAGTTATTATTATTCGATGTATTAATGTGGTTAGGATAAGGTAGAAGAAAAAATAAATTAAAAGGGATAGTTTAAGAATGCTACCTTTTGAATATCACATCCTTGAAGCACCACTTAAGGAACTCAAAATTGGTAATTTGGTGAGACCAGAAGAACCTAGATTTGTGTCAAGTGGGGATGAAATAGTTTTTAAGAGATTTATAAATCTTTAAGTATTATAATGCGTGAGGATAAGGGGTGGTGGTGGTATTTATAAGGGCAAGAGAGGGGTGTTTTTATTATTATATTCAATTGTTTTTTATTTTGGATCAATAATATCAACAGTATAGATTATTGTTACTATATAATGTAAATGGAGTATCTTAGTTCATAATAATGGGTTATTAAAAAATCCATTCCTCAAAAATTCATGTATTTGGCTTAAAATACTAAATACCGTACTTCACTATTCACAAAAAATCTTTCTATTTTAGAAAAATCCCAAATATTTAACCAAATAATTTTTTTATAGTAAGATTTAAAAAATAAAATTCATTTTATGAAAATAATTTTATAAATATAAAGAATTTAATTTTTAATTAAAATCATCATTTTAAAAAAAAATCGGATTTTAATATTAAAATTGATTTTCTTACCATTTGAAACATTACTTATAAATTCATGAAATTATTTTATTCTTATAATACCACATAATTTTAATTTATGAATCCTTTTAATGAAAATAAATTTTTATTTTAAATCATTATATTCATTATAATTTTGAAAAATAAAATAGTATAGTTTTATAATAACCCTAACACTTAATTTAACATTTTAAAAATATTTATTTAGTTCTACCATGATTTAAATATATCATATTTTTATTTTATAATATATATAAACATTATTTCACATTACCATAGGTGAAGAAACTATTCTAATGGACATATTACTATTCCCCATGGTCATATTACAATTCTAATGCTCGAGATACTATTCCAACAATTAGATTAGTATTCCAACATTAAGATTTATAGTAGTCATATTGATTAACTACTTCCTATAAATATCTATTATTCCACTAATTCTTCACTCAATAATACTTTCTCTCAAGTTTTTATACATTTCCACCTTTAAAATGAATATTTTATTATTACCATTTTTTAATTCAACATAGTTTTTTCATGAATGTGGCCATTATTGCTGATTGATCATATCCAAATTATTCTATCATCACTATATTATTATATATTTATTGTCCTACTATAATTATTGGAATTATTATTGGTTTATTTTTTGATAAATGTATCATTCTTCATTTATGATAATAATGTTTTGTTGTTTTTCTCCATGTGATGTTTTTGATTCATACTACCTGAGATAATTATAAGAAGGGAAACTCAATTGATAAAATTATAGGTTAATAAAACAAATATGGTTGTATTATTACATAAGTAAACCATAAATGCTACTTCTACAATTATTTAACCACAAACCACTATGGAAGTATAAGTATAGGTTGAGCACCACTGAAAATATGACCATTAAAGTGCTGCAACCACCACTATATGATGTAGTGAATAGAAAGGCTATAACTAATGCTGATGGGGTAGTCCCATGGTCATACTATTTTTCCTCAACCCCTACTATATAGATATACTGGAAATGAAGCTACTACATTGCCAAAATATAGCACTATGGATAGTTACGCTAAAGGAAACATGATGAAGTGTATGATTTCGCTACACTGTAGAGGTATCAAATTTTGTAGAACAATGAAATAAATAAAATATGAGTATGAATCTTGCGATAAACAATATGACATAGACATACATAATGTCCCCCCTGGCCAGGCATAAGGGCCATCTAGACCCATGTAATTGTAATCCCGAACCTACATAATGGTAATAACACTTTACCCCATGAGAATGTTTTTGATGTGGTAACATAATGATCACTACCATTACATGAAGCACTCATAACCTTACATGAATCACACCTACCCATAAGTGAAGCACACATACAACTAAAATTCCCATTTAAGCCACATAAGGTAGGCTACACCATAGAGTGATTCCCACGCCATAAGTTTTAATGCTTCGAAAATCTCAAAACTTGATATCTTTTAGTTAAAAAAAAATAAAGGATGATCTTTGGGAAGAATTGAAGTAAGTTATATGTGGAGTTTCACCTGCTAATGAGCATTCAAAATAATCCATTATACATAGTACATTTTTTCAGGATCTAAAAAATTCACAATGAAGAGGTTATCCAGTCAACACACACTCTTTGATAGATAATTAAGATATACTTGGATAAAACTGAGAAATATATTTTTAAGAGAGAATAGTTTCTAACTTGATGAACTATAGAACAATTGACATGGTAAAAGAAATATTAAAACAAATTAGAAGTGGGAGAATTCATAGGAGTTGTATCCTATAAATTGAAAATAATTATATTGTGAAAAATTCTAGACCCCAGTGGCTAGAGGGGCTAGAAATTCCCTAACATAGACTGATAGTTTATGAATCTATCATATGAGGTGGAATGGGAGATCCCTATCCAACATACTATGAATGATTAAAGGAGGAGGGTCATCTTTAAACATGATGCTGAATAATTGGGACTTTATTTTCCTTTCATATTTTATTTTTGAATTCTGAATTCATATGTTGGTTGCGAGAGTAACAAGTATATATCTTCATTATTTCATAGAATAGTTATTTTAGATATAAGATTTTAATTTACTTATCATTAATTCATAACATATTCATTTAGGTTGAGGGAAAAGTCATGGATAACTAGGTGTTATAGGGAAGGGTGAGATCAGGTAAGGGGATGTGTGCCTAATTATTGATTCTTTTTTGATTATAATGATTCAGTATTCACTAAGAATTAATTTATAATGGATTTCATATTTTATTCCCATGATTCTATAGATAGTGGATATGTCTATATGGGATACCCATTGTAATTATGGGTAGTGGGAGTGGGATCCAACCTTACATTCATCATCCACTATGAGATTAAATGTAATATACCTAAGTTCATTATGTTAACTCAATCAAATTAATCTATGGGATTAGGTAGTTTTAATTGATTCTAATAGTGTAGATTAGTTATTTATGTAGAGTACCATGGAAAATGGATTGACTAATTTCACAAATAATATTGAACTGATATTAATTTTGAAAAAATCCAACCCTAGAACCATCCTCACTTCTCTTTATCCTATACATCATGTCTCAAATCCTGATTTACTACATTATAGTTTATTTTATGTGTTTTAAAACATTAAATAAATAAATACATTGAATCCATTATAACCCTATTCCTCATGGGATTAATAAATTTTACCACTACTCTAGAAATTATAGTTAGTAAAGGCCAGGTAAATTAAAATTTATAAATTTGATACGACAGAAATATTTAACGATATCTTATAGACATGTGAGGAAGCATGTAAATGGCTTCCCATAAAAATTATTCTATAACATTGAAACAGTGGTAAAAATTTGGGTGACAGTGAATGTACTACCTATGTTATAAGCCAACACATGATAATGTGAATTTCAATTACAAACACAGATATTGTTGAATGATCCTCTATAGTAGAATATGTAAGGCCAAACCTAGAAGGAAACATTTTCATGGGATTTACCTAAAGATATATTATTATGTAAATAGGAACTACTATTTAGACTGGTGAAGAACATTATGGTTCTGAATGAGAAGTGAACCCCGATTGGTGTTATAATTTTTTATACCCATAGGGTTTTTGTGTCCTTGAATGAATATCTCAATTGGAAGTAAGTCCCTCCCTAGTTTGGTGATTAATGTAAATATACACTTATAGGTGACATTGAGAACATAAAAATCATGTGAGTGAGGATTTAGTTATATTAGACTCCTACACATCGAGATAGCATGCCCATGAAGATGAAAATTTAAGAAAAACATAAAAGGAATAGATTAATAAATATTATTATAAAACGGTGTTTTTTATATCACAATGAAAAATACATTATGGAATAGGATATCATAATTCTATTTCCACATAGATATGATAAACAATAGTATTTTCCATTTTTAGGGTTTCTTCATCCAAAAAAGGAAGATTCTAAATGAGATACCACTAGCCATTAGAACTGCTAGGTTGTGTAAAGATAATGGGATCCGAAGATGATGAATCTATATAGTCACTATCAATGAGTCCTCACCCTTGACCTTGTAGTAGGAATATCTGAATAAAAAAATCACATTCCCATACATAATCATATTTCCCACACCCAAGATCTATTGAAGATCATCTCTAAGAATAGGTGGATGTAGAATGATATTTGATTTAAGATGGAAATAGAAATAGGACTGAAGAGGTTCCAAGATCATATGAAATGAAAAAAAATAAAAGAAACTGATTATCTGAGTGGTAAATAGTTAAAATACCCCACTTTTGATATTACTTTGTAGATTTTATCATTTCTATATAAATTAAAAACACTAGTATACCTTCTATTAATTTCTATTGAATTAAATACAATGTGATCAATGGTATTAGTGGTTTCAGGGCCCTCATAAGGGAATGTATTTTTCTAACAAGGTATATTTTAATGAACCACCTGAAAGAGGTGGGTGATCTAGATAATTCATCCACAAAGGTGGATCTGATGTCTTTTAATCTATGTTTTTGAGGTATCATACCCTAAAACACCTATGAAAACCAGTGAAGAGTAGACAAGGGGAGGATTCATTCCATCCAAAGATGTTGTTGAACACAAATATTATAGGATAGAGATTAATGTTATGCCAATATCTAAGGAGATCATTGGTGGATGTCTTTCTAAAGTTACTTGTGGAGAAGATGGAACAGAGGGGGTCCCTCGAATGGTTTGATATTTTTTAAATTATATATCGATTTATTGAAAAAAATTTAAATAATAATATGTTATAAAAAACATATTTTTATAATAAAACTATTTAATTAATATTTTTATTTCTTTCCAAAATTATTTATTATCTTTGAGTTATATTACTTTAAATTTGTTACTAAAAATTAATAAAATTTAATTTACCTACTGGAAACAAGTATATAAGAATGCCCCATATCCAATTCCCATATATATATATATATATATATATATATATATATATATCCAATGACCATGTATACAATGACCATATATCCAATGACTATTTTATAATATTCATAATACATTCACACACACACAAAGATATATATGTGTATATAGATATATATATCATTATATAAATTTTTAGAAAATATTCATTATATTTATTTAATCTATTCTCAAAGTGACTATTATATTTCTATTTTTTCTTCTTTACATATATATAAAATGAGGTATGATATTTAATGAAACCCATGATGATAAAGATATCAAATTCATGGAATTTTTCTTACATTGGGTTTTTCTCTCATGTAGTTTTTTAAATGATATTTGAAATTACATTATCATAAGATATTAATTTTTATCTTCAATTGTAATATTTTATCCTAATAAAATATGTCATGGTAATTTTAGTTCGGTGTTTCATGTAAAAAATTTATTTAAGCCAATTTTTTTTATAATGAGTATACATATAACAAATTTCAATTGTTATATTAGAACCCCCTTAAAACAATTTACCATTGAAATTTCCCCACTTTGATGGAAACAAATGATGGTATTTCTACCTCATTACATGTTTAGGTTCCCATGTAGCTTCCTTAAAATTATGATTCCTCTAGATAAATTTAACTAGGTTAGTGACCTTTTATAAGAGTAAATTATATCTTTGATACTAGGATTCTACTAATTGTTTCTCATAAGATATATCATGTTCTCAATATACTACATATGATCTTAGTGCATGTGATGGGTTAGACATGAATTTCCTCAAAAGTTATACATGGAACACATCATGTACTTAGAAGAGGTTCATAGGATGTGAAATATAATAAGATACCACCCCCACATGATCAATTATTTTTAATGGGGGAATTGTATCTAGGGAACACCATTCCATTATTATCAAATCACATAACCCTCTTCTATAGTGATATTCTAAGGAATACACTATCTCTGATTTCAGAATCAATATCTCATAAAATATTATTCGTATAGCTATTTTTTCGACATTTTATAGTTTTATTATTATTATAAATGGTTTGAATATTATCTGACATTTCATAAACAAGATTTAATCCCACATGCTTACACATTCCAACTTCATCATAATAAGTTAGAGTTCAACACCCATTCTTATATAGAGCCTCATATGGTTCTATTTTAATTCTTGAATGGTAACTAAAATTATTTGATAACTATACAAGGGGAAGGTGTTGTTCCTAAACACCTTTGAAATCCAGTTAACACATTCTCAACATATCTTCTAGTATATAAATCATAATTTCAAATTAACCAGTAATCAAAGGATGATATTTTTTACTCATTCTATACTATATATCCAATTCTTGATGAAAAAATATCTAGAAATTTGAGTTAAACCTAATATCTCAATCATATTAAAATGATATTGGTAATTCATACAACCTTAAAACATAAATTATTTATATATTGGAAGGTTTATCAAGAGACAAATCCTATAAAATATAAATGAAATGCACTTAATTCACAAGGAAACAACTAAAAACTATATTTAATTATAGCCTTTAGAATTATTAGTAGAACTAATAAGAAAATACATGGTGGAGTTCTCTTATTTCCATATAATTATGTGTAATAGCTGAGTTATCCACGTTTAATTATGATATTTAGTAATGACCTATTGGAAAACCAATCATGTTGATACATACATTAAATTACCCCTCCTCATGTTTTGACACCATAAATGATTATTGAGATTTCTATACATATTTATTATGTTAGGATGGGTAAATAATGATGATAAATGTGCATCATCCAAAAATCCATTTATTAATTAAGGTATTTATATAACAAATAATTGTTTCTTAGAGAATATAATTCCATAATTTTAATAATAGAACTCTATAATATTCCTTGTATTTGTTTGTATCTGTATATCCTCCTTATATACCTCTTTATTCTTCCCATTGATGAATGATTGTGTATTCAATCAGGCATGATAATATTTCTCCCATTTCATTATAATTTCAAGGACAATAATTTACAAATCCATGAGTATTATGTTTTATTCAATCCAAATCACGGATAAGGTAAAATGATCCTTCATAATCTAAGTATTAACCACCATTTTTGAATTCCAATAGTGGTAATATATTGAGAAGTAATAGTCATTAGTCAACTCAAATAATATTCATTGGTACATGCTCAAATACTTATATTTGAATATATACTTTAATCACTTATGACTAATATGTTTTTTTCAAAGTTCACCATAGAAAAAATGTCTCAATATATTTGATAAAAATATTACATCTCCAAGATACAGATCACGTGCCTTGTAATTTTTATTTTGAATCCTTAATTAACATGAAGCACAACCACCACCATGTTATTGTTTATGTGGAAACATCCAAATCCCTTCTTGGTTACATCAATATATATTATAAACCCTCTTCCACTATATGGAAATATGAGTGTAGGTGTATTGACCAGCATTTTATTACAGTTTTTAAAATATTCTTCACATTATCCTTTCTAGAGGAACTTGAATTGCTTCCATGTTAACATAGATTTTATATTTGATAGTCATGAGTTCTTTATCACAAATCATCTAAAAAATAATTCATGTATAGAAAAGTATGAATATCTATTGAAATAGATTTTCTATATCATTATTTAATCACATATTTATTTTATAGATCTTTAGATATACCCTCTATTCTGATTACATGAATAAAGAATGATTTATTCTATAGCCAAAAACCAAAATTGCAACATTTATCATAAATTTTTTCATTTCTTATATTATTCTACACAATTATCAAATGATCTTCGTGATCTTAATTTAACTTGGAATATATTAAAATATCATCTATAAATACAAAAACAATTGACTAGGATAATATCAAAAGAATCTATTGATCATATACATAACTATAGTGGGGGACTATGTATGTATGGATGGTATCAATTTTAATATATAGTGTCCATATCTTTTATAAAAGGTTATATTGGGTATATCTTATCTTTTCAACCCCGACTAATGATATCTATATTGATGGTAAATCTTTGAGAAGCATTGATCCCCTTAAATTTGTCTAAACAAGTCATTAATACAAGGTAGATGATATATATTAATGATAATAATCTTATTTATTTTAGGATAATCAATACATAAAAGCATTGATCCATTGTTCATCTTAATAAATTAGACTAGTACATCTAATTGTGAAGTAGTTGGGCATATAAAGCACTTATCTGGGTTATTTAGGTGTTTTTTCCTTTAATTTCACTAATTATATTGATGCCATTCTATAAGTATTATTTAGTGTATGTATAACACTAGGTGTGATTATTGACAATTAAACCTCATGATCTGGAGGAAGACTACAAAACTGTTTAAGGAACACAACAATATAGTCATTTACAATCAACACATCCTCTATATTGACTTTCGCCCCAACAATTTTATCTAAATACCCCTAATTATTTTATTTTAAGAACTTTATAATTGAAATAATTTCCATAGAGAGGCCATATTATTAATCCATGTAATTATTAGTGATCATAGGTTATTTTGATATATGAAATGTGACTTCTATATCATAAAAATTAATCTAGGATCTATGTATAGGGTTCCAATCCATCCCCAAAGCCACATAAAATTTGAGTAAGGTAGATTAATAATATTTGAAAGAATAACATTAAAAAACATACATTGAATAAATATTATAGAATTTGGATAAAATAAAAATACTACTACGAATTTTCCTTGATACTTTAATATATGATAATTAGGATGGGGATTATATGATCATATAAAATATCCTGTATTTTATTGAGCAGTTAAAAATATAATCAAATAATCCATTTAATATTCATGAATTCATAATAAGAATATATATATCCATTTGATTAAATTTATAATTTTAAATTAAGAACCAATAAGGATAATTACAATATAGAAAAACAATATTTAGAGTAAAAAATAATATGGTATATAAAATTAATCATAAGATGTCCCAAATTATGATATATTAGTTTCATCTTATGAAATTATAGGTTCATCCTGCATCACTTTGGGTTCATTTAAGTTTTATCCTCTTATTATTTATATCCCAATCCCCATAAATATCTACCCCCTATCTGATACCAATTGGGAAATCCTTAGAAAATGATACATATGGATTACATCAATTTACATAGTTATTAATTAATCCTCATAATAAAACACACCCCATAACTTATAAGTCTAGTGTTTTCACACCTAGAACATTTTTTTCATCCTTTTTACTAGATTATCATTTGGATCTAGGTTTTTCTTCTAATTTCCACGTGTTCCATATTTAAATTTAATGTCATGGAGGTTTTGGGTGCTTTTTTTATACCTATATTAGTTAGCGTGGAAGGTATGAGGAGGAGGGGGCTTGTAAAATGAGTTTTTAACTCTCCTAGTGGAACCTTTTTAGGGGGTATATTTGTTTTATGTTGTATCACCTTGAGTTAGAAGAGTTTTGGATTGAAAATGGAGACTTTTGGGGACTTTTTCAAGGTTGCACAATTAGGGTGCACAGTTTGTTTAACCCTGAAGAAAGTTTGTCGGGGATCACACAGTTTGTGGATGGTTTAATAAACCATTATACCTAAGTGTGTTGCACATCCATCACTAGACATTGGTGGATTGCATGGTTGTCACACGGTTTGTCAAACCATGTGAGCTAACCATGAAACCTTCTCAGGAAAGGCTATTTAGGGGTAATTTCATTATTTTAAATTTGGGTTTCTCCCCTTGAAACCACCATTATAACTCCACCACCCTAGATGCCTTACATGAGTTTTTTTTCACCTTCAAGCCCCTCCATGTGGGATTTAAGGTGATTTCTTGGTGATTATTCTCCCAGATCGAAAGTTTAGGTCTTCCTCATTATTCTCCTTTTATTTTTTTTAATTTACTCTTCTTCCCTAACCCTAGGGGCCATGTTGGATGATTTTATTGGATAGGGTTGCTCTATTTTTGGATGAGTTTCCCTCCTAGGTCCCATCGAGGTTGGACCTAGCCTCCCTTAGGTGCGGTTGTGGTTTCATAACATTTTATGGAAGGTTCTTCATGTGAGGTAGGTGGTTCCATCTATAAAAATTATTTGATGAGTTAATTTGATTTCATAATTTCTTTATCATGTTATGTAAATTATATATTGGGTTAGAATGTTTTTTCTAAAAGATATCAACATGTTTTTGATTTCTATATGGAATTTTTATGTGAAATGGGTGTGTTTTTTATGTAAACCTTTTTGGTATTACTTGATGGTATCTATAACTTGTGTAATTGATTAATTAAAGGATGAAAGGGCTAAAAATTCTATTTTGGTGTGGTATTAGTGTGTGTTTGATTCAAAAAGGGGTATTTTCAGAATTATTTTGGTGTAAGACTATTTGGTGTTCTTGGGTTTGTTTTATAAGTTTTTAAAATGGTTTATGAAATGATATAAGAGGTGAAAAACTTTTTCGCATACTATTTTGGTAGGTGTATGTTTTTAAAATGGTTCTTTTTGAAGTGAAATGGTTTTTTGTGCTGTGTACCACATTAGAAATGTCTTATAATTTTTTTTGAATGATTTAGTAAATTTTAAAAGAGATTATAAACATTTTTCGGGTTGTTTAGTGTGTGTATGATGCTTAAATAAAATTTGACTGTGAAAATGTTATTTTATAACATGTGAAACATGATTGATTACAAAAGGGAAGCCCAAGTATCTAGGTTGGAGGACTAAGAACAATATTCTAGTGATTTGGTAGTGGCATCATCTTTGTTTCACTTAGAAATATTGAATATGACAACAATAAATAAACCATGATGATGTTTAGGGACCACTAGGCTATTGGGGTTTCCCCTCCTAGTGTCTTGTGCTTGATATGGTTATCTGTTATGGTTACTTTTACACTGATATATGATGTACCTAGGACCCCATAGGTAAATAGTGCCTAGGGGTATTTCATGTGACTATTGATAATTTATTATATTGAAAATACCATCGGAATATAGTGTTTTTGGTTAGTAATTTTAGATACCAGGGTGTTTTATTTAAATTTTCCTTCTTAAAATTGGTTTCATTTAAAACTTGCATCCCATAAAAAATTGTTACTAGTATTTCCTATTTGTGAAAACTTGAATACTTTTTGTCTTATAATGTTTATAGAATGGAAATGTCTTGGGAGGTATCATGCTTGTTTTTTTCTCACAACCTACTTACATCCTTGGGTTTAAGTAGACTTGGTAATGTTTTTCAGAGGTAAGGGTAAATCTTCTAGAGCCGGTGGTTTGGTTTCTAGTAGTACTTCTTGGTGCGATGTTAGGGATATGGATTGAGGGTAATTACCCCTTAACATGAGGTGGTTCGTGGGATGTTATTTTTTTGGGCTATCTTCCCTTGTGTTATTCTTTGGGATTTTGTACAAACCTTATAATTCAATTCTGAAATTTGTTTAAGACTTGTTTGGTTTAAAGTTTTTAGATTTAGATTATTTATTATTGTTGGTTTTTTATATTTCTAAACTTAGGTAAATTGTTCCCAAACCCTTATTTATGATACCCATGAACTTGTACCAACCCATGTGGATTGGGAATTCCCTTTGGTTCATGCCGAAGATCGGGTCGAGTACCAGGTCAGATGGTGACACGACTTGGTTTGTGAAAAAATGGTATTAAAGAAAGTTTAATATTTTGGGCATTATTATTTTTGGGAAAGAGTCTTAGTAGGCTGGAGCATGGATTTTTGGAATATGATGTTCTCGTTATGAGTAAGGTGCCTTTCCATCACACCTCATGGTGGGAATTGAGTTTCTAGGAGAAGTTAGGTTCCATCCAAGCCTTTTTGTCCTTATGGTTTCTCGTTGGGTGGGAAATGAAATGGGAGATGGGTCAATAGTCCCAGTTTGTTCATAGTGTCTGGAAAGAGATGTGGATTTGGGGGAATGGTCCCAAGAAACTCCTCTTGATGGTGGTGTGATTGGAATATGGATTCCAACCAATTTTCCAAGTCACCCATTGACATTAGTTTCCCCTTGTGTGTTGTTTTGGTTTGTCCTTGATGCTGAAAATTGTTTTGAAAAATCTTATTTTTGGAATTGTGAAAATATTAGTTCAAAGTGGTTAAGAATTAGTTTTGTAAAGTGGAAAATTTATTTTCATAACTTACTTTAAGGATTAGAAAAGTGGGTTTTTGTAAAATGGTTTTTTGGGTGAAAAAAATTGTTTAACAAAATTGGATTTATATAACCTAAATATGGTGTTTATTGAAATTTTTTGTTTGTAAAGATATATTTTTTAATATAGTTTTGAAATTTTGTGTTTTTGGGTGTTTTACCTTGGTGCATGGTCAGTGCACAGTTTGGGAAAAATGTTCAGATTGCTCAAGGTAACCATGCGAGTGTTTGTGTTCTTCTGGTTGAGGGTGAACAACTTATGAACGGTTAATCAAACTGTATTTAAAGCATGAACGAAGCCACTACCTCAGTATAAAATCATAACACATGGTTGGCACATGGTCTTCTAAACAATGTCTCCAAATCATGAAAGTGTCCAGGTTTCCCAGTAACGGGAACATAGTTGGTGCCCGATTTGGTAAACCATGTAGCTTAACCATGCCTATTACCTATGTGTCTTAAAAATATGAAAACATGGGGTTTACATAATTTTTTTTAAAGTGAATATTTGTTTTTTAGTTTCTTTTGGAATAATTTGTGAATAAAAAGGAGTTGGATTTATTAAAATTATTTTTTTGGAAATGGAATTGTATGAGTTTCTGAAAAAAGTTTTGAATGGGATGAAAAATATTTTAGGATATAAATTAACTGGTTTAGTTTTTGAGTACGATGCAATGGTTTGTAATATGAAATTTTAAAATTATTTTTGAATTAGATGTTAATATTTTTCATGAATGTTTTATAAATCACGTGTTTGGAATTGGATTTAGATTATGAAAACACGAGTGGAATGTTTTTTTAGAAAGAGGAACTATTTTGTTTCAATTTTTGGTACTTCATTGAGTAATCAAAAGAATAGATATGTGATGAAAGTGGATGGATGATGTTATGGGAGTATGAGTTATGTTGATTCATGGTAGATTGGTGGTCGTGGTGGTATGAGAATGTGCATGTGAGTGAGACTTTGCAGAATGCAATTGGTGAGTATAAAAATCCACCAAGTTTTTTTTTTCAAAAGATTTTTTAAGCCCAAAATGGTGGTTTTTTAATCTAATTTTCATGTAGATTATTTTTCTATGATTTAGAATTGTGGTTTATTTGGTGTGATTCTTTCTAATTTGGAGGTGATGTTTTTTTGTTTTGATATTGAATTTTTTTTGGTGGTTGGGTCTTGAAGTGGTGTTTACTGGGTCTCAAGAATGGTTTGAGAATATTTAATTTGGTTTACCTAGGGGTTATTATTTTTTTCATATGAGTTGTGGTTATGAGATGGTTTTTATAGTGCTCTTGTTTTTCTTTTTACTATTTTTTTTCCTACGAGTGGTCCCCAATTATAAATATTTCAAGTTGATCAAACTAAGGATTTTTTTCATGAATTTCAAAAGTTAAATCAACCTCCTCAAAGGATACCCCAACTCATTTCCTTTAACAGAAATATGTTTGGGATCGATTTAAAAAAATCCATCATGTTATAGTGTTTCAATTGGTTTTATCATTTGTGTTCAATGGTCTTTTTTGTGTTTTGCTGAGTTCCTTGTTCTTTAAATTCTTGTTCAGAGTGAGAAAGTGTGGGGTGTGCCTCTTCCAATTCCCTATTTGGGTAAATGTGTATTGTTTGAGGATGTGAGTTTCTTGGTATGTATTGATCTTCTATTTTTTCTTGGAGTTTCTTGTGGACACTTGTATCCCCAAATGAAGGAGTTCTGATTAGGTATTAGCAACTCCCGACTATGAGGCAGTGGATGCTTCAAACATCACAACTCCAACCAAAGGCCTTTGCAAAAATCTAGCACATATTCAAGAATCACAGGGGTTAGGGGAGTTTGGCTAATCTCATATTTCCTCCATTATAGTAAATAAATTTCTAAATTTATATTATGGTGTATCTATCACTAAAAAACCCCTCATAAAATTTCTATGATTGTGCCTTCTTGAACACAAGTTTCTGATTTTTTTTCTTGAGTGGGTCACCCAGTAAAATTGGATGAGGTCATGAGTGGGTAGTTGTTTGTTGTGGTTTTTGTGGTCCAGTCATCGGGACCCTTCCATCCCCTCCTTAAGTGGTGATGGTTTTTGGTACATGTAAATATTATTGTCTCTATTCATGTCCCATCCATTTTGGAGTGGGGAGTTTGAATCCTTTGTCACGTTCTTCTTGGCATAGGTTAATAGGCTGTTGTGAGGGAGTTTTGGCTAGCCTATGTAGAAATCCCCAGTTTTGATTCAAGTTTAATTTTAGTTTGGTCATTCTCAGTTAGTTCTTAATGGTAGGGAGACCCAACACGGATCTTTTTGAGTTTTATCTTAAGGTTTTATCTGATTCTAGTTGAATTTAAATGGTGGAGAGTTCATTCGGGCCTCCCCTCTTCTGGTGATATGTTTCTAGTGTGGTTTTGGTTTGATCTAGATTAATTATCAATCTTTTGAGGTTGTTGGATTTATGAGTTTTCTTCTTGGTTTGGGTAATTTTTTGGATTTTTGGAGTGTTCCCAATGGTTGTATTCTAGGTATAGTTTTAAATTTTGTAGCTCTAATTTCTCACAAATTTGTGGGATGTGGTTTCATATTTTTGGATGTTTTTGTACAAGAGGCATAAGATCCATTTGATTATGTTGGTATGTTTTTAGAACAAGGGGTGAGATCTTATTGTTTTGAGATTCCTTAGTCATTGATCAATGAACTGGAAAATGTTGTGTATTTTTGGGGTCAGAAGCATTAATGGTATAGAGAATTGTCAAAACGAGAATATTGTTTTCATCCTTTGAATCAGCTTATCATTTGGATCATGGTTTTTATTACTATTTCTGGGTGTTCAAGATTTAAAGTTTTTACCTTGGAGGTTTTGGGTGATTTTTTTTAGAAATATTCATGGTTAGTATGGAATGTATGTGGAGTAGGTGTCATGGAAAATGAGTTTGTAACACTCCTAGTGGAACATTTTTATGGGGTATATTTGTTGTATGTTTTATCCACTTGAGTTATATGAGTTTTGGGGTGAAAATGGAGATTTTGATGGACTTATTATAGGTCACATGGTTGGGGTTAATAGTTAGTTTAACCCATTAGTAAGTATGAAGGGGGGTCACATGGTTTGTACACAGTTTAACAAATAATGCTGCCTATGTGTGTAGACCGTCTATCACTAGACAGTGGAAGATTGCATGATTTGCACACGGTTTCTCAAACTGTGCAAGATAACCATGCAAACCGCTCAGGAAAGGGTATTTTGGGGTATTTTAATTCTTTTTTATTGTGGTTTCTCCCCTTGGACCCCCCATTTTAACTCCACCCTAGATACCTTCTGAGGGGGTTTAGTTCACCTTCAATCACCTCCAAGTTGGATTCAAGGTATTTTCCTTGTGATTCTTGACCCAAATCGAAATGTTAGGGCTTCCTCCTTCTTTTACTTTGTTTTCATTCCATTTTACTTTTCTTCCCTAACCCTAGGTGCCATGTTGCTTGATTTTCTTGGATAGGGTTGCTCAGTTTTTGGGGTTTTTTCCATTAGAGATCCTTGATGTTAGACCCAGCCTCTATTCAGTGTGATTCAAGTTCGGTTGTTGTTTCACAATGTTTTCTAGAAGGTTATTCATGTGAGGAAGGTGGTTCAATTTATAAACATTATTTGACGAGATAATTTTCTTTCTTAATTTCTTTATTATGTTCTTAGAATTATACATTGGGTGATAAAGTGGTTTTTGAAATATATTAACATGTATTTGATTTTTATATGGCATGAATATATGAAATGGGTGTTTTTTTTGATGTAAAACCATTTTGTATTACTTGGTGGTGCTCTATAATATGTTCAATTGATTAATTAAATTATACAAGGGATGTAAATTATTTTTTGGTGTGGTATTAGTGTGTTTTTATTCAAAAAGGTTTATTTTAGGATTTTTTTGTTGTAAGGCCATTGGGTGTTCTTGGATTTGTTTTATAAGTTGTCAAAATAGTTTATTGAATGATATAGGAGGTGAAAAACTTATTGGAAAACTATTTTAGTAGGTGTATGTTTTTAAAATGGTACTATTTGAATTAAAAGGGATGATTGTGATGTGTAATGCATTGGAAATGTCTTACAAAATTGTATTATTGATATAATGAAATTTGAAAGAGATGTGAAACATGTTTTCCTGATTTTTGGTTTTTGTGTAATGTTTAAATGAAATTTGAATGTGAAAATGGTATTTTATAACATTTGAAACATGATTGCAAACAAAAGGTAAGATCATGTATCTAGGTGGGAGAACTAGGACTAGTATGTTAGTGATCCGGTAGAGGCCTCATACAAGTTTCACTTAGAAAGATTGAAAATGAAAAAACTAACTAAAAAATGATGTTGTTTGTGGACCACTAGTCTATTAGGTTCTCCCCTATAAGTGCCTTATGCATGAGAATGTTATTTTTTACGGTTTCTTTTACATCAAGATACATTGTACCTAGGGCCCCACAACATGCTAGTTCCTAGTGGTATTTACCGGGACTAGTGATCATTTATTATATTGTACTTACCATCAGAATACAGTGCGTTTGGTTGGTAATTTCAGTAGAAAGTATGTTTTCTTTAAAGTTGTTCATTATTTGAAGTTACCTTCTTAAAAATGGTTTTCCTTTTAATGTTTCATAAAAAAATTGTTATTAGAATTTCAGATTTATGAAATCATATAAAATATTGGTCTTATAATGTTTATAGAATGGATAATTATTTGGTGGAATGCTTCTGGGCTTAGGTTCATTCCCTACTTACACCCTTTGGTGTAAGTAGGGTTGGTAATGTTTGTTGCAGTTATGGGTAAATATTTTATAGTTGAAAGTTCGGGTTCTAGTAGTACTTCTTGGTGTGGTGTATTGAAGATAGATTTGAGAGTGATGCCCCATTTACCTGAGGTGGTTCTTTTGATAATCTTTTTTCCTTTCTTCCCTTGTGTTAGTCTTTGGGATTTTGTAAAAACCTTGTTATATAATTCTGAATTTTTTTTAAGACTTGTTTGGTTTAAATTTTTCAGATTAAGTTTATTTAATATTTATTGTTGTTTTATTTTTGTAAACTTATGTAAATCATTCCCAAACACTTATTTATGATACCCAAGCACTTATACAAACCCATGGGGATCAGGAACACCCTTTAGGTCATTCCATGGATGGGGTCAGGTGCCGGGTTTGATGGAAACCCGACTTGGTTCTTGACAAGTGTCTTTAGAGAGTATATACATAATATACTTATTTGACAACAATTATAAAATATATACCATAAATATTCATCACAAAATATACGCTCATACATAATACACTTCTTTATAACATGGGGAAATTAAAACATAAAAAAGTGTGATCTTAGATGCCCAATAAGGTGTGAACATAAGAGACATTATTCAAAGATCATTAGTGAACATAAGATGATCATGTGGGTATTTGAACATAATCTTGGTACATGAATATGAAATAAATAAATCATACCCTATAATACTATGATGACTAATCTGTGACATAAATCATTAGGCATAACATAAGACATGATTCAAAGGATTGCTAAAACCTAATCCATAATCACGAGTCATGAGAACATGATATAGGTGCGATTTATAATATAAAAATGTGTTTTAAAAACATTAAAATAATATAATATTTCATGACTAACCACAAAGTCATTCATATAAAAATGATCTAGTCTAACGATGAATGTATAGCATAGCCGAATTGTTCTAACCACCTATTCCCCATAATATTTTGGGCAAGGGATAACCACCAATGTCCCATAATGTAATCATGATATATAAAATTTTTCCCAATTAATTGGGAGTCTATAATGAATCCACCTATCAGATAATTATAATCCATACATATGTGTTACTCATGAACATGAAAACATTCATAATACCATCATAACATAATTAAAAACAAAAAAATAAATGAGTTTCATGAAGATTTACACAAAACATGGTCATAAATCTTGTAGAGAATCAAGTTAGGTTGGGTCATTTGATAATATCCTCAATGAATCCTGAAAAAAATTATAAGATATTGATATTGATGAAAATAAGACACTTTATCCATGAATTAAAATTACTTTAATATATATATTTTAGTTAAAATTTAATTTAAATTGAAATAATTGAAAAACATAGTAAAAAGAAATTTATTTGAAAAAACATGAAATATTTGAGTGTAAATTCATAACTAAAAATAGAAATTTGATAAGAAAATTCATTCATGTAGAAGATGTTAAAAATATATTTTTTTCAAACCTTTGTAAATAATGTCAAATTCAACGGAAAATGACTTGTATGGAAAATGATAAAATTTATTTGTTTCCATATTTAGTAAAGTAAGTCATGGTCAATAAAAAAAGACTTTAATAAATAATATAATCATATATAATGAAATTTATTAATCAAAAAAATGAATATGAACATGTAGAATAAATATTTCTGATTGAAAAGATGAGATAAGGTCGAATATTCTTACAAGAAAATAAAACAAAGGGAGGAGAAAAAAACAAAGGGAGAAAAAAAAAAGGGATAAATGGTAATAAGTCATGTTAAATAAATAAATATCTTGAGTTAAAGAAAATTTATTCAGATTTAGATTTAAATAATATAAAAGTTTCGGAAATTTAAATTTTTTTATAAGGAATCTTGATTTCTATGTGAGATTGGAATGAAATGCTTTTGGTCTTGTAATGTTTTGATTAAAAACACCTTTAATGATAGAAATATGGATGTATTTTTAAATATGTGTAATTACATTATAATGAGGATTAAAAAACATCAATCCGTAGTATATACACTACAAAAAATAAAATAAGTGGGGAGTTTGCAGTATGTATCAATGAAGGAAAATTTAGATGAGAGACCCATACCTTTACTCCCTATTTCCAAAAAATATATTTAGCCCCCTTTATAAAAACTAAATATATTAATCACTTATTTAAGAAAATTATTAATATACAACACTTATATAATTTAATTATAATAATCTACTACACATATATTAGGTCATGTTTGTTTATTTTCGTCATTTGATGTTATAAATTTGTATTATTTTATAAAATTTTCATTATTGAGAAGTAGATACTCATTCTTTAATAACCCATTCATCATTATAAGATTATTCAATGCAGTTGAATCATTTTAGATGAATTATTTATTTGGTATTTTGTATATTTTTTTAGTTGCATGTGTATGGTTCCCAAGAATAGAATCCAAAATGAGCATGTTTGAGGTAACTAACAAATAACAAAAAAATTACATTATAACAACACTTAATTATTTTATCACTATTATACAATAATATACAAAAATTAAATAACAGATTAATATCATATATTACAAATATTAATGTTTCTATACTTATTCATGATGAACATGATGATGATGGTATAACATCATTCGTATAGGTACCCAAACAAGAACATGCTTTGTTAATGAAAGTGTATGAGTTTAGAGTTATGTAATATGAATATCATTTTTAAATAATAATAAACATTTAAATAGAACATGATAAGAATGTAGAATTATATTTATAAATATTTTATATGAGAGGGAAAATGAAATCATTAAATAAAAATATAGATACTAACTCTTATGAATTCACTCCTGGAAATAGGTTCCTTTGTAATAAAGAAATTATGCCCCCTTCATGGGACCCAAAGAAACCAAACATATAAGAAAAATTTATGATAGGAAAAAAGTCTAGGGATTTAATATTTAACAAATGTGTATGAGTGATTTTGAATGGTTGATGGAGATGTCGTTTATATGTGGGTATGAGTGATACTTTTTAAATTGCTTATTGCTTAATAGCTAAAGAATTTCATTTTGAATTTTAATGGGGCACCGTAAGTGGGAAAAATAAATGGGGCTATATATTTACTCCATTATATATTTTCTATTTTCATAATATGTATACATATTTTTATTCAAATACTGTATTTTATAATTTTTATGGTTTACTATTGTCATACACTTATAACAACAATAAAAAAATTTATGCGTAAAAATGTAACTGACCTTTGTACCTAATTTATGAATGTTAATTAAAAATTTTATCTCCAATAAATCTAATAATATTTCTAAATAAATAAATTTATCTTTTAAATGAATATGTAAAATTTACAGACACCCTGTTTTTATAGAAAAATGACTTTTAAACTATTAAGTGTTATTAAAATTATTTCATATCAATTACTAATTAAATGGTTGTGAATATATTTTTTACACATTGAAACATTAATATTATTATAATAATATATTAAAAAAAATCAATTAAATTTATTAAGTTAAAAATTCACAACACTTAGAAAAACATTCTTTAATTAAAATATTCATTTTTATCATTAAATAATTTTAATGACATCCAATTAAAACTAATTATTTTACAGCCCTTCAATTTTATCAATACATTGGTATTACGATCTGCATTTTAATTTTATAAAAAAACCAAATATTTTTTAAAAATACTAATTATTATTATATGTAATAAAAAACACATAATTTTGTAATAAAATATTTAATTAATTATTTTTATTTAATTAAATTTTTTTAATTATTTGTGGATTATATTACCATTAATTCATAAATTATAATAAGATATCATAAATTTCTCTACTGGATACTATTATATATAATTATCACATATCCAATGAAAATATATCTAGTGACCATATGTTTAATAACCATATATCCAATGACCTTATGTATAAGTGTCACATTATATTTCTATATAGAGTCTTACATACATTTCTAAAAATCATTCCTTCTATTAAATTACTAAATTATAAAAATCCCAACTATATTTCTAATATTCCACCATCCTTCCATAGTAATAATTAGAGGTATGATCTTTATTGAAGACTAAAATGACAAGTATTTGATGTTCATGGTATTCTTATTTACTTGGGTTTTTATTCCTCATGAAGTTTTAATAATGATATTTCATTTTGTATTATCATAATGTATTAATATTTATCTTGAAATTTAATATTTTATCTAAAAACAAATATCATGGTTTGTTTTTTTTGATGGTGCACATGACACAAGATATTTAAAATAGTATTTATTTAATACAGAATACATATTAAAATATCATATTTTTACACATAACAAATAAAACATATATCACGAATCATGAATCATTATATAATTATTTTGGCATAACATAATACACAAGTCATAAGGACTTAGAAATAGGAGTAAATATTCATGATCTATGAAAAAATAACATAGGAATGTTGCATAACATAGAGTTAAGGAATAGGAATGTAGACCATAAATAAGAATATAAAACCATTTCCTATGTCAAGGATCTTCACAAATATCATCATGAAAAATTGGATAAACTACCATATTAGATCAGGTTGTTATGACCAAATCGACTGGGGCCTGATTCATTAGTTGAACGTCAATCGTAACACACCAAACCCACCTCAAATAAGAATGGGGATAATGAAAATTAATGAGAAGGAATAACTAAAATTGTAGGCCTTATCCTAATGTATTTTCACGAACACACACAACCATCTCCATGGAAAAGTTTAAAGGAATAACAAAAGACTGTAACATTTAATGTATTAACCTTTATGAAATTACTTATAGGGAATAAATCTACACACAAAAATATTAATCCAATGTATAAGGGAGAAAATACTTTCCTAAATAGAAATAAAATACCAATTTGACACTAACTATAAGAAGGAAAATCTAGATAGTTCCCATCTACTAATCTGTAATTACAACCAACAAACACTTTCTATGCTCCACTGATGTCACTATTTATTTTCTTTTTATATATATAAGACTCATAACATGCATGAAAATCACATAAAGGGGTGAGTATATACATACCATATTGGTCAGCTTGAAAAAATAAAGGTAGAAATTAAATGATTCCACTAAATTCATACCAGCCCAAATAAAGAGGGAAACCAAAAACAAAATATGTACATACACTCATAAAGAATCCCATATAAGAGAGATATGGGATCTTCATCTCCATAGACCATCTATATATTAGGAATCATCATTGTAACACAAAGATACATCTTTGATTCCTATTATGATGTGAAAAACCATACTAATCTGAGTTGAGGGACCACTCCTCTCCACTAGGATCCATATCCTAGGGAGCACAATCTCTAGTGGATAACCCACTTCCCACTGGATCTCGAATGTGGGGGAGTACCAATATATAGATAGAGGACCAGCACCCTCATATAGTATGGGGCATTAATGAATCTATAATTATAAATAGGTATGGGGGAAATTCTCATTGGTGTGAAAGGGGAGTACCGACCCATCCATCTATCCAGTAAATCAGCTTGATCACTACTATTATCCAAGAATTTTTGAGGGACGTGACTCTATAGTAACACGTTGCATCATTTATCAAATGGAAAAATGGTGGCCACGATCATTCCCTATGTGGAAAAAATTAGGATATTATACTCATAGAGCAAAATCCATGTCCAGAAAAAGGATATATAGAAGGTACACAACATGTACTAAGGGTCACACGACATGTGACTTCACCTATCAGTTTATCCATGTCCAAACATGTACATGGATTAACTCTCTACATGGGACTACATGGTGTGTAAAGGTGGTACACAATATATATTGGTCACATGCGGCCTTCCCTTGCCCACCCAACCCATGCCCATGTACCTTGGCCTATTCCCGTGTACATAGGACTTGTTCAGGTACCCTAGTTGTGTTCGAGTACATGATTTTGCATGTGTACTCTGGTGTACTTATTTGTCTGTCCATTCCCATTCCCATTTATTCACAATTTATTCTCCGATCCTCCATCACCAAGACACATGGTTTGTATGGTCCATAATTTACATATAATACTAATCTTCACCCAAAACCCTAGCCATCTTAGCCAGGGGACCATATAGTATTTGTTCCTTTGGGATACATCATGTGTAGTTGGGAATTGTTTATGTAGGAAATCATGGTAATCATGAATAATCTATACCCCCTTTCAACACCACAAAACTAACAATTTGAACACCCAAAAATGAATAGAAACATCCCAAAACTTCTATTATTGACCTTCAACGACTAGATATTCGATATTAAATAACATGTGTAGGAATCAATCATCAGTCTGATATTGTACGGGGTCTCAAAACTTGTATCCATCACCCACCACCACAAATCCATCATTATCCATCCAACAATAATCAGTCCCTTATTTTTTCATGAAATAATCACATTTCAAATTGTTAGATCACACTCAAATCAACATCAAAATGTTGAACCGTAACCGAAACGGGCCAATTGTGAAGGACATAAAGAATAATGAGGGAAAGGCACAAGAACAAAAGATATGATCATAGTTATCCAATGAAACCCCATAAAATCATCATAAAGTGAATAATAAATTATGATATTAAAGAATATAGAATATAAACTAGTTTGAACAATTTAGTTTACATGCATTCTCATGTAAACAATATGTTATCATTGATCAATCAATCTAGATATTAAAATATAAACTTACTATATCAAATAGGGTGGAAAAAATAAAATAAAAATCCCCACATTAATGACGGATTGATTATTGGTGAAAAACTCATTTTCCTATTATGAATAAGAGTACATCTATACATTTTCTATTTTCCTCATGACCCTGTAATCGTTCATCGTCAATTCCCACTCTCAATTGTCAACAAAACTCTCCTCATATCGCTCTCTAATCCCCTTGATATATGTAGCTGACACTGTAAATTTTCTATAACATGGTAGTTATAGAGAGAGGATTAGGATTTGGAATTTAATAAAAATACATGATTAAATTATTTATTTTACAAAACACATAACCAACGACTTCCTTCAACAAAAAATCTAACATTGATGCACCTTAGGTTTCACCACAAGTAAAACCCATGTTATAAAATCTAATGTGGTCTCAGATTTACCATTTGAGGTCCCAAAAAATTTTAATTTTTTTTACCAAAACAGTAGATTAATTTTTTATAATATATAAATATCTTAAATATTTTAATTATCAGGGTCCCAAGACACCAAAAAACTGCACCGACTTCATGGAAAAATCTAGATATATACTTTTAAATATTCAAATGACTATTGAAAAAAATTAAAGCTATTACATTATACTATCCTTTATGGATTTTCACCCCAGGAAAAATAAAAATTTTAAGAAGGTGGATTTATTAAGTTCATATATAATTCTTACTCTCCCAAGAGATCTTCTACATGATCATATGCTTCCAAAGAAAATGAACTAATGCAATGGTACTTCTTTGTAGGATCCTCTCCTTCCAATCCTAAAATGAAAATAGTTAATCTATGAAGGTAGCGTCATCCTTGGTGACCATATCACCTCAATAAATAACATGAAATGGGTCATACATGTATCTCTTCATCTAAGGCACATAGAATACATCATGCACTCGGTCTAACTATGGGGTAAAGGCCAAGTGGTAAGAAACCTCAATAACCATACATAGGATCTCAAATGACCAAATAATCTTTGAGGATATATTACATCTGTGACCAAGTCTCCAAAATCCTCATTTTGGGGATAACCTCATGAAAACATGTTACCATTACTCCTACTCCAATGGTCTATGAAATCAATTTTTCTAAGATTTACATCGACACTGGGATACCCTCTTATACTGATAGATCACATGTAATTTCTTTATTATCACATGTATAATCTATTTTACAATAAGTGAAACCTCTCCAATCTCAGTCTAGAATAATAGTAACCTATAGGGTCTCTAAAGGCTCAACGGTTATTGTATAGAGATAAATTCTATCATAATAAAACATTAAAAATTGATATTTATCCTCCTATATCTTGTTGAAGTCCAACACACATGAACTTAGAATATAATCCAACACTTGTATATTCCACTCACTCAACTCGTCATTATGGGAGTGAAATGATATTATCATTTATAATTGGAACCCAAAATCATCATAAATGCCTCTAGAGAACCATGAAGCGAACCTAGAATTATGGTCAAAGACAATCAACAAGGATACCCCATGAAATTGTATGTTCATTATCATTAATAATTTCCCCAAATCCCCACCAAACTCAACTCCATGATGGAATAGAAGTGGGATGACATGGTATGTTGGTTAAAAATCACCCAGATAGTATCATGGTATCTAAATGTATGTGGAATCCCCTTTAGAAAATATAAATATATACCATCCAACATCCACTTAGAGATATCAAGAGGTTGTGTCATACCTGCCAAAACCTAATGCTCAGCCTTTATATACTGACATGTGAGACATCGAGAGATAAAAATAGCTAAAATACAATTCATGATATCCCACTATAAATTTGATGGGATTTCCTCGTACATCTTCACCCCACCAAGATTTATAGAGAAAGGGGAAGTACGAATCTCACTCAGTAACTCCTCACACAATGTGACCAGAATCACCATCCATTGACGAAATAGGATGATGTGTTGCATGAAATGAGAAAACCCAACTAAAAAATATTCTAAAGATACATATTCATGAATAAGATCATAGAATATGTCTCCCATATGAGAATCCCATACACAATGAATAATTGGGGGATCCATAACCATAGAAACATGATAAGTTGAACCCCTCTCCTACACTAGGGCCACCTATAAAGAAGAAAATTACACAGATGACTCTTACACCAGGAAAGAATGTGATATCTATCTATGGGAATCTTAAACCACATTTCCCTTCTTATAAGTATATAATTTATTGAATTCATAGTCCTTTTTTATCCTAAAGCAATGTCTCAGTATCCGGTAATGATCTATATAAGTGAAGATGTTTCTAATACACTGATGGTATGAGTAAAAAATAAAACACATGTACCGAAGATAGTACCTCCATGTATTCAAATCTAGGAATACAACTACCAAAACTAGGTCATGATTCACATAGTTATTCTTCGAGTGATTAAATTTCCTTGACACATATGTGATCACTTTTTTCCTCAGTATCAATATGCAGTTGATCACAGATCCAATGTAATCACAAAACCATACATACCCAACACCCTCCTTTGGTAGTATCAACACCAAAGCACTAGTCATCTACCACATAAAATCTTTGAAGGCTCCCTAACACTACTCATTCAAGGAAATAAGGCCTCTATTTATACATATATTTAGTGAAATGGATTGCAATACAAGATAATCCCATCAAGAATATCATGTAGTACCCTTCCAAGACAAGGGAAGTCCTTACCTCCCACATACTCCTGGATGGTTCCCAAGAGATAACTAGAAAAATATTCACAAGGTAACAAATTAAACAATTATTATAGACGAACTACCCAAAAATTAAACCTCACTGGTCTAAAACTAGTACTTCTATAGATAATAATAAATTTGGTTCTCTTGGAGTAAGTCTAGTACTATCCTCAAATTATCCAAATGATCCACCTCTAATGGCGAGTAAATGAGTATTTAATTGATTAAGATGACCACATATTGGTTATTTTTTGGCTAGAATATCTAGTTCAATAGATCCATGAATATTGGGAGGCACTCTTCACACTATAAGGAATCACTAAGAACTCATAGAAACTATTGCGAAATTGAAATACCATCTTCAGAACATCATCCTCATAAAATCTCAACTAGTGGTATCTAGACTTGGGATCAATTTTTGAGACCCAACACACACCACTCAACTTTTAAAAGTGGTTATTAATCCTAGATAGTGGAGAATTATTCCAAACCATTACCTAATTAAGGAAATGAAAAGAAACAAAATGTATCAATATCCCATATGAATTTTCCATGAATAAATAATGAGATACCCATAGGGACACATAGGGTAAGATTAATCCTTTTATTGAAGGTCCTATAACTAAACCCTTAGATTAAAGGGCTCGATAGAGTCCATCTAATATGTTTTAGATGATATCATTATAATCCCAAGGTGAAAGTCGATATAGAATTCAATATCCCACTTTAGAGGTAGTCCCAGAACATATTTAGGGAATACATCCTTTTTGTCATCTAATAATGAAGGAATATTTATGCCTAAAGAGCCTAATGCACATAGATATAAGAACACCAACTGATAGGTGATGGTTTTTGGATTCCTACTCGCAAGGACAACTCACTATTCCACAAGACCTCTCTAGCTTGAAAAGAATAATCTCATATCATATTTTTGAAGTAATCTAACTTTCTAATGATGATATTATATACGGGTATGAACCAGGGGAAACCATTACATCCCCAAGATTATTTCATAAGGTTTCATCGTAATGAACAAGAGGTCACATGAGAAACACTCACCACTGAATTCCAACTCACATTGGAAAAAAACTTTGTGATATAAAATAATTGATCCTTATTTGAACCTCTAACCATAGTTGTTGGACTAAGTACTCAATTGGAAGCTCCATATATCATTTAAGGGATATAGATAAAAAGGAATGAATCAATATTTTGTGTACTAGTACATGTGAGAGACTATAAAGGACATACAATGTACCTAAAATAATTTCTTAATATCTTGGCCGTAGCTCTCCATAGCCTTTAAACGCTTTTGGAACTAACTTCAGCTCCCTAATCCTAGAATAGTTCACCTTATGGTGGTGTTGGGAGTATCTTGTATCATATTACTCTAGTTATAGATCCCCCTGGACCTCCACTAACTCCTTTTCTAGTACTACCTCTCTAGAGGACACCTCAATCATGCTTGGGAGATCCCTAATCACAAAAAAATCCTCTATTGTGGTGGTCTATCCATAGTCTACTTATCTTGATTCGCATTCCATGTTAGTAAATCATGAATCTTTTGACCTTTCCAATCACAATCATAAGTTATCCCCACTATAGGATGAATATATCCTCTACATGATCCTAATTCTTTAGATCCACATACATGAGTTCATGCATGATTTTGTCTCCTATATGGTGACATTGAAGACTGATGCCTTCTAAATGCGGTAGATGAATCAACCCCATGATGATAAATACCATCTCACACGACCTATTTTATATATTCTGGGAAGATCGTTATGAATTAATCACACTGCATCACTCCAACATAAGGGGGAATATAAAAGGACACCACACAGGCATAAATGTCTCTACAAAGCCCCTACTCAATATTCAAAAATTGGAAGAAACCATCCTGCACCATATCAAGTGAGTAGAACATATGGTTAGTTAACCTGAAAGAATACTCAAAAAATATTATATCACCCATGTATAGATCGATAATATCCTGATTCTATACATAGTGAAGTATTCTGGGGTGATAGTTATCATGAAACATCTACTGAAAGTCTTATCATGAGATCATCACCTCATCAGATTTCTATGTGATTAGAATCCACTAGATCCCTGTTGTTACCTAAATATGGTTGGACACAAACACAACCATATAGTTATTAAAGGTCTGAGTAATGATAAAGAATCAACTCCCCAACTTGAGAAAATCCTCTACTGGTTGAGGATTGGGATTTCCACAAAACCTTAGAGGTCTATTCCACTTGAGCTCTTGTATTGTGATCAGCCTAAACACATTATCATCCTAACCTGCTTACACTATCTGCTTCTCGATAGGTGGTGAAACATCTCCTTTCCTTCCTAGAGGAAACATCACATGAGATGGTCTGCAAACTGAGGCCTCACCACTCAAATGATCATCTTCATGATACAATATCAACATCCTAGATGGGTTTCATCATGAAGAATCCTAATATTTATCAAGATGTACCACCATTAGATGAGAATATATGGGGATATGAATTAATAAGGATAATAAAATGGATCAATCCTATATGATACAAGTTAGAAAATTCCCCTCCACTGATGACTTGATATACTGAGTCAGCAAGTTGTTAGTCATAGTCCTAGTTTATGGAAATTTTGACTATCTCACTGGAACTATATTCTATAACATGAAAGATTCACCAATGACACTTCTAGACTATTTATTTAATTTCGCCAAACCAATCCTCATTATGGGTCCAATACAAAACATTGAATGAATGGCCCGAAATCCAATATTTTTATTGATTTTGGATAATCCCCCTTTTAAGGGTAAAGGGGGGGGGGACCAAAACTTCAAGGACATCAAGACGTTAACAAAATTATACAAAACAGAGGATTGCAACCCAGAAAAAAACTACAAAAAAGTGCTTCAACCTAGAAACAACATCATTAAGGAACGCCTCCACCAAAACACGGCTGCACAACAAATTTTCCCGTGCAAGAATGCATGGGCCTGGTACTAATGTCTATGCCATACCCTCTCAATCAACCAAATCCTAAAAGTCATGCAAAGTGAAGATGACTGACTCTATCCTCATTTTATGAAAAACATTGTAGATTGTCTGGGATCTACAAAAGTCCATCCATTTTACCTCTAGAAACAATCAACCAGCTTGTTAGTAGCAGATACATAGCCATTACCATCAGAATCACATCACCACCAAATTCACTTCCAGACAAAAAAAATTATAGCTTCCCCAAATCAAAATCAAAATCTAAATCTGGAAACAACTTACAGCAGCACCAAATCGTGCAGCCTCCGTCTTCCAAGCCAGTGGAACTGACCCCAAGCACAGCAGAGTATTCCAGAGCCGATGATGATCCACGATGAAGTTGAGCTAAGATCTCAGATCTGGAAATCATGCTAAAGCCATCGATAAGCACACCATAGTTGCCGTTGATGAGCACATCATTGTGGTGATGAGATCACGAAGCCAAAACTATGCCTAAATTTTCATCAGAAACACCAGAGTCAACATCAAAGAGCCAAGATCCCAAAGCCAGATAACCCGAAGACGACGCACAATGACGCCGAGATGAAACCCCAAAGCTAGAAATGTCGAGGCCTTCACTGAGCGTACCAGAGATGAGGTGATATACTAATTCCGTAAGGCACGATGAAACCACCGTCAGTCCAAGAAAGAAGCCGGACCATGTGGATCTATCACCCATCGATGCCGATATGAGATGAGACAGTCATCACAGAGGCTGGGCTAGATAGACCAGAGGAGGGGAGGATACAATTACAAGGGAAACCCCAGGAGCATGGGGAGGGGGAATAAGCTGCAAATCAGAGGCCTGAATCAAACGTGTTGGTGGGTAACTAGGTATTGGGGTAGCCTACCCACCTGTGCCCCACACATCCCCAGCGAGACCCAAGGTGGAACACCTTTGGGATTAGGCCAGTTCCCAATGGGGTAGAGGGGCCCACAAGAGTTTTGTTAACATATAATTTGTGTTTCCTTATGAGGGCTCGAACCCAAAACATCGAGGTCAAGACGCCACCAACTTTAATCAACTCACTCGTGCCCCGCAAAAATATGTTGTGTTGGGTAATGAGGTATTGGGGTGGCCTCCCCACATGTGCTCCACACATCCACAATGAGGCCCAAGGTGGCCAACCCTTGGGCTTAGGCCGGTTACCAATGGGATAGAGGCGCCCACGAGAGGTATGTTAGCATATAGTGCACGTTGCATTGTGAGGAATTGAACTCGAAATCTCGGGGTTAGGACACCACCGAATTTAACCAACTCACCCATGGCTCGCGGGTGGTCCAATACCAAACATTGACATAAGGATAAACTACTCATATTCCACTCTATCATGACCGAACCCATCGATGCCCACCTAGACAATGGTAAGTTGAGTGTGAAACCACAATCCCACCTCTAATATGCTAGGGTATGTTAAAAAGTTCTGAGAAGGGATAACAAAAATGGGAGTCCTTAACCTAATGAAAATGTATGCACACAAACAACCATGTACATGTAAAAGTGAAGGGGAATGGTAAATGACAGATATATTTATAGTATAACCATACATGTTTTGAACTATAGGGAATACATCATAGTGTAATAATATATATCTAAATTATAAATGGAAAAAATACATGCACATCTAGAGATAAAATCAAAAGCTCACAAAATCCGAAAAAGGAAAAGGATAGAGAAATAATTAATCCTGGTCTTTAACTATGACCAAGGAATGTAGTAAATACACCCAAGTAGTACTATGCACTACTGAAGTATCCTTAGATCTGACTTTCATATTCATGAGACATGAAATGTGTGGGAAAATACTATAAAAGGGTGAGTATATACAAACCTGATAGGATTCCCTGAAAACCATAAATTGAAAAATATAAAGATACAATAGAGTTCATCCTAACCCATAGCCTGATGGAAAATAGAACTCAACATGTATATATTATCATAAAGAAAACTAGATGAGAGACAAATGTGATATCCATCTCCACAACCCATATATGAATGATGAATCAACTTGTAGCTCTAAAGGCCCATATACGATGCTCAACATCACCTACAGACTCACAATAATATAAGTAGAGCGATCTATCCTCTCCAAACACTCTAAATACGATGAAGGAAAATATCTAATGGGGGACATGCTCACTACTAGAGCTCAATGAAGGATGAGTAACACTCGATAGAAATAGGACCCATGCTCTTCTATATTATGGGGGAGTACTAAATCAACTTTTTAAAGAGGTATGGGGGACCTATTCCTGAGTGAGATAAGAGAGTAACGACCCTAAAATCTCTCCAGTAAAATGGATTGAACACTACCATTGAACATACCTCATTGATGTAAGCGTACCACTAATAACACCTCATGTCATTTCTCTAATGAATATTGGTGTCCACTACAATGTCCTAAGTGGAAAACATCACATGATAGGAAACTCCTATTAAATAATCCATATCTAGAATAAGGATATATAAAAGTTTTATGTTCATTAAGAAGGTACACAACTTGTACGTAGGGTCACATGGCATTTGAACTTTCCTAGATACCTAGTCATTTCATCACCAAGACACATATTAGTAGGTAATATTGGAATACATGGTGTTTTTTGGTCACTCGAGGCATACCCTTATCATACTAGCCCATGCTCGTGTTCCTCATCCCATTCTTGTGAACAAGGTTATGTTTAGGTAACTTGTATATATCTGAGTACAAGACTATTCTTGTGTACTCTAGCCATTTCTATGATTCTATCCATTTTTAAACTCATTTAATCCCAGAGAAAATTCAAATCCACCAACCTTAGGTCACATGGAATTTAATGTCCATTCATAGGATTTGATACTTATATCCACCCGAAAACATAACCTCTATAACTAGGTGACTATATTGTGTGTGTTTCTCTAGGATACATGGAATGTATTTGGGTATTTCATAGTTAGTAAATCTGAGACTTTATATGGACTCTATAACATACTTTTTCACTATAATACTAATTGTTTTACCACTTTTAACTGAAGGGAAACATCTAAAACCATTGATTCCTAGACTTTGGTGGTGGAAAATCGAATTTATAATCAACTGTAGAGGAATTTTTTGTTCTTACTCCACCATTTGGGGTCCCAAAACATATATCCATCACCATCCACCATGAATCCATCAAGATCCATCATAAAATAATCAATTCTTCCAGGATCTCATTATTATTACATTTCTTATATTTCCATCATTCTTGAATTCACATGGTAATGTCAAATCGTGATGTATATGGTCCAAAGTTGAATAATGTGAAGAATAATGGGGGAAAGGGAAAAAAAAGGTCATATGAATCATTGGACAAAGATATATTGGTCAACTACCATAAAGTGTGGAATAAAGGTTAAAATAAAATAGTTTAAATATAATCTTATTTCATCAATTCAATTTACTTGTGGGATCATGTCAAGAATGGGTTATCAAATATCAATCTATAAAGATAATTAAAACCTTGAGTATAAAATAAAATAGCATAGAAATCAAAAATATTGAGAACTAAATTGTGGATGGATTGATATTTTGGGATAGAATTGTTTTCCAATTATGATGAAGAGGATCTCATTGTGTTCACTGTCTACCTCAAGATCCCATGACCTTTTTTTGTCGATTCATGCTCCTGGTTTCCAACAGATCTCCCTTTCTCTCTTTCTCTAATTTCCCATAGTTATACGAATAACCCTAAGTATTTTATATAAAATGGTGCTTATATAGGGAGATGTTTTTCATCATAATTTAAAATAAATAAAAAATTTATTCATTTATTTTACTAAGTTCAATTATAATGTCCTATTTCCATAAAACATCCAATGCTAACAAACCTTAGGACATTCCTAGGATAAAAATATCATTCTGAAATCAAAAGTGGTCTCATATTTTTCATATTAGGTCCCAAACAATAGGATATCCATTTTTACCAAAATGATGAGTGCATGTGCTTTAAAATATTTAAATATTTTTAAGCATATTCAACATGGTGGTCCCGAGACCCTCAAACCCCACACAAACTCCATGTAAAATCCAGATATATACATAAACATATTTGAAGGAAGAATCCAACAATCCATAGTTGTAACATAGGTTCACTCCCCATTACCATAAATAATGGTTAGTGTCCCATAGTATATTTGGTTCACTCACCCATCCCTTTCCTATAATCTTAAGAGATATAAATCTTTGTCCAATGCATTGGAGGGACATATAATACCTATCCTTATTGACATATAACTGAAATTACATGCATATTTGTGCCACATGAACATGATCACATTAATAAGTTATGGATTTATTTGATCATATCATGATAAATAGTTGTGTAAAAAACCAAAAATAATCTGATACTATTATCAAGAAATCAATGTGTCAATATTCTTGAATAATATATGCAAATAGAGTTCCATGAAGTTCAATAACTTTAATAGTATCCACATTCATCATTCGATGGAGTGTGTTTTATAGAGATCATAAAAAAGTATTGAACATAATAATCCTACCTCTAAGGTGATACACTAGTCACTAAATTCTATATAATATCAAGATGATAAATAAATAATGATGTGGGGATAAACACTTTATTGGGATATTATTAAAAAACATGTATAAGAGACTTTTATATAAAACAAATTATATGAAAATGATGACAGAAACACCTTTGGATTCCAAAAATAATAATGAATAGAAATATTCTATTTATATAGGTGAAACTCAAGGATCATCACTCAGTACACATAATCTAAATTATTTCATTTTGAGTGTAATTCATTGAACTTTTTTCAAAGAATAAATGAAAAGGTTTTTTGAACCAACCTTGGGTATGAAACTGATCAAAACCATTTAGGGGATGCATTACATCACATGAAACTATACACATATACCAATCATTCATATTTAATATTATATATATATTATCAAATATATTGTATGCTTTAAAATATAAATTCATCTTATTTATTTATTGAATATACACTATATATATACACAAATATCATTTTTATATATATACATATATATTTCATTCATCATATTAAGGTGTAAATTCATATCTAAGTACATTTTAGTACATATCAAACAATCCACCACTTACAATATCATACCATAATCACTTTATGAAAAACCTCATAAATTTATAGGAATCCATACAAACTCTTTTAGACTTGGTTTTGTCAAAAAGTCTTCATTTTGAAAAAAAGTTTCTCCCAAATTTTATCCATATCCTAGGGCCCAAATATGAAACCCTTCATGACTTAAATGTGTTGAAAACAAATAAGAAGTCGATATTTTATATTTTTAAGAAATGATCGGTCTCTATCAACGTGTAAGTGAAACTCAATCTACTAATGGGTCTAGTGTGATATCCATTAAACATAATAATATATCTATATAAAAACTTCCATAATAATATATATCATATACATCATATTTATACCTATATTATCCATTTTATATGATATCCATTGACCACTAGACATGGAACTTTTCAATCTAGTATAGTTAACTCATATTTTCTTGATTCTCTAAAAACGACTTACCAATTTGATGAATACATGACATGTAATTAATCCCACAGACATGTATATCACATACCCCACATCCATGCATATAAACATGTCATATGAGACTACAATAATAATATCAACTCATTTCATTTTTCTAATTTAATCCTGATCCATATGTATTTTCTTTTAATAAAAGTTAAAAAATGTCATCTCAATTGATCTCCAACTAGTGAGATGATCATAAAAAAACCAAGTGACCCATTGATTACATATGTTATTTTGAAACATTCATATGTAGGGTATAAAATAATAACTCTTATCATCTTAGGTATCATTCCAACATTAGGAAATAAAGATTCATGATAATCACAAACACCTAAGTATATCAATTATCATGTGACATTACATAATATATACATTGGTGGGTCATTCCATGTATTATGTTTTACTTATTTCCTCATGAATTCATAATTTATATATACAACCACTTGTACTCAGTATAAGAATATATTCAAAACATCATTTTCATATTAACACAACCCATACTTCTCCATGATGATCATTATATAGGGATAACTTAAAGTCATACTTTTAGTGTATAATTATAATTAAACTTTATGAATTGTATATATATATATAAATTTATGTAGCCAATATGAAAGAATGATAAAATGGATTTTTTATTAATATGATACATTATATACCCTTAAAACTATTTTAATAATATTTCATATACCCAAAATAAGGACCTATATATCATATCATATATGAGGGATTATCCAATAAAGATTTTGTATACAACACATTCATGGGTTTTGTTAACTAATTACATCATATGTCTTTAACATACCTGACATAAGTGTCTTTAAATCATATCATATATAAAATAAATACATATAATCATTATGTATACTAAAATTTTATGGGTTTTGATAAATAATTACATCATATGTAATTCATTCCACATATCTATGTGACCACCAAATAAAGTCCTCCTACTTTCTGTTTATTGAGAAACTTCAGTAAATTAAGACCATTTTAAGAATCATTAGGTTTAGGAATAACATTCCTAAATGTTCAAATATTTTAACTTATTCAATCATATTAACATCATATCATATAATTTTTTATATATTCATATGTTTTTTACTTATAACTCTTTCTTTTTGCAGCATTATCATCATCTTCAGAACACTTTCCATCAAGCTTTCCCCTTGAAATTTTACAACAACATAACTTTTTCATTATTAAATTACCATAAAATAATAAAAAATAATTGGAATTTACATTATGATGGTTAATAATGTAAATATTTAAAATTTTCTATACCACCATATCATAAGCTCTTTTATGATGTATAGATTAATATATTTTTAATTTGACTCATACAATTCATTAGTAATTGTTGATATTAGCATATTCCTATTAACTAAATAAAACTATTTACATTTCTTCCATTATCATCACATGTAAAAAACTCTTAAGGTTATTATGTAAAAGATCACATTATTATTACATAGGAAAAAAATTTATGAAAGATATATTTTAAAATTCAAATTAGAATTTAGATCTATAAATATATTTTTTTCATTACCATCACATATCCAAAACACATTAGGATGTTGAGTGGAAATCAATTTAACATATGATTGATGTAATTCTTTATTTTTTAGCTTTGAAACCCTCTACATTCAAGCATATTCCAACTGACATTTTAGTCAAAATATGTTTTTAGAATATCATGATAATATACACAAACTATTTCATGTTTATAAAATAACAATTATACCCTTTTCTCTAGAATATTTTTAAAATCAACTACTAGAGTCATATCATATATGTTATTATATGTGTTGGTAGAATTTTATTGAAATGAAGATAATTATTTAAAATGTTTCACATATGGGTAGTGGAATACCATTTCTTTATATTTTAAAAAATAGTTGGATAAACACTTCTACCCATCTCTTATTTTCAAGTATGTCATAGTGATTGATGAATTATCATGTGTATATAATTAATCATCTATTATTGTTCATAAAAATTCCCTATTAAATAAAAAATTCTCTTATAATATAAGATAAATAATATGAATATGGACAACCATTTCTTAAATTCATATGAGGTTGACCAATTCTTTTACACTCATAATATTTGACATAGCAATTTATTTATGGATTTAAATTATAATTTCAAATAATTATCCCCTTGAATTTGAACTCATTTATATTTATAACATTTTAAAAAGTATTTATTCAGCATCTTATAATATTCAAAATTAAATAATTAATTTCAACAACATTATACCTAACAGTGAAATTTAATGGAGTTTCTAATATATCTTCAGATATATCTTGGATAATAGAATAATATAGAATTATTATGTTTCTTTATTAAAAACAATATGTTTAAATACCCATGAATGGATTCCTATAGAAACATTTTTGAACTCTATAACAAAATATTATTCTTCTGATTTGAACTTTCACCCAATAACACTATATACATAAAACTAGTAACTACAAATCATATTTAATTTCATTAATTTGAATCATTTGAGGACATATGGTATGTATTTCTTGAATTCAATAATATTATCAATAAATTTTTGTAAAATAAATTAAGATGAATCCTTATCCAGAATGAGACATTTTATGTCTCCCTTGAAAGAGGATATAAAACTTGACAAGTCATAAATTATGTCTATCAAAATACCTATATCCTATAATTCAAACACCAATTATTTTCTTGTTCTTATTGAGGAAGAAACGATATTAGCAATACATATCTTTTTATAGGTTTATCTAATATAAAGAATACATGTTATCAATTTAACAACTCACTTACTCTATTACTTGAATAAATTTTTTTAATATTCAATTATATTCTTTTATTTTGACCACTTTTATAATTAATTTTTTTTAAAACACAAAGTTGATACCAAATATTTATCAAAAAATTATAATTAAATTATATAACATTAATGTTTAAATTCTTCTTTTAATTTTTCAAATATTCATGTAATTAGGGAAATTCCATCATATGGAACTAATACCCCTTTATTATTCATAATTTTCCTCCAGGTTTCAATTAACATGTCTAACTATGTGAAGAAACATTGTTGGACACTCCAATTATTTTTATTATATTATATAGGAATTATACCAATTTATACATTCTATATAGAACCAAAACCCACATATAATATTACTACATTATATATTATAAACTATTTGAGAATATTATATATAATTTTTTATGAAATCAAACATCTTGTCAAAATATTTCCAATGATTAAATTAGAATTAATTCCATAACTAAAATATGAAGCCAAAAAAACCTTAATTTTCCCTAATTCATTGTTTTATATAATCATATTGAATATAAATAAGAGGAGAATAAAATCAATCATGTTACTTTTCACCTACTTATTTATTGATAACTTTAAATGAATGATTTTATGCTTCCATAAACATTTATATTCACTTGTTAAATAACATCAACACAAGGTTACCCGGGAGGATTTTTGTTTAACACGTAGAAGTTTCATTAACACCTTTTCATTACAAAACCATTATTATTTTCATCTTATATTAATATAATCCTTTCAATTATTAGTCCAAATGTTTTTTTGGTGATTATTATGCAATTCATCTATAACATAATTTTGTATTAGATGGGTATCATGTTTTATAAACATTAATAAATAATTTTATATAATGTTTTTCCACTAAAATGATGACCTATTTTAAATATTCATCATCACCCCTAGTGGTTTAAGATCCATATTTCAAAAATAAATGAGTTATATTTGGAATCGGTCTTACAAATTTTATATTTAGGAAGGAAATAATCCCAATAATATCATATATGAGCCTTGGATTATTGAGTGAACAACCCTTTATCTAATTTATCAAATGGATAAACCCAATACTCTTTCTCTGGTATCCCAACCCTTGGTGTCTACTAGATTGTGTAACCTAAATAAAATATTAAAAATAATCCAACATAAGAAAATATAGGGGAATGATTATTTGGAGTGAAAAACCCCATGGATTATTTAGTTTCACCCATTAAATTATTTCTTTAGATAATCTAGGGGAACCCTAATTTGGCATGAAACAACCTAGTTCGGTGATTGAGGTATTTAAAATTGTTTTCCCTAAAGGAATATCACACTTAGTATAGGTTAAATCTCAAAATATTATCTCTTGTTATTTAATTTTTTATGCCTGATTTTAGTTATTTTAGACTCGAATTCTATTCCCTCCAAAAAATGAATATTTAAAAACATTGTTGACGTCTAACTCTATACAACAGCCCCAAGTTAATGATACTCCCCAAAAAAATAGAAGCTAAAAATATTTACGTATTCGAATGAATTATATGAATTTGGTACATGAACTATTTTTATAGTGGTGTAGTTTTATTTGATATTGATAATCTATACATTAGTAATCTCAGGGTGACATGTAACCAAACCCATTAACCATTCTAGAAAAATTATATCCTATATGAATGTAGGTAGTCCAAAAACAAGTCCCTCTACCCAGTGAGACATTACTCAAGAGATAATTCAATTCATGACTTCTCTATATCATAATATTATAGACCATTTCCAACAATAAAATTCCCTCTAATATATCTAAATAATAAACTGAGGTCAAGGTAGATCAATGATAAATTTTATGGACTCATGCCTGGAAAGAAATGATAGGTTTTAACTACGCAAATTATTTTAACAGTCAAACTATAGAATAATTAATATTTATATTTCACAAATAATTCAATAAACATGAATAATTCATGGAATAAAATTTAAAAAAATGAAAAAATAAAATACTTAAACATTATATCAACTCCTATGAAAAACTAAAAACTAAAAGATAATGATAAACATTTTATAAATTAGTAAAACAATATACACATTCCATAATTTTGAATATACAGACTATATTCATTTCAATATGAACTATTTCATATTTTGTATGATATGAAATTTATTTGAAATTTCATGAATTATAAAATAAATTAATTCAATTTAAATTATATAAACATTTTTATATTCATATATTTTATATTACTAAATCCTTTGATCAATTTTTTTTGATATGGTGAGAGGAATATCCAAATAAGGAAATTTTTAAATGCGATCATTTTTAAATTTAATATTATGAAAAATTAATAATAAAAATGAAAAAAATTATTCTTTGGATTCATCTTTGATCTTTATAGACATTATAAAATAAATTTATGATTTATAAATAAAAAAATTATTTTATGATCATAAAGTAGACCATATAATTTTTTATAAGTCCTTTTTATAATAAATTTTAATATTTGGGAATAAAATATTTCATAAAAATTTATTTAATTATAATTTTTTTAATTAATTGTATTTTAATTAGTTTTTATATTAAATATTCCCAAACAATTTTTATAGGGAATTATGATCATTTTATAAAAAATAATCATTTTAATTTAAATTTTTTTTAAAAATATATATATATTATTCTATTTACCCTTGAATAGAATCCATATTTGATGTAAGGGTACTCTCCCACTACCTTTACATAGACAATCTATATAATTTTTAATCTTTATGAGCTTTACCATGTACTTGATATGTAAGGTTACACTTGATCTTACCTATACATGAAGGCCTCTAGGTAAAGGTAATTTAAAATTTAACGTTATACAAACAATTCATGTGAGGGTAATAATAAATCTCTTTGATGTTATTCTTTCGAAAAAAAAGTTAATTGGTAAATAACCTTTACATAATTTATTTTTTTAAGTGTAAAACTCAAACTAGCTTTACTTGAACCCTACACATAAAGGTATACCTTGGGTGAAAATTATGTGAATGCATTCATAAAAGCAAATTTCCTATTACATTTATAGAGATAATGTAATAGTGTTTCAATTATTTTATGATATGTTAAAATACACTATTCCTTGAAAAATAGATGTTAAAAAATTATGAATTCTTGATGAACCTCCCTATTATAACACTGTAGGGCTTTAATTGATCTTCTCTTGATCAATGTAAAAAAAAGTCAACCTAAAATAAAACATAACTATCTTAATGAAATATGAGTGTCTATATTATCAAAAAATAAGGGAAATAATGTACTTGGAAATTAAGTAGTTGCAACAGTTTCCACCTACTTCCATTGAGGAAGTGTATTAAATAGAGACCATAAGATTTAATGAACATAATATCACTACCTCTAATGTTACGCACTAGTTGTTGGATCCTTGATTGTATTAAGAGGATACTCAAATGATGAAGGGGTTCTAGCATCTTCATTGGGAAATGATAAAAACACATAACAAATAAGTCTGTTATATTTAGAAATATTTTCATTAAATTAATAATCATATCACATTTAGATGCAAACCACAATAATAAATTGAATTATTTGATTAATATAAGTGATTCATATAGATCCCAATTTGTAACACATCATATGAATTATAACACATTGAATAAAATTCATCTAAAATATTAAAATTAATAAACGAAAAACATTGTTTGAACACCAAAATAGTTCAAAACTGATGAAAAGAATTATGTAGAAACATTGCATCACATTAAAGAGTTCAAATATACATCTCATACATGTTTAATATAATAATATATATATATATATCAAAACATGCTTCGTATTCAGGTATTAAATGTATAATTTATATATGAAATATCATATATTATATTTATATATATACTTCAACCAGTGTATCCATGTTTACATGAATCTCATTCATGTACATTTCAATTAATATCCAATAACATTAATATCATTATTTAAATAACACGTAATAAAAAAACAGGGTTCATGAAAATTTTCATGATGCGTGATCATAATAAATCAAAATAAAGTAGAAGGAATAATTAGAGAAAATAACCACTGATTCATAATAAATATTGAAGGATATTCACATCGATGGAAAACACTTATTGGAAAAATTTAAATATTAATTTGAAAAATATGAAGTAATATCATTTCCTTGATATATGTTATTTTAAAATGAAATAATTTAATAAATAATTAGAATAAAAATGGCATTTTAAAACCATGAATTTGTGAAAATAAAATTCATAATTAAATCCATTGTAAATGAAAGGATATGTGATAATGAATAAAAAATAAACACATATATTTATTTGAAACTATTATAAATAAATATGAGTCTGTAAAAAATTATTCATGTAGAAAATGTTTCAAATTGAATATTTTAACACTTTTAATGTAATTTAAAATTCAAATGAAAATAAACCTAATAAAAAATATAAATATAGATAAATACACCTATAAAAAATACAAATAATATTTACATTGATGAGATAAGATTGGATCCACTTAAAGGAAACCATTGAATTGAGTTTTAAACCAATGGGATGTGAAATGGTAAAAATACATATAGACGTAGAAATAATAAATGGCTAAAAAATAAATGATGTTTTATAATAAAATAGAAAAAATATATAGGATTTAAATTTTCTTATAAATAATATCAATTTCCAAGTGATATTAAAAAATGATACCCTCTCATATACTCTCCAGTTCCATGAAGGAAATTCAACAAAAAAAAAATAAATTTAGTTTTATTATTAATATATAAAACAGACTTATTCATATTTATTATAAAAAATATGATTCATTTAGAATTAATTATCACCCAGATTATAATTTTATATTGATAAAATTAATATTCAAGTGTCAATTATTCTATTTTTTCAACCCCTATTTTGATTTTTTTTGTTTCATTCCTTGCTTCGTGATCATGGGTTCATCGTCTCCATAATGTTCATGATATTGTAGTATATGTTTTTGTTATAGTATTGCAGTACTATGTTAATTTCATGGAACTCATTTTAACTATTCACATATAATGAATAAATATACCCTTTTCAGTGATTATTGAGTTATGAAATTAAATGAATTTATTTGTGAATATATATTGTCATAATACGATTATAGAATTATGAAAACATCAAACATTATTAATTTTTATAACATATTATGATTATTTAATTTTTTATTAGAAATTAAAGATGTAAACATTATAACATTGCTCATATAGGTGGTAAAACCCACATAAAAAAATGTTGTAATGATTGAGTGAGCAGTTTCATGTATTATACAGTAATAATATAACATTAAAAAATATTAATCATTTTAAAAGCTGTCTCTAATATGGAAAATAATATTCAAGATGGGATGAATAAAGAATATAAAGAAGAATTATCATGGAGAAGATAAATCTTATGTTAAATACTTGTATCTCCTCTTGGAAATTATAGATTGAAAAATTATTCATAGGACCAGAGGTAGAAACCTGAGAATTTTAATCAAATTAGTATTTTCAATATCATACAAGATATGCCACATCTGGAATAACATATGACTAAGTAATATTATTTAAATTTTACCATTATAACCTAGCCATAAAAAATGAAAAAATTAATTTTATTAATTATATTATAAAATATAAAATGGTAATAAAATTTTATAATGTGCTAATTATTAATTTTAAATAAGTAATATATTTTTAAAAATTCATTTTATTCTTTACAAAATATTTTTTCTTCAAAAGGGGTTTTATTGAATTTTATAAGTGAATATTATAATGAATTTGTAAACATTTTAAAATTTTAAATCATAAAAAACATCATTTTTTAAATCATAATATCATGTTTTCCATTAGGTGGAATTTGGGATTTTTTTCAAAAAATATAAGGTTTTCAGTGAATAGAGAACAAAACATATTTTTGTAAAAATGAATTTCTTTTCAATAAAATAAACTATTTAAGATATCCATTATGTTTTAAATTTATTTTAAATTAATATTATTATTATTTAATTATATTTTAAACACTTAAATTCTATTTAATCAATTTTATATTTTATTGCAGAATATCATTAATTTTGGGTTTAAAAAAATGATTTTTTTGAAAAGTGTTTTAAAGTGCATAATGTTTACCCTTTTTAATTAATTAAAAAAATTCTTAATGGGGCATTATTTTATTGAAATTTATAGATTATAGGTAAGTAAATATTACTTTAGTTTTATACAGTGATAAAAATTAATTATAGTGTTAATTTAAAATCATCTTTTACTTGAAAAATACACTTCTTGAAAACCTACGTATTCATCACGTCTATGGGTTTTATTTTAAATATAATTTTTACAATTATTTGATTTTAATTTATTAAAATCGATAATTTTTTTTGAATATATGTAAGTAAATATTACTTCAGTTTCATACAACGATAAAAATTAATTATAGTGTTAATTTAAAATCATCTTTTACTTGAAAAATACACTTCTTGAAAACCTACGTATTCATCGCGTCTATGGGTTTTATTTTAAATATAATTTTTACAATTATTTGATTTTAATTTATTAAAATCGATATATTTTTTTTAATAATAAGTCCCGAATTAGGTATTATATTAATTTTCATTTATAACTATTAAAAATTTACCTTTATAAAGGACAATTTTTCATTATAGGTGAAATAATGAAAATAGTTAAAATTAAAAGGAAAAATAATAAAACACTTAAAAAATACCACATTAAATTGATTTATCCTATTTTTATAGACCATAAATAAATATTAAAACATTAATTATCAATCATATTCATTTTAATTAATGCCAAAAATATTTTTTTGGATTAAAATATAAAATAATGTTTATTTAATCACATAATACCACCCCTCTTCAAGTATAAACACCACTTCTCACCACCCCCTTTTCTCTAAAAATACCAAAATCCCATAAAATATTTTAAAAAAACTATTAAATCCACTCTACCCAGTTCCATGTTATAATATTCTCACTAAAGGAAAAATTATAAGGCCTTAAAGTAGTCTTTCAAGGTGGTGATATTAAAGGAGAAATTCTCTCAAACCACCTATCTTAATTTATTTTATTATCAATTTAATCATCACCTAATTCATACATAAAGGAATAATAAATCCATTATCATGTATAAAATATAATTATATGTTTCTAAAGGAATATATCATTTCAATTTATTGTCTTATCTAATATTATTCAACGAAACTAAACCATTGTCCAAATTATGGCAGTTAACCATCTCCATGGATAATGATTTTTTATTTCCCATTACAACTATAATGGCTTGTCATAAAAGTATTATACTGGTTAAAAAATATGATAATAAGTATGTTATAACCTATTTTATATTTTGGAACTAATATATAGTAATAATATTAAATAAAATAAAACTAGTTCATGATGTTCTGAAAAAACTACCAAAATAAACTAAACATTTATCATTTACATATTATCAAATGAGTCATACTCTTGAAAGAAATAAAAATGGTATATGGGACCATATAAAATTATTTAAATTCTTGAATACCATTTCATTTCAATTTTCTAGTTTTATTTCTATTTTACAAGAACATCTATAATTATACACATGTAAACCAACCATGAAACCATGGCATGAATCCTCAAAAAACAATGAAAATAATGAAAAATAATTTACAAACGGGTCATAACATATTAAAAATGCATCATATAGGGTATTATAAATATGAATATAGTACATTAATGAGTTAATAATATTATTTAAATCATTATATATGTGGTTAAAGTTTACAAAACTAGAGTGAAGCATGAGGTAAGGGGTTCTCATCTAACTCTTAGTATTGTGAGACATATTCCTTATTCACCACTTTTTTTGTGGTATATAAATCCCTTTAATTTATAATATCATGAATCTAATAATATTAATGGTATCAAATTTTTCATTTGATAATTATTAATTTTATGTTATATATGACTCGACTGATTAGAAAGTGTAATGGAATTCATAACCTAATTTACATTCTTTAGGTTAAACTTATACTTAATCAATAATGACATTCTAGGATTATGTGTGAAATGAATTTCTATTATAGTTTTTTATTTATTTTTACATTTTTTAAGTGGATACACATAATAAATTCATTTTATTAACACTCACATCAAATATATTATATTTGTAAGAAAATCCTTGACATAAAAACATCGTTTTAAATGTTTTAAATAATTATTTTCAAAATATTTATCATTCATTTCAATGATTATAAAATTATTTTTATGAATATATGGGAATGAATTTTTGAAAAGTATATTTTTTAATATCTCTCAATTGTTTTCAAAATGTGATCTTTTAAAGGTTTTATACAAGGGACGTTATTTAAAAAAAGAATTTTATTGTTTATTTTTTCAAAAGTCAAAAGGAATTTTATTTTAAATATTTTGAATGTATAGAATTTTCCTCCTTCCTGACACCATAATATTTTAAATCATACATTACAAGTCTATATGTTTAATTTCAAAGAAAATTTTTTCACTTTATATGCATAGTTTTTCAAAATGACTGATTTCAAAAAGAAGTGTTTATTTTCTTCAAATAGTGTTTTATGATGAAAGAGTTCATGATTTATGTTTATGTCATAGTTCATGGGAATTGTTTATGATGATAGTTGGTTCCATTATAAACTGATTATGGTTGGTACTCTAATAAACTAAGGACATGTGGACACATTATTAACCAATGACAGGTAGTTCTATGATAAACCAAGGATCAGTGATTTTGTTATAACCTCCAATTAATTGGGTACTATGGAGATGGATACTGACTATATTGGTTACTCTATTTGTAAGAGTGATATAGAAAATGATCTCCCAAGTTACCTAATTTAATCTTATATTCTTTCTTATGCATTATCATGAAAATCGATTGATTTTCAAAAGGTTATGTAATGATCTTTTTAAATATTGGTTCCTTTTTAGGGTAAATAGGTATGTTATTAAGAAAATTTTATGGGGTTTAAATGGAATAATAGTTTCATTTATTTTATGTCCATTACTGATATTTTTTCCCCATCCCATGTATTAAATTTTTTTTCACAAGGTTTAAGGAAGAGTAATGATAAGGATGTGATCGAGAGGAAAATTACGAATATTATTTATAAAGAGAAACCATGTTTTTAAGACACTTATTTTATGGAATAAAATGACAATGAGTATAAGTGTATATTATAATGTATGTGTTTACCATGTATAAATTAGATTTATTTATCAAAAAATATAATCCTAAATGATCCAAGGGATTGAAAAAAATTAAATTCTATTTTAAAATCACTATAATAAGTAATGTTTAAGGCCCCGTCCTTGTAGTTGGTATCAAAGAAGTGTTTAGATAACATTATTGATTAGGATGTTTTATTAAAAGTTACAGATATCATCATATGTTTTACATGTTTAAAGATGATTGTATATTTGAAGTCTTAGTTACCCTTTTTATTTTAAGGTGATTTATTTCAATGAGATTAATGATATTTTTTTGGATATTGTATTTATAAATGTATTCTATTTACATATAAAGTATTTTAAGGTTAAAGTATTATAGAGTTTCTATGGGTATTATATTTAAGAAGACTATTTTCATTTTAACATGTAATAATTCATTTCATGTTTTAATGATGTTATTTTATATAGATTAATAATTTTTTATAAAGATCTAATGAAGGAGATCTTTCACAACATTCGTATCCCTTCCGGGTGATTTTATTGTGACTAATATTAAAAAATATTATTCAAATGACTTTGAAATATTTTGTAGTATTCACATCACATGTAAGAAACTATTGAACTTATCAACCACTTTTTCACTTCTCTAAAAATTTCGTGGTTCATAGTATGTTTTTCATTTTATTTCAAAATCACAACCTTACAAACTCCCTTGAAAATGGAAATTCCATAAAGGACTTTACCATTTAATTTTTGGATGTTAGGAATCATGTTAGAAGATAAAGGGGAAATCAAATAAATCTCGGTGTCTGGATTTAAGGTATGAATTATTTTATTATGTACATATCATGAAACATTTTTTGGTTGATATGGATTAATCATAAGTATATAATTCACATATGTGATTATAGAAATTAAGTATTAAGGAATAAGATGATGAATCAAGGTTAATGGTTTGAGAAGGATGTTGAATGAATTATTAGAATATGTTTTTAGTTTTAAAATTTATGATATAGTGGTATTTTATAAATATTATAAGTATCATAGAATCCTTAAGGATTTGTCTATAGTATGTTTTTTTCAAAAATTTGGAAACATATGATAGATGGAATCGATACCTTTAAAAAGTGTAAAAAATGTGATAATTATTAAGGTAAATTTAACCGTTAATTTTGTGACATGAAAATATTTATTTGAGGGACAATTCCTTTAATTTTGGTGAGTATAATTTTAAAGGTATTGGCAATATTTTTGGTTTCTTTGATCTTTGGATTTGAGGAAATTATGGTTTTTTACTTTTTTGGGATGAAAATTTTATGGTATCAAATAATCATTGATGTTATATATATTATGGTTATTTTTATGAGTCTTTTTACATTTATATAAGTTTATTTTGATTATATTAATATATTATTAGAAAAAGGACAACCCATAAGTTGTATGAAAACCTATCACGTCCAGTAAGGCTGTTGGGATTGAACCCACAACTAAAGGGTGAGAAGAGTGCATCATCGACCACTAGAATATGTGATGTTCTATTTAGTATGATATTTTTATTTTTTAGCTAAATTATGTGATGAATTAAGACCAATAATATTTTGAGAACATATTTTTTATCCTATAGAAACCCACAGGGTTGGAAAAACGATTTAGTGATTACGTGATTAATGATATTTTTTTAAGACATTCACTATTTTGGGAACATTTTATGATTAATGTAAATATAATACTATATGATTTTATTTGATAAATAAATGATATATTATATTTAGGAAACACATATGATTTATTGAGATTAAGGTTAAATATGGAAATGATTATTATATGTAAAATATTATGTGATTATTGAAATTTGACTTTGGAATGATACTTTTTGAGTGATTGTTATTATTTGAAGATAAAAATTAATTTTATCTCAGAATATTATGTGATCAAATCATTCTATTTTTTGGGTTTCTATTTGTAGTCTATTTTTTTAGGAATCTTTGGGATAATTATTTGTTGAATGATCTATGATGAACATTAAAAACTACTGTTTAATTTTATATATTAAAGTATTTTTAATTCATATAATGGTATATTATTTGAGGAATATTTAATAGTGACCAAAATTTTTTGGTTTTGGTTAATACCTAATGATGGGAGGGATAAGGAGTTATACATTTGTGGATTTTTTGATTCGTAGAAGTTGATTATGTTGCTTCAGTTATGAAATTTCATCTTAAATACTCATTTTTGGAGAAAAGATGAGAATGTTGGGGAAATTGATTCAATGATGAAATTATTCTTTTCAAGAAATTATCATTATTCATGTTCTTAATCTAGTATGTATATGAATTCCTAAAATCAACGGAATATATTTTGGAACAAAAATGTCATTTCTTTATTTTTCAAACCAAGAAATCAATGGCCTTTTTAACACCTTAAAGATTTACGGTTTTTTATGGTTAACATTATCATGACCATGTTCTCTATCAATATTTATTATTCTATGGATGTTATATTTAATATTCCATGTCCAAACTTACCTACATGGAATCCCAATATGTTTTATCAAAAGCGACTTTCGAAATTTCATTTCTCACTTTTAAAGTTGATGTTTTATTAAACCTTTTTACGATGTGGGGTTTTAGAAAAGATATTTTGAGATGTAAAACCCCTATTCATCGATCCCAAGTTAAAATTGCAATGATGAAATTTATTTAGGTAGTGAGAATGTCAAATCTTGGTATTTTAAAATGACACACTATGTTAAATATCATAAAATATATTCTATATCGATCTTAAATAAATGACTAAATATTATTATTTAAATGTGACCATTATGAACTAGACATTAAATAGGCAGTAATGAATAGTATTAATAGAATTATGAAATATATAATGGAAATACTCTTTGATAATGCATTGATTAATTATTATTAAGTAATTAATTGATTTTTAGTAGGAATTTTTATTTTAAAAAAATACGTTTTCTTCAAAAAATGTGTCTTATTGTATTTTAAGAGTGAATATTTTAATAATTTTTTGGAAATTTAAAAAAATTAAATTCATAAGATAAAAATAATTTTTGAAATAATAATATCATGTTTAAATTTGGTGAATATTTGGTATTTTTTCTAAAATTTTGGGTTTTTAGTGAACTGTGAAAATACTGATTTTTATAAAAAATATAATTTCTTTTCAAAAAATTTTAAGTTATATTATGTTTTGAATTTGATTTGAAGTAAAATAATTATGATTTAATTATATCTCATAAAAATAATTTATATTAAATAAAAACTATATTATATTTTAAAATAATATTATTTTTTGGTTAAAAAACGGGATTTTTCTTAAAACTCTTTTAAAGTACATAATATTTACATTTTTTATTAATTAAAATAATCCCTAATTGGTAATTTTTAAATTAAATTTATTGATACTAAATCATTATATTTTTATTTATTATCATTCAATTAAAATTATTTTCCAATGATTTCATATAAAATCATATCTTTGTTGAAAAATACACATCATGAAAACCTTCATTATTATCACGTCTATGGGCTTTACTTTAAATTTAATTTTTTTTAATTATGTTAATTGAATTTCTTAAATAGGATTTCATATTTAGAATAATAAGGTAAAAATTAGGTATTATGTTCATTTTAAGTTTTAGGCATAAAAATTTTCTATGGTAGAAAATAGATTTACCATAATATAGGTAAAATAATGAAATAAATTAAAGTTAAAAGGTAAAAGATTTAAATACCTAAAAAATAAAAAATTTAATGGGTGTTTTATCTATTTTCTAACCATAAAAATAAAATAAAATATTAATTATCAATATAATTATTTTTAATTAATGAAACACAAATGTGGTTGGTATTAAATATAAAATAATAATTATTTAATCACTTAAAACCACCTATCCTTAAGTATAAATACTACTCTTGACCCCCACATTTTCAACAAAATCTGTAAATCTCTATAGATCCCTAGAAAAACCCTTCCAATACACTATACCTACATACAAGTGCTTGTGGTATCACTAAAATACCAATTACAAGGTCCATAAGGGGTCCTTCAAAGAGGTGATATTCAAGAGGAAATTTTCTTAAACCCCCTCTCTTAATATATTTTTTTCTTAAATTTTCTCCCACCCACATCATCCATAAAGCTATAATTAATACATTATCTTGTATATTATTTAATTATATGTTTATAATTTAATATAAAATTTACGTTCTATTTCTCACCTACTCTTATTTAATGAAATGAAACCGTTGTCCAAATTATGGCAATTAATCGTCTTTATGGATAGTGATTTTTTGTTTTCCATTACCAACTTCATAGTAGGTAATAAAAAATTTATTATTGTCAAATAACAATTTAATATATATATATATATATTATAATCAATTTCATGTTATATAACTAATATATATATATATATATAATTTTAAATAAAATGAAATAAGTTTGTGATGTTTGGAAAAACCACCAAAATAATTTAAACATTTATCATTAACGCTTTATCAGACAAATCATCATCATGTCATATATAAAAATGATATATGATACTATTTAAAAATATTTAAGTTAATTAATACCATTTCATTTTAATTCTATAGTTTTATTTTCATTTTAAATAAACATCCATAATTATACACAAGTAAACCTACCATAGAACCATGATATGAATTCCCCCAAAACAATGAATATAATGAAATATTATTAATTAAAATGTATTAATAAGTTTTAAAAGAATAATATAATGTTTTATAAGGTTAAAATAATTATATAATGAGTTAATAACTTTCTTTAATCCATTATACTGGATGATAATGTATGAAAAATTAAAGGGAAGCACGATGTAAGGGTTTCTCTATTCACTATTACTTCTATGTTTTATTTTCTTTATTCACCGAATATTTTTTTGTCATATATATACTTACCTCTTATATATCATATCCTGGAAAAAGTGTCTTCATGGGATTATTTTTTTCATTTTATAATTATTAATTTTACGGTGCATATGATTCGATTAATTACAAATTGTAGAGGAATTATTAACCCAATTTTTATTCATTGGGTTGAACTTTTACTTCATTGAAAATGTATTTCTATGATTATGTGTAAAATTATTTTTCATTATCTTGTGTTTTATTTGAAATCTTTTATTTTGATTTATAGTTTACATAGTTTATTAATTTTATTAACCCTCACTTCAATGATATTATATTTTTTGCAGACTCTTTACTTTAAAAATATCATTCTAAATTTTATAAAGATATATTTTATAAATATTTCACCTTAATTTCCATGTTTTTAAAATGAATATTTTGATTATATGGAAATTACTTTTTTAAAAATTTAATTTTTAATTTCTATAAAATGTTATTAAAAAATAATATTTTTATGGTTTTATGTAAGTGTATTTCTTTTAAAAAAATATTTTTCTAATGTTTATTTTTATAAAAGTCAAATGGAATATTTTTTTACAAATATGGAATGAAAATAATTTCTCATTACTATTTAACCTTAATATTTCAAATATGAATTTATATTATTATATGGTTACTTTAAAATAAAATTTTCCCATTGTACGTGAACATTTCTTTCAAAATAACTGATTTCAAAATGAAATGTTTATTTTCTTTAAAGAGTTTTCTATGATGCAAGAATTAATAATTTATGTTTCTATTATTGTTTCTTAGGATTTTTTTATGATGATAGGTGGTTATATTATAATATTATGAATTGTGGTTTCATGATAAACCATATTTGGGTGGTTCCATTATTGACCAATGATGGGTGGTTCTAGGATAAACCAAGGATGTGTGGTTAAATTATAACCCACAATACATTGGGTACTTCGAAGTTGGAGGTTTTCCATATTAGTTACTCCATTTGTAAGAGTGAAATGCGAAATAATTTCCTAATTTACCTACTTTACACAAATATTATTTTTTATGTTTTTTCATGAAAATAATTTTTTGTTCAAAATTTTAGATAATGGTCTTTTTAAAATGAGGATTCCTTTTTTGAGGTAAAAAGGTATGTTTTTAAGAAAATGTATTCATGGTTTTCACTAGACTAATGGTTTTCATTTTATTATTTCCTTTACTGATATTTTTTATCAACTAATATTTTAAAATGTTTTTCATAGGGTTAAAGGTATATTAGGGACAAGGATGAGATCAAGGGAATAATTGTGAATATTTTTTATGAAGTGAAACCATGTTTTTGAAGTGCATAATGTTTCTCATTTTTAATTAATTGAAATAATATATAATGAGGAATTATTAAAATGAAATTTATAGATTAAATATCAATAAATACTAATTTATTTTCATACAATTATTATTATCAGTCATAGTGTTAATATAAAATCATCTTTTCCTTGAAAAATACGCTTCTTGAAAACCTACGTTTTCATCGTGTCTGTGGGTTTTATTTTATAAATTATTTATACAATTATTGAATTTGAATTTATTAAAATTGATTCATTTTATGGAGTAAAAAGTACCAAATTAGGTATTATAGTTAATTTCATTTATAGCTATAAAAAATTAGTATTATAAAAAAATGCAGTATAGGTAAAATAATGAAACAGGTTAAAGTAAAAAGGTAAAAGATTTAAAAACCTCAAAACTGCAACATTAAATGGTTTTATGATATGTTTATCAAACATATAAATTCTTTAAACAATTAATTATCATTCTTATTCATTTTACTTAATTCCAAATGCATATGGTTTCCTTTAAATATATAATAATCTTTATTTAATCACTTAATACCAAACATTCTCAAGTATTAACACCACTTATCACCACCCCCTTTCTGAAAAAATAATTAAATCTAAAAAAAAATCTAAAAAAAACTATTAAATCCACTCTACCCAAGTCCATGTTTTAATTTTATCATTAAAAAAAATTACAAGGTCTTGAAGTGGTCCTTCAAGGAGGTGATATTCAAGAATCTATTTTCCCAGGCCACCTATCTTAATTTATTTTCTTCTTCTATTTTCTCCTCACATACTTCATACATAAAGAATAATAAATCCATTATCATGTATATAATATGATTCTTTGTTTCCAAAGGAATATATCATTTCAATTCAATTTCTCATCTACTATTATTTAAACAAACTAAACCATCGTCCAAATTATGGTGGTTAACTCTATCCATTGATAATTATTTTTTCTTATTACCCCCATAATGGATTGTTATAAAATTATTATTCTGGTTAAATAATATATTAAAAGGTATAGTCTAACCTATTTCATTTTTCGGAACTATTATATTGGAATAATATTAAATAAAATGAAACTAGTTCATAATGTTCTAAAAAAATGAAAAAATAAACTAAACATTTATCATTAACATTTTATAAAATGATTCATCCTTATAAAAAAAAATAAAAATAGAATATGGGACTATATAAACATCTATAAATTCATTAATACCATTTCATTTCAATTATGTGGCTTTATTTAAATTTTACAACAACATCTATAATTATACACAGGTAAACTGACCATGAAACCATGAAATAAACGCTCCAGAAACAATGAAAATAATGAGATATTATTAACAAATGGGTCATAAGTGTAACGCCCTGACCTGAGAATACCAGAGTCGGTGCATTATTTTAATAAATTGGCTTGATTACAAGGAATCATGTCCTAAAATAAGAATCAGTTTATGAGTTTTGGAAAATAGATTACAACCATGATCATTACATTACACATTCAAATATAAAACACAACATAAATAATCTATTGATAATGAAATTATTACCTTAGCTTAACCCTACATATAAAACATAATACATATATTGGAATCCTGAGAAAACAAAACATAAAAAAGGGGTGAGCTCAGATGCCATGTAAGGGTAAATAATTTAGCGGAAGCTATAAACTTTTAGGGCAAGATGTGTAATAAAAACAAAAACCTTTTAAACATAATCATGAACATAATATAGAGAAAATAAATCAAACATTAACAAATAAACATGCACATGGATATTCTAATAGTCAAATAATCACATGTGATAATTATTTTTCTAATGAGAGAATGTCAAACTCAAGACATCATTACAACATAGTCAAGGCATCATGCCAAGACTACAAATAAATTTTTTCAAGGCCTTGTGCTAAGACACTAATTTGTCTCATGAGACCTACCGATGCATAGAGGGGCTATAGAGGGCCCCACCCATCACTTACTTATTCCACTGCATTCCTTATATGAAAATTTTGAAACATAACAAAATCATTTGTATTCAAACTAGCATACGAAATGTCAATACATTAGCCATAAAACATGGAGAGTATAAAAATATCACATCTACAGTAAAACATATCATAACTCATTCAATACAATATGGAATATTTTATTATAATAAATCAACCTCAATCAAGAATAATATCCAGTATGGGATTTTGATATAGTTGAAAATGATCAGTAAAAAAATTTGAGTGAAATACCCCTTTTTCATGAAATCATTTAAAATTCACACAATTTATAAAGGAATAAATTTAAAATAAATTTTTGAATCAAATTGTCCCATTAAAATTTGAAACTTTTTAAAGGAATTAACATTTTAAAACATCCATTGTCCATATAAATATATCCTTAAATCCATGTTGAAAACAAGGACATTAATGAGAATGATTTAGAAGAATAAATATTTAAAGCATTTAAAATGATGTTTTAGTTAAATATTTCCTTAAAAAATCATTTTGAAAACACTTTTATGAAACATGGACATGGATAATAAATAGTTCTTACTAAAAACATACACATAAACAATCTTGTATAATAATGAGGTTGAGGAATTAACCCTTACCTTGCACTTTCCTTTTGTTGAGGGTACATTTAACCTCCTGTATAATAACTATAGTATGTTATTAAATTATACCAGAACCATATTAATATTTATTATATCATACATGATTCATTTATGACTTTATACTACCCATTTAATAATGATTTCCACGTTAAATTAACATTTTGGGTAGTAATCACTTTCTTTATCATATGTGTTTTGACTTGTTATTTTTGATCGTATCAGTTAGATCATGATTTAAATACATCCAAAATATAAAACATGATTTATATATATAATATATATTTAGGATATAAATATGTATTATATATATATATAAAATGTATAACACCATTTATGGAGACGGAAGGTCGTACGTACACATAAATGTTGTTTCTGTTTTCATATCATATTGAACAGATGTAAGTGAATAAGATATATGTAAGTATATATATATATATCAAGTATAATTATAATGTCATATATTACATACTTATTAATAATATATATTTTTATAATCATCGTTGAATGGTGAACTTGGGAATGAATCGCATCGCGTCGTGGAGACGGTAAGCCATACGTACACATGAGGGACAATATCATTTCCTTAATGATTAAAAGGTGTGGAATTTGATGTTATATTAACTATAAAGAGAAATTACCATGTTATTTTCTTTATTTATATAAATATTACTCATTATTATATCCATCCAAATAACATAGTGTTGAATAAAAAATTACACTATGGTGTGGAGAAGGTAAGCTATACGTATGCACGCTGGGCGACATTATCATTCATAGAATGGATAGAATAATGAGTATGATTGTACCATATTTATAATAACATCATATTATGTAAAATTTACTGGAGTTATTATCTTTTTATTGAAACAAAAGAGAAAGAGGAAGTGAAAGGAGAAAAGAACTTCGAAAGAGTTGGTGAAATTATTATCTTTTCTTTGGGTGTTTCCTTTTAACATGATCAAAAGGGATCCATAGGTTGGATTTATGATCAAATTATGGCCTCTATGTAAAATTTAGGGTATTTGGGAGGATATTTGAGCAGGTTTTGGCCGAGCGAAATGGATTTGGAGGTGTGATTTTGAGTGAAGAGGAAGTAACCTTTTATAAGAGAGGTGAGGGTCACTTTAGGAAAAGATTGAAATATTATTTTATTATACAATAATATTCTGTTTATAATGTCTCCAAAATTATTTAGTTCTTGGATAAGGTTGGTATGGGTCAAAAACCTTTCAAAAAATAGTTTTTAGAATGGTTTAGGTCACCATATTAACCTTATCTTTTTTATTTAACTCTTAGTTAAATAGTTTAACTTTTACCATGTCCTCCTGTGTTATTTTAATAAATAGTTAATAAACTTACTATAAAAAGACATGATAACCCAAAGTTGTTAATTATTGATATATCTAACCTTATCAAAATACATTGGATAAAACTTATATTTTTATAAATATTATATCAATTCATAATATAGTAATTGTTTTAAAAACTTATTTATGTCAATTTTGACACTATTTGTTATTTTTTTTTGTTAAATTCACAATATCACTTCAATAAATATTTATTTAATCAACCCTAAAAAGTCATATTAACCTAGAAAATTCATGGATGACATAAAAATCTACAATTTACATTTATTTTTATATTTATAGTATAAATTATTTTAATCTTTCATTGATAAAGTAATTACTGCATCATCATTGTGTCATAAATAAATTTAATTATTTAATATCTAAAAATTATAAATAAAATAAAATTATGTATAAAATATTTTTATCTTTCTAATTAATATTTATAGTTGAATTTATCTTATGTATAAACCTATATTAAAAATTGTTTAGCTATTATACTTTGAATTTAACACTTTTGACTCTTCTTTAAATAAAACAATAATAAATGTTCTAATCCAATCCAAGTTGACCAAAAGGATCATATTTTATTCCAAAGGTTTGTTTTGGTCAAAATAAACTTATCTAATAGAATTATTATATGTGTTTGGGTAATTATAATGTCATTTTTAGCTTTAATTACCCTAATTACTTTTAACCATGGTAAATAAAAGCCAAAATTTACTATTCACGAAAAACTTATTTTCATCTTATTGAACCATGTTTTACTTAATGATGTAAACTGTGACTCGGATTTTTTAAATTCAATTCACAGAAGTGGTAAAATTATATTTTAGCAAATTTTCAAATGTGCCTAGAAAGTGGGTAAAAGATGTTAAAAAGTTCGGTAAAATTTCATACATCTAATTTTATTATAAAACGACTCCAATGAATTAAATTTAACTTATATTGGTATTATATATTTATTTTAACTTTAAATAAATTTAAAAAAAATAAATAATTACTTAAATAAGTAGTCAGTTTTAAACAACAACACAGTTTTTTTCATTATTTATCATAAATTGATTGTTTTTAGAAAAATACCAAAACATCACCCAAAGCTAATTTTGATATTACAAACTCAAAAATGAATTATATTTTACCAAATTCAACACATAGGAGTTTCATTAATTAATTTATAATTAATTCCTATTGTCAAAACCATAAAGCGGGTTTTTAAAAAGTAAAAACTATCAAAAGATTGACATGTGTTTATATCAAATTTAAATATAAAATTACTTATATGACCTAAATTGTATTAAATGAAAAAAATATAATCTAATTATACTTCCAAACTGTTCAAATTCATAATTTAACACTATAAATTATTTTGATTTAAAAAGTTGTTTTCAATTAAAATTTAGTATTTTCAAGAATGGCATTCTCTGCCCAAAACAACGCGCCTCACGCGCTTGATAGTTTTCAAATTGTTTCACCCGCTGCTCCTCAGGATGCTCAATCTCAAACGACAGATATGGCAAGGATGACCTTCGATCCTGGCTCAAGCCTCGGCAGAGGCGGGTCTCCTCTGGTCTTGGTGCCTACTGGCTCTTCTCCTTGGCCAAGCCGGTCTGTGATTTCCTTCAAGGAGGCGCTTTGTGGCTCTCTCTATGACTTTTAGTGTCCCTATTTCCCGGAGGCTCCCCCGGAGATTCTGGTGGTTTCAAGGGCGTTATTTGGCCTCTCATTGGATGTATCGGTAGTGGACTTTGATGTGGTTGTTGATGGCCTGAAATGGACTCTTGTCTCAATGTTTGGGAGAGGAAAGCCCCCCTTGCTGGTCTTCAAATGTTGTGTTGAATCCTGGTGTTTGCAAGATTTAGTTTGTATCTCTACGGCACACCTTCTATACTTCTATCTTGTCTTCTCCTCAGAAGATGACTTCGTCCAAGCATAGTTTAACGCCCCCCGGTGTGTGGGGCGGTGGCGGCTTAGTCTAGTGTGGTGGTCGCTGGATGCTCACAAAGGGAAAGAGATCCCTAAAGCGGCGGTCTGGCTCAGTCTTCCAGGGCTTCTATTGCCCTTCCAGAATGGGTCCTTTCCTAAAGCCATTGGAGATAACCTGGGAGGTTTTCTCTGTGTGGACGAGCGTACCAGGTGTGGGGTGGATATATCATTTGTCAGGATGTGCGTTGAGCTTGATCTGTCTAACCCCATCCCAGAGCATATCTCTCTGAAGGTCCAAAACTCAGAGTTATGGAACTAGAACATTGCATACCCAGTGTATCCCAGGTTTTGTTCTTCCTGTTTCCTTCAAGGTCATTCACAGAAGATGTGTAGGCGACGTCGTCACAGAAACCTCGGGGGAGAGGGAGGGTCAGCACCAGGGCGCGTCTCCTCGCCTCAAAGATCGTCTAGTTCATTCTCATCTATGGCTCAGAAGGGGCATCAGTTCGATGGGTCCTTTTCAGCTTCGTCCCCGCCTTCCCGTATCCCCGATTTTTCGAGTTTTTCGGTCGGTGTTTGTGCCCCTAGAAGAGCTCTGGTTCCCCTTGTTCGAAGGCCCCCTCCTTCTTGGAAGGTTAAGCTTGCTTATTGGGTTTATGGTCCCCACCAGATTCTCTCTATGGGTGAGTTACTGGAACACCTGGTGTGGTCCTCTGCTGGCCCTCGGAAGCCCCTGGTTTTGCTTCCCCCTGGCTATGAGGTGTCCCCTGATGAGGTCGGGATGATTGAGGTCGAAGGTAAGCCGGATGCTCCCCTCCCCCGACTGGGAGTAGGTGGTGTCCTTGGTGTGGTTGAGCTGGATGGTCATGCAGACATGGGAACTCAGGACTTTCAGGATAAGGGTAGGCATTCAATGAAAATATCTCCCCAAAGTGCTATAAGAGGGAAGAAAATCCAGCTCCTCTTTCGATTTCAATTGTCACCATCAAACCTTCTGGACAATAGCCCGGGTGTGTGTACCCATGCAAAGTTCCAGCAACAAAAGTCACAGATTAGGGAGTGACTCTCCTATATTTACCTTGAGACCATGATGCATGGGTCCAAAACTGGGCAAAAGGTTGATAAATGATTCCCATATTCACTTGGAACTCTCATGGCCTTGGAGATAGGGTGAAGTCTGACTATATATCTTTGGAGATCAAGAAAAACAGAGTGCTCATTACTGCTGTTCTGGAGCCCAAGCAGGACCCAGCCAAGCTACAGGAGTTCACCCGTAGGATCAGAAATCATGCATCCATGCAAGCGGCACCAACTAACCAACATATATGGATCTTTTGGACAAAATACATCTCTGTGGACTTGATTCAGGTGGGGGACCAATTCATCCCGACAAGGGTGACTAAGGGTCGTATCACCATATGCGTATCCTTTGTCTATGGAAGTTGTAACAGTGGAAGAAGGGAGACTCTGTGGGAGGATGTAATTATGTTTGATCTAGGAAGTGAACTATGGATTTTTGGAAGAGACTTCAACATCATCACAGAACCATTGGATAAAAAAGGACATGGGGCGTTCCCGTGCCGCGCTAGCATGGAATTCATCCAGTTCATGGATACAAAGGGTTTAATGGATTTGGGTTACACTGGTGATCGCTTCACATGGTGCAACAATAAAAAAAGGGAATCGACGTTTCTGGCGTCATCTTGACAGATGTATTTCCAATGTTCATTCCATAACCAAGTTCGCAGACTCCAAAGTGGATCATCTGGTGAGTGGTATATTAGATCAGTCACCATTGCTGATCTTCCTGTCCTCAAGGAATATCCATAAAGGTAGGTTCAGGTTTTATGGTCAATGGACTCAGAATCCGAAGTTTCTTCATGTGGTGTGGGAATCCTGGGGGGAACTTGTATAAGGATTTTCCAGGGTGGCCTTGCATAATAAACTATGACAGCTTAAAACGAGGTTAAAGGATTGGGCATGGGACCTTGGCTCCATTGATCATGGGACAGAGAATCTCAAATAAGAGATTTAATGCTTGGAATCTAGTCTAGAGGAAGGTTTGAATGATGTATATTTTTTAGGAGATGTCTGTCAAGAAGAATAGTTTTGAGGAATTGGTCCTTAGACAAGAATGGGTGGCTCGAGAGGAATCACAGATTAAATGGCTGCATCAGGGAGATAAGAACATGGCCAACTTTCACACCTACATCAGGGAGAAAAGACGTCCCATTAAGCCAAATATCAAGCTCGAAGAAGGGAGTTACATGGATGATAGGGATTTCATGGGAGGAATGGCCTACTCCTTATTCAAATACATCCTTGTAGGGCCTAACGTCAGGATGGCCTGTGGGTACCCGTGTGGAAATGAAGACCTTTGGGGGGGAATTCTGAACAATATATCCTATGCGGACAATGTGCGAATGGATGGGATCCCAAAGGAGTCAGAGATTCATCAATCCATGATGAGTCTCAACCTGGAGAGCGCTCCAGGACCTGACTGTTTTCCTGGTTTGTTTTATAGAGTTTCATGGGATGAGGTCAAAGGTGACATTTTTGTAGTAGTGCATGAATTTTTTAGAGGAGGATCTCTCCCATGGGTTGCAGCTACCATGACCATGGTGCTAATACCAAAGGTTAAGGACCCCTCCTCCCTTCTCCACTACTGGCCTGTGAGCATGTGTAACATCACCTACAAAATCCTTGCGAGTTTTCTTAACACAAGGCTGGCCATGCACATACCCCAATAGATTTCCATTGAGCAACATGGTTTTTTTAGAGGGAGTTCAATACAGGGGGAAATAGCTCGGGAATAGGAGATGATGCGGGACATTAATGTTAAAAATCACTTTTCCAATATGATCATCAAATTGGATATGAGAAAGGTGTATGATAGACTTGAATGGGGTTTTGTGAACAGGGCCTTAGCTTGCATGGGCCTATCCTCCAAGGCATCAAACATCCTCTTTATATGCTTTAGTTCTTGATAGATTAACATCTCATTAATGGGGAAATCACATAGCTTTTTTAGGGTCACTCGTAGCTTAAGACAAGGGGACCTGATCTCCCCAACCCTGTTCATCCTTATGCAGGACACGCTTAGCCCTCTTCTGAACAGAGGAATCCTCACTGGTAGTATACTTAATTATCAAAGGAAAAAGAAACTTCCTCCCATCTCACATTTGATGTTTATAGATGATACAATTATCATCTCGAATGAAGGAAACAGATCCCCATTTGGCATTAAGAGGATACTTGAAGATTACTATTATCGATGTGGTCCGGTGATCAACCACTCCAAGAGTAATTTATATATCTCAAAAACGTGTGGAGCTGGTTACGCAAACCTTCTTTGCAGGATTCTATACATGCAGCCTATTCACTTTCTGAAGGAATAATTTAGGGCCCCTCTTTCTCCCGGAAGAATGCATAATCTTGACTTTGATCATGTGGTGAGAAGGATTACATGGTGCATCCTCAACTGGAAGATCCACTTCTTATCCTTTGGAGGGTGCATTGCACTGGTAAACTGTGTGTTGTATACTATCCTAGTACATGCGATGGCTTCCACTTTGGTGCCAAAGGGGGTGATCAAAGCAGTTGAAAAGATCCTGGATAATTTTTTATGGGATGCGCTTGCCAAAGGGAAGAGGCACTAGGTTGCATGGGGAAGAATGGAACGTCCCATCCAGGAAGGCAGTATTAATGTTAAAATATTAAGGGATACACTTCATTGCATGCATGACAAAATCTTCTGGGAGGTCATGGAGGAACGGTACCTCTGGGGGAGGATCATGTCCTATAGCTACGATAGTACCATGGAAGCCGAAAGCATGCATGGACCCCCCTGGCATTTGGTCTGCTCCCTTATCTCAAGCCTCCAACAACACTCCCGGTGGATTGTGGGAGAAGGCGGTATTATTTTCTAGACACAGAACTAGGTGGGACCAGTTCTTGGTTTCCTAGGGTGTGCAGCCCCAATGATTACCTTTAAGGAGGAGAGCACATATCATGGTTTCATCAAGGCGGTGAATGACAAGGATCTTCTTGACATTTTTGATTCTATCCTCATTAACTCAGAGACGGACCGATGTGTGTTCACCCCCTCTTAGTCTGGTAAGTTTAATATCATGGATTACTAAAGGATCTCAACCCCCCAGGATCAATAAGATAGCTGGAACGACATTGTCTGGTATAATAAGCTTCCAAGAAAGTACAACTTTCTGGTTTGGCGCATAAGGAATGATGAGATTTTATCGGATGAAGGAATTAAGAAAATTGGCGTCAATATAGCATTGTGTCGTCAATGTTGTTAAAACAATTGGGAAGAAACCACAAGCCATACCTTCTTTGAAGGGGAGTTGGCGCGCGGTGTTTGGGACTCCTTTAGAGATTTCACAGTGATCCATTTGCCTCATCTTTGGGACCTTCCATTCCTAGAGAGGTGGTTTTAGGGGACTACGGATAAAGGTCCCGAGAGAGCAGTGAGGTTAATTATCCTCTGTTCTGTATGCTGGTGCCTCTGGCAATCTCAGAACAAGGCCATATTTGAGGGGTCTTCATCCATAGGATGGTCCGTTATTATGAGAACCAAGAGCTTATTGATTGATATGGTATCTTTTGTTGATAATTGGACCGAAGCTCCCTCCCTCTGTATCCTGCAGGCTCGTTTCCCTCCGGCCAACCCTCCTATGGACAGATCACGAGGCCGATGGATTAAATGGGTTACACCAACAACTGGATTTAAACTTAACACTAATGGATCATGCATTGCGGGAGCCATGAGAGGTGGCAGAGTGGTTCGCAATCCAGGAGGGAGTGTTTTCCTTTCATTCACGGTTCACTATAGTGATGGTCGTGCTCTTTAAGTAGAGGTGAATGTACTTTTCACGGGTCTGAGCCTTTGAAAATAGAAGAATATTGCTCTATCTGAGGTGGAAACCGACTCAAGTATAATTCATGATTCCCTATTGGAAAGAGGTGCCACCCCCTGTTCAGTCTTATACATCATTAGGGAATGCAAATAGATTTTCAACAACCAGGCTTGAGTCAGCCGTACCTGGAGAGAGGGGAACAAAGTGGCGGACTTCCTCACCTCTCTTGCACCCCTGGGCTCCTCTATCACTTTCCTTTCAAATGAAACCTCCCTTAAGCTGTAGGGGGTTTATCTTATCCAAGGGTACACCCTCTGTCTTAATTATTTGAAAACCCCCTAATCTGGGGTCCTCTGTTGTTCCTTTCCCCTGTTTTTGTACACTCTTCCCTTGATTAAATATTTAATGATTTGTGTGTAGCATTTTCACTATTCATTAAAATATGAAATTTATCAAAAAAGTACCAAAAATTTATCCAAACTAAATTTTTTATGTCCTAATTCTAAATAATAATTTAATTCCATTAAATTGAATATATAGAAGTGTCAAATATTGTTTTTAAAAAGGGTTCTCAATTAAAAGGCTGTAAAATTGCATTTTCATAAAAATACATCTTTTATCTGAAAAAATAAATTTGTTCTTATATTATGTCTATGAAAAAAATAATATGGATTCTAAAATTATATGGAGTATATAAAATTCAAAATTTAGTTAATATTATTCATAACATATTTTTTGAACGTCTTGTTTGTTATGTCTTGGTGTGCTCGAAGTCAGTGTTGTGTGTAGCACAAGTTATTGAAATACATTGAAGAGATAACGTACTATGAAATATTGAGGTGTTACATTCTCCCCTCCTTCAATAAATTGAGTCCTTGTAATTTGAAATTGTTCTACAAAAATAAAAGGTTAAAAATAGAAATACAATTTGGTGGAAAACCCACATCGAAAATTGGATTAATAAAATTTAGTCTTTATAAGAGGGAAAGGGAAATGTAAAATTCACCACCAAATTATGGTCTCGATTAAAATAACATTGGTGGAAATTTAGTGACACAAAATTGGAGGATAAACATAAATATTCATAGGGAGTGATTGAGGTCATTAATCAAAAACTAGTGTAAAATTGGGGGCCTCAAAGCCATCAATCTATGATGATTTAAAATATCATCAGTTCAACAAAACATAAGATATTAGGATTACATATTTTTGGTTTTAGAATCCCTTCCATAAAGTTTATTAATTAATTTATTCATAGAATAAGAGAAAAAAATATACCTAACAAGTAGAGTTTCATCCTTTAACTAATTTCAACCACAAACTAATCTTTCTAACCAAAAGATAATAGATATCAAAAATATTCTATTTATCCTAATTGTATAGGGTTCTAAAAAATAATGATTTATAATTCATTTGTCAGATTGTTTAAAAAACTACATTATACAAACTAGTACATCACATAGGCTAGTGGTAGTTGATGCAACCTTTTTTCCCTTCAGTTGTGGGTTCAAGTCGCGTGGCCTTGCCGGACGCGACAAGTTGTCACTTGACCTTCGGGTTGTCCTTTTTATAACAATACCAAAATAATATTAAGAAATGATTTAACCTTAAAAATAGTATCCAATGTCAAAATTAATCCATTCCAACCATTATACTTATCCAAAATACTTCTATCCAATCTCACAGTCCAAAATTTATAAGGAAGGTAAACATAATGAAGTTCTGTTTTTCCATGTAATAACATGTGAATACCTTCATCAAGTATTCTTTTAAAATACGGTAACACCCGAAATTACCCTAAAACTTTATTGATTACATTCATGCTCCCTTACTCATATAATACTCAATATACTCTTTATATCCAAAATTGTTGTAACCTCCAACAACAATGGAATAAACAAAAAATTAATTAGTTTCAAAGTAGTCAAGAATACCAAATATAATTTATCTAAATCAATCATATCATATTCCAAAATCACTACCTCAGTATCAAAACCATATTAACTTTTATCTTTCCTTCATACATGTATTTCCAAAAAAAGTTAACTTTCTATTGAGTTGCTTTTCTTAGAACCATATAATCTTAAATCATCAATGTAATAATACTGATGTACAATCCTTATTTATTTCCATAATTCATATAACCAGTACATCGTTGATTCAACACTCAAATGAAATAATTCATTAATAACAACATAAGAACACTAGTCAATCATCTTCATCTGCGGTATTATAATAACATGATTGTTATCCAATAGCATCATTTGGGACATACTCTGATGATTTGGACATTGATTCACATAGTGTCCCAAATCCTTGTAGATGAAGCATTGTACATTTGAAACCTTTTTCTTACCCTTGAAATCACATACTTGGTTTCCTTTTTCTATACACTTATAAAAAACTAGCATTCCCTTCAAAGATTTACCAAGCACATTATTTACCCAGTTATCACATATATGAAAATCCTTCTTTCCCCTCTTCTCTTTATCCATATTTTTCTCTACCATCCTTCCCTTCTCTTTCTTACTTTCAAAGACATTGGACTTAGAGATTTATTTACTTATCTTATTAACATATGATACTATTTCTTTATATGATGAGAATACATGGGAGACTATTTCCCTTCTAAATTTTTGGCTTAATACAATTAAATATATGATACTTCTTAATCTTTGGATCATGCGTATTGTTGGAGTTCTCATTCCTTCTACTGAGCTCTATTTCTAAACAATGGCATACACTATGTTAGTTTATGAATGACAATGCATAATTCCAAACTTTTCAAATACATAATGTAAATTGAAAATATTATGCATATAATCTATAATCATAAAAACATTTTTTCTATGAGGATGTATTTACTCCTAAATCCTTAATAATGGCTTCTAAAGTAATATGAATTATCATAAGAATATCCCCCAGAAGTGTCGTAACCAAGAGTGCAACAAGGCCTGTTGTCAGGTACCAGGATACCCCAGGTCAAGCCTTAAACTCCTAGTCATAGTTTACACTCCTTGGTACATCTGTGCCAGAGCCGCCTCTACCTACTCATATCCATACAGAGATGTATTACTTCGAAAATACAAAAAGTCTCTCCATTACCAAAATTATTGGAAGTTCTTCTATACTAATCCTAAAAGTCTATCTTAGGGTAATGTTATCTAATAATAGATTTTATAAATCTAATTTCCAAGGTTTGTACTAAACTTCCTATGATAACAACTGTAATTCCCCAACCCCAGAAGCATGGATCAAGTGAATTATCTCAATACATTGGCATGAATACAATAAATCAAGCCCCAAAAAACTGATTAGTTTATGATTCTTGGAAAATAGAATACATATATGAACGTTACATTACACATTCAAACATAAAACACAAAAAAAATAATCCATTTATAATTTCATTATTACACTAGATTAACCATGCATATCAATGATAGTACACTTCTTAAAATATGGGGAAAACCAAACATAAGAAAGGGGTGAGATCAGATGCTTAGTAAGGGTAAATAATTTAGTGGAAGCTATAAACTTTTAAGGAAAGTCGTGTAATAAAAACAACAGCCTTTTAAACATAATCTTAATATAGAGATAATAAATAAAGAATTAGCAAATAAACATACATATGGATATTCTAATAGTGTAATAATCACATGTAATAATTATTTTCATAATGAGGGAATGCCTAACGTCGGACATCATTACCACGTAGTCAAGGCCTCGTGCCAATAATACAAATAAAATTATTGTCAAGGCCTTTTGAAAATACACTAATTTTTCTCATGAGACTTATCGATACATCGAGGGGCTATAGTGGGCCCCACCCATCACATAGTAAGTCCACTGCATTCCTCATATGAAAATATTGAAACATAATATAAACATTCATATTAAAACTAGCATATGAAATGTCAATACTATAGTCATAAACCATGAATGGTATAAAAATATCACATCCACAGTAAAAAATATCATTACTCATTCAATATAATATGGAATATTTTATTATAATAATTCAACCTCAATCAAGAATAATATCCAGTAAATGATGTTGTTATAGTTGAAAATGATCAGTAAAACTCTTTGAGTGAAATACCCCTTTTCATGAAATCATTTAAAAGTCACAGAATTTATAAAGATATTTTTGAATAAAAGTGTCCCACACCACTTTGAATATTTTTAAAGGAGATAACATTTTAAATCATCCATGTCCATATAAATAAATCCTTAAAACCATTTTGAAAACATGGAAATTAATAAGAAATATTTAGAAGAATACATATTTAAAATGTTTAAAATGATATTTTAGTTAAATAGTAACTTAAAAATAATCCTTTTGAAAAATATTTTTTGAAACATGTACATGAATAATAAATATGTCTGAGTAAAAACTAACACATAAACAATCTCTGATAATAATGAGATTGAAGAATTAACCTTTACCTTTCACTTTTCTTTGGTTGAGGGTATATTTAAACTCTTGTATAATGACCATAGTATGTTTGTAAATTATAAAATAACCATATTCATATTTATTATATCATACATGATTCATTTATGGCTTTATACTACCCATTTAATAATTATTTCCATGTTAAATTTACATTTCGGGTAATAATCACTTTCTTTATCATACGTGTTTTAACTTGTTATTTTTGATCATATTAGTTAGATCATGTTTTAAATACTTCCATAATATATAACATTATTTATATTTAAAATATAAATATTTATAATATATAGATATATGAAATGGAAAATACCGTTTATAGAGACAGTAGGTCGTACGTACGCATAAACGCTGTTTCCTTTTTTATATCATATTGAACGCAAGTAAGTGAATATGATATATGTCAGTATATATATATATATATCTAGTAGAATTATTATGTCATATATTACATAATTATTAATAATATATATTTTTAAAATCATTTTTTAATGGTGAACCTGGAAATGAATCTCATCGCGTCGTGGAGACGGTAAGTCGTACGTACACATGAGCAACAATATCATTTTCTTAATGATTAAAAGGTGTGGAATTGGATGGTATATTAATTTTATAGAGATATTATAATTTTATTTTAATTACTTATATACATATTACTCATAATTATATCTATCCAAATAACAGTGTTGAATAATAAATTACACCACGACATGGAGACGACAAGCCATACGTACGTAGGCATGATGACATTATCATTCCTAGAAACGGATAGAATAATGATTATTATTGTAACATAATTATAATAACATAAAAGTATGTATAAGTTATTAGATTTATTATTTTGTTATGGAAAAAACAAAAAAAGAGGAAGTGGAAGAAGAAATGAACTTTGAAAGAGGTGGTGAAATTATTACCTTTTCTTTGGGTGTTTCCTTTTGAGTTGATCAAAGGGGATCCTTAGGTTGACTTTATGAGCAAAATAAGTCCTCTAGGTCGATGTGAGGGTAGTTGGGGTGATATTTGATCAGGTTTTTTCCAAGCCAAATGGCTTTGGAGGTGTGATTTTGAGTGAAGGGGAAGTACCCTTTTATAAGAGAGGTGAGGGTCACTTTTGGAAAAGCTTGAAATGTTATTTTATTATACAATAATATTCAATTAATAATGGATCCACAATGACTTATTTCAAGGATAAGGTGGTGATGGGTCGAAAACCTCTCAACTAATAGGTTTTAGACATGTTTATATCACCATATTAACATTATCTTTTAGATTTAACTCTTAGTTAAAAAGTTTAACATTTACCATGTCCTCTTGTATTATTATAAAAATTGGCTAAAAACATACTATAAAGAGACAAGATAACCACAAGTGGTTCATTATTGATATATATAACCTTATATAAGTACTTTGGCTGAAACTTAGATTTTAATAAATAAAATATCAATTAATAATATAGTATTTGTTTTAAAAACTCATTTATGTCAATTTGACACTATTTGGTATTTTGTTTTTCTTAAAGTCATAACAACATTATCACTTAAAAAAAATATTTAATCAACCCTAAAATGTAATATTAACCTATTATATTGTTTTATGGAATAAAAAACCACAATTTACTTTTATTTATATATATATAATATTCATTATTTTAATCTTTCATTGATAAATTAATTACGACATCATCATTAAGTCATAAATAAATTTCCTTATTTAATCTCTAAAAATTATAAATAAAATACCATTATGTATATAATCTTTTTATATTTATAATTACTATTTATAGTTGAATTTATCTTATGTATAACCCTATATTAAAAATGGTTTAGTTATGAGAATTTGAATTTAACACTTTTACCTCTTCTTTAAATAAAATAATAATAAATGCCCTCATATGATCCAAGTGGACCAAAAGGACCATATTTTATTATTAAGGTTGGTTTTGGTCGAAATAAAATTATCCAATAGAATTAGGACATGTGTTAGGGTAATTATAATATCATTTTTACCTTTAATTACCCTATTTACTATTAACCACAGTCAATAAAAGTCAAAAGTTACTATTCACCATAAATTATTTTCATCTTATTAAACGACATTTTATTTACTGATATCAACCATGTCTCTCAAATTTTATAATTTCAATTCATAGAAGCGGTAAAATTACGTTTTATGCAAATTTGCAAATGTGCCTATAAGGTGGGTAAAAGACGTTAAAAAGTTCAATAAAATTTTTTACATCTAATTTTATTATAAAATGAATCCAATGAATTAAATTGATCTTATATTGGTATTAAATATTTATTTTGACTTAAAATATATTTAAATAAAAAAATTATTTTTTTAAATAAATAGTCGGTTTTAAACAATAACATAGTGTTTTTCACTATTCATCAAAAATTAAAAGTTTTTAGAAAAATAAAAAAAATCACCCTAATATAATTTTGATATTTTGAATTCCAGAATGAATTTTATTTTACCAAATTCAAAACATAGGATTTGAATTAATTAATTTTAAATTAATTCCTGTTCTCAAAACCAAAAATCGGGTTTTTAAAAAGTAAAAACTATCAAATAATTGACATGTGTTTTAGTCAAATTAAAATGTGAAATTACTTATAATGACCAAAATTGTACTAAATGATAAAAATATAGTCTAATTATACATCCAGACAATTCAAATTCATAATTAAACACTATAAATAATTTTTATTAAAAAAGTTGTTTTCAATTAAAATTTCATATTTTTCACTATTTATCAAAATATGAAAGTTACCAAAAAAGTACAAAAAATTTATCCAAACTAAATTTTTATGCATCGGTTGAAAATAAGAATTTAATTTCATTAAATTGAATATATAAAAGTGTGAAATATTGGTTTTAAAAAGGGTTCACCATTAAAAGGCGGTAAAATTGCTTTTTTTGAAAAATACTTCTTTTATCAGGAAAAATGAATTTGTTCTTATATTATGCCTAAGAAACACATAATATCGATTCTAAAATTATATGGAGTACATAAAATTAAAAAGTTTGTTAATTCTATTCATAACCTCTTTTTGAATGGCTAGTTTGGTAAGTTGTGGTCCCCCTGAACTCGGTGTTGCATGTAGCGCAAATTATTGAATTATTTTAAAGAGATAATATACTATTAAATCTTGGGGTGTTACAATAAGATATTAAAAATTCATTATATAGGTTATTATAAATATTAATATGGTAAATTAGTGAGTTAATATTATTATTTAAATCATTATAAAGGAGGTTAATTTATGCAAAAATCGAGTGAAGCTTGAGGTAGGGGTTTCTCAGCTAACTCTTAGTATTGTGAGACATATTCGTTACTCACCAATTATTTATTTTGTTGGTGGTGTATAATTCAATTTAATATAACATATCATAAATCTAATTATATTTATAGTATTAAATGTTTAATTTAATAATTATAACTTTTATGTTACATACGATTTGACTGACTACAAAGTGTACGGGAATTCTTAACCTAATTTCCATTCTTTAGGTTAAACTTATACTTCATCAATAATAACATACTATGATTATGTGTGAAATAATTTATATTATCCTATTTTATTTATTTTCAATTGTTTTATTTGGATTTATAGTGGATACACATAATCTATTCATTTTATTATCACCCACTTCAAATATATTATATTTGTATGAAACTATTTGACATAAAAACCTCATTTTAAATGTATTAAATAGTTATTTTCAAAATATATATCATTCATGTCAATACTTATATAATTAATTTTATGAATATATGGAAATTATTTTTTAAAATTTTATTTTTTAATATCTCTCAATTGTTTTTAAAAAGTGCTATTTTAAATGTTTTATGCATGGTACTTTAAAAAAAAAATATTTGAATGTTTATTTTTACAAAAGTCAAGAGAAATATTATTTTATATATTTTTGAATTAATAAAATTACCCTCCATCATTCCACTATAATATTTTGAATTTTACACTACAATTTTATATGTTTACTTTCTAAGAAAATGTTTTCCACTTTACATGTGTAGTTTTTTAAAATGATCGATTTCAAAATGAAATGTTTATTTTATTCATAGAGTTTTTTATGATAAAAGATTACATGATTTATGATTATGTTATAATTCATGGGAATTATTTATGATGATATGTGGTTTTATTATAAACCAATGATGGGTGGTCCTTTGATAAACTAATCAAATATGGATACATTATTAACCAATGATGATTTGTTATGTGCTAAAACAGGGATGAGTAATTATGTTATAACCTAAAATGAATTGGGTACTACGGAGATGGATATTGTCCATATTGGTTACTCCATTTGTAATATTTATATATAAAATGATATCCCAATTTAACTGATTTATTCTTATATGATTTCTTATCAGTTCTCATAAAAATTGAATGATTTTCAAAATGTAAGATATTGATCTTTTTATAATGTTGGTACCTTTTTTGGGGGGTAAAAATATATGTTTTTAAGAAGTTTTTATTGGTTTTTAGGGGAATAATAATTTTCTTTATTTTATGACCCTTACTAAACTTTTTTTCTTATCTCATGTTTTAATTTTTTTTCATATGGTCTAAGGAAGAGTAGGGACATGGATATGATCAAGGGAAAAATTATAAAAATTATTTATAAAGATAAACCATATTTTTAAGACATTTTTTTATAGAAGAAAAGGAAAATGAGTATAAGTGTTTACTTATAATGTATGTGTTTACCATGTATGAATTAGATTTATTTCACTAAAACTTTAAACCTAAATAATCAAAGGGATAGTAAAAAATTAAATTATATTTTAAAATCACTAGAATACATAATGTTTAAGGGCAAGACCTTATAGTTGGTATCAAATAATTGTTTAGATAAAATTATAGATTATGATGTTTTATTAAGAGTTAATGATATCATCATTGGTTTAACATGGTTAATGATTATTATATGTTTGAAGTATTAGTCACCCCTTTTATTTTAAGGTGATGTATTTCTATGAGATTTATGATATTTTTTGGATATTGGATTTTTAAAGGTATTAGATATAGGTATAATGGATTTTATGTTTAATGTATTATATAGTTTCTATGGGTATTATATTTAAACAAACAATTTTCATTTTAACATGTAATAATTCATTTCATGTTTTAATGATGTACTTTTATATAGATTAAGTTTTTTTATTAAGATGGAATGAAAGAGATATTTCACAACATTCTTGTCCTTTATGGATGATTTTATTGTCACTAATATTTAAAAATATTGTTCAAATGACTTTGAAAACTTTCTGAGTATTCATATCACATGTAAAAAACTATTTTACTTATCAAACACCTTTTCATTTCTTTAAAAATTTCACATTTCATGGTATGTTTTTCATTTTATTTCAAAGTAAAAACATTAAAAACTCTCTTGAAAAAGAAAATTACATAAAGGAAATGACCATTTAATTTTCGAAAGTTGGGAATCATGTTAGAATATAAAGTGGCATCAAATAAATCCATGTATCTAGATTTAAGGTATTAATTATTTTCTTATGTACACAGTATATAACATTTTTGGGTCGATATTGATGAATCATAAGGATATAATTCACAAATATGATTATTGAAATTAATTATTAAGGGATAAGATGATGAAGTGTGGTTAATGGTTTGATAAGGAAGATGAATGAATTATAATCTTATGTTTTGAGTATTCAAATTTATGATAGAGTAGTATTTTATAAATATTATGGGTATTATAGAATTCCCGAGTATTTTTTCTATAGTTTTTTATTCCATAAATTTAGATAAAAATGTTAGATGGAATTAATACCTTTTAAAAGTGAAAAAGGTGATAATTTTTAAGGTTCATTTCACTGTTAATTTTATGAAATGAAAAATTTTATTTGATGAACAATTCCCGTACTTTTGGTGGACATAAATTTAAAGGTATTGGTATTCTTTTTGGTTTATTTGATTTCTGGATTTGAGGTAGTTATAGTTTCTTACTTTTGTGTTATGAAAATTTAATGGTATAAAATAATCATTGAGGTTAAATACATTATGGTTATTTTTCAAAATGTTACTGAGATTTATATAATTTTATAAGGATTATATTAATATATTAGTAGGAAAAGGAAAATACATAGGATGGATGACAACCTACCACATCCAGTAAGGCTTTAGGGATTGAACGCACAACCGAAGGGTGACAAGATTAGATCATCTACCATTTGTCCTTGGGCCTTTGGGATATGTAATTTTCTCCCTCTACCTAGATAAAAAGTGGCCTTTTATTTAATAATAAAATGAGGGTTTATCTCCAACATTTAAAAAAACTGGCATATGTGATGCCTATTTAGTACGATATTTTTCATTTTTAGTTAAACGTTGTGATCGATGACAAACAATACTATTTTGTGAATATATGATCTATCCTATAGATACCCATGGGATTAGAAAATTGATTTAGTTTAAGTGATTAATGTTATTTTGTAAGACATTCACTATTTTGGGAACCTTTTATGAGTAAGGTAAATAGATTTCCATGAAATTTTATTTGGCAAATAAATGATGAATTATATTTTTGAAGCACATATGATTTATGGTGATTCAGGTTATATGTGAAAATTATTATTATATATTAAATATTATGTGATTATTGAAATTTCATTTTTGGAATGATACTTTTCAAGTGATTAATATTATTTGAAGAAAAATATTAGATTTATCTAGGAAGATTATGTGATCAAATTATTCTATTTTTTGGGTTTTAAATTATCAGATATAATTTTTTAGTAATCTTAAGGATAGTTATTTATTTAATGGTCTATGATGAACGTTGGAAACTAATGTTTTATTTTATATATTAAAATATTTTTTGTTCATATAATGGTTTATTATTTTTGGAATATTATATATTGTCTTAACCATTTTTATTTTGTTTAATACATAATGATATAAGGAATATAGAGTTATATATTTGTATATTTTGTGATCCGTAGAAGTTGATTGTGTTTCTTCAGGTATAAAAATTCATCTTTAATACTCATATTTTGGAGAAAAGATGAGAATTTGGTGGAAATTTATTAAAGAATGAAATTATTCTTTTAAAGTAAGTATCATTATTTATGTTCTTACTATAGTAAGTATATGAATTCATTAACTCAACAAAATTTATTTTGGAACAAAAACCTTATTCATTTACTTCTCTAACCAAGAAATTAATGGCCTTTTTAATACCTCACTTATCTATGGGTTTTTATGGTTAATATTATCATAACCATGTTCTATATCTATATTTATTTGTCTATGAGTGTTATAATTTACCTTCCTTGTCCACATTTACCTACATGGAAACCCAATATGTTTTATCGCAACTGAGCATGGAACTTTGATTTCTCACTTTTCAAGTTGTTGTATTTTTGAAGCTTTTTAAGATGTGGGATTTCAGAAAGCTATTTTGAAATGAGAAACCCATATTTTTTTTGCACAGAGTTAAATTTTTAAAGATGAAATCTATTTAGGTGGGTAAAATATCACATACTAATATTTCAAAATGAAACACTATGTTAAATATCATACGAGATATGCCATGTCAATCTTAAATAAATGTCTAAATATTATTATTTAAATGTGACCATTATGAACTAGCCATTAAATTAACAAGAATGAGTAGTATTAACAGAATTATGAAATATATAATGTAAATACTATTTTATAATGAATTAATTATTTTTTTGATAAATAATTTATTTTTAGTAAGTCTTTTTATTCTTAAAAAAATACACTTTCTTCAAAAAATGGGCCTTATTGTATTTTATGAGTGAATATTATAATAAATTTTTAGAAATTTTAAAAGTTTAAACTCCTAAATAAAATTATTTTTTGAAATAAAAATATCATGTTTATATTTGGTGAATATTTTTTATTTTATCTAAAATATCGGGTTTTTAGTAAATTGTGAAAATACTATTTTTTTTAAAAATCAGTTGTTTTCAATAAACCAAAAAAATAACAGTTTTTTTTGAATTTGATTTAAATTAAAATAAGTATGATTTAATTATATATCATTAAATTAATTTCTTTTAAATCAATTTTATATTTTATTTAAAAATATGTTCATTTTTGGGCTTAAAATTTGGTTTTTTCTTAAAACTGTTTTAAAGCGCATAATTTTACCTTTTTTAATTAATTAAAATAGTACAGAATTGGGAATTTTTTAAATGAAATTTATAGATACTAAGTCATTAAATATTAAATCATTTTCATACAATTAAAATTATTTTTCCATTTTTAATGGAAAATTATCTTTTTGTTGAAAAATACACTTCATGAAAACCTGATTTATCGTCGTGTCTCTGGGTTTTGCTTTAAACTTATATTTTCAAATTATGGTAATTTCTTAAAATGGATTCCATATTTGGAACCATAAGGTCCAAATTAGGTAGTATGTTCATTTTTTAGGCACGAAAATGTTACCATAGTAAAAAATAGATTTACCGTAGTATTTGTAAAATAATGAAATTGGTTAAAGTTAATAGGTAAAAGATTAAAATACCTAAAAAATAAAAAATTAAATGGGTGTTTTATCTATTACCGAACAATAAAAATAAATAAAAATATTATTTATTTATATAATTATTTTGAATTAATGAAACCCAAATGTGGTTGGCATTAAATATTAAATAATCATTATTTAATAACTTTAAACCACCCCTCCTAAAGTATAAATACCACTCCTCACCACCCCCCTTTTCCAAAAAATCCATAAATCTCCACAGATCTCTAGAAAAAAATCTCCAATCCACTCTCTCTATATCCAAGTTATTCTATTATCACCAAAATACCAGTTAAATGGTCTATAATGGGTCTTTCAAAGAGGTGATATGCAAGAGATAATTATCTTAAACCAAATCCCTTAATTTATTTTATTCTTCTATTTTAGACTCACTTACATCATCCATAAAAATATAATAACTAAAATATAATATATATAATGGATTTACATGTTTCTAATTTAAAATATCATATCCATTGAATTTATCACCTACTCTTATTTCAAAGAAATGAAACCGTTTTCTAAAATATGGCGGTTAACCGTCTCGGTGGATAATGATTTTTAATTTTTCATTAGAAAATTTATAGTTGGTAAGAAAACTATTATTCTAGTTAAATAATAATTTAATAGTTATATTACATCCTATTTTCTGTTCTGTAACTAATATATAGGCATAATATTAAATAAAATGAAACAAGTTCATGATGTTCCGAAAAACTGCAAAAATAAACTAAACATTTATAATTAATGCTTTATCAAATTAATCATCCTCATTTAATAAATAAAAATGATATGTTAGACCATTTAAAAATTTATAAGTTAATTAATACCACTTCATTTCAATTCTATGATTTTATTTTCATTTTAAAATAACATCCATAATTATAAACAAGTAAACTGACAATAGAACCAAGAAACGAATACCCCCAAAACAATGAATATAATGAAATATTATTAATTAAAAGGTAATAATATATTTCAAAGGAATAATATAATTTTTTATAAAGGTGAAAATAATTATATAATGAGTTAATAACTTTCTTTAAACCATTGTATAGGATGATAATGTGCGCAAAACTAAAGGGAATTGTGAGGTAAGGGTTTCTCTTCTCACTCTTACTTCTAAAATATATATTCCTTATTCAACACATATTTGTTTTGTGTCATATATATACTTCCCTTTTATATATCATATCATGAAAAAATGTATTCATTTTATTATCTACTTAATTTTTTAATTATTAATTTTATGGTGCATATAATTTGACTGATTATAAATTGTAAGGGAATTCCTAACCCAAATTTTATTATTTGGGTTGAACTTCTACTTCATTGAAAATGTATTGCTATGTTTATGTGTAAAAATAATTTTGATTATATTATATTTTATTTATACTTTTTATGTATATTTATTGTTTACATAATCGATTCATTTTATTAAAACTTACTTTAATTAATTTTTATTTGTAGGGGACTCTTTACCTTAAAAATATTATTAAAAATATTTTAAATATTTTTTTTATAAATATATCAATATAATGTTCATTTTTTTTAAAATTTATTTTTTGACTGTATGGAAATAAATTTTTTAAAAGGTAATTTTCTTATTTCTATCAAATGTTTTTAAAAAAGAAAATTTTTATGGTTTAATGTAAGTTACATTCTTTTAAAAGAATCTTCTTTTAAAGTTTATTTTTACAAAAGTCAAATGGAATATTTTTTTACAAATATGGAATCAAAATAATTTACCATTGTCATTTAACCGTAATATTTATAATCTAAATTTATATGTTTATATGGTTACTTTAAAATAAATTTTTTTCCACTGTACGTGCACATTTTTTTTTAAAATGATTGATTTCCAAATGAAAAGTTTATTGTCTTCAAAGAGTTTTTTATGATACAATAATTAATAATTTCTATTTATGTTATGGTTTACTAGGAACTATCTATGATGATAGTTAGTTCCATTAAAAAATTATTAACGGTGGTTTCATGATAAACCATATTTGGGTGGTCACATTATTAACCAATGATGAGTGGTTTTGCTCTAAACCCAAGATGTGTGGTTAAATTATAACCCCCAATGCATTGGGTACTCTGGAGCTAGAGTTTGTCCATATTAGTTAATCCATTTTTAAGAGTGATAGGTAAAATAATTCCTCAATTTACCTACTTTACTATAATGTTATTTCTTATGTATTTTCATGAAAATCATTTTATTTTAAAATTTTAATATAATTATCTTTTTTAAAATGATGATTCCCTTTTCAAGGTAAAAAATGTATGATATTAAGAAAATATATTTATGGGTTTTCACTAGACTAATGGTTTATATTCTATTATTTATTTTATGGATATTGTTTTCTCATATAATGTTTTTAAATTTTTTTTCATAGGGTTCACGGAATATTATGGACAAGGTTGAGATCAAGGGGAAAATTGTGTAGATTTTTCATGAAGAGAAACCATGTTTTTATGACATTTTTTATGTAAGGATTGGAAACTGTGTATATATTTCCACTAGTAATGTACAGTTTTACCATGTATGAGTTAGTATTAATTATATAATACTCTAAACCTAAAATATAATTGGGATTGTAACAATATGAATTATATTTTAAAATCACTAGAAGATGTAATGTTTAAGTGTGGGTCCTTACACCTAAGGTTCCTAAAAATAGAATAGGTTTACTATGGAGATAATTAGGAGAGATATTGAAGATAAAAATAAGGAATTATATGGTTATAAGTGTGGATAATTGGGGTCATTTTATAGGTGATCTTGACTGGTATTTCCACAAATATTTATTCCCTAAGGTGTAAAGTTGTCATGTTACATGAAAACTGATTACATTGTTGAAAATAATTTCATATAGGACATGGGGTGGCCTATAATTACCTCATAAACTCATTTAGATAAAAACATTTATGATATTTTAGGTATTTACTCCTTAATTCAATCCTTTTACACTATTTTATGCTTTACCACAATGACTAACTATTACCTTGGTAACTTATTTTTATGCCAAAAAGTTGAATTAACCTATTTAACTAATATGTACCAGGTTATTTTGAGTTTTTACCCCATTACAGGTAATTAAAATTCTATATATTAATATTTTATCTTTTAATGAAAAAATAAGTTATATTTAAAAATATTTTTAATATAAAAATGATTTTTAATACATTAAGTGTACATTATCTTAATAAAAATTCATAATTAAATTAGTTTTAATACATTAGTTTTTACATTGAAACATTAAATATTATTTGAATAAAATTCTAAAAGTGATAAATTTAATTTATTATTGTAAAAATAAATAACTTTTTATATAATATTTTTTAAAAAACATCCCCTTTAAACATTAATTAACTTTAATAATATCATATAAAAATTAATTATTTATCTTATGAAAGATAAATTATATCACTCTATTATTATGAGAATATTTGATCAAAATTTTATAAACACATCAAATTATTATTTGGAAATATGGATAATAATTGAGAAAAATATATTTTTATAATAAAGTATTTTCTTTTCATTCCAGAAAATATTTATCATAAATGAATTATATTAATTTTAATTTGATACTAACAATTATATAACTTTAATGTACCTATTTGATACATGTATATACAATGACATTATATTCACCAGCCATATATCCGGTGTCCATATATTTAATAACAATATATATACTAATCATATTACATTCCCGTATATATCTTTACATGCATCTCTAAAATCATTCATCATACTCTCTAATTTTTTTTCAAGATGCTTATCATATTCCAAATGGGTTTTATTGTTTCTATGGTTACCTTCAGGTGTATGATATTCATGGAACATCATGATTATGGGAATTTTATAATTAGAGTAGTTTTTTTACATGTGGTCACATTCCTTAGTAATTTTACTAATTATGTTTCATTTAAATATATCATAATCTATATCATATTTTATTGTAACATTCCACCATAATCAAATAAATAATTATTCATTTATAATTGGTGTTTCATGTAACACAATCTATCAAATACACATTATTTATTCAAAGGGAAATATAAGAAACAATCATGGGGTGTGACATTCTTCCCCAATAAAAAATTTATACCCCAAATTTTTTTACTCTAATAAAAAAATGAGGGTAATTTTTCTCATTTGAACTTTGGGTTACCCTGATGCTTCTATAAATTTATGATTACTAAAGATAAAATTAACCATTTGAGTTTCCTTATTTCATAATACTTTATCTCTACAATCTAATATTTCTACTAGTTACTCCCCATAAAAAGGATCATGTTCCATTGGCACTACCAATATGTTTCATACATGTTAAGGGTCTGATATATACTTCTTGAAGTGAAATAAATATAACGCATCATACATTACAGAGAGGTTTTTTGGGATTATAAGATTATAAGATACCATATCCACATGATCATGAATTTTGAAAGTATTGATGTATCTTAGGATCAACTTCTCTTCTTCTTGAATCTCATAAACTACTTCCATGGTGATATTTGATGAAATACCTTTCCTCTAACTCTAAATCCAAATCTCTCCAATTATAATAGACATAAATTTTTAGTAAATTTTTTGATTTTTTAATATTATAGTAAATGGTTTGAATCTTATCTAACATTTCTTGACAATGATAATGTTTAGGCATTTTAAGCCCTCTAAATTTATCCCATCATATTGGAGTTTTTTACCTCACCCCGTATAGATCCTTATATAATGTTATTTGAACACTATAATTTAATAGTTATTTTATATGATAACTATAATAATTGAAATTATTAATCCCAAATTTCATTTAAATCCATTAAATAAGATCTAAAAATATCTTATAGTGTTTAAATGTTCCTTTCAAATTGCCTATCAGTTTGAGTATGATAATACGTACTAAATAAAAAAACGAATTCTTGTTGAATTATTATTTATAAATTTGAGTTAAATCTTGGATATAAACCAAATATAAATGATATAGTTACTCAATGAAACATTAAAAATTAATTTATGTATATCACGGAAACTTGATCAATAATGAAATATTCCTCAATTGTAATAAAATTTGTTGAATTCCAAAAGAGAGAAACTATAACCCAAATTAAATTATGAACTTTAGAGGTATTAGGAATACCTATAATGAAATAAATTTTGATATTCATCAATTTTTTATAGGTATGTGAAATGGTTGGACTATCCCCTTAAACATGTTTACTTCTAACTTAACATGATGTCATATTAGGCATCAAGATATATAATCTTTAATCTCCCTCTTCATTTTGTCCCACTCAAAATTATTCTTGAGATATATATATATATATATATATATTTCTTTATGTAAGATGAATATAGAATTATAATCTATGTGAGTCATCCGAAAGATAGTCCTTCAATTATATATTTAAGGGGCATATATTGATTTAATGACTATTTACATAACATCATTACCATAGATGAACTTTGGAATATTTAATTCATTCTCATATAGATTCTTATCATCCATCTATTATTCATGGAAATTTACATGGATGGATAGTTTATAATTAATTTTGTAAAGATAGGATTTATCCCATTACATTATGATTTCAAGAATTATGTTTTAAAAATCAATGAATATTCTATATCTTTCAGTTATCATCAAGAATATTATAGAAAAATACTTCGTACTTAGAGTATTATCCTTTAAGATCACCATTATATAGTTATATTGTATTGATAAGTCATCGTCCTTAATCAAATCTCAAAATATCCCTTAACCCATGTTCAATAATTTATATGTGAATATCTTATTTAATATCTTGAGGTCAGTATAAAGATAAAAATTTTCACCGAAAATATAATCCCTTTATATGTCTCATGAAAATACCAGATCTTCTTGATCAAAATCACATGTTATTTAATTTTTCTCATGGAACGTTAATTGCTGTGAGGAATACGCTAACAATATTCTATTTCTCATGATAAAACAAACCAATTTATTATTTGATGCATTGTATATCAAAAGCCTTTACCCATTTTAGGAAAATGTGACCACATGTTCAATGATCAACCATCTCTTATACTCATTATAACATTATTCACAATCAACTGTATATGAAAATGTGACTCTATTATTACTAAACATGGTTAGTGGATTTTAAAATCATGGGAAAATTCCCACAAATAATATATAAAATCCATAATGTTTAAGAAAACTATATGCCTCTATTAATGTTGTTGGTTTGGGTTATTACTCAATCACCTAGAACAAGTATATATAGATATATCCTCACATTCAATTACATGGCCCAAGAATGACCCATTTTTATAGCTAGATCTCACACATGATAAAATTTTCAAACAATTTCATTTTTCATGGAATTTATTAAAATCGTAAAACATTTTTTGGTCTTCCTTTTTCTTGGAATATTTGATAATTTCATTTATAATGACTATAAAAAATTGATCATTTTAATTATTGAGGAATTTACACATTATATCCATAAATATAGGCATGGAATTTGTATGTCTGGATTATATAATTATGAATTCATAGTGTCCATATCGTGTAAGGAATACTATTTTGGATGTATCCAATCTTTTCACCATTAATTTATGATATTTGAATTGAAGGTCAAAATTTGAAAAGCATTTATCTAATCATAATTGATTGAAAAAGTCATTGATATGGGGTAGAGAATACATATTCATCAACATGATCATGTAAAGTTCATGGAAATCAATGATAAATTCACTTTTGAGCATTTATTTATAATAAATAGTGAAGTTTCACCTTAAAATGAATCACTAAATTATATAAAACCATTATACATGTTTTATTGGAGTCTCTTTATTGATTCCTCTAATTCTTTCAGAGCCATTATATAAGGAGTCTTTGATATTGGCATAATACCAGGTATGATTTTTATGTAAAACTAAAGCTCTAGATCTAGGTGAATACAAGGTAAATATTCTGAATAAATATCTATGTATTCATTCAGAATAATCATATACACTATATTGGGTTTCACCCTAAATATTTATTCTCAACTGTAACTCCATGAGATATTAGTATATATTTAACTTTAAAATAATTACTGTGATTTATAGAATTATTGACTCAAAACACAGAGCAAAAAGGAAAACATGAAACCTAAAAATAATTATTAAATTTTACCATTATTAGATAACTATTATGTAAACATGTATGAATATATGTATAAACATTATGAAATTAATATTGAAAAGGCGATGAATTGTCATCAAGTAGTATACAAATTACTTAGGATGGACATTTATTCGACATTGGAAAGGATACAGCTTCACTAAGGATATATATATCCCAAGTCCATGAAAAACTCTAAAACATATGGTTTGAGTGAAATTGTTTGAGAGACAAGTTGAAGATAATTTAAATTTCCTTGAGATTCGTGGAAGCTAAACCACCACCCACGCCTATCACAAAAGATTACATTATCCTTAGGTCTTACATAGAGATATTTAGGGGTTATGCTAGTAGAAAATTGGGTGATATAAGTGTGTTATTATTAATGCAATAAGTTATTTATAAATTTTTCACTTAACAATTTAATGAATATAATGTACATTTCTAATACTTTTTCATTGATAAAACTTATTTAATATGGATAAATAACTAATATGGACGTTTTATGCTAATGTAATGTCTATAATTTCTGTATAATATTTTTATCTACGTGAAATTATTTCGAGACCAGGTGCTCAGACGACATGCAATTCCAAGGCCTGGAGTTCCCAAAATGACCTGTCGATAAATGTTAAGCTTTAAATAGCGCATGTGAGATGTTTTCCTGAAAAAGTAGAATAACTCCTATATGGGTTCTCATATTATAAATATGGGGGAATCGTTGGGTTTGGTAAATCGGGTTTACCCTATGTGTGACTTAAGTTTAGTCGACGCAACACTCCAGCGAGAAACCTAGAAATCGAATAACTGTAAATAAAATTATTTCTTTTTCAAATGATTATAACTCATGAACAGTGACATAGATTAAAAATATGAGACCACCATTGAGCTCATGAGGGTATGATTTCCTTTGGAAAATCCTAACATTGGCTAGTAGAGGCCAACAATGGAGGTTAGTTTTTGGCAGTAAATAAAATAATTAATTAACAACTATTTTATTTTTCAAATACTTATAACTCCAAAATGATAACTTAGATTGAAATATTGAGAGTATCATTAAGATCATGAGGTCATTTTCCCCTTAAGAGGGTCCTAACATTGACCGGCCCGGGTCGAGGGTGAATGTTAATTTTTTTGAACTTTTTTTAAGGTACGTTTAGTAAACATGCGAGCGAGTTTTCTAACTTTTGAACCCATGCTTGGATTGAAATGTCGGGGGCACCATTGAACTCAGAACATATAGATTATCCTAAAAGGGACTTAACATTGACTATAAAGGGTTGAATGGAAATGTTAATTTTCAGAATATTCATAAAATAGTAAAATAGCTTTAAACATTATTTTATTTTATTTTCTCACCGTTGAGTGGAAGATGGATGTAGTGCAGTGCGAAGATGAGGTGAAGACGAGGCAAATTAAATAAGGATCCTTAATGGATCGTTTTTCAAGTGTAATGATGCAACACCACAACATAACAAAAATGTTTTGACATGTTTCTTTTTATTAAACAGACACATCAGAGGGTTGGGAATTAAACTGTGCCCAATTCCCTGAAGAACCACCACTGAGATTACTCTCCAAAAACAAATGAAGAATTCCATTGGAACATCATCAAATTTGATGTACCCCAAATAATGAAGCTGGGAAGTGACGAATGAAGTCGACCTCTTGAACATCCAAGGACAGAACGCTACGGAAAAAGACATCAAATCGAGGTAGGGGTTTTGAATTATTTATAGTTTCCTCATTCTTTTTCTAAACTATGAAAATGAATCAACCCAAAGATAGGTTGATCTATGGATCATGAATTATTATGGGAGGTTGTTTCTTTATATGATTTCAATTTGGTATTAAACTTTTGTTGGTAGAACATCAATCCCTAAGACTCCCCATGACTTTAAACTTCTAACGTTGAGGGTGTGGGCCAACACGAACAAGGCCCGAGCCCCTCTTCTTGGGTGTTCCTTGTGAATGAATTCTCAAGTGGATGACAAGGAGAAATCAAGGACATTTCAAGGAAGGAGACATCCTCTGGAGGTTGTAGGTTCCAGAGGAATAGAAAAAAGACCACCGAAGTGTGTCTAGTGGTCCACCGATGACCCTGCCGGTGCTGAAGGGTGGAACACCTTGGTCGTGTGATGTGACAACCCGGACAGGTGTGCTAGTGGATTCCTCACATGGAGGAGGCCACGAAGTTTGTCCACTGTGCAGAAAGAGGGGACATCGGCCTTTGAGATGGTGGCTGACAGTGATCCGACGCAGCACCGTGCCGCGTCGCACACAGAGGAGCCACTGTCAACTGACCACGGCTAGGGAATGGCCCCACGGATGACCTGTGGGGTAGGACGTGCCAGATGCGGCTCTCAACCACTTCCTAGCCGAACAGGATCAGACTGGTCCGCCTTTGGAGGACAGGGTAGAAGGTGGGGTGGACCCATGCCCCGCTGGCTGAACCCACTCCCAGTAGGCCAGACCCTACACCCACAGGTTAGACCCGTACCCAGTGTGGTGGACCCCGCACCCACAGGCCAGACTCGCACCCAGCGGGCCAGACCATCCACCTGTGGACCAGACCAACACACATCAGGTCAGACCCCGAAGCTTCGGGCTGGACCCACACCCAACGTTCTAGACCCACGCACAGTGGATTGATCCCACACTAACAGGCTAGACTCATGTCCTTTGGGCTGGGCCGGATGAGATCGGGTTGTCGGGCGACCCTTCCAGTTAGACCCTCGGCCAAACTGCGCTGAGTCCAGCAAGGCCCATAGGGCCTGTCCCACTGTTCAGGCTAGACGGGACCAAACCAGGCCTGAAACAGGTCTGGTTGAGTTAGTTGAATTAAACCGGGGAATGTGGGACCCCAAAGCTTGATTGGTCGGGTCGATTCAACCGGGTCAGATCGGGCACAGATGCAACCAACGCCTATTTTCTAAAACAACAATGACTCAATGACAGGGTGTCTGATTGATGCGCTGTCTATAAGACAGGGACCCTTGCTATGATTAGGTACTTCTAAGGTAATCTGCTAGATTTTTGGCTGGGGTTGGTGTACATTCTGGTTGGATTGGGCTCGAATCCAATCGATCCCTTTTTACTAAAATGCCCATATGTTACAGACCTGGTGTCCGTTCGATGTGTTGTCTGTTTCGTTGGAACCCTTACGACAAGACAATACTTTGGTTTATTCTATTTGGTACTTCTTGTGTGTTGAGGTATGAATGATGGCTATACCAATATCCATGTGGATCCTCAATTGCCTAGCGGATGGGCAACAGTCGTGTGAATCCTTAGTGACTTAGCAGACGAGCATCAGCCGTGTAGATCCTTAGTGGCCTAAAAGACGAGCAGTATCCATGTGAATCCTTAGTGTCCTAGAAGATGAGAAGGATCTGTGTGGATCCTTAGTGGCCTGGTTGATGAGCATCAATCATGTGGATCCTTAGTAGCCCGACAGACGAGTAGTAGACGTGTGGATCCTTAGTGGCCCAAAAAATGAACAATGATTCATCAGGGATGAGTCCCTCAATATTACCAAATGTTCATCACTATAGCTGATGAAACTTCTTCCTATGAGTTTGATTGTATTTAGTGTGAGTTTTACTTGATTTTTGGCTTTGAATTGTGGTTACTTTGTGGAATTTCTCCTTAGTGGACTGGGGTCACCTACTGAGTACTGTGTTACTCACCCCTGCACGAGCTTCGCCCGCACATGTTGTGTCTTGTGCAGAAGACATATGTTTGGATGTAGGACTTGGTGACTAAGGAGAAGGTGTGTCTCAGTATGACTAGGTGTACATGACTTACTACTTCAGCATCCAATAGCTACACTACTCCTACATCAGCTGGGGTTTTCAGTGGATTGATATCCGGTGTCCCTTTTTGTACTTTTTTGTTTTTAGTTCTTTTTTTGGGTTTGTATTCTGACACAGTTTTTTTAGTTTTACTTGTACTAAGCACTTGTTTCAGTATACTTGTTTTCCACTTTCAATTTGTGGGATGGGGTTGGGCGTGTGTGTGTGTACATGTACTTAGGAAAATGCCTCCCACTTGTAGGTAGATGCCTTTAGCGCTAGTCGCCAACCCCTGGCCTTCGGGAGGCAGGTTTGGGGTATGTAATGGCATGTTCCCTGGGGGAAAGTTCATGAAAAGGTGGTATGAGAGTGCGGTCAGTTCTACCATAAGAACTAATAGTTTGTGTTTTCTAAGGGTGAAATAGTGTTAAGTGTCTTGGGATCGTCTTTGAGTCTAGGGAGTCCAGTGTTGGTGCGACATTCAAGGTATCCATACACCAGGACCCTAGATTCTGTTTTCTAACTTGAAACATGAAAATACAAATTGCATGTGTTTCAAAAATGTTTTTCTCTTGATCTCTTTTGAGTGATCTCACCACGTATAACTTATTGATTGAGGTTCATCTTGATTCTCTTTCTTGATTCCTCCACATAGACAACCAACCAGGATTCCAGTGCGTGACCATGAGTATGTTCCATAGAGTGATAAGGATTCGATATAGGGATTGTTTTCCAAGATGGTACCTTCAGTTGGTGTCCCACAAATACCATTTCATGTTGGTCAGAATTTAATACCATCACTACTGATAGAAGACAGTTTTAGGATCAATGCCTTACATGAGTTTCAACGATAGATACCTCTCATGTTCTGAGGTGATCCCAACTCACAGGTGGATAAAGACTATCTTTAGGTGGTGACTATTTTTCCATCTGTCTAGGACACCATTAGGTCTGATGGAAGGCCTTGCTATGAGCCTTCTACAGGGCTTAGCGAGGTAATGGAAGAGATTAGATTACCCATATCTTATTATGTGGTGATTTTTTCGAGGATATATCTTGAGAACCTTTCTCATAGAAGAGGTCTCTTGCCATAAAAATTTAATGGGTATGTGTTCCCAAGAGTTTCTACAACTTTGGCAGGATGACATGTCAGTAGCTGGGTATTCATCAAGTCGTATCGACTATTCCAGGTACTCTCTGAATACGATATGCCTAGTGATTCAGGGATTGAACCTATGAGAGACATGTGTTTAGGGACACCTGAGCTAGAACTATTCCTCTGTGCATTCCTACTTATGTTAGGGTTCTAGAGATAACCTTTGTGGTTGAAAGATCATTGGGTGAAAAGATACAACCAGTAAATTTCAGCAATGAAAAAGTAGGAAACTAACGTCTATCTCAAAGACTTGGACATGTAAAATGTTTGAGGAATAGGAAGTGATAGGAACATATGAATCTATAGGGAAATAGTTGTGGGAGAGGAGATAGAAGAGTAGCCAGAGCTCTTATATATTTCTACATGTTACAACCACCATCCCAATGTAGTCCCCACCAGGCTCCAGGATCTGGATAATAGGGAAAGGGAGTAGATTCATGTGGTCAAGGAGTATGACCTAAGGGATCTAGGAATGATTAGATGTACGATATGTGCCTACTACTAGTAGTCATATAAATAAAATAGGTACAAATATTTCCTTCTTACCAAGAATCTTGTTCAAGACCTATAATTTCTGGTTAGACTATTGAATTGATCCTTACATCTGAAGATACCTATGGGAGGAGACACGATAATCAAACTTATGAAGAAAGTGTGATCTGAACCCTGTGGTGATAGTTTTTTTGGAACCGCTTAGTGGCAGGGTCAAGGCCTTACAATGTTAGTTTGAGTATGGACTGGTCATCCATAGTTTAGGCTCATATTGACTATTTTAGGTAAAGGGATGTGGTATATCTACAGTGTTGTAATGGGGTTTATCTTGGTCGGTAAAAAAAAGGATACCTAGGAAACACAGTATAAACTCATGCAAAAGATGGTGCATATGATCACTCTTATGTCAACCAACTTTACCCTCGCGGCAATAGATGTTTTGAGTTTTTAGTTCCCAAAAGTATTGGCCGAGTTCATGAATGTCCTTTCAATATAAGTTTCCATGATTTACCTCCCCATAGGGAGAGGGACATATGCATAATTCTACACCTTGAGATGGCATCAAAATCATCATAAGGATATTAGGGGGTTTTCATAGATCTTTGTGATCAGGGGGTGTAGGTGGGGGAATTACATATAAGTTCTTAGTAATACCCAGTGTTTGAGGTTATGTGTGGATTATCGGTACATTATCCAAGTTGATGTAGAGAATGAGAACCCACTACCAAAGGGATGATGGGACATCAATCAGTTAATATGGGTAGCCTTTTGTGTGGATGGAAAGGTGACCGTAGTTTTTTTCTGTATTTGAGAAAGCGGTGATGGATGGATTTCCTCTAGAACTATGAATTTGAGATAGTATATACTCTTAGTGAGGGGAATATGGTGGCTGGCATGCTATGAATGAGGTCTGGTTTGTTTCTACTGAGTAAGGTGATGGAACAACTATTCGCGATGAAAATAACCTTCGTGGATGATGCTGGAGAAACATACCTCTATTCTATGAGTGTTACTCCCCCACTCATTTATAGATTTAGGGAGGCAAAACTTGTGGATATTGACGACAAGGCCCGACTTGCTCAGATATCTTTAGGGTAGGCTCCTGATGGATTTTGGATGGGTGGGGAGCACATCATCCTTTTCAGAGGATGCACCATAGTATTAGTGACATTACAGTAGGAGGTGTTTAGGGAGTTCCATACATCCCCTTTGGTGGTACATCCTGGTGTGGAAAAGATAAACTTGGACCTCTGATGTGAGTATTGGTGGCCAGGGATGAAGAAAGTGGTGGCATAGTTTATTTCAAGATGCCTCACTTATCATCAAGTGAAAGCTGAGCATCATGTTCTAGCATGCTTTCCACAACCACTTGTGGTACCAGAGTGGAAGTGGGATGGTATATCTAGGTACTTTGTGGTGGTATTACCATGAACGTCCAGAGGTCATGACTCTATCTGAGTGATTTTTCACTGACTCCCCAAGTAGGCTCACTTTCTAACAACATGGGAGCATGGGTCAATAGAGGGCATGTGACACATCTTTGTCTAGAAGATAGTGTGGATTCATGGGGTGCCTTAGAATATCGTCTCAAGTTGTGATGCACGATTAATCTCCCGGTTGTGTAAGGGGTTACATGAGGTGTTTGAGAATTAATTGTGCTTGAGAATAGCTTTTCAACCCATACAGATGATCAGACAGAGTATACCATACAAACCATGAAGGAAATGATTTATGCTTATGTCCTGGTTTTTTGTCACAGTTGGTAGGACCACCATCCACTCGTGGAGTTTTTTACAACCATAGTTTTCACATCACCATTGTCATGGAACTATTTAAGGATTTATACAGGTGACTATGTAGATCACCTCTTTACTGGACAGACCCAAGGGTGTCAGCACTAAATGGTCTAGAGTTGGTATGGGATTCCATTGAGAAGGTGTATATTATCCAGCAGTGGATGATAATAGAACCGAGTAGATAGAAGTCTTATACTGATAGGAGATGGAGACCTTTGGAGTTTGTAGAGGGAGACCATGTTTTCCATCAGGTCTCACCCCGATGAGGATTGTGGAGATTTAGCCAGGGTAGGAATCTATATTTGAGGTTCATCAAATCTTTTCAGATCCTGATCAGAGTGGGTGATGTGGTGTACCGCCAAGATCTTCTACCACAGGTGCACTGGTTGCACGAGGTTTTTCACATGTCCTAACTAAGGAGAAATGTCCATGATCCATCAGACGTCATCGAATGAGGAAATATAGACATTGATGATGAGGAGACATTTGCGGAGTTCTCGGTGGAGATAAAGAATCAATAGTATTGGGTCTTTCAAGGATGGTCGATTCCTCTGATGCATGTTCGGGGGAAGCATGGGAATATCCCGGAGAGAACATGGGTGTAGGAGGCTCAGATTCATGCTTAGTACCCCCAGCTTGTTTTATTTTCCATTGTTTTGGATTTTAGGGATGTAAATCTCTACGGTGGGGACAATTTAATGTCTTAGAATTTATATATAAGTATTTTTTAGTTATATGGTATTATTTTGAGACCATGTGCTAAGATGACATTTGATTCCGAGGCCTAGAGTGCCCAGAATTATTCGTTAAAAAATATTAAGATTTAAATAGTGCGCATTAATGGTTTTCCTCAGAATTGGAATAACTCTTATACGGGCGCCCATATCAGAAATCTTAGGGTCCCATTACATTTGGGATGATGAGTTCACCCTAGGCATGACTATAGTTTATTCGGCACACCCCCCCAGTGAGAAAACCAGAAAATCAAAAAACCGTAAATAAAATAACGAAAGAAAATTATTTTATTTTTCAATTTCTTATAAATCACGAATAGAGGCATAGATTAAAAATATGAGACCACCACAAAGATTTTGAAGGCGTTCATTCAATAGTAAGATCCTAAAATTTTCCAGTGTGGGGCAATGGTGAATGTTTTTTTTTGGCTGTAAATAAAATAATTAAGTAACAATTATTTTATAGTCAAATCCTTATAACTTCATAAAAAGTAACACTGATTGAAAATCCAAGAGTACCGTTGATCTTGTGAGGGAGTGTTCTACTTTGGTGGATCCTAACTTCAACCAGGGCAGGTCGAGGGTGAATGTTATTTTTTTGAACTTTTATTAAGATATATTCAGTAAACGTGCAAGCGGTATTTTCTAACATTTGAACCGGTGCTCGGATAAAAAATCCAAGGGTACCATTGAACTTAGAATTCCTATATTCTCCTAAAAAATAATTTAATTAGACTGGAAAGGGTTGAAAAAAAATTCAATTTTTAGCTTTTTCAAAAAATAATAAAATTACTTGAAAAGTTTTTTTATTTTATTTTCTCATTGTTGAGTGGTTGATGGTAGTGCTGCGGTGTGGCGGTGAGGCAAAGACGAGGCACATTAAATGAGGATCCTTAATGGCTTGTTGTGAAAGTGTAACCACTATGCCGTTTTATAAATGAAACAGCGTAACAATGCAATGTCACAGCGTAATAGAAATGTTGTGATAGGTTTATTTTTATTAAAAAAATGTGTTGGAGAGTTGGGAATTAAATTGAAGGAAATTCTCTGATGAACCTCAGGCAAGATTCTTCTCCAACGAAGAACGAAGAACGTCGTTGGAACATCTTCAACTTTGACTTACCCCGAAGAACGTAGCCAGAAAGTGATGAATGAAATCGACCTATTGAACCCCCAAGGATGGAATGCTATGGAAAAACACATCAAATTGAGGTAGGGGTTTTGAATTATTAAACTTTTCCCCGATCTCTTTCTAAACGATGAACACAGATCAACCCATGAACATGTTTATCTTCTGATCATTCATTCTTGCAGGAGGATGTTTCTTTACATGATTTATATTCTGGATTAATATTTTTTTGGTAGAACATCAATCCCCAAGCCTCCCCATGACTTTAAAATTCTAAAGCGGAGGGCGTGGGATGACTCAAACAAGGCCTGAGCCCCTCATCTTGGGTGTTCTTCATGACCAAATTCTTAAGTGCATGGCAAGGCTAAATTGAGGCCATCGTAGGGAAGGTGACATCCCCTGGAGGTTGTAATCACATGTGGTATGGAGAACGGACCACTGGAGCGCATTTGGTAGTCCGTTAAAGACCATGTCAGTACACCAATGATAGAGGGAGGTGCACCACAGTATTGCATCGTGGTGACTCAGACAACTGCATTGGTGGATGTCCCATGTAGAGGAGGCCGCAAAGCAGTAGGAAGGGCCACCGGCCTCTGAGCCGGTGGATGGTGCTGAGTCGATGCGGTGTCATGCCACGTCACACATGAAGGAGCCGTGTTCATATGAGAGTTGATGGGGAACGACCCTGTGAATGAACCGTGGGTCATGAGGTGCCAAACGGGGCTCTCAGCCACATCGCGACTGAACCAGAAATGATGGGTCTGCCTTTGGCGGACAAGGCAGGAGGCAGGTCGGACTCACGCCCCGCGGACAGGACCCCATATCCATGGGAAACACCCCAACCTAGTGGGATAGACCCATGACAAGTGTGTCAGACCCCCACCAGGAGGCCTAACCCGCACCCTTTGGGTAGGGCCGGATGAGATCGGGTCGTTGGGTTACCGGGCAGGATAGACCTCAACCAAACCGTGTTGAGTCCAGCGAGGCACATTTTTCCTAGACCAATAACTAGGTTGGGCCAGACCAAACCAGGACTGAATTGGGATAGTTTGTGTCAGTCAAATTAAACTGGGGTATGTGGGCCCCTCGTCTGGGTTGGTCGGGTCAGTCCGACTAGGTCAGACCGGGCGGAGACGCAGCCGGTCCAAGTTTACTAAAACGTCAATAACTCGCAGACATGGTGTCTGATTGATGCACCTTATACGATAAGAGGACCCTTGTGACAATTAGGTCCTTCTGATATAGTCTATGGGAGTTTTGAAGATGGTTGGAATACATATGGGTTGGATAAATCTCAAATCCAACCGGGCCAGTTTACTAAAATGCTCATATCTTACAGACCGGGTGTTCGTTTGACGCACCGTCTGTTGTGTTGGAACCCTTATGACGAGATAGTCCTTTGGGTTATTCTATAAGAGACTTTTTGGAAGTTTAGGTACATCCATTAGTTTGAGAAGTAGCTGTGTGGATCCCTAGTGGCCCGACAGATGAGTAGCAACTGTGTTGATCCTTAGTGGCCCGACAGATGAGCATTAACCATGTGGATCCTCAGTGGCCCGGTAGATGAGTAGTAGCCGTGTGGATCCTTAGTGGCCTCGGAGATAAGCAGGATATGTGTGGATCCTTATTGGCCCGATAAACGATGATCAGTCATGTGGATCCTTAGTGGCCTGACAGACGAGAAACAACGATGTGGATCCTTAGTGGCCCAGAAGACGAGCAGTGATTCATCAGAGATGAGTCCCTCAATAATATGAAATGTTCATCACTATAGATGATGAACCTTTTTCTTATGCTTTATATTGTACCAGGTGTGAGATTTCCTTTCTTTGTAGCATTGAGTTGTGGTAGCTTTGTGGTATTTCTCCTTAGTGGACAGGGTCCCCTACTGAGTACTGCATTACTCACCCCTGCACGGGCTTCGCCCACACGTATTGTGTCTTGTGCATAAGACATAAGTTTTTATGGAGGAATTGGTTGCTGAGGCCCAGGTGGGGCTTAGTAGGAACATGTAAACATGACGTACTACAGATTCCCGTAACTACACTACTCCTACCATCATGTGGTGTTTTCAGAAGATGGATATCCGGAGTCCCTTTTGTACTTTTTTATTTTCAGTTCTTTTGTTGGGATTGTATTCTGGTCCACTTATTTTTAGTTGTATTTGTACTCAGCACTTGTTTTAGTATACTTATTTCTCCCTTTCTGTTCGTGGGACGTGTCTAGGAATGTGTGTGTGTATAGGTTCTCAGGAAAATTCCTCCCACTTGTAGGATAACGCCTTCAACGCTATTCACCAACCACTAGCTTTTGGGAGGCAGTCTTGGGGTATGTCACAGTACGGGCCCTTGGGGGGTAGCTAGTGACAGTTAAAAACATATTTTTTCAAAAATTGGTTTTTTGTGATTTATTTTAAGAAAAATATATATATCATGCAAAAATATATTTTTGATATGAATAATATATTAACACCAATTTAATTAGTAAATGATAGGAAATTAGAATATATAAAAATATTATTTTAAAAGTTACTTTCCTATTAGAACCATTTTCATTATAATTTTATATTTTTATTTAAAAATTAAATTATCAAAATTTTAATTATTTATATGTATAAATTAACATCATTTAGGGATTTTTAATATCAATATTATAATACAATTATTTTTATGGATTTTTCAGAAATAATTTATTTTTAGTGAATAATGAAGAATAAATTTTTTACCTATACTAAATATTTAATGAAAATAACATTACCAAAATATGAATTTAAAAAATAATTTTTTTATTAAAAATATCTTATTTTAGAAGTAAAATGAATCATTTTAAAATAACATTTTTAATTTAGAAAAACAATGTCCAAAATTTTAAAATGTAATTAATATTGAATTTAATAAAAACTATTTTTAGACTATTTCTTTTAATTATGTTACCATAATGTGAAATTATATTTTGGATTACTTATAATGCTAAATAACTCTTATTTTTTTTAATAATAAACCATTTAATTTCATATAAAAAAACAATATTGATAAAGTAAAATAAATCATAAACATATGCATATAGAGATACTTATTCTAAAAAGGTGTTTTATGCGTTATGTGTGTAAATTTTAAAATATATTTCTCTCACCAATAGAAATATTATATTAACAAAATTTATTCAAATCATTAATAATAATTTTATAATTATGTATTAAATATAATATTAAATTTTTCCATTAGAACTAATTATCGATGTTCAGAATGAGTTACCCTGGAAAAAGGTAATTTGGGAAAAAGTAAAAAAGTAAAGAGATATTCTAATAAAAACTCCCTGATTGTATCAAATATTATTTATTATGATTTTTATTTACCTTATAATATAACACAATACATTACTATTTCCATTTTTCATTTAGATATTGACATTTCTTCTTATTATTACAAAAAATGAAAATATTATCCCATATATGTGGAACCATCACCACCACAATCTTCACAGACCAACCCTATTTTATTCAATAAAAATAAACCCTAATAACTCTCCACTACTCTTATACATTTCCTATAGTTTATGTCTTTCCCAAAATTCCACCTCTCAAATCCTTAATCCAATTTGCAAGTGAGCTTTTTCAATGAGTAAGGTGAAATTTTGAATTACTCATTTTCTATTTGTTTTCCTTTACTTATTATTTTACATCCATTTAATCTAGTCGAAAACATTTGTAAATAATCACATTATTATCATAATTTTAGTAATGTTTTATTATTTTTAGTGTATAACTATCTTTTATCTCCCACCGAATGATTCAGAAAATGATAATGTCAATAGTGTTATGTGGGGTGGACCGTCTCGATAAAGGAATTGATACCTATTCTATAAATTCCAAAAAAATGATTGATAAAATGGGGGAGTATAATAAATAAATATTATACTTTCATCATTATTGATATTATAAATATATAAACCAATTCTGTCACGACCCGTCCTCGGGGTCCGTGCTGTAACTACCCCAAGCCCGCCTTCCATAGGCCAGGGCTGGTGACTAGCACCAAGGCATAAATCCCGGTAAAAAGGGAAGGCATTGCCTTTGTAAAGTAAACAAACACCACAGAGTAAGCAAGCGGAAAGGTAATCACTAAGTAAAAACAGAGTACAACTGAAAGTGCAGAAAAGTAAATGGGCCAGTATACAAACCCAAACTGAAAGTAAAGTACAACTCGAAAGGAAAAACAGAAACTGTAAAGTAAAAGCCGCTACACCGAGCTGTCCACTGGAAATCCCACCTGAAGTGAGGGTACAGATAGTTCCACTGCTCCTCGGGTCCCGCCGTCCGTTCCGATCACGTTCCACCCAGTGGTCCACCTCCAGGTACCATCCTGCTCTGCAAGCCTCATCCATGATCAACGCTGTCCGTCGTCTGCAACCAACACAACGTAGTGCAGGCATAGCCCGTGCAGGGGTGAGTATAAGATACTCAGTAGGGACCCCGAGATCCCCGAAGGTCTCCCAAAATCCACAAAGGATAAACCACAAAGGATAGATACAAACACGAAGTAACAACCGACACTGCTTAGGTATATGCCCATACATATACCTAAGTCCTCAATCCCAATACGCTCCAACCTTCGAGCCCAAGTACAACTCAGTCCACACAGGAAAGTAAACATATTACACACAGGAAAGCAAAACATAATCCACACAGGATAGCACAACACAATCCACACAAGAAGGTAAACAGGATTCAGCACACACAGGTATACGTCTTCGAAAACGATAGAGATGATCACTGATCCATCTAAGTCGTCGGACCCACAAAGGATCGATAGGTACTAACCCCCGCAAAGACCCACACAGGATCGGACCCACACAGGATCTGTATGCGCTGGTTAACACAGGACCGCTGAGTGTAGACCCACACAGGATCGGACCCACACAGGATCGGTAGCACTGATCCACACATGATCGCTGAGTGTTGTAGTCGTTGTCGTCGAATCCACTGAGGATCTCTGCACAGTCGTCGTCGCAGTCATAGTAGCAGTCGCAACCAGCTCTAGGGTTCCCGCACACAGCAATCTCGTTCGGGAGGGTCCTCTCCATGAGCCGAGAGGCTGATACATTAACTTTCACAAAGTCCAGAGTTGATGTATCCAAAAGTTCTGTATCGTCAACAGGAGCTCAACGCAACAGACGGCGCGTCAATCAGACGCCCGGTCTGAGAGTTATTGGCTTTTTTGTTTCAGGGACCCGGTTGGTTTTTAAGGCAAAACCAACCCGACCGTACTCCACCTACGTCCAAACCTCGGGTGGAGTATCCCAAAAGATCCGTCTCACTAAGAGGAACTCAACGAAGTCGACGTCACGTCAATCGGACGTCCGTAGCTCATGATATGAGCGTTTCCGCTCCGAGGGCCCGGTTGGTTTCGTGTACGAACTAACCCGGCCGAACTCAAAGTAATCCGAATCCTTGAGTACGATATACCGAAACGACCGTCTCGATCTGAGGATCGCATCACCACTAACGGCGCGTCGTTTGGAGATTCGTAACCCGAGTTATGGGCATTTGAATCCAAACTGCTCGGTAACGGGGGTTTGGGGCCCGGGCCGTCCCGGCCCGAGACCCCCCGATTTGCCCGAACCGGGTCGACCCGCCCCGTATAGGGTCGACCCGGCCCGGCGCAGCCCGGAACGGCCCGGCGCGGCTCGGCCCGGCGCGGCCCGGCGCGGCGCGGACCTGCCAGGCGCCGTTTTGGCTGGACGCAGTGCGCTGGGCGCGCTGCCAGCTCGGCCGAAGGTCGAGATGATTGGAAAAACAGGGGGGTGGGGCGCTACCCCCCCCCCCCCTTTGTAACCACGCCCCCCCCCCCCATTATGGGGGGCCATTTATGCTGCCCGGGGGAATTTAATTCCCCCAGTTTCCACCTTTCCGACCGGCCCGACTTGGCCGACCGACTTCTTCTCAACAGGACCGGCAAGGGCCCGTCCTCTTCCGTCTTCCAACATCGGTAGCCCGGCTGGCGGCCGGTCATCACATTGCGCCGCGGCCCGGAACTGTCCACGGCCTTCGTCGTCCGGCGCGGTGCGACGGCACCGCGCCCCTCTGCCACAGCCCCGCTCCGGCCGCGGCACCTTCGGTTTCCTTCGACGCGGCATGACGGCGTCGCGTCCATGAAATTTTTTCCACGGCGCGGCGCGACGGCGCCGCGCAATAATTGCCGTGCGATTCCCGCGTGGTGCGACGGCACCACGCCATCTCGTTCGATCCGCAAGAAACAATCATGAACAAAGGAAGGGGGGGGGGTTCGGGCGTGTTTGTGCGGTCCGGCCCCCCTCTCGTTAAACGATAACACTTAATCGTTTATCCTCAAAGTTCGTCATACTAGAACCAAGAACGAGAATAATTAAATAATACAACAACAAACCCCTACCTCGGTTTCAAAAGCGGAGCACGCCAACAAACCGCAGAAGGCAAGCGTCGTGGAGGTTGGGCGTCGCGGTAACGGCGTCGTTCCGTCAACGTTGGTGGAAGAAGCGCTCAGTGAAGTCGAGTCGAGTCGAGTCGACACTCTCAGAAAACTTTGTGGGTGGCGGTGCTTCCCTTCCTTGCTCCGGTTGATGAAGGTAGAAGGTGTTGCTTCACGTTATTTGGAGACGTGGATCGTTCTTCTTCGAGAAGTTGAAGGTCTTCTAAAAGTTCTTCTCCTCTCCTTAGTTCTCCCCACAAAGTTTATGCCAACCCCAAAGATAAGAATAGAATCTCTCATTTTAATGTTGGCAAAATGATTTCAAAAGAAATCAAACACTCAAAATAATTAATTAAGTTGGTTTAATTAATTAAATGCAAATTGTTGGAAAGAATTTCAAAAGATTGAAATTCAATTAAACAACACTTAACTCACCTTATTAATTAAACAAGTTGTCAACATTAAAGTGGGAGTTGTCGGAGTTTTAAGGGGTGTTGAGGAGTTAGGCATCGTGTGGGCCCCACCACACTTAATCCTCTCAAGGGAGGTTATGTGGATGTGGGTCCCACCTCTAACTCCCATTGGGAGGATATAACCAACATGGTTAAAAATAAAATGTGTTTCCACATTTTATTTAACTTCTTTTTAATTCCCCCAAAACTAAGTCTCAACCCGCATAAAATGCAACCTCGGAAAAGGTCTCCTTAAGAGAAAATCGGCGCTGCGAGTTCATCGGTGCCCTCAGAACTCAATTCCGGGAACCGGTTCAAATGTTAGAAATTCCCGTTCATTCGTTCACTGAACGTACCCGAGCAAAAAATTCGTAAATTGATTCCGGGCACACCGGGCCTCGGAATCAGGTGCCGTCAGAAACTGCGCTCTTGTAAAGTTTTAAAGAAAATTAAGAAAAAATTTCCCCTGAATTTTACGGGTCTTTACATTACTCCCACCTCAGGGCTTTACGTCCCCATAAAGATACATCAAAACTAGGGAAACAAAAGAGGGTACTGAGCACGCATCTGAGCCTCCCGCTCCCAAGTGCTCTCCTGGTGATTCCCGTGCTGCCATCTGATGTGCACTAGAGGAATAGACCGTCCACATAGGACCCGCTCCTGTTGATCCTCGATCTCCACCGGGACCTCCGTAAAAGTCACCCCATCGTCAACGTCAAGCTCCCCATGGTCAATGATGTGCGTCGGGTCGTGCACGTATCTCCTCAGCTAAGACACGTGAAAGAAGTCGTGCACTCGGTGCAACTGAGGTGGTAGAGCCAGGCGATAAGCCACCTCGCCAATCCTGTTGAGGACCTGGAAGGGTCCGATGAAGCGCGGAGATAACTTTCCGCCCTGGCCAAATCTCCATATACCAAGTCTAGGTGAGACCCGCAAAAAAGACATGGTCGCCATCCTCGAACTCTAGTGGCCTCCGCCTCCTGTCAGCGTATGAATTCTGCCGGCTCTGAGCTATCCTCTTCCACTCCTGGATGACCTGGACCTTCTCTGTCGTGGCCTGGACCATCTCCAGTCCCACAAGTGCTGACTCCCCAGGGTCTGTCCAGCACAAAGGAGATCTACAAGGTCGGCCGTACAATGCCTCGTACGGTGCTATCCCGATGGTGGAGTGGTAGCTGTTGTTGTACGAAAACTCCACCAAGGGTAGGTGGTCCTCCCAGCTACGACCAAAGTCGAGGACACATGCGCGGAGCATGTCCTCGAGAGTCTGAATGGTCCTCTCCGTCTGACCATCCGTCTGAGGGTGAAAGGTTGTGCTCTGACGTAGCTGCATCCCGAACGCCTCCTGCAATCCCTTCCAAAGTTGGGAAGTAAAGTGAGCATCTCGATCGGAGGCGATAGATGATGGCACATCGTGAAGCCGTACAATCTCCAGAACGTAGAGACGTCCCAAGATCTCCACTTAGCCCTGCTATCTGATGGGTAAGAAGTGAGCCGACTTGGTGAGTCAGTGGACAATCACCCAGATGGAGTCGTGACCTCTGGAAGTGCGTGGATGTCCAGTCACGAAGTCCATAGATATCCCGTCCCACTTCCACTCCGGGACCTCCAAGGGCTGTACCAAGCCTGCTGGTACCTGATGCTCTGCCTTCACCTGCTGGCAGGTGAGGCATCGATAAACGAACTCTACCACATCCTTCTTCATGCCCGGCCACCAATGTTGTCATCTGAGGTCCTGGTACATCTTCGCCACTCCAGGATGTACTACCAAAGGAGAAGTGTGAAACTCTCTCAACACCTCCTCCCGTTAAGCGACTGGTACCATGGTACATCCTCTGAAAAGGATTTCGTGCTCTGCTCCAAAGGAGAAACCATCAGGTGCCTATCCTGAGGATATCTGTGCACGCCGCGTCTCACAGTCAGCATCCCCACGCTGTGCCTCTTTGACTCGTTGTAGTAGTGGAGGAGTGACTGTGAGAGACTGAAGGAAGGATGCTCCATCCTTATCCACAAAGGATATCTGCAAAGAGGCTAACTGCTCCATCGCCTCCTCAAGTAGCTGAATTACCATCCTCCTGCTGAGGGAATCGGCCACTACGTTCCCCTTCCTAGGAGTATAGACTCTCTCAAAGTCATAGTCCTGGAGGAACTCGATCCATCGCCGCTGTCTCAGATTCAGGTCCTTCTGCGAGAAGATGTACCTGAGACTCTGATGATTAGAAAAGACTGTAAAGCGCTCGCCCATCAGGTAGTGTCGCCATGTCTTCAGAGCGAAGACCACTACTGCTAACTCCAGGTCATGGGTAGCGTAGTTCTGCTCATGCGGCCTCAACTGTTGTGATCCATAGGCGATCACTGCCCGCTCCTACATCAGAACACATCCGAGTCTGGTCCTTGATGCATCACTGTAAGCTACGTACCCTACTCCCTCTTCAGGCAACCTCAAGATAGGTGCGCTGATCAATTTCTATCTCAGATCCTGGAAGCTCTGCTGACATCTGTCTGACCACACGAAGGGTTTCCCCTTCTTTGTCAAAGCTGATAGTGGTGCCGCAACTCTAGAGAAGTCTGGCATGAATCTCCGATAGTATCCAGCTAGTCCCAAGAAACTCCGCACCTCTGTCACGCTCCTGGGTGGCTCCCAAGCTAACACTTCCTCGATCTTCGCAGGATCCACTGTAACTCCCGCCTCAAAGATGATGTGTCCTAAGAAGTGGACCTCACGTATCCAGAACTGACACTTCGAGAGTTTACCATAAAGCTGGTTCTCTCGGTGTGTGTCTAGTACAATTCGCAAGTGGTAGGCGTGCTCCTCCTCAGTCGTCGAGTATATAAAAATGTCGTCGATGAAGACCACGACAAATCGATCGAGGTATGGCTGAAAGATCCTGTTCATAAGGGCCATGAACACTGTTGGATCATTGGTTACACCGAAAGGCATAACCAAGAACTCATAGTGGCCATACCGACATCGGAAGGCCGTTTTCTGTACGTCCTAGTCTCTAACTCTGAGCTGGTGATAGCCTGACCTGAGGTCTATCTTCGAGAACCACCGTGCTCCCTTGATCTGATCAAAGAGGTCATCAATCCTCGGTAGAGGATACTTGTTCCTCATTATCACCTGGTTCAGGCGACGATAGTCAACACAAAGTCGCAAGCTCCCGTCCACCTTCTTGGCGAACAATATCGGGGAAGCCCAGGGTGAAACACTGGGTCGGATGAACCCCTTTCCCTGCAAGTCCTCCAACTGTACCCGTATCTCTCGAAGCTTGGTGGGGGCCATTTGATACACTGGGGTCGATATTGGGGCTGTCCTGGGGTAAAAGTCAATATAAAAGTCTACCACTCTACGAGGGGGTAGCCCTGGAACGTCGTCGGGAAAAACGTCCGCAAACTGATCCACCACTGCAGGAAAACTAGGACTCCGCACGTCAACTACTCCAAGGATGAGGCTAGCCAACTGATGAGTGATGGGATGTCCTCTCCTCCATGGAAGTCCATCCTATGCTTCTAAGGCTCCCTTCTCGCCGATGAAGGTGAACCTGCTCCCGTCGGTGCATAGACATCGCACCTTGCGCCTAAAACAGTAAATCTGTGCATGAACCGTAGATAACCAATCCATGCCCAAGATGACGTCGTAAGGCCTAGATGGTGCTACAAGAGGATCCCAACCGAAGATCTCGCCTCCTAGAGTAAGCTCACACTGCCGTCACCAGTGCGTAATCATCGAGTCTGCTTCCGTAGGAGTCGCTAGCCGTAAGGATCGAGCCAACGGCTCTGTCGGAATCTCCGAGCTCCGAACAAGGGCAGCGACTATGAAAGAGTGACTCACTCCTGTGTCTATAAGTACTGCAGCAAGGGTGGAATATACACAGATAGTACCTCGAATCATCTCGGGCGCGCCGTGGTCATAGGCCTCTGCTACCTGGAGCTGTGCCTGTCTCTTCCCGCCAGCTCCCTATGGTCGGGGTGGACCTCCTGGTGGTGGTGGTGGCAGAGCCTCAAAGCGTCGCCCACCACCTGCTGCTCGGCCAGCTCCTCTCCCTCGTCCGCCTCCTCCCTGTGGACCGCCATGGTCGACCCTCTGCCTCTGCCTCGGTGGTCCCTTAACCGTCTGCTGCTCCTTGGCACGGCGGGTCGGGCAGTCACGAGCCATGTGGCCCTGCCCGCCACACGAGTAGCACTGCCTGCCTCTCGAAAGACTGGCTCCGCGCTGTGTGCCCCACACTGCTGAGCCAGTGTCCTGAGGTCATCTGCCTGAAGGTCTGGTCTGCCTGGACCCCTGATTCATCCGTCGACTGCCTGCTGCAGAAGACTCTGCTACGTGCCGCCCTGCGGTGGGTCTCGGCGCTGGTGTAGACTCAGCAAGAAATCTCTCCATCAAAAGGGCTCGCTCCAGTACTCCCATCTGAGTCTGAATGCTGACGCCGATCAGCGATTCCCTGATCTCGTGTCTCAAACCCTGCTCAAAGGTCCGGGCCCGGAAGAATGGGTCTCGTACCATGTCAGTCGAGTAGCGCGAGAGATCGGTAAATCTCGTCGAGTACTGTGCGACTATCATGCTGCCCTGATGCAGCTGAAGAAGCTCCTGAATGCGCACTACACGGAGGGTAGATGGGACGAACTCTGAGCGAAAGAGGCTCTCAAATTCCGTCCAAAGTAGAGATGCCTCATCGTGCACCTGGAGCATCAAGCTCCACCATCGCCCTGCTGCTGCGTGCAGTAGGCTCGCAGCGAGGATCACCATGAGGTCTGCTAGTGTCCTCACTAGCCTAAAAACTCGCACGACTACCTCTAGCCAGTCCTCGGCTGCCTGGGGGTCCGTCTCCCCACGAAACAAGGGCGGTCGCTGGCACTAAAACTCATGCAGTGCACTGAGGCGACGTGCATCGTCAGTGGCTGGTGCTGGAAGTATCGGGGGCTCGGCGGGTAAAGCTACCGCTGGTGCCACAACTGACAAAGGGCCCTGCACCGAGGCCTCGTCGCTCGGTGGGCTGTCATCACACTCGACTCTCGGAACCGTAGCTGGCTACCATCGTGGGGCCATCCTGAAAAGGAAACAGGTGCGCCACAGTCAGAACAGTATACCTGGTGAGCTGATATAAGTAATCACAAAGAAAACTTGAAACACACACGCAATCAATGTTTTCGTGCATTAAGTTGGAAATCAGATGTCAGGGTCCTGGTGTACGGATACGTCGGCTGCCGCACCAACACTGGACTCCCTGGACTGATAACCACACTCAATACGCTAAACACTATTGCTTCACATAGAAAAGATCAGAGTTCGCGGTAGAACCGAACTCCTCTAATACCAATTTGTCACGACCCGTTCTCGGGGCCCGTGCCTTGACTACCCCAAGCCCGCCTTCCATAGGCCAGGGGCTGGCGACTAGAACCAAGGCGTAAATCCCGGTAAAAAGGGAATACATTGACTTTGTAAAGTAAACAAGCACCACATAGTAAGCAAGCAGAAAGGTAATCACTAAGTAAAAACAGAGTACAACTGAAAGTGCGGAAAAGTAAATGGGCCAGTATACAAACCCAAACTGAAAGTAAAGTACAACTCAAAAGGGAAAACAGAAAATGTAAAGTAAAAGCCGCTACACTGAGCTGTCCACTGGAAATACCACCTGAAGGGTGGGTACAGATAGCTCCACTGCTCCTCGGGTCCCGCCGTCCGCTCCGAGCACGTTCTGCCCAGTGGTCCACCTCCAGGTACCGTCCTGCTCTGCAAGCCTCATCCACGATCAACGCTGTCCGTCGTCTGCAACCAACACAACGTAGTGCGGGCATAGCCCGTGCAGTGGTGAGTATAAGCTACTCAGTAGGGACCACGAGACCCCCGAAGGTCTCCCAAAATCCACAAAGGATAAACCACAAAGGATAGATACAAACACGAAGTAACAACCGACACTGCTTAGGTATAGGCCCATACATATACCTAAGTCCTCAATCCCAATACGCCCCAACCTCTGAGCCCAAGTACAACTCAGTCCACACAGGAAAGTATACGTATTCCACACATGAAATAAAAACGTAATCCACACAGGATAGCACAACACAATCCACACAGGAAGGTAAACAAGATTCAGCTCACACAGGTATACTTCTTCGAAGATGATAGAGATGATCACTGATCCATCTAAGTCGTCGGACCCACAAAGGATCGATAGGTACTAACCCCCGCAAAGACCCACACAGGATCGGACCCACACAGGATCTGTAGGTGCTGGTTCACACAGGACCGCTGAGCACAGACCCACACAGGATCAGACCCACATAGGATCGGTAGCACTGATCCACACAGGATCGCTGAGTGCTCTAGTCGTCGTCGTCGAATCCACTGAGGATCTCTGCACAGTCGTCGTCGCAGTCACAGTAGCAGTCGCAGCCAGCTCTAGGGTTCCCGCACACAGCAAGCTCATTCGGGAGGGTACGCTCCACGAGCCGAGAGGCCGATACATCAACTGTCACAAAGTCCAGAGTTGATGTATCCAAAAGTTTCGTATCATCAACAGGAACTCAACACAACAGACGACGCGTCAATCGGACGCCCGATCTGAGAGTTATTGGCCTTTTCGTTCCAGGGGCCCGGTTGGTTTTTAAGGGAAAACCAACCTGACCGTACTCCACCTGCGTCCAAACCTCAGGCGGAGTATTCCAAAAGATCTGTCTCACTAAGAGGAACTCAACGAAGTCGACGGCACGTCAATCGGACGTCCGTAGCTCAAGATATGAGCGTTTCCGCTCCGAGGGCCCGGTTGGTTTCGTGTACGAACTAACCTGTCCGAACTCAAAGTAATCCGAAACCTTGATTGCGATATACCGAAACGACCGTCTCGATCTTCGGATCGCATCGCCATTGACGGCGCGCCATTTGGAGATCCGTAGCCCGAGTTATGGGCATTTGAATCCAAACCGCTCGGTAATGGGGGTTTCGGGCCCGGGCCGTCCCGGCCCGAGACCCCCCGGTTGGCCCAAACCGGGTCGACCCGCCCCAGACAGGGTCGACCCGACCCGGCGCGGCCTGGCCTGGCCTAGCGGACCGGCCAGGCGTCGGTCCGGTTGGACGCGCTGCCAGCTCGGCCGAAGGCCGAGCTGATTTGAAAAACGGGGGGGGGGGGGGCTGCCCCCCCTTTGTAACCACGGCCCCCCCATTATGGGGGGCCATTTATGCTGACCGGGGGAATTTAATTCCCCCGGTTTCCACCTTTCGGGCCGACCCTACTTGGCCGGCCGACTTCTTCTCAATAGGACCGGCAAGGGCCGGTCCTCTTCCGTCTTCCGACACCGGCGGCCCGGCTGGCCACCGGTCATCACATTCCGCCGCGGCCCGGAACCGGCTGCGGCCTTCATCATCTGGCGCGGTGCGATGGCACCGCGCCCCTCCGCCGCGGCAACGCTCCGGCCGCGGCGCCTTCGGTTTCCTTCGACGCGGCGCGACGACGTCTCGTCCATGAAATTATTTCCACGGCGCGGCGCGACGACGCCGCGCAATAATTGCCGTTCAATTCCCGTGTGGTGCGACTGTACCACGCCATCTCGTTCCATCCGCAAGAAACAATCAAGAACAAAGGAGGGGGGGGGGGGGTTCGGCCATGTTTGTACGGTCCGGCCCCCCTCTCGTTAAACGATAACACTTAATCGTTTATCCTCAAAGTTCGTCATGCTAGAACCAAGAACGGGAATAATTAAATAGAACAACAACAAACCCCTACCTCGGTTTCAAAAGCGGAGCACATCAACAAACCGCGGAAGACAAGCGTCGCAGAGGTCGGGCGTCGTGGTAACGGCGTCGTTCTGTCAATGTTGGTGGAAGAAGCGCTCGGTGAAGTCGAGTCGAGTCGAGTCGACACTCTCAGAAAACTTTGTGGGCGGCGGTTCTTCCCTTCCTTGCTCCGGTTGAAGAATGTAGAAGGTGTTGCTTCACGTTCTTTGGAGACGTGGATCGTTCTTCTTTGAGAGGTTGAAGGTCTTCTAGAAGTTCTTCTCCTCTCCTTAGTTCTCCCCACAAAGTTTATGCCAACCCCAAAGAGAAGAATAGAATCTCTCATTTTAATGTTGGAAAAATGATTTCAAAAGAAATCAGACACTCAAAATAACTAATTAAGTTGGTTTAATTAATTAAATGCAAAGTGTTGGAAAGAATTTCAAAAGATTTAAATTCAATTAAACAACACTTAACTCACCTTATTAATTAAACTAGTTGTCAACATTAAAGTGGGAGTTGTGGGAGTTTTTAGGGGTGATGAGGAGTTAGGCTTCATGTGGGCCCCACCACACTTAATCCTCTCAAGGGAGGTTAAGTGGATGTGGGTCCCAACTCTAACTCCCTTTGGGAGGATATAACCAACATGGTTAAAAATAAAATGTGTTTCCCCATTTTATTTATTATCTTTTTAACTACCCCAAAACTAACTCTCAACCCGCATAAAAAAAGAAACCTCGGAAAAGGTCTCCTTAAGCGAAAATCAGCCCTACGAGTTCATCGGTGCCCTCGGAATTCGATTCCGGGCACCGGTTCAAAAGTTAGAAATTCCCGCTCGTTCGTTCACTGAACGTACCCGAGCCAAACTTCGGAAATTGATTCCGGGCACACCGGGCCTCGGAATTAGGTGCCGTCAGAAACCGCGCTCTTGTAAAATTCCAAAGAAAATTAAGAAAAAATTTCCCTTGAATTTTACTGGTCTTTACAAATTCTAACATTCTTTTCATTCTCTATTAAATGGGAACAAAAAATGTGCGAGCGTGCGGAGCACTACCTCCGTGAAAGGGATGTATTTCTTTTTTTATATAGTCTTTTATTATTTGCGGAACTACCTTAAAATTTTATTAAACTCTTTATAAACATCTTAATAATATCATTATGCTTCTATAATAATGATATTATTCGAAATGAATAACATTATTAACCATACAAACCCATAAATTATAATTTGTTTTTATTTAGGTGGGCTTAACCACCCACATGAACAACACAATAATTTTCTATCAAGTATTAGTATGAAAAAATAATTATAATAATTATAGTTAATTAATTATAAAATAATATATTTTAATTTTTTTAATGGTTATATCAATTTTATCTCATTATTCATATACCGTCATTGTTTATAATAAATTACAGAGAGAAGATCCTTACCAACATCATCATTGTGAATCATAAAAAATACTAATTAAATGAAATTAAAACATTATAAATTATTATATATCATATATATCAATACCTAATAATATTTTAATGATTAAATTTTAATCTATAAACAATAGTCGGCATTTCTATTGCAGAACACGTACTAAGCAAAAAATCAAAATCTAATGATATTCGATGATGAAAATAAAACATAATTAACAAATATAAATGATTATTAATGAATTTTATAATAGGATATAGTTAAAAATAAGTTTTTGATATAGGTTACTAATATATTTATATTTTACAAACGATTCTATATAATGTTTGGTTATGTGGGATTTATGTTAATGGTTTTTACAACTCAATTTTACTTAATTATGGTGTGATTTGTATTCAACACTTGTTTCATTTTGAGGTATATATATTATTCATGGATTTCTATTTGTTATAATTTTAATTAAATTTAATAAATTTAAAAATTCTTCTTGAATTTTACCTTTCATGAGATCTCATTTCAAAAGATACCAAAACTACAAGGGTCCTTGTTAACTCAACTCCCTTTGTAGAGTTACAATTCATGTGCTTAAACTTTTATCTTTGAAACTGGGTTACTTAAACCATAATAATTCATGTCATGATAAATTATATTCTTATATTTGTTGAATTAAATTTTTAATCAAATAATTTTTTATATTAGTTTAATCTAACAAATCATATCATTATTAAGAATAATTATCATCCTCTCATAATAAGTTCTTTTTCCATTCACCACTAATCAATTTTTGTATCTTCCACTTTACATTTTTCTTGGAAAATCATTTATATGTCTTTCAAGATAATTTTATAAAGGATTATTTTTTAATGTAATTTTTTTCAAAATCATTTATCTCACTATTTTGAAATAACTTTTGAATGTGACACGTAACTACATCTTTTATGGATATATAAAATACATTTTCTAAAAAATACTTTACATTTTATCTTTCCGTATGTGATTTATTATTTTTATAGACACATTTCCTCATTTTTAAATGGTATTATAAATGATTAAAAATATTTACTATTTCAACTATAAAATTAAATGTGGTTATATTTTTTTAGCTAAAGTTTTTATTATAAATAAGATTTATTGATTTTAAAAAAAGAATTTTAATAGATTGTGTTCTGAAGAAAGAAGCCCTGAAGTGTTTTTATATCTTCCCAATGAATTTTTTTGAAACAATATTTCTATAATATTTTTTTGAAGAATAATTTTTGGTGATAAATTATTTTTAAATTTTTTTTTATTATGCTCAAAGAATTTTATTCTAAAGAAATAATTTCTTAGAGCCTTCAGTCTATTTGAAAAATGTTTTTTCCTTTTATATTTCATGTGATTTTTCCAATGATATTAAAATGAAATTTTTACCCAATCTAAAAATCATTAATGATTCTTATGTTACACTATGTATATTTTTAATCAATGAACCAACTTATTTCTTTGGGCGACTTATTGGACGTTCTGGGATTTTTTTCTTGAAACTTATCACATTAAAATTTATTAATTAATTTTTTATTAATGAATGAATATTTCAATGTTCTAATGGAATAAAAATGAAGGAATAATGATTGGTGGGACATTTTATAGCCCTCAAATTAATTATTTAAGGATTTATATCTCATGAGAAAATGATATTTATTATGACCTAATGCGGAATAGAAGAGGTCACAACACCGAGCATGAAACTAATGTAAATTAGATAGGATAAATATATTTAGTGTGAAATTAGAATGAAATATGTAGGTTCACAAGATTGATAATGGAACTGGAGTAGTTATCTAGGTTCAAATTCATAGGTTTCCCTATTCATATACTTATGAAATATTTCTATGGCATATACTTACGATTATTTTCAATGGAGCATGTTTAATGTATCATGATTCCACAATTTTTTCCATTGTTCTTGTTTGATCATTTTAGATTAAATATCCTTTTATCATGACTTATAGATAACTATTATTATTCAATGTTATTTTTAATATGATATTTCTCCCATTCTCATGTTTTTTCATATTCTTATAATCTATCCCTTGAAGACATGTTTGATGAGTTTTTCCCTTACTAAGAATTTAAGATCATCCATTTCTTACGTTTAAATTAGATATTATATGGAGATGGGTATAACCAATGAGGAGTCAAAAATAGAGTCTATTGTTGTTTAGTTATAGAGTAATGTTAATAGTTTATCATAAAATAAGTTTTTTTGTAGCTGATCCTCTAAAAAACCAAACATTTTTTTCTAGGGATTATGTGTTTATTATGTGATGTGATGTTTAGATGATTTAAATGATTTAAAATAAATATATATTTATCTTTGATAATCCCACATGTTGCCAAATCCTTGATAAAAAATATTTGTTTTCAGAATTGGACCAAGGAGTAAAGGACTATGGTGAATCAGTTAGTATTATTACAAGGTTTTTTTGGGGATTATATTATCTCTTTTGACGATTTAGATAAGATAAATTTATTGAACTCTCTGAGGATATGTCTTTTATATTAAATAATCCAAGAGATATGGTAAATTACATATTGTTTTGTTTTCTAGAAATTATGTCCATTTTGGATATTAGAATGTGTATGAGGCTATGGAACAAATGAACTGATGGGTTATCACCCTAAAAAATAAAATATGAGTATAAAATTGATCTTCACTCAGTGTAATAAGATAGTACATAAGACTTCAAAGCTGGCTAGACACTCCCAGGGGATATCATTTGGTTAATTCCCATTCTTATTAAGAAATGTTATTATGTACTTAAAGAGATGTTTATTAGGTAACATATAGAAAGTTAGGTATCAAAACCTGGTATGAAAATGACCTTATGAAACCGAGGTTAAACTGAAGGTGTGATAGGTTGATCTAATTATATTAAAGTTGAACTGAAAGTAACAATGGATTAAATGATGGTTTTATTAGAGAAAGAATCTTTATATTTAATTTTCATATTCATATGATCATTTAATATGACTATATTGGATATTGTCTCAAATTTTTTTGTTATATTATTTTGTTGGGAATGAGTTCATGGAAATGATTTTGTGATTTTTCTAAAATATGTGATTTTTAGTTGAATAATGAAAAATATAGTTTTCTCATTTACCATAGGTTTTGTTACATTATCTTGACATAAGAATGAATTTATAGCTAAATTTTTTTATGTAAAATAATGTATTTGACATGTAAAATTATTCATTTAAAAATAATATGTTGAATTTACAAAATCATGTATAAAATTTTGAATCTTATGTAATATTTATTTTAATAAAAATTGTTTTTTGTCAGTTTGTTTAGTTAAGTATCAACAACCTGAAATTATATTCACGATTACTTTGGAAGTCATATATATCCATTTTTTCCAATAATAAACCAATTATTTTCTTAAAAATCAACAACATAGTGAATTTTATCTTTATCATAATTTTTAAACATAAAATTACACTTTTTTGAAATATAGGTTTTACGAACTATTTGTGTTAATTTTAAAATTTACTTTTCCCATACTTAGAAATTATATTTATTAAATTGATATAAATATATTAAATCAAAATTTCGAAATTATTAAATAACTCTAAATTTATTTTTTTTATAAAAACTAATTTCTGAGGTTAAGAATGAGTTACTATAGCAAAAGATGATTTTGGTAAAAATTAAAAGTAAAGAGAAAAGACAAAACAAATCAGTAGTTTTCTTAAAAATTAATGTTTAATATGATAATTTTCTTGACCTTGAATCACACTCCATTATTTTTCTTTATTTTATCTATTAATCCTTAAAATAGTGACTTTACCTTTTTTTAGTATTACATAAATGTCAATCCTATCCATTATAAATGTAGCAACCACCACCCCAGTCCTCCTCACACACAAAGCCTATTTAATTTTACTAGAATATAATAAAATTACTCCCCAAACTCATAGAAACATACTAGATGGTAAATACGACCTCTTAATTAATTAATCCAATTTTTAAAGGATCTTTTTCATTTCATTATTATAGGATTAGTTATACATATGAATAAAGTAATTGACATTTCTTACTAAAAAATGAACTTTGATAAAGAGTATGATAACATTCTCAATAAATCCTTTTCAATTTATTTTTATTTCATTCTTCTTCTAAATCCGTTGAATCTAATATTCCCATATTCAAATAGTCACATAACTATGATAAGTATTCTAAAATTTTATCATGTATGAATATAGAATCATAAATAATTTTATTAGTAGATATTAATGGAAAACTAATGTTGTTTATGTTTTCATAATGGTTATACCGATTTTAACTCATTAATAATATAAGAACATTATTTATGAAAAATTATTGAATCAATCTTATTACATAATTCATCATCACAAATCATAACCAAAATACATTTGAAATGAAATTTAAATATAATTAATCATTATAAAAATCTATTATTGTACATAAAATGATCTCATGTTGATTAAATTTGAATCTTTACATAAGAATGGAAACTTCCATTATGAAACCAGTACTAAAAAATCAGAAGTAATGACATATAATGGTGAAAATAAAATATAAAATCTAATATTAATTAATATTAATTATGTTTATAAAAGGTAATATGTATAAATATTGTTCTCAAATAAATTATTATGATACTTATTTTTTTATCTATAGGAGGATATAGAATTTTAAACCAAGAAATACTTAATATAAGGGGTTTTATATCTCAATTTTTATTCATTGAGTTATGATTTTTATTCATTAAATATTTACCTTTTCGTGTAAATATTACCAAGGGATTTATTTTTTCCATAATTTTCATTATATTTGAGGGGTATAAAAATCCATCTCACACTCTATCATTCATGGGATTTTTTTAAAAGATACCAAATATATAAGGGTCTTTGTTAACTCAACTCCCATCATGTAATTCCAATGGTTCTTCATGAAACTATTTCTTCCATGTTTAGTTCTTTACACCATATGATTCTATATTCTGATACTTTATTTTACTCTCTAGGTAGAATGAAATATTAATTCAAATATTTTCATTTGAAGAATTTATACCTCAAACTGTATATCTTGGTAAGAATAACTCTTAACCTCCTTGATGATGTACTTTTACTACTCTTTCATAATCAAATATTTCATCATCAAGTCCATATTTATCTCTAAATAACAATAATGTCCTTTTTATGGATCCATTACTGAAAACTATTTGTGAAAGTAAATGTTTTCAATATTTTTTACTTTAACTTTTTGAAAACTGCTTTTGAATGTGACCCATGACTTTCCCGTTGATGATAATTAATTGTTTTTTCTAAAAACTATTTTATGGATTCTCGATCCATATGAGAAAACTCATTATGAAGTTTCCATTCAATATTTTAATTTTTTTCCATGTTACTGTATTTATTAATGATTTTTAAAATATAATTAAATATTGATATATTTTTTGAAAGTAAAAGTTTGATTTTAAAAAGGAAAAACAAATTTTAGAAATGGATTTTAAAAGATTATATTTCTAAAATAAAAGCTTTACTTTTTTTATTTCTTCTTAAATAATGTTTTATTATAATATTTATCTTATAAAATTACAATTTTTTTGAATTAATATATCATTTAAAAAAATAGTTTTACAAAGCTCAGTGATTTTTATTTAAAAGAAATGATTTAAAGGACTTATCAGGCATTTTATAAAAGGGTAATTTCCTCTTTTTTGAAGTGATTTATCCAATAATCCTAAATAGGTATTTTAAATCTATTTTAATATTCATAATGTTATTTTTTTACATTTTTTATATTTATAAATACTCTAAAAATTCTTTCTATGGGTTAATTTTGGGATGTTACACAAATGTTTACAGTGAAAATCATCAATTTTCTTTGTATTAATTATGTTATGTTTGAAATATGAATGCCTTCATATTCTAATGAAACATATATGAATATAATATGAATGGATATGTCTTATATCTTCCTTAAAAACATCATTTAAGGTTTAATATCTAATGAGATAATGATATTGAGAGTGTACCTAAGGAAGATTAACTTGGTCCACAAAATTGAGGGTGGACCTAATACAGATTGGCCAACATCACAAGATTGAGCATAAACATGATATAGATTATCTTGGTTCAAATGATTGTGCATAAAACTTATGTTATTATCTTGTCTCATATTATTATGGTTCCCGTGGTTATTCTTAATCCATATTTATTTTTTATATTCCTATGATTATGATCCATGGATCATATTTAATGTCTCATGATTCAATACACATTTCCATGGTTTAGGTTTGTTCATTTTTGATTACAGGTCCTTCTATCAAGACTTAAAGACAAATCTTATTATTCTATGTTATTTTTTAATAATATATTTATCCCAGGTAATGTTTTATCATATTCATAGGATCTTACCCTTAATGATATATTGATGAATTTTTTCCTTTATAAGAGTTTGAGATCACCATTTTCATAAGCATACATTACCTTTGTAATGAAGATGAGTTTATCCTTTAAATAGTCTAGAATTTATTATAGTGTAGTCAGTTTATAGAGAAAATGTTCATGATTATATTAAAATAATTTTCTTATATAGATGACCCTCAAAGACACTAAACCATCCATTCAAGGTATTTTTCTCTTATTATTAGATGTGTTTTTTACATTATAGAAGTTATATAAAATAAAGATATGATTATATTGAATCATCTCGCTGGGTGTCAAATAATAAGCATAATGAATTTGTTTTTAGAACCTTAATATGGTGTTTGAGTATGGGGAAACTCATAAATACACTTCATGATAAGGTAATATGGCCCATATTAGGGACGTAGCTTCATTAGAAAGTTCTTATTTAGCCTTACATTGATATAAGATCATTAGTTCATTTGAGATATAGAATATGACTTTCTTAGGATGTAAATAAACATGGTATTTGTGTATAGAGATCCAACAATTTTTGAAAATCACATCAAATTCATCTATAGAGAGAATAATAAGATTTCCAAGATACTCATTCCCAAAACAATTAATCATTGAAGAGTTACAAAAATAAAATGAAATCATCATACAACTATGTGTTCCCACTGATAATCAAAAATTTATAATTTTTGGATATGAACTAATAGTGTTAGTGACTTTTGTATATATGCTTTATTTTTAATAACTCTTCCCAAATAATGTTATTTCAATATGGAGTGTACATGTCAGAACCCAAATTTCATGACTTGGTCCTATATCCCTTAATATAACCAAAATGTTTAATATGAATATTAAACCAAAATATTCATATTAAAAAAATATGATAATAAAAATGAATTCTTTTAATATTCGTATTTGATATTCCTTTATTTATACTTATAAAATTTTAGGTTCATCTAGAACCATTTTTGGTTGAAAATAATTGGTGTTAAGTTACATATTATTATTATTCATAGAATAGCCCCAAAAAATTAATAATCCCTTATTTTATATCAACTAAGATTCCCTAACAAGAACATACTTATAGAATACATAATATAATATCAATATTCATTACATCTCATAAAAAACACACACATAAAACCAATAGGTTTAATGTATTTGTAGATTAGATACATAACCAAAAAATATTATAAAATATTCTCAAAATATCCAAAAAATATCAATTATACATAATAACCTTGCATAAATTTAATAAAATATATCCTTATTAATAACATAGGAAATGAAAATATAAGCATGGGGTTAGCTTAAATTCTCATTAAAGGTAAGCACAAGGGATACAAATCACAGATCATAAGTAAGTATATGATGAACATGTGAGTGTGAGGATATAATAATTGTTTATGATAAAAACATAATAAAATAATACCTAATAATATAGAGATCATAAAAAATGATTCATGTAATAAGACTTTTCACAAAACATAAGACATGAGATAAAGTGTAGTGGAAATATGAGTCAATTTTCATGAGCCATGAAAACATAACATAAAAATGTTGGATAACATCGAGTTATGGAATATGAAAGTAACACATAAAAAAGAATAGAAATTAATTTCTAATTTTAAGGATCACCATCAATAACATCTTTATATAGTGGTTAAATTACTATAGTGCATTCATTTCACTCTCAATTTCCATAAACATAGTGGAGAAAGTTCCATAGTGGATTGATTTCACTCTCAATCCCTCTCATGTCAACTCATTAGATATAATTGTTACCAAATTTATTTGGGTAATATATATTTATGGGTATATCAATCAAATTGGGAAATCCAATATATATATTTTCCACATAAACATGATCACATTAATAATTCCATCAATTCTTAGCTAACCCATGAGAAAAAATGAATTTATTGAATAATTTAAAATTACATAATCATAATAAATACAGAGAAATAAATTGTATTTTATAATTGGATAATATACCCATACGGTTAAAATAAATATTAAAGGATATTGAAATATATGAGAAAAACATTATAAGTTAATTATAAAATTAATTTTAAAAATAAGAACAAAACCATTAATTTTTGAAAATATTCAGTTCAAAAAGAAATAATTTATTATACACTATGAATAAATATTACTTTAGAAAACCATTAAAAAATTAAAAATGTGTTTCAAAAATAGAATTTATATAATGAACTAGGAGGGAATAATATTATAAATTTTTTTAAAAATATATTCCTTTCATGCTTTTGTGAAGAAAGTTTATTCAATTGGAAATGAAATGTGTAGAGATTGCTAATAATTTATTCATTTTTTATTTTTTTTATAGAATGAAAACATAAATATAAATTACCTTAATAAATAATGGTTTTATATTTTAATACATCAATGAAAAAATATAAAGAACATGGACATGTAGGATAATAGTTCTTGACTAAAATGACTTGATAATGTCAGCTCCACAAACAGTCACCCTTGTTAGTTAAGTTGTGTGACAAAAGGTGGTGAAATGTCAAGAAGTCATGTAAAAACAAAAATTATCCTAAGGAGATTAAAATATACATTTTTTAGAGATAAATAACATAAAATTTCTTCAAATTTAAATTTAGTCATACACAATCTCATTTTAAAAGCAATATTGGAAAATAAATCCTTATATTGACTTCATATTTACATGATGTCACTTGAACCAACAATATAATAATTTTATATTTTTTGTTAATATTTATAATTGCAATATTTAAATTTATTTTACTTAATTATAATAATTTTGAAATCCTTTTTAACAACATATTATTTTTTTATTTGTTATAATTAATATTCATGTATTATAAGTTCTATTTTTTCCACACACGCTTCGATTTGGTGGTTCTAGTCCTCACTCCTTGGTTAGGAATTAACTAGATAATTAATTTTTTATAAAGACTTGACATATGATTTTAATATATTTATGTATTTACATAATCATTTTAAGGAACTTATGGTGAAATTTGACATAGAACATGTAAAAATATTATTTTCAGTGAATATTGAACTATTGAGAGAATTTAATTTACTAGTAAATATAAATTAAAATATTACCATTATAGAATAAAAAAACATTTTAAATTATTCATTACTACAACATATTATTATTATTATTTACATTTTATTAGTCATTCACAATTAAACATGTATATAATCATTCATGTAGTTGGTAAAACTGACCTAAACAAGAGCACCTTATAAAAAATGAATGAGTAAGAACATGGTATTATATTATTTCAATATGTATTTAACTGAAGATTAATTATTTCAAAACCATTATTATATATGTAAATAACGTTCTATAATGGATGGATGAAGAAAATAAATAATAATTACTAACGAAGTGATAACACTTACATTGAACACATAAATATCTTCTTAGAAAACATTTTTGAAATGAGGGATTTGAGACTTCTTCTTATGACCCGTGGTTCCTAAATTTTGAAGAGTCATGTTAGTTAGATAATTGGTTCTAGGAATCAATAAAAAAATATGGAATTTTTTGTGTTCATGTGGATATATTAAGGGCCCTTTTACAGGTAAAATAGATTGTAATTTCCACAAATAATCATTGAATATAATTCAAGGTTGTCATTTTACATGTAAAGTGGATTCAATGTGAGAATATAATAGAGTTTGGATAAAAATATGTGTATAATTCCATCATAATCTCATTTAGTGATAATGTTTTATAATTTTTTATATTTTTACCCCTTAATTTAACCATCTTTCCACATTTTAGCCTTCAATGTGTTGACTGACTTTTACATTGGAGACTTTTTTTTTGAAAAATGATTTTGAAATTATTAAAAAATAATGTGATAATTAAGTATTTGGTCACTATTAAATATAATTAAAAATCTAAACATAAATAACATAACTTTAAAGGTAAATATAAATTATATAGGAAAGAATTGTTTTTATAGAAAATTGAATTTTTAAGAATTAAGCATACATTATATTTATAGATATTACTAATTAAATTAGGGATAAGAGAAAATATTATTCATTAAAAGATTTAGTTTTTTAAATAATTAATAATTAAATATGAACAGTTTAATTTAATAAATTAAAAACACACAAAACTATAATAAAAACAATTCTTTTAAAAATATCCCTTTTAGAATTCAATGATCTTAATCAAATCCTATTAAAATTATATATTTATACATTAAAATTTTGAATATATAAATAAATTTTTAATAAATTCATTCTTTGAATTTTATAAACATATTAAATCATTCTTAAAAAAATATAAATAATAAAAATATTTTTATAATAATTTATTTTCCTTACATTCCATAACTATTTATTTTATTTTAATAATGTTTTTTTTGTTTATTAATAAAAACTAAAAAACATAAATTTACCTATAGAGTACAATTATAAACAATGAACATATTTGTAATGGTTATGTTCCTAAACCACATATCTAATGATCATATTACAATCCGATATATAGCTTAATACATCCCTAAAATAATTTTCCCTATAATATATTTTATTTGTAAATATTTTTATCATATTTATAACATGATTAATTATCTTTATAGATATAAGTAGTAGTTTGATCTTTATGATATATAATGAAAATGATAAATCTAACCTTATTTTATAATTATTTACTTGTGGTTTCATTCTTCTAGTAATTTTATTAATTATCTTTCATATATATATATATATGTTTTATTCTATTTAATCTTGTTTTGTAATATTCTAATGTATTGAAATAAATAATTGTTCATTTTATTTTGGTGTTGTGTGTATCACAATCTATCAATCACACATGTTTCATTTAAATGGAAATATATACTAAAATTTTGAGGTGTTATTATTACAACTAGAAAACCGTAACAGACACATTTGGAACTTCAAATCCTTATATATTATCATATAAAAATAATTTTATTAATAAAATTATGGAAAGTATTTTTGACATCTATTATATATATATAATAATCATAATTATATATTATGGATAATAATATCCAAGTGTACATTATTAACCCAACTTGGGAAAAGCACTCATTATATCCAATAACATAAATATTTTTGTTTTCATTTGCTACTAGGATAGATTTATAGGTAGACAATCTATGATTTTAATTTTCATTCTAAAAATCATATTAAAATATATGGGTCACACCCATTTAGCTATGTCCAGCATGTTCAAAACCTAGTAATTATACATGGTGTCTATCTTACATTTCATGGAATTTAATAATTTATTAGAATCAAAACTCTCAATTTTTTCTTGACAGGTAATAATTTAATCAATTATAAACATTACTTCATCTTAATCATAGATATTAAATACATATCTCTTAGTCTCTTGATAGATACGAATAGAACATATAAGTTCTGGTGTAGCATGAATCTGTTTTTCTTAGACATCTCTTTGTAGAAGAAACACTACTTCCATATTATGAATAGCTCTAGTTTGTTGGACTAAAACATGTAAAAGTTGATGAATCCTTACAATAAATAAAAATATAATATGCTCATATTCATAGAATTTATAAAATCAGGATACAAACATATTATTCTCAATATTTTTTATATAAATAATATCCCTTGGTTTTCATAAGATTACAAACAAATTGGAAATTACTAGAATTATGGTCAATTTTATTTGAAGGCAAACATTATATATATTTTCATATAAAAAAATATTGAAAAAAAATAATATTTAAAATTTTTCCAATCCATATTTTATTTTATGACTTTATGATTACCATATATGTAATGTGGTTAAGTAAGAATGTAATATTTTCTTAGGAATATACCAAAAATGAAATAGAAATGTCTCACTAACTCATTATTCATCAAATCATATATAAAATGGTATGATTCCTCCTCTCAAAGTCACCATTACACTATGTCATTCTAAGAGGGATGAGTTGTGAAAACATTCCACCATCTTTATGATTTCCAGTGAATTTTTAGATTATGTATTCAACACCACACTCTAATTATAAAATCGCAATACTTTTTCCATATTAATTAAATACTTAGATCTAAAACATTTTAAACTATTGAAAACTATAAAAATGGTGTCTCATTAGAAACACATATCTATATAGACTAGTCATAAATAATTATTACGAAGTAGATATAACTACTAATTTCTATACTACTCGTTAATGCATATACATCACTTTCTATATGATGCAATAATACACTAGGTCCTACCCTATTTCTATTAAAAGGTGACTTGATTATTTTTATTACTCAATAATAAAGACAACTATCAAATTATTTATAATCTAATTATTTTAGCAATGTAACTCTATAGTTTCCCGTAATATATTTCCCATTTGTATATCTATATGTATAATTCTTAAAGTAAGTGGAATTAAAATCAACCATGAAATTTCTGTTTTGAATTTGGTAGACATGATTATACTAATCCTTAATGTATAAACCCTTTTTCATATTATACGTTCCATAAAACATTTAATTTATATTTATAAGTAAACTATTATTCATAATACTGAATGAAAACCAATTCATGAAGAAATAAGATATGATAATAAAATTTCTATTTTTGTTAGGAATACAATAATAGATTTTAAATTCTAGAGTTAATCCACTTGATAGACTAAGATCATAGCTTTTTTAATCTACAATAGAAATTATTCTATTATTGTTGATATGCATATTAACATAACCCTTCTTAAATTTTTTCATATCATCCGTTCAATTTTTATCAAATTTTTTTTATTCACACATGGTATCGAATATGCACATGTCATATTTAGAGAAATTTATTTTTGTAACGTTCAAATTATAATTATGATAATCAATCTCTTGAAGAATACTTCTCAACCTTATCTACAAATATTGAAGATTTTTATAGTTAATTCCAATAATAGACCAAAAAATGAAAAACATGATGCATTCCATAATCTATAATAACAGAAAATATATGTTTGAGTATCATGTTTTATATTTTTTTCATCAATTAATATCAATTAGTTTTCTCTCAAAAAAATGAGAACCACATACACCATTACCATTAGTGGGCCAAAATTGAAATTTCATTAAGTAATGAGTCTTATTTGTAATTTACCTCATCACGTAGTTATTTAGGTATTTAATCATTAAAATCATATCACATATAAAATTGAGAGTGTTATGAGGAAAACCTTTTGGATGAATCCATAATATTTATGTAAAATTTACATTATTCATATGGTATCCATACTCTTAAGGTTTTTATAACCTATGTCACTTAAATAACACAATAGTATTTGGTTAACTAATTCTTTTGGGTAGTTATTTTCACCATTTCCAGACAAGAAAATCCATGGAAACCTCTCTTTAGTAAAACCAAATAATTTAAATGATTGAGGTCTGGACATGTGTTTTCTTATGAAGGAACATTACAATTACTATTTGAGGGGTTTTCCACTAATGTCTCAGAAAAAAATACAAATCACATGGATATTAAATAAATGACTATCTCATCCCATGAATTCATTACTATATAATGTTTTTAATCATTATGGTTTCAAAAAATTTAGTTTTGGAATCCCAATTCATTGCACCAAATTAATATGTTCAAACCATATTAATATATAAATATTTACACAACACTATGTTTTTATTACTCACATAAATATAGAATATTTACATTATTACACACATCCAAATGTGCCCCATGAATATGGTACATGAACACTTCATGTACTAGGTTATAATTATTTGAATGTGATAATCCCCACATAAGTAATCTTTAATATATAGATAGAAAACCCCCACTTTTTTAGATAATAAATATCCCTATAGTATAGTTGAAAGTCTAACCTCAAGTATCTCTATCCAAAAATACATTAATCATGATATATTTTGATTCCATTATAACTCTAACACCAAATATGTATAAATTATATTCAACATCAAAATTCAAGATAATAACATTAATTAAAAAATAATGTCATGGTAGATAAAAGATAAATCTTATATTATTGCACCGAACATGTAATTTAGAGAATAAAATTCTTATAAGAATAAATTTATCCTATAATTTAATTAACATATAATATTAACATATCATAAAAAATTCATAACTTTTATATCTAAATGTAATAAATAAATAACAAAAAAATATTTATTTTATAAACTCATGAAATTAATATAAAAATTTCATATTTATTTTGACATGAAAATATTCAATTTTTAATTCCTAAAAAAAATATTTTAAAATAAATTAATTAACTATAAGATTATTATAAAAAATATCAAAGTATTTTTTAATTTTGAAGTATATCTCATTAGACGACAGATAGAGGGTAGTTACCATTCATAATCCATTATTAAAGATTATACTTATTTTAAAATATTATAATGGGTAGAATGTATATAATATAACATGGATACATGAATAAATGAATACCTTATGAAGCTCTTTAAATATTATGATGTTTCTTCCATAGATCCATGTATTAATACTCTACTTACTATATGACACACATTTAATCTAGCGTGGATAAACTTCCCTTACTTACGTGAGATCTGTGTCATAGTAGGTGATTAGTTATATTCTAAAAAATAACTGTAATTTTACCATATATAAATGAATTATTTTGTTTTACACATCACCAAATTATAATCAGTGATATAAAATATATCACTATTACAATTTCATGTCCTATTTTTTTTCAAACAAATGATTTAAACATATATTTCAAAATCAATAAAATCATAGATTTTGACACATATCAAAAACCTGGCTTTTGATGTACTATACTCAATGATGTAAACTAGTCATACAATAAGATTACGAAAAATAAAATGAAATATTGATATTATATATTGTAATAATATTAATAAATATCCGATGATTTAAAATCATATATGTTAAATTATTCAGTATGATAAGGAATGAAACCCCTTATGAATTATGTCTTAATTGAAAAGTCCTCAGAAAAAAATGATGATTCAAAATTGAGCAGGGATTTGATATAATAGACTAGGGTTTTAATATAATATCATTATCAACACAGTCGAAGAAACCCATATAGCAGTCAAGTCTATCATTATCAAACTAACATTCAGTGGGTAACATAAAACATAAACATGTGATCCTTTATCAACAAATAGTCCATATTTATCAATCTAGATAGACCATGTTTTATAGGGATCACTAAGAAAAAACTAAAACACTATCATCCACAGCTGGGAATATATGTACAGTTATTATCCTCATATAATTATAGTGGAACTATCAAAATACAAAGGTGTTCTAGTATGTTCACCTCTATGATAGATAAAGAACATAGAAAAAGATATATTCTATAAGGATATATTGTTTTTTGCACGATAGTAATAAGAGGATCACATCTTTATATAGGATCTATTTTTTCAATGAAGGAAGTCATGGTTCAGTTTCCAACTCATGAAATCCAACATGTGTCACCCATAACACACACCTATTTTGATGTGATAATTTGAAAATTTCAAATGATTATTATCTATTTTTTAGTCCATAAATGAATCAACTCAATGATCCATAATTAAAGGGAACTATGTATAAGACATGGAAATGTCTATGAACCCATTTTATAATCCTATCAACCTATATGATAAAGGTAATTCCAAACCACACATGATATCAAAGTATAATTATTTAATATATAAAACATATAGATATCACATACTAATAATTAGGGAATATTAGATAATATGATATAACAATTTTACTTCATGTCTAATACTCTCAATTAGAGAGGAGTGGGATATAGAAATAATTATAATATGAAATCTAGGTGATTTTAAAATTAATGATGTGATTATTTCTAATCTCTATAACACCATGGAATTTTTATTAAATAGACTTTTTAAAGTAATTTGATTTCATTGATGTCTTGCGTTACACACAACACTAAGTTTCTTTGAAATGTAATTTTATTATTATAATTATTTAAATAAGAAAATTATAACCTTTCCGTTATAATGGAGGGTATGAATAAGATTAACTAAATTATTAAATTGTGGTTTAAACATGTAAAAACCTTTTAGAATAAAAAGGAAACGTTTTCTAAAAAATATTAAAATGCACACAAGTTTGTTTTCTACCAATAAAATAATGAAATCAAATTTTCTGGATTATATTAATAAAATATATATACATACATATTCAATATAATTTTTAACATTCATTTATTGTTTTTTTCTATATATGATATAAAAATAAATCCAGTTTTATGCTTAAAATACGTATTTTTCTAAAAGTAGTTTTATCGCCTATTAAAAGAAGAATTGTTTTAAAACTAAATTTTGAAACTTTTATGAATTATATTTGATAAAATAAACTTGTAAATTGAAATTTTTATATTAAAATTTATATTTTGTGAACCTTTGGTACTTTTATGTGAAGTTTCATGTTTTGATAAATAGTCAAAAATACTGAATTTTAAATGAAAACTTCTTTTTTGTCTAACATGATTATATAGTTAAAATTTGTTTAGAATTAGTTTTAAAATATAATTAATAAAATGTTACATAAATTATTTCAAATTTTTAATTGGAACCAATTTCACCTTAAAATTGGATATAAAAAAATTTCAAACTTTCTAACACGTTCACTTTAAAAACTCATTGTTTTATCCTATATGGGGGATTAATTTTATATTAATTTATGAAGATTCAATGAATTTAATTTTAAAAATGAAATAAATATTTTTAATCATAATTTAAAAATTTATTAAATAGGTCCCTTTTATTTCTAGACAATATTAATAGAAACTTTAGTAATTTGTATCAGCACGATTAAGGTTAAATCTTGTAATTAAGGGTAAAATAATATTATAAATATTATAAAACTACCATACAATTTAAAAAATTTTATTTGATGACTTTAATTTTACCCTTGACACCTATGGTTCAAAAAATTATTTTTTAATGTACAATTGTCCATGAAAATGACTTAGATACTATTAAAATAAAAAAGAGTGGAAAAATGACACAATCTTACATTTAATTGCTATAATATTTTTAATATGAGGATAAATATAATATATACTATACTCTCACTATTATTATTAATTATATAATGTTTAACTACATCATTGTAATTTATTTTTAATTTTTAGTGGAGAAATAGTTATAAAAAATAATTATACAATGAGGATGTAATAATTATTCATCTAATGAAAAGTTCAATTACGTGATATTAAAAATATTAAAAGATGTATAATTTTAATTATATAAAAAATAGAAGAATATTATTAAAAATATGAAATTTTATAGTTATATTAAATTACTTTTTTTTTGATTTCATCTTACTGTACAAATTTTATTATATTCAAAGTATGGAATAATGTCAAAACTGACACTAATGATATTTTATAAAAATAATATTTTATTAAATTATTTAGAAATAAAAAAAATATTCAATAAGGACAAAGGGAACAATATGAGGTCCAAAATAAAATACCTTTTTCATTTATTCTTCAATTCAAAATTTAAATATAAAAATTACAACATTTTAATATTAATAAAAGTTATTATGATAGTTAAAATTAAAATATGTTAACTAAGGGTTAATCAAAATGATAAGTTTTCAAATAAGGAAAAAAAATTTATAAAATATATTGTTCAATGATATTAAAACCCCTTATTATATTTTATTTCAACCAATGTAATTTTTGAGGTAATTGGATTCAGATATATTTTATTATAAATTATTATTTTGAGAATTTCCAAGAGTGTCCCTCCCCTCTATTATAAAAGGGAACTTCTTCTTCCATTTTTTTCATAGTTTTAAACATTTTTGGTACAGAAAATCCTATCTAGATATACTCCCAAATTTGATAAATTCAACCTATAATACTTACTTTGGGTAGAAATCCAACCAAGGAACTCCTTTGGTTGAAACCAAAAGTAGATACCTCAAGAATAGGTAATGCTCATCAATAAATGTTTTTGTTTAATTTCTTCTTTGAACCCCCTGAATTATTTTTATTAATGTTTATATAATAACATTATTATACTAAATATACTAATATGTTGATATATTAATGTTTCTACCTACAATCACACACACTTCAATCAAATTGGATATGTAATCATCGTTCGTGTGTATAAAGGACTACCACCTCAAGAACTAATGTCATTTGTTCTTACATTGCAACCTTTCATGTTTGGGAATAATGATAGAATTTATATTTTATATGATATTTATGATGTATTTATCCTTATAAAATTATTATATAACATATACCATCATGATTTAAGTTTTTGTAAATATGACAACTTCTTTTGTGAACGTGTAGACTACCGCCTTCTCAAAGTGATGTGATTCATTCACACATTTCATAGAATGCATTAAGGATGGGTTTAGTGGAAATATATGATATATAGGAAAAAATAGTGATTCTGTAATTATATTATATATATATGTACTTATATTTTATTTACTTACTTACTTTCAATATCTCAAGAAAATAGAAACAACGTTCATGCATACATATGACCCACCGTCTTCATGAATGGTGTATGTCATTTTATATTTCTATATTTTACATATTATTATTAATAAATATATAATTAATATATATATGATAATTATATCATGGTTATAATTCTTTATATAATTAATCCATGATATATGTAAGAGGAACAAAAATATAACATATCAAAACACATGTGAAAAACAAACCAGTTATTACCGAAAACCAAAATATAACATAGATTTTTTCATAAACAGGTAATATAAGGCCATAAGTAAATCATATATGGTATTATATAATTTAATAAAGTTATTTAATATATTTATAATAAACATATATTCATTATGTAGGTGGTTTTCATGAGTATTATGAGAGTCAAGACATAAGGTAAGGGATGTTGTCTCACTTTTATTTATGTGGGACACATGCCTTATACACTACATGTTTCTTGTATGTGGTGTATATAATACCCATGAATGTATGTTATAATTATTATACTAAATATTATGTTATTTTCAAATCCATGTAATTTCAATTCTTTCACGGGGCATAGGATTCTACTGATTATAATGTTTTATGGTTTAATTTCACAATCACAATGTTATTCAGGATTATTTATACATAAGTCTATACTTGGGAATATTAATCCTATTGTCCATGTTTCTTGAAAAAAATTCATAAGTATTTTATTATTCTTATATAGTTTTTAAATTCATATTTACCCATATGATAATTTTTAAAAAATGGTTTTAAAGGAATATTTTTTTCATTTTCATAATGAGTAACTTTGTGGATTTTTTAGAATATGTATGAGAAGAATGTTTTTTAACATAAATGAAATGGAAATTTTTTTATTATTTAATGAAATCTTAATTAAATAAATATTCACTTATAATATTTAAATGTTTTTTCAAAGAAAATATTTTCTTTGAAGATTATGTGGAATTTTAATAAAAATAAACATTTTCAATGAAGAAAAAAATTCCTAAAGAATTATTTTCAAGTGATATATCAACAATATTTTCCGTCAAATATAACATCATTTCTTGTTAGTTATTATTTAAAGGGTATATTTTTCAAGGATACTATAACTATTATTCCTATGGATGGCATATTTTAATGATGTAATTATATTTATGAAACCAATTTATTTTCATGGGTTATGATGTGATGAATGATTTATTTACTTATGGAACACATGTGAATGGTTTTTATTATCAAATGGGTGGTACCTATATCTCCCTCCAGTTAATTAGGAAATGATAAAAGTTATATGAGATAAAAGGGTACGTAAGAGGTCATCAAAATCCTATAAAAAGATGTGCATATGAAGTTATCCTAAGCCCACAACAACACACAAGAGGTCATCTTAAGCCCGCAATAAGAGGGTGCATGTGAGGTCATCATAAGCCTAAAACTATAAGGTACACTAGAGTCCATCCCAATCCCGATGTAGGTACCTAGGTGATTATCCCAAGTGTAACATACTACGAATTTCAGGGTAGGTATAATTCATATAAGATATTCTAGCTTATGTGTATGCCACAAATTCCAGGTCTTATGCCATTTTTATACTCTCATGGATCATACTATTTGATTATCTTACAATTAATTTGTTATGAACTTCCAATATTTATTCCATGACTCATGTATATGATATTTGTTATGTTGGGTATGATCTTCAAATGTTATTCTAATGTTTTCATACACTTATGATCATGTTATGCTCATGTATCTTCCAGGTTTAAATATACTGAGCATCTGAGCTAACCCTTACTTATGTTTCCATTCCAGAAGATATAAATAATAGTATTTAAGTAGTATTAATAAAGATGACGATCTTTATGGGAGATTTTGATGATATTTCACCAAATTAGAATAATGTTTTCCACATTTCCAAAGGCACTAAACTTTTATATTCCTCGATAATGTGTTTTAGTAATATGATGAATATTCATCTAAAAATTGTAATATTCTTGTTTAAAAATCCTGGGTTAGTATAGTTGGTATAAGAGAAACGTTTTACTCAAACATTGGAAACTATGATGAGAAACACTTAATATAATCCCTACAGATAAGTCCAGGTATAGTTTACAATCTTAGATTTCTCATAATGATCTTGAATAACCAAGGATTAAACCAATAATTTTATATATTGAAGGTAATTTTCCCTCATTATGTGGATCCTCCTACATGAATATAATTTCTCACACTATTATTTTTTGTTTTAGTTAATGGAATAAAATAGAATGAATTGAGCTAATATTTAATTTTATGGACAATTTTATGATAATAAATAAAATGGGACAATTGTAAGGCCCCAACCTTAAACATTAAATAAACTTGTATTAAGTTAATAATTAAAATTGGGGATATTTTCAGGTTTAGAGATTTAGATAATTAGGTCATAACCTAAAAAAAACAACTTGAATATTACAATTAGACACTTCTACTCACTATCCTTTTTTCATAAAAGAAAAACTCTTAAAAAAAGAAACATTTCAAGTTCCATGTTTTAGACAGCATGACTTTTGCTTGATCCCATCCTTGACCCTATTCATCTTTAAGTCCTATGAAAAACATTTAAAAACATGGGACGAGTATAAAAATCTCAATAAGGGATACATAAATAAGTAAAATTGTTAGTTTTTCAAAAACATATATAAACCATGAATACTTTGTCATGAAGTAATACTTTTCACCTTAAAGGAGTAACAAAAATCACATCACTGAATATAACATCATTTCTTACCCTTTTGTAAACAAAATATTACCATAAATCCCATAGAAAAAAATGTATATCAAATAAAGTTAAATTGGGAAATAAACACAATTAAATAGAATAACCATACGATTGACTTCCACACATATCACTAAATGGAATAGTCATACGACCGACTTCCATACCCAATTCATTGGAGATTATAATGTAACCTCCCATCCTTGGTTTTTCACGGAACCACCCGTCATTTGGTTTATCATGTAACCACCCATCATTGGTTTATCATGTAACCACCCGTTAAATGTACAAGTACCATTATATAATCATAAAACATATAATACTGAAAATATCAATATTTCACTAATAACATTTCATTTGAAATCACAAGAAATAATTTCAAGATATTTAAATACTAAATCCATTTAAAAAAACATTTTCAATATGAAAACACCCAAAAAGGGAATAAGTGATTTCTATTCCTTTTAATAACATTAAGGCTTATAGAGGAAGCAAGATAACGATTACGGTGGTGGAGAGGTTATTTTTTCTGTAAACATTAAAAACATTCAGTTTGTCATTTAGTAAAATGCTTCATAGATAAAATATTCCCTTTTAGTGGAAGTAAAACACAAAGGGGTTTGTTATACACTGTGTAAAATAAGGAGGTGTATATGATCAAAATATGTCTTAATGAAAGGATCTTGAGATGAAGTCCCTTACCTTGTGTCCGACTTGACTCGTTCGTTATTTAATATCATGAATAATAAACATAAGTTAATTTCTACTTGTTTCAAAACAATTTTCAGGTTTATTATTCAATTTATATCACTTATTACCATGTTAAAAAAATTACATAATTATTTAGGTTAATATGATTCGTTTTGTCACTATTGGGTACTTGAGTCGAAAATGATCTTGTTATAATTAAAAATTGTCAATGTGGTCAAAATTAAATTATATCCAAAATAGTATTCATGATTTAAATCTCATATATATCTAGTATATATGTATTTATAACTGTCCATAAAATTTGGAGATAAGAAATGAAATGCACCGTTCATGAAGACGTTAAGTCGTACGTACACATGAACACTGATTTCATTTATTTTTCATATTAAATAAATTGAAACAAAATGATGAATAGGTATATTAAAATCCAAGTATTAGATAATATGATATATATATTACATTCATTAATTAACTCCATCATTTATACGTTCCATGTATGTAATGAATGAGTTATATCACTTTGAGGGGGAGGTAGTCTGCACTTCCTTAAATGAAATTGTTGTATTTACACATCATGAAATTCATAATGGTATGTTTTAAATAAAAATTATTGAAGAATATAGACAATATAAACATAATATATATCACATATAAATACATTTATATCATAATTTCCACCATGAGAGGTGGTAGGATAAAATTGAACAATCATCATTTCGTGAGGCAGTAGTTCATCGTCCACAGAAACGGTATGTTCTAAATCCATTCGATGGATTTGTGTGTATGTGTAGTTCTAATTCTTATCATAAAAAATCCTAGTATATTGAGGATACTAGTTTTTTTATGTAATAAATTAATAATAATAGAATAGGGAGTGAAGAACTAGAATATTGGAAAGGAACTATAGAGAAGACACTACCTCATAAAACATGTAACACCCTTCGATTTGAGCCAAAAGGATTTCTTTAATTGAATTTTTCCTAAGGTAAGGATTCTAGGAGGAAGAGAGGGATGTTTGGAGATTATTGGATTAGAGGTTTTATGAGAAAAGGAGCTTGAGAGGTGTGAGTAAGGGGTTAGAGGTGGTGAACTTTTATAAGAGGGAGGGGGTACTTTAGGAATGTCTTGAATGATTATTTTATTATAAAAATAATTTTGATTTAAAGGGTCCCAAACTCATTTAATTTGAAACTAATATGAGTATTTATTTATTTACTCTCAACAAATCGGTTTTAGATCAGTTTTGGTTTTAAATTTAACTGTATCATTTATCTTTAACCCTTAGTTAACTAATTTAACTCTTACATTGTCTTCTTGTATATTCATACTATATGATTAATATAGTTACCATAATATTACAATAGAAACTCAAGTGGTTCATTAATGACATTTACAACATTATATAAGTCATTTTTATGAATATTATATTTTTAGTACTATTATATTATTTAATAAAATAGTATTTGTTTTAAAACCTCATTTATGTCATTTTTTATACTAATCATATCATGACTTTTTAAAAATCCATAAAAACTTTATTATATCTAAAAATCAAAATAAATAAAAATATAATAAGTCATAATCATCCCTAAAAATCGTGTATGGCATAAAAGTTTAAAAGTAAATTTATTTTAATATTTATAATATCATTTATTTAAATCATTCATTAATAAGGAAATCACTACATAATAATTGTTTCATAAATATATTTTTTTATCTGATTTATAAAAATTATAAATGAAATAAAATTATGTATTATATATTTTTATCTTTCTAATGAATATTTATATTAGAAAATATTACTAATATAACTCCATATAAAAATTGTTTACTAAAAGAAACATGTTTAGGTTATACTTTCCATAACTTTAAATTAAAAGTAATCAAATGTCATTTTCATACAAAAGTGTCTCCATGGGGTCCTAAAATTGACCCATGTATTCCCATGGTCATACATATATCATCCAATAGGGTTGGGAAATTTTTTAAGGTAATTTAATATTATAATAATTTTATTTTTTACCCTTATTACCAGATTTACCCTCTAACCATGGTAAATAAAATATTTACTGATGTTACTATTCACAATGTCAAAAAATATAAGTTACATATTTACACAATTTTTAACTCCTAATTCCAAATATGGAGTCCATTTTTTCAAATTCAAAACACAAAGGTTGTAGAAATTAATTTAAAATTAATTCCCTTTGTCAAAACCAAAAAATCATGTATTTAAGAAGTAAAAAACTACCAAAAGATTGACATGCGTTTATATCCAATATCAAAGTGAAATTACTTATAATGACCAAAATTAGATTAAATAATAAAAATATCATCCAATTACACTTTAAAACAAATTAAATTTATAATATTAGTATTTAAATAAATTAGATTAAAAGGCAGTTTTGAATTAAAATGCAGTATTTTTTCACTATTCATTAAAAAATGAACTTTAACAGAAAAATACCAAAATTTCATCCAAAGAAAATTTTGTTTTTAAACTTCTAAATTAGAAGTTTATTTTTCCAAATAAAACATATAAAGGTGTCAAGAAGTATATTTAAAAATGGTTCACCCTCATAAGGCGGTAAAATGACCCTTTATAAATACTAGAGTTTTTCATGCTTAAAATTAGATTCATTCTTATTTTAAGCCTCTAAAATCTATTGGTTAAATGTAAAAAAAATTAACAAACATGTGTAATCCATATTTAAAAATTCAGTTTATACTATTCATTCTCTTTATTTTAAGGTCTAGGCGTTAACTACCATTTAAAATAATAATAATATTATTATATTATGTTTCAGTATAACTCAATGTTGTGTGCAATTTATGATTTTTGAGAAGAACATTATCGCGTGTTGAGTACGATATCAAAAAAATAATCCTCTTTACCTTAAAATTAATATCTTATTCAGAAGTATTAATAGAAATAAAAAATTATTATTCTATAAATACCTGGGACATTACATCCTTCCCCCCTTTTGGAAATTGCGTTCTCACAATTTTAAAGTTGGGCTAAGAAACATCGTTGAAAGTCCCACATCAGAAAAAGAGTCAATAAAACTGTCACTTTAAAAGAAAGAAAGTAAAGTAAAAAAGGTCACCAGAGATAATTCACACTAGGATTCCATTGAGGAAAACATGGATATGGAAGAGAAACTAACCATCAAGTTCTGATTGAGAGTTATATAAAACACAATTAGGAGAAATTTAACCACCATAAAATCACAAACGTGGGATGGGATAAATGGTCTTTGATTTCATAGTAGTAAAAGTATACAATTAACATTTTTTTAATATACTTTTTATAAATTTTTGGAATTTATTTGTGATCTTGACTAAGAATATAAAAAATCATACTTACTTGTCATGTAGACTTTTATCCATTACTAAATTTCTACCACAAGATCATCTTTTCTCCAAACAATGAGTATTCAATATGACTTTGTGACATGAAAAGAGTTATAATCAACTTCCATAGAATCACATAATCCAAAAAATATAAACTATATATTTCCACTGACGTTAGATATTATCAAAAACCAAAATGGATAGTACAAGATCAGAAAATCCAAAAAAGGATAATCCTATATAAAAATAAATACAACTCTTAATCTCGAAAATTCAAAAAATCATACCAAAAGCTCAACAAAGACCATTCAATACACAATTTTCATTAAAATTATTCAAAATAATCCGAAACTAAGTTTGAAACCCAAAATTCAGAAGGATTTGATCGCATAGTTCTCCACAAAAATATTATCATTTATCTCCAAATAACATCAGATACTCTTAAAGTATCATACTGAAAATCAATTAGCCTAATCACATATTCTCTATGATAGGTTAATCATTTCCATAAATAACACAAATTTCTATATATACACAATAAAAACATAGATTTTTCCAAAATAAAATTACACCTTTACTCCTCTATTGAAATCCCAAAGTATTCTATTTTCCTTAGGCATATAGTGTTCTTAAAAGAGCAAACGTATTCCAAAATAACCTTTATCACTTAATCACCAAATCATTATATTATATTAATAATATCCACTTGATAAAATATAAGAACCCAAATCAACTTATTCCAGATTAGTAAAATCATTTAACTTAAAAGAGTAATTCATACTAACTAGGGACTTCACGTAAAACAGTGGTAGGCTATGTGACCTTGTCACCCTTCGTTAGTGGGTTCGATTCCCATGGACTTGCTGGATGCGATGGGTTTTCACCTATCCTGTGGGATTTCCTTTTTCTAAAACCATATCATTCTTATAAAATTACCAAAAATAAGATAATTTCCTCAATAAATAACCATAACGTATTTTATCCCCAAAGGTTATCTAATACCTTTCACTTTGCATTCCAAAAAGTAATAACCATTTATCACCTCAAAAAAAGATCATATGTACCCCTATAGTTATCCACTATGTTCACACAAGAAAAGATAATTCATTCTTGAATAACATTTTCACATATCAAACCTTAGGGTTTCACATACTAGAAAATTTCTCCCAATGTAATCCCATCATCAAAATAACCTTAATACTTTTAAGGATTTCATCATCCTAAAGTCTACCATAAATCTTGAATACCTTATATGTATACTTCTTACTCATTCAGCTTTATTCATGATCCATTGACCATTCTTTTCCAACTTATTCTCTAATATTCCTTTACTAAAAAAAATCAAGAATCATATCCTAAGATTCAATAATTTAAAAACATTAGATAAGAAATAATCCATACCTTTCATTAATTATTGTTAGTTTCCTCATCCTCAATTAGGTATTGGTAAACATATATTGGTACAATCATACTGATCCCATTCCCGAACCTTCTTTGTAGGACATCTATTGGTATAATAACCATGCACAACACATTTAAAACATTCAATTGATCCTTCGGAAGGAACTTATTTCCCTTTCCTGGAGTCAACTGAGTGCTCCTTTTTTCATGGTAGGTTATTGCTTTATGACCCTCATTACCACATCTATATAATATCCTCGTCCCTTTGAAGCATTTTCCTATGTGTTTCTTTCCACATCCTTGACACATAGGTTTTAATATAGTTAACTTTATGTTTATTACTTGAACTTTCATAGGGATGTCTTTCTCACATATATGATGCCTTATAAAAATCAGCAAGGTTTAGGTGGTCAATCATGACTCGAGATAGTGGGTTGAGAATAACCACAAGAGTTCTCATTGCAGTTCCCATTTCATTCAGTTTCTTATTCTGAAAATTGTCACAGTTTTCTGCACATACATTATTACTTTGGTTCCTCCTAGATCCAGCCATTTACTAAAACTAAAAAGGTCAGCGTGAATATATTAGTAAAATTATGACATAATATCTTATGAGGAGGGTAAATACTAAGATATACTTATTCATGTTATCTTAAACTCATTCAATTTATCTAAAATAACTATGCCTCATTCAAATATAATAACCATTATGGTTATGTCACTTATGATTAAATAATACCCTAAACACTAAAGTTATCTAAAATGACCTCTAATACCAACTGAAAGGCCCCAACCATAAACATTACATAATCTTGAATAAAGTTAATAATTCACATTGAAGATCCTTTTAGGTTTAGATATTTTGATATTTAGTTTATAACTTATACAAATAAACTTGAATATTATAAGTAGACACATCTACTCACTATCCATTTTTTTCATAAAACAAAAACTCTAAAAAAAGAAACATGTCTAGTTCCATGTTTTAAACTACATGAATTTTCCTTAATCTAGACCGTGACCCTATTCATCTTTAATCCCTATGAAAAATACTTCAAAACCTGGGATGAGCATAAAAATATTAGTAAGGGATACATAAAGATGAAAAACTATTAGCTTTTTAAGACAAAATTAAAACCATGAACACTTTATCATAAAGTAATAGTTTTAACCTTAAAGAAGTAGAAAAAACACTTCACTAAATATAATATCATTTCTTACTCTTCTTGTAACATAATGATTACTAGAATGTCTATAGAAAAGAAAGTATAGCATATAAAGGTAACATGGGACATAAACATACTTAAATGTAATAATCATAATGTCGACTTCCACATATACCACTAAATGGAATAGCCATACGACTGAATTACCTACCCAATGCATTGGAGATTATAATGTAACCACTCGTCCTTGGTTTATCATGGAACCATCTGTCATTTGGTTTATCATGTAACCACCCATCATTGGTTTATCACATTACCACCCATAAAATTTCCAAGTACCATTATGTAATCATATAACATATAATATTTCAAATATCAATATTTCACTAATAATATTTCATTTATAATCACAATAAATCATTTCAAGATATTGAAATAATAAATCGATTTTAAAAACTATTATGAAAATGAAAAACCCACAAAAGGTAATTAGGGGTTTCTTTTCCTTTTATACACATTAATGCTTATAGAGAAATCCAAATAACTATTACGATGACGGAGAAGTCATTGTTGCCGAAAACGTTAAAAACAATCCTTTTGTCATTAAGTAAAACACTTTGTAGATAAAATATTCCCTTTGAATGAAAGTAAAATTCAAAGAGGTTTATTATACATCATGTAAAATTAAGATGTGCATATTATCAAAATATGTCTCAATGAATGGATATTGAGATGAATTCCCTTACCTTGTGTCCAAATTGACTCGTTCGTTCATTAATTTCTTGAATAATAAACTTAAGTTAATTTCTAATTGTTTTATAACATTTTTTAGTTTTATTATTCCTTTTATATCACTTATTACCACATTATAAAAATTACATAATTATTTAAGTTAATATAAGTTGTATTGTCGATATTGGGTACTCGAGTCGAAAATGATCTTGTTATAATTACAAATTGTCCATGTTGTAAAAAGTAAATTATTAATAGTATTAATGATTTAAATATCATATATATCTAGTACATATGTATTTATAATAGTCCATAAAATTTGGAGATAATAAATGAAATGCACCGTTCATAGAGACGGTAAGCCGTACGTACACTTGAACACTATTTTTATTTATTTGTTATATTAAATAAATTAAAAATAAATGATACATAGGTATATTATAATAATTGTATAATATCATATGATATATATGTAACAAAAGTTAATTAACTCCATCTTTTATACATTCCATGTATGTAATGAATGATTCATATCACTTTGAGGGGGTGGTAGTCCGCATTTCCTAAAATGAAATTGTCGTATTTACACATCATGAAAAGCATAAAGGTATGTTGTAAATAAAAATTAACGAATAATAGAGACAATATGAAAATAATATATATCACGTATAAATATATTTCCATCGTAATGACCACCATGAGATGTAGTAAGAGATAATTGAACAATCATCATTTCGTGCGGCAGTAGTTCGCAATCCACAGAAACAGTATGTTCTAAATCTATTAGATGGAGGTGTGTACAAGTGTAGTTCAATTAATTATCATAAAAAAATCATAGTATATTAAGGATACTGGTGTTATTATGTAATCAAAGAATAATAATAGAATATGGAGTGAAGAAGTAGAATATTGTAAAGGAACTTTAGAGAAGACACAACCTCTTAAAATGGGTGACTCCCTTTGATTTGAACCAAAAGGCTTTATTTTATTTCCTTATGACTAAGGTAAAGATTATAGGAGGAATATAGGGATTCTGTAAGGTTATTGGATTAGATATTTGATGAGAAATGGGGCATTAGAGATGTGAGTAAGGGGTTAGAGTTGGTGGCCTTTTATAAGAGGGTGGAGGGGTACTTTAGAAATGTATTGAAAGATTATTTTATTATAAACTAAATTTTTGTTTAAAAAGTTCCATAACAATTTTAATTCAAATATATGATGATTATTTTTATAAATAATCTCAACTAATAGGTTTTAGGGCAGTTTTGGTTTCATATATAACCTTGTCATTTAGCTTTAACCCTTAGTTAACTAATTTAACTCTTACCATGTCTTCTTGTATATCCATACTATATGGTTAATATAGTTACCATAAAATTCCAATAGAACCTAAAGTGGTCCATTAATGACATTTACAACATTATCTAATTCATTTGGACGAATCTTATATTTTTAGTACTTTTATATCATTTAATAAAATAATCTTTGTTTTAAAACCTCATTTATGTAAATTTTTATACTAAAAATATCTGGACTTTTTAAAAATCCATAACAAATTGATTATTTGGAAAAAACATCATAAATTAAAATATACCAAGTAATAAGAATCCCTTAAATTTTTTAATGGCATAAAAGTTCAAAATAAATTTATTTTAATATTTATAATCTCATTTATTTAAATCTTTTACTAATAAGTTAATCACTACATCATCATTGTGTCATAAATATATTTATTAATTTGATGTCTAAAAATTATAAATAAAATGAAATGATGTTTTAAATTGTTTTAGATTTAAAATTAATATTTATTGTCTAAATTATAACTTATATAACCCAATATAAATTTTTTTTACTAAAAGATACATGTTTACGTTATATTTTCATTAACTTCAAATTCAATGTAATTAAATGACATTTTCATACACAACTGGATCCATGGGGTCCTAAAATAGACCTAAGGATTCCCATGGTCTGCAATATCTCATCAAATAGGGTTATCACATGTGTTAGCGTAATTTAATGTTATTATAATATTATTTTTACTCTTATTTATTGGATTTACCCTTTAACCACGGTAAATAAAATATTTACTAAAGTTTCTATTCATAATGTATAAAAATAAAAGAAACCTATTTAAAAAATTTGGACCTCCCAATTCCAAATATGGAATCCATTTTTCCAAATTCCAAACACATAATTTACAGAAATTAATTTAAAATTAATTATCGTTGTCAAAACCGAAAAGCGTATTTTTAAGAAGTAAAAACTACCAAAAGATTGGCATGCGTTTATGTTCAATTTCAATGTGAAATTACTTAAAATGACCAAAATTGGATTAAATGATAAAAATATAATCTAATTAAACATTAAAATATATTAAAATTATAATATTACTATATATATAAATTAGATTAAACGTTGGTTTTGAATTAAAATTCAGTATTTTTTACTATTCAGTAAAAAATGAACTATAGTAGAAAAATACCAAAATTTCATCCAAAGTAAAATTTTATGTTCTTATTCTAAAGAAGATTTTTATTTTTTTCAAATAAAACATATAAATGTGTCAAAAATTATATTTAAAAAGGGTTCTCCTTCAAAAGGAGATAAAAAAACTATTTAAAAATATTATATTTTTTCTTACTTAAAATCAGATTCATTCTTATTTTAAGACTCTAGAATTTATTGGATAAATGTAAAAAAAATTAACAAACATGTTTAATCCATATTTCAAAATTCAGTCGATACTATTCATTCACGTCATTCCAACGGTTAGGCATTAACTACCATTTAAAATAATAATAATATTATTGTATTATTTTTTAGTATAACTCAGTGTTGTGTGCAATGTAAGATTTTAGAGAAGGCCTTTGTTGCGTGTCGTGTATCCTATCATGAAAATAATCCCCTTTAACTTAAAATTAAAATCTTGTTCATAAGTATTAATAGAAATAAAAAATTATTATTCTTTAAATACCTGGGTCATTAAGACAATGACTAGAGTGAAGGATGTTGTGGTATTGCTGATCATAAATCTCATATTTTGATAAATAATCTCAACTTCAGTGAGATTCATATAATATTGAATAATATTAATATGAACTTTCGTGAATATCCATGTGGTTATGAACAAATAGAAAAGATTATTTGGATTCTTATATGTCAATAAAGTAGGAAGAAGAACTTGGAAGAATATTTCAAATGTAGGGGAAGATTCTATCTACCTAGAAAAGATGATTTGGATTCTTATATGTCAATAAAGTTAGAATAAGAACCCAGAATAATATTTCAAATAGAGCGGAAGATGTTATATACCAAGAAAAAAAGGCAATGGGTTCAAAAATTTCTAAGGAGTTCAATATATTTTGTGGGGGAACATGAGAATTATCCAACTCAATACCATGACATAAGGATTAATTTCTAGAAAAAGGGAGGACCTATTTCATTGAAATCATTAGAGTGAAGGGATTAATGTATTTCTTATTTGGATTAATGTATAATATTATTGATGAAATATTATTTTATTATGGAATAATGAAACATCTCAGGGTTGGTGGACTGTAGTTTTATTTTAAGGATTTTACAGAACATGTTTCATGGAATTGGTAACCATGAATAGTAATTGATGTGGTAAGATGATATTTTTTGGAAAACACATGATTAAGGTAAGGATAGCTCTTAATATGTTCTATATGTTGAGATAATTAAATAAATAGATGTTTGATTGTGATAAAATAAATGTGATAATATTCATGTCCATGGGACTGATAATAAGATAAGATGATAAGATGGTTTATGATATCATTGATTGAGTTTTGGAATTTTTGGATTTACGTTATGAAGAAAGTGTTAATTTTTAAAAGAATGCATATTTTCATTGAGGTTTAATTATAATTAATGTTATTATTATGTTTTTATAAAATTCATGATGAATTTTTTCACATGTTTGGTATGTGAAAATCAAAGGGTACAATATGATACTAATAAAATTTTATGAAATGTAGTGATATTAATTCAAAAATTTTAGTTATTAATCTTTCAGAATGGTCAAAAGGATAACCATCTATGTTGAACTTTGAATGAGGTTTTATATATTAATGTTTCTATTTATTCATATTAGATAACATGTGATATGCATTTTTTTATGAAAACTAGAGACAAAATTAATGACTTATCATCTCATTTTGGATGTTATGATACACTAGTTATTCAGTTATTTTTATTAGAGTAAGATATAAAGAGGCAATTGATTATGGAACAACTAATGGATCAAACCATGATTACAAAATGGAATGAAATCATGTAATTATATATTCTTGTAAAAATTATTGAACATTTGGAAAGGTATCGTGAAATAAAAAAATTAACGTAGTGACTTCATTTTTTATGAATCAAATGGTCCCTTAGGTCCACATAGTTCTATCATTTTGTGATGATTAACTTTATAATGACCATGTTCCCTATCTCTCTCCACCAGAACTTGATTGTTGAAATTTTGGTCCATGTCTATGTTTTCACTTCCCACTATTCCTAGTTATGTGGAAATTTTCACCTTTTAATTTACCTCTTTTTGTGGGGAAGTTTTATTGACCCTTTTCATGATGTGGGTTTCCCAAAAATAAATTCTCAAACATCCACCTTTGATCTTCATAGTGCAATTTCGAATTACGAGGATGATATTTCCTTTTAAAATTCATAATCGTATAGGAATGATAGCTTATCCATTGGAACTTCCACCAAATCAATCTCATGTTCATGATGTATTCCTTTTATCTCTTATGAGGAAGTACATACTGGATCCATCACATGTACAAATATCATAGGTCACCCCATTGTAGCAATATATTTCTTATGAAGAGAAACTGGTAAAATTATAAATCATAGATATAAAGTTCTAAGAAAATACCAGTCACCTGGTAAATGTTTTGTGGAAAAAATTATAGTAAAATAATTTATGTGGAAATTTTAGGATATTATTAGGTAGAGTGAACATCATTTTCATAAAGTATACTATCAAATTTTGAGTAAAAAAATACATTTTAAGGGTCGTAGAATGTAACACGTCATGGTTTTTATAAAATAGATTTGTTAATTTAAATATTTTGATTTCATTGAGTTCTTGCATTACACACAACACTGAGTTTATAAAAAACACAATTTTATTATAATATTTGTTTAAACATTAAAATTATAAGCATTAAATTATAATGGATAGTTTTAATAATATTAAATGAGTCACGAAATTATGGTTTACACATGTAAAACCCTTTTGCAATTAAAAGGAAATCATTTCTGAAAAACTATATAAATGTACACAACTATGTCTTATAACAATAAGATAAAAAAATAAAATTTATTGGATTATATTAATTAAATATGTATATGTGTGTGTGTGTGTTTTTATGTGACACTCAATAAATTTTTTAACATTCATAATATTTTTTTCTAGACATGATATAAAAATAAGTCAACTTTTATGCTTAAAAATGTTAGTTTTTAAAGTAGTTTTATCGCATTTTAAAAGATTCTTGATTTTTTTTAAAAAAATAAAACTTGTATAAATTATATTTTAAAAAAATTAACTTCTTCATTGAAATATGGATATAAAAAATTTACTTGGGTGAACTTTTTGTATTTTTCTGTGAAGTTTCATGTTTTGATGAATAATGAAAAAATGGAATTTTAAATTCTTTTTGTTGTATACATTATTTATATATTTAAATTAGGTTTTAAATTAGGTTTAAAGTATAATTAGTACAAATTTACATCAATTAATCCAATTTATATCATTGGAACTAATAAAACATTAAAACTGAATCTAAAAAAATATAAAACTTTTTGAATTTCTAAATTTAAAAACTCATTGTTTCATCTCGTCTTCAGGATTAGTTTTATATTAACTTATAAATATTCTATGAATTTAATTTTGAAAAACATATTCCATATATATAATTATAAGGTATAAATATAGTAAATAGTTCCATTTTATTTCTGTATAATATGAATACTAACTTTAGTAATTTTTACTACCACGGTTAAGGGTAAATCAGGGAATTAAGGTTATAAATAATATTTTAAATATTATAAAACTACCATAACACTAGCCCAAATGTTATTTGATAAATTTAATTATATCCTTAACAACTAAGTTTATAAATTTAATTTTTTTCAATGGACAATTATTCATGAAAATTACTTAAATATTACTAAACTAAAGAGAGTGTCAAGATGCCACACTCTTACTTTTAATAAGTACAATATTTTTAATATGAAATTAAATAAAAGATATTAATGACTATAAATATTATCCTGAAAGATAAAATGTTTATATACATCATAGAAATTTATTTTTAATTTTTGGGGAAGAAATTTTTATCATAAGTAATGATACAATGAAGATGTTGTAATTATTCAATTAATGAAAAACTCATTTTAAGTGATATTAAAACCGTTAAAAGGTATATAATTTGAATTAAATAAGGTAATTGACTAATTTTATAAGCGAATATGACATCTTATGGGTGTATTAAATAATTTTTTTCAAAAATTATCTAGTTTTATTTATTTTCTTGAAGTCAAAGTATTGAGTAGTGTCAAAATTGACACTAATGATATTTTATGAAAATAATAATTTATTAAATTATTTAGTAATAATAGAAAAACTCTATAAGAAAAAAGGGATGAGATATGGTCATAAATATCATTAAATTTTCTTTTATGTTTCTATTGATATTTTATATGTAACTATTACAACATATTAATATTAAAAAATTTTGTTACCATGGTTAAAATTAAAATAGGATAACAAAGGGTTAATCAAAATGATAAGTTATAAAATAACATAAAAACTTGTCCAAAATATAGTATTTTTTCAGATTAAAACCTAATATTTTCTTATGTTACAATAAATGGTCTTTTGGAGGTATTTTTATTTATTCTGAAATTTATTACAAGTTAATCTTTTGATAAGTTACAAGAGTGTCCCTTCCCTCCCTTATAAACAACCACCTATTATTCCCTTTTTTCACACATCAAAACCTATTTTGTTCCACAAAAACCTATACAAATATCCTTCTATATTTATTCAATCAATCATATAAGCATTCCTTTTTATATATATCCAACCAAAGAAGTAATTTAGTGAAAAAAAGAGATACCTGAAGAAGAGGCAACGTTCATCAAAAAACTTTTTGTTTTATTTATTCCATAAAACCCCTAAATTTTATATATTTACCATTTATATAATAACCTATGTATCATAAATATACTAATATGTTGTTATATTAAGGTTTAGACCTACAATTACACACACTTTAATCAAATGTGGTACACAATCATCATTCGTGTGTATGGAGGATTACCGCCTCCGGAACTGATGTCATTCATTCTTCCATAGAGACTTTTCATGCTTAAGAATAGGGATATAATTTATTTTTTATATGATATTTATTATTTACTTATTCTATTGGAATTATTACATAACACATACCTTTATTATTTCTATTTTTTGTAAATATGATGGTTTTGTTTGTGGAGGCGTGGACTACTACCTCCTCAAAGTGATGCGATTCTTCCACATATTATATGAAATGTATTAAGGTTGAGTTTATTGAAATTACATGATATATATAAAATAGTAATTATACTTAAATTATATAATACATATATACATATAAGTAATATACTTACATTATTTAAATATGACAAGAAAATAGAAACAACATTCATGTGTATGTATGACCTTCTGTCTCCATGAATGGTGTATTTCATTTTCTATTTATATCTTTAATAGATTATAATATATATATATATATATATAATATGATATTAATATCATTTTAATAATTATGGAGATTTATAAATCTTGTCATATGTTTGAGGACCCAAAATATAACAAATCAAAACACATGTGAAAAATAAAGTGGATATTAACAAAAACGTAAAATGAACAAGGAATTGTTAATATATGTGTAATAAAAGGAAATAAGTAAATCATATATGCTATGATATATTTGAAAATTTTTATATAAAATATTTTTAATAAATAATATTTATTATAAAGGAGGTTTTAATGAGTACGATTAGAGTCAATACATAAGGTAAGGGATTTTAGTCTCACTTTTATTTCTATGGGACACATGAATTATACACTACTTGTTTATTCTTTATGGTGTATATACATCCCATGAAGTTATTTAGTGAGTATTATACAGAATATTATTGTATTTTAATATCCATATAATTTTATTTCTTTCATAGGTCATACTATTCTATTGATTATAATGTTTTAAGGGTGAATTTCCCAATCTCATTGTTATTCAGGATTGTTTATACATAAGTCTTAGCTATGGAATATTTATCTTCATTTTCCATGTTTATTAAAATTGTTTTCAAAAATATGTTTATTATTATTCTATATTTTAAGGTCAATTTTACCCATATTTTAATATTTAATAAACTATATGAAATGAATATTTTTTTTTATGTTTTCTTAATGAGGTACTTTGTGACTTTTATAGAAAAGAAAATTAGATAAATGTTTTTTTAACTTATATGGAATAAATGAATTTTTCTGATATCATGGTTCCTTAATAACATTTATATTACCTTAAAATATTTTAATATTATTTTTTAATTAAATTTATTCTTTTAATATTTCATGAAATTTTAACAACAGAAAACCTATTCAAAGTTGAATGAATAATTTCCTCAAGATTTATTTTCAAGTGATCTCTCAAAATAAGTTCCATCTAAATCTAAATTCATTGATGTTACTTATTGTTTAATAGGGATATTTTTATAGGATAATATCCCTATTATTGCTATGATTGTTCTATTTTTATGATGTAATGATTTTTACGAAACCCTTTTATTTTCATGGTTTCTGATATGATGAATGATTTATGTTTTTAGCACACATATGTATGGTTTTCCTAATGTGATGGGTAGTAACTATATCACCCTATATTTAATTGGGTAATGATAAATTTTCAATGATATAAAAGGGAACATGGGAGGTCATCCTAGGCCCATGACAAGAGGGTACATGGGAGGCCATCTTAATCCCACCATAATAGGGTAGATAGGAGGTCATCCTAAGCCCCAAATATTAGGGTACACATGTGGTCATCCTAATCCCAAAACCGGAAGGTACACTGAAGGTAATACCAAGCCTGAGTTAGGTACACCATTGATTATACAAAATCATAAAATACAATGAATATCTTGGTTGGTATCATTAATATAAGATATTCAAAGATTATGTATATGCCACAAATTTTATATCTTATTCCATTATTATACTCTCTTGGATTGTGTGATTTGATTATCTTATGATTCATGTATTATTAACTACCAATAAGGTTTCCATGAATCGTTTATATGATCTTTGATATAAAGGGTATGATCTCCAAATATTATACTAATTTTCTTAATAACCTTATTCTCCTGATATGCTTACATATCTTCTATGTTTACCCTTAGTGTGCATAGGAGCTCTCCCTTTCTTATGTTTCTATTAATCAAGTTATAAAGAAATTTGTTTATGTTGGATTAATTAAGGGGAATATATTTATGGGAGATTTGTAGAATCATTCACCAAATTAGAAGAATTTTTTCTATGTTTCCAAACGAAATAAACTATTATGGTACTCAAGAATATGGTTTTGTAATGTAATAAATATTCATCTAAAAAGATTTAGTATCCATGTTTGAAAATCCTAGTTCATTATAACATCATGATTTTATTTTAACATTATTAAAAAGAAAATTAGGTGATATTTGGAAATAATTTATGTCTCACTAAGGGAATGAATTATGGAACCATTTTCATGAATGAATATCAAATAATCATTAAAATTAAAAATATTAAAAAGATTTTATTCATGATTATGATGGTGTAAAATACAAATTTTGATATGAAACACGGTTATTTTAGTAAAAAAAAATGTATAATCTAATCACATAGGAATATTTATGGAATATACCAAAAATTTATCATGATATACACAACACTTTCAACACATGATACAAAATAAAAATGACGAACAAGAGTCAGATAGTGGTGGAGGAAAAACCCCAAAAACCTTTTGGGTTTATTCATTCAGATATGTGTGGTATGATAAGTCATAAGTAAACTAATAGTGATAATTATTTCATGTATTTAATTAATTATTTCACTCATATGTTCTCCATATATTCTATTTCAATTCAATTAGAAACTCTTGATATGTTTAAGAATAATAAAAGTCATGATAAAAATCCAAAGGGATGTTCTATCAAAAAACATCTATAAAATATTATATATGAACAAAAAAAGGAATAGTTTCAAGAATATATTCGGAGGGATTGAATAAAATAAAAAAAATTATCCACACAATATATACAAAATTTATTTTTGTAATGGAAGAGATATATTTTAATGAACATATGAATAACCAGGTTGTCCAATATGGACACATCAAAGTACTTTTGGGGGAATACTAATAGAGTGCATGTCTAAATTATCAATATATGATTTTTGACTAAATAATTTGAATATTATGGATACTATTTGGTTTATAAAGAAGATAATATAGAAGAATATAAGAGCAATTAGTTTCCCATATTAAACCATGATCAAAGGTAAGCATTTGGAAAAGTTTGTTGAAATGACTGTTGAGGGGTTATTTTTTTGTTATATTATTTGGGGAAGATGAAACATATTTTATAAAAATAATATGAGAAATTTATTTTATATCATTGATGTGGTTTAATTGTAAAACAAAAAAAATTCAAACATTATGGACTATTGATGATGGTATTGATGAATCCCTTCAATATGATGTTGGATATCATGGAAAAACATAAATAGTGAAAAATATTTTAAATTTCTCACATTGATTATGATATTTTCTATTATTATTCTTACATAGTAAATTTTTGAAATATTTTTTAATTTCTTAAAAAACATGATGAGTATAAAATCATCCTTTTCAATAATAACAACGATATTCATAGATTGAAAATATTGAAAATTTCCAATTGTATAAGATTAAATTCAAAAGTTGAACTGAAGATCATTGAATTTCAATTGTGAAATGAATGTTTAATTATATAAATGGGAGAGGAAATGAATCAAATTTAAATAATGAAACATGATAATTGGCGTCACATCCTGAGTATAAGAATTAAATTTGGATTGAATAGTTTTTTTTGAATTAACTCAAGAGAATAATACATTTGATTTGAATACTAATTATCTATTTTTCATGTGATATTATTAAAATTATATTATATGTAATGAGAAGTATTTTAACCATTTTTCATAGATTGAATCAATTATAATTTTTCTATGATATGTTCTCAAATGGATTAAAATGTTTTCTCGAATCTCATAATGTTGGAATTCATAATTGGTGATCATATAGGAGGAATTCATTGGACAAAAAAATGTTTTATAATTAATGTTGAATGTTATCAATCATGAAAACTAAATAAATCAATTTATGGGATTACAAAAGTTCCTTGAATATGGAACAATTATTTGAAAAATAGCATAATGACCATGAGTATTATGAAAGGAAAGAGGTTTTATATTCTCTATGTCAAGGGAGATGAAATAAACTCACTCATATTTATGGTCTATATCAATGACATTATTTTTTAAATAAAAAATTAATATACACCTGAGGAAATTATGAACCAAATGAATAAACTTGTTAAGATTCTAATTATTAGTGATATTACATTAATCTTAGGATTGTAAGTAAAAAATATAGTAGGTTATGCCTTTATCTCACATTAAATATATTCTTGTAATTTATTGATGAATTTTGTCACCAAAAAATCTAGTGTCCCCATTACTCATATAATAACTGAGACCATTTTTCTACTATTTATGAATGATGTAGTGTGGTTTAAATTTAGTTATCATGGATTATTATTGGTTTAATCTAGTTTTTTTATATACTATATAAATTAAATTTTATGATTTGTGAACAATTTCAAATATCCCAAAGGTATCACATATTATAGTTGTGAAACAGATCATACAATACCTCAAAGAAACTATTGGTTTTAGTGTAATTATTGAAAAGTATTTATCATTTCTTCTTTATATTTCTTTTAATATATATTGGGCATAAATTTTATAAATAAAAAACAAACTACTATAATTTTATTCTTAATTGGATTAAGGTTCATTTATTAGACCTCCAAAATGAAAAATATGTTCACTCATAACCCAATAGAAGTTTAAAATGTTGAATAATACCAAGGTAAAACGCCAATGATGTGAATAATGTTATATTTTAATGTCACTAATGGTGATATTTCAAACTAATTAGTGATTATTTCTAATAATCAATGTTTAATAATGGTATTAATGAATCTAGTGCAACATTGAAGTTTGAATCTTAATGATTCCTTATAACACATTATCAAGGATAAGGTTCGATGTGTATATATTTCAGCTATGTATATTTTAAAAAAGATTATGGTCAAAGATAACATGAAAATGTCCTTAATAAAGGATTATTTAAAGTAATTAAGTTTTTTTTTGGAGAGTCGATTATCTAACAAATTCCCTTTAAGTTTTATATTTTATTTTCGTTTGTTCATTACTCTAAGTTTAACAAAAAATGTGTTAAATACCCATGAGATAATATCTCAAAGTGGTAGAGAATACGTTTAGTTTTTTAGTCAATTATGATGGGGAGAAGAGAAGATATGTTTCCTTATAGGGGATACCCAAGCTGTTAGTAGATGAATATTTTAGAATCACCAATTTTCTGAATCTTATAAAGTAAAAAAAGAAAAGGGGGGATACTGAAGATCACATTGGGGGAGTTTTAATAGACCTCATGAAGTAAATCTATATAGGGGAAGCAATGAGATGATATTAAATGAGACATGGTAAATGCATCACTGATAGTACAACAATGTTTTGATTTTGTCTATAAACACCATTCTATCCTATTATGTGGAATTTATATTACAATCATATTTGTATAATTCTATGACTTATTTCATGAGGCAATTAGTTCTTGAATCATGGAGGTTTCATAATGTCACATTAATAGAAACACAATCATAGATGATTAAGGGTCATTTTAGAGATTATGAATATGAGTGGGAATATAAAAATAATGATCCAAAATTGTAAATTCCATAGTGACCAATTGAGATAGGTGTGGTATATGGTCCAAAACAGTTTTTAATTGATTATAGGGTAAACAATAATATCAAGGGTGATGTACTTATGGTGATCTAGTGGTAGATAATATAGATGTCCATAAATAGAATTTACAAAAACCCTTATTCCATTATCTAATATTAAAATGACCATAGTCATGATAGTTTCGAGATCCATCATTGATAATTGAGGATTGATATGGGGAGGGACCATGAAGAATTAACTTTGAAATGGGAAAATTAAATCCCATTTTGTTATGTAATTCCATTATAATAAAATATTTTAATTACAATGATAATATGATATAGATGTTTCTATCTAAATGTGAGGAAGTATGTGTCAATGTTGAAATAGGAAAATGTTTTTGTGAGTATGGATATGGATCACATGGATTTTAGTAAAAAACAAATAATTTTAATGACCATATTTTTTATGAATTTAATGTTCCTTTTTTAATGGTGATTCCCCTATGTTGTGGACTTAGTAATAAAGAAAAATATTTTAGAGTGAATGAACATGTGGAAAATGTTATATTGGAGAAGATGTAACCATTGAGAGTATATCTAGATAATATATCTTCACCACAACTTGGAGAATACCTATAGGCCATAGTATTGGTCTAGCTATAAATAAAAAATGACTTTTCCTTTTCTAAGTTTAAATAAAATATCATAAAACTCTAGGATTACCAGACACCGATTTCAGGGAAATTTTTTCGAGGAATAAGGCGATGAATAGGCATTCAGATGTGATTAAAATTATATAGAAACATGATGTCAAAAAACAAATATTTATCAACTTTTTGGTGCTTGTATTTATTTCATTCACTTTAAGTTTAGGACTTTATTCTAGCTTCATTACTTGGCCTTGGTGATTATAAAATAAGAACATGGGTAGTAAGATCACAAAAAATATACACCAATAATTGGACAACTAAAATTAAGGGTGTGTAAAATTTGTAAAACCTGTTATTGATTATGACAATTCTATATCTCTCATAATCAAAAACAATTAGTTGAGATTAAATATAAATAAATTACAATCTTAAATATTTTCCAAATGTTGGTGTTTTGGTAAACATAGATTCATCAATCTGTTAATGGTTTTTTACCCTCTCCTATGTTAATCATAAACTTCAATTAAATTTCAAATAATAAGAGATATCGGTTTTATATGATATGATTGATGTTCTAATTAATTTAAGGAATCGAAGTAAATTTTCACTTTTGTGACTATTTATTTCATACACATGTTAAGAAATATGTGGACTAATCTGATACAATCTTATTAGGATTATGATTAATGATTATATATATAGGTATTCTTGTAATATATTTGTATGATGTTTATTATGTTTACTAACCATCATAGGTTGATGTATATTTTCATCTTGTGATATTTTAATGTTAGTTAAAGGATATGGGTTGAATATCCCAACTCTTTCTATATTGAGATAATATATTATCTTTGGAATGGTAATGTCACTATTGATGTTGAGACCATGAACTCAACTATTATTATGTTCCATGAAATCAAAAGTTACATGGTAGTTATTTTATAACTTCACAGAGTTATGTATGGATGTATTTTATGAGTAGGTTTATATAGTTTCGGTACCCTTGATTATCTCTATGACATTGATAGAGTTACTACATGAATTCCATGAATTATACTCTATATTCTATGTTCTTTTATATAATATATTATGGGTAGAAGTTTCCTTGATGAACACTAAATGTTGATTCAGTTTTATATAAACATAGATTATTTACAGTTCCATAAGGTATGAAGTATGAGATGATATGGGATTTTTGAATTTCATAATAGATTATCTGAGCACACTATATGTAACACCATGAGATTTTATGATATATTTCTCATCAAAAAAATATATTCTCTTCGATAGATTTCAATACATGAACCCCAAGAATAAATAAATAATATTATAAAATATTATTATTAGAAAGTTTTTAAGGTGTAATAATTAATGGGAATAATTTCTAACAAAAACATATAAAAGTTTTAGATTAAGAAAATATATTTTTTCATAAATTCATTATATGATTTAAATATACATTTTTAATCAATAATTATTTCTCTTTATTTTTGTTAATAAATAATATATTTAATTTATAAAACATTTATAATTTTTTTAATAAAGAATTGTTTTTAATAAATCAACATGTCATAATCATCTAAGAGTGATCTGTTTATAATTTTCTGAAAATGTTGATTTTTCAATGAATATTAAAAAATATTACTGTATTAATTTAAATAATGTACAATTTCTCATTTAATTTTAAAAAAAATTTAAAGTTAAATTAGTTAATTTATTTTATGAATAATCTTATAAACTCAATTTTAGTTAATTTTATGTTTGATATTGCATTAAAAACATTTATAATTTTGCAATTGTTTTTAGAAAACTACTTTTCATTTTTTTGTAGGTTCAATATTAAATTAATGTATTCCAATTAAGTGAATAGAATCGTGAAAAATTAACACCATATTTTTAATAAATAGGATAAAATTTTTCAAATAGAACCATTTAATTTTTTTTATTATGAATAATAACGTTGGTAAATATTTTTCACTCTGATAAGGGTAAACATGTAAAATATGGTTAAAGATTCTAGAAAGGGCTTTCAAAATTCTATAAAACACTCCATTATCATATTTTATGAGTGTATTTCATACATTTCTATCCGTGTATCAAATATATGGATACTTGGGGCCTTTTTTCTTTTATTATGACCATTATATTATTTTTAGAAAATAATAAATCCAAAATGTCACTTTATTAATTTCAATATCTCTAAAACTTATACCAAAGGATAAGAAGAAGAAAAGTTTGGTTATAAATATTTATACGATAGATAAAAAAAATTACCATGGTAATTTATTTATAATTTTTATTGATTGAAAAATTACCTTAAATAATTACACAATAATAACCCAATATTAATCCAATTAATATAAATATAAAATAAATGATATTAAAAATATTAAAAGAAATAAAATTTTGATAAATGAATAAATACCATGATTGTTTATATATATATAATATAATTTGGATTTATTTATGTTTTATATTTTAATTCAAATACTATATTGAGGACTTTAATGCCAAGGTAAATGAATAGTTAAAAAATGAGATAAAAGAAATTTTTATAGTAAAAAATATTCTACAAAGTTATTTAAAGGTAATAAAAACATTTTTTATGAATTTTACTAGAATATTCTTGAAAATATATAACATGGAAAATTTATGTTCCAATTTATATTATATAGTAACATTCTTGGCCCTCAAATAGTAGAAAATATTCATAGTGTAGTTATTATCAAAAATATTAATAGTGGCTATGGGTAAGATATGAAGGTACAAAAAACACTTAAACATTTCTAAATTCTCTTTTATTATATTATTGTTTCTTATTATCATCATATATTTAAAATATTTCAATTTTAAATCACCATATTATAATAAAAAATTTATATTACATTAATAATTTATGTAATTCCAAGAGCTTCCCACCCCTCACTTATAGAAGTGAACCAATTATCCTATATTTCTCATACCATTTAAGAATCATAGATCATCACAAACCTACAATAATACCTTTTTATATTTATTAAAAAAATAACTGATCTTATGATCTTTCTAAAATACTATCCGTTCAAGGATTATGGTGTAAACGAAACGAGGTTTCTAAATAAAGATGTGTAACCCTTAACCCATCATTTAAATTGTATTTATTTTATAAATCCTATAAATAACTTGTATCCACTATAAATTAATGAATTTATTTTATTCAATATTATTAATTATTATTATAATTATTTATGAACCTTTATACTAATTCTTTCATCCTATAGAAAATAAAAACATCTCTTGTGTGTATATACGACTTACCATATCCACGCAGCAGTGTATTTTTTTTCATCAACACTTTACATGAATGGTTATAATATTATATTTTATAAATATATATTTTATTTGTGATAATATTAGGATTCTTTAAATGTGATTTTTTTTTATTCTTTCATTGATCCATAAAAATTCAATTAGAATTCATGTGTACATACGACCTACAGTCTCCATGAACGGTGTAATTCATTTTTATATATACATTTTATAGATGAATATATATATATATGATTAATATATATTATTTTTATATCATGATTAACATTATCAATTTGATGTAATGATGATAAAACTACAATGACCAAAACTGAAGTACCAAAACATCCATGAAAAATGAAACAATTAACACTTAGAAAAGACAATTTTGATAATGTATTACAGATAAATAGGTGTTAGAATGTTATAAGTGGATACTTGTAAGTATTTATATGACTCTGGTGTAGAATTTTAATAAAGTAAAATATATTATATTTTATTTTAAAACACATTCTATGCAATTCAAACTTAGGGAAATTGTTTATTTCCCAATCTCATCATTTTTTTTGAGATTGTTTATGTTTAAGTCTCTATTAGAGGAATTTTTTTGAAACATTCATTGAGGCCCAACTACATGTTTTTATATGAATGTGTGCACTATATTTTATATTTTATTACATTGCTATTTTTCAAAGGTGGGTATCTTTCATCCCTTTATTGGTGATGTCCTCTCCTTGATCAAAAGTGGATGATGGGATGTCAGTTCCTCCTTCCATTGATTCCTCCTTGGATCTCATCCACTAGTATAAGGCTCCCTCATTGATTAAATTCATATTCATGGAACTCATATATTATGGAATATCTTTTTTGATTCAATTTAATTACACTACTTCTATCCTGACATATTGTGGTTTTTTGGATAGGGTAGCAACCTTCGGTTAGAAGAGTACTCACATTTGGCATCACTGGGCATGTTTGGGAATTGGCCGCATTGGTCACATGTATTCTTCCTCTTGGGAGGGAATCTAATATGAGGAATATTATAGTGTTGAACCCAATTAATCCCAAATCTACCATGAGGTAACAACTCTACGGGAAAAAATATTCCATGGATTTCTACCAAAGGCATCCAATAATTATTCATAAGGTATATATTTTGAATTTGGTCACAAGTTCTACATCCTTCAATGTTACAACAGAATGTCTGGTTAAGAAGGATTGGGTTAAGAGTTTAACATATTTTTGAGGTGGGAATTTGGTTAATGACATGTGAGGTTTGGTTTTACAGATAAGTACACTTAGTGAGGGTGGATCTGGGTGGTGCTTCACTAGGAGGGATGATATCACACCTAGGTTGATGGACCAGAGAACCCATTGATGGGGGTTTGGAATTTTCATTTGGATTCTACTTGTAGAAGGTCATGGATGATGAATCAGAAAAACACTCGAGGTGGATTCAGGAGATGTGTCCCTAGGACTGAATATGCCACACTTTGAGGCTGATGGGCCAGAGAACCCATTGAGGTTTATTTGGAATATTGATCTAGATTCGCTTTGAAGATGATCAGGGATGATGGATTAGAATTCCCCTGAAGAAGATCTCGGAGGTGTGTCCTAAGGAGGGAAGATGTAAAAACAAAAATTTTACTAATGGTCAAGTTACCATTTGAGTATTTCCTAAAAGGTTGATTAGAACGCCCCTTGAGGTAGATTATGGATGGATGGATCTGAATGCCACTTGAGGAAGATCCAAAAGAGTGATCAAAATGTCTCTTGAGGTGGATCAGGAAGGTTTTTCCCTAGGAGGAAACACCAAAGTTTACCATTGGTCAGGACTTCCCTTATGGTTGACTCAAAATGTTGACCAAAAGTCCCCTTTAGGTGGATCAGTGTGATTCATACCTATGAGTGAGGAACTAAGTTTACCATTAGTTAGGATTGAACCTTAGGGTGGCATCCAACATATCCTCTTTAGAAGATAGGGATCAAAACTCACAACGTTCTATGCCACAGTTTAAGGTTGTGTGGTAGTACCAATCCGCGAAGATTAAAATCATGTTATAGGGATGCTCATTCCATTAAAAGAGTGGTGATTATGTATGGTGTGGTGATTACGAATAGAAGATTCCGTTCATAAGAGGATTGATATTGACTGGGATGGTGTGGGGTGTATACATTTTTATTGAAGTAAGATCTAATTCTTTATTTGTATTTAATGTGATATATTTTTGATAGGAGGTGTGGTGTTCATACCATGCCACTCATACATGGATCATCCTATTATTTCACGCATGGTTATACTATAGTTTAACATCATGTTTGGAGGATGTTGTTGTGTAGTTTAACATTGCATGACTATGACATAGAATTAGGAAGTTCTATTTAATGTATCTAGGAAGTGGGGGGATCACTCATTAATATTTGGGTTTATGATACCACCACTCATTTACATTTTAGAGGGTAATGATTTTGAAACTTCCAGGGTATAATGATAGAAGTACTACTACAAAAATGGACTTTATCAGCGCTCAAAACGGGCTTTATCAGTGCTAAAAAGCATTGTAATGCTTTGTGATGATAGTGGGGTCCCCTTTATCAACGCTCAATAAGAAATGATAAAGGTGTACTTTATCTTTGCTCAAAATCACTGATAAAGGAAACCTTTATCAGTGATAAAAACACACTGATAATGGGAGACATTAACATCGCTAAAAAGGCACTGATAAAGTAAACCTTTATCAGTGCTAAAAAAGAATTGATAAATCTATTTTTATCATTGATCTTTTAGCACTGATAAACTGATCCTTTATCATCTCTTTCTTAGCACTGATAAATTCCATGTCTACTACAACAAAAAATTCTGCAGTAGCACACCCAATCAACAGCTGTAAAAAATTCAGCATCTCAACAAGTAAGTAACCCCATACAAAACTAACACATACATCATAAGGTAATTACACCAAGTATACCCATACACCATTAACAAATAATTCATATGTTAATTAAATACATAAAGAATTCCATTCAGAATTCATGGGGTTGGGGGTTGTTCAGGTGTTTGGGGTGGCTGTCCAAGGGGGGTTGGGGGTGTCCGGGGGGATGGGGGTGTTCGGGGGATGGGGGTGTCCAGGGGGGCTGGGGGGTCCAGGAGGTTGGGGGTGTCCAAGGAGGGTGGGGTGTCTAAGGGGTGGGATGTTCTAGGTGGTGGGGTTGTGTCTAGAAGGGGGGTGTCTAGGTGGGGGGGGGGCTGTCCATGGGGGTGTCCAGGGGGGGTGGGCTGGTGTCCAGGGTGTCGGGGGGGGGGGGGGGTCTTTACAAGGGGTGGGGGTGTTCGGGGGGTGCGGGTGGTCCAGGGGTTGGGGGGCTGTCCAAGGGGGGTTTGTGGTGTCCAAGAGGGTGGGATGGGGATTTCTATGGGGATAGGTGTGTCCATGGGGGTGGGGGTGTCCAGGGAAGGTGGGGGTGGTCCAGGAGGTTGGGGGCTGTCCAAGGGGGGTGGGTGGTGTCCATGGGGGGGGGTCTAGGTGGGGGGGGGGGCTGTCTATGGGGTGTACTGGGGGTGGGCTGCTGTCCAGGGTGTCAGGGGGGGTGACTTTCCAGGGGGTGGGGTTTGGGGGGTGGGGGTGGTCCAGGGGGCTGGTGGGGCTATCAAAGGGGGGTGGGGTGGTCTCTAGGACAGTTGGATGGGGGTGACTGGGGGGATAAGGATGTCTAGGGGCGGGGGTGTCTAGGGGGTGGGGGGAATTCCAGGATGTTGGGGGATATCCAGGTGGTGGGGTGGTATCCAAGGAGTGGGGCGTCTAGGTGGGGGGTATCTATGGGGTGTTTAGGGTGTCAGGGGGGGGCTTTCCAGGGGTAGGGGTTTCCGGGGGTGGGGCGGTCCAGGGGGTTGGTGGGGTATTCCAAGGGGGGTGGGTGGTGTCCGGTAGGGTGGGGGTGTCCTTCCATGGATGGAGAGGTGTACAAGGGGTGTGGGTGTCTAGGTGGTGGGGTAGTGTCTAGGAGGGGTGGGGGTGCAGTCAAGGGGGTGGTGTTTGTCCAGGGGTGGGGGTGTCCGTGGGGGATGTCTGCGGTGGGGGGGGGGGTGTCCATGGGCTTTTCCATTGGGAGGGGGTGTCCAGGGGGTTGAGGGGGATTTTTCAAGGGGTGGGGGTGTCCAGAGGGGTGGGGGTTTCCAGGGGTGGGGTGTCCAGAGGGGTCGGGGTGTTTAGAGGGGTGGGGGTGTCCAGGGGGGTTGGGGCAGTCCAGGGGTTGGTGGGGCTGTCCAAGGGGGGTGGGGTGGTGTCTAGGAGGTGGGGTGTCTAGGGGTTGGGAGGCCACATCATTCCTTAGATTGAGATGGGGTTGACTTTTACACATCACAAAGGACCCATGTATTGTTCTATTAAAGTATCAACACAATCTGACAGCGTTTGGTCAGATTTGTGTATGTCAGTTGTTGTTTTCACTTAAAATTCGGTCCATTTTAAACAAAAGAGAGACCCTTTGAGTGATACCGGCCACACTGTGCCTCAAATTGAGGCGGGGTTGACATGTACCCATCAATAAGGACCCATGGATAGTTCTAATAAATAATCAACATAATCAAAATGCGTTTGGTCGGATTTCCGTAGGTCATTTGTTGTTCTCACTTAAAATTGTGTCCATTTAAAAAAAAGACAGACACTTTGAGTTATACCGGCCACACCATGCCTCGGATTGAGGTGGGGTTTACTCTTACACATCCCCAACACAAAAATTTATAGTTATCCTAAATGATCAACAAAATATTAATGCGTTTGGTCATATTTTCATACGTCTGTTTTTGTTTTCAATTAAAATTCTATTCATTTTAAACAAAAGAGAGACCATTTGTGTGATATCTGCCAAAATGTTCCTTATATTGAGTCAGGGTTGACTCGTTCATGTCACAAATATCCCATGGATCATTATCCTAAAGGATCAACATAATATGAATACGTTTGGTTAGATTTGCGTACGTTAATTTTTGTTTTCACTTAAAATTCTGTCCATTTTAAACAAAAGAGAGACCCTTTGATTGATACCAGCCACACTGTGCCTCAAATTGAGGCCAGTTTGACTCTTACACATCAAAAAGGACCCATGGATCGTTCTATTAAAGGATAAACACAATCCTAAAGCGTTTGGTTGGATTTTTGTAGGTCAATTGATGTTTTCACTTAAAATTGTGTCCATTTTAAACAAAAGATAGACACTTTGTGTGATTCCATCCACACTGTACCTCGAATTGTGGAAGGGTTGACTCTTACACGTCAAAAAGGACCCATGGATCATTCTTCTAAAGGATCAACACAATCCGAATGCGTTTGGTCATATTTTCATACGTCATTTGTTGTTTTCACTAAAAATTGTGTCCATTTTAAACAAAAGACATACACTTTGAGTGATACCAGCCGCATTGTGCCTCATATTGAGGTGGGGTTGACTCATACACATTAGAAAGGACCCATAAAAAGTTCTACTACAGGATAAACACAATAAGAATTCTTTGGGTTGGATTTTCATATGTCAGTTGTTGTTTTCACTTAAAATTGTGTCCATTTTAAACAAAAGACAGACACTTTGAGTGATACCGGCCATACTATGCCTTGGATTGAGGCGGGTTTGACTAATACATGTCAAAAAGGACCCATGGATATTTCTACTAAATTATCAACAGAATATTAATGTGTTTGGTCAGATTTTCATACGTCAGTTGTTGTTTTCACTTAAAATTATGTCCATTTCAAACAAAAGAGAGACCCTTCGAGTGATACCAACCACACCGTGCCTCAGATTGAGGCGAGGTTGACTATTACATTTCAAAAAGGACCAATGGATTGTTTTATTAAATTATCAACACAATCTGAAAGCGTTTGGTCATATTTTCGTAGGTCAGTTGTTGTTTTCACTTAAAATTGTGTCCATTTTAAACAAAAGACAGACACTTTGAGTGAAACAGGCCACACCGTGCCTCGGATTGAGGTGGGGTTGACTCATACATGTCCCCAAAAAACCCATGGATCGTTTTCCTAATGTATCAACACAATCTGAATTCGTTTGGTCAGATTTGTGTATGTTAATTGTTGTTTTCACTAAAAATCATGTCCATTTTTAAAAAAAGAGAGACCCTTTGAGTTATACCAGCCACACCGTGCCTTTTATTGAGGTGGGGATGACTCGTATACATCACAAAGGACCCATGGATAATTATAATAAATTATAAACACAATCCAAATGTGTTTGGTTGGATTTGCATATGTCAGTTGTTGTTTTCATTTAAAATAATATCCATTTTAAACAAAAGGCAGACCCTTTGAGTGATACCAGCCACAACGTGCCACGGATTGAGGCAGGGTTGACTATTACATTCTACAAAGGACCCATGGATCATTATCTTAATGGATCAATACATTCCAAATGCATTTGGTTGGATTTTCATAGGTCAGTTGTTGTGTTCCCGTAAAATTTTGTCCATTTTAAACAAAGGACATACACTTTGAGTGATACTGGCCACACTATGCCTCTAGATGAGGTGGGATTGACTCGTACACATCACAAAGGACCCATGGATCTTTATCCTAAATGATCAACTCAATCTGAATGAGTTTGGTCTGATTTGTGTACGTCAGTTGTTGTTTTCACATACAATTATGTCCATTTTAAACAAAAGAGAGACACTTTGAGTGATACCAGCCACACCGTGACTCAGATTAAGGTGGGGTTGACTCTTACACATTAAAAAGGACCCATTTATCATTCTTTTAATGGATCAATATAATCCGAATGCGTTTGGTTGGATTTCCGTAGGTCAATTGTTGTTTTCACTAAAAATTATGTCCATTTTGAACAAAAGACATACACTATGAGTGATACCGGCCGCACCGTGCCTCATATTGAGGCGGGGTTGACTCAAACACATCACAAATGACCCATGGATCATTATACTAAAGGACCAACATAATCTGAATTTGTTTGGTCAGATTTGCATATATCAATTGTTGTTTTCACTTAAAATTCTGTCCATTTTAAACAAAAGACAGACACTTTGAGTGATATCAGCCACAACTTGCCTCAGATTCAGTCAGAGTTGACTCGTACACATCACCAATGCACCCATGGATCTTTCTCTTAAAGTATCAACACAATATGAATGAATTTTGTCAGATTTGTGTATTCCAGTTGTTGTTTTCACTTAAAATTCTGTCCTTTTTAAACAAAAGAGAGACCATTTGAGTGATACTGGCCACACCATGCCTTTTATTGAGGTGGGGTTGACTCATAAACATCGAAAAGGACCCATGGATCATTATCTTAATGTATCAACACAATCTTAATGCATTTGATCATATTTTCATAGGTTAGTTGTTGTTTTCACTTAAAATTCTGTCCATTTTAATTAAAAGATAGGAACATTGAGTGATACCGGACATACCATGCCTCAGATTGAGGCGGGGTTGACTTGTACACATCTCCAACGCACCCATGGATCCTTCTCCTAAAGTATCAACACAATATGAATGCATTTGGTTAGATTTACATATGTCAGTTGTTGTTTTCACTTAAAAATCTGTCCATTTTAAACAAAATAGAAACACTTTGATTGGTTCATCATTATTTCATGTTGCTGGTGCATATCATCTGTTAAAATGGGAAAATGCCTCATTGGATAAAGGATGTTTTATTTATTAACAATTACAATTTTTCTACAAATATTTACATACAATAATGTTTCATCTTTTGATCCCCTTAACCCCTCTAAAAAATGACCGTCAATTGTACATGTCCCCAAGTCAGATATTCATGCTATTTGTGTACAATATACCATCAGGTATGTAGCCCACTCATTTCTGAACCAATCTATATCATCTTGTGAGTATGAGGCTTTTCAGTAGTCAGAGTAGTACTGCAAAATATAAAAATGAAGAATTAATAAATAAATTAAATGAAATAGTAGTTGATTTTGAAAATACCTCTTTAGATATGTTAGTTTGTTTATGAAAAATGACCACTTTAATAAATTTACAAACATAATAACCGCAATCAATATTGTTTTTTTTTTGTTTTTGACACTATAAAAAAATTGATCATTTGGAGAATAAGAAACTTGTGTTGGGATGTGTTTAAATAGTGAATTTTTTTTATATATACCCTGATATTTTTCCAGATGTAGTACTTGCTCGCCTCCTTATTCTTAGCCTCTTTCCTCATTCCTTTTTTTAGACAATAATGATACACCACCCTATATTAAAAAAATCCTCAGTAAAAGATAATATAAATTATATTACTTATTTTTATACCTAAAACATAGGATGTAGTGTCTTACAGATTCACAAACTCCATCATATGTGGTTGGTTTGATGGATATACTTACTTTGAATCCAGAAAATAAATCTTTGGAGTATCCATGTTCACCACAATTAGCATCCAATGTTTCCTAAAAACACAAAAAGTAATAAGTAATAAAAGAAGTGAAAGTATAATTGATATTCTTTAATCGTAGAGTTTTACCTCTGCATGGATGGTATTAGGAAGAGTCTGTCATCTATAATCTTTCTTTCAAATTTTTTATGCAATACATTAACTATTTCATTCTTTTTTTATTGCTCTAATTTCGTTAGATGTGTTGATGTGGTATGAGGACTAACGAGTCGAAATTCTGGCTCGTGGAAAATTCTTTCAACTATTTTTCATATATATATCTGTCAACAATGTAAAATTAATTTAGTCATAATTTTCACATTATATCAGATATTAGAAAATCAATTCATGAAAACATACCACATATATATATTTACAACTGTGACAACTAGCCTACCATTTTCAAGGATCTCATTTACATTTTCAGCAGGAGCTAAATCTTGACTTTCCTCTCTATATATATTCTTTTCCAAAACCACTATATGACTAATACCACCTCTTAGATTTGTATCCACATGAGTCTTCAATGATAGTAAATGTGGATAGATAATAGGTGTTGTTATTATGCTTGCAGTAGCTCCTTGGGATCGGTTGGTCGATCCTTCAGATGGTTTTGAGCCGACATTTTTCACCCCCTTCCCTTTCTTTGTCTATAATAACATTCATTGGTTCAGACCCTTTTTTCATTAATTATTAAAGGTTTATCTTGAAAAAAAGGAAATAAATACATCTTTTCCTGCATGTACTCTTACAAGTTATGATGGCCATGAAATGAATGTCCCAATACCCTTTTTGACCGTATGAATATCATTGTCATCAAGTGGAATTGGTAGGTCTTCATTTCGCTCATGAGCTATAGTAATCGCCACTTTTAGATGATCTTTCAGAAGTGGTCTATTATACAGCATGTCATTTGGGATGTTGAACATTGTAGCCCTCACTACAAGGTGATAGGTGGATGTTGACAGATATAAATCAAAATCATTATCACCCTGTAGAATTTCAGTACATGAAAAGTATTAGTGTTTGTCTTATTCACATTTCATGGAAATAATTATTAGAATATTGATTACCACGGCTTAGACAGCTCTTTGAGGGGAATGGCTCACCTCAATGTTGGTGGGGGTTGGGGAGGGATCTTCACGCGTGGGTTGTTCCTCAGTTGTGTCTTCTCCTTGCTTCCCACCCATAAAAGTTGCTAGCAACTCTCCCTTCCATTCTAATCGTTCTTCAAGAGTTTCTAGTCTTTCCCTCATTTGTTTCAATTTTTCATCTCTATCATCCATTGTTTTTCTTCTCAAAATATACTCAGGGTGTCACCCTAAACCCCGGAGCTTTGTCACGACTGTATTGTTCTAGCTGCTTCAAAGTCATTGATAATATGTCTGCATTCGCTATAAGAGTAGTTGATTCCTATGACTGTCAGATATATAAAAATAACTAATTATTTTTATGTAATAGCAATTTAAAACAAATAATTTTATCATCGTGTCATACTTACACATATTTCCCACACTTTTTGTGTGTTCTCGTCTACTATCTTTTGTTTCTTACTCACACATACCTCTATCCATAGCACATGTCATGGTATGGAAGTATCATTGGTTTTAGACTCATCAATCTACATATAAATATAGAAAGATAATTTTGATTTTGTTTATTAGAACATAACAATATTACTATAAATTTAAAATACATACCATTTTCTTTTCTAGTGAAGCGTACCCCAACCTTGATTTACGGTAGGGGTATGTTGGTTTTGATGTACGTTCCTTATTTTCATTACAAAGTTGTAGTTTCATAAATGAAATATTGAAAATCAAAGTGATGACTACATGTATCCTCAAATAATGTATTATCACCCACAATGTACCTGAAACTTCTCATCCCCACGATGGACAATAAATGAATCCCATGCTTCTTGGGATATCAGGTGAGTTTAGATAATGGTTGGCTGCAGGTTTATTTTACCTTTGGAATCGTCCAGGTGACATCTTGTTAAAATAGTGTTAAAACCTTGATGAATCTTTCCTGAAAGCCTTAGTACATAATCCTTGTGTGAATCGTCTACTATGAATGTACTCTGAAAGTGATTGATAAGAGTAATACATTGTTTAATTATTTTATTTTCTATTAAATTAAATAAATAATATCATAATGTTACTATAATTTCTTCCCAGATCACAGCCTTTAGCGCAGACACAACATGGAGCCATGAATCTATGTAAATCGACATGGTTGCTTAGTGACAACTCCAATGTAACTACTAAACATAGCCTCATTGGGATTCACATGTTGGCCTCGTTCATTCCATCCGACATAAAATTTCATGCCTTTGCTTTTCTCCTTAATAACATTGGATAACACTGTCAAACTACGACGCACCTGTGTTTTCTACGACGTCGGACCTTAATTCCTGACCATTTCATCGATATCAACATCATATATATGTTCATCTAAAATGGTAGAAACAGAATGTGATGATGGTTGTTGGATCTCAATAGTAGGAGCAACAATAAGTTCAGAAACTTGTTGTTTCTCTGCACTATGAGCAGTCGCAGCAAGAGCAACAACATCCACAACAGAAGCAGCTTGAGAGACTTGTTCAGCCTCAAGGTTAGGAGCACCAGAACGTGCAGAAGCCATTATTTGCAAAGGTGGTTGAACATGTTAATTTAGATTACATAAATTCAGTAATGATAAGATAATAACATGAGATAACAAGATCTATATTACAAACAAAATATAACATGTTTATTGAAATCTCTTTCTTTTTTAAAAGGTCGAAGGGATTTGACACCACTATTGATTATCCAAATACCTTCATTATGGTATCCTATAACATAAAAAACATCATCTACATTGGTACCACTGAAAAATTATTGTGAAGTACCACTGAAAGGATTGTCCTCAACTGAATTTTCATCAGACCCTTCAGTAGTTTTGGACAATAACTGAACAATCGACCACTTTCGGTTTGCAGGATCTGGAACATAAAAAACTCATACCTCTTGTGATTCCATTATAAACTGTTCGTATTTATACCATTCTTTACAAAAATCAACTTTCACATATCCCCATTCATCTATTTTAACACCACTGTTGTTATCAACCCATTTGTATTAAAAAATTGGCAATTGGAATGTCGTATAATCCAACTCCCATATTGTTTTGATAATGCCAAAGTATGACATAGTTGCATAAATTGGATTTCTATTATTACTACCAGAAACTTGCATCTCTTCACCCACTAGTGTAACTCCACTATTTTTCATGGTAAGATCTTCATCATGTTCATCTATATAGAATGTATAACCATTAATTACATAACCATTGTAAGATAATACATACACACTTGGTCTGATGGCTATCCATCAAAGTCATTCTGAAATTGAATTCGGATTTTTATCCAACTAATTAAAAATATCATCCTAAAACCATCCTATAAATAGGTGATTATGTGTATTTGATAACCATTTTTCATCCCTTTCTAGATTAAACTACCTAAGAATTTCTTTGGGAGTTTCAATATATAGAGAAACCTCCCAACTATTATGCAAAACATAAAGGTGGGCCTGCTCTTGATCTGTAATACTGATTGTCACAACATCTATTCTAGAAATTCCCTCACCCTCAATGCATCCAGTGTGACAAGATTTTGGGAGAGCAATGCATTCCAAATCAAATAGGTATTCGGTAAAAAATTCAATGGCTTCCTCAACAATATATCGCTCCACTATACAACCCTCTTTCCAACTTCAATATTGATATACCCTTTCAAAATCTTCATATACTATTCAACGGGGTACATCCATCTATAGTGCACAGGAGCACAATGTCGAATCTCTTAAACCATGTGAATCATCAAATGAACCATCATATCAATGAATGTTGGCGGGAAGAACATTTCTAATTCCCATAATATGATGAAAATGTATTTTTACATAGCTAGAAATTTCAACAGGTCTAAAACATTGCTACATATATGTTCGAAAAATAAACAAAGCATGGTTAATGTATCACTAACATTCTGGGGAAAAATGAAATGTAAAGCTATAAGAATTAAATCTTTCATCAAAACATGGCAGTCATGTGATTTCAAACCTGTTAACTTCAAATAATTCATTGACACAATGTTCTTGATATTTGATGAATACCCCTATGGAACTTTTATATCATTGAATAAGTTGAAAAACTAATATCTCTCCTCCCTAGAAAGAGTATAAGGAGATGGAGGAAGAAAAATTCGATTTTCACCCTTCAAGGGAGCCAACTCTTCTTATATTGCCATGTCAACCATGTCCAACCTTGCCTTAATTATATCCTTTGTTTTCCCAGGTGAATTTAGAAATGTTCTGATTACACTGTCACATACATTTTTTCCACATGCATCAAATCAAGAAAATTTATGACGTAAAAACAGTTCCAGTATGGTAATTCAAAAAAAAATTGATCTCTTTTTCCAACCAATTTTCGTAATGTTATTCAAAAATGGTTTACCAAAAATAGTGTTCACATCTTTTACTTTCTCAAATAGCTAATCACCTATTAGTTGAGATGGTGTTGTGCGTTGTTCTGAACTTCCATTGAACGATGTCATCCAAGATCTGTACTTATTCCGTCGAGGTAGAAATCTATGATGTCCTAGAAACAAAGATTTCGACGAATGTTTCAACCTAATTGATTCCGTATCTTTTTTGCACATGGGACACCCTTGAGTTCCTTTAATGCTATAGCCTGAAAAATTTCCATAAGCCGGGAAATCATTCACTGTACCATTCAAAATCACTCTCAATGTGAAGTATTAAATTTTATAAGCATCATTCAAAACAACACTAGAATCCCAAAATAACTTCAAATCCTTGATCAAAGGAGCCAGATACACATAAATATTGTTACTTGGTTGTTTTGGTCCTGATATAAGCATAGATAACCTGATAAATTTCCACTTCATGAATAACTAGGGTGGCAAGTTATAATTTACCAACATAATAGGCTATGTACTGTGAGTGATGGTTTGAAAACCAAAAGCATTCACTCCATCTGTAGATACCGCAAGATGAAGGTTTCTCGGCTCTTTTCCAAATTCAGGATACTCATGATCAATTTTTTTCCATTGAGGAGAGTCGTCCAGAAGACATAATTTCCCATATTTATTTCTTTTATCTTCATTCCACGACAATTTTCTTGAAGTTTCTTCACTTCCATATAGATGCCTAACCCTTGGAATTATTGGAAAAGTACCATAAAAATTTCATATGATTGTATTCATCTTTCATGTGTCGAGAAGAACCACACTTTGGGCATTCTATAAGTGATTTTTTCTCATTGAAAAAGAATATACAGTCTTTCAGGTAGGCATGTATTCTTTCAGAAATCATACCCATCAAGCATTGCATTCATTTAGCTTCATATGTATGGCTTGGGAGATCATTATCTTTTGGGAGAATACCATTCAAGAGAGAAAGTAATTCCGTAAAACTAACATCACTCCATCTATTGCCTGCTTTCAATTTATATAACTTCAGTATAGCAGACAATGCAATATATTTAGTTCAACCAACATACAATGGTGTCTTTTCACAACTCTTTAACTTCTCAAACAATTTTGGGCAATCACAGAGTTCATATTCAATTTTCATTGTCATTTACTCAATACCATCTTTATCATCATGTACATATGTAATGACATCCTCTATATGGTCTTCTTCGTTATCCATATTTGTATTCATATATGACGATCCATAAAACACAGTTTTATCCCAGCCAGTAGCAACATTTTCTTTTTCTCCTTGTTTATTCCAACATTTATAACTCCGATCTATTCTATCACATATCAAATGTTCTTCCAACTCCTCTGGAATTAGTAGTATAGAATAAAAACAACCTAAACAAGGACAAAGTATTTGAAAAGGATCCTTTGCATGATCCTTTGCAAACTTGATGAACCCTTTCACTATGTTCTCATACTCTATTGTCAAACGATTTGCATCCATCTAATCTTTATTCATATCCACCTTATTTGAATCTGAAATATTAGTATTTATGGTTCAAGTATACAAAACAAAACTTCCAAATACAGTAGAATAGAACCACTTCCTTATAATTTAGAGATTAATAGAGCCTAACGATTTCCCATAATGATTTTGAAAACAACAGAACCAGGATAAACCCCCAATCAAAATCCACACAGTTTCCAAACACAAAGAGGTTTGTAGGGATAATCACTTGTGTTGTAGATGGTAAAACTCAAACGACATCATCATCTGTGGCTCATACTTCTCTATCGGGTCAACCGTTCTATGGTCAACTAGTCCATCATTTTATAACTCATCAACCTATAATACATATGGATGAAAACCAGTGGCCAGCTCTATAAGTAAAGAAAGGATTCTCATAATCTCTACAATATGGAATTCATTAAATAAAATTACTTTGGATTCATTATAGTTTCCTCAAATCACCCCAGTACAAACACAAGAATAATCAAGAATGATACATCTACCACTTCTAGGTCTCTTCCCTACATTCAATATCATCATGCCTAATATTTTTGGTAAGCTCAAGTTACTTACTATAAATCACAGGGGATAATCAATTGTGTCATAGATGGTCTCCCATGTTATTCCATATGAAAATTGTAATAAATATTATTGACCTATCATCCCATTCAATCCTCATGAATGTCTAATTCCAAACTCCATCTTAGTTGTAATATCAAAATAATATATATTAATAAATTACCCCACATCCACTTCCCCACTAATCTAGTCATCCTCACACTCTAACTGAATATTTATTATGCTTCAAACCCTTCTATATAATCTCATAACCATATATCCACACATACACATGTCACAAAAACATAGAAAAACCATATCCACATCACAAACACACATCACGTCATCATCACAGTATTATATCATGAACTTGAAGGACATTAACATCATACTCTCCTCCTACAATGCACAGAACCCACTATTTATCCACACCAAATACACATAATCATGTCAAAAAGAATATATATATACACCAAAAGATAAAATCGTTATAGGTCGTATATATACACCCACTGTGAGCCATTACAACTCATACTAAGTGTGAAGGGGGAGAATGGAAGAGGGAGTGGTTCTATATGTGTTTCCTATATAACCTAGATATTGAGAAAAACACTCAGAACCAAAGTACCCATATGTATTTCAATAAGGTTACTTGACTCAAGTGGTGGTGTGTATGAAATAATAAGAAAATATAATATGTATATAGTCACACATAAATCTCAAAATGGTGATAATAATCGAATAAACCCAAGAAGTACTAAATCTCAAAAAAATCTATGGTTCATCCCCTGATATGATAGCTTTAAGCTTTTCAGATCAACATAGATACCTTGTTACAAGACCATATGACCAAAGAAATTCAACTCCCGAATCAAGAATTGGAACTTTGAAAACTTGGAATAAAATTGGAGATTCCTCAAGATGTCCAAAACTATTATCAAATTAGGTATATGATCATCCACAGTTTCAGAATAAAACATGATGTCATCCATAAATACCATAACAAAATAGTTGAGATACTAGTACAAAATCCTATTCATCATCACCATAAATAGATATGGAGTGTTGGTTCTACCGAATGGAATAAAAAATACTCATAATATCTATAACTACACCTAAATGAGGTATTTGTAATATCAATTTCCTTGATCTTGAGATGGTGTTAACCACAGTAAAGACCGATCTTAGAGAACCACTCCCCTCCTTTAGAAGATCCAATAAATCATAAGTATAGGTCAGCATATACTTTTTATTGATCATAACCCGATTGAGATTCTGGTAATCAACACAAATGAGAAGGGTTCCAATGACCTTCTTGGTGGGAAGTACCAGTTCTTCCCAAGGCAAAGTTCTATGTTAAATAAAGAATTTGGAAACCAATTCATCCCACTGATTATTTAGTTCCTTCAATTTAACAAGTTTTATATGGTAAGATAGAATAGATATTGGTTTTGTACCCATCACCAGGTTGATAGAGAACTCCACCTCCCTCTCTAGTGGTAGACCCAAAAAGGATAAATGAAACACTTTTAGAAATTCAATAGATACTAGGGGAAGTTCACTATAATAGGATTCCTGATCCAGTTCAATAGAATAAAAGGATATCAACCCACTCAACTCTAGAAGAAGATGTCTAGCTTGACTAGACCTCAGGTCTGATTCTCTATGGAAAACATGTAATTCCCCGTCGGGGGCAGCAAAGGACACCCACTGATGATAATAGTAAATCCAAGATTTATTAGAAACTAGCCAGTCCATTCTGAGAATAACATATATGGAAATTATTTTAAAAACCAAAAAATATCATAAGATCTAAATCTCTGAAAAGGAGAAAACATGAGAGGAGAATCATAGACCTTACTCCCTCTTTATCTAGAGAGATGTTAAAATCTCTATCACATAAGCCATGAGCTCTATTATAAGTTTCAGTAGTTCTATATTGCGGTTTGATATGAAATAATGATGGGAACCAATATCAAATAAAACATACACTAAAGAAAAAGAAATGGAAATTGTGCCACTCACTATCACATGACCCACATCTGTTTCGACTGGAGATTAATCCACTACATGAAGTCATTTCATTCCTAATACATGTTTTTAGGATCCCATTGTTATTGAATAATTTTGCAATGATTTTGTACCTCTCAAAATTTATGATTCCATTCCACTACACAGGGTAGTAAAAACGTGTAAAACCATCTTCAAGTGGGTTAATGTCTATACGAGATGTTAATATTCAATTCTTCCATGCAATAATTCTTTGAGTGATCAATCTTTCCGCATTTTAATTAGTCATTTTGCCTTTACTAGACACTATAGATGATATGGAGGAAGTTTTCTATAAAATACCACCAGCACTATTTTCACTATGAGGCTCATTCTACTTTCTATTCCACATATAGGAACCACTAAAACTACCACTATGAATATAAGTAACTCTATCTAACCTTCAAATAATAGTCATGCCAATTTATTCCATCATATCTCTAACTAGAACATCAAAATTATAGGTAAACTTTAGCAAAAATACTTGATATTGGATATCTGATCAAAGACCCATATAAAACCTATGGGACTTAAGATTCTTATTTGACACCACTTCAAGTGAAAACTGAGAAAGTTTATCGAAATTATTAGTATATTGAGTCAGTGTCTAATAACTATAGTTTAGGTTGAGAAACTCCATGGACTTACCCGTCACCATCAAATCTAGATATAATTATTCCGTAAATAAATTCTTGAATTATTTTACATCTAAGACCCCATTTATCTTAACTATAACTATATAATCCCATCATATGCTTCTAGATCCCCCAAGATTGAATATGGCACACTTTACATTAGTAGAATATGACATCTCCAAAAACTAAAATAGCGTTTAAATATTTCAAAACCAATTTAGTTCCTCCTAAGGATCATTTATTCCTTAGAAGGATTGTTATTTAAGATGAATAAAATCCTAGGTAAGATCTCTAAAATTTTCTCTTTTAGGGGCCTCTAATTTAGCCTAAATTGGGGTAGGTGAGGCTCCCTAGACCATAGCTCTGACTATGTGCACTACTTCCTCTACGAGGTTCTAGTTGATATGAGGATTCTCTTTTTTTGGTTCATTAGTATATCCCTCATAAAGCTTGACTATAAGTCTTATTAGGGGCATGTTACTATAAAATATTAATAGAAAATAAGGAAACATTACTCAAGAAGAATAAAAACGTCAACTATATCAATTAGAATTCAACAGGGGAACACAAACATCATATTAGGATTTGGAAAAATTCTAGAATTAGATTAATTAATTCCTCAAAGACACATTGTTCGACCACCCATGGTAACTTAAGGATAAATACAATAATAAATATTCAGACACTCACTCATAACCTACTAGTTAAGTCCCAAAAATCATATCTCATACCTACCATGTCATATCCAACCACGTCAATCAACCATCACCCTTATAATCATAATGATAAATACCCCATGCATAGTAGCATGAAAGGGAAAACATATAAGAAATTCACACTAAAAGTACTATGTATGACCATTAACCATTAAAACCAAAATAGAAAAACACAAATACTGAATCAACATTGTGGTCACATCCTTATTAAGAAGAAATTTCAATAAGAGAATCAAGAACAATAGAAAAGAAATTCACCATAGAGGAGGAGAAGTAGATAACCTTCTGCGCTACGTCGGGAGGTGAAGGTGTGATGGCCAGAGGTGGAGGTGCATGGGAGGAGCCTCCAACTGAAGATAAACGGAGGAGTAGGGATCACAGGGAGTAGGGTCAAGCGAAGATGAGGAGAATTATGGTTTTCGGGGAGGAGGACCCGCTAAAGGGGTTCGAGGGGGAGGATTAAGAGAAGGGTTAGTGGCAGAGGTCTGTCAACCTAAAGATCATGGGTAGTGGAGGTCCGAAAATGTGAAGATCGTGGGGCAGTTGATGGGAGTTGCTGGGTTACAGTACCACAAGAGATTTAGGTCACGATAAACCTAGGACACTGTGCAGCCGATTATATAAAATATGGGACTATGGTTTTATCAGCGCTAAAAAAACTGATAAAGGCTACCTTTATCAATGCTAAAATTTTAGCGCTGATAAAGACAACCTTTATTAGAGAATTTTTAGAACTGATAAAGAATCCCTTTATCAGCGCTAAAAAAGCGCAGATAAATCCTTCCTCTATTAGAGCTAAAATTTTAGCACTCATACAGGCCTTCTTTATCAGTGCTTTTCTAGTGCTGATAAAGATCCTCTTTATCAGCACTTTTTTAGGGCTAATACAAGGAATATTTACCATCACTTTTCTAGTGCTGATAAAGGGATGTTTTATCAGTGCTAAAATTTTAGCACTGATACAGGAATTCTTTATTAGCGGTTTTTTCTTAGCACAGATATAAGGTGGCCCTTCCCTTTCTAAGTAGCTATAACTACTAATTTCTATATATAGTAATCATAAATAATTCTCACTAAGTAGCTATAACTACTAATTTCTATACTAATCATTAATGCATATACATCACTTTTTATATGATGAAATTGTACACTAGGTCCTTCCCTATTTCCAATAAAAGGTGATTCAATCATTTTATTACTCAAAAATATTGACAACTATCAAATTATTTATAATCTAATGATTCTATCAATCCAAATCTATAATTTCCTTTAATATATTTCCCATTTGAATATCTATATGAATAATTATTAAAGTAAGAGGAATTAAAATCAACCATGAAATTTCTGTTCTGAATGTGGTAGACATGATTAACTTAATCCCTAATGTATAAATCCTTTTTCATATTATAAATTCCATTAAACATTTAATTTATATTTATAAATAAACTATTATTAAAAATACTAAATGAAAACCTCATCATGAAGAAATAAGATATGATAATAAAATTTCTATTTTTGGTAGGAATATAATAATAGATTTAAAATTCTATAGTTAATCCACTTGATATACTAAGATCATAGTTGTTGTAATTTACTATTGAAATTATTCCAGTATTGTTGATATGTATATTAACATAACCCTTCTTAAATTCTTTCGTATCATCTGTTCAATTTTTATCAACAAAATTTTCTTATTCACACATGGTATCTAATACCCACATGTCATATTTAGAGAAATTTATTTTTGTAATGTTTACATTCTAATTATAATAATTCATCTCTTTGAGAATACTTCGCAACCTTAGATGCAGATATTGAATATTTTTATAGTTAATTCCAATAATAGACCACAAAATGAGAAACCTGATGCATTCCATAATCTATAACAACAGAAAATATATGTTTGATTAATATTTTTTATATATTTTTCATCAATTAATTTCAATGAGTTTTCTCCCACAAAAATGGGAACTCCATACAACATTACCATTAGTGGGCCAATATTGAAATTTAATTAAGTAATGAGTCTTATTTGGAATTTCCCTCATCACATAGTTATTTAGGTATTCAATAATTCAAATCATATCACATATAACATTGGGAGTGTTATGTGGATAACCTTTTGGATGAATCCAGTATATTTTTGTAAAATTTACATTATTCGTATGGTATCCATACTCTTATGGTTTTTAGAATCTATGTCACCCGAAAAACACAACAGTATTTGGTTACCTAATTATTTTGGGTAGTTATTTTCAAAATTCCCAGAAAAGAAAATCCATGGAAACCTCTCTTTAGTAAAACCTAATAGTTTAAATGATTGAGTTCTGGACATGTGTTTTTTTAATAAGGAACCTTACAATTACTATTTGAGGGGTTTTGCACTAATGGCTCAGAAGAAATATAAATCACATGGATATTAAATAAATAACTATCTCATCCCATGAATTCATTACTATCTAATGTTATTATTCATTAAGTTTTCAAAAAAATTAGTTTTGGAATCCCAATTCATTGTACCAAATTAATATGTTTAAACCATAGTAATATATAAATATTTACAAAACACTATGTTTTTATTACTCACATAAATATGGAATATTTATAGTATTACACACATCCATATGTGTCCCATGAATATTTTACACTAACACTTCATGTACTAGGTTATAATTATATAAAAAGGATAATCTCCAAATAATTAATATTTAATATATAGATAGAAAACCCCCACTTTTTTGGATAATAAATATCCCTACAGACTCGTTGAAAGTCTAACCTCAAGTCTCTATATCCAACAATACATAATCATCATATATTTTGATTCCATAATAACTCTATCATCAAATATGTATAAATTATATTCAACATCAAAATTCAAGATAATAACATTAATTAAAAAACAATGTCAAAGTAGATAAAAGATAAATCTTATATTATTTCACCTAAAATGTAATTTAGAGAATAAAATTCTTATAAGAATAAATTTATCATATAAGTTAATGACCATATAATATTTGCATATCATAAAAAATTCATAACTTTTATATCTAAAATGAATAAATAAATAATTAAAAAATATTTATTTTATAAACTCAGAAAATTAATATAAAACTTTCTTATTTATTTCGACATGAAAATATTCTATTTTTAATTCCTAAAACAAATATTTTATAAGAAATAAATTAACTATAGGAATATTATAAAAATTATAAAAGTATTTTTCGTTTTGAATTGTATCTAATTTGACGATATATTGAAGGTAATTACCAGTCATAATCCATTATTAAGGCTAATACATATTTTAAAATATTATAATGGGTGGAATGTATGTTATATAACAGGTATACATGAATAACTTTTGTAGTTATTTAAATATTATGATGTTTCTTCCATATATCCCTCTAGTAATACTCGACTTACAATATGACACCCATTTAATCCAATGTGGATAACCTTCCCTTCCTTACATGTGATATGTGTCATAGTAGGTGATTAGTTATATTCTAAAAAATAACACTTATGGTACCATATATAAATGGATTAGTTTTTATTTACACATCACCAAATTATAACCAGTGATATAAAATATATCACTATTATAATTTCATGACCTATTTTCTGTCAAACATAGGATTTAAACATATAATTCAAAATCAATAATATCAAAGATTTTGACAAATATCAAAAACCTTGGTTTTGATGTATTATAATCAATTATGTAAACTAGTCATACATTGAGATTATGAAAAATAAAATAAAATATTGATATTCTATATTGTAATGAAATTAATAAAAATACGATGATTGAAAATCATCTACGTTAAATTATTTAGTATGATATGGAATGGAACACCTTATGAATTGTGTCTTAATTAAAAAGTCCTCATAAAAAATGACGATTAAAATTTGAACATGGATTTGATATAATAGAATGGGGTTTTAATATAATATCATTATCAACATAGTCAAAGAAACCCATATAGCAGTCTAGTCTATCATCATCAAATCGACATGCAGTGGGTAACATAAAATATAAACATGTGAACCTTTATCAAGAAACACTCCACATTTATCAATCATGATAGACCATGTTTTATAGGGATCACTAAGAAAAAACTAAAACACTATCATCTACACATGGGAATATAGGTACAGTTATTATCCTTATATACTTATAGTGGATCCATCAAAATACAAAGGTGTTCTATTATGGTCACCTCTATGATAAACAAAGAACATAGAAAAAGATATATTCTATAAGGCAAGATTGTGTTCTATACGATAGTAATAAGAGGATAAAATTTTTATATAGTCACCCATTATTCAATAAAGGGAGTCAAGGTTCAGTTTCTAACTCATGGAATCCAACATGTTTCACCCATAACACAAACCTATTTTGATGTAATAATTTCAAAATTCCAAATGATTATTATCTGTTTTTTAATCCAAAAATGAATCAACTCAATGATCTATAATTAAAGAAAACCAAGTAGAAGACATGTAAATTTTTATGAACCCATTTTATAATCATATCTAACTATATGATAAATTTAATTACAAACCACACAAGATTTCAAAATATAATTATTTAATATACAAAACATATAGATATCACATACTAAGAATTAGGTAATATCAGATAATATGATATAACAATTTTCCTTCATGTCTACTACTCTAAATTAGAGAGGAGAGTGATATAGAAATCATTGTAATATGAAATCCGGGTGACATTCAAATTAATGATGTGATTATTCATAATCTCTATAACACAATGGAATTTTTATTAAATAAATTTTTTATGTAATTTGATTTCATTGATGTCTTTCGTTACACACAACACTAAGTTTATATGAAACGTAATTTTATTATTATAATTATTTAAATAAGAAAATTATTACCTAGCCACTATAATGGAGGGTATGAATAGGATTAACAGAATTATTAAATTGTGTTTTACACGTGTAAAACCATTTTATAATTAAAAGGGAACATTTTCTGAAAAATATTTAAATGCACACAAGTGTGTTTTATACCAATAAGATAATGAAATAATTTTTTTTGGATTATATTAATTATATATATATATATTCAATATAATTTTTAACATTCATGTATTGTTTTTTCTATACATGATATAAAAATAAATCCAGTTTTATGCTTAAAAACTATATTTTTCTAAAATCAGTTTTATCGCCTATTAAAAGAAGAATTTTTTTAAAAATAAAATTTGAAAATTTTATGAATTATATTGGACAAAATAAACTTCTATATTGAAATTTTTATAATAAAATTTACATTGGGTGAACTTTTGGTACTTTTATGTGAAGTTTCATGTTTTGATGAATAGTCAAAAATTAGGAATTTTAAATGAAAACATGTTTTTTGTCTAATATGATTATATAGATAAAATATGTTTAGAATTTGTTTTAAAATATAATTAATAAAATGTTACATATATTATTGAAAATTTTTAATTGGAACCAATTTTGCCTTGAAATTGGATACAAAAAAATTCCAAACTTTCGGACATGTTCACTTAAAAAACTCGTTGTTTTATCCTATACGGGGGATTAATATTATATAAATTTATGAAGATTCAATGAATTTAATATTAAATTTTTTTACATATTTGTCGTCATAATTTAATTTTTTTTAAATAGGTCCATTTTATTTCTAGACAATATTAATAGAAACTTTAGTAATTTTTATTACCACAGTTATGGGTAAATCAGGTAATTAAGGGTAAAATAATATTATACATATTATGAAACTACCATACACTTTAAAAAATGTTATTTGATGAATTTTATTAGACCCTTAACACCTATGGTTCAAAAAATATTTTTTAATGTACACTTGTCTATGAAAATGACTTAGATACTATTAAAATCAAAGAGAGTGACAAAATGTCACACTCTTACTTTAATAACTATAATATTTTTAATATGCTAATAAATAGAATATATAACCTACTATAAATAGTATTATTAATTATATAATTTTTAACTACCTCATTGAAATTTATTTTTAATTTTTAGTGGAGAAATAGTTATAAAAAATAATTATAGAATAATGATGTAATGATTATTCATCTAATGAAAAGTTCAATTGTGTGATATTAAAAAAATTATAAGATGTATAATATTAATTTGATAACAAAATAAATGAATTATATTGAAAAATATGACATGTTATAATTTTATTAAATTACTTTTTTTATATTATCTTACTGTACCAATTTTATTAAAGAAAATGTATAGAATAGTGTCAAAACTGACACTAATGATATTTTACGAAAATAATATTTTATTAAATTATTTATAAATAATAAAAATATTCAATAATGAGAAAGGGAACAATAATAGGCCCAAAATAAAATATATTTTTCATTTATTCCTCAATTCACAATTTATATATAAAAATTACAACATTTTAATATTAATAAAAGTTGTTATGATAGTTAAAATTAAAATATGTTGAGTAAGGGTTAATCAAAATGATAAGTTTTCAAATAACACAAAAAAATTTATAAAATATATTGGTTGATGTTATTAAAACACTTTATTATATTTTCTTTGAATCAATGTAATTTTTAAGGTATTTTTATTCAGATATATTTTATTATAAATTAATATTTTGAGAGTTTCCAAGAGTGTCCCTCCCCTCTATTATAAAAGGGATCTTCTTCTTCCATTTTGTTCACAGTTTTAAACAATTTTTGGTATGGAAAAATTGTATCTAGATATCCTACCATATTCTATAAATTCAACCAATAATACTTACTTTGGGTAGAAATCCAACCAAGGAACTCCTTTGGTTGAAACCAAAAGTAGATACCTCAAGAATAGGCAATGTTCATCAACAAATGTTTTTGTTTAATTTCTTCTTTGAACCCCCTGAATTATTTTTATTAATGTTTATATAATATAAATATTATAATAAATATATCAATACATTGTTATATTAATGTTTCTACCTAAAATTACCCACTCTTCCATCAAATGGGATACGTAATCATCGTTCGTGTGTGAAAAGGACTACCACCTCGAGAATAATGCCATTCGTTCTTCCATTGTGACATTTCATATTTGGAAATAATGATAGTTTTTATATTTTATATGATACCTATGATGTCTTTATCCTTGTAAAATTATTATATAACATATACCATCATTATTTAAATTTTTGTAAGTATGAAAACTTCTTTTGTGAATGTGTGGACTACAGCCTTCTCAGAGCGATGTGATTCATTAACACATTGCATGGAATGTTTTAAGGATGGGTTTAGTGAAAATATATGATATATAGGAAATAATAGTGATACTGTAATGATATTATATATATATATACTTATATTTCGTTTACTTACTTTCTTTCTATATCACCAGAAAATGGAAACAACGTTCATGCATACATATGACCTACCGTCTCCATGAACGGTGTATTTCCTTTTCTATTTGTATATTTTACAGATTATTATAAAAAAATATATAATTAATATATATATTATAATTTCATAATGGTTATAATTTTGGATATGATTAATCCATGATATATGTAAGAGGAACAAAAATATAACATATCAAGACACATGTGAAAAACAAAACAATTATTACCGAAAATGAAAATATAACATAGAATTTTTAATAAATAGGTAATGTAAGGGCATAAGTAAATCATATATGTTATTATATAATTTAATAATGTTATTTAATAGACTTATAATAAAATTATATTCATTATGTAGGTAGTTTTCATGAGTATTATGAGATTTAAGACATTAGGTAATAGATGTTGTCTCACTTTTATTTATGTGGAACACATGCCTTATACAATACATGTTTCTTCTATGTGGTGTATATAACAACAATGAATGTATGTTATAAATATTACACTGAATATTATGTTATTTTCATATCCATGTAATTTCAATTATTTCATGGGGCATACGATTCCACTGATTATAATGTTTTATGGTTTCATTTCACAATCAAAATATTATTCTGGATTATTTAAACATAAGCTTATACTGGGGAATATTAATATTACTTGTCCATGTTTTTGAAAAAAAATTACAAAGTATTTTATTATTCTTATACAGTTTTTAAATTCATTTTTACCCATATGATAATTTTTGATAAACGGTTTTAAAGGAATATTTTTGTTATTTTTCTAACAAGTTACTTTGTGGATTTTTTAGAAATAGTATGAGAAGAATGTTTTTAAAAATAAATGAAATGGAAATATTTTTTTTATTTCATGAAATATTAATTACTCGTTGATTCACATATAATATTTTCAGGTTTTTTCAAAGAAAATATTTTCTTTGAAAATTGTGTGGAATTTAAGAAGAATAAACATTTTCAAAGAGAAATGAAATTTTTTCTATAGAATTATTTTAAAGTGATCTCTCAACAATATTTTACATCAAATATAACATCATTTCTTGTTAATTATAATTTAAGGGGGATATTTTTCAAGGATATTATACATGTTATTCTTATGGATGGTATATGTTAATGATGTAATGATATTTATGAAACCCATTTATTTTCGGGGGTTATGATGTGATGAAAGATTTATTTACTTATGGAACACATGTGAATTGTTTTTGTTTTATGATGGGTGGTAATTATATCTCCCTCCAATTAATTAGGAAATAATAAACATTATATGAGATAAAAGGGTACATAGGAGGTCATCAAAAGGGTATAAAAAAGGTGCATAGGAGGTAATCCTAATCCCAGAACAAGAATGTACACAAGAGGTCATCCTAAGCCCACAATAAGAGGGTGCATGTGAGGTCATCATAAGCTTAAAACTATAAGGTAAACTGGAGGCCATCCCAAGCCTGATGTAGGAACATAGGTGATTAGTCCAAGTGTAACTTACCATGAATTTCATTTTAGGTATAATTCAGATAAGATATTATAGCTTATGTGTATGCCACAAATTCTATGTCTTAGGCCATTTTTATACTCTCATGGATCATATTATTTGATTATCTTATGATTAATTTGTTATTAACTTCCAATATTTATGCCATGACTCATGTATATGATCATTGGTATGTTGGGTATTATCTTGAAATGTTATTTTAATGTTTTCATACACTTATGATCATGTTATGCTCATATATCTTCCATGTTTACCTATACTAACCATCTGAGCTAACCCTTTCTTATGTTTCCATTCCATATGTTATAAATAATAGTTTTTAAGTAGGATTACTAAAGTGGATGATCTTTACGGGAGATTTTGATGATATTTCACCAAATTAGAAGAATGTTTTCCACATTTCGAAAGGCACTAAACGTTTATATTCCTCAATAATGTGTTTTAGTAATCTAATCAATATTCATCTAAAATATGTAATACCCTTGTTTGGAAAGCCTGAGTCGGTATAGTTGGTATAAGAGAAAATTTTTACTCAACCATTGGAAATATGATGAGAAACACTTAATATTATCCCTACAGATAAGTCCAAGTATAGGTTACAAACTTAGAGTTTTGATAATGATCATTAATAACAAAGGATTAAACCATAGATTTTATAGATTGATGGAAATTTACCCTGATCATGTGGCTCCTCCTACATGAATAGTGTTTCTCACACTATTCTTTTTTGTTTTAGTTAATGGAATAAACCAGAAGGAATTGAGTTAATATTGAATGTTATAGACAATTTTATAATAAGAAATAAAATGGGACAATTCTAAGGCCCCAGCTGTAAACATTAAATAAAATTGAATTAAGTTAATAATTAAAATTGGGGATCTTTTCATGTTTAGAGATTTAGATAATTAGGTCATAACTTATATATAATAACATGAATATTACAAGTAGACACTTCTACTCACTATCCATTTTTTCATAAAACAAAAACTCTTAAAAAACATTTCTAGTTCCATGATTTAGATAGCATGAATTGTTCTTGATCCCATCCTTGACCCTATTCCTCTTTAAGTCCTGTGAAAAACATTCAAAAACATTGGATGAGTATAAAAATCTCAATAAGGGATACATAAATAAGTAAAACTATTAGTTTTTCAAAACACATATAAACCATGAATACTTTATCATAAAGTAATACTTTTCACCTTATAGATGTAGCAAAAAAACCTTCACTGAATATAAGATCATTGCTTACCCTTTTATAAGAAAAATATTACCATAAATCCCATTGAAAAAAACGTATAGCATATAAAGGTAACATGGGACATAAACACACTTAAATAGAATAACCATATGATTGACTTCCACACATATCACTAAATGGAATATCCATACGGTTGAATTCCATACCCAATACATTGCAGATTATAATGTAACCACCCATCCTTGGTTTTTCATGGAACCACCCATCATTTGGTTTATCACGTAACCACCTGTCATTGTTTTATCATGTAACCACCCATTAAATGTACAAGTACCATTATCTTATAATAAAACATAGAATAATGAAAATATCAATATTTCACTGATAACATTTCTTTTGCAATCACAAGAAATCATTTCAAGATATTGATATAATAAATCAATTTCAAAAACCTTTTTCAATACAAAACACCCAAAAATGGAATAAGGGATTGATTTTCCTTTTTATATCATTAAGGATTATAGAGGAAGCCAGATAACGACTATGGTGGTGGAGAGGTTATTGTCACCGTAAACGTTAAAAACATTCATTTTTTCATTTAGTAAAATGCTTCGTAGATATAAGATTCCCTTTGAGTTTAAGTAAAAGAAAAAAGGGGTTTATTATACACTGTGTAAAATAAGGAGGTATATATTATCAAAATATGTCTCAATGAAAGGATATTGAGATGAAGTCCCTTACCTTGTGTCCGACTTGACTCGTTCATTCTTCAATTTCATGAATAATAAACTTATGTTAATTTCTACTTGTTTCAAAACATTTTTCAGGTTTATTATTCCTTTTATATCACATATTACCTTGTTAAAAAATTACATATTTATTTATGTTAATATGAGTCGTTTTGTCGCTATTGGGAACATGAGTAGAAAATGATCTTGTTATAATTACAAATTGTCCATGTGGTCAAAAGTAAATTATCTCCAGAATTGTATTCATTATTTAAATATCATATATATACAGTATATATGTATTTATAACAGTCCATAAAATTTTGATATAAGACATGAAATGCACCGTTCATGGAGACGGTAAGCCGTACGTATACATGAACACTACTTTCATTTATTTTTCATATTAAATAAATCAAAACTAAATGATAAATAGGTATATTATAAAACCATTATTAGATAATATTATATATATGTTACTTAAGTTTATTAACTCAATCCTTTATATGTTCCATGTATGTAATGAATGTGTCATATCACTTTGAGGGGGAGGTAGTCCGCTCTTCCTTAAATGAAATTGTCGTATTTACACATCATGAAAAACACAAAGGTATGTTGTAAATAAAAATTATAGAAGAATATAGACAATATAAACATAATATATATCACATATAAATATATTTCCATTATAATTTTCACTATGAGAGGTGGTATGATATAATTGAACAATCATCGTTTCGTGAGGCAGTAGTTCATCGTCCACAGAAACGGTATGTTCTAAATCCATTAGATGGAGTTGTGTGTAAGTGTAGTTCTAATTATTATCATAACAAAATAATAGTATATTGAGTATACAGGTGTTATTATGTAATAAAAGAATAATAATATAATGGGACTCAAGAAGTAGAATATTGGAAAGGATCTTTAGAGAAGACACTACCTCATAAAATGGGTAACTCCCATTGATTTGAGCCAAAAGGCCTTCTTTAATTGACTTCTACCTAAGGTAAGTATTCTTGAAGGAAGAGAGGGATGTTGAGAGATTATTGTATCAAAGTTTGGATGAGAAAAAGGTCTTGAGAGGTGTGAGTAAGGGATTAGAGGAGGTGTAATTTTATAAGAGGGAGGATGGGTTCTTTAAGAATATCTTGAATGATTATTTTATAAAAAAATGAATTTCGATTTAAAAACGACCACAACTAATTTAATTTGAATCTAATATGTGGATTTCTTTAAATAATTTCAACAAATAGGCTTTAGACAAGTTTTAGTTTTAAATTTAATCGTATCCTTTAGCTTTAACCCTTAGTTAACTAATCTAACTCTTACCATGTCTTCTTGTATATTCATACTATATTGTTAATATAGTTACCGTAAAATTACAATAGAACCACAAGTGGTACAATAATGACATTTAAAATATTATATAAGTCATTTTTAAGAATATTATATTTTTAGGACTATTATATCATTTAATAAAATAGTATTTGTTTTAAAAACTCATTTATGTCAATTTCTATACTATTCATATCATGACTTTTTAAAAATCCATAAAAACATTATTATTTATAAAAAGCAACATAAATTAGAAGATAAAAAGTCATAATAATCCCTAAAATTATTGTATGTAATTAATGTTTAAAAATAAATTTATTTTAATATTTATAATCTCATTTATTTAAATCATTAATTAATAAGGTAATCACTACATCATCATTGTGTCATAAATATATTTATTTATTTGATGTCTAAAAAATATAAATAAATTGAAATCATGTATTAAATATATTTATATTTCTAATTAATATTTATATTAGAAAATATAACTAATATAACCCCATATAAAAATTATTTTACTAAAAGAAACATGTTTAGGTTATATTTTCCATAACATTAAATTAAATGTAATCAAATGTCATTTTCACACAAAAGTGGCTCCATGCGGTCCTAAAATCTACCCAAGGATTCCCATGGTCATAAATATATCTCCCAATATGGTTGTGAAATTTTTTAAGGTAATTTAATATTATTATAATATTATTTTTTACCCTTATTTACTGAATTTACCCTATAACCATGGTAAATAAAAAATTTACTGATGTTACTATTAATAATGACTAAAAATAAAAGTTACCTATTTACACAATTTGAAAATATGGATTCCAAAAATGGAGTCCATTTTTTCAAATTCCAAACACATAGGTTGTAGAAATTAATTTAAAATTAATTATCGTTGTAAAAACCATAAAGCGTGTTTTTAAGAAGTAAAGACATCAAAAATATTGACACGTGTTTATGTCCAATTTCAAAGTGAAATTACTTATAATTACTAAAATTGGATTAAATAATAAAAATATAATCCAATTAAACTTTAAATCAAATTAATGTTACAATATTAATATTTAAAGAAATCAGATTAAAAGGCGGTTTTGAATTAAAATGAAGTATTTTTTCACTATTCATTAAAAATGAACTTTAGAAAAAAAATACCAAAATTTCATCCAAAGAAAAACTTGATTTTAAACTTCTAAATAAGAAGTTTATTTTGTCAAATAAAACATATAATGGTGCCAAAAAGTATATTTAAAAATGGTTTTCCTTCAAAAGGCGATAAAATAACCCTTTAAAAGTATTAGAGTTTTTCATGCTTAAAATCAGATTCATTCTTATTTTAAGACTCTAAAATCTATTGAATAAATTTAAAAAAAATTAACAAACATGTGTAATCCATATTTAAAAAATCAGTTTATACTATTCATTCTCTCTATTCCAATGGCTAGGCATTAACTACAATTTAAGATAATAATATTATTATTATATTATTTTTTAGTATAACTCAATGTTGTGTGAAATGTTAGATTTTGGAGAAGCCCATTGTTGGGTGTCGAGTATGATATTAGAAAAATAATCCCCTTTAACTTAAAATTAATATCTTATTCATATGTATTAATAGAAATCATAACGTATTATTCTATAAATACCTGGGTCATTACATCCTTCCCCCCTTTAGGAAATTGCATCCTCGCTATTTTAAAACTGGGCTCATAAACATCTTTGAAAGTCCCACGTCAGAAAAAGAGTCAATAAAACTGTCAATTTAAAATAAATAAAGAAAAGTGAAAAGGTCACCTCAGATAACCCGCACTAGGATTCCATGTATGAAAACTTGGATATGGAAGAGAAACTAACCATCAAGTTCTGATGGAGAGTGATAAAAACACAATTAGGAGAAAGGTAACCACCAGAAAATCGAAAAAAATTGATGGGTTAAATGGTCTTTTATTTCATTGTAGTAAAAGTATACAGATAAAATTTTTGTTTTAATATCCATTTCATAATGTGATGGAATTTAATTGTGAGCATGACTAAGAATATAAGGAAACATACTTACTTGTCATGTAAAATTTTATCCGTTACTAAATTTCTACCAAAAACTCATCTTTTATCCAAATGATGAGTATTCAATATGACTTGGTGACATAAAAAGAGATATAATCAACTTCCATATATTCAAATAATCCAAAAAATATGAATAATACATTTCCACTGACTTTAGATATTAACCAAAACCAAAATGGTTAGTAGAAGATCAGATAATCCAAAAAAGGATAATCCTTTATAAAAAGATATACTACTCTTAATATTGAAAATTCTATAAACAATACCTAAACATCAAAAAATACCATTGAATACACAATTGTCCTTAAAATTATTCAAAATAATCGAAACTAAGTTTGAAATCCAAAATTCAGAAGGATTTGATCACATAGTCTTCCACAAAAATCTTAACATTTATCTCCAAATAACATCGGCTACTCTTAAAGTCTCATACTGAAAAGTAATAAACCTAATCACATATTCTCTATTATAGGTTAATCATTTCAATAAATAACCCAAATTTCTATATATCCACAATAAAAACATATATTCTTCCAAAATAAAATTACACCTTTACTCCTCTATTTAAATCCTGAAGTATTTTATTTTCCTTAAGCATATTGTGTTCCCAAAAGAGAAAACGTCTTCCATAATAACCATTATCCCTTTATCACCAAATCATTTTCCTATACTAAGGATATCCATTTGATAAAAAATAAGACCCCAAATCAACTAATTCATGATCAATAAAATAATTTAACTAAAAAGGGTAACTCATACTAACTAGGTACTTCATGTAGTCCAGTGGTAGGAGATGTGACCTTGTCACCCTTCGGTTGTGGGTTTGATTCCCATGGACTTTCTGGATGTGACGGTTTGTTACCCATCCTGCAGGTTTTCCTTTTTCGAAGACCATATCGTTCATATAAAAATATCAAAAATAAGATAATTGCCTCAATAAATAACCATAACCTATTTTATCCCCAATGGTTATCTAATACCTTTCACTTGTATCCCAAAAAGTAAAAACCATTTATCACCTCAAAAAAAGATTATATGAACCCCTACGGTTACCCATTATGTTTACACAAGAAAAGATAATTCTTTCTTGAATAACATTTTCACATATCAAACATTAGGTTTTCACATAATAGAAAAATTCATCCATCGTAACTCCACCATCAAAATAACCTTAATAATTTTAAGGATTTCATCGTCCAAAAATCTACTATAACTCTTGAATCCCTTATATATATACTTATTACTCATTCAACCTTTTCATGATCCATTAACCATTGTTTTCCAACCTATTCTCTAATATTTCTTTACAAAAAACATAATCATGAATCATATCCTATAATTCAATAATTTCAAAACATCAACTAAGAAATAATCCATACCTTTCATTGGTTATTGTTAATTTCCTCATCCTCAATTAGGTATTGGTAAACATATATTGGTACGATCATGCTAATCCCATTCCTGAACATTATTCATAGGACATCTATTTTTATAATGACCATGCACATCACATTTAAAACATTCAATTGATTCTTCGGAAGGAAATTCTTTCCCTTTACTGGAGTCAATTGAACACTTCTTTTTCATGGTAGGTTATTACTTTATGACCCTCATTACAATATCTATAGCATCCCCTAGTCCCTTGGAAGAATTTTCCTATGTGTTTCTTTCCACATCCTTGACACATAGGTTTTAATATACTTAAATTTATGTTTCTTACTTGAACTTCCATAGGGATTTCTTTCTCATATATATGATTCCTTATAATGATCAGCAAGGTTCAAGTGGTCAATCATGATGCGAGATAGTGGGTTGAGAATAACCTTAAGATTTCTCATTGCAGCTCTCATTTTATTCAGTTTCTTATTCAAAAAATTGTCATAGTATTCTTCAAATACATTATTACTTTTGTGCTTTATAGATCCAACAATTTACTAAAATAAAAAAAGTCAGCGTTAGTATATCAGTAAAATCATTATATAATATCTTATTCGGAGGGTAAATACTAAGATATACTTATTCATGTTATCTTAAACTCATTGAATTTATCTAAAATAACTATGAATCTTTCAAATATAATAACAATTATGGTTAGGTCACTTATTCTTAAATGACACTCTAACCATGAAAGGTATCTAAAATTACCTCTAATACCAACTACAAGGCCCCAACCATAAACATTACATAATCTTGAATTACGTTTATAATTCACATTGAGTATCATTTTAGGTTTAGAGATTAAGATAATTAGTTCATAACTTATACATAAAAACTTTTATATTATAAGTATACACTTCTACTCACAATCTATTTTTTTTATAAAACAAAAACTCTTAAAAAATAAACATGTCTAGTTCCATGTTTTTGACTACATGACTTTTCCTTGATCTCGTCCTTGACCCTATTCATCTTTATACCCTGTGAAAAATATTTCAAAACATGGGATGAGCATAAAAATCTTAGTAAGGGATACATAAAGAAGAAAAATTTTTAGTTTTTCAAAACAACATTAAAACCATGTATACTTTATCATAAAGTAACAATTTTCACCTTAAAGAAGAAGAAAAAAAACACTTCACTGAATATAATGTCATTTCATACCCTTTTTTTTAACCGAAATATTACCAGAAATCCTATAGAAAACAATGTATATCATATAAAGGTTACTTGGGACATAAACATACTTAAATATAAAAATCATAAGGTCGACTTCCACATATACAACTAAATGGAATAGCCATATGACTGACTTCCCTACCCAATGCATTGGAGATTATAACATAACCACCTGTCCTTGGTTTTTCATGGAACCACCTGTCATTTGGTTTATCATGTAACCACCCATAATTGGTTTATCACATAACCACCCATAAAATGTCCAAGTACCATTATATAATTATAAAACATATAATATTTCAAATATCAATATTTTACTAATAACATTTCATTTATACTCACAAGAAATCATTTCAAGATATTGAAATAATAAATCCATTTCAAAAACCATTTTCAAAATGAAAACCCCCCAGAAGGGAATTAGGGGTTTCTTTTCCTTTTAAAAACATTAATTCTTATAGAGAAATCCAAATAACTATTACGATGGTCGAGAAGACATTATCGCAAAAAATGTAAAAAACAATCATTTTGTCATTAAGTAAAACACTTTTTATATAAAATCTTCCCCTTGAATGAAAGTAAAATTCAAAGACTTTTATTATGCATCGTGTAAAATGAGGAGGTGTATATTATCAAAATATGTCTCAATGAAAGGATATTTAGATGAATTCTCTAACCTAGTGTCCAAATTGAGTCGTTCCTTCTTTAATTTCTTGAATAATAAACTTAAGTCTATTTCTAATTGTTTCAGAACATTTTTTAGGTTTATTATTAATTTTATATCACTTATTACCACATTATAAAAATTACAAAATTATTTAAGTTAATATAGGTTTTTTTGTCAATATTGGGTACTTGAGTCGAAAATGATCTTGTTATAATTACAAATTGTTCATGTTGTAAAAATTAAATTATCTACAGAATAATATTCATGATTTAAAAATCATTTATATCCAAGACATATGTATTTATAATAGTCCATAACATTTGGAGATAATAAATGAAATGCACCGTTCATGGAGACGGTAAGCCGTATGTAGACATGAACGCTATTTTTATTTATTTTTTATATTAAATAAATTAAAACTAAATGATGAATGGGTATATTATAATCATAGTATAATATCAGATGATATATATGTAACATAAGTTCATTAACTCCATTTTTTATACATTCCATGTATGTAATGAATGATTCATATCACTTTAAGGGGGCGGTAGTCCGTATTTCCTGAAATGAAATTGTCGTATTTACACATCATGAAAAGCATAAATATATGTTTTAAATACAAATTAAAGAATAAAAGAGACTATATAAACATAATATATATCACACATTAATATAGTTCCATCATAATGACCACCATGAGAGGAGGTAAGAGATAATTGAACCATTATCGTTTCGTGCGGTAGTAGTTCACAATCCACAGAAACAGAATGTTGTAAATCCATTAGATGGTGGTGTGTGCAAGTTTAGTTCAAATAATTATCATAAAAACATCATATTATATTGAGGATACTGATATTATTATATAATCAAATAATAATAATAGAATAGGGAGTTAAGAAGTAGAATATTAGAAAAGAACTTTAGAGAAGATACAACCTCCTAAAATGGGTGACTCCCTTTGATTAGAACCAAAATGCATTCTTGAATTTCCTTATGCATAAGGTAAGGATTGTAGGAAGAATATAGGGATGTTGGAAGATTATTAGATCAAAGTTTTGAGGAAAAAAGGGGACTGAGATGTGTGAGTAAGGGGTTAGAGGTGGTTTCCTTTTATAAGAGGGTAGAGGGGTATTTTAGAAATTTATTGAATGATTATATTATTATAAACTGAATTTTGATTTGAAAAGTTCCAAAAACCTTTTAATTATAATATAAGATGATCATTTTTAGAAATAATCTCAACCAATAGGTTTTAGGCTAGTTTTGGTTTCATATGTAACTTATCATTTAGCTTTTACCCTTAGTTACCTAATTTAACTCTTACCATGTCTTCTTGTATATTCATACTATATGGTTTATATAGTTACCATAAAATTCCAATAGAACCTCAAGGGGTTCATTAATGACATTTAAAACATTATCTAATTAATTTTGATGAATATTATTTTTTATTAGTCTTATATCATTTAAAAAAATAGTCTTTGTTTTAGAAACTCATTTAAGTCAATTTTTAAACTAATCATATCTGGACTTTTTAAAAATCTATAAAAACATTATTATTTCAAAAATAAACATCATAAATTAAAATATAACAAGTAATAAGAATCCCTAAAATTCTTGGATGACATAATAGTTCAAAATAAATATATTTTAATATTTATGATCACTTTTATTTAAATCTTTCATTAAAAAGGTAATCAATACATCATCATTGTGTCATAAATATATTTATTTATGTGATGTCTAAAAATTATAAATAAAAATAAATGATATATTAAATTGTTTTAGATTTATAATTACTATTTATTGTCTAAATTATAACTTATATAACCCCATATAATTTTTTTACTAAAATATACATGTTTACGTTATATTTTCCTTAACATTAAATTAAAAGTAATTAAATGACATTCTAACACACAAGTGGCTGGACAGGGTCGTAAAATAGACCCAATGATGCCCATTGTCACAAATATCTCATCCAATAAGGTTGGGACAAGTGTTAGTGTAATTTAATATTATTATAATATTATTTTTACCCATATTTTCCGGATATATCCTTTAACCATGGTAAATAAAATATTTACTAAAGTACCTATTCATAATGTATAAAAATAAAAGATACTTATTTACAAAATTTGGAACTCTAAATTCTAAATATGGAATCCATTTTTCCAAATTCAGAACACATAAGTTGCAGAAATTAATTTAAAATTAATTGTTGTTGTCAAAATCGAAATGCGTGTTTTTAAGAAGTAAAAACTACAAAAATTTGGCATGCGTTTATGTCCAATTTCAAAGTGAAATTACTTACAATGTACAAAATTGGATTAAATGATAAAAATATAATCCAGTTAAACTTTAAAATAATTTAAAATTATAATATTATTGTATATATAAATAATATTAAAAGGCGGGTTTGAATTAAAATTCAGTATTTTTTACTATTCATTAAAAAAATGAAATATAGCAGAAAAATAAAAAAATTTCATCCAAGGTAAATTTTTATGTTCTTCTTATAAAAGAAGCTTTTTATTTATTTTCAAATAAAACATATAATGGTGTCAAAAATTTGATTTAAAAAGGGTTCTTCTTCAAAAGGCGGTAAAACAACCTTTTAAAAATATTAGATTTTTTCTTGCTTAAAATCAGATTAATTATTATTTTAAGACTCTAAAATTTATTGGATAAATGTAAAAAATATTAACAAAAATTTTTAATCCATATTTCAAAATTCAGTTGATACTATTTATTCCCACCATTCCAACGGCTAAGTGTTAACTACCATTTAAAATAATAATATTATTACTGTATTATTTTTCTGTATAACTCAATGTTGTTTGCAATGTAAGATTTCGGAGAAGCCCGTTGTTGCATGTCAATTATCCTATCATAAAAAACATAAACTTTAACATAAAATTAAAATCTTGTACATAAGTATTAATAGAAATAAAAAATTATTATTCTTTATATACCTGATTCGTTACAACAATTACTGGGGTGAAGGATGTTGTGGTATTCCTAATCATAAATCTCATATTTTGATCAATAATATCAACTTCAGTGAGATTCCTAAAACATTTAATAATATTAAGATGGACATTTATTAATATCCATGTGGTTATGATCATATAGAAAAGATTATTTTGATTCATTATATGTCAATAAAGTGGAAAGAAGAACTTGGAAGAATATTTCAAATATAGGGGAAGATGTTATCTACCTAGAAAAGATGATTTGGATTCATATGTTTCAATAAAGTGGGAAGAAGAACCTGTAAGAATATTTTAAATAGAGGGGAAGATGTTATCTACCAAGAAAATAAGTCCATGGGGTAAAAAAATTTTGATGAGTTCAATATCATTTGTGGGGGGAACATGAGAATTATACAACATTATACCATGACCTAAGGATTAATTTCTAAAAAAAAGAAGGAACTATTTCATTGAAATCATTGGAGTTAAGGGAATAAAGTATTTTTTATTTGGATTAATGTATAATATTATTGAATTAATTTTATTGTATTATGGAATAACGAAACATCTTGGGATTGGTGGACTTTAGTTTTATTTTAAGGATTTTACAGAATATGTTTCATGGAATTAGTAACCATGAATGGTGATTAATGTGGTAAGATGATATTTTTTGGAAAACATGTGATTAAGGTAAGTATAGCCCTTAATATATTCTGGATGTTGAGATAATTAAATAAATAGATATCCGATTGTGATAAAATAAATGTGATAATATTCAAGTCCATAGGAATGATAATAAGATAAGATGATAAAATGGTTTATGATATCATTGATTGAGTTTTGTAATTTTTGGATTTATGGTATAAAGAAAGTGTTCAATTTTAAAAGAATGAATAGTTTCATTGAGGATTAATTGTAATTAAGGTTATTATTGTGTTTTTAAAAAATTCATGATGAATATATTCACATGTTTGGTATGTGAAAATCAAAGGGTACAATATGATACTAATCTAATTTTTAGAAATGTAGTGCTATTCATTCTAAATTTTTAGTTATTCATCTTTTAGAAAGTTCAAAAGGATAACCATTTATTTTGACCATTGAATGAGGTTTTAAATATTAATGTTTCTATTTATGCATATTGGATAACATTTTCTAGCCATTATTTTGTGATTAAAACTAGAGAAAAAATTAATGACTTGTCATCTCATTTTTGATGTTATGATACACTAGTTCTTTAGTTATTTTTATTAGAGTAAGATATGAAGAGGAAATTGATCATGGAATAACTAATGGATCATATCATACTTACAAAATGGAATGAAATCATATAAGTATATCTTCTTGTAAAAATTATTGAACATTTGGAAAGGTATCTTGAAATAAAAAAATTAACCTAGTACCTTCATTTTTTATGAATCAAATGGCCCCTTAGATCCACATAGTTATATCGTTTTGTGATTATGAACTTTATAATGACCATGTTTCTTATCTCTCTCCATCATAACTTTATTGTTGAAATTATGGTCCATGTCTATGTTTTCATTTTCAACTATTCCTATTTACATGGTGATCCTCACCGTTTAATTTACCTCTTTTCGTGGGTATGTTTTATTAACCCTTTTCATGATATGGATTTCCCAAAAATAAATTCTCAAACATCCACCTTTGATCTTCAAAGTGAAATTTTGAATTAAAAGGATGAGATTTCCTTTTCAAATTCTTAATCGTATAGGAATGGTACATTATACATTGGAACTTCCACCAAATCAATCTCTTGTCTATGATGTATTCCATTTATCCCTTCTGAAGAAGTACATACCTGATCCATCATATGTAATAATATCAGAGATCACCCTATTGTAGCAAGATATTTCTTATGAAGAGAAACTGGTAGAAATTGTTAATCATAGATATAATGTTCTAAAAAATACCAGTCACCTAGTTAATGTTTTCTAGACAAGCTTATAGTAAAATAATTTATGTGGGAATTGTAGGATATGATGAGGTAGATTCAACATCATTTTCAAAAATTAAACTAACAAATTTTGAGTAAAAAATACATTTTAAGGGGTGTAGAATGTAACATGTCAAGGTTTTTATGAAATAGATTTGTTATTTTAAATATTTTGATTTCATTGAGGTCTTGTGTTACACACAACACTGCGTTTATAAAAAACACCATTTTATTATTATATTTTTTAAAAAATTAAAATTATAACCAATACATTAGAATGTATAGTGTTAACAAGATTAACTGAGTCCTAAAAGTATGGTTTACACATGTAAAAACCTTTTGGAATTAAAATGAAATCATTTCTGAACAACTATATAATTATATAGAACATTGTCTTATACCAATAAGATAAAAAAACACATTTGTTGGATTATATTAATGAAATGTATATATATATATATGTGTGTGTGTGTGTTTTTATGTAATACTCAATTAATTTTTTAATATTCATTATATTGTTTTCTAGACATGATATAAAATTAAATCAACTTTTATTCTTAAAAATGTTATTTTTTTAAAATTAGTTTTATCACCTTTTAAAAGATTCTTGATTTTTAAACAAAATTTTGAAAATTTTAATAAATTATATTTTTAAAAAATTAACTTTATAATTGAAATCAGGATATAAATATTTACTTGGGTGAACATTTTGTATTTTCCTATGAAGTTTCATGTTTTAATTAATAATGAAAAATGGAATTTTAATTTAATATTGTTGTATACATTATTTATATATTTAAATTATGTTATAAGTTGGTTTTAAAGTATAATTAGTAAAAATTTACATCGATTAATCCAATTTATATCATTGGAACCAATATCACATTGAAATTGGATATAAAAAAATTTCAAACTTTTCGAATTTTTCGATTTATAAACTCATTGTTTCATCTCATCTTCAGAATTAGTTTTATATTAACTTATAAATAATCTATGAATTTATTTTTGAAAAATGGATTCCATATTTATAATTATAAGGTCCAAATTTAGTAAATAATTACATTTTATTTCTATATAATATGAATACTAGCATTAGTAATTTTTATTACCACAGTTAAGGGAAAATCGGGTAATTAAGGTTATAAATAATATTCTAAATTTTATAAAACTAGCATAACAATTTACCAAATGTTAGTGGATAAATATAATTATATCCTTGAATACTAAGTTTCTAAATTTAATTTTTTTCAATGGACAATTATTCATGAAAATGACTTAAATATTATTAAACTAAAGAGAGTGTCAAGATTCTACACTCTTACTTTTAATAAGTATAATATTTTTAATATGGAGTCAAATAGAAGATATTAATGACTATAAATATTATCACAAAATATAAAATGTTCATATACATGATATAAATTTAATTATAATTTTTTGGGAAGAAATTATTATCATAAATAATTATACAATGAAGATTTTTTAATTATTCAATTAATGAAAAACCCAATTTAAGTGATATTAAAACTATTAAAAGATATATAATTTGAATTAAATAAGGTAATTGACTAATTTTATAGGATAATATGACATATTATGGGTGTATTAAATTATTTTCTCAAAAATTATCTTGTATTATTTATTTTCTTAAAGTCAAAGTAATAAATAGTGTCAAAATTGACAGTAATGATATTTTATAAAAATAATTTTTTATTAAATTATTTATATATAACAGAAAACTCTATAAGGAAAAAGGAGATGATATATGGTCATAAATATCATAAAATTTTATTTTGGTTTTCGATTGACATTTTATATGTAAATATTACAACATTTAAATATTAAGAAATTTTGTTACCACAGTTAAAATTTAAATAGGATAACAAAGGGTTAATCAAAATGATAACTTATAAAATAACATAAAAACTAGTCTAAATTATAGTGGTTTGTGATATTGAAACCTAATATTTTCTCATATTACAATAAATTGTCTTTTGGAGGTATTTTCATTTTTTCTGAATTTATTACAAATTAATATTTTGTTAAGTTACAAGAGTGTCCCTTACCTCCCTTATAAACAACAACCTATTCATCCCTTTTTCACACATTAAAACCTATTTGGTTCCAAAAAAACTTATAAAAATATCCTCTTGTATTTCTTTAATTAATCTTATAATAATTCCTTTTTATATAGATCCAAACAAGGAAGTAATTTAGTGAAAACCAAAAAGAGATACCTGAAGAAGAGGTAACATTCATCAACAAATGTTTTGCTTTATTTCTTCCTTAAAACCCCTAAATTATATTTATTTACCATTCATATAATAACCTATGTATCATAAATATATTTATATTTTGTTATATTTAGGTTTAGACCTAAAATAACACACACTTTCATCAAATGGGCTACAAAATCATCATTCGTGTGTACAGAGGACTATCGTCTCATGAACTGATGTCATTCATTCTTCCATAGTGACCTTTAATACATAATAATAGGGATAGAATTTATTTTTTTATATGTTATTTATTATTTAATTATTGATTTTTAATTATTACATAACACATACCTTCATTATTTCCATTTTGTTTAAATATGATGGTTTTGTTTGTGGAGGTGTGGACTACATCATTCTCAAAGCGATGTGATTCTTCCACACTTTATATGAAATGTATTAAGGTTGAGTTTAGTGAAATTATATGATATATATAAAATAGTAATTATAAATTAATTATATTATACCTATATACGTATAAGTAATATACTTACATTCTTTAAAAATAATAAGAAAATATAAACAACATTCATGCGTATGTATGACCTACTGTCTCCATGAACGATGTATTTCATTTTCTATTTATATATTTAATAGATTATAATAAATAAATATATAAAAAATATATATGATATTTATATCATTTTAAAAATTATGGAGATGTATAAATCATGATATATGTTTGGGGACCAAAAATATAGAAAATCAAAACCCATGTGAAAAACAGAGTGGATATTACGAGAAACGTAACATTAAAAAGGAATTGTTAATAGATGGGTAATAAAAGGAAATAAGTAAATCATATATGGTATGATATAATTGGAAATTTTTATATAAACTATTTTTAATAAATAATATTTATTATAAAGGAGGTTTTAATGAGTACGATTAGAGTCAATACATAAGAGAATGGATTTGAGTCTGACTGTTATTTCTATGGAACACATGAATTATACACTACTTGTTTCTTCATTATGGTGTATATACATCCCATGAATGTATTTAATGAGTATTATCCTGAATACTATTGTATTTTAATATCCATATAATTTTATTTCTTTAATGGGTCATATGATTCTATTGATTCTAAAGTTATAAGGGTGAATTTCACAATCTCATTATTATTCAGGGTTCTTTATACATAAGTCTTAACTATGGAGTATTTATCTTTCTTTTCCATGTTTATTAAAAAAAATTCAATTTTTTTTATTATTCTATATTTCTTAAGTTCAATTTTACCCATATGTTAATTTTTAATAAACTATTTGAAATGAATAGTTTTTTTATGTTTTCTTAATGAGGTACCTTGTGACTTTTATAGAAAAGAAAATTAGATAAATGTTTTTTTAACTTCAATGGAATCAATGAATTTTTACGATATCATGATTCCATAATAAATTTAATATTACATTAAAATATTTTAATTTTATTTTTAAATAAATTTTGATCTTTTAATATTTCATGAAATTTTAACAACAGAAAATATATTCAAATTGTAATGAATAATTTCTTCAAGATTTATTTTCATGTGATCTATCAAAATTATTTTCCATCTATGATTACATTCATTGATGTTACTTATTGTTTAATTGGGATATTTTTATAGGATAATATCCCTATTATTCCTATGATTGGTCTATTTTTATGATATAATTATATTTACAAAACCCTTTTATTTTCATGGTTTATGATATAATGAATGATTTAGGTTTTTTAGCACACATATGTATGGTTTTACTAATGTTATGGGTAGTACCTATATCACCCGAGAATTCATTAGGTAATGATAAATTTTCAATGATATCAAAGGGAACATTGGAGGTCATCCTTGGACCATGACAAGAGGGTACATGGGAGGCCGTCTTAAGCCCCCCACAATAGGGTAGATAGGAGGTTATCGTAAGACCAAAATATAAGGGTACACATGTGTTCATCCTAATCCCAAAACCAGAAGGTACACTAGAGGTAATAACAAGCCTGAATTAAGTACACCAATGATTATACAAAATCATAAAATAAAATGAATGACTTGGTTGGTATCATTGATATAAGATATTCTAAGATTATGTATATGCCATAAATTCCATGTTTTATGCCATTATTATACTCTCTTAGATCGTGTGCTTTTATTATCTTGTGATTCATGTATTATGAACTTCCAATAAGGTTTCCATGACTCATGTATATGATCTTTGATATTAAGGGTATGATCTCAAAATATTATACTAAAGATCTCATAACCTTATGCTCATAGTATGCTTACGTATCTCTTATGTTTACCCTTATTGTGAATCTAAGCTCGCCCTTTATTATGTTTCCATTAATCATGTTATAAATAAATTTATTTATGTTGGATTAATTAAGGGGAATATATTTATAGGATATTTCGAGAATCATTCACCAAATTAGAAGAATTGTTTCTATGTTTCCAAACGCACTAAACTATTATGGTACTCAAGCATGTGGTTTTGTAATGTAATAAATATTCATCTAAAAAGATTTATTATCCATGCGAAGGTGGAGAGTTGATTTCATGATGAATATGGAGAGATGATTTCACGATGACGATGTTGGGGAGGATTAGTTCCAAGTAGTTATCCTGGGTTGTAAGTAATTTTTGAATCCTACTGGCAATGAATTCCTCTAAGGCCTACAGCCCATGTAATACTTACACCTATGAGCCTTGTAAGGGTTCCACCTCACCCCTTGAAAGGTGGATTATCAATGAGGTGATATTTATAAATAATTTATGTCTCACTAATGTAATGAATATGCAACCATTTTCATGAATGAATATCAAAGAAGCATCAAAATTACAAATATTAAAAAGATTTTATTCATTAGTATGATGGTGTAAAATAAACATTTTGATAGGAAGCATGGTTATTTTAGTAAAAAAATGTATAATATAATCAAGTATAAATATTTAATGAATATACCAAAAAATTAACATGATATAGACAACACTTTCAAAACATGATAAAAATAAAAATGATGAACAAGAGTTAGATGGTGGAGGAAAAACCAAAAAACCTCTTGGGTTTATACCTTCAGATACGTGAGGTATGATAAGTTTTAAGTAAACTATTAGTGATAATTATTTCATGTATTTCATTAATTATTTCACTCATATTTCCTACATCTATTCTCTGTCAATTCAATTATAAACTCTTGATATGTTTAAGAACATTAAAAGTCGTGCTAAAAATCAAAAGGGATGTTCTATCAAAAAACTTCTGTAAAATAATAGATTTGAACAAAAAAATGAATAGTTTCAAGAATATCTTCAGAGGGATTGAATAAAATAAAAAAATTCTCTACAAAATATATAAAAAATTTACTGTTGTAATGAAATAGATATATTTTAATGGACATATGAATATCCATGTAATCAAATATTGACACATCAAAGTAATTTTGGTGGAATGACAACATAGTGGATGTCTAAAATATCAATAAATGATTTCTTACTAAATAATTTGAATATTATTGATTATATTTTGTTTTTAAATAAGATAATCTAGAAGAATATAAGATCGTTTAGTTTCCCATATTACACCATGATCAAAGGTAAACATTTGGAAAAGTTTGTTGAAATTACTATTGAGGGGTTATTTTTTAGTTATATTATTTGGGGAAGATGAAACATATTTTATAAAAATAATTTGAGAAATTTATTTTATATCATTGATGCGATTTAATTGTAAAACAAAAAATATTTTCAAACATTATGGACTATTGAAGCTGATATTGAAGAATCCCTTAAATATAATGTTGGATATCATTGAAAAACATAAATTGTGAAAAATGTTTTAAAATTTCTAACATTGATTATGATATTTTCAATTATGATAATTACATAGTAAATTTTGGATATATTTTTTAATTTCTTAAAAAAAATGTAGAGTTAAAAATCAACCTTTTCAATAATAAGAAATATATTCAGATAATGAAAATATTGAAAATTTCCAATTATATCAGGTTAAATTTAGAAGTTGAACTGAAGATCATTGAATTTTAATTGTAAAATTATGATTGAATTATATAAAAGGGAGAGGAAATTAACCAAATTTAAATAATGAAACATGATTATTGGCTTCAAATCCCAAGTATAAGAATTAAATTTGGATTGAATAGATTTTTTAGAATAAACTCAGGAGAATAGTGTATTAGATTTTAATACTGGTCATCTAATTTTCAATTGATATTATTAAAATGATATTATATATAATGAGAAGTATTGTACCAATTTTTCATAGATTGAATCAATTATAATTTTTCTATGATATGTTCTCAAAGGGATTAAAATATTTTCTCGAAGCTCATAATGTTGGAATCAATAATTGGTGATCATATAGTAGGAATTAATTGGACAAAAAAATGTTTTATAATTAATGTTTACTATTATTGATCATGAAAACTAAAGAAATCACATTATGGGATTACAAAAGTTCATTGACTATGTCATAATAATCTGAAAAATAGCATAAAGACCATATAGATTATGAAAGGAAAGAGGTTTTATAATCCCTATGTCAAGGGAGATTAAATAAACTCACTCATATTTATGGTGTATATACATGACATTATTTTTTCAATAAAAAATTAATATACACTAGAGGAAATTATGAACCAAATGAATAAACTTATTAAGATGCTAATTATTGGTGATATTCCATTCCTCTTAGGGTTGAAAGTAATAAATATAGTAGGTTATTCCTTTATCTCACCTGGAATATATTCTTGTAAGTTAATGATGAAGTTTGCCTCCGAATAATATAGTGTCCCCATTACTCATATAATAATTGAGACCATTTTTCCACTATGTATGAAGGATATAGTGTGGTTCATATTTAGTTATCATGGATTATTACTGGGTTACTCTAGTTTGTTTATTTACTATATAAATTAAATTTTCGGATTTGTGCACGATTTCAAATATCCCAAAGGTATCACATATTATAGTGGTGAAACAGATCATACACTAACTCAAAGAAACTATAGGTTTTATTGTAATTCTTGAAAATTATTTATCATTTCTTTTTTATAGTTATTCTAATATATATTGGGCTTAAATTTTTGAAATCAAAAATAAACTACAAGAATTGTATTCTTAATTGGGTTAAGATTCATTTATTGGACTTCAAAAATGAAAAATATGTTCACTCCTAACCCAATAAAAGTTTACAATGTCGAATAATACCAAGGTACAACACCAATGATGTGAATAATGTTATATTTTAACGTCATTAATGGTGATATTTCAACTAATTGGTGATTATTTCTAATAATCAGTGTTTAATAAAGCTATAAATGAATCTGGTGAAACATTAATGTTTGAATCTTACTGATTCCTTATAACACTTGATCAAGGATAAGGTTCAGTGTGTATATATTTCAGCTTTGTATATTTCCAAAAAGTGTATGGTCAATAATAACATGACAATGTCCTTAATCAAGTATTATTTAAAGTAATTAAGTGTTTTTTGGAGAGTTTATTATCTACCAAAGTCCATTTATGTTTTATATTTTATTTTCATTTGTTCATTACTTTGAGTTTAACAAAAAAAATGTGTAGAATACCAATGAGATACTCTCTTAAAGTCGTAGAGAATCCATTTAGTTTTTTTAAGTCAATTATGATGGGGAGAAGAGAAGAGATGTTTCTTTATAGGGGATACCCAAGCTGTTTGTAGATGAATATTTTAGAAGCCCTAATTTTTTGAATCTTATATAGTAAACAAAGAACAGGGTGGATACTAAAGATCACTTTGGGGGAGTTTTAATAGACCTGAGTAAGTAAATCTATATATGGGAAGCTATGAGATGATATTAAATGATACATGGTAAATGTATCACTGATAGTACACTAATGTTTTGATTTTTTCTATAAATACCATTCTATCCTATTATGTGGTATTTAGAAAACTACCATGTTTGGAAAATTCTATGAATTATTTATTGAGGCAAATAATTCTTTAATCAAAGAGGTTTCATCATGTCACATTAATAGAAACCTAGTCATATATGATTAGGGGTTATTTTAGATATTATTAATATGACAGGGAATATAAAAATATTGATCCATAATTGTACATGCCATAGTGACCAACTGAGATAGGTGTGGTATATGGTCCAAAATATTTTGTAATTTATTCTAGGGAAAGCAAGAACATCAAGGGTGATGTCCTTATGGTGATCTAGTGGTAGATAATATAGATGTCCAAAAATAGAATTTACAACTACCCTTATTCGATTATCTAAAATTAATATGACCATAGTCATGCTATGTTGGAGATCCATCATTGATAATTGAGGATTGAGATGGGGAGTTACCATGAAGAACTAACATTTAAATGGGAAAATCAAATACCACTTTATTATGTAATTCCCTTATAAGAATATTTTTTAATTACAATGAAAATATGATATATATTTTTCTATCTAAATATGTGGAAGTATGTGTCATAGTTGAAATAGTAAAATGATTTAGTGAGTATGGAGATGGATCACATGGATTTGTGTAAAAACAATAATTTCAATGACCATGTTTTTTATAAATTTAATATTTCTTTTGGAATGGTGATTCCCCTATGTTGTGGACATAAAAATAAAGATAAATATTTTAGGCTGAATGAACATGTGGAAACAGTTATATTGAAGAAGATATAACCATAGAGACTATATCTAGATAAGATATCTTGACCACAACTTGGAGAATACCTATATCCCATAGTAGTGGTCTAGCTATAAAAAAATTAATTTTCCTTTTTCAAGTATAAATAATATATTATGAAACTCTATGATTACCAGACACCCATTTTTGGGATATTTTTTCAAGGAATAAGGCGACGAATAGGCATTCACATATGATTTAAATTATATAGAAACATGATGTCAAAAAACAAATATTTATCAACTTTTTGGTGCTTGTAGTTATTTAGTTCACTTGGAGTTTAAGACCATATTCTAGCTTCATTCCTTGGCCTTATTGATAATAAAATAAGAACATGGGTAGTAATATCACAATAAATATACACCAATAATTGGACAACAAAAATTAAGGTTGTGTAAGTTTTTTAAAACCCCGTTATTGATTATGAAAATTCTATATCTCTCATAATAAAAAAAATTAATCGAGATTAAATATAAATAAATTACAATCTTATATATTTTCAAAATGTTGGTGTTTTGGTAAACATAGATTCATCGGACTTTTAATGGTTTTATACCCTCTCCTATTTTAATCATAAACTTCAATTAAATATCTAATAATAATAGATGTGGATTTTATAAGAGATTATTGATGTTATAATTAATTTAAGGATTTAAAGTAAATTCTCACTTTTGGGATTACTTATCTCATACACATGTTAACAAATATGAGGACTAATCTGATACACTCTTCATAGGATTATGATTATTAATGATTTATATAGGTATTCTTGTAATATATTTGTACGATGATTATTATGTTTACTATCCATCATAGGTTGATGTATATTTTCATCCTGTGATATTTTAATGTTAGTTAACGGATATGGGTTGAATATCCCCACTAATTCTATATTGAGATAATATATTATCTTTGGAATGGTAATGTCACTATTGATGTATTGACCATGAACTCAAATATTACTATGTTCCACGAAATTAAAAGTTAAATGGTAGTTATTTTCTAACTTCACATAGTAATGTATGGATGTATTTTATGAGTTGGTTTATATAGTTTTGGTACCCTTGATTATCTCTATGACATTGGTATAGTTACTACATGAATTCCATGCATTGTACACTATATACTATGTTTTTTATATAATATATTATGGGTAGAATATTCCTTGTTGAACTCTAAATGTTGATTCATTTTGATATATACATCGATGATTTATGATTCCATAAGGTATGAAGTACGAGATGATATGGGATTTTTGAATTTCACAATAGATTATCTGGGCACACTATATGTAACACCATGAGATTTTATGATATAATCCACATCAAAAAAATATAATCTCTTTGAGAGCTTGCAATACATGAACCCCAAGATTAAATTAATAATAATATAAAATATCATTTTTAGAATTTTTTAAGGTGAAATAATTAATGGGAATAGTTTCTAAAAAACATATAAAAGTTTTAGATTAAGAAAATATATTTTGTCTTAAATTCACCATATTAATTAAATATACATTTTTAATAAATATTTATTTATATTTATTTTTGTTAATAAATAATAAATATATCTTCTAAAAAATTTATAATTTTTTTTTAAAAAGGAATTTTTTATAAATCAACATTTCATAATCATCTAAGAGCGATCTGTTGATAATTTTTTGAAAAGGTTTATTTTTGAATGAATATTACAAAATATTATTGTATTAATTTAAATAATGTAAAATTTTCCATTTTATATTAAATATTTTTTAAAGTTAAATTAGTTAATTTATATTATGAATAATCTAATAATCTCATTTTTATTTAATTTTATATTTGATAATGCATTAAAAACATTTAAAATTTTGGAAACTTATTTTTTGGAAAACTACTTTTCATTTTTTTGTAGGTTCAAAATTAAATTTAAGTATTCCAACTAAGTGAATAGAATCATGAAAAATTAATACCATATTTTAAATAAATAGGATAAGAAATTTCAAATATACCCCTTTAATTTTTTTTATTATGAATAATAACGTTGGTAAATATTTTTCACTCTGATAAGGGAAAACATGTAAAATATGGTTAAAGATTCGGGACAAGGCTTTCAAAATTCTATAAAACATGCCATTATCATATTTTAGGAGTGTATTTCATACATTTCTTTCCATGTATGAAATATATGGCTACATGGGGCCTTTTTTCTTTTATTATTGTAACACCCGAAGCTTTCATAGTACGCTTCCCTTTGAATAATACATTAGTGTGTGTTGTACGCAACTTCGAGTTCTAACACACACCACAACTAATCAAACTAGCCGTTATGAATAGTAATACCCACTTTTTGAAATTTTATAAATTTTATCATTCAAAATGAACTTCATTTTTCGATTCAGAATATCGAAATTACCTTAGGGTGAATTTTTGGTATTTTTCTAAAAACATTCAATTTTTGATGAACAGTGAAAAAACACTGAGTTATAGTTTAAAACTAAATTTTTATTTAAATAATTATTTATTTTATTTAAATTTAATTAAGTTCAAAATAGATACATAATACCTATATATGTTCAATGTAATTCATTAGAGTTAGTGTAGAATAATTTTAGATATATAAGAATTTTATTGTACTTTTCACCGTCTTTTACCGACCTCCTAGGAGAATTTGGAAATTCGCATAAAACATAATTTTACTGCTTCTGTGAGTAGAATTTCGAAAATTTGAGTGACACAGTTAATATCAAGAAGTAAAATGTGGTTCAATGAGATGAAAATATTTTTTTGGTGATTAGTAACTTTTTACTTTTATTTACCATGGTTAAAAGTAAATATGGTAATTAAGGGTAAAAATGATATTAATATTACCCTAACACATGTCCTATTTCTATTGTAAAAGTGTATCTCGACCGAAAACAACCTATGGAATAAAATATTATCCTTTAGGTCTACTTTGATTAGATGAAGACATTTATTATTATTTAATTAAAAGAAGAGTTAAAAGAGATAAAATCAATGTTTAATTACTAAAACATTTTTAATATAGGGTTATACATAAGATAAATTCGATTATAAATATTCATTAGAAAGCTAAATATATTTCCTACATAATCGTATTTTATTTATAATTATTAGACATTATATACTTTAATTTACTTATGACACAATGGTGATGTAGTAATTACCTAATTAATGAAATATTAAAATAATTGATATTATAAATATCTAAATAAATGTAAATGAGACTTTTTATGAATTACACTAATTTTATAGGTTCATATGACATATTAGGATTGGTTATATAATTTTTTTTCGAAGTAATAATGCTGTTATGAAATTTGAAAAAACAAAATACCCAATTGTGTCAAAATTGACATAAAAGAGTTTTTAAAACAAATATTATGTTAGTAATTTATATTATATTCATAAAAATATAAGGATCAGACAAAGGACTTATATAATGATATTTATATCATTAATGGACCACTTGGGGGTCTATTGTAGGTATATAGTATGTTTTATTAACTATATAATATAAAAATACAAAGAGACATGCTAAATTTCAAACTATTTAACTAAGAGTTAAATATAAATGATAAGGTTAATATAGTGACCCAAACTTGTCTAAAATATATTTGATGAAAGGATTTAGACCCATAAAAACCTTAACATTTAGATAATCTACTTTTGAGCCATTAGTAACCGAATATGAATTTATTATAAAATAATATTTCTAGATTTTCCAAAGGTGCCCCTCACCCCTCTTATAAAAGGGGACTCCCCCTTCTATCTAATTTACATCATAAAAGCATTTTGGATCGGCCAACACCTGCCCAAATATTCTCCCAACTTCTCCCACTTCAATCTAGAGGCCTTATTTAGATTATAAAATCATCCTAAGGATCCCTTTTGATCAAATCAAAAGGAAGAACTCGAAGAAGAGGTAATGTTTTAACAACCCTCTTTCAAGTTCCTTTCTTCTTCAAATTATTCTTTCTTTGTTATTTCCATTATAAAATAATAACTCCAGAATATTTTACATACTTTGATGTTATTATAAATATTGTACAACCATATTCAGTATTCTATCCATCCTTTGAATGACATGTCACCATACGTGCATGCGATCGACCTACCATCTCCACGTCGTGTTGTAATTGTTATTCAATACATTATTATTTGGATGGATATAATAATGATGTGTAATTCATGTAAATAATAAGTATAAAATGATAATGATTTTGTATATATGATATATCATACAATTATATATGATTTTAATATCAAAAGAATGATATTATCACCCGTGCATATGTACGGACTACAATCTCCACGAATGTGATGAGATTCATTCCCCATCGTATCCATACAAGTCTAATTATCATTATATGATTAAAAATAATGTTTAAGGACTTGATTTAATTATGTATATTAATAAGTTACAACCTATCCATAACAAAGACGACTTATGTAACAAAACATATAATAGAAAATGAGTAAGTTAACACCCGAAACGACGATAATTCTAAGATATTATTAACAAAGAAATGTTAAAAGATCATATATGATATCATATTAATGTATATTATTGTTGTATAATTCAATAAAAATTATTTCACCATTATACAGGAGGCTAACCTACCCTCTAACAAGGAAAAAGTACAAAGTAAGGGGTTTCTTATCTCACTTTTAATTTTGTGAGATTTCCATTGTTCACCACTTATTTATTTCATGTGGTGTGATTACAGCCCATGATTGTATTCATTATGTAATATAATATAATTTATGGATATTTAAATCAATATTTTATTATACTTCTTTCATGGGATTATGTTTCGTAAGTTACCAAATCGATAAGGGAATTAGAAATTTCAATTTCCACTCATTCGGCTTTACGCATACTTCATTGATTATTTTACTCTAAGATTTTGTGTGGAATCTCTATTAATTTTCTTATGTGATAATTTCCACTCCCATTTCTATGAATATACTTTTAATACACATAATCACTCCATTGATAAATTCTCCATTCATCGGTATGAACTTGATAAGAGTAATTTTTACTCAATCTCCATTTGTTGAGTTAAACATCCAATTCATTGGTGTTGTTTTTACAAGAATATGTGTGAATATCCATTGATTGTTTTAAACTGAATATCCAATAATATTGAGTGTATTTATATTTTTCACACATAATTATGTCATTGATTTGTCTTTAACCTAAGGATACTACCTTTATGAGAGATTTCATCTCCATTTACATTCCATTGAGACTCCTTTTTTGTTATTCACAAAATCACTTTTATATGGTGTATATAATGTACTTTAAAATAGTATATCGTGATTCCCTTTATTATCATGATATTAAAATGTTTTGATTACCTCAATTATTTGTATTCAAGTTTCTCTCCTTTGGTTAGAATCACTAACTAAAATATCATTTTTAAATGTTTTGAAGATTTATTCTGTTAAATCTTTATCAGTAATGTCCATGTTTTAAAAATGTTTTTAAGGATTTATTTATATGTACATGAAGGATTTAAATTTAAAATTACTTTTAAAAGTTCCAAAGTGGTATGGGACACTTTGATTCAAAAATATATTTTAAAAGTATTCTTGAAAAATAGTGTGACTTTCAAATGTTTTAAAAAAAGGCGGATATTTCTTTCAATATTTTGATGATTATTTTAATCAATGTCAATATCCTTCATTATTATTGATTGAGGATAATCTGATATAATAAAATCTTCCATATTGTATGAAATGAGTTATGTTTGACTGTTGATGTACTATTTTTATACCATTCATGGTTTGTGGTTAAAGTATTGACATTTTGTATTCTAGTTTCAATACGAATGTTTATGTTATTTTTTAAACTTTTCATATGAGGAATGCATTGGACTTAGTAAGTGATGGGTGGAGCCTGTTATAGCTCCTATATGAATCAGTAGGTATCATGAGACAAAATATTGTCTTGGCACAAGGCCTTGACAAAATCTTATTTGTAGTTTCGGCATGAGGCCTTAAATATGTGGTGATGATAGTATGGCATTATGCATTCCATCATTATTAAAGTGGTTATTGATATTTCATGTGTTTAATCGAATAGTAAAATATCCATGTGAATAAGTAAATGACATCATTTCATTTTATCTTTTCCATATTATGCCGAAGTTCAAGTTTAAAAGGCTTTTTTTAGTTATACATTAACTTAAATGTTTATGCTTATCTAGGAAAGTTTCCACTATATTGTTATCCTTACTGAGAATCTGAGCTCACCCCTTTCAATGTTCTATTTTTTCCAGGATGTGAAGAAGTAATTTATGAACGAATTGCAGGGATAGTATGAGGGGATATGAAGACAATATGTTGTTGTAGTTCTTTTTACTTTTTGATGTAATGTAAGACTTATGAATATAACTATTGTTTCCAAGACTACTAAACTAATCGGTCTATCGAGACTTGATCTTTTGTGATCATTCCAATGTCATGTAAAAATACACCGACTCTTGGTAACTGGGGTCGGGGCGTGAGATTTTGTATCAGAGGAAGTTTAGTACAAACCTTGGAAACTACATTTAGATAAACTCTGATTAGAGCACATAGCCCTAAGATAGACTTTGAGGATTAGTATAGAAGAACTTCCTAGAATATTTTTATTGTATAGATTTTGTGAGTTTTCCAAAAAATACATCCCTGTCTGGATACGAGTAGGTAGAGGTGGATTTGGAACAGATTTACCTAGGGGTAAATCCAGAAAACTCTGCTTTGAGATAGGCTCGAATGGGAATTGGTGCACGACAACAAGCCTTGCTGCACTATTTGGGTACGACACTCCCGGGGGATATGCTTAGGATAATTTACATTTTCTACACAAACCAATTTGAAGTATTTTAATATAAGATGAGAATAAATGACCTTGGTTAATCCTAAGGTGTTTTAAATTGAGAATATGGTGTCATGATATTCTCTAAATGATTTTATGACTGCTGTTACTCACACAATGCTTTCTGGTTTCAGTCAATTTCTGGAGTCCACAGAAGTCATAGTAAATTTTAGAATGATGTACAAGGTGGAAACGATGGTGGAAATGAGAAACAAAAAGGAATGATGATAGGAATAAAATATATCATGTTCATGACAAATCAATTTTCCAAAAATATGATCAACAACATATATATTAACCAACTGCCGGACTCAAAAAAGAAGAGAAAGGTGATGAATGATAAGATCTCCAGTAGTGGTGGCCATGGAGAAAAGAATCCTAAATTTCCATCATGCAGGAAATGTGGAAGGAGACAACTAGGAAAGTGTCTCAATAGAATAAATAAATTCTTTACGTGCGGGAATGAATGACATAAAGTGAAGAATTGATGAGGAAAAATGAAGAGTACTATGGCAGAAAATAAAAATGGTCCCAAAAATCCATTTATAGTCATTTGTTTTAAATCTAGGGGACCTAGCCATTTCCCGAGTGAATGCCTTATTCTATAGGATATTTTCTTTGTCAAATAATAATCTATGTGGAAATAAATGGTTGGAGAAATGTTTAAATGTTTAGTGCTCCTTGTTTATGGGATTACTTTGGAATAATTTTCTATTGTATTTGTAACCCTGCATTTTTTCATGTGAAAATTATTTTTGAAGAAGACTTATCTTTTCCCATGTGGATATAGTTATAAATAACCATTTGGTTTTATATTATCATTATGTTTGAGGCAATTACAAGTTATTATATTTTGGGATGAAAATGCAAGGTATGAGATAACATTTAAGGTTAAAATTATGTTATGGTTATTTTGAGGAATTTATCTCATTTTGGGAATGTTATAAAATATAGTTTTTGAAAAAAAAAGGATAACACGCAGACCGTTTGACAACCCATCGCGTCAGACAAAGCTATGGAAATCGAACCCATAACCAAAGTGCGATTGGGATTTATCGCCTACCACTTGATTACGTGAAGTCCCTGGTTAGTGTGACTAATTATTTTTTGTTAAATGATTTTATTGATCAATAATAAGTTGATTTGGGTTCTTATGTCTTATCAAATAAATACCCTTAGTATAGGAAAATGATTTGGTGATTAAGTGATAAATGTTATTTTGGAAGATGTTTGCTTTGTTGGGAACACTATATGCCCAATGAAACTAGAATACTATGTGATTTCTTTTGAGGAGTGATGGTGGATTTTTATCTACATTTTTATTGTGGATTTATAGTGATTTGGGTTATTTATAGAAATAATTAACCTATAATAGAGAATATGTTATTAGGTTGATTAGTTTTAAGTTTGTGACTTTAAGAGTAGTTGATTTCATTTGGAGATACAATTTAACGTGGAAGACTACATAACCAAATTCTTCTAAGTTTTGGGTTTCAATATTAGTTTGGATTATATTGAAAAATTTTAAGTACAATTGATTATTGAATGCTATTTATTTAACTTTGGTGTATTGTTGGTTTAATTTTAGAAATTAAGATTAGTGTTTCTTTTTCTAAAGGAATATCCTTTTGGGGGATCATCATATCTTGTACTGACCATTTTGTTTTTGATTAATCTTTAAATACAAGGTAAATATATAGTCTATCTTTCGTGGATCATGTGATTCTATAGATGTTTATTCTAGCTCTTCTAGTGTGACCAAGTATTCTTGAATACTCATCGTTTAATTAAAATGAGTTAGTGGTGGAAGTTTATTAAAGAATGTAACTCTACTTAAAAAGTAAGTATATCTCTTTATTTTCTTAGTCAGTCTCCTAAATTAATTCCTCATCTTTATGTAATGTAACTTAAAAACAATTGTTGTCTGTATACTTTTCCTACTGGGAATATAATGACCATTTTTCCCATAACAAGTTTGTGGCTTTCTTGTTGTTAACTTTCTCCTGATCATGTTTTATATCCCTCTCCAATAGAACTTGACAATTAGTTTATCTTCCATATCCATGTTTTTCTACATGGAATCCTAGTATGAGTTATCTTGGGTGACCTTTGTACTTCTCTTTCTTCCTTTTAAGGTGATAGTTTTATTGACTCTTTTTCCAAAGTGGGGCTTTCCATCATATTCCCAAGCCCAATTTAAAATATTTCGAGGACGAAATTATTTGAAGGAGGGGAGAATGTAACACCCCAAACTTCCATGCTATGCTTCTCTTTGAATAGTATAGTAGTGTGTGTGGTATGCGACATCGAGTTCTAACACACACCACAACTAATCAAACTAGCTGTTATGAATAGTAATACCCACTTTTTAAAATTTTATAAATTTTATCATTCAAAATGGACTTCATTTTTGGATTCGTAATATCGAAATTAGCATAGGGTGAATTTTTGTATTTTTCTGAAAATATTAAATTTTTGATGAATAGTGAAAAAAACTGAGTTATAGTTTAAAACCGAATTTTTATTTAAATAATTATTTATTTTATTTAAATTTAATTAAGGTCAAAATAAATACATAATACCTATATAATTTCAATGTAATTCATTGGAGTTAATTTAGAATAATTTTAGATATATAAAAACTTTATTGTACTTTTCACCGTCTTTTACCCACCTCCTAGGAGAATTTGGAAATTCAAATAAAAGATAATTTTACCACTTTTGTGAGGGGAATTTTAAAAATCTGAGAGACATGGTTAATATCAACGAGTAAAATTTGGTACAATGAGATGAATTTTTTTTGGTGAATAGTAATTTTTTACTGTTATTTACCACGGTTAAACGTAAATAGGGTAATTAAGGGTAAAAATGTTATTAATATTACCCTAACACCTGTCCTAATTCTATTGGAAAAGTGTATATCGACCAAAAAAAACATTTGTAATAAAAAATTATCATTTATGTCCACTTGGATTACATTAGGACATTTATTATTATTTAATTCAAAGAAGAGTTAAAAGAGATAAAATCAAAGTTTAATAACAAAAACATTTTTAATATAGTGTTATAAAAAAGATAAATTCGATTATAAATATTCATTAGAAATATAAAATTATTTCCTACATAATAGTATTTTATTTATAATTTTTAGACATTATATAATTTAATTTATTTATGACACAATGGTGATGCAGTAATTACCTAATTAATGAAATATTAAAAGAATTGATATTATAAATATCAAAATAAATGTAATTTGGGACTTTTTATGAATTAAACTAATATTTTAGGTTCATATGAAATTTTAGGATGGGTTATATAAATTATTTTCTAAATAATAATGCTATTAGGAAATTAGAAAAAACAAAATACCCAATAGTGTCAAAATTGACATAAAAGAGTTTAAAATAAAATATTATATCAATAATTGATATTCTATTCCTAAAAATCAACGGTTCGGCCAAAGGACTTATATAATGATAGTTTTATCATTAATGGACCACATGGGGGTCTCTTGGAGGTAAATAGTATGTTTTATTTACTATATAATATAAAAATACAAAGAGGCATGGTAAATGTCAAACTATTTAACTAAGATTTAAATATAAATGATAAGGTTAATATAGTTACCCAAACCTATCTAAAATCTATTGGTTGAAATGATTTCGACCCCTCCCCACCTTAAATTTTAAATAATTCACTTTGGATCCATTAGAAACCGAATATGAATTTATTATAAAATAATATTTCTATCTTTTCCAAAGGTGCCCCTCACCCCTCTTATAAAAGGGTACTCCACCTTCTCTCTAATTTACACCATAAAAGCCTTTTGGCTCGGCCAAAACATGCCAAAATATTCTATAAACTTCTCTCACTTCAACCTAGATGCCTTAGTTTGTCCAAAAAGTCAACCTAAGGAGCCCTTTTGATCAAATCAAAAGGAAGAACCCGAAGAAGAGGTAATGTTTTCACAACCCTCTTTCAAGTTCCTTTCTTCTTCATATTCTTCTTTCATTGTTATTTCCATTAAAAATTAATAAATCCAGAATATTTTATATACTGTGATGTTATTATAAATATTTTACAGCCATATTCAGTATTCTATCCATCCTTTGAATGACATTTCACCATACGTTCTTACATACGACCTACCGTCTCCACGTCGTGGTGTAATTGTTATTCAATACATTATTATTTGTATGGTTATAAAAATGATGTGTAATTCATGTAAATAATAAGTATAACATGATAATGATTCTGTATATATGATATATCATACAATTATATCTGATTTTAATATCAAAAGAATGATATTATCGCTCGTGCATACGTACGGACTACCGTCTCCACGAACACGATGAGATTCATTCCCCATCGTATCCATACAAGTATAATTCTAATTTTATGATTAAAAATAATGTTTAAGGACTTGATTTCATTCTTTATATGAATAAGATACAACCTATCCATAACAAAGACGACTTATGTAACAAAACATATAAAATAAAATGAGTAAGTTAACACCCAAAATAACGATAATACAAAGATATTATTAACAAAGCAATGTTAAAAGATCATATATGATATCATATCATTATATATGATTTTTTTATAATTCAATAAAAATTATTTCACCATTATAAATGAGGATAACCTACCCTCGACCAAGGAAAAAGTACAAAGTAAGGGGTTTTTTATCTCACATTCAATTTTGTGAGACTTCTATTGTTCACCACTTATTTATTGCATGTAGTGTCTGTACTTCCCATGATTGTATTCATTGTGTAATATACTTTAATTTATGGATATTTAAATCATCATTGTATTATCCTTCTTTCATGGGTGTATGTTTCGTAAGTTACCAAATTGATAAGGGAATTTGAAATTTCAATTTCCACTCATTCGACTTTACGTATTCTTCATTGATTATTTTACTCCAAGATTATGTGTGGAATCACTATTCATTTTCTTATTCCATAATTTCCACTCCCCTTTCTATGGATATACTTTTGATATACATAATCTATCCATTTATAAATTCTCAAGTCATCGGTATGAACTTCATAAGAGTAATTTTTACTCAATCTCCATTTGTTGAGTTAAACATCCAATTCATTGGTGTTGTTTTTACAAGAATATGTGTGAATGTACTTTGATTATTTTACACTGAATATGAAATCATATTGAGTGTATTTATATTTTTCACACATAATTATGTCGTTGATTTTTCCTTAACCTAAGGATACTGCCTTTATGAGAGATTTCATCTCCATTTACATTCCATTGAGACTCTTGAATTGTTATACACCAAATCACTTTTATATGGTGTATATAATGTACTTTGACATAGTATATCATGAATCCCTTTATTATCATGATATTAAAATGTTTTTATTACCTCAATTATTTGTATTCAAGTGTCTCTCATTTGGTTAGAAACTCTAACTAAAATATCATTTTTATATGTTTTGAAGATTTATTGTTCTAAATCTTTCTCATTAATGTCCATGTTTTAAAAATGGATTTAAGGATTTATTTATATAGAAATTAATTGTTTATAATTAAAATTAATTTTAAAAGTTTCAAATTGGTATGGGACACTTTGATTCAAAAATCTATTTTAAATGGCTTCTTGAAAAATTTTGTGACCTTCAAATGTTTTCAAGAAAAAGGGGGATATTTCTCTCAATGGGTAGATGATTATTTTAATCTATGTCAATATCCTTCACTATTCTTGACTGAGGTTAATCTGATACAATAAAATCTTCTATATTGTATCGAATGAGTTATGTTTGACTTTGGATGTGCTATTTTTATACCATTCTTGGTTTGTGGTTAAAGTATTGACATTTTGTATGCTAGTTTTAATATGAATGTTTATGTTATGTTTCAAACTTTTCATTTGAAGAATGCATTGGACTTAGTATGTGATAGGTGGATCCCGCTATAGCTCATCGATGTATCAGTAGGTCTCATGAGACAAACTAGTGTCTTGGCACAGGGCCTTAACAAAATCTTATTTGTAGTCTTGGTACGAGGCCTTGACTATGTGGTTATGATAGTCTGGCATTATACATTCCATCATTATGAAAGTGGTTATTGATATTTCATGTTGTTATTCGACTAGTAGAATATCCATGTGAACAAGTAAATGGCATTATTTCATTTTATCTTTTCCATATTATGTTGAAGTTCAAGTTAAAAAGGATTTTGTTTTAGTTATACATTGCCTTAAATGTTTATGCTTATCTATGAAAGTTTCTGATATATTGTTATCTTTAATGAGCATCTGAGCTCACCCCTTTCAATGTTTTATTTTTCCCAGGATGTGAAGAAGTAGTTTATGAATGACATGCAGGGATAGTATGAGGGGATATGAAGACAAGATGTTGTGGTAGTTATTTTTTACTTAATGATGTAATGTAAGACTTATGAATATATCTAGCATTTCCAATACTACTAAACTAATAGGTCTTTTGAGACTTGATCTTTTGTGATCATTCCAATTTTATGTAATAATGCACTGACTCTAGGTAACTGGGGTCAGGGCATTACAATTATGACCAATAATTTTTTTTAGAAAATAATAAATTCAAAATGTCACTTCAATAATTTCAATTTCTCTAAAACTTATACCTAAGGATAATAAGAATCAAATTTTGCATATAAATATTTATATGAATGATAAAACAAATTACCATGTTAATTTATTTATAATTTTTATTAAGTGAAAAATTACATTAAATGATTACACAATACTGACCCAATATTAATCCTATTAATATAAATAAAAAATAAATGATATTAAAAAATATTAAAATAAATAAAATTTTGATAAATGAATAGATACCATGATTTTTTAGATATATATAATATAATTTTTATTTATGAATGTTTTATATTTGAATTTCAATACTATATTGATGACTTTAAGGCCTAGGTAAATTAATTGTTCAAAAAATGAGATTAAAGAAATTTTTATAATAAAAAATATTCTACAATGTGATTTAAAGGTAATAAATAACATTATTTATGACTTCTAATGGAATATTCATGAAAATATATAACATGTAATATTTATGTTCCAATTTATATTATATAGTAACATTCTTGGCCCTCAAATAGTAGAAAATGTTGAGTGTTGTAATTGTCAAAAATTTAAATAGTGGTTATGAGTAAGATATGAAGGTGAAAAAGACACATAAACTTTTCTAAATATTCATTTATTATATTATTGTTTCTTATTCTCATCATATATTCAAAATATTTCAATTTGGAATCACGATATTATAATAAATAATTTATATTAGTTTAATAATTTATGTAATTCCCAGAGTTCCCCTCCCCTCACTTATAAAAGTGAACCTATTCTCCTCTCTTTCTTATACCATTTAATAATCCTAGATCATCCCAAACCTACAATAATACCTTGTTATATTTATTAAAAAAATAACAGATCTTATGATCTTTCTAAAATACTATATGTTCAAGGAATATTGTGTAAACCAACAGAGGTTTCTAAATGAAGATGTGTAACCCTTAACCCATCATTTTAAATTTTATTTATTATAGACAACCTATAAATAAATTGTATCCACTATAAATTAATGAATTTATTTTATTCAATATAATTAATTATTATTATAATGATTTAAGAACCATTATACTAATTCTTTCCATCCTATAGAAAATAAAAACATCTCTTGTGTGTATATACGAATTACCATATCAACGCAGCAGTATAATGTTTTTTCATCAACACTTTACATGAATGGTTATAATGTTATATTTTATAAATACATATTTTATTTGTGATAATATTATGATTCTTTAAATGTGGTTTATTTTTATTATTATTTCATTGATCAATAAAAAATTCAATTAGCATTAATGTGTACATACGACCTACGGTCTCCATGAATTGTGTAATTCATTTTTATATATTCATTTTATAGATGAATATATATATGTATATATATATAATTAATATATATTATTTTGATATCATGATTAACGTTATAAATTTTATTTAATGATGATAAAACTACAAGGACCAAAACTGTAGTTCTGAAACATCCATGAAAAATGAAACAATTAACACATAGAAGAGATAATTTTGATAATTTATTATTGATAAATGGGTATCAGAATGTTATAAGTGGATACTTGTAAGTATTTATATGACTCTGGTGTAGAATTTTAATAAATTAAAATATATTATATTTCATTTTAAAACACATTCGATGCAATTCAAACTTAGGGAAATGGTTTATTTTACAATCTTATCATTTTTTTGAGATTGTTTATGTTTAAGTATTTATTAGATGAATTTTTTGATGATTTCATTGAGGCCTAACTACATGTTTTTATATGAATGTGTGCACTAAATTTTATATTTTCCTACATTACCACTTTTCAAAGGTGGGTATCTTTGATCCCTTTCAATGGAGATGTCCGCTCCTTGATCGAAAGAGGATGATGGGATGTCAGTTCCTCTATCCATTGATTCCTCGTCGGATCTCATACACCAGTATGAGCCTCACTCATTGATGAAATTAATATTCACGGAACTCATTCATGATGACATATATTTTTTGATTCAATTTAATTACACTACTTCTATCTTGATATATTGTGCTTGTTTGGATAGGGTAGCAACCTTTGGTTAGGAGAGTACACACATTAGGCATCACTGGGCTTGTTTGGGAATTGGTCACATTGGTCACATGTATTCTTCCTCTTGGTAGGGAATCTAATATGAGAAATATTATGGTGTTGAACCCAATTAATTCCAAGTCTATCATGAGGTAACAACTCTAGGGGCATAAATATTCCATGGATTTTTAACAAAGGAATCCAATACTTATTCATAAGGTATATATTTTGAATTAGGTCACAAGTTTTACATCCTTCAAAGGAACAATAGAATGTCTGGTTGAGAATGATTGGGTTAAGAGTTTAACATATTTTGGAGATGGGAACAAGGTTAATGACATGTGAGGTTTGGTTTTACAGATAAGGACACTTAGTTGGGGTGGATCTGTGTGGTGCTTCCCTAGGAGGGATTATATCACACCTAGGTTGATGGACTAGAGAACCCATTTATGGGGGTTGGAATCGTAATTAGGATGCCACTTGTTGAATGTCATGGATGATGAATCCAAAAAAACCCTCAAGGGGGATTCATGAGATGTGTCCCTAGGACTGAATATGCCACACTTTGAGGATGATGGGCCAAAGAACCCATTGAGGTTTATTTGAAATATTGATCTAGATTCACTTTGAGGATGATCTGGGATGATGGATTAGAAATTCCCTCGAGGAATATCTAGGAGGTGTGTCCTAAGGAGTGAAGATGTCAAAATAAAAAATTTACTTGTGGTCATGTCGCCATTTGATTATATCCTAAAAGGTTGATTAGAATGCTGCTTGAGGTGGATTATGGATGGATGGATCTTAATTCCCATGGAGGAAGATCCAAAAGGTTGATCAAAATGACTCTTGAGCTGGATCAGGAAGGATTTTTCCTAGGAGGGAACACCAAAGTTTACCATTGATCGGGACTGCCCTTAGGGTTGACTCAAAATGTGGACCAGAAATCCCATTTAGGTGGACCAGTGTGGTTCATCCCTATGGGTGAGGAACTAAGTTTACCATTGGTTAGGATTGAACCTTAGGGTGGCATCCAACATATCATGTTTAGAAGGCAGGGATGAAAACTCACATAGTTCTATTCCACGGTTTAAGGTTGTGTGATAGGACCAATCCATGAAGATTAAAATCATGTTATAGGGATGCTCATGTCATCAAGAGAGTGGTGATTATGTATGGTGTGGTGATTAAAAATGAAATATTCCCTTCATAAGAGGATTGATATTGACTGGGATGGTGTGGGGATTATACATTTTTCTTCAAATAAGATCTAATTATTTATTAGTATTTCTTGTGAAATATTTTTTATAGGAGGTGTAGTGTTCATCCCATGCCACTCATACATGGATCATACTATTCTTATCACGCATTGTAAGACTATTGTTTAACATCATGTTTGGAGGATGTTTTTTTGTAGTTTAACATTGCATGACTATGACATAGACCTAAGAAGTTTTATATTATGTATCTAGGAAGTGGGGGGATCACTCCTTACTCCATGGGTTTATGATACCACCACTCATTCACATTTGGGAGGGGAATGATGTTGAAACTTCCAGGGTATAATGATGGGAGGATTGGTCAATACAAATTTCCACATTATGGTCCCTATGATAAAAAGAAATAGGGGCTATATTACCTACACTAAGAGAATAAAGAGGTTAGTGGGAGTCTTGATAAATACTTGGGGGGATGTGGGAAGACATAGGTGTGGGTTTCATTGGTTAAATGAGGAATTAGGGTACAGCTGGACCCGTCTTATATGGGTGTGTGAGCCCAGGACACTCAATCATCATGAAAGAGGGTCGGTAGAAGGAAGGAACCATGGAGAGTCTTAGGAGAAAGGATTTTATGAATATTAAGACATCTCTGAGAGGAAATTAGAAAATATAAGAATCTTTACATAGTTCAGGGGAATCATAAATGGGAATGCTTCATGAAACAGGGTTCCCCTACCTTAGAGTGAAGTCTTGATTTCGAAAAGGAGTTCCTTGTGAAGGATAAATACTTCGTGAATCCTCAAGAACCACATAGTTAATTCTTCCTTCATGAAGGGAATCATAAATTGTGAAGGTAATCTCCAACTATGGTGGATTCTCTTAGGAAAATAAGGAAATGTGTTTTGTAAAGCTTTGATACCATGGTGATTCATTTCAATTTGGTTCTCAGTGCTATGGAGGTTCGAGGATCAGGATAGGTTTTGGAAGCTAAAAGGTTAGGTATCCTCCCTAAAATATCAAAATAAAGAGGAATTTATAGGAAATGGATTTTTTAAATATTGGAGGATTTTCTAAAGATATGTGATCTTTGAAAAAGGGGTGTGACTCTACGAGTATAGGAGTTGTATTCGCGAAGAGGCATTCAATCTTTAGCGTTCTCATGGTGTGCTACAATACTTTGACACGAACTGTGTGGAGGTTTACCATCAAAATATAACATGTTTGTGAAGGAAATTAAAATCCAATGAAATTCGTTAGATCCATAAATTTTTAAAGAATCTGGGGTTTTGAAATGATACCCTTTTGGTGATTTTGTTCCAATTTGGATGAGATTCTCTCTAAACTGGTTGTTCCTTCCTTGACTATCCTCGTGTTATGGGTATTTCAGAACCAAAAAATTAACCCCATTATAATTATATCCAAATAGAAAATGGAGGTTCATATTCTAAGGGAGAATCACAAAATATTTTCAATTCACTATCTTTTTTAAAACAACTTGTGAAGCTCACTCCTGAATCCCGCTCATGGAGGTTGCATCGTGAATCCCATCATGTATCCAGGGTAGTCATATGGTTATAAATAGTGAATGATGTAACCACTCAAATATCCAAAAAATAAACAATGAGTTATGAAATTATATCTCTTTTCATGAAGATCACCATCTCTGTAAACAGCTTTTGTGAACACTTCTTAGTGAACCAGACCACTTGATTTTTTCTCTAAAAATGCTTATTAGAAAAGCAGACTCTGATAACCCAACCTTTATGAAGTGATATATATAAACCAAGGATCCATGAACAAGTTCCATGAATGAACTTGTTTAATTAAATTTTTGAATAAGAATCAAAAAAATAGATTATTAATTAATCAAATGGTCGCTCAGGGATTCAACACTCATACTACTAATAGGGAAGAAATGGTTTGGAATATTATGACTAGGGAGACTGTCTAGGGAGTACCCACTATGCAATAGGTTTTCATTATATGCCTTCAATTTTAGGGATGAAATATTTATCTTGGTGGAGAGTAGTAATGAACCAAATTACTTGTTTGAAGGCATACTGGGGTAGTATCAGTGGTATAGGGTTGTCGTAGGGAACATCAGGAAGGACCACACACGAATAATAGTAGACTATCTCTACAACAACAAAAATAATTTTGATTTTTATAATATATAGGATGAGGCATCCATACTGCAATATGATATGATCCTCAAGGAGGCTTTGGGGGACCTATTGAAGGAATGGAACGATGAATGTGACTTGTGATATTGAAGAATATTTACTGATGACTGGGCCTGGTCCTACTAGTCATGCACATCATGTGCTAAATTTGATGTAGGTATAAAGATATTTGGACTCTACGAAGCAACATAGGCTTCACAGTATCACATTTACCATCTTCAGGATATCATGCTAGAGTTATTCATCATATGGTCATCAAAGAATAACACGTCCCATTTGTATCATGGACTTTTTGGAACATTATCACATCACTTGAATCCTAATTCTAGGGTCAATGTATAATGAATTACTCCAATATAGGAATATATGGGTTGAAAAATATTAGTAGTCGGATCTAGCGATGGTGCTTCTAGATCTGGTGTTGGGAACCAATAAAGAGATGTTAGGGATAAGGGATATCCCCCTTAAGAAATTGTTCAAGTACTTCCTAAACAAACCAGAAGTAGAACCAATAAAGGGGAAATATATAGAAAAAAAGATACCAAAGAGTCTAAGAACATGTTTTGGAGGATACAAAATGGGGAAATGAGGGATATTACTAGAGGATCTTAAAGGCTAGCCAGTGGTAGCTATGGGGATACAACATTAAGACCAATGATCAACCAGTGGTTAGGCTGGAATGATTAATCTCCATGCCCATATGAAGATGGATTATCCTCATGAGGTATGTACATATAAAGATTCATCCAAGCACATTTATAATGTGGGTGATGTTGGAGACAAGGCATCACATCAATGTTGTTGTTTTAGTACTTGTGAAGTTATACAAAGTACATCACCACATCAGCAAAGGGAAGACCTCGTTGTATGTGTATTGGACACTCCACTTCTTATATATATGGTTGGCTTCACAGATTAGAGGATATGAGTACCTAATCCCCTTTCAATCCTCATACAAGAAGCTTACAACTTGTGATTTTGAATATCACAGGTAATCTCCCATTAAAGTTGGGTTTGGTGGACATGTTTGAAGAATTTGGGCTGGTTGGGCACTTTATTATTCACCAATTGAACCTTTAAATGGGGGAAGTGAATAATGAACATACATGGACCTCAATAATATATTAATCCTCCTAGCATTATGATTTAGGGTAATCAAGAAAAGGGTTAATTACGAGCTGATCTAAACCATACAACCCATATCATTTTTCAAGGTAGTTAAGGTGTTTGCAGTGATTGAAACTAAAGGTATACATAGATGTGTTTCATGAGTGTCAACCATAGATAATGAGGAAGAAATGGTGCATGTTTACATTCAATTTTGTAATGATTTAGAATGATCTTCCACCATCTACCAATGCGTATGTAATTTTCATTAAATATGCATAGATATCGATGAGGGAATATCTAGGGGACATACTCAAGTGACGAGACACATGGGAAAATAAAGGGGTGTCCCTTAAACTACAGGGATGAGGATGAATAGTCGTTGGTGATTTATGGGGAGGAAGATCTGGCCCAGTGTGTAGGGCAGCAACAAGGGGTATAGCAGTTCATGGGATAGGACTGGCAAGAGCCATAGGGAGAAGAGAAAAACTAGGATTAATGCTCTAGGGAAAGAAGTAGAATGGAGAAGGAATTCCCTCTAGGGTGATCCCGAGGTTGCGCATTCAAGGGCTAGGGAACCAAGTTTGTCACCCAAATATTCCCAGTGATGTAATTTTTCCCAATTCTTGGGAGTCCTGGGGACTTCATAAGTAACTCACCACCCCTTGGTGGGTTTGATAATACCTCATTACCAAAGGGATATTTCTTACCAGGATGGGGAATGCGGATTATGGTTTCTACAATCCTCATGTCGAGGTGATGAAATTTATGTTGGATATAGAATACATAATCAATTCAAAAGTTAACACATGTCCCCTGACTAATTGGTTGAGGAATTTGATGAGAATGTCATCCCCTCCAGTTACAATTTATGGTCATGTGACTTCCATTGCAGCCAAAAATACAGAATCAAAAGACCCATGGGGAGTGATTCCTACTAGATCCTAGATTGGGAAATGTGTTATACTATGGTTTAATTACTACTTCACTTATATATGAATTAGTGATAACTGAAGAATGTGTGGTTTGTGACTGGACTCATGTGGGAGGAGAGGCAACCTCAACCATTGAAGGGGAAATTAAGGGGTACTACCCTATTGCTACTACCATGGGTGGAAAAATATTGGTCAAATCAGATCATATGACTAAGGAAAACATTTTTGGTGCAATTCCCTCACCTTGGGTGTTTCCTGTGAATCTCCTAGAACTCCTCGCTATTATGTATCCATCATAAAACATTAATTATCCTTTACTCATCTACCTATTTTGTATTATTTTCATATACATTGAATGAATTTTTTTTAATCGAAATTCTCAAAGTTCTTGGGAATAATCCACCAACATTGACGCTAATGTTTTTGACCCCTAAGGTAGAGGTGTTAGCAGTGGATGTAGATCTCCTAGTGGAGATGGATATGGAGGATGTGGTGGTCGAGAAAACCACAGAGTTACAATTTAAAGGGAATGTTTATATCATTCCCTTTATAGAGCGGTTGAGATGAGTCTCACAATAAGGGTGGCTAAAGGAGTCACAGTGTCGAATCTGATCATGGGGGAACCATCTAGAGTGATTTCTAGATCCAAAGTGACCATGGAAGTGGTGGACATTATTCCAGAAACTAAAGTGGTTGGGAATGATGAATGGGATTGAATTACCTAGAAGTATCATTGGTGATAGTCATGGAAGTTGATGCTAATATTACACCACCAACAGTGGCATATGAGGGAGCTGGGAAAGTCTTTTCCACATCCAAGGTGCCATAGGGGGAAATACATGCTTCTTCCATCGATGAAGTGGCTGGTGAGGAACGTTTCCTAGGATAGTCCTCTAGACACTCATGCTTGAAGACCTAAAACTATAGGATCCAACCGATAGTGTATTTAAAGTCGTTCCTCCATATAATCCTACACTACTCAAACACTTATAAGATTCCATATTAGAGGCTAGTGAGGAGAATTAGATCATGTACTGCATGGTGAAGATGTATATATGGAATTTAATCACCTTCACTCATGTAGCTGAATTGAAACAATGGGTGGAATCTCTTTACCATTGGTTTGTTAGTACGGAAATGGGTGGGGTGAATAACAGTAACCATCAAACACTATCCCAAGACTTCCTTGTTGAGTGGGCATGGGAAGAGTGGCTAAAGCTTGACCTAGACCTGAAGAAACATATATTCTAGGGTTTCAAGGCATTTTAGGCAGCTTTGGAAGAGATTTCCCACCTTGAGGGGATGTAATAGGATTGTGTAGTTGTCACTACTACCTAGAATAATATTATTAACAGTTTTAGGGATCAACTTGAAGTTTATGAGACCATGGAGGCTGAGGCTAAAGAGGTATAAGCTTAGTGCCAAGCTGAGTAGAACCAGTAGTGCATTAGGGATGAATATATTCTCCCCAAGGCTGATGAGGAGAAATATGACTTGGTAGTGCATCAACAGATCTTGGAGGACCCTCATAAATGGTTGGATGAGCTTGATCACTCAATTTATGAGGTCAATATATGATGGAACAATGAAAATAAGAGTCATAAAAATTTGTACGAGTTGATGAAAATATGGTTTGTTTTCAATTCATGGATGCTTGGGAAAATTTCCATGTTTTATTATTACACCTTAATCAAATTTTTGAGATAACCACCAACCAATCCCAGGGATCATGTGAGTCATGCATAGTTATATAATCAAGGGACTAAAATTTGATCGCTCATTCATATTAGAGTCTTATAAAATCATCAGACACTCAAGTTATGATATAATTGAATTAAAATTGAGAGTTTTTGGGCTGAGAGAGGTTATAGATGGAGAAAGGGGCTCTCATATTAGCCTATTTTATTTTGAAAAATTCTATAGTCCATGAATGGTATAATGATAGGGGTATTTAATATTAAACCAAACAAAGTGTAATGAAGAGTTTTAATCATGATTCCCCTAATATGGAACACAAAGGGATTGGTTTCACATTATAGGAAAACTTCTAACCATGTTTTAAACACAACATCCATATCGCTTAGCTTAGAATAGGGAAAAATAAAAAAGGGATGACTACTGACCACATTGAAACATGTAACATTCCTTAGAATTTCATACAAATTCATCTATGGCATTGGCCTAGTATGATAGGCGAGCCTTGTTCAGACACCATTATATTTTTGGGTCCCTTGAGATGTGGAGAAGGATGAGGATCTTAATAAGGGCCACACGAAGTTTGGAAATTAAGTTATTGAATTTTTGAATGGACTCCGAAACTCTTATAATAAATCTAATGTGATTTAGAGAAAACAGATGTGGGCATATCATTCTAAAAAATTCAAACTTATCTTTTATGGGGAGTGTCATCTTAGATTCCAAGAAACAGGTGAAGAACATAATATGGTAGATGAGAAGAACTAACTTCTTGAGAAAGGGCCTATGCTTCCTTGAAGTTTTATGTAAAGAAATGAGAAAATTGGACATGTATTTTAAAATCATTTGGCGAGGATGATGAATTATATAGTTAAACATCATGTGATATAGATGCTTCTCAGAGTTTAATGTCAGGTGACTAGGGCATGGAGTGTGTGGGGTTTATGTGTATGGCCACCAAAAATGTGTTCCTCATGTTGGGTCAATAGGGAATCCTATTTCTATTTCATAGGGTATGGAAATAGTTTAATGTCATGTGAACATGAAAATAGTGAACTGATGCACATGCTACCCTACAAAGCCATAGGAGTTGAGGGAGAATGAGGGTATCATGATGGGAGACCATGTACTATGGAATAGAATATTAGGTGATTCATATATAGTTTAAGGTCATCTTTCATTGAACATGGGGGGATGTCTCAAAGGAAATATGAAACAATGAAGGAAAGTTACTCGACATGAATGAGGACAAAGGAGACCACCTTGTTCAATGAAAAACGCCCCTATGGAAAACCACACAATTTTTAAGGTTACAATGATGGGACCATAGAATTTGTATTAAGTTCATATAGTTTTTACCAAGGTTTTACTCCTAGTTTAAGGTTATATAGTTTGGGATGTGGGGTGACTAAAAATGATTGGAATGACACAAAATGTTATTAACATGACATAAATAATGGTCTGAGAAGGCCCACCAGATATTTGAAATATAAAAGGAAGGATGAAAACAATTTAAGGTCATGCTACTTGGACCATGGGTTTTAGATTAAAGACATTAAAATTTGTCCATGAAACAGTGAATGGAAAAGGGCGTCATGATTATCTAAAAGTGGTTGGACCCAATATAAAATATATGGGCATCCCTACATGTCTCATGAGGATGGGAATCAATCCACATGTAGTTCTGATAAATGATGTGGTAGAAGACCGATGCTAGTATGGGTATTCTCTTAAACAAGAATATTGAATATTCTCATACATGGATAGGAGGCAAAACTGATTTATATGAGGTAAGGATATAGTTTAACATTGTGTTCAAATGACATTTTTTCATCTCTTATTTTTCAAATGAGGCATATTGGTTTGATACAAGGTATAAATATCACTTATTCATAGGCATCCCAAAGTTTTTCGGGGTACTAATATAGTTTATCGACGTACTATATGGTTTTTTCTTCCTCATATTAGAGTATGAGATCATCCCATCCCACTGATGGTTCAATGTAACTGAACGGTTTGTATACCTGGATGGAGGCCCATGGAACATTTTGTGACATTTTCCCATATGTAATGGATGGTTTTGTGATGAATCTGCAGTTATTCCTAGATATAGAAAGACTAGGCACCACTACGTATCCCATAATGATAGTAATCAAGCCAAAAATATTTATAGAGGTGATAAACATAGTTTATGTTTATATTTTCTAAACCAAGGGATAAAGGGGGTTCAAGGATGTTCACGAAATGCAAGAGTTAAAATCCAGTGTGAATGATCCAAGGATGCCCTTCACCATGTGAAGAGATCTTGAATCTAGTTGCATATAGATAAAGGTCATATGGACTAGTCCATTGAAAAATATTAAATTCATGTTTTTTGAAAAATGGTCAACATATTAAATGTTGTGATTCATGGACTATAAGAGTGTTTTATTTGAGCATATTTGTATGGGGTGGAAATGTTAAAACTAAATGTGAATAAAGACCAAGGAGGCATGTGTACCACACAACTATTAAGTGAAAAAACACATAGTTTATGATCATAATCTTAGACCATGGAAAGGAGATCAAACACTTTAATTTCATGATGCTTGGACTAGGGAGATATTGGCCCCATAGGCACCCATGTGGCGTATACCATAAATGGGGCCAGAGGGAAAAAGGGTTGATGAATTTGTGGATGGGGAAATAGATGAGATGTTCAATCATCACGACGTATCCCATGATGATTGTAATATATCCACATGTAGTTCTAGAACATGGTGTGGTAGAAGACTGATGTTGGTAGGTTTGATCCTCTCTAGAGAGGGAATATCATTTATTCTTCGGTTATTGGGGGATATTCCATGTTCGGGGCATGTGGTAATGTTTTTTGACCATCCTATTCTTATATACGAGGCGTTGTGATTTGAAATGGTGTTAGGATCATATATTATTAAGAGGAATCTTGATTTATAACGGATAAGCCTACAGTCTAATTTCATGTACTGGGGATGTAAAGCTTTGTAGTTTAAAGTCATATAACTAAAAATATAGGGATCGTAGTTTACAATCATTGAATTTGAAAATTGGGGAGGATCTTCTCATAAAGATATATGTCAGGTAGCTGAGTGAAAAACCCGAAATGAATGGGGACCAAGGATTCCTAACACCACACCACATATTCTTGAGAAGACTTTCATGGAGTTTAAATTTGTGATGATTGGACTTTGGGCTCCTAATTTTAGGTCATTTATTTTGGAACCATGAAACTCTTGGTTAATGGTCATAGATTTCGGAAATGGGGAGATCATTCCAACCAAAAGGGATATGTGTGTCATGATAGGAGTAACCTAACATGAATGAAGACCAATGAAGGTCCCACCACACAACACATTCTCGGGGTTGACTCACAAAACATTTAAGGTCAGGATGTCAAGAAATGAACTCATAGTTCAAGGTAATAGAGTTTAGACCACAATAATTTAGTATCTCAAATGGATATGTGTAGTGTGGTGTCATGAAATACCCAATGTAAATAATGACCAAGTAGTCCTAAACCACAAAAAACATTGTTTAGGGGAATCACACATAGTTTAATTTCATAATGTTTGGACATGGGATCCTAGTATATGTTCAGAAATGTTGATACATAAGGGTCAAGTATCTTAAATTAACATTTGTTGTGTAGTGGAATGAAAAAATTGACATGAAAAAGGACCAAGGAGTCTCGAACCACATAATACATTTCTGAGGGGACTCACACATAGTCTAAAGTCATGATGCTTGGAATTTAGATCCATGTTTATGGTTGTACAATTTTAACATGGCACACAATTTAACATCATGTACATAGGAAATGGGATTCTAGTTTACAGTCATAGAGTTCGGACGAGGCGCAAAGTTTGAGGTAGTGTTCCTAGGACATGGGATTCCAGTTTATGGTTGTAGAGTTTGGACCACACACATAGTTTAACACCATGTTCTTGGTACATGGATAGTAACTCGTGTGAAGTATTCATTGATAAACATTGATTTAGTGGGAGTGATAAAATCTACTTCCATGGTGATCACAAAATACACACCATTGGAATAAACCATACGAATAATGTAAGTTCTTTCCCATTCGGGATTAAGTATTTGTGTCTTATTAAAGGGTATCACTAGTGTTTCGAGAGCTAGTATCATATCACCTTGAAGTAATTAGTGAAGGCGAACCTTTTTGTGGAATTATCTCTCAATATTATTCTGGTACCTCTCTAGATTGTGCAAGGCCTAGATCCTATTTTCATTAAGGGATTAAAACTCAGCTAGCCAGAATTCTCCCATTCTATCTAGAATTTATTGGACGTAGATAGTTGTTCAGAGTGACGATATCTAAACCACAATGGGCAGGACAACCTCAGTCTCATACCCTATAGACCTGGGAGTCACTTGGGTGGGATTCCAATTCATTTTCTAATATGTCCATAGGTCATTGGCATGATTTTTGGAAAACATTTTTTGTTATGGACCCCCATATTCCTGTATAATGCGGGGGAGGGTCTTGTTAAAACCCTCAACCTAACCATTTTTTTGTGAATGGTAGTTAGAATTACTACTTTACCAGACATTCTAATTGGAATAAAATATCTTTTGATTAGTATCCTAGAATTCAGTGCTTCTATCTGTGAGAATAGAGTGAGGGTCTCCAAATTGGTGGATGTTGAAGAGTCTCATGAATTAGATCGTGGACTGGGCCTTGAATTCCCAATGGGGAATCTCTTCTACCCACTTGGAGAAGAAATAGATCATTTTTAGGATAAAACTAAACTTAAAAGAAGTTGTTGGTAGATATGGGCCAACAAAATTGAGTCCCCATACATAAAAGGTCCAAAAATACATGGTAGTATGTTTGAGCTCTGGTGGTCAATGCATGAAGATAAAAGGGATTAGGCATGCATGTAATCTCTTAGAATAATTGATATAGTCATGGAACATGGTGGACTAATAGTATCCCAACCTCCAAATTTTGTGGGAGGGCTCCAAACCCACATGAGGGGAATCGTAGGTCTCGACATGATCTTACTTAATAACCAAGGTAATCTCTTCTACTTATATGAAATAAGGGTGATTTCCATTAAACCCGCATCTCTAGAGAGTTGATATAAGGTTAGGACCTCTTTAGAGGGTGAAATGTGCTACATACTGATAGATTTATACATGCTCACCTTGATCTGGAAGGAGAATTTTATGATGGATATACTCAACAAAAGGAGTCATCCACTGGGGTTCTTCCTCAGATCTATGAGAACTTAAGTGTCCTGATGTAGAAGAATAAATAGTTAGCTGATTCACCTACTGCCTATCATTATAATCTGGGAAGATATGAAGGATGACCCTACGATGCACCACATAGATGAATAGGGATTCCTGTCTAGGACCTATAAGAGAGGCGGTTAAGATAACTATGGAATCTTCTCAACCATCATGTGACCGAGGAACATAGTTCACTTCTATATTATAAGAGAACTCGTACATCAATTGTTGGGTGTGCTCCATTAGGGGAATGAGTTCTATATTTCTAATGATGTAGTCACCATTAAACTATTTGATGACTAGTACAAAGTCTCCATTAACATGTAAGCGAGGGACATTAATATTTATAGACAAATGGAGAAAACTAATGATAGCTTGGTACTCTCCCTCATTTTTGGTTAAATATTATAAAAATAAGAATGAGTATTGTAGGACGAACTCTATCGGGGTGATAAAGATGATCGTCATGCCTACTATATTGAGCCTAGTACAGTTGACCATGCTACTATTTGGGCTCTAGGAAGCACCATAAAAATTTATTTTATAGCATGGAGTAGTATGATCCAATAAATGGATATCCTCATCTAGGAAATCAATAATTAGGGGAAATTATATTGGGGTCAGATGGTTGGTTAGGATGTCTACCAATTCCAGACCCTTGACGGCCTTATACTAAACAATTGTGATTTTGAACTACTAATGTATCACTAACCAGCATTCTAGATGTACCATCAGCATTGATCAATTTAGGATATATTTTAGTGGATCTCCATGGGACACAATCTATATATCATGATACTGCAAATAATGCCTTAATTTTACCAGTACATGGCCACTCTTCTAGATAGTGGATAATCTAATATCCTTGTCGAGGAGTATGAGATTGATATAGTATAAATTGTTTCCTATTCTTTTATTGTTTTTTAAGAGAGATGTGAACTAAGGGATAATTCTAGGGTGGTATTATAAAGGACCATATTCTTATGGGAGATGTAAATCATCAATATTGGAGGTTGCAACATATATTTCATGATATTTTCAAATGAATTATGACACTACTCGTCCCACTAGTAGATGGTTCCTTTATTCATTATCCTTGAAAATTTCATTTGATTTCCTTCTTGATTAGTGATAAATAGGATTATGTGGGATAACTAGCCTTGAAGGCCTCAAAGATCCCAATGGTTGTATGGGGGAGGAATATGGATGATGGACTTGATCTTCTTTGGGTAAATATCAATGCCACTATACCTGATGATGATGTTGAGAAACATTCTAGAGGAAACCCCAAATGCACACTTTAAGGGGTATATCGTCAAATTCCAACATCTAGGGAAGCCAAAACATTATCAAGGTCTCCTAGATGGTCCTTACACTACTATTATTTGACTATAAAGTCTTCCACATATAATTAAACCAATTCCCTGAGGATAGGATTGAAGATATGGTATATGGAACCCTGATAAGTTAATCGTTAATTATTCAGGTTGAAGGGAATTAACTTATATCATAAGGTCCTTTTCGGTTCCCTAAAATCGGTAGACTCTTCATCCTCAGAGTTTATCCAGATCTATTTGTAACTGGAATATCAATCCATAAAATAGAGATCTTGAAACCTTTCCATCACATTTATTAATAACTCCATCATTGGAAGTGAAAAGTCATGCTTCTTATAATTATGTTTGAGATATAGGAAGTCAATATAGACTCTAATATGATCATTATTCTTCCTATTGGGGAAGATGTTTTCCAACCACTTTGGGTATTAGACCTCCACCGATAATGTTGGATTTGATAATATTATGAACCTCATCCTCTACCATGGTAACATGAGAAGGGTGAATTATTATGGGAGGATTCTTGAATCCTGGATTACTCACTTTGAGACCAATAAGGTGGATGGATACATAAAGTTATAACCCAATAATTTTGTCATACCTCCCATAAAATACATCACTATAATGCTTTTGGAAATCCATATACTACTATTGCTCCTCTAGAGGCAAGGATGTACTGATCAACATTGGCCCTAGATCTTTCTTTGTACAAATGTTCACCTAAGGAAACTCATTGTCGGTGGTGGAGACACCCTCTTCCAATAACAGAGGAGAATCTTCCAAAAAATATTAATCATCTAATGTAGACGAACAATTGGGAGGAGGCTCATCCAAGCCAGCTGATTTAGGGGGAGCAATGGTTCCTACTTCCGAATACATGGAATCCTTATTGTGGTACTCCTGCTCTACTAAAAATATGGTGATAGAGATAGTTTATCCAACGCCATCTGATCGTTGATCATGGGGACTATTATTGATGTCAAAGAAATAGTGGTGATTCAAATTCCATTGATTCAACCCTATGCTTTCAAATAGGTGGGAATATCACAAAATTATGTTCATAGGTTAAACCTCTCATTACTTCCTCGGGGCAGGTTCTGGTGTCACCCAGACATGTCCAGTGTAAGTTTACAGGGTCATCTTTAGAAGTTCCTTCCAATTTGGGGAACAACCTAACTTTTTCTCAGAAATTATGAAGCAACATCCCATGTCTAGAATAATGTATTCAAACTGATGAATTGGGATACTGATTGCATCATACAAGTCCACCGACAAGCGAGCCACAGTGGTTGTGCACTCATACTCAATTCTCTAAAGTTGATTCTCCTCCCTATTGTAATAGTTATTTTCTAGTTATAGGGATTCATAAGAGTCAAATGGGAACATATGAACTTGGATCACCCATAATTGACTGTTGAGGGAGTATTTGAGGCACCAATGATACAAGGAGGGTATTACCACATGAAAATAAATCAAGGGGCTACCTAGTTGTGTGTTATAGTAGGTATCCTATGAGACTACCATGAAATTAGTGATTTTTACCAAGCCATAGAACTAGGTCTTCAACTGAATTCTTCCACATAGTATTTTATCAATACTGTTATAAACATGAATATTCAAATTAGAGGGATTCAAATATACTTTGGCTATCCTCAACTTACATAGAATCTTCAACAGGATCAGATTAATCCCAGCGCATGTGTCCACTAAAATGTGGTAGATTTCCACACCATTGAACTAGACTATGATATACTATGGGTGGATATTCCCTTTCATGAGGTCACCCTCGTCTTCTCCAAATAATGAGATGAGGGCTTGAAATTTATTTTTCTTGACCTCCTATGCATTGTCATCATCTGCGATGGCTAATACTACACCAAAATAGAGGGGGATTTTCATGGATTAAATGAGGAACTCACACATTTATTTTGATAGGAAGAGGAATTTGTGGATTTCCTTCCCAATAAGTATGTTTTATAGGTTCTTCAGTTTGACATAATTCCTCATTAAAGGAACATTTCTACCTGTAAGTGGGTGCTATTTGGTAGGAGTAATGGAGGATTCCCCTAGTGGGGCCATTGAGTTCTATCTAGTGCTAGAAATATCCTTCCATTGACTAACCAAATTCATCTCGAACCACTATCTTCTGACTTTCAATAGGTTGTGGCCTACCTCTAGATAGACATGGATGATCATGGTTGGGTCACAGCTGGTCTGCCCTATCATATAACATGGTTAGCTATGGTGGTGTGTGTCACAGAGTAGGCTAGGAAGACTGTGCCTGCTATGCTCTATGAAAAAAAATGATACTTGGTCTTGTTAACATTAACAACATAGTTTGATGAAATGAACTGAGCATTCTGGTGGTTTACATGCCCACAAACTCTCCTTAGATGGCATTTCCCAGAGACATTCTAGGGATCTTCTAGACATTCCTCAGCATCAAAGATTGTGAAGTAGTTAACCAACTCAAATGAGTCACAGAGGCATACTCCTACTCATCATCAGAGAGGCCTTATAATGTTGGGTATACATGGGGGTTATTTCCAACTATAGAGTCTTGAAATCACTGAGGGTGTGAGATGGATTAAGCACTAGTAGTGGACTCTAATTGACCATCCTCTTTCAATTCCTTCTCTTCTAGGATTTATAAGGTTTCTATGTAGATTTAGAAGTAGTAGCCAAGGAAAGTACATAATCTATAGGAAGATAGGTCCTTCATAGGTTGGTTTGAATGACACTTTGGGTGGGATCGAATTCCATATAAGCTAACCAATTACCATACATCTGAGTTTTATGGCTAGAATCCTAATATCTTTCAACTGAACCCTTGCTGTGAATGCCGTAATTAGATGAGATATTTTTAAATTGTTTTTGACATAACCTAGCTATAAAAAATCAATTATCCACTTGGTCCAAGATCTTATCCCTAAACACATAGAATTCATTGGGGTTATTTCCAAGGATAATATGGTACAAGAAATGGTAAGGACAGTTAGTGCATCTGCAATATTGGGGCCTTATGCACTCTTAAAGTACTAGAATCCCATTATTAGAGGAACTAATGAAATACCCTGAGACCTATGAATCCTTGAAGGAATAGGTTCAATTCCGTCTATTTGGTAAGGTTACTTTGGGAGCCCTTCTTAAATAGGGGTCAGATCATGATGATGTTTTGTAGCTACATTCTCTCATCTCAGCTGCTCTTCATGGCGAGGCGGTACCTAGAGGTTCTACACTGGTAAAGGACATTTGGGATAAGGCTAGAATTTTTTGGGGCTCTTCAGGTGGAGGTGATAATAACTCGAGTATCTTCGGGGACTCTACCTATATGGTGGAATCATACTTTTATTTTTCAGGCCTTTTGGATAGATCTGGAAGTGGAAATGGTATTGACTCTTTATCCTGATGTATGGATACCTCTAGAAAATGTTCCTTGTTAGAAAAATACCATAATACTGCTAGGAAATTAGGAGTGATGAGGGTAAATACCAGCTTATTATTGACATTATATACACAAGTTTCTAGCAACTACACTTGATTTTGTTGTAGGTCAAGAGAATATGTGAGGCCTTTCCACTAAGTGATAAAATTGGTGACCCACTCATCAAGATTTTGTTTTCACTTGAAGGGGTCATCGATACATTTCTTTCATATGGTGTATTTGAATTGGTAAAATAACTACCTACTAAGGACTTAGAAAATAGTATTAGACCAGATGGGGAACTGCATGTATTAGATGGATGCTGGTCCTTCTAATATCTAGACGAAAAATAAGATCTTGGGGGCCTCCTACTATACTAGTGTTCCCAACATGGGCCCCCATAATGAGATCAAGTGGGAAAAAAGTTACCGTGGGTAACCCATCCTGTTTAATGGTGAAAATCAATAATTCCCAAATTCTAGGGTATGCTCATGTTATCTACTAATGCATGATATAAATTTTCCTTCAGGTGGGATCACCACCCGTCGTGTCTCTAGGGACTCAAGGAGAGTAGTGAGAGCAACTATAAAATCATCTTGGTGAGGGTCCATATCTTGATGAGGATTCCTAACCACCAATTCATTAACATTCCCATAAACCTGGTAAACTATCTTAGAGGCTTGTGAAAAAACATTAACTAGATACCGAGGAGGGTAGTTATGATTCTTGGTCATGTTCGTGACTCATTCCTCAGTCTCTTTTAATAAACTCCTTCCTCGGCTCCTTTGTCTGGTGGTACGCTACCCCATAGGGTGGATTTTACATGTTAGACCACATATCGAAGTCTATAATCCCAATAATCATGGTAATTAACATGTTTACCATGAAAATACATGAATTATAATTTTCATCATGGATAGGTAAGTCAAGATATCACAATATAGGGATGAAGTGGAGAGTAGTGTACCATCCCATGCACCAGATATTCACATGGAGAAATGACTACTCTATAATTCAGTAGAGAACAATGAGGATCTTGGAGAATCTCTCTTAGAGGGTACGAGGGTAGTTAGGTGATTTAGGGAATAGAGCCACTAAGAGTGAAACCAACTCAATCTACTGACACTACTGATCAATGACCCCGAGGTTCCTCTATCATCCTAGATAGGATAAATAATGATCAAAAAGTCGATAAAGCATCACCCATATGGTCTAGTGAAAAAAATGTACTATCCCTCAGTGTGGGACTTCAAGATGTCAATTATTGGATTCATAGATGTCCAAAACACCGCTGATAGTTGGTAAGCAGCTAAAACCTCCCAGAGGGCCTATTTCTTAGGGGAAGGGCACTATTCTTGTATGTAAAAATATCCAATTGATGTTTGTTGGAAGATTGGAGGTGTAAAAAATGTGGATCAGTGTGGTAGAAGGTTGGACCATATTAGATTCATTATATGAGTTAGTTGTTCACTTCACGCTTGAGAATATCTCTGATGCACCACTAACTGCATCATCACGCCATTATAGGATTTAGTGTTCACCACCACCTCATTTTCAAGGTAGGAAATGATTATATATGGATTGATATATGGATCAGCTGGGTTTTTAGCATATGTAATAGTTATCCCAGAATACAACAACTCTCCATTATCTTGGGTAGAGTTAAAGAGGGAAATTGGTGATGATGGGGACAACTGTACTGTGATCCACTAAAGGGGAGACACAACTTCCTCCACCTACTTGTACCTGTTGAGGAATCTAGGGATCCTAGGGATTTAACCTTATAAGGTGGGGAATATCACATGTCTTCCTCCTACCCTATAATCTGGAAGTTATGGTGAAAACATTATTAATGAGTCATATGTGTCATTAATATATGAAAGATTTATGAGGTTGAAGATTATTTGGAGATTACCAGGATATCTCCTTAGATGGTGGTTGTTCTCCATTCTCCCTAGGGATGGTTCATCCAGGTGGGGTACCTCATTGACATGGGGAAGACCTTAAAATTATTGTATTGGATCACTATGAGGGCATTCATGCAGGTCAAAATGAACATGGGGGGACCTTCATGTCGAAGATCAAGAGTAGGGAGGATACCTCTATACAAGTTTTTGGTGGTGTGGGGAGGATGTGTACCTTGAACACTAGAAAAGAGGGGGGGCCTTAAATTTTTTTGGTGATGGTGTGGGAATGACCTCTATACTGAGTCTCATAGTTATAGGTTAGGACCTAACAAATATCGATGGTTCCAGCGATTGAATCGGAAAACTTGTCCTGATTATGAGGTGGTTGGGTTCTCGATACTTATAGGGTGAATATGGATCCCTGATCTCCTATTACATGTAACATCTAGGATACAATAGTGGTGGCATGGACCACTAGATATATGGAAGATGAATCCCATTTCCGATCATTATTTTGGGTCTTCCCCCTACATTAGCATCAGATAGTTCAAATGGGGTTCGTAGAAGTTCATGTAAAGTACACCTTCACATCATCCTGAAAGACAATCATTACTGGAGATAATGGGGACTATATGGGAGCCATCCATGTAGGGTACCGAGTAGTAGTTGTGACCAGGGTGACTCGAGTATCCATAAACTCCCCAATTTAGGGGATCGAGTCAAAGGATTCCTCTATGTAGAGACTCCTAAATTAGTTTGTTGTAACAATGGAGAGTGTTTTCTCCCTATGCGGCCCTTGGGAGTGGTAGTGTCAATGAGGTGTTGATTCCTCCTAGTCTCAAAAGGCCAGATATATTATGGAAATGACCGCATCATATTTGTTCCAGATCATGAGGAAGTCAATCACCCATTTTTGGATGATTTCATTGGTTGATATGGGTTATGGAAAACCTTTATCTGAAGGAATGATGAATGTCATGGAAGCATTCGAGTTGTGTAGGATTTTGACATCCATGTTTCCCATGATATTGAATCTATAGCCATTGGGTGGATGATTTCCTATATATGGGGTCCTACAAGGAAAATGGATTTATTTGTCATCATAGGTACATGGAAATCGATGTGCAATTCCCCAATGTTGTCCAGTAATCCAATGATAGGGAGGGATCAACACTGACAATTACATAGATCAAGGATTCCCAATTATTATCTTCCCCAAATCCTGGTGAGTTCCACACTATGCACATTATTTTAATGGTGTGTCCTAACACCATATTATTAAATATTGTAAAATGAAGATATGTTCATTACTTGAATGCTACTAGTCCACATGTTGAGGGGAAGAGATTCACATCAGGTTCACTATTTCATTTTTCAATGATTTTACTAGATTATTCCTGTTTGTCGGTATAAGAATATGCTTGCAAGATTCTAAGATCCCCGAATTCCCACATTCCAATAGTGGTAAGATTTCATTACTTTCAACAGATTTGTATTATCCGTGATCGAAACAAAATGATGGGATTTGGTTCCTCATTACATGGATTCCACCTTACAGCTCATCACTTAGTCCAGGTCTCCCTTATAAATTAAATTCATGTTCATGGAAATTATTCCTTATTCCATATATTTGTGGATTTTAGTTAATTAAAATGCTTCTATCTTAACATAATGTTATCGTATGGATAGGGTACCAACCTTGGGTTAGAAGATTAGTCACGTTGGGTATCGCTGGTCATGTCTAGAAATTGGGTGCATTGGTCACTTGTATTCTTCCTCTTAAGAGGGAGTCTCCTTTGAGGCATCTTATGGTGCAGAACCCAAGGAATCCCATGTGCATCATAAGGTAACAATGTCATGGGTGTAAATATTCCAAGGATTTTTACCTCAGGCATCCCATACTGATGAATATTGTATTTATTTTGAATCTAGTCAGAAGTTATATATCCCATGGAGAATGATCAGAATGTCTAGTTGAGACGAGTCGGGTAATGAGTTTAACATCTTGTGGATATGGGCTCGTGGTTAACTTATTATGAGGAAAGGTTATTCAAATCAATATTCCGCGTGGAGGCAGATCTAGGAGGTGTTTCCCTAGGGTGGAATATGTCACACCTTGGATGATGGACCGTAGACCCCCTTGAGGTGGGTCAAGAATGATGATAAAGATGCCCCTTGAGGTGGATTAGGGATGATAGATCAGAATTCCCTTTGAGGTGGATCTGGGAGGTGTGTCCCTAGAAGTGATGATATCACACCTGGTGGCTGAATGGACAGTCACTACTATAAAATAGGCCTTTAATAGTGCAAGAAAAAACCACTGATAATGGTACCATTTATGAGTGCTAAAACAAGCACAAATAAATGAGAACTTTTATCAGTACTTTTCTTTACTCTGATAACTGCTACAATTTATCATTTATTATTTATCACTAATAAATGGAACCCTTTATCAAGTTTTTTAGCGTTGATAAAGGGTACCCTTTGTCTGTACTTTATTTTTAGCACCGATAAATGGTACCCTTTATCAGTACATTATTTTTAGTGATAATAAAAGAAATACATTATCAGTGTTTTTTAGGATTGATAATGGTCCTGAATAAAATATTATAATTAAAAAAAATAAAAATTAGTAAATATAAAAAATATTAACAATTTTATTAATTAAATAATCATTGATAAAAAGGAATAAATTTAATATACATATATATAAATTATAAATACTATTAAATAGTATAGATTAAATATATAGATATATAAAATTATGAAAATGAAAAAATTAAACAAATTAAAATTTAAAGTCTTTAAATTAGGTAAAATATTGAACATTTTATTAATTCCATAGTTAATCATAAAAATGAATAAATTTAATATACATATATTAATATTATAAATATTAATAAATAGCTTGTTAAATATAGATAAATAAAATGAATAAATATTAATAATTAAAAAAACAAATTAAAAATAAATAAATTATGATAATCAATCACAAAAAATAAAAATGAGTAAATTTTAATAATTAAAAAAGAATAAATTAAAAAATTAAAAAATTATTAAAAAAGTTATTAGTGATATAATTATTAATAAAAGTGAATAAGTTTCACATATATATATATATTAATTATAAATAGTAATAAATAATATATATTAAATATAAAAATTGAAAATGAATAAAATGTAATAATTTAAAATATATTAATGTATTATTCATTTTTAATGGTTTTTATACATAATTATTCATTAATACATTTGATATCAAAATGTATTCTTATATATTTCCAAAATATATGATTTTTATAATAAAAAATATTTACGCCTAAAATTAAGTAAGTCATATATTTAGTGAAGAATGGTTTATATTATAAAATTAATATTAGTTAAAAATTACAACTAATTACATCGGGTAATTGAAATAATTGAATGTCATTTGATTTTTCAATTTAACATATATCAGACTTTCGTTACATTGATTTCACTTTAATATATGTAATTTATGAATTTAATGTACACAAAAATATTTATGTAATTAATGAAATCTTGTATAAATTCGCATACACTAATATTTATGTAATTTATTCAGATTTTATTATTCATTTTAGAATTTCCTTATAATATGATACATTTAATATATTATTTCTTCAGTCATTAAATTTTGTTTATTTTTTTATTATTATTGTAGTTGGTAATTAATTCTTTTTTTATATTTTTTATTTTTTATTTTTAGGTGTTTAGCGAATTTAATTATTTTATATTATTTAATTATATATATACTATGTTTTAATATTTTTAATATGTATTCATGTTTATTTCAATATATATCCTTATTTTTTAATAATTTATATTTAATTAATAAAACTTATCCTTTTTTCAATATTGATAAAGGGAAAAAATAATTATTATTCAATCTCTCTAATTTTTAACATGCATATATTTAAGACTATATATTCATTAGTAATGTTAAAAAAATATTTGTAAATTAGTATTTATAAATAAATATAGTTACACATGTATATTTACTATATTTAAATATATATATATATATATATAATTATAAATAAATAAATATTAGTTTTTCAAATGGTATTAATATAATTAAAAATAAATAATTATAATACAATTATAAATTTATTTATAAAATAAATATATTTACTATATTAATATTTACATTAATATTTTTATATATTTATTATATATATATAATTATATTAATATATATAATGATAAAAATATATAAACAAATATTATGATATAAATATATAAATATATACTTTTTTTTGAAAAAAGTATTTACATAATTATAAATAAATAATTATATATTTAAATAATTAGAATATTATAATATATTTATTTAAATAATGAATATATTTACTATATTTATATTTATATATATTAATTATATATATATATAAGTATTGAAGTATATTTAAAGAAATTAATCATAATTATAATTATAAATTCATTATCCGCGCTAAAATTTTAGGGCTGATAAAGATACATTTTATCAATGCTTATTAATTAAGTTCTTCTAAAAGTGATCTTTATCCGAACTTTTTTTTGAAGTGCAGATAAAAGTGTCTTCGATATATTTAAATTACTATAGAAAGTTGTGAACCAGTGGCGATACCTGAAGATTTCCATGGAAGGAACCTACTACTGGTGCTCCTCCTTATTGAATCCATGCTCGAATCAAGTCTCAAATCAAAGCTCAAAATATTCTAATTCTCAAGTCCGAGGATCAAATGATTCAATGTTAGAATGAATCCAAGACTCGAATTAATCCACGTTTTGGAAATATAACTAATTTCTCTTGGATAATTCAAGGATTCAATATAAGGTATGTTTTTTTTCTCTTCCTCAGTTGTTGATAGCTTTTTTGGTGATATATTTTTTCTTTTTTTGTTCTTTATCTCTTTCTATTTATTATCCATATCTTATTTCCATTATTGAATGAATTCATAATTGTGGGTTTCTATGATTTTGGGTTTGTATTGACCCATTAAGGGATTTTCATGTTGCCTTGTAGCATATTTAAAATTACACACACCAATTTCATGTTGCTTCAGTGGTATTATATGGAGATTTTTATTTTATGTCAAGTGTCCAAAATTTTATCTCTTTTTCTTCTTCTTACAATCCTATATGAACATCCATATATACATATATATAAATATATACATATTAATTTTCAAATATATATATATATATATATATGAACACATTATTTCATGTTTATATGTATATATGTAGTCATGTGAAACATATATAAGATTAATTCAATAAAGGATATGATACTTTTTTCATAGTTTTAAAAATGCACTAAAAAAGGTACTATCAATGTGTTTATTTTAAATTATAACTTTGAGTCGTGTTTGTAACTTTTTAAAATTACTTTGATTCTCACTTTTATTTCAAAAATATTTAATGAAAGATTTTTTTGTTGTAAATTAGAAGTAGTATCAAATGTTAGGACTTGTTGGTACCGTCAAATGGGTTTTATAAAAAAAATTACCATATATGAAAGTTCAATATACTAGTTTTGATGCGATAATATTTTGTTCTTTTAAATACAAAGATCATATTGATGGGTGTTGGAAGGATGTTTTCATAATCATGTTTGGGTTATGTTGATTTTCGATTGGTATATTTTTTTGAAATAACGACCATACCTCTCATAATAATCATAATTGGGATTGTATAAATATTGGTGATGGATGAGAGATATTTAAAATGTAGTCCTAATTAGATTGTATGGGTCCAAACTTTTATAAAAGTCAATATGGTATTCAAACAAGATTGGATAGTTGTAGGTCTCTAGTAGGTTATAAATATAATAACTCTTCATCATGCTTGTAGGTTGTTCGAACCCATTTTGGTCCAAAGTCTCTTCATAGGGTGTTTTTAAATTTACCACGATTACATATGATTCATTTAATATTATTTAAATTTATATTAATTTGACTTACACAACATTTAATATTGATCCATGATAATATGATTTTTCTTTTATATTTTTATTACATTGTATTTATTTATTAATTTTTCTATCTAATATTTCATTTCTGTAGTTATATATTATTATTCGTGAGTATGGATATAAAGAGGCATGTTCAAGAACTCAAGAAAATTTACATAGACTATAAGTATCTTCATTCAATAAAATATTAGTTATTAATGTGAAAATATTTATTAAGAGAAGTTATGGAGATTAATGATATTTGATATGCCAATAATATTAAATGTAATAATTTCTTAGGTTGTTACATCACTTGTTCCAAATAACTATAATGGTGGTTATCAAATTCTATGTAGGTTGGAATAATTATTAGAAATTGTTTTAGGTATTCATAATTTTAAGTCTACATGTATTTGTTCCACCCCTTGGAATCTCATATTACCATACATGAATATGTAATTACTCTTAATTTATTAAATTTTTTTACCAATACATTTATATATATATTAGTTGATTAAATGAGATTTAATTATTCTTATTTATTATATTCGGGTTTCTTATTACTCATTAATTTTCCATATTATTTTTTCATTTGTTTTGGGTATTTAAGAAAGACTTGATGGATCTTTTTAATAGAGGTTGGAATATTCTTAGTTATAGGATTTAATGTATTAAAAGTGGTGTTTATCCTATAAATATAGAATTCATATAGGACCCATGGCTATATATATCATAACATGTCACCTCCAAGACCCCTTGAATCATAGAAAAAATGTGTATACCCCCCAAATTCAGCTTTAGTATGAAAAAATAATAACTTTTTTCAACGGTGTAATTATCACAAATGGGACAAATTACCCCTTTTAGAGAACACAATAGAGTACAACATTCATCCTCATCATCTCTATCTCCTGAACAGTTATTATTGTAATTTTTTATTTGAGACACATCCCCCATATCTTTTAGTTTACATGAAAAACTCTAAGAAATAGTCTTCCCATGGACGACTACTACTGAGAGTAGTTCAAGAAACATTGGTGCATCTCCATAAAAGATAGAGGATAAGTCTCCAGCAACAAAATTCAATAATAAATGCTCAAGAGATAAAGTTGGTGAGGATTAAAGTTGTTTATAACATTCACCATCAGATGAATTTAGGGGATAACACCTAACATAATGTAGTAATTATTTTCTTAAATCTAATTTCTCATTTCCTTCCAAGAATACAAAAATTATTTAAAACTACCAAATGATGGGTTCCCCTTATTAGAATTATCTATAACTTCCACCTTTGATGAAAAATATCTTATATGTATTTAATTATTTGTTATACAAAATGATTATTTTATGAGACTAATAGGATGGATATGAATCGAAAATTTATTCACACTAATTGTATTGATAAAAAATTATGAATATGGAGTTAAAGAGTTCAAGATGTTTTAAATAGAACATGCATATGACCCATATCAAATCCTTTTTCTCTGTTTACATTGTTTTTATTTAATAAAAATTCATCTAGAATATTGGGAAAAAAAATTATTTGTCATATAATAGAGAAGATCTATAAATATTTTACTTAACGTGGGGACGAAATAAACTTCCACACCGATTGGGATAACAATGAGGTTTATGTATCATTTGATATGAATACGAGTGTAAATGATGATGCAGATCACATGGAAGAAATGAAAATGGAAATTTAATATGACCTTCATGAATTTTAAAAGTTGTTTGAGAAGTTATATAGATATTCCAAGATATAATTTTATACTAGTTTTACTAAATTCACAAGGTTGTTTTCAAGATCATTGGATGGCTTCTGCCCGTGAGAATGCGCCTCATGCGCCATAGGCCTTTTCAAAATTTTAGACTGTTGGGACTCTGTCATCTCGCCCTGTAAATGCCCCCATCATCTGTCCATCCCCCGATCCCACTACTTAAGTTGGTGTCGTCTATCTGGTGGCTCTCTGGAAAGGCTCGTTTAGGGATTCTCTTTGTAGCTCGCTCCGCGACACTCACCACCCCTGTTTCCCAGAGGTGCGTGTGGTACCTATGAAGATCTCATGGGAAGATGATAGTATTTCCCCAGATTTTTTGATGTCAGCATTTATTGAAGCGAAGGTATGCCTGAAATGGACTCTTTTGCCTCATTTTGGTGCTTCTAGACCCTCCCTATAGGCGTTTCAACATCTTGTTCTTTCCTAGGGTTTTCTTTATCCAGTTCAAATTTCGGCTTTCCACAAGAGCTCTTTGTCCCTTATCTTATATTCAATAGAGGGATTCCTAAAGGTTTGATGTGGTCCCCTAGAGCATTTGGGAGATGGCGATTCAGCCTCTCTCAATGGTCTATGGAAGCTCACTGGGGTAAAGAGGATCCCCTTGCGGCAGTTTGGGTCCACCTCCCGGGGCTTCCTCTCCCCTTCCAGAATGGAGGGTTCCTTAAGGTGATTGGAGATGCTCTTGGAATATTTCTATGATCTGATGTTAGGAATTAAAGTTGGGGGGGGGGGGGGGGGACGACGTCCCGTTGTCTCGTATCTATGTTGAACTGGACACATCTCTTACCCCTCCTTCCAAAATCTCCCTTCTCATGCAGGACGATCTCATATAGAACCATGAGATTCTTTTCCCAGTTTCCCACTGGTTCTGCTCTCACTGCCTCTTTTCGGGGCCATCTCTTCAGGTATGTCATAGATGGAAGCAATCAGAGGGGATTATTCCTCCCAATTATGTTTACTCCATAGGTTGATGGTCGTCCTATCCTCATCATCCCTCTTCCGAGGTTGGGGTGTGAGAAGGCCTAGATACTGTTGAGTTTTCAAAGCAGGATCTCCTCTCCTAGGATTCAGTCTCAGCTCTATCTTCTGGGAACACTCTCAATGTAATATCGATGTTGTGCTAGGAGGTTTTTCCTTATGTTCCTAGAGGCATTTCTCCTAGGTAGAATGGTATGTCCTTGCCCCCTCTTCTTTCTTTGCTATTGAGGGACGGGGTTAGGCAGGCGTGATCTTTTGGGTTTAGGCCCTTGTCTTCAGTTCCTATGTCTCTACCGCCTTCATCTTGTGTTGAAATGGAGGGATACCATAATGACATGGGCATCCCCTTGGAAATTTATTGTTCCAACTACATTGATCAGCTTGTACCATCACTCACAGGGTCCAGCCAGGAGATGCAGTTTGTTCACCAGACCTCCTTCCTTATGGAGACAGAGGTATCAACCCTGATAGTCATCAAAGAATCATCCTTTGACATCTATTTTTACCCCAATTTCTCATCTATCAGTGATATGATCTTTCAAGAGGGAGTGGGAACTTTCTCCCAAGAAAGGAAACACAAGGAGGGATCATCCTCCCACTTCAATATGGCTACTAGCTCAGGGGCCAACGCCAGAGAACTATCCTTACAATGAATCCTACACTTATCTGGAATGCCTGCGGACTTGGGTCCAGGGTTAAGTTATAATTTCTATCATCAGTTATTAGGAAACACATGTTGTTGTGGTGGGTATCATCGAACCAAAGAAGAACTCAGGCAGAATTTGGGAGTTCATGTGGAAGCTCAAGATGCATGGATCTTTTCATGCTGACTTGATCAATCGCCATATCTAGAGCTTTTGGAACAATAATATAGCTATGGAGCTTGTCCAAGTGGGCGACCAATTCATCACTATAAAAGTTAGTAAAGTTATGTCTTCTAGTTCACGACCTTTGTGTATGGGAGTTGTCATTATCTTCAACGGAAAAATCTCTAGAGTGACCTCAATGGCTTTTCTCTTGGTAATCACCAATGGTTTATCGGTAGGGAATTTAATACAGTTTCTAGTCCAGAGAAAAAGAAGGGTTGATGACCTTTTTATAAAGCGTCCATCGGATATTTTTCTCAGTTCATGGCTGGGATGGGTCTCATTGATCTGGGCTTCTCAGGCAGTTGCTTTATATGGTGCAATAATCGGAGGGGCCATCTTCGACCGTGGAGCTGGTTGGACCGATGTCTATCCAATATGGAGGTAGTCGCCAAGTTCTCTGAATGAAATTTGAGTCACCTGGTTTGTGGAATATCTGATCATTCCCCCCTGTTGGTGTTGATTTCATATGGGAAGGAGCTTTGGGGAAGATTTCACTTCCTACATTAGTGGGTCAGTAAACCAGGATACCAGGACCTGGTACCTGACATTTAGAATTATCCTGGACAAGATGATTTGTGGATATCTATCAATGATAAGCTTCATCCCCTTAAATCTAGTCTCCAGATGTTGGTGAAATACCTCCCAATGGTTGATAGTGGGATTAACGATTCCATGTAGAAGGTGGAGAGTCTCGAAGTGCATCTGGAAGAGGGGTGGGATAACCAAATTTTCGAACAGCTTGCTAATAGAAAGGAGGCTCTGTCTGCTTTGATCCTTGCCTAGGAGTGATTGGCTAGGGAGGATTCGAGGAAAAATGGATTCGGGAGGGTGACTGAAATACAATCTTTTCATGCATGTATTAAAGAGAGGAAGATACCTATCAAACCGAACATCATTTTGGATGAAGGATCCTACACGGATGATAGGGATATCATGAAAGGTATGGCCCAATCATATTTCATAGATTTGCTGGCTAGGCCCAATAGTTGTATGCCCAATGGTTATGCAGAAAATGATAGTAGGATTTTTGAGGTGATCTCCAAATGCATCTCAAACAAGTTTAATGAGGATCTAAGTTCTCTCCCAGATGATAAAGAGATTTACAAATCTATGTTGAACCTCCACCTGGATAGCACCTCGGGACTGGATGGGTTCATGGGATCTTTCTACAGAGCATCATGGAATTTGGTTATGGAGGATCTAATTCCATCCATTCAAGATTTCTTTAGGGAAGGTAGTTTGTCATAGATTGCTTGCGCCACCTCTATGATTCTCATTCCCAAAAATAGAAACCCCTCTTCCATCATGAATTATAGGCCAGTGTCCATGTCTAACATTCCTTAAAAAGTCCTTGGAGGTTTTATTAATGCCAGGCTCTCCATGCATATTACAAAGTGGATCTCCCTAGAACAACATAGATTTGTGAGGGGTAGATATATTCAAGGTACTATTTCATTGGCATAAGAAATGATTAGAGATGTAAACCTCAAAACTCGAGGGTCTAACATGGATATCAAAATTAACTTGAATAAATCATATGACCGGGTGGAGTGGGGTTTTATCATCAAGTTGATGGAAGGTATGTGTTTCACTTCCTAGAATATTGACCATATTTTTATAGGTTTCAGCTCGCTGTGGATGGCGGTCTTTTTCCTGGGGAAGTATTTCTGTTTCTTCAAAGCCATTCGTGGCCTTAAAAAGGGGGACCCATTGTCCTCGATCATTTTCATATTAACTCAAGAGGTACTTATCCAGATCATTCAAATTAGCATTAATAATGGCGAGATTCTGTCTTATCGAATGAGCATGAGGTCCAAGGCCATTTCCCACTTAATGTTTGTGGATGACACTGTTATTTTTATCGATGGGGGAAAAATCCATTCGTGGATTGAACCAAATTTTGGATGTTTACTGAAACTGGAGTGGCTAGCTTATTTACAAAGAAAAGAGTCTATTCTTCATCCCCAACTCTTGATCCCCCATAGTAATTTCTGATGTTCACACCACCCTTAATAGGCAAAAAACGGTGTTTTCCCATGATCTACCTTGGGTCTCCCATCTCCCCTGCACAACTTTGGATATGTGATTTTTATTTTCTCTCCACAAAAATTGTGGATCACATTTATAACTAGAATAACAAGTTTTTATCCTTTGGGGGCCGCATTTCTCTTATCAACAGTGTGATGTTGGCTACTCCTATTCATGCCCTCTCCGCTATCAAGGTACCGAAAGGTGTTATATCCAGTATTGATAATTTACTGGCTACTTTCAGCTGGGACCCCCTCGTAGAGGGGAAAAGGCACTATGCATCATGGGACAAGATGGAAAGGCTGGTGAGGAATGACAACATTAATGTGCGAAGCTTGGTCAAAACTCTCAGATGCATGCATGCAAGGCTTGCTTGGGAAGTGCTAGAGTAGAGCACACTGTGGGGGAAAACAATGTATCCCTTATTTTGAAATAACTCTTCGGCTGAAGGGAGGACCTCTTCATTACTTCTAACTCTCTCCCTCTTGTTATCAGAGTTTCAGGAGAAATCCAAATGGATCATTGTTAGGGGTGACCAGTCCATTTGGCATCTCATCTGGGTGGGGACTGGTCTCGGTTTCCCAGGGTGCCTCGTGCCCAACATTTCTTTCAGGGAGACAATCCATCACCCAACCATCATCAAGGATGTGCTGGTTGACGATCAATGTAATTTTTTTTGATCTCATTGTCTTGATGTAGGAACAAAACCACAGTGTTTTCACCCCTTCTTCCTCGAGTGCCTTCACCTCATGGGACCATCTCCTTTCCCGGGATTCCGCGGAGGAACAGGATAGTTGGAATGATATTCTGTGCTCCAAAGAGGCCCCTTCAAAACTCAATTTTCTATTATGGAGGATCATGCACCAGTCCATCCCCACTGATGATAACGTCAAATGATGTGGTGCCCCTTTGCTTCCTAGTTCCCCTATTTTAAATCACACCAGGAAGAAAGTGATGACCACCTCTTCTTCAAGGGAGAATGGGCGTGTGGAGTGTGGAGCTTCTTTGGGGAGTTCACAGGACTTCATGCCAACAACCTAAAGGAACTTCCATTCCTGAACAGATGGATCAACGGCTCAGGAGATAGAGGCTCAAAGAAGGTGGTGTTCCTGATGGTCCTTCTGGTAGGTTGTTGGGAAATTTGGCAGGCCATGACTAAGTGGAGGCATGAGGGGATTAATTTGACTATTATGGACATTATCATCTGGAAAAAGAGATGTCTCTTTGACTTAGCTCAGCTCATTGGTGTCTTGAGGAATTCCCCCTACTTTAGGTGGATTCTACCCATAGTCATGGAGTCCAGGAGGTCGACAGTAGCAACTACGACCACTGGCTGAGGTGGAATCCCCCGTCTAAAGGCCTTAAGTTCAATACTGACGAGTCTTGCAGGATGGGGGTTCTTTGAGGGGGAGGGGTGGTCCGGGACACTCAGGGGTCAGTCCTCATGGCCTTCTCCTCTAGCATGGGACATGGTTCCTATCTACATACTCATGTCAATGCTATGATCATGGGTATTAGCCTCTGTCATCAAATGGGTCTATCTTTATCGGAGGTTGAAATGGACTCAAAGATCCTTCATGATGTTCTGAATGACTATCTCCCCCCTCCTTGGTCGTTTAGTTACACTATCTGAAAATTCAAGGAAGTGATCAGAGATGGCATCAATATCTTGCATTCCTTGTGTGAGGGGAATCAATTGGAGGACTATCAGGCTTTGATTGAGGTTCCTATAAATTCTCTAGTTTGTTTGCACGATATCACTTGTTTGTAGGCCGAAGGGGTTAAACTGAATAGATGGGATGCCCTCGGCCTTCATCATTTTATGCCTCCCTGGGTTTTTTGATTCGGTTGTTTGCTGTTGGTTGTTGGTTTGGGGTTCTTGTATCCTTATTTTTAATAAAAAAGTATCTTTCGGTGGGCAATGTTGTTTTCTATATAGAAATGATATAATTTGAATGATGGAATCAGATGGAGTGACACCAACATTACCAAAATACTTGGTCTCCTAAATGATATGCTTACAGAAGAAAATGAACTTTCTTGTCAAATATATGATGCTAAAACAATTTTAAATTCAATGTTCATGATATATAAAAAATATATTCTTTTCCAAATGATTGCATATTATTTCCCAAGGACCATTAATATCCCATTAAACGAACTATTTGTGACACAGATCGATACATGAAAATGAATCATGTCCTTCAAAATATATATGCTACATTACCATCCTTACTCTTGTTAGAAGACTATAAGGATTTCTGGAGAATGTGTGAAAATTGACATTGCATGTGTATATAAGAATTAAATAAGAGAACCTATGTCATCAAGCATTTTCTCCATAGTAGAATTAAATTGATTATGAGTATCTTAATTTTGGGAATGAGTTGAGGAACATTCAACTTGCATTATCTACATATGTAATAAATACTTTTAGTATATAGAGTATTAATCACGGTACATGGCATGTCATGTTGCTAAATTATAACTTGCCTCCATGTTTATGCATGAAGGATAAATACACTATGTTTTCTCTGATTATATCTATGCCATAAAAACCCGGTAATGGGGCTGATGTCTATTTGGATCCATTGATCAATTATATGAAATTGATTTGGGATTCAATTATTTACAATATATGATTCTCATAGAAGTGAATAATTCATATTGAGGGCCATGTTGTATGAGAAGATAAATGAATTTCCTGACTACATAAATTTATCAGGTTATACCATTAAAGGAATGTTGGGGTGTAACATTTGTAAGGAATTTACACATTTAGTTTAGTTGAAACAATCCTTAGTGACTATGTATTTATGAAATCATAACTTTTTACCTCAATGACATAAATACCAATCCTGGATGATATTATTTGATGGGAATGTCGAATTAGGTAAAATAACATATCCACTAATATGTGATAAACTATCTGATAATGTAAAATATATTGAAACTCTTTTTAGTAAATCATTTTTGAAAAACCTTATGAAATCATGTTGAAAGAAGAGATAAATTTTCATTGAATTGTCATTTTGGAATTTTTTTTAGGTCATAAATTTCCTTGATGTCATGCATATAGAAAAAAATGTATTTGATAGTGTTATTGGAATGTTACTAAATGTTCCTAGAAAAGAAAAGGTTGACATCAACACTTGGTTAGATAGGATTGACATGGGGATAATTGATGATTTGGTACCAGTGAAGGGTAAAGGTAATAATTTTCTTCCTCCACAATCTTACATTTTATCAACACAATAAAAATTACAATTTTAACTTTTCCTTATTAGTGTAAAAGTTTTAGACTGTTATTTATGAATATCAAGAATGTTATATTGGTGAAAAATTTGATGTTACATGGAGTAAAATCACATGACTATCACGTTTTTATACCTATTAATTTCATTCCATTCTACCTAAAAATGTATGGCATACATTAACCAGACTCTTCTCCATTTTCAAAGAAATACATAGTATAGTTATAGACATGATGAAGTTTCCAATCATGAATATGGAGGTTATGGTCATATTATGTAAAATAGAGATTATCTACCCATAATCATTCTTTGATGAAGTGGTCCACCTAACGGTTCACCTATTTAGAGAAGTTCAACTATTTGGTTCTTTCCATTATAGATGAATGTACACCATTTAATGGTATATGAAGATTTTGAAAGGGTATGTCAAGAATTGATGTTTTCAAAAAAGGTTGTATTATATAATGATATATTCTTGAAGAAGCTATGGAATTGTATGAAGATTACTTATTATATGTTGACATCATCGGTCTCAAAAAGTATTGTCACAATGGATGCCTTGGGAGAAAGGTATTTCTGGAAGATATGTTATCATAATTACCTTCATAGAGTATGAGAAAGAACTCCTTTTCATTATATATAATACTAAAGATGTTTATAGATATGTTGATTCTCATAAATAAAATCTAATAGATTTTAATCCATCAAGGGATAAATAATTCATATTAAAATAACATAATCAATGGTTTATTGGATGGTCTTGAGATAAAATTTATAAGGAGTTATCTAAAAATATAAATTCAATTTCCAAATGACTTCGATGGTTACCCAAGGGACTGAATGAAAATTTTATATCCTATATTGGTTTTGTAATCAATGGTTTCATGTTCTATAAAAAAGAACATAATGATCTCAGTTCAATGAAAAAATGGTGGAGTTTTGCTTGTGGTGGAAGAGATTAACATATCTGGTTCCAAGGATAGAAATACAATTTATGAAAATATGTCATATTTTTTAATTATCAAATAGATATATGTGTTTTATTATGCAACATTTCTATGTATATTTTCCATTTGAAATGGGATTATAATAGGATTGTAGTGAAAATTAACGAAATGGACTTCGTGAAGGTGAATTTTAGTACAGAAGGGGAAAAAGATGAGTCATTCATAACTGAATCAAAATTAAGTGAAATTATTTTATATCTTAGATCCATCAAACAAAAATTATCTTATTATTATACTGGAATCTAAATCAACTATCAGGTGAAATGAAAAATCCTTCTAGGATGACCCATTCATTGGGATTTCACAATTATTTCATTCCAATCCCAATGTAGACAACATCTTTAACATTATATGGGACCAAAAAGAGGGGAGTTGGATTCTCGATAGAGGATCAAAATCCCTAAAACCTTTAACAAAATAAATATAGTCCAATGATAAGGTAAAATTGATTGTTTAATTTACTATATTTTTATCATAATTGTATTTATTATCTACTTCATTAAAATAATTTAAATTAAATGTTTGGAAACTCTTTAAAAAAATATAGTCTACATATTATGATGTTACCAATCCCAATAATGAACATACTATAATGACGTAAAACCTTTGTTAAAATTTAAATTTAATGTTATGAAATAATTTCTCTATTTTATCAAAATATTATATAATAAAATACTAATATATTTTTCTTTATTACTTGAATATTTTGTTTATTTTAGAATATTTATGTCCATTTTTCATGCCTTTCTTCACCAATAAATACACAAACTTATTCTCCCTCAAAACAATTTCACCCTACTATTATTTTCATCTATCATTTTCCTTCACGTTCCCCCACTGGATTTGTAGGAAGAGAAATGGCGCTGCAACTTCTCAATCAAAGAGAAAATCTTTAGGTTTTTACAGTAAAATCACTATCTATATAATTAATGTATTGCATCATATTTAGGATTAATACATTTTATTATAATTACTCAAATAACATTTATTTCATTATATATCTGGATTTTTTTTGTTTAAGTTGAGGAGGTTAGTTCAAAGATTTTCATGATCCTGAGAGAGTGGAATTTTTGGATGCAACTGAGGTAATGAAAATAAGGAAATCGGTAAAGAATTTTTAGAAACATCATGAAATGGTGTATCCCTACTAAAAAATTTAATTATATTTTTCATAATTTTATCTATTATTTGTATGTTAATTTCCTTATAATTTTTATGAAATACTTATTTTGTTTTTTCAGATATCTTTTATGATGTTATATTTTCCTTTCTACTATATAGAACAAACCACAAATTAAATAAGTTGTTCCTTTCATCCAATGTTAAGATGTTTTCCTTTTCCCTTATTTTTCCAATTCAAACACAACAAATTGAGTCCACATTCTTAGTTGAAAAAATATTTCTTGTTATTTAACACTAGAAGAGTTTATTCTATAATTATGTTTTTCAAAAACGTAAATAGTTTTTTTTCTAAGGGAATCACCTGAATATGCAATGATAGTAGTTAAACAAGGAATTGAAACGAAAATCAGGGTATCATTGGCAGTTTATATTGTTCTATTACTTTATTACAATGATCCATATCTCATTTGGAACATGTAAAAATTGGCTTCACCTCAATCTGAAACACGATGTGACCAGTATGACTCTAATTGTCTATTTTTATTTAAAATTGACACTAATTTTAGTAAAATAGATATCCAACATACTCAAAACCAATAAAACATATTTTTATTGTTTTTTTACTTTAGTTCAATAATATATTAGTTATTTTTATGTGTAGGAATTAGTTTCACCTCAATCTAATACATGATGTGCCAAGTATGACTCAATGTGTTTGTTATCAGTTTAAAATTGATATTTTAGTTCAAAAAGTTACACTCACTGAAAACCAATCATACATGCTCATATTGTCTTAATAATTTATGAAAATAATGAATATGTAATTTTTAGGTGTAATCAATAGTCACACAGCATACAGACACACGATGTGACTATTATGACTCAAATTTCATGTTTCTACTTTAAGATGATATTTTAGTAAAAATGAAATATGATGTAACAAACAAATGAGAAAACAAATTATTATGGTTTTCATACATTAAGGAAATGATCCATACATCATTTAGGATGTGTAGGTATTAGTCGTAGCTCAATTATATGCATGATGTGACCGACATGACTCCATGTGTGTCTTTATATTTAAACCTGACATTAATTTTAGTAAAAACTTCAACTATCATATAGAAAACTGAGAATAAAAATTCTTAATTTTTTGATAATTTATGAAAATAGTCCATATGTCATTTTTTTCATGTAGTAATCATCCTAAAATCAACCTGAAATATAATGTATCAAGTATTACTCAAAGTGTCTGTTATTGGTATAAAATTGACATTTTAGTTCAAAAAGTTTCACTCATTGAAAATTGAGAAAATGCACTTAGATTGTCATTCTAATTTAGTATGCCGATTCAAAAGTCAATTTTTAGGTGTAGGAATATTTCTAACATCAAACTAACACACTATGTGACCAATATTCCCCAAAGTACATGCTTCCAATTTAAAATGACATTTTAGTAAATAATATAAGCGACGTACTCAAAACCTATAAAACACATCTAGATTGTTTTGATACTTCTGTAAAGAAAATACATAAGTCACTTGAGATTCATAGGAATCATCCTCCCCTCAATACGATTCATGGTGTGACTAGTATTACTCTAAGTGCGTATTTTTATTTAAAATTGATTATAATTTTAGCAAAAAAGATAAATTACATACTCAAAACTAAGAAAATGAATTTATATTGTTTTGATAATTTATGAAAACTATACATAAATCATTTTTATCATGTTGGAATCATACACACCTTAATATTATACAATATGTGTCTGTTATGACTCAAAGTGTCCGTTTTCAGTTTAAAATTGACATTTTAGTTCAAAAAGTTTCACTGACAAAAAAAACAAAAAAAAACACACTCAGATTATCATGATAATTTAGTACAAGGATTAATAATTCATTTTATAAATATATGAATCAATATCATGAAAAACTGACATGAAATGTGGCTAGTATGACTCAAAGTGTTTGTTTCCAGTTTAACATAACATTTTAGTAAAAATGAAAAACCGTGAACTCAAAACTAAGAAAACACATTTATATTGTTCTGATACATTAGTAAAATTATCCATAGGTCATTTAGGATGGCTTGGAATCAGCCACAACACAATCCTAGGAACGGTGTGACAGGAATGACTCTAAGTGTGCCTTTTTATTTAAAATTGTTTTTGTAGAAATGAAAAGTGACATACTAAAAACTAAGAAATAAAATTTTGATTGTTTTTATACTTTCATAAAACAATCCATAAGTCTTTTTTTAGTTATGTAAATCAGACACACTACAATATGATACACAATGTACTTGATATAACTCAAAGTTCTTGTTATGGGTTAAAAACTGACATTTTAGTGTGAAATGTGTCACTCATGGAAAACTGAGAAAACATAGTCAAATTATCTTAATAATTTAGAAAAAAAATATTCAAAATTAATTTTTGATATATAGGAATCATTCTCACATTAGAACAAAATAGGATGTGATTGGTAATACTCAATGTATGTGTTTCTAGTTTAATATAAAATTGTTATAAAAAAGGCAAGTGACGTACCCAAAAATGAGAAAACACAATTAGATTGTTTTAATACATTAGTAAAATGACCCACAAATAATTTGTGAGATGTTGGAAACATCTAAACTTCAATCCTAAGCATGGCGTGACTTTTATGACTCCAAGTTCATATTTTCACTATATAAGTGAAATTTTTTATAAAAATACACATGACATTGAAAAAATCGAGATAAAGAGTCTAAATTTTTTTCTCATAATTCTATTTAATATTACTTAATTAATTTCTTTATCATTTTTTATCTTATACTTATTTAGAAAATTTTTATAGAGATAATTCTTGAGGAGAAACAAGATACAGTGTGATGTGCATGAATCAACTACAACTCAATCTGATATATAGTGTTCCTGGTATGAATCAATGTTTATTTTAACATTAAAATATTCTTTTTAATTTATTTCTTCACATTATTTCAAAATTAAGATTTTTTTTTCTTATATAGGCACATTCTTCTACAGAAGAAGGGGTGTTTTGTTCAACAATAACATGAGTCAGGATTAGGGGAAAAAGAAAAAGGATTGTTTTTGTTTTTAAATGTATGTAATAATTTCTACTATCTTATGTAATTGAGAATACTGATGTTTGAAATTTATATAATATAGTTTCTTTTAATGTTCTGTTGTTTTAAATAATATTTCATTTAAATTATATATTGGTACTTGATTTTTCTGATTTCTCATGTAGTTTTTTGGTCCAACAATGTATTGTTACCGCACACTACACTGGTGCTACAATGTTCTATTATAGCACAATGGAGTATTCTACTTTATCAACAATAAATAAAATCACTGATAAATGGTTACTTTATCAGTGTTATGTTTATCATTGATAAAATATTTGGGATTTTAATCATGATCTCATAGTAAGTTCTTCTCTAGTGTTAATAAAGATCATTTTTAGTGAAGTTAAAGAAAAAAAATTTAGTTGTGGGAGCACCCATTGATGTAGGTATGGAATATTTATCTGACTTCCCCTTGAGGAAGATCATGTATGATGGATAAGAATTACCCCTGAGGTAGATCTATGAGTTGTTTCCCTAGAAGGGAAGATGTCACACCTGAAGGTCTACTAGTGGTCTGGACACCCCTTGAGGTCGACTTGATTGGCTGATCAGAACACCCCATGAAGCAGATTCGGTATAGAAGTATAATAATTCTCCTTGATGTGGATCTAGAATTTTGATATAAACACATATTAAGTAAGATCTTTGATGTTAATCCCCAAGAGGTAACACCTATGTTTACCATTGGTTAGGACACCCCTTGAGGAGGACCCAAAAGTTTGATCATAACTCCCATTAAGCTTGATCAGGGATGTGTGTCCCTATGAGGGAGCACCTGAGTTTACCATTGGTTAGGATTGAACCACATGGAGGTGTCCTATGTACCCTTATTAGAAGACAGGGATAAAAAACATGTAGTTTGATGTAACAATTTAAGTTAGTGTGGTATGAGTAATCCATGTTGTTTAATTTCATGCAGTAAGGATACATCTATCATGAAAGGAGATTTGATGATTAGTGGTGTGGTACCTACACATGTAATATTCCCTTCAGATGAGGGTTGATCTTGGATGGGATGGTGTGGTTCTTACACATTAAGATTCCTAGAGGATCTCATTCCAAAGGAGTCATTCACAGGATATCTTGTTGGTAGGAGGTGTGGAGTTAATCCCATGCCACTCATACATAGAGCATCATGTGATTATCACATTGGGTAAGACTATAGTTTTATGTCATGTGTTGAGGATTTTTTTTGTGTATTTTAACAGCATATATCTAGGATGTGGAACAAGATAGTTTTATTTCACACAACTCGGATGTGAGGGAACTAACTCCTCACCCATTGGGCTTATGGGGCCACCGCTCATCCACCATTGGGTAGGGCATGGGGTTGGAACTACCATGGTACAATTATGGGTGTATTTTATAGTTACATGTTCCACGTTATAGTCCCTATCATAATGAATAATATGGGTTATGCTACCTATGATGAGGGAGGAAAGCGGTATGTGGGTGGCTCGAACCACGTCTGGTGTGAAGTGGGAGGACATAGGAGTGGGTGAAGGTGGTCACATGGGGGCTTGAGGAGCAGTTTCACCAGTCCTAGATGGATGTGTTGGTCCCAGACACTCAAAATTTCTGAAATAAGGTCAGTAGAATGGAGGAATGATGGGGAGGCCCAGGAGAGAGGTTTCCCAAAGCTAGGGTCCTAATAGAGAGGTACATCAGGAAGCTCAGGTGATTCATGGAGGCTAAGGGATTCACAATGGGTAATGCTTCATAAAAAAGGTGTCCTTCCTTAGAGAGAAGTCGTGATTTAGAAAAGGAATTCCTTGCAATGGATTAATTATTCACAAATAGCCAAGATACTAAATGGTCATTATTCTATCATGAAGGGTGTAGTATATCGCAAAAGTAATCCCCACCTTGGGTGGAGGATCTTAAGAATACATGTAATGGGTTTATTGAATCTTGTATTCCTTGGTGATACATTTCACTTTTATTCACGATGCTCAAGAGTTTCATGAATTGGGATTGTGTTTGGAAGGTGATATGTCAGGGATCATCCCTTAATTATCAAACTGAAGAGGTATTTATAGAGAAGTGGTTACATGAATAATGGAGTCATTCACGATGAGATATGAGCTTCAATATGGACTATTTTCCTTCCATATCTATAGTTTCATTAAAAATTTTGCAATAATGTTTTTCAATTATTTATTAAGTTCATTTTTATGGATTTTTTAATCTTTACAAATTTTTTGAAAACGAATATTTATGTCATATTCCAAATGAGGGACCTTTTGATGATCGTGTGAATGAAATATTTTTTAATGTACAAATTTTTTCCCCACTATCATGAATAAAATATTATATAATGATTCATTTACAAGTTTTCCAAGATTATTTTTAATGAAATGATTTCCTTAATGTTTTTTTAAAATTATAAATAAATGATTTCAAAATAAAAGGGGTACTTTCATCAAGAAATCATCTAGTGATATTTTAAAATTATTTTCATATATTTTAATAGCCATTGATGAATATTTTTCTTTACTAATGTCACAATATAATTACACCATTCAACATATTACTCTATGTAAGTCCCATGACTTTTTTGGAGATGAACCAGGCTTGTTTAAAATAACCTTTTGTCCTTATGTTGAGTAAGTTTTATTTAGGTTTTATTTTGGGGTGAGTTTGGATGAAAGTTTTAGAAAAAATGGAAGAAAGAGGATAGTGCATGGTTGGCACATGGTTTTCACTAACTATGCACCCTGGCCCAGCAAATAGTGAAACCCTGGATAGAGAGGTTTTTCACAGACGATGTACAGTTTTTCAAACCATGTTCCCTAAAAAGAGAAATCATGAACCCTTTAAAAGGGGCACACAATTAAGGGAAAACATGTCCCACAAGCATAAATCTATGGGTATGAGTTTTTAATCAACTAAAAATTAATTTTAAAATTTTATGAGCCCCATATTTACACCCCATTCAGCCCTAAATTGACCCCTAACACCTTTTCATAATTTTGGAGCCTCTCAGACATATTCTAAGACATTCTAACAAACATTATTCATGATCCAAAGCCCAAATTGAATATCTACACCCCTCCAAAGAAGAGGATATCATCCCACATGGTTTCATTTCTCTTACATGTCCTACTCCCATCTTTTTTAGGGTTGTTTTTATTTTTCTCGGTTGGATCTAGATCTATGAATGTGGATCTGTAATTGGAATTCTGGTATCATGATTTTCATGATCCTGAATTTAGGTTTAAGAGCCATATATCGTTCTATCATTATTCCATTCAAATTAGGGATTTATGTTGGGTGATCTCTCATCAATGATTTTATGTAGGTGGTATAAAATTCAAATCCCAAAGTATTGATTGAAATTATGTGTATGTAATTGTAGAATTACTTTTAAACATTTAGATATTTAGTTCTTGATTTAATTAATTATAAGATATAGAGATTGTTGATTTGGGGATAATTAATTATTGAGTTAATTATCAGAATATTGAATTGGGAATTGGTTATAATTAATTTTTGAGTTAATTATTAGAATATTGATTTATTTATTTAGGGTTAATTAATTGTTGATTTAATTATAGGAATATTGAATTGTGATTTGGGGGTAATTAATTATTGAGTTAATTATCCAAATATTGTATTAGTATTTGTGGATAATTAATTGTTGTGTTAATTATTGGAATATTTAATTTTTGAATTAAATAATTAATTTTTGAATTAAATAATTAATTATTGAATTAATTATGGTATAATGATATTTTGAGTTGAGTAATTAATTGTTGAACTAATTATGGGATATGATGTTTTCAGATATTTATTAATTGGTAGCAAAATTAATTAATGGGATTGATGTGCTTAATTAATTGGATAATTAATTAAGGGGATTGATTTAATGAACTAATTTTAAAACTATTAATGATATTGAGATGTTTAATTAATTCTTGAATTAATTAAAAAATGAATTTGAATTCGTGAATGGTAATAATGGAATTTATATGTGATATTGAAATAATGAATTGTCACAATTGAATTCATGAATGAATTAGAACAATGAGTGGTAATAATGTAATTCATGTTTTAATTATAATAATGAATGGTAACAATTGAAATCAAGGGAAAATTTAGAAAATTTATGGTAATAATGACATTCATGTGTTAATTAAGATAGTGAATTGTAACAATGGAATTAATGTTTTGATTGAGATGAAGAATGGTAACAGTGGAATTTTGAGATATGATATCCCTCTAGGATAGTTTATACTCCATCATGGGTCAAAAAGGTTTTGAGGTATGAGTATCCATGGGAACCTAGGGGATTTATGTGGTTAAATAATTATTAATTGATAATGTCATGACTATTTACTTATTCATTATTATTGTTTCTTTATAAAACTGTATAAACTATTATTGAATGTTAGTAATTTTAGATGCCATTGGTGGTGGCCAACTGAGTTTTACCCTCTCCCTAATTAGGTTTCATGATCGTTACCCAAATAAACTTAATGTTTGTCAGAAAGGATAAAGGATAATGCCCTATGTTATATGGATAAATTGGGATGGAGAATGGATGAGGGGATGAGGCGTGGTTCAGGAACTTCTTGGGAGTTTTTAGTTTCTTTAAATTTTAGTTAAATTTTTACACTTGGCATGTACTATAGCATGGAATATATCCTTTTTAGTTTTGATATTGTATTTTTAGTTTTTTTAATCTTGTGATACTTGACTTTTTCAGGTTATTTTATATCACCCTTTGGTTGTTGTTAATTTATTTCCAATGATATATTACTATGATAAAATATTTAATAGCCTCCCCATGATTTATATTAAACCCTCACTATTATATGGCCAACTCTGGTATATAGGGAGGTGTTCTTGAGGTCATGTGACCTACAAAATTGTGGCACCAGTGTGTGAAATTCATGTTGGTATGGTAAAAAGTGGTATCAGAGCAAAGTTGTATCTTCTTTTATTTAGTATTACTATTAGGGAAATCTACAAAATAGACTAGGAAGAGTTGATCCCTAATTGTGAGCTCATGCATCCAAGTAGCCAATACATTTATGGGGGAGAACCCAAGTAGCTATGGTGGGATTTTTGTTATTATTGTTTGCTATCGTAGTTGAATTTTATTTCACATTGGGTGAAACGGTTTTTTTATGTGATGTGATTATTATTTCAAATATTTTTTGAGATTTGACGGGTGTCCTAGTAAGGCCTGATAGTTTAGTTTTAATACATCATTTTAGGCACTCAGGATTAGTGTGGCAAGAATAATTTTTGGAATGCATCGAAAAATTGTTTATGGGTATGATGTTGAACTTGAACTATTTTTTCTTCCATGAGAGATTTATATGAAAAGGTGCATATTGTTAAATTGATAAATATTGTAAAATAATGAAAGATGAGAAAAAATGTGTGTCTAATGATAATCTAGAATATGATAATGAGTTTTCCCTTTGATAACTATGACCTAGATGTGTGATGGTTAGGGCTAGTGATAATGCCTCGGTTTTGATTGAGTAGTGGGGTTTGGGGAAAAGTTATTATTGTTCCTTGTTTTTTTCCTTCTTATGTAAATATCTTAAAGTTTTTTTATGTTTCCTAAGACGTTTGTTTGTCATTATATAGATATTCCAATAGGAAAATTCTTGTTTATAGGATTACATGAGGATATGGATGGTGATTCTCCACCAGTAGTGGATGTTAAGGCATTGATAGTTATGGGTGAGGAAGTAGAAGTGCAGTTCCGAGAGAATATTTCTTGCTTCATATAATTCACAGAAACGGGACCTTAGTGGTTTATGAGGAGTATGTGGGACATAACACGAGAGTTTCAGTTTCAACAAACTACAAAATTTAATGAAGAGGGTGGACTCGAGAGTGTGGAGTTCTAGATTGAGTCCATCGATACTATTCTTGACCATCTAGAGATGCTTGATGGGAAGATATTCATGTTGGATGCTCATATGATATGTGTATTAGTGATGTTTTGGTGGGACGTTAAAGATAATACTAGATAGGAAAATGGTATGTTATGGAAGGAATTATTAGAGAAGTTCTTGGAGCACGTTTATCCTGAGATTTTCAAAGGGGAGAGTGTAGTTGAGCTCATTAGACTAACTCAGGGGAGCATGTCTATGATGGACTATACTGGATAATTTATATAATTTTAGTGTTTTTCTTCATCATTTTCATGGAATTAGATGACTGTGGAAAGAAATTTTTTAGTATTGACTTAAATGTGACATTATTTCTGAGTTTAACCTTTTTTATTTAAGAAGTTTTATGAGGTGGTGGATCGGGCTCTCATAAAAGAGGGAAACATGAGGGAGTCTTATAGTATAGGATATATGGTTTCTTCTAGATGATCAAGTGGTACGAATTATGAAAGTTAGAAACATTTCTATAAGGTTTTTATCTAGTGGAGTAACAGGAAGAGTGGTCGGGGGAAGGGTCAGTCACATAGGACCTTACCAGGATGGTATGTCACCAATGCGGTAGGCAATGACACTATCATAGAATCTATCCCCGATAAATAGTAGAGTGTCTATATTATGTCATAATGGGACATCTACATATGTTCTGCAGGAACCCGTGATAAATTGGTAGTGAGGGAGGACCAAGATAGAACTGTGGTGCATGAAGGGGATCTTCTTCACCATATTTATGTGGCAGCTAGAGTTCTACTACACGAGGTTATAGATGTAGTGGATGCAGTTCTTCGGGGAAAGAGAACCCATAGTAGCAGAGTGGAGCTACATAGGGGACTGAGGTTGCATCACTTGGAATAGGGTTAAGACTATTTCATTCCATTCAACCTACACTTCAGTACAGTGAGGCTAGACAGTTGGACATGACAAGTAAAAATATTTTAGATTATATTCTAGATAGTTCTTTATTCGATACTGGTTCCTCTCATTATTTTATTTCTACACATCTTGTGAATTATTTTATCCTTGTTCTAGATTTTTTGAGTGGGTTGTTGATGATAGACACACCTCTAGGAGTAAAATCGAGAGACATTTTCCTGTGTAAGGGGAGTTCTCTCAACGTTGGAGAGTATCACTTTATGTGGGATGTTTAAATCTTTTACATGTTATGCTTCAACCTAATTTTGGGTATTGACATGTTAGAACCATAGAGATACCACATTTATTATTACCTGAGGAGTGTGATCTTTACATATTCTTAGGGTGACAATTATATTCACCATGGAGACTCAAATATCAAGGCGTGTCATGTAGGGATAATTAACCAGAAAATGGGGGATAATACCACCAAGGATTCTATTTTGTTACAGGATGAAATAGGTTTAAGAAAAATATCATTCCCTCAAAAGTGGATCAGTTTCAGGATGTGTTTCTTGAATACATATCAAGTATGTCACCTGAAATAAATGTTGAATTCACAGTTGATCTCATGCCTAGGGCTGAGCCACTTTCTATTCCACCATTTTGAATTCCCCAAAAGAGCTTCAAAATCTCAAGAATCAGCTATTGAGGCTAGAATATAATGGTTTTATCCATCTCAGTACATCTCTTTAGGCCTCACTAGTTTTTTATAAGAATTATTACACGACTCTACTATTTTGTGTTCATAATCGAAAGTTTAACTTGATTACTATAAAGAACTAGTATCCTATTCCACATATCAAAGATCTATTTGACCAATTGAGAGGGGATTATTCTTTCTCTAGGATTGATTTGAGATCAGGGTATTGTCAATCGAGAGTTCAATCTTATGATATACCTAGGACTTTTTTAGAAGAATGTATGGCCTTTATGAGATCACTGTAATTACTTTTGGGATGACAAACATGTTGGCATTATTTCTAACCTTGATGAACAGAATCATCCATAAGTACCTAGATCAGTTTTTGGTTGTTTTTGTGGATGATATATTAGTGTACTAAAAGATTCATGAAGATCATCATATACTTGAGTACACTGAGAGAGCATCAGCTATATTCCAATATATCTAATTTCTTAATTTTGATTGATCAAGTATACTTAATGTGTCACATCATGTTAGAGGAAGGTGTGTCAGTGGACCTAGAAAAGATCTAGGAAGTTGTTTCTTGGGAGAATCCCAAGAATATTTTCAATATCTATATCTTTCTGGTATTAGATAGATATTATCATAGATTGATCAACGACTTTTCCCATTTAGAAGAACCATATTCCCAAAATACTAGAAGAGGATAAAGTTATAATGGTCGGAATCATGCGGGAATTTCATCTATGAGATGATGATGTACTTGATGATGAAACCAATATTAATCATACCTGAGTTAGGTGAGGATATTACTATTTATTTTATGCTTTTAGGGTTGTACATGGATTAGTGTTAGTACAAGGAGATCATTTTGTGGCATATGGGTCTTGACAGTTCATGACATATGAATAGAAATACCCTATACATGACCTTCAAATGGCTATATTGGTTTACACTTTAAAGTGTTAGTGGAATTATTTTTTGGGATAAAATTTTACTATGTATACTAATCACAAGTGATTAATGTAAATTTTATCCGAATAATATTTGAATATCTAGTAGTGAGGATGTGTTGAGTATATGTAGTCATTTTTTTAGCTTGGATATATGCTCATAAAAGGGAAGAATATTTCTGATGCTTTGAGTAGGAACAATTATAATAGGGAAGTTCATGAGTCTAGTTTAGAGTCGAAGATGATGAATTTACTAGCTGAGATGGATGTTGGCGTTTAGAAGAGTCAGGTGAAGATGACTCTCATATCAATTTCAGTAGTGTCTACATTTTTTAGACTGATCAAAGATATATAGTATAAGGATCTGAAATCTTTTTCCTTAAGGGTAATCCTTGAAGGTGGGGAGACACCATCCGTTTGGAACATAAATGAGGATGATATCATCTATACCAGTAATCGGGTTTTTGTGCCTATGAGAGTGCAGGAGAAGCGGATGCATGAATTTCATGCCTTGAAGTGGGTGGTACATCCAGGTGTGACCAAAATGTACCATAACCTATAATGATAATTTTGGTGATCAGGCATGAAAATAAGGTAGTATGGTTTCTGACACGATGCTACACCAGTCAACTGGTAAAGGGTGAGCATCAATGATTCATTGGTTTACTATAGCTGATGACCATTACAAGATTGAAGTAGGATGACATGATAATGGTTTTTTTGGTGGGTCTCATAAGGATGCCTCAGAAGAATGATGTTATTTGTGTGGTTGTATAAAACTTTTAAAAGTTAGGACATTTCCGTCCTATATGGGATAATTTCTCAATGGTGTAGTTGTGGGAACTATAGGTTTGGGAGATAGTTCATCTGCCTGGGGTACCATGGCCTATTGTTTTAGAATGGGACTCACATTTTAATATGATTATAGTGGTAATTATACAAGGAACATGGTACATATATTTTATTGAGTATGAAATTCCACCCATTGACAGATGGGAAGTCATATCATACTATACAAGTGCTTAAGGATATGCTGGGAGCATGTGTTCTTAACTTTAGTGGGTGTTGGGAGAAGCACGTGTCTTTAGTTGAGTTTTTCTATAAAAATAATAATCAAGAAACAATAAATATTTAATCATACAAGGCTCTCTATGGTAGTACATAAAGGTCACTAATATTATAGATAGAGGCATGTGAGTCTTAGCTGTTGGAATCGAGTCTCATGTAGGAGACATAAGATCAAGAACAACTAATTCAGAAGTGTATTGATATGGCTTAGAGTAGATACAATTAATATGACGATAGACGTTGATGACCCCTACAGTTTATAGATGGTGATCATGTATTCCTTCAGGTGACTCCAAGATTGGTCCACCATAGGATATGGAGGCAGGGCAAGCTGGCACCCAGGTTTGTTGAACTGTTTGAGGTTGTATACAAAATCTGGGTAGTAGCATATCGAATGAATCTTCTACATAGATACAGTGCTATGAATGATTTTTTCCATGTGTAAAAAAATTGTATATATCATTCAACCATTCTCATGTGATTCATGTGGATTATTTTGAGCTTTATATAGTTGCGTCCTTGGAGGAGCATCTGATGCGTGTGTTGGATCATTGTGAGAAAGTGTTGGGGGGGGGGGGAGGCGATGATGATAGTTCATGTATTCTGGAAATAATACCGTGTTTAGTAGGAAGCATGTGAAACATAATAATATATGAGGGCTCGGTGGCCTAATCTTTTTTCCTCGAAATTACAGTGATTCTTGGGAGTATAGATCAAGGGTGAGTTTTCATAAGGTGCATAGATGGTAAAACAACATCCTTTTCTAGAGATTACTTGGGCTCGTTTGCAGTTACTATTTTTCCTTATGTTGAGTAAATTTCATTTGCGTTTTAATTTTTGGTGTGTTTCAGGGAATGTTTGGGAAAAAAATGATAGAATACTGGTAGTGCAAGGTTGGAACATGGTTTTCCCTGACCATGTGCCCTAGCCCATCAAACCATACAACCCTAGACAGAAAGGTTTTTCACAGTTGGCAAATAATTTTTCAAATCATGAACCCTAAAAGGATAAACAATGCACCCCTATAATATCTGAATAGTTAAGGCACACAGTTATGGGAAACTATGCGCCACAATAAGAAAATCCGGCATATGAAATTTTAATCCCCTGAAAAAAAAATTTAAAATATTTTGAGCCCCAATTTCAAACACTAGTTATCCCTAAATTGAGACCTATTATTTTTTAAGAAAAATTGGATACTCGTGAATAGATCCAAACACATTGTGAACTCCATTCTTCTTGATCCAAATCTGGGATTGAAGATCTACACCCCTCCCAGTTAGTGGATCTCGTTACATGTGGTTTTCTTTCTCTTTTCTATTCATCTCTCATCTCATGTAGGGTTATTCTTCTATGGCGTACTTGGATGTAGATCTATTATTGTGGATCAATATCTATAATTTTGGGATCCTGATTCATATGACCTTGAATTTAGTTTTAAGATCCATATCTTATTCTATGTTTCTGTTCCATTCGAATTTTGGATTATCAATGGGAGAATGTTAATCAACGAATTAGGGTAGGTGGTTAATAATTAAAATCTCAATGCCTTTATTGTAGTTTTTTTATGTAATTATAGAATTTCTATTAAAATTTTATAAATTGTGTTCTTGGTTGAATTAATTATGATATATTGAGATTGTTCATTTGGGGATAATTAATTTTTGAGTTAATTATTGGAATATAGATTTGTTATTTAGGGTTAATTAAGTGTTGATTTAGTTATTATAATATTGTATTATTGACTTAGAGATAATTAATTTTTGAGATAATGATCTGAATATTGAATTATTATTTAGGTATAACATATTTTTTAGTTAATTATCAGAATATTGAATTAGGATTAGAGGATAATTGATTTTTGAGTTAATTATTGGAATATTGAATTTTGAGTTGAATAATTAATTGTAAAATTAATTATGGGAAAATTAGATTATGAATTGAATAATTAATTTTTGAATTGATTATGGGATATGGATTTTATGGATATTTACTAATTATTTTGAAAATTAATTAATGGTATTAATGTGATTAATTAGTTGGGGAATTAATTAATGGGATTGCTTTGATAAACTAATTTTTGAATTAGTGATGATAATGAGAGGATTAATTATTTTTTTAATTAATTTATGGATATAATTTGTATTAGTGATTGGTATCAATGGAATAAATATGTTATATTGAATAAATGAATGGTAAAAATGGTATTCATGAAAGAATAAGAATAACAAAAATCCATATTTGAATTCTTGTGTTAATTAGAATAATCAATGGTAAAAATTTTATCCATGTGTTAATTTAGATAATGAATGGTAAAAGTTTCATTCATGTGTTAATTGAGATAATAAATGGTAAAAATGGAGTTCATGTGTTAAAAAAGATGAAGAATGGTAACAAGGGAATTCTGAGATAAGATATCCCTCAAGGATAGTTCAGACTCCAACAAGATTTGAATCAAGTTTTGAGGTTTGGGTGTGCATGGGAACCTAGGGAATTATGTGGTTAAATAAAGATTAATTGATAATGTGATAATTATTTACTTATGCATTATGACTGGATCTTTATATAAAAACATACACTATTATAAACTTGATATTGTTTTAGATGCCAATTGTGGTGACCTACTGAGTTATACTCACATCTTACTTGGGCTGCCTGATCGGTACCCGAATAGACCACATGTTTGTAGGATATGATAAGGGAAACGGACCTGTGTTAGATGGATGATTTGGGATAGATCATACATAAGAGAAATAGATGTGGTTCAGGACCCACATGGGAGTTTTCAATGTCTTTACTTTTGAGTTTCATTTTGACTCTTGGAACATACTCTAGCATGGAATATCTACTATTTAGTTTTGATATTGTATTCTCAGTTTTGGTCATATTGTGATAATTGATGGTTCAGGTTATTTCTTATCATCATTTGGTTGTTTTTTATTTATTTACAATATCATATTACTCTGATAAAATATGGTATAGTCTCCCCATTACTGATAGTATACCCTTGCTGGAAGCCTTTGGCATACAGGTAGGCATGCTTGAGGTCATGTGACTGACTGGATTCAGGCATAAGTGTGTGGAACCTTGGTTGCGATGTTACAATCTGGAAGGTTGATGATATGTTTGTTTGGGTAATGTATTGAAATTTTATATTTATCTATTATAATATAAAAAATTAACAATTGTATGGAATGATGATTAAGTTTTATTATTTATTCATATGATGAATTCATTGGACATGTTATTTGATGGGTGGGTCCGGGAATTACATAGCCCCTTAATGCATTGATAGGTCCCATGATCCAAACTATTTGGGTATATGTCTATGTCTTAACGAATTTTTGTAAGATGTATTGGAACAATTCCTTGAAAATAAGTTTATGATGTCTGAAATTATTCATTTCTTCATTATAAATTATGTTATTGATGTCCATGTGATTATTCAAATATTTATGATATCAATGTATAAGTATGAATATCATGTGATTATTTATATGGAATTTTTTCATTATTATTTATTCATACCATATTATTGATGAATTAATCATTTTATAATAGCTTTTACTATTTCCATTCCCCTTCCGAACATCAAATATCACCCATTTATTATACTTCCTTTCCAAAGGATGATATTAAATGTATTATGGTTTATATGATTGGATATTCTAGAGGGATGAATGTTGTTCCCGAAAAAAATACTTTGTTGTATTAATGTGAGCATCAAGTATGTATCTAGTTTTCAAATAGAACCAAATTATTTATTCCTTTGGGATGTGGTCATTTGTATCATGTACTAATATAATAATGAAACCACCAGATCTTGGCTTCTAGGGTTATGTTATTTACAGTTGGTATAAGATAAATTTTAGCAGAGTCCTTGGGATGTAGATTTTAGAAAATGTAGATTAGGATACAAAAATTTATAATAGAGTTTTCTGATACATATAATTATATAATAATATCATAATGTTCTCGATAATGTTGAGATTATGTTGTTTTCTATGAAATACATTCCTCTCTAGATTCTAAAAGTGTAAATGGTTTTGGAACATATGTATTTAGGGGTAATAACCCTGAAAAGTGTTGGATGATTATATCTTGAGAATTATTCTAGTGCATGGTGAGTATTCCATTTATACACACTAGGTTTGACATTATCAGGGGAAATACTTGGGTTAATAAAAATTTTATTTTAGAACAATTATAAATGATTTGAATAGATGATGACCATAAATAGTAAATGTTAAACCAATGTTGTAATAGATTGAAATAATGATGTCAAGATTTACAAATCCAAGTAATTATTTTTTATGGATGGTCACTCAGGTAAAATATCCCTAATGGTCATGATAACCATTTGGTTTTATTAAGTAATTGAAGATAAAATGATAATTTTTATGTGGTTACAAGTATGAAAAATATCAAATTACTCTATTTGAGAATAGTTATATGAATTATTATATATCATAAAAAGTTTCAAGTAATTTCAATTCACAACATCAATGACTAAATGTTTAATTTAAAGTTAAAAATATTAATATTATGATGATTTCATATAATGTCAATGATTCCTCTCCAATAAAAGTGTATAGGAATGTACTTCTAGAAAATATTATTATAATTACATTATTTTAGTTTTATTTAATTATTTTTATTGATTGACTCACTTAGTGCATAAAACATGTCAATTTTTTAGGATGGGATGTTGCATTCGACATTCCAAATAAATATAGGATTGTATAATAGTGAAACAATGTTCCGGAACACTTAATGTAACTTCATTCAATCAAATGTGTTTACCTACCTATTCATGAGAGATATATATATTAGATGGTTTGATAGAAACTCAAAATCCATGATATTCCTATTATATGATAGTCTGTTGATTTTTTTTCTAGAATAGTTCTGTAATCCTCCTCCAAATCATAAAGTTCATCATTTATTAGAAGTAGTACCTGGTGATATTTTTATTTAAAAGACTCCATATAGAATGAAATCTATTTAGTTGTAAGAACTAATAAAGAAACACACTGAAAATATTTATAAGTGATTCATTTGTCATAATTCTTAACAAATGGGTTGACCTGTTCTTTTTTAGAAGAAAGATAAGTCAGTGCATGTTTTCCTTAATTATTGGGAACTTAACAAGATCAATATTAAGAAAATGTATCATGTAACCTATATTGATTATATTTTGATCAACTATGTGGATCTCAATAGTTCTACAATATTGAACTTCCTTATGGATAACATTATATGAGGGTAACAAGTGAATACATAACCATGATGAACATCATTTTTAGGTTTGAACATAATAAATTTAAGCTGATGTAATTTTTATTTACTAATTAATCATTAATATTCATCGATTTAATGAAAAAAGTCTATAGAGATTACCTTGATAAATTTTTGTTAGTATTTATGGCTATGATTCTTATTTATTTTATGATTAAGAAAGAGAATAAAGTTCACTTGAGAATTGTATGGAAGACCCTAATAAAGTATAATTTTAACAAAAAAATATACCAAGTGTTAATTTTATCTTCATAATGTTTCATTCATGGTTTATATAATCTCATGTGATGGGAAACAAAGGATCCATCAAAGAAATAGTTTATAAAATATTTTCCCAAACCAACCACTATGATTGAGATCCATATTTTTTATGGTTTAAATGGATATTATCAACTATTTATATATAATTTTCATGGATATCTAATCAAATAAGAATTTTAAATTATAAGGGATTAATCTTCCTTCAGATGGATGAATGTGAGGAATATTTTTAGGATCACAAGGTAAGGTTATTCAGCAAACATGTTCTTCAACTACCCTGTTAAAATACATGGTTATGTAATCCATAGTGACTAATAAATGAAGAGTTTGGGATAAAAACTATTGAAAATATATTTCGTTATAGTTAATCCTCGTGATAATTGATGGTTCATGAGATAAATTAACCAACTCCTGATTCAGAGTTAGCTATTGTAACTTTTTCATTAAATCTATGATGTATTTGTATTTATAGAGAAATTTATTTTATATATACCAATCCCAAATGTTTAAATTTTGTATGTATATCAAAATAGTTACTATGAATTAGATATAATGGATTGAGGTGATCCTAGATTATGATTTCTCAATGCACTACTATCTTGGTAAGGAGAACATTGTGGTTGATGCACTGAGTAGGAAACACCATGCCATTATATTCATTATTGGGATTGAAATAGATATAATATTTATGGTTTTATAGAATATAGATCCTAAAATCAATAGTAAAGTGGATATATCCTATATTTCGTGAATGAATGTTTAACTATCCATCTGCTAAAGGATTAAGAAGGTGAAAATGGAAGATGTTGAATCATAGAAGAAGGAGAGGAATGCTCATGAGTTTAACCATGATCATACTAGAATAATAAGTTTCTTGAACCATTTACGTTTCCCATCATTACCATAACTAGAGAATGTGTTTATGGATAAAGATCATAGTGTATCATTACCTATTTATAATGGATGTAAAAATATGTATAGATATATAGTTTATTTATAGTGGGATAATATGAAAATAGATACTAAAAAGTATATATCTCAATACCTAGTATGTCAGCTTGTTAAGGTTGAGATATATAAGTATAAGGGATTTTTATAAACATTACCCATAAAATAATGTAATTGGGAAAACATTATTATGGATTTAATCATTAGACTCCCCAAAACATATAAATGGAACAATTCTATATGTGTTTCAGTCGATATACTTATGAAATCAAATCATTTTATTTCCATTAGAGAAGATTCATCAATTCATCAACATAATATGTTACAGATTGTGATAGTGAAAAGATTTAAATGAGTACCATTCTAAATTGTATCTAATTTGGATATGAGGTTTACCTAAACATCCTATATAATTCATGAACAAACTTTTAATATTGATTCAAACATTACAATTTTTTATCGTCCTTGTATATATGTTCTGTCTGAGAGGAAAATTCAAATTGTAGAATACATGTTGATAACTTTATCTAATTATTCCAATGATTATTATGATAAATACCTTACTTTAGTGGAATTTTATTACAACAATATCTTTCACTCATGTAATCGAATGTCTCCTTATAAATACCTCTATGGAAGAAGGTGTAAGACTCTAACATGATGTAATGAAGTTAGAAAAACAAATTTTTTGGACATGATCTCCCAGAGGAAATAGAAGTTAATGATATATACATTCAATAACACATAAGTGCAGCTCATAGTAAAAAAATTATTTATATAATATTCATTAGGATATAGTTTTTGAATTGTGTGAATAGGTATTCGTAAAAATATATCATGGAAAAAATGATACATGATCTTGAAATAAAGAATTTTTATGCCCTAGGTATATTATTCCCATTGAAATTAATAAATGTTTCAGGATAATAGCGTAACCATTGGAGCATCAGATGAATATCAATCAATTTCATGATGTGTTCCATTTATCTCTACTAAGGTAGTAAATTCCATATTTTTACTATGTATTGAATGTAGTTATCATAATACTGGAGCAATATCTCTCTTATAAATAACAACTGGTGGAGACATTGGATCATAGAGATAATGTTCTATGAAATAGGACCACTCACTAGGTGGGTGTTTTGTGGAAAAACCAAAAATTAGAGGAATATTCATGGGAACATAAGGATGTAATGAGATAATTATATCCTCAACTTTTTATTTTTGTAACAAAATTTTAACATTGAAATGTATTTTATGTGGGGTAAAATATAACCCCATGATATTTTATGATACATTTCTTATCCAATAAATATAATTTCTTTGATACCTTTTGATACTTGAAACCCTAAGTCTGAATAAACTAAAATATAATATAATAGTATAACCAAGCTGTTATATTGGTTGGATAAATAGTCAAAATTATTTTTGTATAAATTTATATTGGTTTTTAATGATGCAAGTATATTTTATTCAAATTATTTATATGCATTGAAAATACATGTTTCCTCAATAATGGTTTTTATAGATTTTTTTAATAAATAACACATATAATTTTGGATACATTTGAAAATTTTATTTAACTAAATAAACTTCATTTTTTAAATCAACAATTCATAATTATCTTATAGTGAATTTTAGATAATTTTCTGATAAGATTTCTTTTTTAATGAATTGTGAAAATACTAATTTTCTTGTTTAAGAAATTTAAAAAGTTATTATTTTTAAATGGTTTTAAAATTTAATTAGTTTTTTACAAGATAAACAATATTATTAACTTTTTTCTAGAAAACTAATTTTCATTTTGTTCTATAGGTTTAATTTTAAATTAAACTCTAACAGTTATATGAATTTAGCATTGAAAAATTAATTATATGTTTAGAATTAGGAGGGTAAAATATGTTAAATATCTCATTTTTTTGGTTATTATGAATAATAACCATGATAATTTTTTCCCCTCAGAAATTGTTAAAAAGGTAAAATAGGGTTACAACTTTTTGACAAGGATTTAAAATTTTTATAAAACATTTTTTTATCCTATTGGATGAGTGGATTTTAAAAATTTCCATCCATGTCTATAGTACATGGCAATATGGTTCCATTTTTCTTGTATTATGCCAATATATTATTTTAATAAAATAAAAAACACAAAATATCACTCTCCTGATATTAATATCTCTAACGTTTTTTAAATAAGGACAATAAGTGGATAAGTTCAGTTCTAAATGTTTTTTTGATCAATAAATTAATTTTTTTAATCATGATAATTTAATTTTAATTTTTAGTTCTTGGATAACTACCTTAAATGCATACAAAATTCCAGTAGAGGTATTTATTCAATTAATATAAAAATAAAATAAATAATTTTAAAATTATTAAATGTTATACAATTTTGATGAAATTTTTTGTTCAATTAATTTTTTATATAAATATAAAATATTAGGGTTATTTCAAAGTGTTATATTAAGGTTATATAACAATCATTATAAATTAAAATTCAATGTAAATAAATAGTTCCAAAAATAATTTTTTTGATTTTTCTCGATTAAACAATATTTTATTAAATGATTTAAAATTCATAAAAATACTTTATTCATTAATTTGAGTATAATATAATTGAAAATATCAATCATGATCAATTTATGGTTAAAATTTATTTTATGGTAACATTATTTAACATTAAATAATAGAAAACAACGATATTACAGGAACTATGAAAGAGATTAACATGGGTTAAAACTATGAACGAATGTTTAAAAAATAAATAAAAAATTTTAAAAATTTTATTTTATGAGATTATTGAGAATAATACTCATCCTAAATTATTAATATTTCAATTTTTAGTCACGTGAATATAAAAAAAGTAATTTATATTAATTTATTACTGTTTTTAATTCCATGAGTGAAACTCCGCTCAGTTATAAAAGGGAACCACTTCCATGCTCTTCCTCAACCATTTTTATCCTTATATATCCTAAAATATATAATTTAATATATATATATATATATTCCTTATCCTCTTCTTATAGATTTCATTCTTTCCAAATTACCACCCCTTTTATGATTAAGGTGTAATCCAAAAGAGCTTTCTCAACAAAGTTATATAACTCTTAACTGAGAATTTTCAATTTTATTTCTCTCATATATATTATAAATTCATGAAATTAATTCTAAAATAATTACATCTGTATCTTAAATATAATTAATTTTTATTATGATTATTTAAGAAACATTATCCACCTTCTTTTCATCATATGAAAAGTGAAAACATATCTTCTGTGTACGTACGATAAATCATCTCCACATAGCGGTGTAATAAATTTTTAATCATAAATTTAATTTTATGGTTGATGGTAATAATGATAGATTCAGAAAATATATAAAAAATATTTATTATATTTTTATACTTTTTAAAATTTTACTTGTTATTTAACTTTATTTCATTCACTCCATCAAAAAATGCAACCTATGTTCATTCATACGTATTCTCTACCGAATAGATGAATGGTGACATTAAGTTTTATATATATACCTTTTTTGGAAGACTCTATTTATATATGTATAATGAATATATATGTTAGTTATATCGCTTTTAACATTATGAAGATGATTGAACCATGATCAAATTACAATCATCAGAATTGTAAAATTAAAACTTCCATGAAAAAATAATAGTTAAGACTTGGAAATAAATATTTTAAAAAATAGATATTGATAAATAAGTGTTAATGTTATAAGTGTATCATATATAAAATTATAATTATGAACAAGATTATATTATAGAATTATAATTAATTTAAATTTATTATATAGGAGGTTAGAGCACTCTCAAATTAAGTTGATCTTGAGATAATAGTTTATTTTAAAATCTCATCATTATTCATGATTGATTAGGATTTTTTCACTATGGGAGGAATTCTATGATATTTATTTAGTAAATAAAATATATTCTCTTGTCATGTTTTTTATTGAAATTTCATGTTCTAATTTCAATGTCCTCTCTTAAGTACTCAAAATTCCAAATTCATATTTTAAGAAAATCCAACCTTGATTTTCTTTCAGTTAGAAATATTTTACCTCCATGTATATATTTTATTTTAAAAAAATTAATGAATTTTTTTTGATGTTATATACTGATATATAAAAGTCAGGTTTTCCTATGTTTTAATTTTTGTAGTTTTTTAGAAGGAATATTCTAATTATTTTCCAAATGAGGAATATTTCACCAAAGGTGTGTACATAATAATTCTTCTAACGTACACCACACGAATGAAATTTTATACCATAATGACTAATCTTTTCGAATAAGACTCCTTTAAAATTTTCTAAGATTCTTTTCAGTGAAAATGTTTTTCTTAAAATTTTACAAAATTTGGAAATTTAAAAAATTGATTTCAAAATAAAAAGGGGATTACCCTATATAAATCATTTATTGATCTTTTAAAATTATTTTAATCTATGATAATATATTTGGACGAATGTTTTGTTTTAGTTTGGTTATAATATAATGATACAAATTAATATATTTCTCTATATAGTCTAGGAAATTTTTAACTATAGATTTTATTGACATTCCGTATTTGGTTTTTTAATATTGAAAGTTATTTATTATAATGAATAAAGATTAAGTTTTATTATTTATTCATATGATGAATGAATTATACTTATTAAGTGATATGTGTGGAATTGAAATACATAACTCATAGATGAAAATATAGTTTCCATAAGATAAGAGATATAGGGTAATTTTTCATAGCCTTACCCATTTATATATGATATATTTCCATGAGGACCAAATTGTAAATTTATAATGCCCAAAATTATGTATTCCATCGATATGAAATCAGTTATTTTTTCCATGTCATTATTCAAATAGTTATAATATCCAAGGTTAAGTTTCAATATCTTGTTATTATTTATATGAAATTATATGAACATCATTTATTCCTACCATATTATTCATTCCATATTAATTCTATAATAGCTACTGATGTGTGAACTACCCTGTCGAGCATCTAATCTAACCCATTTCTTATTTTTTAACCTTACCTAGGATTAGAGGATGTTTATTGTTACCTGTATGCAAGGATATTATATATGGGATAATTATGTTCTTTAAGAAAACATTGTTTTGTATTTTATGTTTTCAAATATAATGTAACATTCAATTATGAATCTTGTTTACCAAGACTAAAATACTATCATGATATTTGGGTTATGATATATTGTTTCTTGTACCAATATATTAATTTAAACACAAGATATAGGATTATAGGGTTGAGGTATTTACACAATCATGATTCAAGTGTGTGTGTATATATATATATATTGTATGCATGAAAGATTTAATTTTTCAAAAGTAAGGGAATAACATTTTTCCTTAGTAGAGATTTTGTACAACAAAAACTAAAAAATTGATTTATAAGTGTTCATTTGGTGTGTTATATTAGTGAATAAGTTGGTTACCTTTATACGTGATGGTGGTAAATGGGACATATTTTATTTTTCTTATCATAAAACTAAATAACACTAATTAGATTTTGTAGATCAATAAGATAGTCCTTATGTCTCATAGTACTAAAGAATATTATATTAAATTAGTATACTTCTGTAGGAAAATTAAAAGGGTCTCTATAGAAAATTATTTAATAATATTATGAATGAAAATGTTTAAATAAATAAATGTATTATTGAAAATGTAATATCTAATCCCACATTCTATTTATGATATCTATCATTATATTTTATATTTAATTTTATTAATGGAATTAAGATAAGGATTTTTTTGGGTTTTTATGTGGTGATAATAGTGGTATAAAATAAAAAAATTGAAGTGGAAATAAAAACTAACTATTGGGGTTTCATTGGATTCTTACCATTTCATTACATCACTATGAAAAAATATCAGGATGCCATTATAAATCATACTCAGAGAGATAATCCATAATAAAAAATTAGTCACCACTAAATTGAGTTTATGATTAGACTCAAACATACCATTATCATAGTGTATTATATAATTTTTACTATTTCATTGGGGGATATATCAATTAATTTCCATGAAATTTAATAAGTCCTTTGGTTTGGATATATGTGGAACTAATAATTGGGAGAAGTATAATCCAAAATATTGATGAAATTATAAATAAATTCACATATTGAATTATTTTAACCACATAACACTGAAATAAATAACTCATATTATTAAAACATATATTGAATTAATTATTTAGTTATATATATGATGAAAATAATTAAATAAGAAATTATGATGGAGGAATGAACAAAATAGTGACGATCACATGTACATAATCCACTCAAACCAGTATAAATTGTATAAAACATAGATAAAAATAAGTAAGAAAGGGGGGACGAAAATTTTTCACTAAAAAATGTTTCCAAAGAATTTATATTCTACCACCATCATGAATCAACCTCATATCTGGTATCATATCTTTAATAATATTATAATATAAGGGTTAATAAAATTAAAAATGAAAATTAAAAACAAGAAGATAAACTTGGAATATTCATGTACATAATCCCACAATCCTATGATTATTTAATATTTAAGATAAAAATAATCATCATTTAGAAATAATTAGAAATATTATGTGTAAATAAATGGATATAGAGATATTTACACATGACCAACATAGTATTCAGACTCCATTTATTATAAGACAGTCTACTGGTTTGATTATTTGAATACCCAATATAAAATTTCATTCCACTATCAATGATTTAATTCTATAATATTATTCTATTGTAGAGTTTCTCAATTTAGCCATAAAATCACTATGATGAATATTTAAATTCCCTTGAGAATAAAAATGTAATCCATATATCTTATGTACTTCAATAATAGATTAACATTTTACCATAATCGATATCTTCTTCCATATTTTTTCATATAATATAAATCATCATGAAAGTACTTTCAGATCCTTATGATGCTTTACGATAGGTCAGGTGTGTTTTTACTTATTTGTGAATGTTGAATTAATTTTTTATATTATTTTAATGATATTCATTAGAAGTATAATTTTAGACTTCCATTTCTACTAATAGATATTTCATTGGTAGAGTGTTGTAGTTTTTAGTATTGATGATAAAAATGTGGTTAGGTTTCCAAGTACCTATGAATCATAATCAATGATATTAGCTGGTCAACATTTACAATAGTTTATTTACTTCATTAGCATAACGTATAATTCATCATGTCCTATTGGTGATGGAATTTTTCAATCTCAAATTTGTATATGGATCTTGTCACTACTTCCAATATGGTGATATTTAATTAAAATATTTCATGCATGAAAATATTTATCTTATCCTGTTAAATTTATAATTTCAGAGTTCTAAAAATATCTAAATATCTTAAGGTAAAATACCCAATTTTCATTCAATTTGATGATTAAAATGACTAAATATCATATTATGTGATTTTTAAACTATGTTTGACATCTTTTCTATCATAATTAATTATTCTATATTTCTATTACTTGTCAGTAATTTCCAAAATACTCCAAAACTTTTATACTTTCTACATTATAGATTTTAATTACCTCAGTAATTTTTTTATGTGATATGATTCCTTTGTATCATTAGTTCATAAGTCATTATCTATAATATTATTTACATTCTAAATCCACACATTCCTCCATTAAACATTTCTTTTTGTTAGAAACCTACCAAGCCATATTTAAGAATCTTAGTTATTATGACCAATTTCATAATATCAAAACAATCCTTGGGAGAAGAATATATATACCATTAATATTGATCATGAACCACTTTTGAGGAGAATCATAATACCTGACTTTCAATTATATACCTTTATATTAACTTTCAAAATCATGCTTATAGAATAATTGAAACATGTTTCCTTCTTTTATATCAATCACATTTATGCATTTTTGCCAATTGACACCAATGAACAAAAAACAGTGTATCCTATAAGATTTTTGTAATTTCAACATTTTCAATTTTATTTATAGACCCTTGTGGATATAATTTATAAATATTTTTATATTAAAAATTAATAACTTTCAATATTATTTTTAACCATATATAGATCCTATTCTCTACAAAAATGTAATTACATTATACCTTTATGCGGTTTAGTTTTTTGGTTCTAAATAATGGTAAATTGAGTTTTTAAAAGTCTACATAAGGTTAAACCAACCTCTATGTATGATTAAGTATGAATTTTATAAAGGAAACTCTTAATTTTTAGGGTTATGTAAGGGTAACCCAAACTCTACATAAAGGTAAGTCTAAATTTAGAACTTACATAATGGTAAAACATATTAACTTCTTGTGATCGCTATGAAATATGTTAGGATAAAATCATGTTATGATTTTATGGCACCCCTTTTGAATAAAGGTATGTTTTAATAATTTTTATTTATTTTCACTCACAACTTGAACTGATAAATGAGTTTCATGATTTTTTTAATCCTAAAATCATGGTCATTCAATTATTTTGCTTCCTTTAAGTTCATAACTTATATTTTTGAAATTTTTAAATGATATAAATTTATTATTCTCTCTAATAAATACTAAATATATGTTTGAATTATGGTTTAAATGTTGATATATATCATGCCTTTGTGCTCTTTTTAAAATAACCAAACATCTTCTTTCCATTAAATATTTGATATCACCTTGAGTATAAGAATAATATAAATTATTTATCCAAGATATGTAAAGACTTTATTGATTTGTACAAGTTCTTTATCTATTTTATTGATGTGTAATAACTCTCTCTCTCTCCACTATTCTTGGGATTTATTATGGTTTTCTTGTTATTCTTTATTGTTTGTATGTTCATAGTACAAATATCAATGATTGTGATTAATCGTATATCAATACATGTGTATTTGTGTACATATATTTGTATTATTGATACTAATTTCAAATTCCTGATATGAAATATTATTCCTATATGTGTTATTCCCTATTATGTGTAATAGAATATCCTTTGGAAGTTTTATTTGTGTTTAATTGAATATCCTTGGATTTTTAAAATATCCCAACTACACATCCTGTAATAGGATAACACATGGCAGGTGTTCACCCAGCTGTGGATGATAGGGTTCGAGAAAAAGATAAACCCCACATGCTATTTAGCTAGAGAGCACATGTCATGTGACCCTTCCCAGGTAGCTAGACCATTTTCCATCTATACATGCCCTAGAAACCATATTGGAGGCCACTCTGTATACTTTGGTAGTACACATTCTTGCACTGGTACATATGTATAACTAGGTACACAACATGACTTGAAAGAAAAGAGAAATACCACAAGCACAAGGGAAGGGACCATGTGGTTGAGACATCACTTTTGGGTCCTATATATGCAATGTATAGTGGCATGGCCATCTTACCATGTCTATATAGGAATTATGATAAGCTTCATAGAAGTACAAAATATTGTTTGGACCCCAACCACGCTTTGTTCCCCCATTTTTTGAGGAACTTATATATCTAAATTTTTTTCTTTTTTACATAGATTTTGTCTTTAGTTTCGCTCTTCCAATGTTTTTACACATATAATTTTATGATAGCCATAGTAGTGTCCTTTGAGGTATGATGTGAGATGTTCTGAGCTTTAATCTTATTCAAGAGCTATTCGATCAATGTTACTGATTTGTTTGGACCATCACAGTGTTTTTGGGGTGGAATTCCCCTATCACATAAGGGTGAGGGTCCCTTTTAATCTTTTTATAGGTATATATAGAACTACCCTATCACACCTAGTTATGGGTCCTCTATCCATGGATAATGTCATCCCCTATCTCACAGAGAGCGTGGTTACCCCATAGTCTCTATACAGATGGAGATGGTACTCCCCCATACTATAGTAGCTGGAATTCCTTTATCAACTAGGGTGAAATATCCATCTCTGAGATCTGGAATCGTGTAGGTTCTTCATAAGAGTTTCAACTCCCTCATCTATGTATTATATTTTTGAGGGATGGTACCCACCGCTTTTTTTTATGGTTACGAGGGATACATGTTTCAGAGTGGTAGCTCTCTCGAATGTGTTTCATGCAGCGGTGAGTTGTGATCCCTTCCAACCAATATATCTTTACAGTTTATAATGGTGTTGGGTATTGTATATGAACCTTTGGAGCTATGGGTGACTCATTATTCTTATATGGGATGTGGAGATAGATATCCCATTTATCAATCATTTGGGTTTCTTCATGAGAACATATATGTCCGATAGTTTTCTATTATGGGTTGAGCTAACCTCTACTGTATCATTCGGTTTCTCCCTCCTCATTTTTTAGGACTTCATACTGGGTATTTAAATACACACCCCAATATGGGATTTTACTTCATGTGCCATGTATTATACATATGTTAGATAGGTTGGTAGTGGCTTTTTTGGATCATAGGGACACATTGGTGAATTTTAACATGTAAAGTGGTTGGTAAATAAATATCAGTAGCTAGGATATATCAACATTTATTCTTCCAAGTTTTTTTCATGTTGGAACATCATTTCTGTTTAGGCATGTATTTTCCACCATTTTATTTTCATATTAATCTATAATAGTCTATTTTATACCCTATTGTTTATTAATTCATGGTTTTTACTCTAAATGTTACTATATTTTATTATTATTCCTCTTAACTTATGCATGGATCTTTTTTGGTGTGAGTGTGATGGTACATTAAGAAATGACAATTCATTTTTTTATTCCAGCCCAGTGCTAGTCAACAACACCCCAAAAATGGAAGAGGTATTGGGGTTGTGGTGGCCCGATATTATTATTTCTAGGCATTCCTCATTGGTTTGGGTCACTATAGAGTGGTATCATAGGCGGATTTACATCAAGACCATGTTTGGAGTTTTCCCCCTAAACATGTTTGGTTTTTAATTTTGGGAAATTGTGTTGTGGTGCCTCAGGTGCAGATTTCATGCCAGGGAACCAAGTGTTGGTGGAACAACTAATACATTCATACCCCAAGACTCTAAATACCTTCTTATATACTCATCATATGGATAAATTAGTTTCAGTGATGTTCTTACATGAATTATATAGGATCAAATCTTTTTAATATCCTTCTTGAGTCATATATATATATATATACTCATCTAATTATGGTACACCTTTTTCAACTATCAGGATGTCTCCACAATGGTAACCTTCTTGGATGTAGATATAAGGTCATGGGGATGACCATTTGAGTGGGGAAGTTCCATTTTATGGTCATTATGAAAGATAAACAAAAATTAAGGCCCTAATTAAAGAGAATATCCTCATGGTAGTTATACTGGATGTGCTGAGAGTGATACTTACACCCATCAATCCATAAGGGGTCTCACTTCTAATGGTCCTACTTGATCTTTCATTCATGATGAAATAATCATTCATCATATCTTTCTTGGATTACTGTGAATATATATTGAGCTTGATTATTGAGTTCTAGTATTAAGGGCCACCCAGATTCTTGGTTGAGATAGTTCCTTAAGACGTAGAGGATTTTTTGGAGTTTGTAGTTTTAGTTTTCTATTTTATGTGTACACAACTAACATTGATGGCCACTTTTGTGACCAAAAATTTCCACTGTGTAACAAGACTTTTTTGGGATATGGTTACCTATTATTGTGATGAGGAGAAAATTTCATGGGAAGAGTTTGAGAACCTATTTCGCAGTGATTTTTACCCCTTTATAGGACCCCCAATGTAGGAACATGAGATTTATGAGTAGTCTCTAGATATGTAGAGCTACATATAAAGGGAGAATTGGGATACAAAAGATGGAAGTGGACATCATGGAGATACAATGTATTTTTCAACATTCATGTTAACGTCTAGAGGGAATTTACATAGGAGAACTCCATATGTATTGGATCATAAAAGTAAGAATGAAATGTAGTGGGAGTGTAGTAGATGTGGTCTGCTTGGTGGTTCTTTATCTAGGAAAAATCATATAAGATTCATAGGACACAATATTGGACCACCCATTCCATGTATTTGGAAAGGTCTTCATATGTGGGATTTCCCAAAAAACCATTCTCGGGTCAGAGGGAAGACAATAGGGTCTCGGATCTAAGGAAATCAGATATAGTATGAGCTATGATATGTGTTCCTTTTTACCTTTTTCTTCAGTACTTTTCCATCAACACTAATTCACTATGTATTTTGTTACTCAAGGTTTTGTGTTATGTAGTCACGATTTTTGGCATAAAAGGAAGAGATATTCTTCCCCCATTGAGACACATCCCTTTTACACAATAGAAAACCAAGCTGGTGAGAAAGTTCCACCCAAAGAGGATTATGTTGAGGTGTGTAGGATGATTTTCTTTGATATGTGTGCTTGTGGTTTTTTTTATGTTTTTGGGAAGTCCTTGTTTATTATGGGAAGGTGGAAAATGTGGAAGATGGTTCATGTGAAGGATGCTTAAAACCCCAAAGTTATAGGTTTGTTTGAGGTAAGTCAAGTTCATTCTCTACTCGAGTTTTAGTTTCGGCATGCAATCATAATCCACATTACCCTGGAAATAGCCCACTTTCAGGATGAGTGATTCCATTATAGCCTTTTTTCAAAATAATTTTTGTTCATTGGATCCTACAGAGATGATCAATTACCATACACTTCTAAAAATTTGACCATACTCTATGAGGAGATAAAGACTCACATATAATAAATATATAAATGGTTAAAAATACCTATTATGTTTTTCCTTAGTATAGAACTGGTTCCTACTATTCATTCCTTGATGAATATCATAAGGTAGGGTTATAGTGTACCCAAGGTGGTGGTACATAGTATCCCCCTCATTTATCTTAGAATAATCATTGAAAAAACAAGTTATGGTCATGTGTCAGAGGATAGAAATGACTCTATTAATTGTTCTATATGGACCTTGGAGTTGTGAATGATATGAGAGTTTAGTTATTGTGATGGTAAAGTAGAAAGTGGTATTTATTCTTGAGGATTTTCTATATTGAAAACCCATCTAGAGTTTCCATTTAAATGGACTTCCACTCAGGGTAGACCGATATTTTCACTAGTATATCAGATAACCCCGGTTAGTTGTAGGAGTTAAAGGTGATATTGGAGGAGTATACAGAGCAAGGGATTATTAGGCCCAGTTCACCCACATAGGAAGCCCAATCTTCCTCACCGAAAAGGTTGGCGAGAACATGAGGTTAGGTGTGGACTGACATCACTAGAATCATTTGAATTTTTTGAGGTAGTATCAACCATATGGAACCAATGACTAGTTTGAGTAGCGGTTTGGGGAGAATTGTTTATTGGAATTTATCCTTAGGTTAGGTTATCACTGGCTCCATGGTGGAGATGGGGGATATACCCAAGGTTAGTTTCTAAATAAGTTATGGTTTCATGGAGTTTTTGGGGATTCCCTTTTTCATGTTAAAGCACCCTAGAATAATTCATGATACTTAAGAATAGGATGTTTAAAACATCATGGATCATATTTATGGTTGTTTTCTACATTGTAATACTTGTTTATTTAGTGAAATTGGTGGAACATACTATACAGTTGAGTATTGTTTGGGACATTCATTGAGATTACTTACTTTATAGATAACTATCTTAGATTCTGTCCAAGATTATGGAGATCAACATCTTATATTGTTTCTTCTCGGACATGGCAGTGATAGTGGACCCAACAATGGTTGAGTCAGTTCTATCATGGGAATCAATAAAATGCATGGTCATGATATTAATTTCTAACAAATTTTTTCACATCCACTACTAGAGAGTGTAGAGGAAAAGAATTTGGAATCTTTGAAATTGATCCTAATGGGTAACAATGGAACAACATCTCTTCAATCTATGGTTGTTACCACATTGATTCGTCAGCATATTAAGGGATAAATACATCCTTGGTCTAGAATTGGTAGTGAAACCATTCATGCTGTGAAATGAGTTATTGGGGAAGTATTTTCCTATGAAATTATTAGAGATCCCATAGAATTGAGTTTTATTGTCCATGGGAATTTTAGAATATTAATAAGTTTAAATATGGTTGTCTCACCTGTCTATAGGTCAAGGAATAGGTTCTCATATAGAAATGGCAATGGGATGTTGGTGATTTTCATGCAGGGGGTTCTAGAAAAATTAAAGGTCACCATACTATATGATTGATCAGAGAATAAAATTTTAATAAGGCCTTCTACCTAAAATTATGAGACTATAGCTTAGTAGAGATTTTAGGATGTCTATCCATACAAAAGGTATCCCAACCTCCTAGAATTCACTTAACTATTATTTCATATAGTGATACTTATTTCACAAAATGATTGTGTGAAGGATATAGGACGCATTTGGAAATTGGTTAGTATTGATCATGGTGTTCCATTTCCATGTAAATTTTCCATGTAAAGATAATAATTCATATTATATAAGTTATGATGAGTGTTTGCATGTTAGAATTTGGATGGATCTAGGAGGAATGTTCTCCATTGGTAGAGTTTTCTTATAATAACAACAATCACTCTACTGTCGATATGGTACTTTTAGAGGCCCTATATGGGAGACCATGTATGTCAACCATATTATAGATTGAGGTCAATGAGACATATCTTATTGGTCCACATATGGTATACCCATAATTATGGATAATGTCCAGGTCATTTTTGAGTTGAAGAGGACTCCCCAGAGCAGGAATAAATCTAGCACAAATCGATATCATATGCCTTTGGAGTTTGAGAAGGGAGACCATATATTCTTAAAATTCTCCTCATGATGAGGATTAATGATGTGGACTTGTTTTTAGATAGTTTGTCAAATTTTTTAATAGATTTTTTAATTATTTAATTACCTATTTTTACACATTTTACAAAAATATTTCACTTTTTATTTTATAAATAACATAATTAACTAATTATTCTCTATAACTAATTTTTTAATTTATCCTATAAAATTGTTAGTTTTATGTTAATATTTATTACTTTTATTTAATTTTTAATTATAGTTTTTTAATATAAATAATTTGTTACATTATTTAATTAATTAATTAACTAATGTATTTTATTAAACTACATCTTTAATTAAACAGTTAATGTTTCAATTATGTCTTATTTAAGATAATTCAACATTAATAAATTATTTAGATTCATTAAATAATTAATTTATATCCTTTAAATGTTTCATTATATGAAATATTTTTTTCTGTTCAATTAGTTTAATTAAATTTAATGAAATCTTTGTTTTAATTTTAGTTTTATACTCTAAATTTATTAATTAGATATTTTTTTTGTTTTAGTTCAATTTATTGCAAGTTTTTAATTAAAGTTTCTATATTTTTGAAATTCTTAGTTTGCTTAATAATTTAATTTAAATATTATGTGTTTCATTAATTTATTTATGTTTATTAGTTTCTTAATTTTTAATTATTTTTGTTAATTCTTATTTTAAAATTAATTATATTGTTTTGAATTTATTAAAGTTTTAATCTCTTTTTAATAAATTGGTTGCTTGCAGGATAAGTCATGAATACAGTGGCACCATTTACCCTTCAACCTATCTCATGATATCTCACTATGAGACCGTTTTTTTCTCACTATCTCTCTATATACATTCCCTTATGGTGCCACAGAAAACCCATAGAAATCGGTCCTTACTGTCCCACCATTTCATAATGTTTTTCCATCGCTTCCTCATCCTCCTTCCGTATTGTGTCACCATTTCTACCCTGGCACTGGTCTTCCCTCACATCTCATTACCGCCACCAATGCCTCTTCCCTGGCACCATATCCTCACGATGGTTCCATTTCAAACCCATCATACCATCATTCCCTACCTCATGGAAAACATGAAACACCACTCTCGCACTGGTCACACCATTTCCCTATCACCCATATCACCCACACCACCTCAAATTCACAACACTCAAACTCTGACTAGTGTTTCAATCAAATAACCGATCAACAATAAAATCAAATCAGATATAAAAAAGATATATAGATCCAGATCTCAAAATCGGAAATTAAGGAGCCTTCACCTCTAAGTCCTTAGAGACCAATTTCTTGTGGCCTTACATCGATCTTGAGAATTTTGGAAGCACTTGATACTATAACAGAATCTTGCAGGCTATTTATTTATACGTCTTATTATCACCTCCCAAATCCTGAATACTCAGAGCCGATGCCTTAGGATGTGATGTGAAATTTATTACAAAAACATGCACTGAAAAATTACACATCATGTCCCATACAGAGGATCAAATTCGGCTTAGGTTCTGGGAAACCAATGACTTATGTCATACTTCTTTTTCTCAAACTGAAACCTGAAAAATTTTAATCCAAAACATAGGGTGATCGTACAAGTTCCTAGTAAGGTGGTTTTAATATAACATAATAAACCAATATAACTTTTGAAAACATTCTTTAAACCTTTCTATATAATTTTTTTCTTAATTAAAAGTTGTAACACATGTAACATATCATAATAAAAGTGCATAATTAAAAACATGCTAACAGAATTACAAGGGTACATGTTTCAATTATCGGCATGCTCATTTAGAAATAATAAGTAAAAGAAATTATTTGTGAAAATTCACAAACAAAATCAATAACTATGGGTAATGAATGATCAAAGTTGTTATTAAAATAATAACTTCAATTTCATCCTTCTATTGTGAACATACACCAGTTGATAATCTCTGAGTACTACATAGATAACATGCCATAACTTTTACTTCTTCTGATTTTCATAAAAATAAGCTCTTAAACAAATAATATTCTACTAGTTGAATATTATTCTGGATAATTAAATTAATTATTCATTATAAAGAAAGTGCATATGTAGAACTATGTCAAGACCTCGGCCAAGAAGTCCAATGATTAAGGCCTCAGCCAAAATACATAACTCATAGTTGGGAAAGGCCGCAGTCAATTCCACTTCTAGTTGTCTCATGAGACCTAATGATGCATCGAGGGGTTGTAGCAAGCCCCACCCATTACCTACCAAGTCCAATGCATTCCTAAAATCTCTAAATCAAAGTGTACATACATACCACTTTGATTTATTAAATCACTTATCACTTATCATACCAACTTCTCTTATTACTTGGTTTCTTACTTCACATTTCTCGATGTGTCCCATACCACCTTGAATAATTTAAATTTTACATCATGTTACTCAAGGTGTCCCATACTATATTGAATAATTTAATTTCTCATTTCATCATTATGATATGACACATGCATGTATCATTGAGTGAAACTATAAATAAAATGGAAAATGAAACCACTTAATCCAAAAATACATAATATGATAGATAACATTGAAAATATGACAGTAACAGTTTATCGAAGGCAAATATGTTTTATTACACATTCTTTGCATATGAGACAATTACTTAGCACATTAGATAATGGATGAGAAGCAGTTTTCCATATAAGATGTTAAAATTATAACTCTTTAATTCAAAATCTTTATTCAATGAATGAAAATACATGATATTTAATAAGTTGATAAATATGTCAGTGATCAAGCAATTAGATTACATCACAACTTAACTAACAACAATCACCGCAGTTGATAAAACATTAAGTGACCATAACATGATCGCATTGTTTAACACAACCTTTTATCCTTTAATATATTTTGGTCAAATCAAAAGTATATATTCTTTTTAAACATAAAACACAACAAGGTAAATCACATAATACCCTTAAAACATGAAATTTTAACAAGGCCAATATCATTAAATGTTCTTTAACTAAAACAAGTTTGAAATACTTTATGGATTAGAACATACATATTTACATAAAAACCTATTGGTTTGGCTTATACAAGGAATGATATTCCTTAAAGTCTTACAATTATTAATTACATCAATACATTAATGAAATTATAAAGATCCATATATGAAATTACGGTTTTAGAAACTATAACCGTATATTCACAAAGTGTATATACGATTTTTCATAATTAAACTAGGTATACTAATTTCTCATAATTAACAAATACTTTAAAATATACTTATTACACCATTATATTTTGATTAAAAACCTAACCATGTTAGGTTTATAATATGTGTGATTTTATGTATATATAAAAGTTAGGTTTTTTCATACTAAATAAATTCAGGTATATATAATATATTTTACCTGAAGGTAATAACCCTTCATGTTTAAAAACAACCTCATAACCACATTTCCTATAATCCTTGGACTAGATATATACAGGTTTTCAACAAAACTTCAAGGATGTATACTTATTATTATACACATATATATTTTCTTAAACTGAATATATAAAGTATACACACATGTATTTTCACAAGGGAAAAAAAATATGTTACACCCCTTTGACCAATTATACCACCTGAACCTTAAAACCTGAATTCCTTGAAGCGGCATAGAAGAACATAATAACAAATCCATAAAGTTGTAGATGTTATATATATGTATATATTTAAGAACACAACTCAAGGCAGTATAACCCTTAAATGAAAATAACCTTAGATATAAATTAATCAGAAGAAAATAATCCCTTACATGAATCAGATAATAGAGATTATAAAGAAATAAATTAATTTCCCTTACATTAGATTTTTAGAATACAAAACACTGGTGAAAATAAAATTATTCCTCACACAAACATAAATTAAAACATGAAATAAAATATTCATAAATTAAATATGTTCCATAATATATATAATATCATTATATGATTTGTAGAAGAAAAAGTGGATAAAACCATTTACTTTGCATAAATAATTTTTTTTCGATAAATGAATGTTTGAAAATAAATTGTATTTACATTACCTTAAATGTAGAAATGTTGATCCACATATTCTATCTTGAACACATGCACAAGGCTGCAAATCCGGTTCCCCCGCCACCATTTTTCAATTACACATAAGAGTAAGGCTCTTTATAGCCATTTGCACAACTTGCATAGTAAACTGAGTGAATGAATTAAATGCACTTAAATCACATAGAGAGTGAAATATACCATATAAAATGAATTTAAACAATAGAAAAATAGGTATAAAATTTCATTGAGATGGAATGTTTCTGAAAAAACAAATTGAATATTACAGATGTTCAAATTTCAAAAGAATAATAGTACTAATAGGCCATGGATTGTTGACCACACACAGAATATAGACAAAGATAAAAAGACAAATGTCTCAGTCAACCAAGAAAAGATAGTACAAAAATGATTCAAAAAACAAAAAATCTCCCACATGATCTGGAAAACTGAAACCCTAACCTCGAGGAACAAAAGCATACCTTGATTTAGGTTTGGGAAATTCGAAACCCTAACCCGGATCGACACTCAGACTGGACTCCACATCCGCTGCAGACGACACCACTCGGCCCCTAGCACTCGGACTCCACCGTAGGGCCGCGCCTACTCTGTTTGAAGCTGACGGCACCACACGGAAGAAATCTGACTCAGTCACAGTCTCCTGCGCAACAACCATGACGGACCTTGCACAACGTCCCTGCACTCGTCGTGACTCTTACTTGGCGTCAATTACCTCTCTCGAAAGAGACTCGCAGGCCTTCTTGAGAGTCTCGGTGTCGCGATGTCGCTTGACCCCACCTTGATGAAACCCTAAACGAGGCCTTAAAAACACCTCTCCTAGGTCCTAGACTCACGACTTGCTATAGGAGCACAACCCCCCCCCCCCTCACGGATCTTCCCACATGCATGCAGCACCCAAACCCCTTTACAAGATTCCTTTATTTTTTTTTGTTATTTTAATAATTTATTATTATTATATCCCAAGTACTATCTCAAATTTTAATGAATTAAAAAGTTATATATATATAACTAATAATCCACTAAAATCATCTGACTAATTTATTAAATTAATCTTATAATTTCTAAATTCTTTTACAAAACATATATTTATATACTTCATCTTAGATACTTATAATGTTATAAATTAAATTTATAATTGGAAATGGTTTATAATAATGATTATTATTAAAAATTTTAATTTTGAAACATTAGAAAAATGTTAATATTACACACATATATATACGATTCGAGACAACAATAATTTTTTCCAAAACATCATTGATATATCATTTTATTAAAATGGTTATATATATTTATAATTTTATTCAAAAAATTTCCAAATGATAATAATGTAATGAAACTTTAATCCTATTTCTAATCTAATAATAGTCATATTTTTTAATATATACAAAACCCATATATTTATTCATATAATAGTTTAAGTAACCTTCTCCATAGTTAAAATAGCGCAAAAATAATGTCATTAAAATATTTAAAATAAAAATTTTCAATGTTATGTATTTCTTCAATATAGAATTATAATTTTATAATAGTTTTTTCATTCAAATCCAAATAAATATATATATATATAACATTTTTGGAAAACAAACCAATTATTTATATTATTATAATTATTATTTAAAATATTCTATTAAATAACTATTCGATAAGAATAAATTTTGTTTAATAGTTATTTTGAATTATTCATTGAACAAAGTGAGATAATATTAACTTTTAAAATCGTACAAGTTAGTACAATAATTAAAAAATAAAATTATTACTATTAGACATAAAAATTTTGGGGTGTCACATTATTCCCCCATTTGAAGAATTGTGTCCTCTCAATTATAAAATATTTGTACACAAACTACTACAACATCAGAAACACGTCACTCCTGACGTCCTTTTATCGGGAACACCATCGATGGTATGGTGCAGACAACCTCAGATGGATTCCTAAGGTAGTATTTAGCTGTAGGATTTCCTTGTCCCATACACATTGGAACAACTAGGGTTGAACATGTGCCTAAAGAACTCATCCTCCCATAAAGATGCATGATAAGTTTGGAGGTTGGAAAGTTCAGAGTGGACTAAATCCCTTTAATTACCTCGCACCACTTCGTGCATGAAAATGTTGATGTCATAGAGTTCTCCGTACATACTAAAACTCAGGACCTGGAATAGGTAGGTCACTCAATGGTCACCATCCAAAGAAGCTTCTAGATGTTTACCTACATCTCGGTAGTTATCAGCCAGAGTGAAACATAGAAAAATATCTTCATGATACTTTTCTCTTTTCCTATATACTAAAAATTGTGTAATTAAAATATGGTAAAAGACCAGATTGCTTCCTTGGTAAAGATATAGAATGTTTGGGTGGTTCGACACCCGATGGATTTGTTTACAAGACAATTGAAGGTTTTCAAAAGTTTTGTAGCCCTGTAAACCTGACTTGGACACTATTATTTCTACTATCTTTGTTGGGAGAGATAGAAGGAGTGATGCATCATCTAATTGAATATTTAAGGAAACTATTACTTAGTAACACATAACCATGTTTTCACTATTATTATAATATTATCGAATGTCTCTAAAGAGACATAAGAATGTTATTTTTTTTTCAAGAAAACATCGTACTTTGTAATGCTTAAATAAATTTTTCTTTGTTCAGTTCTGGTTTTCTAGAGTTAACTAAAACAAATCCTTTGATACCAACTGTCACGCCTCGACTCCTGAATACCTAGAGTCAGTGCCTTAGGACCTGATGTTCAATTTTTTTACAAAAACATGCACTAAAAAATTGCACATAATGTACCATATATATGATGGAATTAGGTTCATGTTTTGGGACACCAATAACTTCTGTCATACTTCATTAGCTCAAACTAAAGCCTGAATAATTTTAATAAAAAAACATAGGTTGAGCATATGAATGCTGAGTAAGGGGGTTTTAAAATAATATAATAAACCAATATAATTTTTGAAAACATTATTTAAAACTTTCTAGAAAACATTTTTCATAAATAAAAATTGTAACACATGTAACATATCATAATAAATTTCTTAATTAAAAACATGCTAACAGAATTACTAGGGTACTTGTATCAATTATATGCATGATTATTTGGAAATAATAAGTACATTAAATTATATGTAAAAATTCAAGTACAAAATCAACAAATAAGGGTAATGGATGATCATAGTTGCGCTTAAAATAATAACTTTAATTTTATCCTTCTATTGTGAACAAACACCGGTTGATAATCTCAGAGTACCACATAGATAACATGCCATAACATTTACTTCTTCTAATTTTCAGATACAAAATATCATAAACCAAGAATATTCTACTAGTCGAATATTCTTCTAGGTAATTAAATTACTTAGTCAGGATGAGAAAAATGCATATGTCGTACTATGTCAAGGCCTCAGCCAAGACGTCTAATGATTAAGGGCTCAACCAAAATCCATAACTCATAGTTGGGAAAGGCCTCGACTAATTCCTCTTCTAGTTGTCTCATGATACCTAACAATGTATCAATGGGTTGTAGAGGGACCCACCCATCACATCCCAAGTCCAATTCTTTCCTCAATTCTCTAAATCAAAGTGCACATACATACCACTTTGATTTATTAAATCACTTATCACTTATCATACAAAGTGACCGTATTACTTGGTTTCTTACTTCACATTACTCAAAGTGTCCCATACCACCTTGAATAATTTAAATTTTACTTCCTATTACCCAAGATGTCCCATACCACTTTGAGTAATTTAATTTCTTATCTCATCATTATGATATACCACATGCATGCATCATTGATTGCAACAATAAATAAAATGGAAAATGAAACCATTTAATCCAAAAATACATAATATGACAGATAAAATTCAAAATATTACAGTAACAGTTTATCTAAGGCATACATATTTTATTACACATTTTTTCACATGAGACAATTACTAAGCACATCAAATAATGGATGAGAAGGGGTTTTCCATATAAGATGCTAAAATTATAACTCATTAATTCAAAATCCTTTTTCCATGAATGAAAATACATGTTATTTAATATGTTGATAAATGTTCCAGTGATCAAGAAATTAGATTACATCATGACTTAACTAACAACAATCACCTCATTTGATAAAACATTAAGGGAGCATAACATGATCGCTTGGTTTAACACAACCTTTTGTCCTTTAATATATTTTTTTCAAATAAAAATTATATATTCTTTTTAAACATAAAACACAACATGGTCAATCATATAATAACCTTGATACATGAAATTATAACAAGGATAATATCATTAAAAGTTATTTATCTAAAACAATTTCGACATACTTTATGGATTAGGACATGCATATTTACATAAATACCAATTGGTTTTGATTACACAGGGATTTATATTCATTAAAGTCTTACAAGTATTAAAAACATCAATCCATTAATGAAATTCTAAAAATCCATACATGAAATTAGGGTTTTAGAAACTATAACTGTATATACACAAAGTCTATATGTCAGTTTTCATAATTAAAATAGGTATACTAATTTCTCATAAGTAATAAATACTTTAAAATATACTTAATAAAACATTATATTTTGATTAAAAACCTAACAATGTTAGGTTTATAATATGTGTGACCGTATGTATATATAAAAGTTAGGGTTTTTCATACAAAATAAATTCTGGTATATATAATATCTTTTTCATGAAGTTAATAACCCTTCATGTTTAAAAACAACATCATAACCACATTTCCATTAATCCATAGACCGGTTATATGCAGGTTTTCAACCAAACTTTAAGGATGTAAACATATAAGTGTACACAAATATATTTTCTTAAACTGAATATATAATGTATACACACTTGTATTTGTGCATCGAAAAAAATATGTTTGAACCCTTTCACCCATTATACCACCTGAAACTGAAAACCTGAATGCCATGAAGTGGCATAGAAGAACATATTAACCAATCCTCAAGGTTGTAGATATTCTATATATGTTTATATTTAAGAACATAACAGAAGGCAATATAACCCTTAAATGGAAATAAAATTTGATATAAATTAATCAGAAGAAAATAATTCCTTACCCAAACAAGAAAATAGATAGTATACAGAAATAACATAATTTCCCTAACATTATATTTTCATAAATAAAACATATGGGTAAATAATATTATTCCTTAAAAAAACTTAAATTTAAACTTGACATAAAATCTTCATAAATTAAATTTTTTCCATAATATATATAATCTCTTTATATGATTTTTAGTAGAAAATGTAGAGAAACCCATTTACTTTGCATGATTTTTTTTTCGATAAATGAATATTTGAAAATAAATTGTATTTCCCTTATCTGAAATTTAGAAACATTGATCCACTTAGGTTGTCTTGAAAATACGCACAATGCTGCAAATAAGGTTTCCCCCCAACATTTTTCAATTACACAAAAGAGTAAGGCTCTTTATATCCATTTCCACAACGTTAATAGTAAACTTAGTGTATGCATTCAATAAAATTATATCACATTGAGAGCGACATATACTATATAAAATGAATTTAAACAACAGAAAAATCAGTATAAACTTTCATTGAGATGGACAGTTGCAAAACAAAACCAATCGCAAATTGAAGATGTTCAAATTTCAAAAGAAGAAAAGTACTAAGCGGGCCCCAGATTGGTGACCACACACAGAATATAGGCATATTTAAAAAGACAAATGTATTATTCAACTAGGAAAAGATTGTACAGAAATGATTTGGACAACAACAAAGCTCGCAGAAGATCTGGAAAACGGAAACCCTAACCTCGAGGAACAAAAACATACCTCGATTTATGTTCGAGAAATTTGAAACCCTAACCCGGTTTGACACTAGGAATAGACTCCACCTCCGATGTGGATGACGCCACTCCACCCCCAGCACTTGGAATCCACTGTAGGGTTGTGCCTTCCCTGTTTGAATTTGACGGCTCCACATAGACGTAACTTGACTCAGACTCAGTCTCCCGCTCAACGTCCGTGACAGACCTTGCATGACCACCCTTCACTCGCCATGACTCTTCCTTGGTGTCAGTTACCTCTCCCGAAAGAGACCTATTGGCCTACTGAAGACTCTCGGCGTCGTGATGTCGCTCTAACCCACCTTGCTGAAACCCTAAACAAGGCCTCGACAACACCCCTCCTAGGTCCCGGACTCCCGACATGCATCTAGAGCACAGACCCCCCCCGCCCCCCTCTCACGGATCTTCCCACATGCATTGCGACACCCAAATCCCTTTACGAGATTCCTTTATTTTTTTAATTTTAATAATTTTTTATTATTATATCTCAATTATTATCTCAACTTTTAAGGAAGTCAAAAGATATATATATATATATTAAACTAACAATCCATTAAAATCATCTACTAATTTATTAAAGTTATCTTATCAATACTAAATTCATTTTTAAAACATATATTTATATACTTTATATTACATACTTATATTGTTATAAATTAAATTGATAATTGGAAATGTATTATAAAAATGATTATTATCAAAATTTATAATTTTTAAACATTAGAAAAATGTTAATGTTACATATATATATATATATATATATATATGATTTGAGACAATAATAATTTTTACCAAAAGATCATTCATATACCATTCTATTAAAATGGTTATATATTTATAATTTTATTAAGGAAATTTCAAAATGATAATAATGTTATGAAATTTAATCAAATTTATAATCTAATAATTGTCATATTTTCAAATATATATAAAACCCATATATTCATTCATATAATGGTTTAAGTAACTATCTACATAGTTAACATTTCACTAAAATAATGTCATTAAAATATTTAAAATCACAATTTTCAATGTTATGTATATCTGCAATATCGAATTATAATTTTATAATAGTATTTTCATTCAAATCCAATTTAAATATATATATATATATATATCACATTTTTTGAAAACAAATAAATTAGTTATATAATTATAATTATTATTTGAAATATTCTAGTAAATAACTATTCGATAAGAACAAATTTTTTTAGTAGTTATTTTGAATTATTCTTTGAACAAAGTGAGATAATATTAACTTTTAAAACTGTACTAGTTAGTATAATAATTAAAACATAAAAGTATTAATATTACACATAAAAAGTTTGTGGTGTCACATTATTCCCCCCTTCAAAGAATTGGGTCCTCAAAATTCTAAAATATTTGTACACAAACTACTATAACATCAGAAACACATCACTCCCAAGGTCCCTTTACCAGGAACACCACTGATGTTAGGGTGCTAACGATCTCAGGTGGATTCCAATGGAATATTCAGATGCTCAATTTCCTTGGCCCAGACACACTTTGAACATCTAGGGTGGAACTTGTGCCTAATGCACTCAACCTTCCATAAAGTGGCGCGAGAAGTGTGGAGGTTTGAAAGTTCAGAGTGGAATAAATCCCTATAATTCCCTCACACCACATCATGCTTGAAAATGTTGATATCGTAGAGTTCTCCATACATAATAAAACTCAATAACTGGAATAGGTAGGCCGCTCGATGGTAACCATCTAAAGCAGCTTCAAGAAATTTACCTACATCTCAGTAGTTATCATCCAAAGTGAAACATAGAAAAATAGATTCATGATACTTTCCTCTTTTACTATATGATGCAAATTGTGTAATTTTAGTATGGTAATAGACCATATTTCTTCCTTGATAATGATAGAGAATGTTTTGGTGGTTCGTCACCTAATGAAGTTGTTTACAAGAAAATATAAGGTTTTCAAAAGTCTCGTAGCCCTCTGAACATGACTTGGCCACTATGATTTCTACTATCTCTGTGGGGAGAGACATAGGGCGTGATGTATCATACATCTAAAAATTTAAGGAAACTACTACTTAGTAACACATAACCATGTTTTCAGTAATATTATAACATTACTGGATGTCTCCAAAAATACATAATACTGGTATTTTTGTTTTCCAAGAAAACAGCTTACTTTGTAATGCATAACTAAATTTTTCTTTGATCAGTTCTGGTTTTCCAGAGTCAACTAAATCAAATCCTCTGCAACCAACTGCCATGCCCTGGCTTCTGAATTCCCAGAGCTGGTGCCTTAGGACGTGATATGCAATTTATTACAAAAACATGCACTGAAAAATTACACATCATGTACCATATAGAGGATCAAATTCGGTTCATGTTCTAGGAAACCAATCACTTCTATCATACCTCTTTAGCTCAAACTGAAACCTGAAAATATTCAATAAAAAATGTAGGGTGAGAATATGAATACCCATTAAGGGGGTTTTAAAATAAAATAATAAACCAATATAACTTTTGAAAACATTATTTAAACCTGTCCATAAAACATTTTTCTTAAAAAAATCTGAAACCCATGTAACATATCATAATAAAACTACTTAATTAAAATCATTCTAATAGAATTACAAGGGTACATGTTTCAATTATACGGATGATCATTTGGAAATAATAATTAAAAGAAATTCAATGTGAAAATGAAAGTACAAAATCAATAACTAAGGGTAATTCATTATCAGAGTTGTGATTAAAATAATAACTTCAATTTCAACCTACTATTGTGAATATACACCGGTTGATAATATTCAGAAGTTCCTTCCAATTTGGGGCACAACAGAACTTTTTTGTAGAAATGATGAAGCAACATCTCATGTCTAGAATAATGTATTCCAACTGATGATTTGGGGTAATGAATTCATCATACAAGTCCACCAACAAGCGAGCCACGGTGGTTGTGCACTCAACTCATTTCTCTAAATTTTATTCCCCACTCTCTTATAATAGTTATTGTCCAGATATAGGGAGTCATAAAAGTCAAATGGGAACATATGAACTTGGATCAACCATAATCGACTATTGAGGGAGTATTTGAGGCACTAATGATACAAGGAGGGTACTACCACATGAAAATAAAGCCAGGGGATACCTAGTTGGGTGTTATATTAGGTAACCTATGAGACTACAATGAAATTAGTGATTTCTACCAAGCCTTAGAACTAGGTCTTCAACTGAATTATTCAACATAGTATTTTATCAATACATTCATAAACAAGAATATTCATATCATAGGGATTCAAATAAAATTTGCTTATCCCTAACTTGTATAGAATCTTCAATGGGATCAGGTTAATCCCAACGCATGTGTCCACTAAAATGTGTTAGATTTCCACACTATTGAACTGGACTATGATATACTACGGGTGGATATTCTATTTCATGAGGGCAACCTCATCTTCTCCAAATAATGAGATGAGGTCATGAAATTCCTTTTTCTTGACCTCTTATGCATTGTCATCTTCTACGATGGCTACCACTACATTAAACTAGAGGGGGGTTTTCATAGATTCTATGAGGAACTCACACATTTATTTTGATAGGAAGAGGAATTTGTATATTTAGTTCCCAATAAGTATGCTGTATAGGTTCTTCAATTTGTCATAATTCCTCATTAAAGGAACATTTCTACCTGTAAGTGGGTGCTCTTTCGTAGGAGGAATGGAGGATTCCACTAGTGGGGTCATTGAGTTCTATCTAGTGCTAGAAATATCCTTCCACTGACCAACCAATTCATCCCGAACCACTATCTTCTAAATTTAAATTGGTTGTGTCCTAGATCTAGATAGACATGAACGATCATGGTTGGGTCACAACTGGTCTTCCCAGTCAGTTAACATGGTTTGCTATGGTGGTGTGTGTCACAGAGCAGGCTAGGAAGACTGCTCCTGCTAAGCTCTATAAAAAAATGCTACTTGGTCCTGCTAACATGCACAACTTAGTTTGATGTGATGAACTGAGCATTCTGGTGGTTTACATGCCCACAAATACTCCTTCAATGGAATTTCCCAGAGACATTCTAGGGACCTTCTTGACATTCCTCAGCAATTATGATTGTGAAGTAGTTTACCAAATCAAATGAGTCACATAGGCATACTCCTACTCCTCATCAGAGCGGCCTTCTAATGTTGGGTATACCATGGGGTGATTCCCAACTCTGGAGTCTTGAAATCACTGAGGGTCTGAGATGGATTAAGCACTAGTTGGGGACTCTAATTTACCATCCTCTTTCAATTTCTTATCTTCTAGGATTTATAAGGTTTCTATGTAGATGTAGAAGTAGTATCCATGGAAAGTACATCATCCATAGGAAGATTGGCCCTTCTTAGGATGATTTGAATGACACTTTGGGTGTGATCGAATTCCCTATAAGGTACCCAATCACCATACATATGAGTTTTATGGCTAGAATCCTAATATCATTCACCTAAACCCTTACTGTGAATTCCATAATTAGACGAGATATTTTTAAATTGTTTTAGACAAAACCTAGCTATAAAAAATCATTATCGACTTAGTCCTAGATCTTATCCCTAAAAACATAGCATTCATTGGGGGTATTTCTAAGGATCATATGGTATAAGAAAAGGTAAGGGCAGTTAGTGAATCTGCAATATTGGGGCCTTATTCACTCTTAATATACTAGAATCCCATTCTCCGAGGAACTAAAGTAATGCCCTAGGACCTATGAATCCTTCAAGGAATGGGTTTAGTTCCTTCTATTTGGTAAGGTTACTTTGGGATCCCTTATTCAATAGGGGTCGGATTATGATGAGGTTTTGTAGCTACATTCTCTCATCTCGGCAGCTCTTCTTGGCGAGGTGGTACCTAGAGGTTCTACACTGGTAAAGGATATTTTGTATAAGGCTATAATTTTTGGGGCTCTTCAGGTGGAGGGGATAATAACTCGAGTATCTTTGGGGACTCTAATTATATGGTGGAAGAATAATCTTATTTTTCAGGACTTTTGGATTGATCTAGAAGTGGAAATGGGCTTGACTCTTTATCCCGATGTATGGATACCTCTAGAATATGTTCCTTGTCAGAAAAATCCCATAATAAACCTAGGAAGTTATGAGTGATGTGGGTAAGTACCATCTTAGTATTGAAATTCTCCACACACGTTACTAGCAACTACTCTTGATTTTGCAGTAGGTCAAGTGAATATGTGAGGCCTTTCCACTAAGTGAGAAAATTGGTGACCAACTCATCAAGAGTTTGTTTCACTTGAAGTGGTCATCGATACATTTCTTTCACATGGTGTATTTGAATTGGTAAAAGATCTACCTACTAAGTTCTTACAAAATTATATTAGACCTGATGGGGAACTGGATGTGCTAGATCAATTCTGGTCATTCTAATGTCTTGAAAAAATACAAGATCTTGGAGGCCTCCTACTACTCTAGGGTTCCCAACATGGGCCCACACAATGATATGAAGTGGGAAAAATGTTACAGTGGGTATCCCATCCTGTTGAATGGTGAAAATCTATAGCTCCCAAATTCTAGGGTATGATCATGTTATATACTGAGGCATGATATGACTTATCCTTCAGGTGGGATAACCACATGTCGTGTCTCTAGCGACTCAAGGAGAGTAGTGAGAGTGCCTATCAAATCATCTTGGTGAGGGTCCCTATCTTGATGAGGATTCCTAACCACCAATGCATTAACATTCCCATAAACCGGTTAAACTATTTTAGAGGCTTGTGAAAAAACATGAACTGCATCCCGAGGAGGGTATATATGATTCTTGGTCATGTTCGGTGAATCATACCTTAGTCTATTTTAATAAACTCTTTCCTCGGGTCCTTTGTCTGGTGGTACACTACCCCATGCGGTTGGTTTTCCATGTTAGACCACACATCGAAGTCAATAATCCCAAGAATCATGGGAATTACCATGTTTACCATGACAATACATGAATTATAATTTTCATCATGGATAGGTAAGTCAAGATATCGCAACATAGGGATAAAGTGGAGAGTAGTGTGCCATCCCCTGCACCGAATATTCACATGCAGAGATGAGTCCTCTATAATTTAGTAGAGAACAATGAGGCTCTTGGAGAATCTCTCTTAGAGGGTACGATGATAGTTATGTGATTTAGGGAACTGAGCCACAATGAGTGAAACCAACTCAACCCACTAACACTACTGATCAATGACCCCGAGGTTCCTCTATCGTCCTGGATATGCTAGATAATGATCACAAAGTCGATAGAGAATCACCCATATGGTCTAGTGAAAAAATGTACTATCCCTCGGTGAGGGACTCCAAGATGTCAATGATTGGATTCATAGATGTCCAAAACACCGTTGACAGTTGGTAAGCAGCTAAAACCTCCCAGAGGGCCTATTTCTTAGGGGAAGGGCACTATTCTTGTATGTAAGAATATCCAATTGATGTTTGTTGGGATATTAAAGGTGGAAAAAATTTGTATCAGTGTTTTAGAATGTTGGACCATATTGAATTCATTGTATGAGTTAGTTGTTCACTGCACACTTGATAATATCTCTGATGCACCCCCAACTGCATAATCACGCCATTATAGGATTGGATGTTCACCACTACCTCATTTTCATGGTAGGAAATTATTATCTATGGATTGATCTATGGATCATTTAGGTTTTTAGAATATGTAATACTAATCCCAGAATACAACAACTCTCTATTATCTTGGGTAGAGTTAAAGAGGGAAATTGGTGATGATGGGGGAAATTGTACTGTGATCCACTAGATGGGATCCACAACTTCCTCCAAATACTTGTACCTACTAAGGAATCTAGGAATCCTAGGGATTTAACCTTATAAGGTGTGTAATATCAATTGTATTTCTCCTACCATATAATCTAGAAGTCATGGTGAAAACATCATTAATGAGTCATATGTGTCATTAACATATGAAATATTTATGAGGTTGAAGATTATTTGGAGATTCCCATGATATCTCCTTCGATGGTGGTTGTTCTCCCTTCTCCCTAGTGATTGTTCTTTAGGGTGGGGTACCTCATTGACATGGGGAAGACAATAAAATTAGTGTATTGGATCACTATGAGGGCATTCATTCTGGTCAAAATGAACATGGGGGGACCTTCATGTCGAAGATCACAAGTAGGGAGGATACCTCTGTACGGGTTTTTGGTGGTGTGGGGTGGACTTGTACCTTGAACACTAGAAAAAAGGGGGGCTTAAATTTTGTTGGTGATGGTGTGGTAATGACCTCTACATTGAGTCTCATCATTATAGGTTAGGACCTAACAACTATTGATGGTACCGGAAATTGAATGGGAAAACTTGGCCTGATTATGAGGTGGTTGGGTTCTCGATACTTATAGGGTGAATATGGATCCCTGATCTCCTATTACATGTAACTTCTAGGATACAATGGTGGTGGCATGGACCACTAGATACATGGAAGATGAATCCATTTTTTAATCATTCTCTTGGGTCTTCCCCCTACATTAGCATCAGATAGTTCAAATGGGGTTCGTAGAAGATCGAGTAAAGTACACATTCACTTCATCCTGAAAGACAATCATTACTGGAGATAATGGGGACTATATGGGAGCCATCCATGTAGGATACCGAGTAGTAGTTGTGACCAGGGGGACTCGAGCATCCCTCAACTCCCCAATTTTGGGGATCAAGTCAAAGGATACCTCCAAGTAGAGACTCCTAAATTAGTTTGTTGTAAAAATGGGGAGTCTTTTCTCCCTATGTGGCCCTTGGGAGTGGTATTTTAGATGAGGTGTTGATTCCTCCTTGTCTCAAAAGGCTATATATATTATGGAAATGACCGCATCATTTTTTTCCAGAGCATGAGGGCGTCGATCACCAATTGTTGGATGATTTATTTGGGTGATATGGGGCATGGAAAACCATTATCGAAAGGCATGATGAATGTCATGGAAGCGTTGGAGTTGTGTAGGATTTTGACATCCATGTTTCCCATGATCTTGAATCTATAGGAATTGGGTGACTGATTTCTTATAGCTGGGGTCCTACAAGGAAAATGGATTTTTTTGTCATCATAGGTACATGGAAATCGATGTGCAATACCCCAATGTTTTCTAGTAATCCAATTATAGAGAGGGATCAATGCTAACAATTATATTGATCAAGGATTCCCAATTGTTATCTTCCCCAAATTCTGGTGAGTTCCACACTAAGCACATTATTTTCATGATGGGTTTTAACACCATATGTTTAAATCTAGTAAAATGAAGATATGTTGATTACTTGAATGCTACTAGTACACATGTTGAGGGGAAGAGATTCACATCATGTTCACAATTTCATTTTTCAATGATTTTACTAGGGTCTGTATGTTTGTTGGTATAAGAATATGCTTGCTAGCTTCTTAGATCCCCACATTCCAATATTCCAATGGTGGTAAGATTTCATTACTTTTAAAAGATATGTATTGTCCTTGATCGAAATAGAATGATGGGATTTTAGTTCCTAATTACATGGATTCCACCTTACAGCTCATCGCTTAGTCCGGGTCTCCCTTATAAATTAAATTCATGTTCATGGAAATCATTCCTGATTCCATATCATTGTGGATTTTAGTTAATTACAATTCTTCTATCTTAACATAATGTTATCGTATGGATATGGTATCAACCATTGGTTAGAAGAGTAGTGACATTGGGTATTGATAGTCATGTCTATACATTGGGTGCATTGGTCACTTGTATTCTTCCTATTCAGAGGGAGTCTCCTTTGAGGCATCTTAGGGTGGAGAACCCAAGGAATCCCATTTTCATCACAAGGTAACAATGTCATGGGTGTAAATATTCCAAGTATTTTTACCTCAGGCATCCCATAATTATAAATATTTTATTTATTTTGAATCTGATCAGAAGTTATACATCCCATGGAGACTAATCAGAATGTTTGGTTGAGACGAGTCAGGTAATGAGTTTAACATCTTGTGGATATGGGCTCATCGTTAACTTATTATGAGGAAAGCTTATTCAAATTAGGATTCCGCATGGAGGTAGATCTGGGAGGTGTTTCCCTAGGGTGTAAGATGTCACACCTTGGATGATGGACCATAGAAGCCCTTGAGGTGGGTCTAGAATGATGATCAAGACGCCCCTTGAGGTGGATTAGGGATGATGGATCAGAATGCCCATTGAGGTGGATCTGGGAGGAGTGTCCCTAGGAGGGATGATATCACACCTGGTGGCTAAATAGATAGTCACTACTATAAAATAGGCCTTTAATAGTGAAAGTAAAAATCACTGATAATGGTATGATTTATGACTGCTAAAACATTTACTAATAAAGGGGAACTTTTATCAGTACTTTTTTTTTACTCTGATAACTACTACACTTTATCATTTATTTTTGTATCACTGATAAATGGAACCCTTTATCAACGTTTTTTGCATTGATAAAGGGTACCCTTTATCTGTACTTTTTTTAGCACCGATAAATGGTACCCTTTATTAGCACATTATTTTTAGTGCTAATAAAAAAAATCCATTATCAGTGTTTTTCAGGACTGATAATGGTCCCGAATAAATTAATATAAAAAAAATTAAAAATCAGTAAATTTAAAAAATATTAACAATTTTATTAATTAAATAATTATTCATAAAAATGCATAAATTTAATATACATATATATAAATTATAAATACTAATAAATAGTATATATTAAATACATAGATATATAAAATTAAGAAAATTAGAAAATTAGACAAATTAAAATTAAAAGTCTTTAAATTAGGTAAAATATTGATCATTTTTTTAATTAAATAATTAATCATAAAAATGAATAAATTTAATATACATATAATAATATTATAAATATTAATAAATAGCTTGTTAAATATAGAAATATTAAATGAATAAATATTAATCATTAAAAAAACAAATTAAAAATAAATAAATTGTGATAATCAATCACAAAAAATAAAAATTAATAAATTATAATAATTAAAAAATTATAAATTAATAAATTATAAAATTATTAAAAAATTTATTAGTGAAATAATTATTAAAAAAAGTGAATAAGTTTCATATATATATATATATATATTAATTATAAATAGTAATAAATAATATATATTAAATATAAAAATTGAAAATGAATAAAATGTAATAATTTAAAATATATTAATGTCTTATTCATTTTTAATGATTTGTATACATAATTATTCATTAATAGATTTGATATCAAAATGTATTCATATATATTTCCAAAATATATGATTTATATAATAAAAAATATTTACGCCTAAAATTAAGTCTCTCGTATATTTAGTAAAGAATGATTTATATTATAAAATTAATATTAGGAAAAAATTCCAACTAATTGCATCGGGTAATTGAAATAATTGAATGTCATTTGATTTTCAATTTAACATACATCAGATTTTTGTTACATTGATTTCACATTAATATATGTAATTTATGCATTTAATGTACACAAAAATATTTAGGTAATTAATTAAATCTTGTATAAAATCACATACACTAATATTTATGTAATTTATTCAGATTTTATTATTCATTTTTGAATTTCATTATGACAAGATACATTTAATATATTATTTCTTTAGTCATTAAATTTTGTTTATTTATTTTTATTATTATTGTAGTTGGGAATTATTTCATTTTTAATATTTTTTATTTTTTATTTTTAGGTGTCTAGAGAATTTAATCATTTTTTATTATTTAATTATATATAAACTATGTTTTAATATTTTCAATATATATTTATCTTTATTTCAATATATATCCTTATTTTTTAATAATTTATACTTAATTAATAAATCTTATCTTTTTTTCAATATTGATAAAGTGAAAAACAATTATTATTCAATCTCACTAATTTTTAACATGCATGTATTTAAGATTATATATTCATTATTAATGTTAAAAAAATATTTGTAAATAAGTATTTATAAATAATTATAGTTATAAATGTATATTAACTATATTTAAAAAATTTTATATATATAAATATAATTAGAAATAAATAAATATTAGTTTTTTAAATAGTATTTATATAATTACAAATAAATAATTATAATACAATTATAATTTTATTTATAAAATAAATATAATCAAGATATTAATATTTACATTAATATTTTTATATATTTATTATATATATATAATGATAAAAATATAAAACAAATATTATGATATAAATATATAAATATATAAATATTGTTTTTTGAAAAAAGTATTTACATAATTATAAATAACTAATTATATTTTTAAATAATTAAAATATTATAATATATTTATTTAAATAATGAATATATTTACTATATTTATATTTATATATATTTATTATATATATATATAATTATAGATGTATATTTAAAAAAATTATTTATAATTATAATTATAAATCCTTTATCCACGCTAAAATTTTAGGGCTGATAAAAATACCTTTTATCAATGCTTATTAATTAAGTTCTTCTAAAAGTGATCTTTATCCACACTTTTTTTGAACCGCTGATAAATGTGTATTTGATATATTTAAATAACCTTAGATAGTTGTGAACCCGTGGCGATACCTGAAGATTTCCGTGGAAGGAACCTACTACTGGTGCTCCTCCTCATTGAATCCATGCTCAAATCAAGTATCAAATCAAAGCTCAAACTATTCTAATTCTCAAATCTGAGGCTCAAATGATTCAAGGTTAAAATTAATCCAAGACTCAAATTAATCCAAGTTTTGGAAATATAACTACTTTCTCTAGGATAATTAAAGGCTTCAATCAAAGGTGTGATATTTTTACTCTTCCTCACTCGTTGATAGCTTGTTTTGTGATATATTTTGGTTTTTTTTCTTTATCTCTTTTTATTTATTATCCATATCTAATTTCCATTATTGAATGAATTCATAATTGTGGGTTTCTATGATTTTGGGTTTGTATTGACGCTTTAAGGGATTTTCATGTTGCCTTGTAGCATATTTAAAATTAAACACACCAATTTCATGTTGTTTCAGTGGTATTATATATAGATTTTTATTTTATGTCAAGTGCCCAAAATTTTATCTCTTTTTCTTCTTCTTAGAATCCTATATGAACATCCATATATACATATATATAAATATATACATATTAATTTTCAAATATATATATATATATATATGAACACATTATTTCATGTTTATATATATATGTAGTATTTTGAAATATATATATGATTAATTCAATAAAGGATATGATATTTTTTTCATAGTTTTAAAAATTCACTACAAAAGGGACTATCAATGTGTTTTTTTAAATTATAACTTTGAGTCATGTTTGTAACTTTTTAAAATTACTTTGATTCTCACTTTTCTTTCAATAATTTTGAGTGAAAGATTTTATTGTTGTAAATTAGGAGTAGTATAAAATGTTAGGACTTGTTGGTACCATGAAATGGTTTTTATAAAAAAAATACCTCATATATGAATGTTCTATATAATAGTTTTTAGCGATAATATTTTTTTCTTTTAAATACAAAGATCATATTGATGGGTGTTGGAAGGATGTTTGCGTAAACATGTTTGGGTTATGTTGATTGTTGACTGGTAATTTTTTTGAAATAATGACCATACCTCCCATAATAATCATAATTGGGATCGTATAAATATTGGTGATGGATGAGATATATTTACAATGTAGCCCTAATTAGATTGTATGGGTCCAAAATTGTATAAAAGTCAATATGGGATTCAAACAAGATTGGATAGTTGTAGGTCTCTAGTAGGTTATAAATATAAGGACTCTTCATCATGCTTATAGGTTGTTTGAACCCATGTTGGTCCAAAGTCTCTTCATAGGGTGATTTTAAATTTTCCATGATTACATATGATTCATTTAATATTGTTTAAATTTATATTATTTTGACTTACACAACATTTAATATTGATCCAGGATAATATGATTTTCCTTTTATATTTTTATTAGGTTGTATTTATTTATTAAATTTTCTTTCAAATATTTCATTTCTTTTTTTATATATTATTCTTCATGAGTATGGTTATAAAGAGGCATGTTCAAGAACCCAAGAATATTTACATAGACTATAAGTATATTCATTCAACAAAATATCAGTTATTAAGGTGAAAATATTTATTAAGAGAAGTTATGGAGATTAATGATATTTGATATGCCTATAATATTATATGTAATAATTCCTTAGGTTGTTACATCACTTGTTCCAAATAACAATAATAGTGGTTATCAAATTCTATGTAGGATGGAATAATTATTAGAAATTGTTTTAGGTATTCATAATTTTAGGTCTACATGTATTTGTTACACCCCTTGGAATCTCATATTACCATCCATGTATATGGAATTACTCTTAATTTATTACAATTATTTACCAATACATTTTTATATATTTTAGATGATTAAATTAGAGTTTATTATTCTTATTTATCATATTCGGGTTTCTTATTACTCATTAATTTTCCATATTATATTTAAATTTGTTTAGGGGATTTAAGAAAGACTTGATGGATCATTTTAATAGAGGTTGGACTATTCTTAGTTAGAGGATTTAAAGTATTAAAAATGGTGTTTATCCTATAAATTTAGAATTCATATAGGCCCCATAGATTTATATATCATAACATGTCACCTCCAAGACCCTTTGAATCATAGAAAACATGTGTATACCCCCAAAATTCAGCTTCATAAGGGAAAATAATATTAACTTGTTCCAACTGTGTAATTATCACAAATGGGACACATTACCCCTTTTAGACAACACAATAGATTTCAACTATCCTCCTCATCATCTCTATCTCCTGAACAGTTATTATTGTAATTTTTTATTTGAGACGCATCCCCCATATCTTTTAGTTTACATGAACTACAATGATAAGTAGTCATACCATGGATGAAAACTACTGAGAGTAGTTCAAGAAACATTGGTGCATCTCCATACGAGATAGAGGATGAGTCTCATGCAACAAAATTCAATAATAAATGCTCAAGAGATGAAGCTGGTGAGGATTAAAGTTGTCTATAACACTCATCTTTGGATGAAATTATTGGATAACACCTAACATAATGTAGTAATTATTTTCTTAAATCCAATTTTTCATTTCCTTCCAAGCATACAAAAATTATTTGAGACCACCAAATATTGGGTTCCCTTTATTAGAATTATCTATAACTTCCATCTTTGATGACAAATATCTTATATTTATTTAATTATTTGTTATAAAAAATGAATATTTTATGATCCTAATAGGATGGATATGAATCGAAAATTTATTCAAACTAATTGTTTCGAAAAAAAATTATGAATATGGAGTTAAAGTGTTCATGATGTTTTCAGTAGAACATGCGTATGACCCATCTCAAATCCTTTTTCTCTATTTATGTTGTCGTTATTTAATAAAAATTTGTCTATAAGAGTTGGAAAAAATTTTATTTTTCATATAATAGAGAAGATATATAAATATCATACTTAATGTGGGGACGAAATAAACTTCCACATCGACTGGGATAACAATGAGGTTTATGTATCATTTGATATGAATTAGAGTGTAAATGATGATGAAGATCACATGGAATAAATGAAAATGGAAATTTAATATGACTTTCATGAATTTCAAAAGTTTTTTGAGAAGTTATATAGATATTACCAAATATCATTTTATACTAGTTTTACTAAATTCACAACGTTGTTTTCTGGATCATTGGATGGCTTCTTCCCGTGAGAATGCGCCTCACGCACCGTAGGCCATTTCAAATTTTCAGACCATTAGGACTCAGTTAGCTCACCCTCCAAATTCCCCCATCGTATGTTCATCCCATGATCCTGCTACTCAAGCTGGTTTCGCCTCTCTGGTGGCTCTGCAGAAAGGCTCGTTTAGGGATGCTCTTTGTAGCTCGCTCCACGACGCTCACCTCCCCTACTTCCCAGAGGTGTGTGCAGTACCTATGAAGGTCTCATGGGAAGATGACAGTATTTCCCCACATTTTCTGATGTTGGCCTTTGTAGAAGCGAAGGCATGCCTGAAATGGACTCTTGTGGCTAATTTTGTTGCTTCGAGACCCTCCCTATAGGATTTTCAACATCTTGTTCTTTCCTGGGGTCTTCTTTATCCAGTTCAAATTTTGGCTTTCCACAGGAGCTCTTTCTCCCTTATCCTATATTCAGAAGAGGGATTCCTACAGGTTTGGTTTACTCTCCTAGAGAATTTCTGAGATGGAAATTCATCCTCTCTCGATGGTCTATAGAAGCTCACAAGGGTAAAGAGGATCCCCTTTCGGTGGTTTGCGTCCACCTCCCAGGGCTTCCTCTCCCCTTCTATAATGGAGGGTTCCTTAAGGCGGTTGGAGATGCTCTTTGCAGCTTTCTATGATCTGATGTTAGGAATTCAAGTGGGGGGGGGGGACATCTCATTGGCTCGTATCTATGTGGATCTTGACACCTCTCTTACCTCTCCTTCCAAAATCTCCCTTCGCATGTAGGACAATCTCATATGGAACCATGATAATCTTTTCCCAGTTTCCCACTGGTTCTGCTCTCACTACCTCTTCTCCGGGCACTCTTTTCAGGTATGTCGTAGATGGAAGCAAGAAGAGGGGATTCATCCACTAAAGGATGTTTACTCTAGAGGAAGATGGTCGTTCTATCCTCATCATCCCTCTTCAGAGTTTGGGGCGTGAGAAGGCCCATATATTGTTGAGTTTTCAAAGCAGGGTCTCCTCTCCCAGGCTTCGGGCTCAGCTCTGTCTTCTGGGAACTCTCTCAAAGCAAGCTCGGAGTTGTGCCTGGTGGTTGTTCCTTACATGCCCAGAGGCATGTCTCCTAGCCATAATGGTATGTCCTTTCACCCTCTTCTTTCTTTTTTGTTGAGGGACGGGGTTAGGCAGGTGTGCTCTTTTGGGTTTAGGCCCTTTTTTCTGTTCCTATGGCTCTACGACCTTCATCTTCTGTTGAAACGGAGGTATCTCATAATTTATTTGGAATCCCATTGGAAATGGATTGTTCCAACTACATTGATCAACTTGTGCTATCACTCATAGGGTCTAGTCAGGAGTTTCATCTTGTTATCTAGACCTCCTTCCATACAGAGACAATGGTATCAACCCTGAAGGTCATCAAAGAGTCATCCACTTCAAGCTGGCTACTAGATCAGGGGCCAACACTAGAGAACTGTCCTTATAATAAATCCTACACTTATCTGGATTTCCTGTGGACTAGGATCCAGGGTTAAGTTATAATTTCTATCCTCAATTATTGGGAAACACAAGGCTGATGTGGTGGTTATCATCGAACCAAAGAAGAACTTAGGGAAGAATTTGGGAGTTCATGTGGAAGCTCAAGATGAATTGATCTTTTCATGCTAACTAGATCAATCACCATATCTGGATCATTTGGAACAATAATATAGCTGTGGAGCTTTCCCAAGTGGGAGACCAATTCATCACTACAATAGTTAGTAAAGGTGTGTCTTCTACTTCACGACCTTTGTGTTTTGGAGTTGTGATTATCTTCAATAGAAAAATCTATAGAGTTACCTCAATGGCTTTTCTATTGGTAATCACCCATGGTTTGTTGGTAGGGAATTTAATATAGTTTTTAGTTCAGAGAAAAATAAGGGATGACGACCTTTTTATAGGAAGTCCATCAGATATTTTTCTCAGTTCATGGATGGGAGGGATCTCATTGATCTAGGCTTCTCAGGAAATTTCTTTACATGGTGCAATAATCGGAGGGGCCATCATCAATCGTGGAGCTAGTTGGACCGATGTCGTGCCAACATGGAGGTAGTCTCCAAGTTCTCTAACTCAAATTTGAGCCACCTGGTTTGTGGAATCTCTGATCATTCCCCCCTGTTGGTGTTGATTTTATTTGGGAAGGATATTTGAAGAATATTTCACTTCCTCCATCAATGGTTCTGTAAACCAGGATACCGGGACCTCGTACGTGCCATTTGGAATTCTCCCAGACAGTATGATCTATGGACCTCTATCAATGATAAGCTCCATCCCCTTAAATCTAGTCTCCATATGTGGGTGAAATACCTCCCAATGGTTGATAGTGAGATTAATGATGCCAGTCAAGAGGTGGAGAGTCCCGAAGTGCGTTTGGAAGAGGGGTGGGATGATTGAATTTTCAAACAGCTTGCTAATAGAAAGGAGGCTCTGTCTGCTTTGATCCATGCCTAGGAGTGATTGGCCAGGGAGGATTCAAGGAAAAATAGCTTCGGGAGGGTGACAGAAATACAATCTTTTCATGCATGTATTAAAGAGAGGAAGATACCTATCATACCGAACATCATTTTGGACGAAGTCTCCTACATGGATGATAGGGATATCATGGAAGGTATGTCCCAATCCTATTTCACAGATTTGCTGGATAGGCCCAATATATATATGCCCAATGGTTATTCAGGAAATGATAGTAGGATTTTTTAGGAGATCTCCAAATGCATCTCAAACAAGGTTAATGGGGATCTAAGTTCTCTCCCAGATGATAAAGAGTTTTACAAAGCTATGCTGAACCTCCACCTGGATAGCACCTTAGGACTGCATGGGTTCTCAGGATCTTTCTAAAGATCATTATGGGTTGTGATGAAGGAGGATCTAATTTTGTCCATTCAGTATTTCTTTAGGGAATGTAGTTTGTTGCGGATTGCTTGTGCCACCACTATTATTCTCATTCCCAAAAAAACCCCTCTTCCATCATGAATTATAGGATATTGTGCATGTGTAACTTTCCTTACAATTTCCTTGTAGGTTATATTAATGCCAAGCTCTCCATGAATCTTCCAAAGTGGATCTCCATGGAACAACATGGATTTGTGAGGGGTAGATCTATTCAAGGTACTATTTCCCTGGCACAATAAATGATTAGAGATGTAAACCTCAAAACTCAAGGGTCTAACACGGCTATCAAAATTAACATGATTAAATAATATGACCGGGTGGAGTGGGGTTTTATCATCAAGGTGATGGAAGGTATGTTTTTCTTTTCCTAGAATATTGACCTTATTTTCAAATGTTTCAGATTGTCGTGGATGGCGATATTTTTCTTGGGGAAGTCCTTCGGATTCTTCAAAGCCATTCGTGGCCTTAAATAGGGAGACCCATTGTCCCCGATCATTTTTATATTAACTCAAGAGTTACTTAGCCAGATCATTCAAATTAGCATTAATAATGGTGAGATTATGGCTTACCGAATGAGCATGAGGTCCATGTCCATTTCCCACTTATTGTTTGCGGATGACACTATTATTTTTATCGATGGGGGGAAAATCCATTCGTGGATTGAACCAAATTTGGGATGTTTACTACCACTGGACTAGATATCTTATTAACAAAGAAAATATTCTGTTCTTCATCCCCAAATCCTGACCCCCCATAAGAATTTCTGATGTTCAGGCCACCCATAATAGGTAAAGAGGGTGTTTTCCCATGATCTAACTTGGGGCTCCCATCTCCCCTACACAACTTCGGATCTGTGAGTTTTATTTTCTCTCTACAAAAATTGCAGATCACATTTATAATTGGAATAACAAGTTCTCCTCCATTGGGGGCCACATCGCTCTTATCAATAATGTCATGTTGGCTACTCCTATCCATGACCTCTCCGCTGTCAAGGTACCGAAAGGTGTTATATCCAGTATTGATAATTTAATGGTTTCTTTCATCTGGGACCCCCTCATGGAAGGGGAAAGGAACTATGCATCATGGGAAAATTTGGCAAGGCCGGTGAGGAATGGCATCATTAATGTGTATAGGTTGGTAAAAACTCTTGGATGCATGCATGCAAGGCTAGCTTGGGAAGTGCTAGAACAGAGCACGCTGTGGGGGAAAACAATGTATCCTCTCTTTTGAAATAACTCTTTGGTCGAAGGATGACCATCTTTATTACTTCCAACTCTCAACCTCTTGTTCTCAGAGTTTCAGGAGAAATCAAAATGGATCACCGTTAGGGGTGACCAGTCCTTTTGGCATCTCAACTGGGTGGGGACTAGTCTCAGTTTCCCAGGGTTCCTGGTGCCCAAAATTTCTTTCAGGGAGGCAAGCCAGCACCTTCACATCATCAAGGTTGTGCTATATAATGATCAATGGATATTTTTTGATCTCATTGTCTTGACGTAGGAACCAAACCATAGTGTTTTCACTCCTTATTCCTCAAGTTCCATCACCTTGGGAGACCATCTCCTTTCCCGGGAATCCGCGGAGGAATAGGATAGTTGGACTGATATTATGTGGTCCAAATAGGTCCCTTCGAAACTCAATTTTTTTTATGGAGGATCATGCACTGGTCTATCCCTACAAATGATAACATCAAATGATGGGGTACCCCCTTTGCTTCCTAGTTCCCCTGTTGTAAATCACACCAGGAAGAAAGTGACGAACACCTCTTCTTCAAGGGAGAATGGGCGTGTGGAGTGTGGAGATTCTTTGGGGAGTTCATAGAACTTCATGCCAACAACCTGGAAGATCATCCATTCCTAAACAGATGGTTCAACAGCTTGGGAGACAAAGGCTCAAAGAAGAGGGTGCACCTTATGATCCTTTTGGTAGGGTGTTGGGAAATTTGGCAGGCCAGGAATAAGTGGAGGCATGAGGGGATTAATTTGACTGTTATGGACATTATCAATCTGACAAAGAGTTTTCTCCTTGACTTAGCTTGGATCATTGGTGGCTTGAGTAATTCCACCTACATTCGGTGGATGCTAACCCATAGTCATGGAGGCCAGGAGGTCGACAACAGCAACTACGACTGCTGGTTGAGGTGGAATCCCCCCTCTAAAAGCCTTAAGCTCAATATCGATGAGTCGTGCAGGATGGGGGTTCTTTTAGGGGGAGGGGTAGTCCAGGACTCTCAGGGGTCAGTCCTCATGGCCTTCTTCTCTAGCATGGGACATGGTTCCTATCTGCAGGCCGAAGCCAAAGCTATGATCATGGGTATCAGCCTCTATCATCAAATGGGTATATCTTTATCAAAGGTTGAAATAGACTCAAAGAGCCTTCATGATGTTCTGAATAACTATATACTCCCCCCTTGGCCGTTTAGCTGCACTCTCTGAAAATGAAAGTAATTTATCAGAGATGGCATCGATATCTTGCATTCCTAGTGTGAGGGGAATCTAGTGGAAGACTATCGGTCTTTGAGTGAGGTCCCTAGAAACTCTCCAGTTTGGTTTCACGATATCACTTCTTTGAAGGCCGAAGGGGTTAACCTGAATAGAGGGTATGCCCTCGAACTTCATAATTTTAGGCCTCCCTAGGCTTTTTATTTTTTTTTTTTGTTGTTGGTTGTTGGTTTGTGGTTCATTTAACCTTATTTTTAATAAACAATTATCTTTTTATGGGAAATGTTGTTTTCTATATTGAAATTATATAATTTTAATGATGGAATCAGATGGAGTGAAACAAACATTACCAAATACTTAGTCTCCTAAATGATATACTTACAGAAGAAAATGAACTTCCTTGTCAAATATATGATGCAAAAATAATTTTAAATTTAGTGGTCATGATATCTAAATAATACATTCTTGTCCAAATGGTTGCATATTATTTCACAAGGACAATTAATATCTAATTAAATAAACTATTTGTGGCATAGATCGATACATGAAAATGAATCATGTCCTTCAGAATCTATATGCTACATTACCATCATTACTCATGTTAGAAGACTATATGGATGTCTGGAGACTATGAGAAAATTGACATTGCATGTGTATATAAGAATTAAAGAAGAGATCCTATGTCATCAAACATTTTCTTCTTAGTAGATGTAAATTGATTATGAGTATCTTAATTTTGGGAATGAGTTGAGGAACATTAAACTTGCATTATCTACATATGTAATAAATCATTTTAGTATATATAGTATTACTCATGGTAAATGGAATGTCATCTTGATAAATTACAAATTTCCTCCATGGTTATGCATGAAGGAAAAATACACTATGTTTTCTCTGATTATATTTATACCATAGAAACCCGGGAATGGTGATGATGTATATTTGGATCCATTGATCAATTATACGAAATTGATTTAGGATTCATTTCTTTACAATGTATGATTCTCATAGAAGTGAATAATTCATATTAAGGGCCATGTTGTATTAGAAGATAAATGAATTTCCTGATTATGGAAATTTATTAGGCTATACCATTAATGGAATGTTGGGGTGTCACATTTTTAAGGAATTTACACATTTAGTTTAGTCGAAACAATCCTTAGTGACTGTGTCTTTAAGACATCATAAGTTTTTACCTCAATGACAAAAATACCAATCCTGGATGATATTATTTGATGGCAATGTCTAATTAGGTACAATAACATATCCACTAATATGTGATAAACTATCTGATGAAGTAAAATATATTAAAACTCTTTTTAGTAAACCATTTTTGAAAAACCTTATGAAATCATGTTGGAAGAAGAGATCAATTTTCATTGAATTGTCTTTTGGAATTGTTTGTAGGTCATAAATTTCCTTGATGTCATGCATGTAGAAAAAAATATATTTTATAGTGTTATTGGAATATTAGTAAATGTTCCTAGAAAAGCAAAATTTGACATCAACACCTGGTCAGATAGGATTGACACGGGGATAATTGATGATTTGGTACCTGTGAAGGGTAAATGTAATACTTTTCTTACTCCACAAGCTTACATTTTATCAAAACAATAAAAATTATAATTTTAGCTTTTTTTAGTAGTGTAAAAGTTCTAGAGTGTTATTTCTGAATATCAAGAATGTTATATCGGTGACTAATTTGATGTTACAGGGACTAAAATCACATGACTATCACCTTTTGATTCCTATTACTTCCATTCCATTCTACCGAAAAATGAATGTCATACATTAACCAAACTCTTCCCCATTTTCAAATCAATACTTAGTATATTTATAGACATGACAAAGTTTCCAATCATGAATATGGAGGTTATGGTCATATTATGTAAAATAGAGATGATCTACCGATAATCATTCTTTGATGAAGTAGTCCACCTAATGGTTCACCTATTTAGAGAAGTTCAGCTAGGTGGTTCTTTCCATTAAAGATGAATGTACACTATTTAATGGTATATGATGATTTTAAAAGGGTATGTCAAGAATTGATGTTTTAAAAAATATTGTATTATATAATGATATATTGTTGAAGAATCTATGGAATTATATGTAGATTACTTATCATATGTTGACATCATCAGTCTCAAAAAGTATTGTCACAACGGATGCCTTAGGGGAAAGGGATTTCTAGAATACATGTTTTTATAATTACCTTCACAGAGTATGAGAAAGAACACCTTTTCATTATATATAATACTAAATATGTTTATACATATGTTGATTCTCATAAATAAAATATAATAGATTTGAATCCATCAAGGGATAAATAATTCATATTAAAAAATATAATCAATGTTTTATAGGATGGTTGTGAGATAAAATTTATAAAGAGTTATCTAAAAATATAAATTCAATTTCCAAATGAATTCGATGGTTACCCAAGGGACTTAATGAAAAATTTATCCTACATTGGTTTTGTAATCAATGGTTTCATGTTCTATAAAAAATAACATAATGATCGCAGTTCGATGAAAAAATGATGGAGTTATTCTTGTGGTGGAAGAGATTAATATATTTGGTTCCAAGGATAGAAATCCGTTTTATGAAAATATGTCATATTTTTTCATTATCAAATAGATATATGAGTTTTATTATGCAACATTTATATGTAGATTTTTCATTTTAAAAGAGATGATAATAGGAGTGCCTTGAAAATTAATGAAATGGAATTTGTGAAGGTAAGTTTTATTACAGAAGGGGGAAAAGGTGAGTCATTCATAACGAAATCAAAATTAAGTGAAATTATTTTATATCTTAGATCCATCAAACAAAAATTATCTTATTATTCTACTGTAATTTTAATCAACTATCAGGTGAAATGAAAATTCCTTCGAGGATGACCCATATATTGGGATTTCAGAATTAGTTCATTCCAATCCCAATGTACACAATACCTTTAACATTATATGGGACCACAAAGAGGGGAGTTGGATTCTCGATAAAGGATTAAAATCCCTAAATCATTTAAAAAAATAGAGTCCAATGATAAGGTAAAATTGTTTTTTAATTTACTATGTTTTTATTATAATACTATTTATTATCTACTACATTAAAATAATTTAAATTAAGTGTTTGCCTACACTTTCAAAAAAATGTATTCTACATATTATGATGTTATCAATCCAACCAATGAACATACTATAATGATGTGAACCCTTTGCTAAAATGTAATGTTAATGTTATGATATAATTTCTCTATTTTATCAAAAAATCATATAATAAAATACTAATCTATTTTTCTTTATTACTTGAACATTTTTCTTATTTTAGAATATTTATGTCCATATTGAATTCCTTTCTTCACCAAAAAATACACAAACTTCTTCCCCCTAAAAACCATTTCACCCCAGTAGTGTTTTCATTTATCATTTTCCTTCAAGTTTCCCCACTGGCTTTGTAGGAAGAGAAATGGTGCTGCCTCTTCTCAATCATAGAGGCAATCTTTATGTTTTTACAGTAAAATAACTATCCATATAATTAATATATTGCATCATATTTATGATTAATATATTTTATTATTATTACTCAAATAACATTTATTTCATTATACAACTGGATTGTTTTGTTTATGTTGGAGAGGGTTTTTCAAAGAATTTCATGATCCCGAGAAATTGGACTTTGAGGATGCAACTAAGGTAATGAAAACAAGGAAATTGGTAAATAATTGTTAGAAACATCATGAAATGGTGAATCCATACTAATTATTTAATTAACTTTTTCATAATTTTATCTATTATTTTTATGTTAATTTCTTTATAGTTTTTAAAAAATACTTATTTAGTTTTTTCATATATCTTTTATGAAGTAATATTTTTCTTTCAACTATATAGAACAAACCACAAATTAGTTAAGTTGTTCCTTTCATCCAATGTTAGGATTCTTTCCATTTCCCTTATTTTTTAAATTCCAACACTACAAATTGAGTCAACATTCTTAGTTGAAAAAATCTTTCTTGTTATTTAACACTATAAGAGTTTATTCTACAATTATGTTTTTCAAAAATGTGAATTGTTATTGGCTCCGGGAATCGGCTGAATATGCAATGATAGTAGTTCAACAAGGAATTGAAATGAAAATTAGGGAAACATTGGTAGTTTATATTATTTTTATACTTTATTACAATGATCCATAATTCATTTGGGACATGTAGGAATTGGATTCACCTCAATCTGAGACACGATGTGATCGGTATGACTCCAATTGTATATTTTTATTTAAAATTGACATTAATTTTAGTAAAATAGATATCCAACATACTCAAAACCAATAAAACACATTTTTATTGTTTTTGTACTTTAGTTAAATAATATATTAGTTATTTTTATGTGTATGAATCAGTTTCACCTCAATTTGATACATGATGTGCGAAGTATGACTCAATGTGTCCGTTATCAGTTTAAAATTGTCATTTTAGTTCAAAACGTTACACTCACTGAAAACCATTCAAACATGCTCAGACTGTCTTGATAATTTATGAAAATAATGAATATTTCATTTTTAGGTGTAATAAATAGTCACACATTATACGGACACACGATGTGACTATTATGAATCAAATTTCATGTTTCTTGTTTAAGATGAAATTTTAGTAAAATAGAAATGTGACGTAACAAAAAACTGAGAAAACTAATTATGATGGTTTTTATACATTAATAAAATGATCCACACATCATTTAGGATGGGTAGGTATTAGTCATGTCTCAATTCGATGCATGATGTGACCGATATGACTCCATGTGTGTCTTTTTATTTAAACTTGACATTAATTTTAGTTAAAACTTCAACTGTCATAGAGAAAAATGGGAATATAAATTTGTATTTTTTTGATAATTTCTGGAAAAAATCCATATTTCATTTTTTTCATACAGTAATCATCCTAACATCAACCCGAAATATGATGTATCTAGTATTACTCAAAGTGTCTGTTATCAGTATCAAATTGACATTTTGGTTCAAAAAGTATCACTCATTGAAAATTGAGAAAATTCACTTGGATTTTCTTTCTAATTTAATAGGATGGTTAAAAAGTTATTTTTTATGTGTAGGAATATTTCTAACATCAAACTGACACACTATGTGACCAATTTTCCTCTAAGTACATGCTTTCAATTTAAAATGACATTTTTGTAAATAATATAAGTGACGTACTCAAAACCTATAAAACACATCTACATTGTTTTGATACTTCTGTAAAAAAACCCATAATTCACTTGAGATTTATAGTAATCATCCTCCCCTCAATATGGTGCATGGTGTGACTAGTATGACTCTAAGTGTGTACTTGTATTTAAAATTGATAATAATTTTAGCAAAAAAGATAACTGACATACTCAAAACTAAGAAAATGAATTTATGATGTTTTAATAATTTATGAAAAATATCCATAACTCATTTTTTTCTTGTTGGAATCATCCACACCTTAATATGATAGAATATGTGTCTGTTATGACTTAAATTGTCCATTTTCAGTTTAAAATTGACATTTTAGTTCAAAAAGATCGACCCAATAAAAAAACACACTTAGATTGTCATGGTAATTTAGTACAACGATTCAGAATTCATTTTTTAAATATACGAATCAATCTGATGAAAAACTAACAAACAATGTGACCAGTATGACTCCAAGTGTTTTTTTCCTGTTTAAAATAACATTTTAGTAAAAAAAAAATTCGTGTACCCAAAACTAATAAAACACACTTATATTTTTTTGATACATTAGTAAAGTTATCCATAGGTTATTTAGCATGTCTTGGAATCATCCACAATACAATCCCAGAAAAGGTGTGACTGGTATGACTATAAGTGTGCTTTTTTTTTAAAATTGACATTAATTTTTGTAGAAAAGAAAAGTGACATAATCAAAACTAAGAAATAAAATTTTGATTGTTTTTATACTTTCATAAAACAATCCATAAGTCATTTTTTTGTATGTAAATTAGACACACTACAATCTGATACACGATGTACTCGATACAACTCAAAGTTCTTGTTATTAGTAAAAAATTGACATTTTAGTGTCAAATGTGCCACTCATGGAAAACTAAGAAAACATAGTCAAATTATCTTAATAATTTAGAAAAAAATATTCAAAATTAATTTTTGATGTGTAGGAATCATTATCACATTAGAACAAAATAAGATGTGATTGATAATACTCAAAGTATGTGTTTCTAGTTAAAAATAAAATTATTGTAAAAAAGGCAAGTGACGTGTCCAAAAATGAGAAAACACATTTATATTTTTTTAATACTTTAGTAAAATGACACACAAATAATTTGTGGCATGTTGGAAACATCCAAACTTCAATCCTATGCATGGTGTGACTGTTATGACTCCAAGTCCATCTTTTCACTATATAAGTGTAATTTTAGATTAAAATGAACATGAAATTGAAAAAATCAAGAAAAAGAGTCTAAATTTTTTTCTCATAATTTTATATAATATTACTTAATTAATTTCCTTATCATTTTTATCTTATACTTATTTAGAATATTTTCATAGAGATAATTCTTGAAGAGAAACAAGAAATGGTGTGATGTGCATGAATCAACTACAACTTAATTTGATACATAGTGTTCCTCGTATGGCTCAAAGTTCAGTTTAACATTAAGAGATTCTGTTTAATTTATTTTTTCACATTATTTATAAATTAAGATTTTTTTTCTTATACAGGTGCATTCTTCTGTGCCAAAAGGGGTGTCTTGTTCAGAAATAACATGAGTCTGGATTACGGAGAAAAGAAAAAGGAACATTGTTGTTTTTACTGGTATGTAATAATTTCTATTATCTTATGTAATTGAGAATACCAAGGTTTGAAATTTATATAATATAGTGTCTTTTATTGTTTTTTTTGTTTTAAAAATATTTCATTTAAATTATATATTGGTACTTCATTTTTCTGATTTCTCATGTTGTTTTTGGTCCAACAATGTGTTGTTACCGCACACTACACTGGGGATACAATGTTCTATTATATCACACTGGATAATTCTACTTTATCAACAATAAATAAAATCACGGATAAATGTTTACTTTATCATTGTTATGTTTAGCATTGATAAAAGCTTAGGGATTTTAATCATGATCTCATAGTAAGTTCATTTCTATTGCTAATAAAGTTCATTTTTAGTGATGTTAATGAAAAAAATTATAGTTATGGGAGCACCCATTGATATAGGTATGGAATATTGATTTGAATTCCCCTTGAGACAGATCATGTATAATGGATAAGAATATCCCATGAGGAAGATCTATGAGTTGTTTCCCTAAAAGAGAAGATGTCACACCTGAAGGTCCACTAGTGGTCCGAACACCCCTTGAGGTCGACTTGATAGGCTGATCAGAACACCCCATGAAGCATATTTGGTATGGAAGTATCATAATTCCCCTTGATATGGATCTATAATGTTGATATAAACACATATTAAGGAATATCCTTGATTTTCATCCCCAAGAGGTAAAACCTATGTTTACCATTGGTTAGGACACCCCTTGAGGAGGACCCAAAAGTTTGATCATAACTCCCATTAAGGTTGATCAAGGAGGTGTGTCCCTATGAGGGAGCACCTAAGTTTACCATTGTTCAGGATTGAACCACATGGAGGTTTCCTACGTACCCTTATTAGAAGATAGGGACAAAAAAACATGTAGTTTGATGTAACAGTTTAAGGTAGTGTGGTATGACCAATCCATGTTGTTAAATTTCATGCTGTAAGGATACATCTATCAGGAATGGAGATTCAATGATTAGTGGTGTGGCACTTAAACATGTAAGATTCCCTTCAGAAGAAGGTTGATCTTCACTGGGAAGGGGTGGTTCTTACACATTAAGTTTCCTAGAGGATCTCATTCCAATGGAGTCATTCATGGGACATCTTATTGATAGGAGGTGTAGAGTTCATCCCATTCCACTCATACATTGAGCATCATGTGATTATCACATAGGGTAAGACTATAGTTTTATGTCATGTGTTGAGGATGTTGTTGTGTATTTTAACATCATATAGCTTAGATGTGGAACTAGATAGTTTTATTTCACACAACTAAGATGTGGGGGAACTAACTCCTCACCCATTGGGCTTATGGGGCCACCGCTCAACCACCATTGGGTAGGGCATGGCATTGGAACTACCATCGTACAATGATGGGAGTGTTTTATAGTTATGAGTTCCACGTTAGAGTCCCTATGATAATGAATAATATGAGTTATGATATTTATGATGAGAGAGGAAAGAGGTAGGTGTGAGGCTTGAACCACACCTGGTGTGAAGTGGGAGGACATAGGAGTGGGTGACAGTGGTCACATGGGGGCTTGAGGTGCAGTTTCACCAGTCCTAGATGGGTGTGTTGGTCCTAGACACTCAAAATTCATGAAATAATGTCAGTAGAATGGAGGAATAATGGGGAGGCCCAGGAGAGAGGTTTCCCAAAGCTAGGGTCCTAATATAGAGGTACATCAGGAAGCTTAGGTGCTTTATGGAGGTTAGGGGATTCACGATGGGGGATGATTCATAAAAAAGGTTCCCTTCCTTAGAGAGAAGTCGTGATTTAGAAAAGGAATTATTTACAATGGCTGAATTCTTCACAAATAGTCAAGATACTAAAAGGTCATTATTATGTCATGAAGGGTGTAGTATATCGCAAAAGGAATCCCCACCTTGGGTGGAGGCTCTTAAGAATACAAGTAATGGGTTTATTGAATCCTGTATACCATTGTGAAACGTTTCACTTTTATTCATGATGCTCAGGAGGTTCATGAATTGGAATTGTGTTTGGAAGTTGAAAGGTCAGGGATCATCCCTTAATTATCAAACTGAAGGTGTATTTATAGGGAAGGGGTTCCACGAATAATAGAGTAATTCATGACGAGATATGAGCTTCATGAAATGGGTTCAGCCCTGCGAGTCCGATAGATGTTTTCATGAAGACACCATCAACCCTTCATGAATTCACGAAGTGAACAACGACTATGAAAAGAATTGAATATAGGTTTTCAGTAAAACCTTTTCATTTTTTTGACGCTCCTTTCCGTCACAGACTCTAACGACTGAAAAAAGGGAATACCTTAGCATAAAGAGATTCATCCTTTGAAGAAACATCAAAAATTAACAAAGGAATGAAGAAGGATTTGGTTAAGAATGGGCCATGTAGGATTCATCATGGTCACGCAGGTATACCTGTGCACCACATATTGGGCGCGCGGGTGACCTCTACGCCCCATATGATTTTCACCCAAGGTATTAAGCAGCCTATAAATACCCCTTGTAGGCCCCCCATTTCGAGAACAAAAAAATCCAGAAACTCAGATTTTAGCTCTCGGTGCCCAAGTATCTTCTTGAAGTCTTTCGAACACTTCTATGGTAATTTCATACCTATAATGGAATATCTAAAGAGAGAGAACAAGGCCTAAGTGTTGAAATTCATCAACACCTACACGCCTAAGTGTCCAACCCTTAATGGAAATGGTCACACCTACACGCCACCTTATCCCTTAAACAAAACCTATGTGCCACTCTTTTATAAGCCTTTAGGGATAATACTAAGGGGTTGAGCTAGGTCTCGCCCAAGTATTACCCTATGGGTTGACCAGCGCGCAAGTACACATGTGTCGCGCAGGTATACCTGCGCGACCAGGACCTGCACGCCCAAACAGGACCTGGGCTCCTACCTCTTTTTAGGGTGTCCCTCATGTCTATTCAAATATTTTCTTCAAATATACATCTCCTCTTCAAGATTTAGCCTTCAGAATCCTCTTCAAATCCATTTATGGCATGATTCCTTGGTTGTCTTCTTTATCTTAAAGGAATTATTTGGATCATCTCTCAAAACCTAGTGATTTACATATCTTCATGTCACTAAGGTAATATATTTCATTCATTCAACCTCATCCATTAAGATGATAAGATATTTAACCTGGGCCTTTTTTCAGGAGTAATACCCTATCCATGTTCTCTTAACCTTGGCCTTCTTTTCAGGACTAAGCCCCTGTCCAAGTTCTCTTAACCTGTGCTTCATTTTCAGGGGTAATCCCCAGTCCAAGATATCTAATTTGGGAATCCTCTTTAGGAGTAAACACCAAATTCCAAATTCCCTTAACCTGAGCCTCCTTCTTAGGAGTATCCCCCAGTTCTCAAGTCCCTTTAAACTGGGCCTCCTTCTTAGGGATAATCCCCAGTCATAATTTCTCTTAACCAGTCTTAATTTAATTTTGATTTGGGCTTCCTTCTCAGGAGTAAAACCCATTCATAATTCCCCTCTAATTTGGGTATCCTTCTTAGGAGTAAAACCTATGTTAAGTAACCAAATCTCCATAAAGCATTTATACCTTTATGGACCTTGTTCCTGGGATTCTTCCCTGAAGTAAATCCCAATACTCATCTATCTGAGAAGTCATACATACATAATCCCCATATTATTTCTTATGATTGCATCTTTCATGGCACAATTTTCCGATTTTACCAATACCTCTTGTTTCTCTCACCGAGCATGACTGACATGAGCTTAGAGCGTAAAAGTAATTATGACATATTTCTTTGGGCCATCAACCATATGTAAACCTAATACTTCTTTACTCAAACTACATGGGTTCTGATTCCTTTTCTAAACAAGGATACATAGGTAGCCGATCTGTGAGAATGATCCAAAATCTGAAATAATCTACGTCCTTATGAATGACAATAAACTTCAGTGCCCCACTGAGTGGCTTTAAAACCAGTATGGTTATCATAATGACCAAGAGATTTCTATATAATGTGTTTAAGGATACCATTGACTAATAATCTCTAACAAATACCGATGATTCTATATCGATTAAGAACCTCAAATACATATAAAATATTCTCTAAATATCCTATATACTAAATCTTTGATTGTCAGATCTAAAAGAAAGATCATTTCCATACTTGGTAATTTAATAATGATTCATGAACATAACTCAAATCTATAAAGAGAGTCCCATAGTAGAAAATAATTTCCCTCAAAAAGGTGTGATGAGTCTGACCTCCCATCCTCTTGACCAATGCATATTATTAAGCCTCATCGATTCACAAAAAATGAGCACCTACCATTGGAAAGTATGTCCAAATGGATATACAATCATTGGATGTTTCCGGTTCTATGAATAAACCTGTTAGAAACCAATTGGAATGTTCAGACCATAAACAAACAAGGTCATCCCCATTTCTAGAGGAAAAAAAATGGTGAACCCGACGTGAATCCATAACCAAGTTAAAATGATGTTTTACTTATTTGTTAGGCCCCTATTTAAACTCAATAAGGAGGCCAAAAAAACAATGAATAACATATGTTCTCATCCAAAAGATATAGTGGCCGAACTTATCTTGATTATGTCTGTTATATCAAACATGCACTCTTTTCCAAGATATTCTGTGTTACAGAAATGGATTCTCTTAAGTTCACACCTGTGAATGCCTCTACTTTGAATACCTCTGCTGCTACTCCTGCTATATCGTCTTCCACTTTGAGGATGACATCACCTACTCAGCGTCTTCAACACTGGGTATCAAATGCATTGGTTAAGGAATACCATCAACATGGTACCATTCCGACTCTGTAGGCTACTCGACAAGCCCTCTAAGTCAATAATTCACCCTGGTTGTCTAGACAGTGATGAGAAGCAAACAAGAAGCAGGTGGTGCCAACCACCATCTCCAACCATTTTGGGTTGTTATCCCCAGAACACAATCACCAGTCCCTCCCATATTTGGATGATGTGAATGAAAAGGTCACTCAAGGCCTTAATTCAAGGAGACAGGAGTCCCTCCCGAGGGTTCCCACAAACAATATCCACAAGACTCATGCGGTAGTGTTCAATCAACATGATGAGGGTGTCATATCCAGGCATTCGGCTCAGGTTCCACGAACCTGAGCAGGAAAGACGAACCACCAGAGGCGAAAACCGGTCAACAGTGGGAAGGTTCTTATCTCTGTCATTTCCGGGGAAGTCCACCAACCTAACTTGGTGGAAAGCAATGATCAGGCACACACACACATCTATTTTAATTCCACTATCCAGAAGACTCATCTGGAAACAACACGCCATTCATGCCAGGAAATTACAGCGGAATACTATAGACATGAACATAAACCTGTTTATAAATGATCAGCTAGTCAGTAGGCTTATTAGACTACATACGATGAAGCCCTCCAACCCAATTTATTGACAACTGGTAAACAGGAACATACACCTGCTTACACTCACCAATCCTACCAGCAGTCTCATCTACCAGTATTGATGGAAGTTCATCAACCACGTTCGGTGGATTGTAATCAGTAGGCACATACAGCTGCTATTATTGATCAAGCCTACCAACAATCTCATTTGGTATCACCCAGAGAAGTCAATTGGAAAGCCCCAATGACAAACAGGAGACAGACTCAACTCTCTGCCCCCACACTTGATTGCTGTCAGAATTCACTGATAGGAAAAGAAGGACAAGAGTAGAAACACACACCAACTCCAAGCACGGAATGGACGTATATCCCCGTTTCGGTAGCTGAAGTCACCAATCATATTCTATCAATGGTGAAAGAGAAAAAGAAAATCCCTGATCATATTTTGGATGCCTGTCAGAATATTATAATAGCTTCAGTAGCATCAGAGGGAAGGAAATGAAAATATATCCCTACCAGTGGAGTGACACATCAACATATCACTCTAGAACAGACACACACCTCTGTTCCAGTCCAAGAGGGTTGTGGGGCATACTCCCCCATGCCATTCAGACAACCAAGATAGGCACATACACCTTATTTGAGTGGATATAATCATCCTAACTTGACTAGTTCTCTTGAGAAGGCACATACACCTGCCCATAATAACCAATTTTGTCAAAAATTTGTTCCTAAGCTGAGTAAGAAGGCGTCTAAGAAGGAGACCCATCCCGCACAGTCAAGAAACCAAGAGCCAATATGTAATAAGGCCTTGCTCGATGCTATAGTTCTTGATACACTCAGATAATTATCTGTTGCAAATCAAGATTCTACTCTCTCATTTCCCAATTGTGGGGACATTAATTCCGAAGGTCTGCATTAGACACTTACTCATGAAATCTTTCTTCATGAATGTTCGGTCGATCTCAAAGTGTCATCTTCAGATGAGAGCCACGATAACCCTTTGCGTGGCCAGAAGACTAAGGAGTAAGAGGATTCATCATTTTCTCAAACCAACCATGGTGGTCCTCCATATGATGATGAATTTTGCAATGAAAGTCCTATCCATAGTAATAATTCACATTGCCTAGAAAATTCTCTAATGGACAATGTAGTAATGAGAAATCCCTCTTATCTTGAGGCTCTTGAAAATTTGAAGACAGTAAAGTCTGATTCATTACCATTAGCAGGTGAAATACTTTCTCAATCAGAAGATAGCTCATGGTGTAGGTCATTCTTCGAACCACCCTGGCTCAATCATCTTCTAGTTTGATAAGTGAATTCTCCAACAATCTTGTTGAATCTGATGAAGAAACAAGGAAGCACCAGCTCTGGTCTAATCAGGTAGAATAATCTTCATTGAATGATAAAGAAGAAGTGTTGAATATGAGAAAACAACTGGCGAAAGGTGAAGTGCCAGTCATGTTTTGGCCTTTGCCTGAATCTCAGTATGACATTCCAGAGATGTTGAAGGAATATTTTATTCATGATATTCGTCTAAACATGTGGAAAAATAATTGTGAATTGAAAAAGAAAATATTATCTTATGATGAATATTAAAATAATGTCAATATAATTGAAGGGTTACAACACCAAATTGATTTGGTATCTCTCTCAGTTTCTCGATATCCGAAGGATGAAAAGTAGCAGAGAGCCCTTCAGCGTTCAAGATTTGACACACTAAGAAGATTGAGCCAGTTAATTACCAATTCCCCATCTAGTATTCATTTCAGAAGATGGTGTGTTCAGGGAGCACTACATTTCATTGTACTCTCCAGCCAACAAAGCCCGCCAAAAATGGTCTCATGAAATGTTATTTCCCATGGCCGGCCACATCCAATTGGCTTTATTTGTAATCAAAGGGTCGCTCAAGAACAAGCGCCAACTAGTTCTTCTCAAAATCAGACATACAGAGAACAATTTTTCGAATTACTCTTGCATCATTTAAACAAGAATATCGAATAGGCTTCTCATTTAGAGTGTTCACATCATCAAGTGATAGAAGTGTTAGAAATCATCCAACATTCATTTCAACAGGGTGATTTTAGTGGATGCAGGTTGATGCATCCAACCAATTTCCGAACTAAAGTCCGCAAGATCAGAAGATATTTTTAAAAAAGTCTCAAATATATAAACTCAAGAGCCACCCCAGCTTTCCAGACTGGGGACTCTTTTAACCCAACCCTCGGAATCAACAAATAGTATTCAAGGAGTTGAGCAGGAATAGCAGGAACAGCCCCTGTCCACAGGACTTGGGACTTTTTAAAATCTTTAATCTCTTCCTTGGAGAAAGTCAGTCTTCTCTCGAGTAGAAAAGAAGCCCCAAGAGGAATGAAGAGCCGAATTATCAAGATATTCCCTCCAAATTACAGTTCATCAAGAAGTTCCTAAGGAATCAAATCAACAAAAGTAAATGTCTCATCAAGGACATGGAAGAATACAATATCGCAGAAATGCTAATAGAAAGGATGAAATGCGTTATGTATCAATAAATGTCATCAATGCCATTGTTGCTGATCCTCTAGAACATGATGCTCACTTAGAGGGATCAGATGATGAAGTTCCTGCTCAAGATGCTGTTCACACGGATACCAATGAAGAAAGTGTGCATACATGAAATCAACGTATTACTCAGAATATAGGTATTCCTTCAAATAAACAAAATCCCCCTCTCCAAAAGGCATCTAACAAGGGGAAAGGAAAGAATCATGCTATATTCCACCCTTCTTCTGGAGAAGGACAATCACTCTCACTAGAGAAATGGTTTGCACAACAGGAGGAAGAAATGAAGGAATTAAGGAGGTAGAATGCATAACTTCTTCCATGTTTTCTCCCTCCTAAGAGTGATGGAGTCAGTCAGCCAAGGGAATTTGTTGCGGCTACTGGGATGGATCAATAGTATCCTCTTTTACCAATACACCCTCATAGGTCTAGTCCTATGGGTCATGCGCAACAAAAATCGGTGGTGCTACCATCATTTGCAGTACCAGCCACCATACTAGTCGAAGCTCTAGTTATTGTACCTACTCAGGTCCAAGATCAACTAGTTGTTTCTCAAAATTTAATGACTACCATTGAGTCATTAACAGCTCGGTTGGAAGCTTTAGAGGGAAAATGTGTAAAAATTCAACCATAAAAGAGAGCTTACCCAGAATGGGTTGATGCAATTCCTCCCCCATAAAATTTTTCAAGTAACACATTCCCAATATTTAATGGTTCGGGAGTCCCAGAGAAACACTTAACACATATTGTTTCTCATTGCGATCCTATGATGGGAACCCCTCAGCAACAAGAAGTAGTTAAGCTCAGGTGTTTTGTACAGTAATTACAAGGGCCTGTTTTTGTCTGGTATACAAGCTTGCAATCCTAGTCAATTACCTGGTGGGAAGATATCTGTCAACAATTACTTCTTCAATTCAACTCAAAATTTCCTAAGACAATAGTTTTTTATCTTAAAAATTGTAAGAAAAGGGAGAATGAAAGGGTTTCAGATTTCATTGCTCTATGGAAGGGATTAAAATTTTCCCTGAGCATAGCACTCCCTCAAGAAGAGTTGTTGACAATTTTTGTGGAAAATCTGTGTAATGAATTACGCACACCATTGATCCCTGTGAAATAGACAGGAGGGTTTTCAGACCTTACTTCGATCGCCCAGCAAAGTGAAGACTCTCTTCTGAAAACTATGGATAAAACTCATGTAATTCAATTCACTTCAGGAAGGAGAATGGGTAAAGCAGAGACTGCTACAGTTACGATTAAACAAGAACCTATACCTACTTCTACTCAAAAACCATCATCTTATCACATTTCTCCACCGCCTGAGCGTCAACAACAGAGGCTATTTAATCAAGATGATCAAAGAGATCAAAGATGGAAACAATTTGAGGATCTGAAGAGAAAAGTTTACTCTTTACGAAATGAAAAATTTATTGGTTACTTCATTTTGGCTCTGGAAAATAATTTGGTTCAATTTCCATGGCCCAAAAGGCCAAATAAGGAAGGAGATGAAGACCATCTCAACTATTTCCCATTTCATCAGATGTTGGGGCATCCCATTCAAGAGTGTTTTGTCTTCAAAGACCTCCTAAAAAAGATGGTGGACTCAGGACAGGTAAAACTGAAAGGTTCTTCACCTCAGGTTGCATGTGTTACTGCTACAAATCCATAAGAAGATGGTGAGTGGAAAGAAGTAAAAAACAAAAAATGCGCAGAAATATGATGATTGGATGGTCAGAAAAATGATAAACCGAAATCATTCCATTTTGAGAATGAAATTGAAGAAACCAATTGTGTTTTCTACTATGAATTCCACAGCAAAACCCTATTCATCAGAGGAAAACTCCTCGAATAAACAACATAATTCAAAGAAAGAGGAAAAATCAGAATAAGACGAGATCCTGTAAAATCCCAAGTTGTCTATGACTCTGGCATATTTTATGCCATCTACTTCACAGCCGCGGGAACTATCCCACCAAACAGCACAACCTAAATTGGCTAATCAAGTAGAGTCTTCCTCAGAAGAAGAGTTGATCTTTGGTTCTGTTAACATGATTCACATAACAGATCCTTATACCAGCCACAGTTTAGATTTTGATGATCCTGAGTTCCCTGTATCAAACAGAGGAATTAGAGGGAGTTCTAGAGGTCTGGGATACAGATGAATATGTGGATATCCTAGAAGACACTATTCCAATTCCACCCCTACTAGAACTGTATATGAAGTAGAAACAAGTGGCAGAGCCCTTCAGCGGGATCAACAAGAACAAAAAAATTCTTCCACCAATAGAAGATTCAGTCCTTGCACAATTATTATGGAGGATCGGTTAGAGGTTCCACCTTCTTCCTCTCAATAAGTAAATAAACCTATTCGTTCTAATCTTCTAAAGCCAGGAGTATTTCCAACTCCTACCCTGATACAAGATTCATCTACTTCCAAAGAATCAACTTCTAATGCACCTACGAAACCACATGTTACTATTGGGAAACAAAGACCTTTGGATAAAAATTATGATATCTTGAAACATTTGGCCCTAGTACTGGCCAAGTTATCAATTTTGGATGCCTTGAATCTGTCAGAGGATCTTCGGGAGGAACTCGTCAAGGCTTTGTCATGTCCCTGGAAATTCGAAATAGAAATTTTTGCGGTTGATGTCTACCATGTTGAGAATGATCCTGCAGAATTCCATGCAGTGATATCTTTCACAAATGAAGATGAAGATGATGTTGTGTGTGGACATATTATACCTTTGTATTTATATGTCAAGTTCAATGGTGTAGACATACGAAGAGCTTTCCATGATAATGGTTCTGGAGTCAACATCATCCCCATTCGTACACTTCATCGATTGGGCCTCACATAATTTGATTTATCTCATTCTACATTGATGTTACAAGGATATGATAAAAATGGACAAGAAAAACTAGGATAGATTACACTCAGAACTCAGTTTGGAGACCTTGTATCCCATTAAGATTTCATGGTTATTGATCACGATACAGCCTTCAATGTTTTTCTTGGAAGACCTTGGCTACATCAACTTGTGGCTATCCCTTTATCATACCATCAATGCCTCAAATATTGTTTCAATGTTCAAATTGGGACATTATATGGTGATAAGGACCCATTAAAAACATGTGAATATCAATACATTGAGGTGGAATTCTATCACATGGAGGGAAAGGAGAAATCCACAACAAGGGAGTTTACCAAAGTTAATGCTCCATGTGGTTTGGAAAATATTATTGTAAAACCATTCACACATGTGAGTACAGATTATTTGTTTCCTATCAGTCAAATTGACATGATAGACCCAAATCCAAGTACTCTTATGGAAACTTCAATAATGCCAATTACGACAATCAAGCCAGACTGCATGGGAGAAAGTGGTGATTCACGAAGAAATTGTGAAATCTCAAACAGAGATGTATTCATTTCATCCACTGAAATCCAGAAAGTTTATACTTCACCAACCAGGCCAGAAGAAGTTATAGCAATGTCAGAGGTGAATGATGATGTCGATTTTCAATCCATCATCTCTTCATTATTATCAAAGGAAGACCCTTCATCATCAATCGGGTCAGAAATGGAAGCCTCTTCTTCAAGATGTTCAAATTTTAACATCTCTGCTGATTATGGAAATTATGCTTCATCATCTACTATGCCAGTAAAAACAGAAGAAGTAACACATGTTGAAGAAGAAGAGGAAGATCTCTGGGATGCTCCTCTATCATTTGAAGAGGGTATCTCTACCACTGTGGATGAACTTAGAGAAACAAATCTGGGTACAAAGGAAGATCCATGCCTCACTTTAATTATTACGGCCATGACTCTTGAAGATCATGAAATTTATATTTCATTTTTAAGGAAAAATCAAGATATATTTTCTTGGAAATATACAGAGATTCCAGGGATTGATCCTGATGTTGTTACTCATTGTTTGGGTTTTCCAGAAGAACATCGAGGATTCAAACAAGCTGCAAGAAGAACACACCCTACTTATTCTTCCAAAATTGAAGCTGATGTGGATAATCTTATCAAAGATAAATTCAACAGAGAAGTTCAATATCCCATTTGGATGGCTAATATTGTCCCTATTAAAAGGAAGAATGGACAAATTAGAGTTTTCATTGATTTCAGAGATATTAATCGGCACTGTCCAAAGGATGATTTTCCAGTTTTGATTACAGAACTCTTAATTGATGCAACATATGGCTATGAAGCACTTCCCTTCATTGATGGATATTATGGATATAATCAAATCTGAATTGCTCTAGAAGATGAAGAATCTACAGCTTTCAGATCCCATCAGGGGGTGTTTTTCTATCGGGTAATGCCCTTTGGCCTGAAGAATGTAGGCACAACATATCAGTGTGCCATGCATCGTATCTTCAAACCCTTTTTAGGGAAGTTTTTTGAATATTATGTGGATGAATTGGTGGAAAAATCCAAACAACGTTCTAATCAATTGGCAGATTTGGAAGTCACATTCCACAAACATCGGCAACATAATTTGAAGATGAACCCCTTAAAATGTGATTTTGGGGAAACCTTAAGAAAATTTCTCGGCTTTGTTGTACGCCATCATGGTATCGAAGTCGATCCTGAGAAGACAATGTCTATCCTTAGTATGTCACTTCCTCAAAATTTGAAATAATTGAGAGGACTTCAAGGACACGTGGCCTATATTCGGCATTTCATCGCCAATTTGGCAGAAAATTTTTTACCCTTCCCCAAATTGAGGAAAAAGGGATCCACTTACCAGTGGGATGAAGAAGGTCAAGAAGAATTCAATTTTCTCAAAAAATATCTCTCGATTCCACTGGTATTAATGCCACCTGTTTAAGGAAGACCACTTATTCATTATGTGACATCCTTAGAGCAATCATTGGGAGCCTTCCTTGCTGAAAAGAATGATGTTGGGAATGAAAACAACCTTTACTATCTCAGTCGTACTATTCTTGAAGAAGAAACCTGATATTCAAGTATTGAAAAGTGGTACCTAGTGTTAGTCTCTACAGTTTAGAAGTTGAGACACTACCTGAAACATCATTAGGTCCATTTGGTATCTTTCAATAACCCACTCAAATTTATCCTTAGTCGTCCAATTCTTACAGGACGTCTAGCAAGGTGGGAAGTTAATTTGAAGCAATTTGATATTCAGTATGTGTCTCAAAAGGCAATAAAGGGCCATGCTCTGGCTGATTGCCCTGCTGAACACCCTTCTGTAGAAGATACATCTTCAGATATTGAGCTTCTCGATGAGGAAGTATTCTCTATTAAAAATTGTCTTCAAACATGGGAAATGTACTTTTATAGTGCTTCCAGAAGTCCAACAGGTAAGAAAATGGAAAATCCTAAATTCAAAAAAGTTTGGTTAGGAACTGTGCTCATTTCGCTAGAAAATGCAGTGCTACCCTACTCCTTCTCATTTTTGGGAGGCGGGACAAATAATGAAGAAAAATATCAAGCTCTCATCGCAGGATTGGAGTTGGGGCTTCAATCACAAGTGAATCACTTAATGGTGAAATGTGACTTAGAACTTGTAATAAAACAAGTCAATGGGGACTATTCCATTAGAAAATAAGAGTTAATCCCTTTGTATGATTACATCAGAGAGTTAATGGTGGAATTTCCTTCAGAACCGACATTTTCTTATGTCCTACGATAACAAAATTCCCAAGATGATGCACTGGATAATATAGCTACAGCTCTGAAAGATCCAAATAGGAATGATAAAATCATCAGTATTGCCTACCGTTGTACAATTTCACTTTATGTTCAGACCCGAATAGAGGAAATCAATGAAATTAGTCCCATTTCTGATCTATATGGTCATACTACAGGATGGATGACACCTATCAAGTAATACCTTCAAAATGGAACACTTCCACCTGATAGAGCTAGGAAAGAACAAATCCTGTGACATGTGGTAAATTTTACTCATTATGATAGCCCAGATCACCTAGATAAATTTCTCTACTAAAGATATTTTGATCGAATTCTCTTCAGATTCATTGATGGGGAAGAGACAATGGCTATCTTGAAAGTAGTTCATGTAAAAGTCTGTGGTGCCCATCAGTCCAGACATATACTATCTGATCAAAATCGAAGGCTTGGATACTTTTGGCCTTCAATTATACAATATTGTGTTTATTTCACAAAGAAGTGTCATTCTTGAAAAGTACATGCCAATTTCATTCATCAACCCCCAAAGTTTCTTCATACAACTAAATACTCGTGGCCATTTTCCACATGGGGAATGAATGTAGTAAGACTTTATACTTCATCTACATAGAAGAAGTTTGTGTACATTCTTACTTCTAGTGACTTCTTTTCCAAATGGGAAGAGGCAATAACTATCAAAGAAGTCAATTCTAAAAGCATTGTTAGCTTCATCAAGTATAACATCATTACCAGATTTGGTGTCCCTCATACCATATTGACGGACAATGGCACCAAATTCTGTTCATCTAAGGTAAGGAAGTTGTATCAAGAATACAACCTCAAATCCAACCATTCATCTCGGTATCATGCAACGACCAATGTCCAAATAGAAGCATTCAACAAGACTCTTTCAAACATACTGCAAACGATGGTGGATAAAGATAATAAATCATGGCCTAATAAACTCTTTCATGATTTATGGGCTTATCGGGCCACAACCCACACTACAACGCATTAAACTCCATATTCATTAGTATATGAAACAGAAGCAGTCTTTCCCATTGAGGTTCAATTACCCCCACTCCGGGTAGCCATTTTTGATCATTCATCTACAGATGAACAATCTCAAAAGTGATTGGATGAATTGAAACGATTTGACGAGAAAATATTATGGGCCTTGCACCACTTGGAAGTCTATCAAAATAGAATAGCATGAGCTTTCAACAAAAAAGTTCATCTTCATTAATTCATTTAGGAAGAATTGTTATTGGTTCTCAGAACTCCAATGATACCAGGAAAGAAACCTCCCATGCTGGAGCCAAAATGGGAAGGACCTTATTCAATACATTTGGTCTACTCCAATGGAGCTTATTCTTTAATCTCAATGGATGGAGAACTCATCACAACACCAACTAATGCCAGATTTAAGAAGTATTTTGTGTAACACAAATACTAATACATCTAGCAAGATGTTAAACTGGATAATCACCGGTCCATGCATATGGTCTTAAACTATTCTCACCATCATCCTTCATGACGTTACACTGTATTGTCCTTTCTACGGTCCATGCATATGACCATAAACTATTTGTACTTACGTCCATCACGACGTTAAATTAGGTCATCCTCGCTATATGAAGTTAATATATACATCACCCCATTATCGTTACTACCTGACCTTAAGCTGCACAGTCCTCCTTTTGTCCAAAATGATGTTAAACTGTATTTTCCCCATCGTCTTAGCTACAGGATGCTAAACTGTACAACACCCTTATTGTCCAACATGACGCAAAACTGTGTTCACGTCCAACATGATGTTAAAATGTGTCTCTATATTTGTTCTATGTGATGTTAAACTATACTTCTCATTCATCCTACATGACGTAATAATAAACAATGTCCCTTAAATACATCCTACATAACGTTAAACTGTATTGTGTCCCTGCTACATGACACTAAACTGTAAAACACCAATAGTCCTCACTACAAGACTTTAAACTTCATAGTGCCTTCTTATGTCCTACATGACATTAAAATGTGCATTGGTAATATTGTTTCTACCTCTTGTTTATCACACCGAGTATGGATCACGTGAGCTTAGAGTAAACTTCAACCATAACACCCTCTCTGGGCCGCTAATAATGTGTAAGTCCCAACACCATTTTTGGGTCATTGTCCTCAAGAACAACTTTATCACAAATTCATTCTTCAGTTGAACTACGCAGACTTTGATACTTGCCTTATAGGTTGGGTACGTAGGCAGCCTCCTGAGGTTCAAGCCCAAAATCAATCTCTTCACATCGGTTCACCTTCGTCTCATACGATGTTGATTTGTGAAACCACCCCTGGAACCAATATTTTTTTACATTGGTTCACCATTATCCTTGCTATATGACATTGAACTGTTCGCACTTTTGTCATGTACGATAATAAACTACAACATTCTTTGACACCCTCACCTAAGAGGGAATCATTATTTACATTGATCTCCAATCATGTTATATTCTAAAGACTACGTGCATACATGGAAATGCTCGAACCTTTTATCTTGGGTCAACCCATCATTGCACTAAAGTCCCCTTTCACCCTTCACTTGTACGAACCAAATCTGTACAAACGGTATTCAAGAACTACGTGAGACCTGATTCCCATCCTTATGGGATACGTAGGAACGTTCGAGAATCCCTCGAATCTAGCCCCAAATTTTTGGGACTAACCCCAAATTACACCTAACCCCAATTTCCACTTTCAGTCCTTTGGCTGAAAAGCCCCCATGTGAAAACATGAATGTGTTATGGAAACCCTGGTCTTCATTCACATCAGGTTTATAAAACACACTGTGTACTCCTAATAATGGTCTGAGCTCTATAAATCTAAACTAATATCTCCTACACTCTCATCCCACATGAAGTTAACAGTATTTCAAGAACTACGTATGGCTTGATTCCCATCCTTATGGGATATGTAGTGAAGTCCAGCACCTCAATTCAGGACCCAGCCACAACAATATTATTGTTAGCATTGGTATGTTTATCTCTACATGCATTTAACAATTCCCATTTTGATGTGTCATAATCCTAACCTTAAATACTTCCATATCTCCATAATCCTTTTTTCTTAACTTCTGGCCACAAAATGTTTGATACCCGAGAGTTCTTTTTCCTCACTATGCATCATGTGCCCTTAGGAGGCCTTGCATAAACAGTCTACATAATAGACCTGTCAGCCAAAAGATGTTATTATTTGAATATGTATCCAATGCCCTTAGGTGGCCCTGCTTAATTCAACCCCCTAACGGGTTTTTTAAATAGTGTTAACTTCATTCTTGAAAAAAACCTCTTGTTTTTATTTGAATTAACGACAATATGTAGGGATATGAAAAATAGCCATCCTAAACATATTTGTCCCATACCCTTTTTCATGATCTTAAAGTATTCAAGTCTATTGTTTATATTTAGCTTCCCTATGTTTGGGTCAGACCTTCGTGGAAGTTACATTCATCCAATTCTTTTACAATCTTGATTGGAAATATCCTCTCCATATTCAAGTACCTCTCTCCATATCCATCCACTCCTCTGGATGAATATCCCTTCTGGAATGAGTTTAAGAGGTCTTGAAATTCTAGAGCTTGTAGAATATTTTCAATAACTCCTGATCCAAAGACGAAGTCTTCTCAGAATCACTCCATGTAGCCTTGGGGGGGATGAATTCATCATAATTGTCGCCCAGAATTTGATCCCCCAAGATCTTGTAGACATCCCACAAACTGATTCCTTCTTCTCCATGATTCAGATGGAAATAATTGGTTACTGGGCTCCAGCGGCTGATTAGCTCCGGCAAAAACTCATCATTTCTATAGACATATGTCTGCCCAGCCCAGACGGCTTCATATATCGCAGCTCCTTTCAAATCCTTGACAAACTCTACACAGGTTTGTCGCACCCAGTATGCCCACATCCAAGTTGGCTTCACACCTCCTCCATGACGGAAGACCCAACTCTTCTTCCAGCCTTTGGATTGATCCATCTGAGAATTTCCGAAGATTCAAGGATAATAATGTGGTTGCAGCTTGGCCTTGTGAGGTTTTAGATCTGTCGCACAAGGACTGTGATGCATCATATTGGCCTTCTCCAATATTACAATATTTAAAAATTCTCCTCCACTTGAGATATTTGATGATGAAAAATTAGTGTAATTCTAAAACCAAGATTGTGGGAGATAATTATTTGCCTCTGGAATGTTGACATCTTGCAGATGACCATGCCCACACAGAGGTAAGTATATGCTCTCTGGAAAGTCAAGATGATACATCTTCAATTACTTAGCCAAATCTGGGAGTGTTCTTTTGCAGAAAGTATATTAATCATGGACAACAACATTCATCATATCATCAATCCTATTGCTAGACAGTTCATCAGCCATTCCAATTCTTCTAGGAGCCATTGAATCTGCACAAAGGTTGAATAATTAACTCTTACGTGAGTTGATTTTTCAAAAAATATGTGAAGAAAAGTTAAAAAATTGGCTAAGGAATTAAGGCACGCAAGTCCAAAGTTGGCGCGCAGCTGTAACTGTGTTGCGCAAGTTTTGGCGCGCAGGTATCACCGCGCAGGTCAAAATACCTCTGCAATAGCGCGACACGAATAGAAGCAATAAAACTGTGGAAAATCATCAACCTGCACGACGAGAGCAACCTACGTGGCGAGATATCGGACTGTTCAAAGCCGGGTGATTTGCGTGAGAACGGCCACATTTTTATAGGCCAGGCCGCACCCCTGCGCGCCTAAGCCTGCACGCCTCTCACCTGCGCGCTGCTATCTACACGCTCAAAACTTGCACACCACCCTTCTTTGGTTTTCTTCATTAACTCAGAGCCACATCCTCTTTACTTTAAGATCAAAATCTGAGGGGGGGGTCTTTTTTTGACGCTCCTTTCCGTCACAGACTCTAACAACTTAAAAAAGGGGAATACCATAGCATAAAGAGATTCATACTTTGAAGAAACATCAAAAATTGACAAAGGAATGAAGAAGGATTTGGTTAATAATGGGTCGTGTAGGTTTCATCATGGTCATGTAGGTATGCCTATGAACCACATGTTGGGCGCACAGGTGACCTGCGCGCCCTATATGCTTTTCACCCACGGTCTTCAGCAGCCTATAAATACCCCTTGTGGGCCCACCATTTCGAGAACAAAAAATCCAGAAACTCAGATTTCAGCTCTCGGCGCCTAGTCTCTTCTTGAAGTTTTCCGAACACTTCTAAGGTAATTTCATACCTAGAATGGAAGATCTAAAGAGAGGGAACAAGGCCTAAGTGTTGAAATTCTTCAACACCTGTGTGCCTAAGTGTCCAACCCTTAAGGGAAATGGTCACACCTATGCACCGCCTTATCCCTTCAATAGAACCTGTGTGCCACTTTTTTATAAGCCTTTAGGTATAATACTAAGGGCTTCAGCCAAGTCTCGCCCAAGTATTACCCTATGGGTTGACCAGCGCGCAAGTACACATGTGTCGCACACGTATACCTGCGCAACTAGGACCTATGCGCCCAAACAGGACCTGCACGCCTACCTCTTTTTAGGGTGTCCCTCCTGCCCATTCATCACTTTTCATAAAATCTACGTCTCTTCTTCAAGATTTAGACTTCAAAATACTATTCAAAGCCATTAATGGAATGATTCCTTGGTTTTCTTCCTTATCTGAAAGGAATTATGTGGAGCATCTCTCAAAACCTAGTGATTTAAATTTCTTCATTTCACTAAGGTAAGAGATCTCATTCATTAAACCTCATCCTTTAAGATGAGAAGATCTTAAACCTGGGCCTACTTTTCAGGACTAAGCCCCAGTCCATGTTCTCTTAACCTGGGCCTTCTTTTCAGGAGTAATCTCCAGTCCAAGTTCTCTTAACTTGGGCCTTCTTTTCTGGGGTAAACCCCTGTCCAATATATCTAATTTGGGCATCCTCCTTAGGAGTAAACCCCAAATTCCAAATTCCCTTAACCTGGGCCTCCTGCTTATGAGTAAGCCCCAGTTCTCAAGTCCCTTTAAACTGGGCCTCCATCTCAGGGATAAGCCCCAGTCATAATTTCTCTTAACCAGTCTTAATTTAATTTTGATTTGGGATTCCTTCTCAGAAGTAAAACCCAATCATAAGTCCCCTCTAATTTGGGCATCCTTTTCAGGAGTAAGACCTATGTTAAGTATCCAAATATCCATAAAGCACATATAACTTTATGGACCTTGTTCCCAGGTTTTTTCCCTGAAGTAAATCCTGATCCTCATCTATCTGGGTAGTCATACATACATAAGCCCCACATTATTTCTTATGATTGCATCTTTCGTGGCACAATTGTCATGTTTTACCAATACCTCTTGTTTCTCACACCGAGTATGACTCATGTGAGCTTAGAGAGTAAAATTAATTATGAAATCTTTTTTTGAGCCATCAACCATGCATAAACCTCATACATCTTTACTCGAACTACGTGAGTTTTGATTCTTTTTCTAAATAAGTATATGTAGGTAGCCTATCGATGGGTACGATCCCAACTCTGAAATAATAAATGTCCTTCTGAATGACAATAAACTTCAAGTGCCCCACTGAGTGGCTTCAAAACCAGTATGGTTATCATAATGACCAAGATATTTCTATATAATTTGTTGAAGGATACCATTGAATAAGAATATCTAACAAATACCGATGACTCTCTATCAATGAAGAACCTAAAATACTTATAAAATATTCTCTAAATATATTACATACTAAATCATTGATTGTCAAATCTAAAAGAATGCTCATTTTCATACTTGGTAATTTAATAAGGATTCACAAACATAACTCAAATATATAAAGAGAGTCTTGGAGTAGACAATAATTCCCCTCAAAAAGGTGTGATGATTCCAAACTTCCATCCTCTCAACCAATGAAAATTCTTAAGCCTCATCGGTTCACAACTAATGAGCACCTACCTTTGGAGAGTAGGTCCAAATGGAATAGAATCATTGGATGTTTTTGGTTCTACGAATAAACCCATTAGAAACTGATTGGAATGTTTGAACCTTAAACAAACAAGGTCATCCCCATTTTCAGAGGAAACTATTTTCAAGATATACATGCTTGGCTAGGTAATTTCATGATCTCTGGCCATTCATGAAGGAGCTGGGATTCACGAAGTATACCCTTTTATTGGATTTTGGGTTGTTTTGGCTTGGAGTCACATTAAATTGGTTGTTCCTTCCTTGACTATTCACCTGGTATCTGCATTTTCATTCCCACATGAATTATATGATATTTCAATACCAAACCAAATATATTTTATTATCTTAAATTTATTTATTTGAATTAAAATATTTCCTTTAATTTTAATCAGTTATGTACACTAGATAAAAAAAATAATGTTTTTAAGGAAAACTAAACTTTTTTTCTTTCAGCATGGACTATTTTCCTTCCATATCCATAGTTTCATTAAAACTTTTTCAATAATGTTTTTCAATTATTTATGAAGTTCATTTTTATGGATTTTTTAATCTTTAAAGAAAATTGAAAAGTAATATTCATGTCATATTCCAAATGAGGGACCTTTTGATGATCATGTGAATGAGATATTTGTTACTATAAAAATTTGTTTCCCCACTATCATGAATAAAATATTATATAATGATTCCTTTACAAGTTTTCCAATATTATTTTTAATGAAATTATTTCCTTAATGTTTTTAAAAAAAATTATAAATAAATGATTTTAAAATAAAAGGGGTACTTTCATCAAGAAATCATCGAGTGATATTTTAAAATTACTTTCATATATTTTAATAGACATTGATGAATATTTTTCTTTACTAATGTCAAAATATAATTACACCATCCAACATATTACACTGTGTAAATCCCAGGCCTTTCTTTTTTAGATGAACCAGGCTAGTTTACAATAACTCTTTGTCCTTATGTTGAGTACATTTTATTTGGATTTTATTTTGGGGTGATTTTGGGAGAAAGTTTTAGAAAAAAATGGAAGAAAGAGGATAGTGCATGGTTGGAACATGGTTTTCCCTAACTATGCACACTGTCCCAGTAAATAGTGCAACCCTGGATAGAGAGGTTTTTCACAGACGATGTACTGTTTTCCAAACCATGTTCCCTAAAAAGAGAAATCATGAACCCTCCAAAAGGGGCACACAATTAAGGGAAAACATGTCCTACAATAATTTATCTATGTGTATGAGTTTTTCATCCCCTAAAAATTAATTTTAAAATTTCTTGTGCCCCATATTTACACCCCATTCATCCCTAAATTGACCCCTAACACATGTTCACAATTTTGAAGCCTCTTGGACATATTCTAAGACATTTTAACATCCATTATTCACGATCCAAAGCCCAAATTGAATATCTACACCCCTCCCAATAAGAGGATCTCATCCCACATGGTTTACTTTCTCTTTCATGTTCTAATCCCATCTTTTTTAGGGTTGTTTTTATTTTTCTTGGTTAGATCTAGATCTTGGATTGTGGATCTGTAATTGGAATTGTCGTATCATGATTTTCATGATCCTGAATTTAGGTTTAAGATCCATATATCATTCTATCATTATTCCATTCAAATTTGGGATTTCTGTTGGGTGAACTCCCATTAATGATTAGATGTAGGTGGTATAAAATTCAAATCCTAATATATATATTGAAATTATGTGCATTTAATTGTAGAATTACTATTAAACATTTAGAAATTTAGTTCTTGATTGAATTAATTATCAGATATAGAGATTGTTGATTTGGGGATAATTAACTATCGAGTTAATTATCAGAATATTGAATTAGGAATTGGTTATAATTAATTTTTGAGTTAATAATCAGAATATTGATTTATTGAATTGGGGGTAATTAATTTTGGATTTAATTATCAGAATATTGAATTGTGATTTGGAGGTAATTAATTGTTTAGTTAATTATCCAAATATTTTATTGGTATTTGGGGATAATTAATTGTTGAGTTAATTATTGGAATATTTAATTTTTGAATTAAATAATATATTATTTAATTAATTATGGTATAATGATATTGTGAGTTGAATAATTAATTGATGAACTAATTATGGGTTATGATGTTTTTAGATATTGATTAATTTATAGTAAAATTAATTAATGTGACTGATGTGCTTAATTAATTGGATAATTAATTAAGGGGATTGATGTAATGAACTAATTTTATAACTATTAAAGATATTGAATAGTTTAATTAATTCATGAATTAATTAAAAAAATGAATTTGAATTGGTTAATGGTAATGATGGAATTTATATGTGATTTTAAAATAATGAATTATCACAATTGAATTCATAATTGAATTAGAACAATGAGTGGTAAAAATGGAATTCATGTGTTAATTATAACAACGAATGGTAACAATTGAAATCAAGTGCTAATTTAGAAAATTTACGATAACAATGACATTCTTGTGTTAATTAAGACAGTGAACGGTAACAATGGAATTCATGTGTTGATTGAGATGAAGAATGGTAATAATGGAATTTTGAGATATGATATCCCTCTAGGATAGTTTATACTCCATCATGGGTTGAAAAGGTTTTGAGCTATGAGTATCCATGGGAACCTAGGGTATTTATGTGGTTAAATAAAGATTAATTGATAATGTCAAAACTATTTACTTATTCATTATTATTATTTATTTATAAAATATCATACACTATTATTGAATTTATGTCAATTTATATGCCATTGGTGGTGGCCAACTAATTTTACCCACTCCCTAATCAAGTTTCATGATCATTACCCAAATAAACTTAATGTCTTTCAGAAAGGATAAGGGAATATTCCCTATATTATATGGATAAATTGGGATGGAGCATGGATGAGGGGATGAGGTGTGGTTCAAGAACTTCTTGGGAGTTTTTAGTTTCTTTACATTTGTGTTACATTTTTACACTTTCCATGTACTATAGATTGGAATATATCCTATTTAGTTTGGATATTGTATTTTTAGGTTTTTTAATATTGTGATACTAGACTTTTTCAGGTTATTTTATATCACCCTGTGGTTGTTGTTTATTTATTTCCACTGATATATTACTATGATAAAATATTGAATAGCCTCCCCATGATTTATATTAGACCCTCACTACTAGATGGCCATCTCTAGCATATAGGGAGGTGCGCTTGAGGTTATGTGACTTAAAAAATTGGGGCACCAGTGTGTGGAACTCATGTTGGGATGTTAAAAGGTGGTATCAGATCCAAGTTGTATCTTTTTTTCATTAGTATTACTATTTGGGAAATCTAGAAAATAGACTAGGAAGAGTTGAGCCCTGATTGTGAGCTCATGCATGCAAGTAGCCAATACATTTATGGGTGAGAATATAAGTATCTATGGTGGGATTGTTGTTATTATTGTTTTCTATTATAGTTGAATATTATTTCACCTTGGGTGAAACACTTTTTTTTGTGATGTGATTATTGTTTCAAATATTTTTTGAGATTTGAATCGTGTCCCAATAAGGCCTGAAATTTTAGTTTTAATGCATCATTTTAGGCACTCAGGATTTGTGTGGAAATAGTCATTTTTGGAACGCATCGGAAATTTTTTATGGGTATGATGTTGAACTTGAACTATTTTTTATTCCATGAGAAATTGAAATGAAAAGGTGCATAATGTGAAATTGAGAAATATTGTAAAATGATGAAAGATGAGAACAAATATGTGTATAATGATAATCTAGAATATGATAATGAGTTTTACCTTTGATAACTATGACCTAGATGTATGATGGTTAGGGATAGTGATAATGCCTCAGTTTTGATTGAGTAGTGGGGTTTGGGGAAAATGAATTATTGTTCCTTGTTGTGTTTTCCCTCTTATGTAAATATCATAAAGTGTTTTTATGTGTCCTAAGATGTTTGTTTGTCATTATATAGATATTCTAACAGGATAAATCTTATTGATAGGATTACATGAGGATATGGATGGTGATGCTTCACCAGTAGTGGATCTTAAGGCATTGATAGTTCTAGGTGAGGAATTAGGGGTTCAGTTCTGAGAGAATATTTATCGCTTCATATAATTCACAGAAAGGGGACCTTAGTGGGTTTTGAGGAGTATGAGGGACATAACCTGAGATTTTTAGTTTCAACACACTCCAAAATTTAATTAAAACGGTGGACTCAAGAGTGTGGAGTTCTAGATTGAGTCCATCGATACTATTCTAGACCATCTAGAGATGCTTGCTGGGAAGAGAGTCTTGTTGGATACTTATATAATACGTGTATTAGTGATGTTTTGGTGGGACGTTCAAGATCATACTATATTGGAAAATGGTATGTTATGGAAGGAATTATTAGAGATGTTATTGGAGAACTTTTATCCTGAGATGTTTATGGGGGGAGATAGTAGTTGAGCTCATTAGACTAACTCAGGGGAGCATGTCTATGATGGACTATGCTGGACGCTTTATAGACTTGTAGTGTTTTTCTACATCATTCTCATGGAATTAGATGACTATGTAAAGAAATTTTTATTAAGGACTTAAATGTGAAATTATGTCCGAGTTTAACCATTTTTATTTAAGAAGTTTGATGAGGTGGTGGATCGGGCTCTCAAAAAAGAGGGAAACTTGAGGGAGTCTTACAGTTTAGGACATATGGATTCTTCTAGATGATCAAGTGGTATGAATTATGACAGTTTGAAACATTTCTATAAGGTTTTTATCTAGTGTAGTAGCAGGAAGAGTGGTCATGGGAAGGGTCAGTCACGTAGGACCTTACCAGGATGGTATGTCACCAATGCGGTAGGCAATGGAACTATCATAGAAACTATCCCTCATAAATAGTGGAGTGCCTATATTATGGCATAATGGGACATCTACATATGTTCTGTAGGTACTCGTAACGGATTGGTATTAAGGGAGGTCCAAGATAGAACTGTGGTATAGGAAGGGGATCTTCTTCACCATATGTGTGTGGGAACTAGAGTTCAACTGGACGAGGTTGTAGATGTTGTTGATGCAGTTCTTCTGGGAAAGAGAACCCATAGCAGTAGAGTGGTGCATCATAGGGGACTAAGGTTTCATCACTAGGAAGAGGTGTATGACAATTTCATTCCATTCAACCTACACTTCAGGAGAGCGAGGCTAGATAGTTCGACATGACAAGTAAAAATATTGTATATTATATTCTAGATAGTTCTTTATTCGATACTGGTTCCTCTCATTATTTTATTTCTACACATCTTGTGAATTATTTGATCCTGGTTCTAGATTTTTTTACTGGGTTGTTGATGATAGACACATCTCTAGGAGTAAAATCGAGAGACATTTGATTGTGTAAGGGGAGTTCTCTCAACGTTGGAGAGTGTCACATTCTATGGGATGTTTAAATCTTTTACATGTTAGGCTTCAACCTAATTTTGGGTATTGACATGTTAGAACCATAGAGATCCCACATTTATTATTACCCGAAGAGTGTGATCATTACATATTCTAAGGATAACAATTATATTCACCATAGAGAGTCAAATATCAAGGTGTGTCATGTAGAGATAATTCACCTGAAAATGGGGGATCATACCACCACGGTTTTTATTTTGTTGTTGGATGATAGAGGTTTATGAAAAATATCTTTCCATCAATAGTGGATCAGTTTCAGGATTTTTTTCTTGAATACATCTCAAGTATGTCACCTGAAATAAATGTTGAATTCATTGTTGATACCATGCCTAGGGTTTATCCACTTTCTATTACACCATATTGAATTCCCCAAAAGAGCTTCAAGATCTCAAGAATCAGCTGTTGGGGCTAGAGGATAATGGTTTTATCCCTCTCAGTACGTCTCCATAGGCCTCACTAGTTTTTTATAATAATTCTTACAGGACTCTACTATTTTGTGTTAACAATCAAAAGTTGAACTAGATGAATGTGAAGAACTAGTATCCTCTTCCACATATCGAAGATCTATTTGACCAATTGAGAAGGGATTATTCTTTCTCTATGATTGATTTGAGATCAGGGTATTGTCATTTGAAAGTTCAATCTTCTGATATACCTAGGACATCTTTTAAAAGAATGTATGGCCTTTATGAGATCATTGTAATTCCTTTTGGGATGAAAAACCTGTTAGCATTGTTTCTAGCCTTGATGACTAGAATCATCCATACATACCTAGATCATTTTTCAGTGGTGTTTTTGGATGACATATTGGTGTACTAAAAGATTCATGAAAATCATTCCCAATATCTTTTCATCTTCTTGAGTACACTGAGAGAGCATCATCTGTATTCCAATATATATAATTTCTTATTTTGGATTGATCAAGTATATATAATGGGTAACATCATGTCAGAGGAAGGTGTGTCAGTGGACCTAGAAAAGGTCTAGGAAGTTGTTTCTTGGGAGCATCCCAAGAATATTTTCAATATCCATATCTTTCTGGTATTAGATAGATATTATCATAGATTGATCGAGGACTTTTCCCATTTGTGAGAGCCGTTTTCCAGAATGACCAAAAGAGGAGAAAGTTCTAATGGTTGGAAGCATGTGAGAATTTCTTCTAGGAGATGATGAAGCACTTGATGATGACAACAATATTAATCCTACCTGAGTTAGGTGAGGATATTACTATGTTTTTTATTCTTTTAGGGTTGTACATGGAGTAGTGTTAGTGCAAGGAGATCATTTTGTGGCATATGGGTCTCGACAGTTCAGGACATATGAACATAAATACATTATGCATGAGCTTTAGATGGATATATTGGTTTACACTTTAAAGTGTTAGTGGCATTATTTGTTGGGATAAAATTTTACTATATATAATAATCACAAGAGATTAATGTATATTTTATCTGAATAATATTTGAATCTCTAGTAGCGAGGATGTGTTGAGTATAAGTAGTCATTTTTTATCTTGTATATATGCTCATAAAAGGGAAAAATATTTGTGATGCTTTGATTATGAACAATTATAATAGGTAAGTTCATGAGTCTAGTTTAGAATGGAAGATGATGAATTCACTAGCTGAGATGCATGTTGTCATTTAGAAGAGTCAGGAGAAGATGACTCTCATATCAATTTCAGTAGTGTCTATATTTTTGAGACTGATCAAATATAGATAGTATGAGGATCTGAAATCTTTGCCCTTAAGGGAAATCCTTGAAGGTGGGGAGACACCATCTGTTTGGAACATAGATGAGGATGATATCATCTATACCAGTAATTGGGTTATTATGCCTATGAGAGTGTGGGGGGAGGTGATGTGTGAATTTCATGCCTCGAAGTGGGTGGTACATCCAAGTGTGACCAAAATTTACCATAACCTATGATGATAATTTTGTTGATCAGGAATGAAAATGAGATAGTAGGGTTTGTGACAAGTTGCTACACCTGTCAACTGGTAAAGGGTGAGCATCAACAACTCGTTGGTTTACTATAGCTGATGACCATTACAAGATTGAAGCAGGATGACATGATCATGGATATTTTGGTGGGTCTCATAAGTATGCCTCATAATAATGATGTTATTTGTGTGGTGGTAGAAAATTTGTAAATGTTAGCACATTTCTTTACTATATGGTAGAATTTCTCATTGGTGTAATTGGGAGAATTGTATGTTTGGAAGATAGTTCATCTGCATGGGGTACCGTGGTCTATTGTTTTAGAATGTGACTCACATTTTAATATGTGATTATAGTGGTAATTATACAAGGAACATGGTACGTATATTTTATTGAGTATGAAATTCCACCCATAGAGAGATGTGAAGTCATGACATACTATACATGTGCTTAAGGATATGCTGAGAGTATGTGTTCTTAACTTAAGTGGGTGTTGGGAAAAGCACGTTTCTTTAGTTGAGTTTTTCTATAAAAATAATAATCAAGAAACAATAAATATTTAATAATACAAGGATCTCTATGGTAGTACATAAAGGTCACTAATATTCTAGATAGAGGCATGCGAGTCTTAGCTGTTGGGATCGAGTCTCATGTAGGATACATAAGCGCAAGAATAACTAATTAAGAAGTGTATTGATATGTCTTGGAGTAGATACAATCCATATGATGATAGACGTTGATGACCCCTAGAGTTTATAGAGGGTGATCATGTATTTCTTCAGGTGTCTCCAAGATTGGTCCACCATAGGATATGGAGGCAGGGCAAGATGGCACCCAGGTTTGTTGAACTGTTTGAGGTTGTGGAGAGAATATGGGTAGTAGCATATTGAATGAATCTTCTATAGAGATATAGTGATATGAATGATTTTTTTATGTGTAAAAAAATTTGATATATCATTCCAACCATTCTCCCGGGATTTATGTGGATGATTTTGATCTTTATATAGTTTCGTCCTTGGAGGAGCATCTGATGCATGTGTTGGATCATAGTGAGAAAGTGTTGGGGGGAGGCCATGATGATAGTTAATGTTTCTAGAAACATTACCATGTACGGTAGGAAGCATAGGAAATATAAAAATATATGAGGGCTTGGTGGCCTAATCTTTTTTCCTCAAAATTATAGCGATTCTTGGGAGTATAGATCAAGGGTGTGTTTTCATAAGCTGAATAGATGGTAAAACAACATCCTTTTATCGAGATTACTTGGGCTCATTTTGAGTTACTATTTTTACTTATGTTGAGTAAATATCATTTGGGTTTTACTTTTGGGTGTGTTTCTGGGAATGTTTGAGAAAAAAATGATAGAATGATGGTAGTGCAAGGTTGGCGCATGGTTTTCCCTGACCATGTTCCCTATCCCATCAAACCATACAACCCTAGACAGAAAGGTTTTTCACAGTTGGAAAATAATTTTTCAAATAATGAACCCTAAAAGTATAAAACATGAACCCCTATAATATTTGTATAGTTGAGGCACATAGTTATGGGAAACTGTGCACCCCAATAAGAAAATCCCGCACACGGGATTTTAATCCCCTGAAAATTAGTTTTAAAATTTTTGAGGCTTATTTTAAAACACTATTTATCCCTAAATTGAGACCTATTCTTTTTAAAAAAAATTGGAGACTCGTGAATAGATGAAAAGACATTGTGAACTCCATTTTTCTTGATCCAAATCTTGGATTAAAGATCAAAATCCCTCCCAGTTAGTGGATATCGTCACATGTGGTTTTCTTTCTCTTTTCTATTCATCTCTCATATCTTTTAGGGTTATTATTACATGTATTTATTGAATTTAGATCTATGATTATGGATCGATATCTATAATTTTGGGATCTTGATTCATATGACCTTGAATTTAGTTTTAAGATCGATATATTATTCTATGTTTTTGTTCCATTCGAGTTGTGGATTAACGTTGAGAGAATGTTCATCAACGAATTAGGGTAGGTGGTCTATAATTAAAATCTCAATGTCTTTATTGTAGTTTTTTATGTAATTTCTGAATTTCTATTAAAATTTTATAAATAGAGTAATTTGTTGAATTAATTATGATATATTGAGATAGTTCATTTGGGGAAAATTAATTTTTGAGTTAATTATTGGAATATAGATTTGTGATTTGGGGTTAATTAAGTGTTGAGTTAGTTATTATAATATTGTAATATTGATTTAGATATAATTAATTTTTGAGTTAATGATCATAATATTGAATTTGTATTTAGGTATAACATATTTTTGAGGTAATTATCGAAATATTGAATTAGGATTAGTGGATAATTAATTGTTGAGTTAATTATTGGAATATTGAATTTTGAATTGAATAATTAATTTTTGAATTGATTATTGGATATGATGTTTATGGATATATAATAATTATTTATAAAATTGATTAATGGGATTAATGTGATTAATTAGTTGGGGAATTAATTAATTGGATTGATGTGATAAAATAATTGTTAAATTAGTGATGATAATGAGAAGATTAATTAATTTTTTAATTAATTTACGGATCTAATTTGTATTAGTGAATGGTAATAGTGGAATTCATATGCGATATTGAATAAATGAATGGTAAAAATTGTATTCATGAATGAATAATAATAATGAAAATCCATAATTGAATTCATGTGGTAATTAGAATAATGAATGGTAACAATTTTATCCATGTGTTAATTGAGATAAGAAATGGTAAAAGTGTCATTCATGTGTTAATTGAGATAATAAATGGTAAAAAAGGAATTCATGTGTTGAATAAGATAAATAATGGTAACAATAGAATTATGAGATAAGATATCCCTCAGGTATATTTCAGACTCCAACAGGATTTGAATCAAGTTTTGAGGTATGGCTGTGCATGGGAACCTAGGGAATTATGTGGTTAAATAAAGATTAATTGATAAAGTGATAATTATTTACTTATGCATTATGAATGAATCTTTATATAAAAACATAAACTATTATAAACTGGACATTGTTTTAGATGCCAATTGTAGTGACCTACTGAGTTGTACTCACATCCTACTCGGGCTGCCTGATCAGTACCTGAATAGACCTCATGTTTGTAGGACATGATAAGGGAAAATGACCTGTGTTACATGGATGATTTGGGATAGATCATAAATAAAGGAAATAGATGTGGTTTGGGACCCACTTGGGAGTTTTCAGTGTCTTTAATTTTGAGTTGCATTTTGACTCTTGGAACATACTCTATCATGGAATATCTACTGTTTAGTTTTGATATTGTATTCCCAGTTTTGGTCATATTTTGATAATTGATTCTTCGGGTTATTTCATATCATCATTTGGTTGTTTTTTATTTATTTACAATATTATATTACTCTAATAAAATAAGGTATAGTCTCCTCATTACTGATATTATACCCTTGCTGGCAGCCTTTGGCATACAGGGAGGCATGCTTGAGGTCATGTGACTGACCGGATTCAGGCATCAGTGTGTGGAACCATGGTTGAGAAGTTACAATCTAGATGGTTTATGATATGTTTATTTGGGTAATGTATTGAATTTCATATTTATATATTATAATATAAAAAATTATTAATTTTATGGAATTCTGATTAAGTTTCATTATTTATTCATATGATGAATGTATTGGACATATTATTTTATGGGTGGGTCCTGGAATTACATATCCCCTTAATGCATTGATAGGTCTCATGATCCAAACTACTTGGGTATATGTCTATGTCTTAACCAATTTTTTTAAGATGTCTTGGAATTTTTCCTTGAAAATAAGTTTATGATGTATGAAATTATTCATTCCTTAATTACAAAATATGTTATTTATGTCCATGTGATTATTCAAATATTTATGATATCAATGGATAAGTATCAAGCTCATGTGATTATTTATTTGGAAATTTTTCATTATTATTTATTCATACCATATTATTGATGACTTATTCATTCTATAATAGCTTTCACTATTTCCATTCCCTACCAAACATCAAATATCACCAATTTATTATACTTCGTTTCTAAAGTATGATATTAAGTGTATTATGGCTGATATGATTAGATATTCTATAGGGAAGAATGTTGTTCTCGAAAAAAATACTATGTTGTATTAATGTGAGATTCAAGTATGTATCTAGTTTTCAAATACAACTAAAGTATTTAGTCCTTTGGGATGTGATCATTTGTATCATGTAATAATATAATAAGGAAACCCCCAGATCTAGGCTTCTAGGTTTATGTTATTTACAGTTTGTATAAGATAGATTTTAGAAGAGTCCTTGGGATGTAGATTTTAGAAAACATATATTAGGATACAAAATCCTATAATAGAGTTTGATGATACATATAATTATAGAATAATATCATAATATTGTCGATAATGTTGAGATTATGTGGTTTTCCAAGAAATGCATACCTCTCTAGATACTAAAAGTGTACATGGTTTTAGAACATATGTATTTGTGGCTAATAACCCTGAAAAGTATTGGTTGATTATATTTTGAGAATCATTCTGGTGCTTGGTGAGTATTCCGTTTATACACACCAGGTTTGACATTATCGGGGGATATTCATGGGTTAATTAAAATTTTCATTAAGAATAATTATAAATTATTTGAATAGATGATGACCATAAATAGTCAATGTTAAACCAAAGTTGTAATATATTTAAATGATGATGTCAAGATTTAGACATCCTAGGATTGATTTTGTATGGATGGTCACTTGGGTAAGAGATCCCTAATAGTCATGCTAACCATTTGGTTTTATTAAGTAATTGAAGATAAAATGATAATTTTTAGGTTGTTACAAGTATTAAAAATATCAAATTACCCTATCTGAGAATAGTTATATCAATTATTATATATCATGAAAAGTTTAATGTAATTTCAATTCACAACATCAATGAATAATGTTTAATTAAAAGTGAATAAAATTAATTGTATGATGATTTCATATAATGTTAATGATTCATATCCGATAAAAGTGTATGGGAATGTACTTCTAGAAAATATTATTAGACTTACATTATTTTAATTTTATTTTATTTTTTGTATTTATTGACTCACTTAGTGCATAAACCATGTCAATTTTTAGGATGGGATGTTGCATTCGACATTGCAAATAAATATAGGATTGTATAATAGTGAAACAATGTTCTGGAACACTTAATGTAACTTCATTCAATCAAATGGGTTTCCCTACTTATTCATGAGGGATATATATCTCAGATGGTTTGATAGAATCTCAAAATCCATGATATTCCTATTAAATGATAGTTTGTTGATTATTTTTCTAGAATAGTTCTATAATCCTCCTCAAAATCATAAAGTTCCTCACTTATTAGAAGCAGTACCTGGTGTTATTATTATTTAAAAGACTTCATATAGAATGAAATATATTTATTTGTAAGAACTAAAGAAGAAACACAATGAGAATATTTATAAGTGATTCATTTCTCCTAATTATTTACAATGGGGTTGACATGTTCTTTTTTATAAGAAAGATAGGTTAGTGCGTGTTTGCCTTAATTATTGGGAGCTTAACAACATCAATATTAAGAAAATGTATCATGTACACTATATTGATGATTTTTTGATCAACTATGAGGATTTCAATACTTCTACAATATTGAACATCATTATGGATAATGGAAACATATGTCTCTTTAGTACTTGAGATTCTTCAATCACATCATTTCTGAAAAAGAAATTACAAAATTAGATACTTAATGCATTTACAATGTATCCAAACTATCATTGAAATTAAAAAACTCTTTAATAATTATAATGAAATTATCTCTAATAAAAATATTATAAGAAATCATTATAATAAATTTAGATTTTTTTTATTATTTTATTCCCTCTCTTTGAATGATTTTTTATAGGTATACTTCTAACTATTATATTCCACATTTCTCAAAATTAGTAACAATGATATTACATAAGATATTTTTAACTTGACAATTTTGGCACAAAATTTTTATCTAATATTTATCTTGATCATGCAACACTATATTTATTGTAAAATGTTTTCTATTAAAATAGATATTATTCATTTGGTGGAATGCATTTTATTCTTATGGTTTAATTAATAGAAGTCTATCAAGAATGTATGTCTCCCTCCATTTAAATGTGTTTTTATACAAGAAATTTTAAAATATCATCTGTCGGTTATTTTTTATATTTTATATTCTATATATTATAAATATTTGTTTTATGGACATGAAAATTATCCATATGATAAAAAATGTACATGTACATCTGATAAGAAACCTTTATCAGATGGAAAACTGTTTATACTTTCAGTATAATATTTCCCATTACTATATAAACAATTAATTAACATTGGAATTAAAAAATTTATAATACTATAGGGTATATTGAATTTTCAATTAAGGTTAGAACGTTTTTAATGTTTTCATTTTGACTCAACAATCTCCCCCTTTTGAAAAGAAAAAATTAAATTTTTAAATAGAGAAAATAATGATAAAAAAATTAAAAATGAATACTCCCCTATATTATATAATCTTATTTATTTAATTATTTCATGATAAAGAAGAACTTAATTTAATTCTATCTCTTTCATTGGATGTTCCTTTTCATATACACCTTTAGATTCTTTCTTCTAAAAATTTTATATACTCTCTCATAAATGTTTAAATAATTTATACCCTATTGTGAATTCCAAAATGATTTGTAGGAGGTATAATGTGTGCTTTTAATGTTATGGAAAATACTATACAAAAAAATTTACATAAAAACACACATCCATGTATTTAAAAAATACATTCAAACAAAAAAAGTTCAAAAAATCCATCCAAAAAATATAAAGTAAAATCCTAAAAGATGGAATTTTGTTTATTATAAAATATTATAATAGTTAAAAATAAAATTTGACAATATTAAATGGAATTTTGATGACTAATTTCATTTTCTTCTCATCCACATGATATTTTTATGACTCAGAAACAATTTACTTGGGCTTCCAAACTTCTTCTTAAAAGAAGTAATACTTTTTTATCATTATTTTGCAGTGAAAATTATTCTTCAAAATCAATAAATTTCTTCCATTGATATGTTATTTAATCAACTTGTTTAATTGAATTAGATTTAATATATAGTATTTCTCTTCAACATTCATAGTCTTCTAAGATGATATTTTTTGAAGACTATGAAAATTATTTCATTGAATTTTTTATCACATATATTTATTCATCATAGAACTATAAATATCCCTTAGTATTTTTTATTTACATGATAAATTTATTAATCATTCTTGAATCTACATTTTATTTTCCATTGAAATCCAAAAAATCTTCATCATTATGACTAATTATATCTTTACTCTTTTTTAATGAATTTGAGTTTTCCAAAATGTAATTTCTTTCATTTATATATTTAAATATTGATTTTATATAAAAGAATATTTTCATGATTTAATCAAGAATTTTTATTACATCATTGAAGTAATTATTCTTCATCTTTACACACATGATGATTTTACTCAAAGTATTATTAGAAAAATTTGAAGAAATATATTGAAAAAACTAATCATCAAGACTATATGGTCCATCTTATTGTTTATTATTAGTTTTATTTCAGGAGACTTCTGTAACATTCAATTCTTCATTAGGTTCATTTTTTGTAATACATTTATGTTACACTGTTTATCTGCTTCTTTTTAGGAATGTTTCTTTCTTCAGAACACTTTGGTTTTCATGTTTTTAAAGTGGGTAGATAAGGAAGTAGATTTCCCAAATTAAATTTCATCGATTTCTATGTTTTTTTGATATATTTGGCATGTTCGTAATCTTTTCATTATTATCCCTTTCCAAATTTTTATTATGAATTTTCTCAATATCACCTTAAACAATTTATTACTAACTTATTTCAATAGCCACCACTTTTACTATTTTATATTAAATGTATTAATGTTATTTATAATATTTATCTATATATACCTCTAGTTTAATATAAAAATATTGATTAGATGAATGAAATATTCAATTAACTTCAAATTCAACTTTTTATATAATTTTTTCAATTCCATTAAAGAAATAGCAAAATATTTTTTATATTATTCTCTTTTCTAGATACCTTTTCTTTGCTTCGTCCTCCTAATGATGTTTATAAGTTATAACCATAATATTTGAAGCTGCTAAATTATCCAAACTGAAGGAAGGACTATCAGTAATTTTAAATTTTTTCCATTTAATAAAATTATTGAAATGCTTAATCATTGAATGTCATATCCATATTCCTTTTCATTAGATCATAAACATCACCAATTTTAATTTTTTATATTTTTTTTCTCTATAAATTTTAAACAACAGATGAAAATATGTCTATTTAATCAATAAAATTATTCAATGATGAAACATATATAGACTTTATCTTGTTTAGAGTATTTTCACTAATATAAGAAGTTTTCTCTCAAACTGGAGTTTACATACTTTTTATCATCAGTTCTTCCATTAAATTGAAAAAAAATAGATAATGGAACTTTCAAAAAAAAGATCTTCAAATTCTATTACCCACATTTCATTTCATATAATAAACTGAATAAAAAATCGTTAATTTAAACTTCCTTATGTTTTGAATGAAATCTAACCCATAAATCACTAGATCATTTAGAGTATATTGATCCCCTTTAATTGGAATAAGATAAATTTTCACCCCCAAATACATTATCAATGCATCTGGTGGTAGGTGATGAACTTTATTCACTTTTTCATATGATCCAAATAATGATGTTTTATCCTTATATTTTTCAAATATCCCATGTTTCTCATATAATTTGTGGGTTACTATGTTTTTCCTCACCTTCCAAAGGAATCATAACTAAAATATCCACTTAATGAAAATTCAATTTATATAACCTTGAAAATAATATGGATGTAAAACAATTAAACAATAATATTCATTAAACTCAAAATAGTATATAATTCTCTATATATATTAGGAAGAGGTAAATAAAATACATCTTTTGAAACACATAAAATTATCAAACTCGAAAAAATGTAACTAAAATCAGTAAATAATCAAACACATCATTCCAGATTATCTAAATAAATTATTCCTTAAAAACTAACCTATTTGGGAAATCACATAATGATCCTATTAATTTTTATTAGAAAATATTTTAAAATCATTCCAATTAGAAAAAATATGAATAAATTGAAAATAATAAGTCCAGAGGTTTACACTAAAAATACTTTTTGGTGATGATGTGGGGACCGGCTTATTCTTTATATAGACTTAAGATATAATGAGTTTATCTTCATCAAATTTGATATATTATATTGAAACTATATTTGAGATCATATAATGTTATCATTTCTTAAAATTTGTAAAAATATATAAACACTTGATATTTTAAAACATTTGATATAAGTTTCATCAGACAAAAATTTATTCCAAATAAAATTATTAGTTTGTTAAAATATATTGGTAACAAATCATAATGTCATATGAAATTTAGAATCCTTTTTTAACCTTATAATAATAGAAAGAAAATTATAACAATGAATAGGAATGATTTGAAATTTATATTTTGGAGAAATAAATTATAAACATTATTTGTGAAAGTTTTTTTGATCATATATAAATATATTAAGTTTTTAAAAAATTTTAAATATATTTTTGATGAAAATTGTTTTCCTAAAAAATAATGAAAATGTTTCTAATTTTTTTTTAGGAAAATTTTTGTTTGAAAATGTTCGAAGGACAAAGGTTTTGTAAAAAATTTTAGAAAATATTATCTAAAAAATTATAAGTAAACAAATTTATCAAAAAAAATTCAAGGAAATATTTTTCTATAAAATTTATAATGAAATTATTTTCCAAATAATTTTTTGAGGAAATATTTATGTAATATTTAAAGGTTTAAGAAAAAATTCCAAAATATAGTAAACTTTACCCCCCCCAGTTTTATTGGATTAATTTACTACAATGACATAAGTTAAAAAAAGAGAATAAATTATCATTTCATATAATATATTCTAATATTTTTCAAAATATATTAAAATCTATTAGATTTTAGGGGGTTTTATAAATAAAAATCAACATGTTTTTCTTATGTTCCAATGAATTATAAAATTTTATATCATATTTCTGTGTGATTATATAAGAAATGGTGTCTTATATCAATGTTCTTGGCTCTTTAGTGATGTTTTGTGATTTTAATTTAATGTTGTGTCACTTGTGTAATCACATAAAATAGGATTTTAAATAAAATCCATGAAAAAGTTTGTTTGTGTTTCTTGCTTCAAATACTCCTAAGAACATCAACTTCTAACTCCTACATATCCAACTTCAACAGTAGTAACTATTTCTAAGTGTTGTTTCTTTAGATACTATGATATTCAAATCCACTCTAAAGAAATAAAATTTTCTAGATGTATTTTTTCTATTCATTTTATATCAACCATTTTATGATTTGAAAAAAAAATTCAAAATAATTTCTTGAATAATAAAATAGTCCAATATACAACGATATATTAATTTGATGATTTTTTTATAGTGTTAATATGAGACACTTTTGGATTTTCTTTAAATATAACATAGAATCATTTGGAAAAAAAATAAATATGGATGACTTTCTCTATTATATAGTAAACTAAAAATCATTCGTATGAAGGAATTTTGATCAAATATTTTTCCATATTCATAAATATATAATATCTTTGAAGTTAATATAAGAGTACTTATAATTTTAATATTTTCTTAAAAAATATATTTATGTAGATTTATTTTATACATTTTGTGAGACATAAATGTTCCTTATAGTTTTTGAGAATATTTAAAATCCTAGGGAAACTTTAGTTCCCCAATAATCATCATTTCAAAATCAGATTTTACATGACCAAACATGTTATTTGAAAGTGATTCTTGAGTTTAAAAAAAATATAATGTCTGTAAAATTAATTTTAAAACTAATGGTTTCTTAATATATTTTTTTTAAAAAGTGATCGATATTCATCTTCCTTAAAAAAATTGAAACTAAAATATGTTATTCATATCATACTAAGGTTTGTGGCCAATTTATTTCCATATAGGGAATTAGTAAGAAACGAAAGGATCTAGTTTCATTAAATTTTACATTCACAATTTTAGGAACTTTTGTTGTATTTTTATTAACAAATAAATTGTCATTACTAGTTGTAGAAGAGAAAAGGTAAATTCATTCATAATATTTCAAATAAAATTTATATAAATTATCAATAGTATTGAGAATTAATACTTTTCACCCAAAAATGATGATGAAATAATGGTTTGGATATCTTATTGTAAACAACTTAAAGGGATTTTTATTAATAAAAGTTAAAAGTGAAACTCAATTTATTTAAAAAAAGGTAGTAGTAACTGCTTCATTCCAAAAAAAAATACCAATTGAGTATTCACTCGACATGTTTATGGTAGTTTTCTAATTAACTCTATTACTTCATCCAACTAAACCATTTCTATGAGTTGTTTTAGGACATGAAATTTTATGTATAATACTTATTTTGATTTTGAAAGGTTTCAAAATCTATATTGTCCAATTCTCCACTATAGTCACAATAAGGATTAAAAAATGGTGTAATTTTATATTTTTGAAAATTTTCAACAATGTTTTTAAAATACAAAACATGTTCAGAATTTTTTTATAAAAAATATCTCTATGTATATCTAGAGTAGTAATATGTTATGATATATACATAGTATTTTCCATTAATAATTCAAGTTTTTCTTGCACAAAATAAATACATGTACACGAATTTTAAATCATGTGAAATTAAAACATCACTAATAGGTTTAAGTAATGAACTATGATTCCTTCCAAACTAACATGGATCGTAAATTTTGGAAAAATTATACCATAGATTCGTTAAATATATTAGTAGTTATTTTATAGAAGGTTTGTATAATGTTATAACATTATAGTTTCATAAAATTTTATTCCATCGAAATGCATGTTCCAACAGTACCCTTAGGAAAGGTAGATATTGTTTTTTAAGGACATAAATGTTTAGTGTGTAAACATTCTTCTATCTATCAATAGAAATAATAAATCTACCTTTTAAAAATAGATCAATTAATTTGTCATTATAGAAGTTTATAAGTTATCCATAATCACATAACTAACTTATGATTGTGATGGTTATCTTAAGCCCTATAACAATAAAAAATCATTTGAAATTAAATCTTATCTAAGAAGAAAAATGTCACTAATTCTGTATATTTATCCTTGAAAAATATCTACAAAATTAAATTTTATTCCATTCATCTTGATAATATTATAATAGAATTTATTATTTCCACACATATTTCCCAAATATTTACTATCTATATACCAAATATTATTATTTATGGAACTTTTATTATTTCTCTAAAATAGAAAGGTTAAGATTTTATTACTAAAACTTGATTGGACCCAACATTATTATAAAATAAAACATTATAGATGAAAATATTGTGTACATTACTATATTATAGAACATCCAATTATATATAAATGTATGAAATTAAAAACCAAAATATTGAACATAATTTAAAGAACACTTGTTCTTCCAATGTCCATGACTTTTATATTTTTTGCATAAGGGTGAACTTTGAAGAACAATGTAATTATTTTGTATATGAGGTTTTAAGTTTGTAAAACCAATCCAATAAGTATTTCTTATTTCTTTCATCTATCTATGCATATTATGAAATATTTCTTTCCAATAGTTTAAATTTGATAATAATGTTTTTAGACTAAATATCTTAGAATTTACTTTCATAACCAAATTCTTATCTTCATAAGTTAATATAGAATTAGAATTCCATTTTAAATATTTAATAAGATATGAAATATCTATGGAATGTTTTTTAATTCTACAATATTTATTGTCTAGATCATCCTTTTCACATTCAATAATTTTAGAAAAAAATTTATTCTATTTTTTTCAAGTTAGTATACATTGATACATCCAAAAAATATGGTAACATATCATCATCGGTAGAAGTATTATTTTTTTATTATTAAAATAAAGTACAATATTCATCATCAAAATCCAAAAAAATGATTAAATCCTAAATTGGTTAAATATTCAAAACACAACATAGCCACCTAGAATCAATTATCATTTCTAATTTATGCATAGAAATCTATGACTCTTTGATCATCACTGCTACCATCAAAAATATTTTCAAAATAAATTCTTCCTCCACATGCACTCCAAGTTTTAGAAACATTCTTATTATTTTTCCCTAGTTCTTATAGAAAAATATTAAACTTATTTATTTCTTATCCTATTTACGCAGTTATTGGAAATATTGGTTTATATGATTATACCTTTTTCATTTATAACATATCAATTTAATAGATTCTTTCTTTTCAAATCTTTCTTTAGGAATATTCTTATACATTTAGGGAAAATAATTTTTTCTAAAAATCTTGTTCATCATTCTAGAAATACTAGTAAGACAATTTTCACTCTTTTTTGAAGAATTAATTTAAAATTGATAATTACTCTCTTATTCATTGATGTTTTAGAAACTTTTTTTTGAAGATATCACATCTTAGAAAATTTTAAAGTGGAAGAAAAAATCACTCTATTTTTTACATATGTATTTCTTTGCATCACTTTTCAAACTACCTGTATACTGCATGAGAGTGATAATAAGTTCATCCAATCTAACTTTTTAATATTATAAGTATTATCAAGATATGTTATTCTTTATTACCATTAATTATTTATAACATTAATGATAGTATGAACTATATTTTCACTAGTCAAATTCTTTCCACGTGATATTTATGTCATTTTATGATGGTCATAAATCATTCATGCATATTTATAATTTATTCTAAAGGTAATAAATAATAATATCTATAATGATCATGAATCATAGATCCTTTCATTTCAATATATTTTGTCGTTCAAAATTAAGTAACATTGAGTTTCATCAAAATGTTATATGTGGATACACATAAAAAAATATAACTATATGATTTTCAATCCATTGAATAAATCAACGTGTTTCTAAATAAGTAATTGATTTGATATTCATCTATTTATTATTTGGTAAAAGTAATAACCCTTGTATTATGCATTTTATAATTTCAAATTGTCATGAAAAAAATTTGAACTCTAGTGTTGATAAAAAAGGTTTTTAGATGATATCAATAATACTCATAGTCAGAACCCTCAAATATTAGTGGGAGACATTGATTTAGATTCTATAATATCCTAATAAACAACCCTTCTATTTTTTTTAAAAATTCCATTATTTTATACAAAAAAATTGTGATTTTAGAAATTTATATATATAGAAACATCATCTAATACCAAATATAGGTTCATGAGAGGTTAATTTTACTACAATATAGGGGATTTTGAATTTTAGTTTAAGTTATTGTAAGGTTATTATTTAAAAACCTCAGAGGCCCTCAATAAAATGTTTCATCAGAACCCTAAATCAGAAGATCATAAACCTGTGACTTTTTAATCCTTGAGTTTCCTTGATCACACTATATTGGAGATAATTATTATAAAATTAGAAACTTAAGGAATTTACAGTGTATCCTCAAAATTAGATGAATTAATGAAAATGTCCTTAAAAATTACAATTAAATTATTTCATGTAATATGATGTTACAAATTCTTCATAATAACATTAGATAATTTCTTGTAACATGACTTACAGTCCTTGAATGCATTTATATTTATGTGTATACTTCTCATGGTGGTATTCCACTTGTCTCAAATTTGGTTTCCACGACATTGGACAAAATCCTTATTTACATGAAATGTTCATCCCAACGACATCATTAGATGTTTATCATATAGGTCACAATTACAATTCTTTAATGATTACATTCAGAAGGATGTAGTTTTTTTATCTGGTAGAATGTAGTTTCTTCATATTTTATAATTCATAGATGTTTGTTTAGAAATAATTTCTTCCCCCCTTGTGTAAATTATTTCTAGAATACATTATATGATGTCATCCATAGGGAATTTGTTATACGTCAAATTTTAGACTTCATAAATATATAATTGATGGAAATTTAAATCATCCATATTATATACAGAGTACATGTACATCAAATTAGAGAACAAAATTTAATGGAAATGTGTTTTTATATCCAATAAAATATTTCACCTTCCTATAAAAACATTCTTAAGAAAAATGGATGTGTAAAATTTCAAAGCCTATAAAATTTTAAGGACGCGTATTGTTATTTAAAAAAAATATTATAATGTTTTGAAATTTATCATTTCAACTAAAGAATTATTTTTCAATACTGTTATTTGATCACCATTATCATTTAAGGTTGAATATATATCCTATTACTTGTGATAATAAATCATAGGAATATAAAATTTACCATAAAGAATTCGTATATAAAATAAATTTAATAAAATTTCTATTTTCATAATGTCCTTAGAAAAGTACATAAAGTATCCTCATGTTTCACCATTCTTTTAGGGTATATGAGAATATCATCTATAGGTAACACCTCAAATTTTTCATGGTAATCTCTAAATATTATACTAATCAAGTCTATCATGATTTTAATATCATTAGTGAGTCTAAAATTAATCAATATGAAATCATATGGTACCTATCTAATATGAAAGGTAAACCTAGTAATTTCTTCCTTCTTCAACTTTAGTTGATGTTATCCATATAAAAGATGCACCTCTAAGAAGTACTAATCCCCACATAGTTTATTACAAAAGTCATTAATTTATGATAGTGGATATATGTTCTTTATTTTAATCTTATTTATATCAGTTTAATCCTTGAAAATATCAATTAGCCCATCATTATTCATAATAGAGAGGATTGAGAAACACCATAGAGAAACACTACATTAAATGAAACAATTATTGAATTTATTTTATATTTATTACTTGAAATTTTCTATTTCAATGAGGTTCCACTGTTTCGACTTTTTTTTTGAAATGGATTTTTTTTGATGATTTTCTATTATTTTTAATATTATAAATACATAAAATATTTTAATTTAATAATTATAATTCCTAGCATTAATTATAACTCAATTTTTTGACATTAGAAATACCAATAAATGTTTTCAAAATATTTAAAAATATTATACATGTTGAAAGTAAAACTATAATTTCTCAAAGAACTATTAAATAGTATTATATTTATTTTTTATATAACTTTTCTCTTTTTAATGATTTTATAGTGACTCTATAGTTTAAAATTTTTTATAATTTTTAAAAGGTACATAATTCATTGCATAAATAAATGATTACTACACAAACATGATGAAAGGTTATGTACACTTGTTTCACGTGTACATTACACTATAAAATTTGTATACATGTTCTAGAATCTTGTTTGGGAAGACTAGATATTGTTTATAAATATATGAAATAATGCCTATGAATAACTATAAATGATATTTATGCATAAATTGATTAATTACAATATAGACATGAATGATGTTTACATATGAGTATATTAAAACTTATATTGGTGTAATTCATGCTTTCATAGAACATAAAATAATGGTTACATAGAACATGAATTTATGGTCACACGAAACTCAAAAAATGATGGTTATGAAAAACATAAAATTACATTTATATGGAAAACTAAAATGATGATTATCTATTTTTATAGTTTATTTTGGAGTTTATTTTGGTACTCTACTTTAATTAGGTTTTAATATTTTTATTTAATATAAATTTTTTCTATTTTATTCAAACTATAGTATTAAATTGTAAAATAAAAATAGATTGTAATGAAAAAATTACAAGTTTTTTGAAATTCTAGGTGAATTATTAAGAAGTTGAATCAATTTTCTTACTATATGTGATATTTAATTCACGCATAAGTAAATTATATTATCCCTTACAAATATTATTACATATTCTGGCTTCTTGCATTTGGTTTTCATGAAAAAACCATGTGATGAAAATCTTGGTGTGAATAACATGTGATTAGATGACAGGACATTGATCATGAAAAAATGATTATAAACATTAAATAGATAATTCAAACAAGAACTTGACCGAGATCATATGTGAGAAAAATTTATTGAATGACCGAGAAATAGAATATAAGAAAGATAGAATAATGTAAATCCATTTCCACCGCCACATCTAGTGTCTACTATGATTATGGATGAACATCAATGATTGATGTATTTATAATGATATAATGAATGTTCATCAAGATATATCTTCATTGAAACTTGTATCTTCATTTTATTCTTCATTCTTAGTGATATAATCATATTTTTATTCACTTATATTGTATTAGATAGTTTGTGATTTTCCTAACAAAAAGTAAGTCTGGTTCTGGGTTATACCGTCTCACCAAAAAAAATTCATGGGGATGTTACTCACAAAATAAATTTAGGTTTAATATTGGTTTTTAACTAGTCTATATATATTTAAGATTCTATTGGTTGTTATTATAGGTGAGAAAAAGTCAGTGTAACATCTCGACTTGGGAGCCACTAAAACAGTTCATTGATATGGTGGGTTACATGGACTCAAGTGCACCTCCATGTATGCCAGAGGCTTCCGACTAGTATCAAGGGTCAAATATGGTACAATAGGGAGAATATACCCTCATATCAGAGTGTTTAAATGGTCAAAGTAAATAAACAACTGTATAAAAATGCTAATATAACTAACATCACATTATAAATAGATAAAAAAATAAGATGAGTAGAATAGGAAACATCCAAGTGGTCTTAATAATAAAAATCCATAGATCGAGTTATATAAAAAAATTATTTCATAGACTGCTGATATATAAAATGGGGATATATGGGATACAGACTACATCCATATACAACATTCTATACAAAATAAAAAACATCCATAAGATAACTCCACCAGTATCACGAGCATATGTTCAACCCTATTCTCCTATGCTCTATGATATATATAAATAGATCAAGCATATGTGATTAAGAATTTTTATATTATGAATCCTTCCAAACTAACATGGATCATAAATTTTAGAAATATTATACCATATATTCATTATATATCATAGTAGTCCTTTTATAAAAGGTATGGAAAATGTTATAACATTATAGTGTCATAAAATTTTCTTCAATAGAAATGATTGTTCCTCTAGTACACTTAAGAGAGGTAGATCTTGTCTTCTAAGGTCATCTATGTTTAGTGTGTAAACATTCTCCTCTCTATCAGTAGAAAGAATAAATCTAACTTCTAAACATTGATCAATAACATTATCATTCCAGAAGTTCACAATTTATCCTTAATCAGATAACTAACTTTTAATAATTATGGTTTTTTAAGCCCTATAATAATAAAAAACAATTTGAAATTAAATATTATCCAAGAATAAAAATGTCATTAATGTTGTATATTTATCCTTGAGAAATATCTAAAAAAGTAAATTCTCTTCCTTTCATCTTGATAATCATCTAATAGAATTTATTTTTTCCACCCATATTTCCTAAATATTTACTATCTATATTCAAAATATTATTATTCATGGAACTTTTCTTATTTCAATAAAATAGAAAAGATAGGATTTTGTTACCAAACTTGATTGGCCCCAACATTATTTGAAATTAAAACATTATAGATCCACATCTTGTGTACATTCCTATATCACACAACTTCCAATTCCATAAAAATTTATTAATTTAAAAACTAAAATATTGTACCTAATTTAAATAACACTTGTTCTTCTAATGTCCATCACTTTTATATTTTGTACAAAAGGGTTAAATTTTAATAATAATGTAATTATTTTGGAAATGAGGTTTTAAGTTTGTAAAACCAATCCCATAAGTATTCCTTATTTATTTCATCTATCTATACATATTGTGAAAATTTTCCTTTCCATAGTATAAATTTGATAATAAATTTTTAGACTAAATATCTCAGAATTTCGTTTCATAACCAAGTTCTTAACTTCATTAGTTGATATAGAATTATAATTCCATTTTAACTATTTAATAAGAGATGAAATATCTCTAGAATGTTTTGGAATTATCCAATATTGTTTGGCTATATCATCTTTTTCACATTCATTAATTTTAGAAAACAAAAATTCTATTTTTTTAAAGTTAGTATACCTTGATACTTCCTCAAAACATGGTAACAGATCGTCATCATCAAAAGTATTATTTTTTTCTTCTTTAAAATAAGTACAATATTCATTATCAAAATCCCAAAAAAATCATTAAATGTTAAATTGGGTAAGTATTCAAAAGATAATGTAGCCACCTAACATCAATTATTCTTTCAAATGTATTCATAGAAACCCATGACTCCTTGATCGTCACTACTGCCATCAAAAAAAAATTTATAATAAATTATTCCTCCACTTTCACTCCATGTGTTAGAAAATTTCATACTTTTTACATAGTTCTTATAGAACAATATTAAAGTTATTTATTTCTTATCTTATTTATTCATTTATGGGAAATATTTTTTTATATGTATACACTTTTTTCATTTGTAACATATCAATTTAGAAGATTCTTTCTTTACACATCCTTCTTTAAGATTATTATTATACATATAATGAAAATAATTTATTCTAAAAAACTTGTTCATCCTTATAGAAATATTAGTAAGAAAATGTTTACTCTATTTTGAATAACTACTTTAAAAATTTTAATTACTTCATTATTCATTGATTATTTATAATGTTTTTTGCAGATATCACATCTTAGAAAAAATTAAAGAAGAAGAGAAAATCACACTATTTATACATATATATTTCTTAGCATCACTTTTCAAACTATCCCTATACTGCATGAGATTTCTAATAAGGTCATCTAATCTTACTTTTTAATATTCTACGTATTATCAAGAAATGTTATTTTTTATTCCCATGGATTAGTCATAATGTCAATGATTGTATCAACCAAATTTTCACTAGTCAATTCCTTTACACATGATATTTATGTCATTTTATGATTGTCATAAATCAGTCATGCATCTTTATAATTGATTCTCTAGGTAATAAATAATAATATCTATACTAATCAGGAATCATAGATCCTTTAATTTCAAGATAATTTTTTGTTTTGAATTGAGTAACATTGAGTTAAATCAAAATGTTATTTATGGCTACAAAAAAGTCTAACTATATGAGTTTCAAGACATTGATCAAATCAAGGTGTTTTCAAATATATAATTGATTTGATATTCATCTTTTTCTTATTTGGTAAAATTAATAACATATTATTAGGTATTTTATAATTTCCAATAATAATGATAAAAAAGATGAACTCTAGTGTTGATAAAAAAGGTTTTAATTTGATCTCTCTAGTACTCGTAGTCAGTACCATCAATTATTAATAAGAGACATGGATTTAGATTATATAATATTTCAATAAACAATCCTTCTATTTTTAGAAAAAGTACACTATTTTCAACAAAAAAATTATGATTGTAGAAATATATATATATATATATATAGAAAACTAATCTAGTACCAAATATAGGTTCATAAGAGATCATTTTTACTACAATATACGGAGATGGTGAATTGTAGTTTAATGTATTGTATGTTCATTATCAATAAACCACAGAATACCACAATACAATTTTTGGTAGAAATCCATTTTCCATAGCCTTCGGAACCCTAGATGAGAATATCAGAAACCCATGAATTTTTAATCCTTGAGTTCCCTTGATCACACTATATTAGAGAAAATGAGTATAAAATCCGAAACGTAAGGAATTTACAATGTATCCTCATAATCAGATGAATTAATTAAAATGTCTCTAAAAATTAAAATTAAGTGATTTTACATAACAAGTTGTTATGAATTCTTCACAATAACTTTATATAATTTCTTTTAACATGATTTAAACTCCTTGAATGCATCTTTATTTTTATTCATACTTTTAATAGTCATATTCCACATGTTATAGAGTTGGTTGTAATGACATTGGATAGAATCCTTCTTTACATGAAATGTTCATCCCAACAACATTTTTCTATGTTCATTTTGATAGGTCATAATTACAATTATTGAAAAATCACATTTATAAGGATATAGTTTCTTTATCTGGTATAATGTAGTTTCTTTATCATTTATAATTCATAGATGTTTTTCTAGAAATAATTTCATCCTCCCTCTGGTAAATTATGTCTAGAAGACATTGTAAAATATCATCTATAGGGGATTTTTTATAATTCAACTTCTAGACTACATAAATATTTTATTGATGGAAATTAAAATCATCCATATTATGTATAGAGTACATGTATATAAAATTAGAGAACTCAATCCGATGGTAATGTGTTTCTATATCTAGTAAAATATTTCACCTTCCTATAAAAACATTTTTAAGAAAAAGGGATTTATAATATTTCAAGGTGTACAAAATTGTAAGGATGTATATTATTATTTTAAAAACAAGGTTATAATGGTTTGAAATTTATCATTCTAACTCCAATTTTTTTTCAAGACAGTTCTTTGATCACCACTATCATTTAATGTTGAATAGAAATCCTCTTACTTGTGATAATAGATCCCAGGAATATAAAATTCAATATAAATAATTCATATATACAATATATTTCATTAAATTTCTATTTTCATAATGTCATTAGAAAAGTACATAGATTATCCTCATGTTTCACCATTCTTTTAGGGTATATGAGAATATCATCTATAAGTACCACCACATGTTCTTTATTGCAATATCTAAATATTATATCCATCAAGTCTATCATGATTTGAATATAATTGGTGGGTCTAAAAGGAATCAATACGAAATCATATGGTACATATCTAATATGAAAGGTAGACTTAGTAATTTCTTTCTTCTTCAACTTTAGTTGATGTAATCCAGATCAATGATCCACCTCCGAGAAGTACTAATCCCCACATAGTTGACTAAAAAAGTCTTTAGTCTATGATAGCGGATACATATTCATTATTTTAGTCTTATTTATATTGGTTTAATCATTGAAAATATTAATTCTCACATATTTATTCATAACAGAGAGGATTGGGAAACCCCATAGAGAAACACTAGAGTATATGAAACCCTTATAAAATTTATTTTATATTTTTTCCCTAAACATTTAAATTTCAATGTGGTTCAACTGTCCAGACTATTTTTAAGAAATGGATAATTTTTCTGTTTGATGATTGTCTATTATTTTTAATACTATAAGTACATCAAATATTTTAATTATATAATTATAATTACTCACATTAATTCTAACTCAAAATTTTAACATTATAAATACCAAAAAATGTTTTCAAAATATTTAAAAATACCATACTTGTTAAATAGAAAAATATAATTTATAAAAGAACTATTAAATAATATTATGTTTATTTTTTATATAGTTTTTCTCTTTATAAAGATTTTATAATTACTCTATAGTTTGAATTTTTTTATAATTTCCACAAAGTACATACTTCAATGTCTAAATAAATTATTACTACACAAACACGATTCAAGGTTATTTACAGATGTTTCATGCTTACATTTCACAAAAAAATTTGTATACATGCACAAGAATCTTGTTTATACAAACAAGATATTTTTTATAAAAATATGAAATTATGTCCATGAATAACAATAGATGATATTTATGCTAAAATAGATTAATTATCACATAGACATAAATGATGTTTACATATGAGTATATTCAAACTTATATTGGTCTAATTCATGCGTTCATTGAACATAAAATAATGGCTACACATAACATGAATTTATGGTCACACAAAACTCAAAAATGATGGTTATGAGAAACATAAAATGACATTTACAGGGAAAACTAAAATGATGGTTATGTATTTTTACATTTTCATTTTATGTGTATTTTGGTTATCTAATTTAATTAGGATTGAATATATTTATTGAATATAATTTTTTATATTTTATTAAAACTATATTATTAAATTGTAAAATAAAATTTTATTTTAATGAAGATATTCCACGATTTTTGAAGTTATTAGTGATTTATTAAGAAAAGAAATCAATTTTATAACTATATGTTATATTTTATTCTTGAATAGGTAAATAATATTATCTCTTACAAATATTATTACATATTGTGGCTTCCAACGTTTGGTTGTCAAGAAAAAACCATGTGATGAAAATACTGGTGTGAGTGATAAGTGATTAGATGATGGGACACTGATCATGAAAAAATGATTATAAACATTAAATATATAATTCAAAAAATAACATGACCAAGATCAAATGTGAAACAATTATTGAATCTTTTAGAAAGAGAATATAAGAAGATATAATAATGCAAAACCCTTTCCACTATAACATCTAGTGTCTACTACGATTATTGATGAACATCAATTATTGGTCTATTTTTTATGATATAATATAAGTTCATAAATCTATATCTTCATTGAAATTTGTCTCTTTATTTTATTCCTCTTTCTCAATGATATAATCATTTTTTCTTCACTTATACTGTATTATCCAATTCAAGATTTTCCAAATTAAAAGAAAGTCGGGTTCTGAGTTATATTGTCTCACCAAAAATAATGTCTTGGGAATGTGACTCAAAAAATTAATTTAGGTGTAATATGGTTTTTAATTAGTTTGTATAAATTTAGGAGTACATTGGTTGCTCTTATAGGTGAGAAATATGAATTGTAACATCCCGACTTGGGATCCACTAAAATGGTTCGTTGATCTGGTGGGTTACATGGCCTCAAGCGCTCTACCCTGTATGCTAGAGTCTTTTGAATAGAAGTAAGGGTAAATTATATTACCGTGGAGAGAATATAATCTCATAATACAGTGACTCAATGGTAAAAATAAATAAACAACTTGGAAAAATCCTAATATAACTAACATCACATTAGAAATAGATACAAAAAAAGCATTGTGGAATATGAAACATCCAAGCGGTGTTTATAATAAAAATCCATAGACCGAGTCATATAAAAAATGATTTCATGGAATGATGATGTATGAAATGGGGATATATGGGATAAATAGTTCATCCATATACAAAATTATATACAAAAATAGAAAATGCACATAAGATAACACCACTAGTATCTTAAGCATCCATTCGACCCTCTTCTCCCATTCTTCATGATATATATAAATAGTTCCAGAATATGTGACAAAGAATTTTCCATTATCCACAAATATAGTCATAAATAATACTTGGGTACCAAAAAAATCCTTAGTAGGGTGTTAGATTAAATTATTAGGCCACCACCAATGGTGTGTAGAATATTTCATCTAGTCGGTATAGAATATTAGTGTGATGTGTAAAGAATAATAGACATTTCTGGAAAATAAATACTAGTCATCTTAGGTTCTAGAGGGACACCTAGAAGACTATACCTGCTTCATCGTATGATGAAATAAGTATGATCATTTTACAATATATTTTTAATCATATATATATATATATATATAAATTATAAATCTATATAAACTCTATATGTAAGGACATTTTGAGTCTTATATAGGGATACTATATAAGGACTCGAAATTATTACATTACATAGTCTTGAATTTAGTCAAGAAATCACGTCATTTTACATTAAGGATATTTTCATGTTTATATATTTTGATAATTGGGACATAATAAATTGATAAAATTACACCTTATTACAGAGTGTATACTATAAAAACAATATTCATTTCTTACAAAACATAAAACTTTTCACATAAAACATGATTTATTTAAAAAAAATCTTCAAACATTTAACATGGATTTTTTATTTTTCTTACACGTCCTTATAACCAGTCAAAATCATCAAGAAACATGGGATGAGCCCAAAAATCTCAGTAAGGGATATAAAAAGAAGGAAAAACACATTAGTCCACGAACACTTGTAATGTATGAAAACATTTACAAAAAACATACTTTCCACCCATATATACGTACTTTTTGAAACATGATATTTATAAAATATCCACACAAACATAAGAAAATAAAAATAACCATAAATTTATCTTGGGGAATTACTTACATAATTTTTTAACCCTCTTATTTGCCTTATAATTTGTAACTCTCATAGCTACCTTACAATTTGTGTAACCATGACAATTACAGTTGGATTAAACATACGACCGACATCCAACGTACACATACCAAATACATTGGAGGGAGATATATATCCCACAATTCATTATAAAAAATTCCCATGAACCATAACATAATCATACAACATTAATAATTTCATAAAACATTACTTTTGAATTTTGTAAAATAAAATTTTAAAAGAAGATTTTAAAAGAGAACTCCTTTATAAATATCATATAATTAAAGTGAGAATGAATTGAGTTGATGGAATATGTATATAAACTGTAAATAAATATAAATCAACATAATATAAATAGAATTCATCCCATAAACATTTTGAATACAACACAATTAATGAAGTATAACGTTAACCCAAAGAATGGAAATCGGGTTTGTCTTACTTCCAACTCATTCAAACCTCCTGTATAATGTTTAAAAGATTGTTTTTATTATATTAAAGAAACATATTAATATTTATAACATCTTATATGATCATTTTATAACCTCATTTCACCCTTTAATTGTTAGTATTTTGTTCCTTTCACTGTTTTGGGTGAGAGTTCTTTACATGATTTCCATGATTGGTTCATGATGGATGTTCTTGTCAATTGGAAGTGAAACTCCAGAATAGGAATGGAATGGAATTTACATATTTAAAAAATACATAAATTATACCATTTATCAATTTCAATTCTGAAATTAAGATTATTCATAAGTTAAAACATCAATGATGTTTGTTTAGTTCATTTTAGCGGTTCTTGGATAATAAAGACCTCATTTTGTTTTATAAATTAAAACCATGTGTACAAAAGAATTCCAGAACCATGGATGAGACATAATACATACATTATAACCTGGTTCAACCCTAAAAATGGTTTCATGACTATAATTGAAAGAATTAATGAAAATTGAATTCACATCGTCCACGATGTCGGTAATTCGACACATCACAAACAATGTTTTTAATTCCTTGAATAAGTGGGAGAGGAGAAGAATATTAATGAGGAATTTTCCATGAACATGAAAACATAAAAAATATAAAATATTCTGGAGATATTATTATATTTAGATAAGACTATTTTAGGAATGAAAAAGAAAATAAAGGAACTCAAAATTAAAGAAGAGTGGGAAAATCCCTTATGAAATTTTGGCAGCCTAACGGCGTCAATCAAATTTTCATAAAATATTTTGATGAGAGAAAAAGGGTATCTCATCATTCCTACATAATATGGTAAGTAAGGGTAATATGTAATGGAATATCCCAACATAATACAAAGTGAATTAAAATAATAACATAAAATTAATGAAAAAGAAAAAAACAAAACAAAAGAGAATGTTTACCTCTTGATCTCTTCTCCTTGAGGTCCTTCTTAAGGGCTTTGGTTTTGGTTATTTGGTAAGACCAGAAGCTCTAGGACGTGGGGAAAAATATTGTGGAGGGAAGTTTAAAGAAATTAGACAATTATCAAGGCTTGAAAGGTGTGGGAGGAAGAGGGTAATGAGGGTGGTATTTATAGTAGAGGAGGGGGTGTATTTTACATTATTTTAATCATTATTATAATATTTTGCTCAAGAATATGAATAATATTAATTCATGTGACCCAAAATAGTAATAATGGCATGTGAGTTCGAAAAAAGTGGCCTTAAATGACTTATGATTTCATAAATAGTGTATTTTACTGATAATTTGAAAATACGATATTTTACCATATTTCACAATTCATAAAAAATTCAAGAATTTCAGAAAAATCCCAAAAATTCACCCTTACCATTTCTCAACGTGTAGAATTCAAAAATGAATTACTTTTTTTGAAAACAATTTTATAAATATATTTAATTTAATTTTTAAATAAAATCATTCTTAATTCAAAAAATAATAATTTAAAAACTATAACTACTTTTATATCACATTGAAAATTTAATCAAGATTTAATTATCTTAAAGCCTTAAGAAAATAAAATAATAATACAATTTACTATTAATTAGGGTAATATTAATATTTTTACTACTATTTATAAGGGTATGTTACCATTCACCAAAAAACAAGTTGGTTCCATTATACTCCAAATAACATACTGAACACAATTATAGATGGCCATTTTTCAAAATTCAAAACATAAAAGTGGAAGAATTATTTTTAAAGGAAAGTTATAAATATATACTTAACACAATGTTTCATGCATTCCAAATTATTTTTAAATCCCTCGGGTGTTACATTTTCCCCACCTTCTGGAAATTTCATCCTTGCAATTTTATTTACTTATTAAAAAAGTGAGGGTACCTTTCTCTCATTGCATTTTTAGACTTCCATGTTTTTTCTTTTACCAAGTGGTTTCTCCAAAAAAACCTTTACCTGGTGGATTACCTTATTCCGTAATACTTTTTACCTTTAATAAAGAATTTGAACTCGTTTCTCTTCATAAAAAAGGTTCTCTTCCAGTTGAACTGCTTTTGGGATCAAGACATGTAATGAATCTGTAACATACTTCCTCAACCTCAAAACATGAAAAACATTATGTACCAGAGATAAACTCATAGGCAAAGATACTAGGTATACAACTGGTCTAACTTTTTCCAGGATTTCAAATGGACTGATGAACCGTGGACTTAGCTTCCCATTATTACCAAAATGCATCACACTTTTCCAAGGGGATATTTTAAGAAAAACATGGTCACCGACCTCGAGAGAGAATTATTTTATTTTGTTATCTGCATAATTTTTCTGTCTACTCTGATCTTCCCTCATGTTCTACTGAATAATCTTCACTTTCTAATCCACGTCTTCTCCTAATTCCGGCCCCATCATGTTTCTTTCATAGACTTCATCCCAAAACACTGGATTCTGACACCGCTTCCCATGTAATTCCTCAAATGGTGTCATCTGCATACTAGAATGAAAAATATTATTATAAGAAAACTCAACTAAATATATATGTTGATCGCAACTTTATTGGTAGTCCATTGAACAAGCTTGAATCATATCCTACAATGTCTGAATTGTTCATTCTGACTTACCAACTAATTGAGGATGAAAAGAAATATTGAAATTTAATTCTGTGCCCAATGACTTCTGACGGTCCTTACAAAAGTTAAAAGTGAACCAAAGATCTCAGTAAGATATAATTGAAATAGGAACTCTATGTACCCTAACAATCTCTTTGAGGTATACTCGAGAAATTTGATCCAACGACATTGTATCTCTAATATAAAGAAAATTTTCATATTTTGTCTGTTGATAAACAATAACCTAAATCGCATTATTACCTTGAGTTGTCTTAGGTAGTCTCACCATGAAATCTATGGATATATTTTCCCATTTCCACTCTACCACTAGCAAAGGCTGAATAATCCCCTTCGGTAACTGTCACTCTACTTTTACTTGTTTAGATGTCAAGCATTTCATGGAAAAATCACCGATGTCCCTTTTCATTCTATCCCACTAGTAATACTCTCGAAGTTATATTTACATCTTAGTACAACCAGTATGAACTGAAAAATGGAGAACTATGAACTTTACACAACAAATCCTTCTTCAAATGAGAATCAAAAGGCACACACAACCTCTTTCCAAATCTTAAAACACAATATTTATTGAGGATAAATTTTGGATACTTACCCATTTTAACCAATTCTACCTTTTTCTATAGCTCACTATCTTCTTTCTGCACTTTCTTAATTCTATCTAATAATGATGACTACACTGAAACCTGAAACAAAATAGAGTTCTTTCCTGCACGAACAAATTCTAAGACAAGATTCATCAAATCGTTAATCAAGAGATCATGTTCTTAACATAACATGGTTAATGATGCATGATGTTTTCGACTCCAGGAATCAGCCACTTTTTTTCTTTTCCCGGATGGCAATTATTGTGCAATCGTAATCCTTTATCAGTTCAATCCATCTTCTCGGCCTCATGTTTAATTACTTTTGAGGGAATATATACTTCATACTTCTATGGTCAGTATATATTTGACAATTTGCTCTATATAAATGATGCCTCAAAATTTTCAAAGCAAAAAACCACAGATGCCAATTCCAAATCATGTGTGGAATAATTTAACTCATGAGTTTTATGTTTTATTGATGCATAAGTAATTAACTGATCATTCTACATCAAAACACAACCAAGTCCCTTCAATGAAGCATAACTATAGATGAAAAACTCACCATTTCGGGAAGGTAATTCCAAAACTGGAGCATTCACCAATCTCATCTTCAGTTTCTAAAAATAAACATCACATTCCTCTGTCCAAATAAATCTAACCCCTTTTGTGTTAACTTAGTTATCAGGATAGATAACAGTGCATAGTTTTTAAAAAATCGTCGGTAATAACATGATAATACAAGAAAACTATGAATAATAGTAATATTTTTGGGTCTTGGTAATTCATCAACCACTTTTTTTGGTAGGATCAATTTTTATTCCATCCTTATGTACAATTTTTCCACCAAAATAAATCTATTGCAACAAAAAATCACACTTGCTGAATTTTCGTTACAGTTTCTTTTCTTTTATGGTTTGTAAAACAACCGTTAGATGTTTTTCATGCTACTATTTATTTTTAGAAAATAAAATAATGTCATCAATAAACAAAACCAAAAACTTATCCAAGATCTCAGGAAATATTCTATTTATATGATTCATGAATACAGTAGGTTCATTATTTAACCGAATGGCATAACAAAAAATTCATAATTCCCATATCTAGTACAAAAGTCTATTTTTGGAATGTCATCCACCTTTACCTTTAGCTGATGGTATCTGTTTCTCAAGTCAATCTTGGAAAATTACTAAGCTCCCTAGACCTGATTAAACAAGTCATCGATGTGTTGCAAAGGATACACGTTTTTAACAGTGATGTTATTAAAATCTCTATAATCAATGCAAAGTCTCCGGAAACCATCATTATTTTTATCAAACAAAACAAGAGAACCCCATGGTGATGTTTTGGATGAATGAAGTCATTATTATGCAAATCCTGCAATTGATTTTTCAATTCATGAAGTTCTATTTGATCCATACGATATGGGGGTTTTGAAATTGGATTAGCATCAGGAACTAAGTTGATTGTGAATTCTACTTCCTGATCATCTATGAAACTAGGTTACTCATTAGGAAAAACATCAAGGTATTCATTTACCACTGGCACATAATCAGTATGAACAGTTCCTTTCTTTTCAAAAATATGAGCAAGATAACTTTCATTTCTATCGTTCAACATTTTCACAACTTCCTGATATATTCTCAAATGTATGGGTTCATTCTTATATACAAACTGAAACTTTTTCTGAAAAATAACTTCTTTAGCTCTACAGTCAATCTTATCATGATGAACAAAAAGCCAATCCATTCCCAGAATAACATCAAACTTGACTAAGGGTAGAACAAAAAGGTTTTCCGGTAAAGGCTTTCCACTAACCACAATATAAAGAATCTTATAATTTTTATTTTCTATAATATTTCCCCTCTTGTGTTTTAACAATACTTTTTGGTCTCATTTGTTGAGGTGATATTTCCAATTTACTATAAAATTTCATAGAAATTAAGGAATGTGTAGAAACCACATCAAACAAAATTTTAGAAAAATACGAGTAAAAAAAAGTACCTGATACAACTTCATTGGATGGCCCAACATCTACTGATAGAGTCGCAAAAGATCTCACTAAACCTTTCTACATAATAGTCTAGATTATTTTAATCATTTAGATCAATCTTTGGGAAGTCATTTTCATAGTGACCCATCTCACCACATTTAAAACACTTTACAGTTTTCTTATCAGTATTAGTCTTAGGATCATTTTCTTTATAATCTCGGGCCATATGTCCAAACATACCTCATTTAAAACACTTCCAATTTTTGGTAATACATTCCCCCATGGTGATTATTGAAACACCTTCCACAAAATGGAATCTATATTTTATTACCATTAGATATCTTTTGTTGATTCTTACCCATCGATTTCCATCTAGGCATCTTCTTATGCTCATTCCCAAAATGCACATGATCATTAGAAAATTCCATCTCTACCCTCTTAGAACATCGGAAAAATTTCTCAAAATTTTTGAATTCACGAGAGGCCAACACCCTTTAGTACCTTGTATTTAGTCTTGAGTAAAAGTGGTTGATTTTTCTATCAAGATTGATAATAATATTTGGAGAATACCTCACCAGTCGGGTGAAGTTCGCTTCATACCCGACCCCAATTTCCCAGAGTTGGTGCCTTATTTGATTACGTTTTCATACAAACAAGGAATATGAATCTCGAAAGATAGAGTAGTTTAGTATTATTGGAAACAAGTTACATACATAAGTTTATCATTACAACAAGAAGGGAAAAAAACCCTATTTTAATCCACTATAAATATCATGTCTCCTAGATTATGCTTACAAGTTATTCATAAATTACTTCTTCATATCTTGAGAAAATGAAACATAAGAAATGGGTGAGCTCAAACGCTCAATAAGAGTAAGAAATACAGTGGAAGATAATACAAACATTATAAATGATGAATAATTGAAAACACATGCCTGTAATAATAAATATGAACACATTATGGTAGGAAAATGAGCTGAGTAAATAATGCAATAATAAAACATAATCATGGGTATTATACTAATCTAATAACCACATGAAATTTCAATTACTATCTTCATAATGAGGGAAGTGAATCTTCTGGAAATTCTGAATCATTTTTTCATGGCATCAGCCAAGAAATCTAGTGATTAATGCCTCGTCCAAAATCCATATCACGTTGGGAAAGGCCTCGGCCAATTACACATCTATTTGTCTCATGAGACCTACCGATGGATTGAGGGGATATATCGGGCCCCACCAGTCACATAATAAGTCCAATTTATTCCTCATATGAGCGGGGATCAACATATACAACACATACATTCATATTGAAACTATCATATGAAATATAACTATCTTTCCCCAATCATTAAACATAAAACACTAACCATTCAGAATAATATGGTGAATGGTTTTAGGATAGATCATCCACAACAGAGTTGGTCATAAACCATTAAATAAAATATGGTATATGACTTTATAAACGATTAAACCCAATAACACCATGGAATCAACAATAGTGTTGAATTAGACGAAAATACTCGTACAAAATCATTAAGCAATTCTTGAGATAAATAATCTTTTATTTTGAAAAGAAGAGTTCTTTTGGAAAAATTTTTGGATAAAAGAAGTCGTGAATTAAGATAGTACATTCATAATAAAATGAGTGATTCTATAAGGATAATGGTTCCCAAAAAAATATTATAGAGTTCCCCTGAAAAATAGATCAGAATTTGAGAAATTATCTTGAATCCAGCTTGTACTTTGGAAATAGTTTTGAAAGTTCCTTTTAAAACATGTAAATATCCATAAAATAAGGAAGGATTATGGTTTTTAAACATGTATATGATACTCAAACAGAAAATATGATGAGTACATAACAATACATAAGAATTACATCAAGGTATTTAGACAATGAATGTATCTCGAATGAAAATGGATGTTCGGGTGGAAAACCTTTACTTTAACTCCAAATGTGTTTTGTTCTTGTACATAAGCTCCAAGAATATGAAATTATACTTGTTAATAACTTATTTCAGAACCAATTAGTCATGTATTTAGTTACCACAATTCTGGTTAGTTCATTTATGCTTTTATTGATAAGTTATTGTATTGAATTTCATCGTTCTGGTGTGTTCGTTTCCTTTATTTTCATATTCGGTTCACTTGTTTTTATGTAATGAAGTTCATGTGAAATGGTTATAAATCTCCAAGATTGGAATTATATATTATTAATGAAGATAAAGAATTAATAATGGTCATTTATATCATTTATTTACATGGAATGAGGATGAATCATTAGATGACCACCACTTTGATTATTAGGCGGTATTTGTTAAATTAGGAAGTAGTTTTGTCATATAACTTTATTATATATACATATTCCCATTCCTGAATATTAATTAGGTTATAAAACATATATTATAGTCTGGTTAAACCATGAATATGGTTTCATGACCAGTAATGATGAATAAATTGAAGAATGAAACATCGTCGTCTACGAAGGATATAAATTGAAACCCCATGGACGTCGATTTCGTTCATAAAATAAAAGAGAGGGAGTAAGAATATTTATGATGGTTCTTCCATTCACATGATGTAAATCCAGTATATATATGTTTCTGGAGTTATAATGATCATTTGGAAAGAGTATGAGAATAGAGGATAGAAAAAGACGATAAATTGAAATGAAACCAAATGAAAAAGAAGGGTGCTTTGCCTCTTAAAATAACCTCCTTGAGAAACTCCTTAATGGAAGTGGTTTTGGTCTTTTGGGAAGACCAGATGCTTCTTGGACATGTATAAAGCCTAGGGAAGGGTAGTTGGTCAGAAATTAGAGGAGCTTCAAGGCATAGGGGAGTGAATAGAAGAGGTAGTGGTGGGGGTTTTTATAGTGGAGGAGGGGTAAATTTTGAATATTTAATTCATTATTTTATTATTTCTCTAAATAAAACCAATAGTATTGTTTCATGTGACACATAATAGTAATAATGGAAATGTGAGTTCGAACCAAGTGGGTTTAAATCATCATTTCATCACCTATGATGCATTAAATCATGTATTTAGCATTTATCATATTTTATCATATATTACAATTCATAAAAAAATCTATAATTTTAGAAAAATCCCAAAAATTCACCCTAACATTTTTGGATCTGTATAATTAAAATGTGAAATCCCTCATTGAAAAATAGTTTTCTAAATATTATTAATTTAAATTTTAAATAAAATCATACCTAATTCAATAATTACCAATTCTAATTCTACAACTACTTCTTTATCACAATGAAAATTTAGCAAAGATGTCATTATCTTCTATCCATAAGAAAATAAAATAATAAGAAAATTTACTATTCATTAGGGTCATATTACTATTCATATTACGATTCATAAGGGTATGTTACTATTTACTAAAAAATAAATTTTGTTCTATCGGACTCCAAATGACTTACTAAAGACAACTACAGATGACCATTTTTCAAAATTCAAAACATAGAAGAGGAAAAGTTGTGTTTTAATAGACATATTATAAAATTAAATTATATATTTATTTTCAAAACCTTGGGGTATTACATTCTCCCCTTATTACAAAACTTTTGTCCTCTAAATTCACAGAATAGTACCAAAAAAGATTTGGGTATGTCTTTAACATAAGCTCCTCGGGCTCCCATGTTGCTTCCTCCATCTTATGGTTCCTCCATAGAACCTACACCAGACGAGTCATCCAATTTCTCAACACTTGTTCTCTAGTATCAAGAATCTTGATAGGCTCTTCACAGTAAGATAGATCGGGATCAAGTTCCACTTATTCATAAGTGAGTACATGTGTTGGGTCTTGCATGTACTCTCTTAACATTGACACGTGGAACACATTTTGAACCTTGGAGAGACTCAGCGGTATTTCTAGACAGATATCTACGGCTCCAATTTGGTCCAGAATTTCAAAAGGTCCATTGTACCTAGGACTTAACTTTCCCTTCTTAACGAATTGTATAATACCCTTCCATGGAGATACCTTTAAGAAAATGTGATCACCTTCTTGAAACTCCAAATCCTTCCTTTGGTTATCTGAATAGCTGTTTTTCCTACTTTGTGCTATTTTGATATGGTTCTGGATAATCTTCATCTTTTCCATTATTTCTTCAACAATTTATGGGCCCATGATCTTTCTTTCACAAACATCATCCCAGCAAGTTGGTGTACAAAATCACCTCCCATATAATGCTTCATATGGTGCCATCTGTATACTTGAATGGAAGCTATTCTTGTAGGAAAATTATACTATAGGTAAATACTGATCCCAGATTCCTTGAAAATCAAGTGAACAAGACCTCAACATGTCTTCCAATGTTTAAATTGTCCATTCTAATTTTCCATCAGTTTGCGTGTGGTAGGTAGTGGTCAAACGAAGATCAGTATCTAGGGCCTTCTGAATACTTTTCCAAAATCTTGATGTAAAATGTGGATCACAATCAGAAACAATCGATAGGGGTACTCCATGAAGTCACACAACATCATTAATATATAGTCTTACTAGATGTCCAAGTGGTATATCTTCTCTTATAACAGGAAAATGTACTGAATTGATAAGACGATCAACAATGAACCATATTGCATTGTTCCCTCTAGGAGTATTTGGTATTCCCATGAAAAAGTCCATCATGATATTATCCCATTTCCACTCAGGTATGGGAAGAGGTTTCAATACTCATCTAGGCTGTTGCCTTTCAGCTTTCACTTGATGGAAAACCATACATCTGGAGAAAAATCCTCAATCTCCCTCTTCATATTGTCCCACAATAACTAGTCCGTAAAATCTCTATGCATCTTAATGCCACCAGGGTGTATAGAGAAATTGTAACTATGAGCATCATCAAAATATTCCCTTTTTAGATCAGGTATATCAGGAACACAAATTCTCTTCCCAAATTTCAAAATTCCATCTTCATATATGAAGTCACTCAATCTCCCATTATTCACACCTTTAATCTTCTTTTGAAACCTCTCATCATCAGCTCGAGAACTTTTTATCCTTTCTAGTAAAGATGGTTTGGAAACCATTTGAAAAATCATTTTTGTTTCAACATCCATGGTTATTCCCATATCCATCATTAATAGATCCATGAAAATAATATCCCTTTCAACTCTCATCCTGTTCAAAACTCCATGATCCTTTCTTCTCAAAGCATCTGCCACCTTATTTGCCTTCCCCATGTGGTAGTGTATTGTCCAATCATAATCCTTGAGTAGTTCAAGCCATCTCCTTTTCCTCATGTTGAGTTCTTTCTATGAGAAAATATACTTCAAACTCATGTGATCAATATAAATCCCACATTTTTCACCATAAAGATAATGTCTCAATATCTTCAATGAAAATATTACAGCAGCTAACTCAAGATCACGAGTAGGATAGTTTTTCTCATGAATTTTTAGTTGTCGTGATGCATGAGAAATAACCCTATCATTTTTCATAAAAACACAACCAATTCCTTTCTTTGAAGTATCATTATAAACAACAAACCAATAATTCCCGGATGGTAGAGTCAATATAAGACCATTGACTAATCTTCTCTTCAGTTCTTCGAAACATTCTTCAAAATATTTTGTCCAAAAAAATTTAACCCCTTCACATGTGAGCTTCGTTAGCGGGTTAGCCAATCGGGAAAAATTATGTACGAAATGCCGATAACAACCTACTAAGCCAATAAAACTGCATACCTCAGTTATGTTTGTTGGTGTGGGCCAATCTTGGATTGCCTTTGTCTTTTCATGATCTTCGTAGCTTTTGGAGTATACCAAGACATCATCAATAAATACCACTACAAAATCATCAAGATATTTCTTGAAAACACTGTCTATTAGATCCATGAAGACATAGGGTGGATTAGTCACTCCGAAAGTCATTACTGTAAACTCATAATGATCATACTTGGTTTGAAACGCTGTTTTCTAAATGTCTTCCTTCTTCACATTCAACTGTTGATATCCATATCGAAGGTCAATCTTTGAAAAGTATTGAGCTCCATGCAGTTGGTTAAATAAATCATCAATGAAAGGTAGGGGATACTTGTTCATTATTGTTATATCATTGATCTCCATGTAATCGATACATAACCTCATAGATCCATCTTTCTTCTTACCAAAAAGGACAGGGGCTCCCCATGGAGAAACACTAGGGTCGATAAATCCGTTATTACTCAATTCCTCTAGTTGTTTCTTTAGTTTCACTAATTCCACAGTGGCCATTCTATATGGGGTCTTTGATATGGGCCTTGAAACAGGAATTAAATTAATGGAAAACTCAATTTATCGTTCTAGAGGATGTCCAGGTAATTATTTTGGAAACACATTAACATAATCTCTCACAATAGGTACATCCTCTATTTGAATATTACATTCCTCACCCACTATTATTTCATGCTCTTCCTCCCCAATAATTTAATATTTATGAGCTACTGGGTTAGGATCTAGATGAGAATCAAGTGGTGATAATTCTGCTCTAAAGATAAGGTGTTCTTTATCATCTTTATAAAAAATCGTAACTTCATTCTTATTACAATAAATTTTTGCATCATGATCTGAAAGCCAATCCATACCAAGGATTATATCAAACTTAATCATGGGTATGATGATGAGATCAGCAGATAAAGAACATTTATATTCCTTAATGGGAACCGATTGACAAAACATTGTAGCAATAATACTTCCCTTAGGAGTTTTTACTAACAACTCCCTTGTTAAATCAAATTAGAAATATCAAATTTTCTTAGAAAACAGGGAAGATATGAAACAATGCGATGATCCAGAATCAAATAAATCATTGGCTAAACTTGAGAAAATAATTAAAGTACCTTCCACCATGTCATTAGGAACTTCAACCTCTGCCGTTTTGATTGCATAATCTTTTCCCCAATACCTTGGACTTTTTTGTTGCATATTTCCTTGACATTTTGGAAAATCATTAGCATAGTATCCCATATCCCAAAAACTATAGCATTGAACATCATTGGATTCCTTCTTCCCTTTGAAATCACCATCAAGATGGCCTTTCTGAACAAATTTGTAGCATACTCCTTTTCCTTTTAAGCATGCACCAGGGTGTTTCCTTCCACAATTGTCACATGGTGGAAATTAAACTCTTCCCTTCTTCCCTGTTTCTTTATTTTCTTTCCTAGGGTTTTCAGCAGCCCTCTTCTTTTCTTGCTTTCCCTTAAAGTCATAAGACTTGGAAAATTATTTTTCTATCTTGATGGAACGTGAAAATATATCCTCATATGATGAAAAACATTGGGAGACCAGTTTCCGCCGTAGGAATGGATTTAGGCCATCAAAGAATCAATCAATTTTTCTCCTTGGATTTCGCATGTAGTCTACAACATGTCTTTCTAATCTTGTGAAGTTAGCTTCGTACCATGCAACATTCTCATCTTCCTTCTGCCACTGATTCAAGAATTGTCTCTCCATATATGCTCAATGCTCAAGAGGGAAATATTTTTCTAAGAATATTTCTTTAAAATCCCTCCATTCCATCTCTTTTTATCTCTTCCTCCTACTTTGTGTTTTGGATTAATGACCACCACTGATCTGCATCTCCCGATAGACGATATACTGCCATGACAACCTTCTTTATTTAATTACATCCCAAAGCAAGAAATATCTTCTCAAGGGAACATATCCACTACTCTGCTACAAACGGGTTTGTAGTACCGTTGAATGATATAGGTTGTTCTCACCTAAAGAAATCTAGCATGGCTCTTCCATGTGGTGGATCTGGATGCTCCAGACTGGTAAGGTTATTATTCATATCCTGAGTATGGTTTTCTAGTATAGTTATGAGTTTCTCAGCACTAGTCACATCACAAGATCCAACATCATTGTCTTACGTCAGAGGAAAATACCTACAGGGGACACGTGCATTCATGAGATTTACATTCCATCCACTAGGCACCATATCTAGATAATCACATACACTATATTAGGTTATGAATCATAATGTATAATCATAACTTAACAATACTCAGAAAAATTGAGATCCTATGCATGGAAAATCCCATATTCACAAAAAAATTTTCTTTGAGAAATATTAACATTAAAATCCTTCATAATGGCTTGTAAAGAAAATGTGAATTATCATAAGAATATCCCTCGGGAGTGTCATAACCAAGAGTGCAGCAAGGCCCGTTTTTTTTGCACCAGTTCCCATTCGAGTCTAGCTCAAAGCGGTGTTTTTAGGTTTTACCCCTAGACACATCTGTGCCAGAGCCACCTCTACCTTCTTGTATCTAGACAGAGATGTATTTCTTGAAAGATCCACATAATCTATTCCTTACCAAAATACCAGGATGTTATTGTATGTAGATACTCAAAGACTAACTTAGGTACTCTTCCCTAATTCTAAGTTTTCTATATCTAGTTTCCAAGTATTCTACTAAACTTCCTCTAATACCAATTGTAAGGACCCGACCCCAGTTGCCCAGAGTCGGTGCCTTATTTGATTACGTTTGCATACATACAAGGAATACAAATCTCAAAATACTAAGTAGTTTAGTATTATTGGAAACAAGTTACATACATAAGTTTATTATTACAATATAAAGGGAAAAACACTATTTTATTCCACTAGAAACATCATGTCTCCTAGATTATGCTTGCAAGTCATTGATAAATTACTTCTTCATATCCTGAGAAAATGAAACATAAGAAAGGGGTGAGCTCAAACGCTCAGTAAGAGTAAGCAATATAGTGGAAGATAATATAAACATTAGACATGGTGAATAATTGAAAAAACATGCCTTCAATAATAAATATGAACACATTATGGTAGGAAAATAAGCTAAGTAAATAATGTCATAATAAAACATAATCATGGGTATTCTACTAGTCAAATAACCACAAGAACTTTAAATTATTTGATTCATAATGAGGGAAGTGCATATTCCGGACATTCTAAATCATTTTTTCATGGCCTCGGCCAAGACATCTAGTGATTCAGACCTCAGCCAAAATCTATATCACATTGGGAAAGGCCTCGACCAATTCCAAATCTATTTGTCTCATGAGACCTACTGATGAATAGAGGGGCTATAGCAGGCCCCACCCATCAAATAATAATTCCAATGCATTCCTCATATGAGTGGGGATCAACATATACAACATATACATTCATATTGAAACTATCATATGAAATTTAACAATCTTTCCCCAAATATTTAACATAATACACTAACCATTTTAAATAATATGGTGAATGGTTTTAGGATAGATCATCCACAATAGAGTTATTCATAAACCATTATATAAAATATGGTAGATGAATTCATAAATTATTAAACCCAATAATACCATGAAATCAATAAGAGTGTTGAATTAGATGAAAACACTCTTATAAAATCATTAAGAAATTCTTGAGATAAATAGTCTTTTATTTTGAAAAGAAGTGTTATTTTGGGAAAAAAATTGTATAAAACCAGAAGTGAATTAAGATTGTATTTTCATAATAAAATTAGTTATTTTATAAGGATAATGGTTCCCAAAAAATGTTTATAGAGTTCCCTTTAAAATAGATCAGAATTTGAAAAATTATCTTGAATCCGGCTTGTATTTTGGAAACAGTTTTCAAAGTTCCTTTTAAAAAGTGTAACTATCCATAAAATAAGGAACACACAGAACATATGATGAGTACATAGCAATACATAAGAATTACATCGAGGTAATTAGAGAATGAAAGTATCCCGAATGAAAATGGAAGTTCGGGTGGAAAACCCTTACCTTAAATCCAAATGTGTTATACTCTTGTACATAATCTCCTAGAATATGAAATTATAATTGTTAATAAATTATTTCAGAACCTATTAGACATGTATTTAGTTACCATAATGTTTGTTAGTTCATTTATTTCTTTATTGATAAGTTATTGTAATGAATTTCATCGTTCTAGAGTGTTCCTTTCCTTTATTTTCATATTCGGTTCACTTGTTTTTATGTAATGAAGTTCATGTGGAATGGTTATAAATATCAAGGATTGGAATTTTATATTATTAATGAAAATAAAGAATTTATAATGGTCATTTCTATCATTTGGTTACATGGAATGAGGTTTAATCATTAGATTACCACCACTTCGATTATTAGGTGGTATTTGGAACATTATGAACTGGTTTTGTCATATAACTTAATTATATGTACATATTCTGGTTCCTGAATATTAATTAGGTTATAAAACATATATTATAGTCTGGTTAAACCATGGATATGGTTTCATTACCAGTAATGAAGAAGATATTGAAGACGAAACTCCGTCATGCACGAAGGTTATAAATCGGAACCTCATGGACGTTGATTTCATTCATAAAATAATTGGGAGGGAGTAAGAATATTTATATTGGTTCTTCCATTAACATGATATAAATCCAGTATATAGATTTTACTGGAGTTATCATGATCATTTGGATAGAAGAGGAGGGGATAGGATAGCAAAATATGATAAATTGAAACGAAACCAAATGAAAAAGAAGGGTGATTTACCTCTTAAAATAATCGCCTTGAGAAACTCCTTAAGGGAAGGGGTTTTGGTCTTTTGGGAAGACCAAAACCTTCTTGGACGTGCAGAGATCCTAGGGAAGGGTAATTGGGTAGAAATGTTAGGAGATTCAAGGCTTAGAGGAGTGAAGAGAAGAGGTAGTGGTGGGGGGGTTTAGAGTGGAGGAGAGGGGTAAATTTTGAATATTTAATTCATTATTTTATTATTTCTCTCAATACAACCAATAGTATTGTTTCATGTGACCCATAATAGTAATAATGGAAATTTGAGTTCAAATTATGTGGGATGACATCATCCTTGCATCACCTATGATGTAGTAAATCAATTATTTTGTATTTATCGTATTTTATCGTATTTTACTATTCATAAAAAATTCTAGAATTTCAAAAAAATCCAAAAAATTCACCCCTAACATTTTTCGACGTGTAGAATTAAAAAGTTATATCCATTTTTGAAAAACAATTTTCTAAATATTATTAATTTAACTTTTAAATAAAAGCATACATAAATAAAAAAATTAACAGTTCTAATTCTATAACTACTTCTTTATCACAATGAAAAATTAACCAAGATGTCATTATCTTCTTGCCTTAAGAAAATAAAATAACAATAAAATATACTATTCATTAGGGTCATATTACTATTCATACGGGTATGTTACTATTTACTACAAAATCATGTTTGTTCTATCGGACTCCAAATGACTTACAGAACACAACTCTATATGACCATTTTTTGAAATTAAAAACATAGAAGAGGCAAAGTTGTGTTTTAATGGCTATATTATAAAATTCCATTCTATATTTATTTTCAAAACCATGGGGTGTTACATGGAATATGTATATACACTGTAAACACATATAAATCAACATAATATAAGCAAAATTCATCACACAACCACTTTTAATACAATAAAGATAATGAAGTAGAATGTTAACCCAAAGAATGGAAATCGGGTTAATAATTACCTTACCTCGGGTTTGTCCTACTTCCAACTCATTTAAACCTCCTGTATAATGGTTTAAAGAGTGTTATTATTATCTTACAGAAACATATTAATCTTTATATCATCTTATATTATCATTTTATAACCTCATTTCAGCCCTTAATTGTTAGTATTTTGTTCATTGCATTGTTTTGGGTGAGTTCTTTACATGATTTCCATGATTGGTTCATAATGGATGTTCTTTTCAATTGGAAGTGAAACTCAATAATTTGAATGAAATGGTATTTAAAAATTTCCATAATCCATTAATTATACCATTTATCAATTTTAATTCTGAAATGAAGATGATTCATAAGTTAAAAGATTAATGATGTTCCTTTAGATCATTTTAGTGGTTCTTTGATAATAATGACCTCATTTTGTTTTATAAATTAAAACCATGAGTAAAAAAGAATTGCAGAACAATATATGAGAAATAATAATTATTTTATAACCTATTTCAACCATAAGAATGATTTCATTACCTGACTTGAAGGAATTAAATCAAATTTAAATTACATCATCCACGATGTTGGTAATTCGACACATCACGTGCAATATTATTAATTCCTTGAATAAGTGGGAGAGGAGAATAATAATGATGAGGAATTTTCCATGAACATGAGAACATCCAGAATATACAAGATTTTGTATTTTTCATGCTTCTTTGATAAGAGGAGGTGAGTAAATAAAAATAAAATAAAGGAACTCAAAATAAAAGAAGAGTTGAAAAATCACTTATGAAATTTTAGCAGCCTAACGGCGTCGCTCAAAATTTCATAAAATATTATGATTACAGAAAAAGGTGTATCTAATAATTATTATATAATATGGGAATTAAGGGGGATATATAATGGTATATCCCAACATAAGACAAAGTTAATTAAAATAATAACATAAAATGAAAGAAAAAGAAAGAAACAAAAGGGGATGTTTACCTCTTGATCGATTCTCCTTGAGATCCTTCTTTAGGGCTTTGGTTTTGGCATTTTGGTGAGACCAGAAGCTCTAGGACGTGGGGAAGAATATTAGGGAGTTAATTTGGAATAAATTATAAAATTATCAAGGCTTTAGAAGTGTGGGAGGAAGAGGAAAATGAGGGTGGTATTTATAGTGGAGGAGGGGAGGTATTTTCATTATTTTAATCATTATTATAACATTTTGCTCAAGACTTTGAATAGTCTTACTTTATGTTACCCCAAATAGTAATAATGTCATTTGAGTTTGAACCAAGTTTCCTTACATCACTTATGATGTCATAAATAGTGTATTTTACTGATAATTTGTATATAAGGTATTTCATCGTATTTCACTATTCATCGAAAATTCAAAAATTTGAGAAAATTCACAAAAATTCACCCTTGCCATTTTTCGACATGTAGAATTCAAAAATGAATTCCATTTTTTAAAAATAATATTCTAAATATCATTAATTTAATTTTTAAATAAAATCATACTTAATTCAAAAATTACTAATTTTAAAACTATAACTGCTTTTATATCACATTGAAAAATTAATCAAGATTTCATTTTCTTAAATCCTTAAGAAAATAAAATAATAACACAATTTACTAATCATTAGGTTTATAATACTATTCATATTACTATTCATAAGGGTATGTTATTATTCATCAAAAAAACAAGTTGGTTCCATTAGACTCCAAATAACATACTGAACACAATTATAGATGACCATTTTTAAAAATTCCAAACATAGAAGTGGAAAAAATATTTTTAGAGAATAGTTATGAATATCTACTTAAAAAAATGTTTCATGAATTTAAAATTAATTTTAAAACCTTGGGGTGTTTCATACAAGGTGGTAGTTGGACCCATGGGGTAACTCATGCATCCATAATTATACCAACAAGATATAGGCTCTTCTACGGTACTTTCCTTGAATCTTATATAAATGTGATACATCATGATCATCACTTGAGATAGTGGGGTGAGTCGGTATTCCCAGAACCTAACATAGAGGACTGTGGAACATCATCCCCATCGTCCACTTAAAGATAAACTAGTTGAGACATCATTCTCTTCACCAAACACAATGGAGTGTGATAGACCACACTTCAAAAATATCTTAGTCGTTATCCAATGTCCAATACCCAGGATTAAATCATGATCACCCTGAGTGATTACCTTTAATAATTTATAAATATATTTCCCAATCAAACCATGGGAGTTACAATATTATACAATCCAAATATATAAATATAATTATTAAACATAAGGTGTGGCCTTTCAACCCACATTAATTATTTTATATTAATCCATTTAATTTCTAATGTAATGAAAATCCATTTTAGAGTTAATCCAAACAATTAGTGTGTATTTTGGTGATTTAAACATTTACATAAAATATGGTATTTAATTTATCACACCCAAAGGGGTGGAAATAAATGAGTTCGACATCATCTAAAGTTTTTATGGTGCTCAAGTGTGTATCATAATATTCTCTATTTAATTTAGGAAGTTTAAGAACATTTAAAATAACCGTGTTAGAAAATCCACTATGTGGTGAAATAGAGAGAAATGATATAAACCACCTAAACTATTCAGGATTTTTTAAATACCACCTAACTTAGGCTTATAGAACTCTCCCCATCCATTTTCAGCCTTTTATTCAATCAATAATGGGAGAAATGATAAGAATATACCAATTCCCTTTGAAGATACAAGACACTTAATTTTGATAAAAATTGAGATCACATGGGGGATAAATCATGAAGCTTTGAAAAGTCTTGGGTGATCTATCATAGGAGAGGAGAAAACTTCATATCCACTATTGAAGAATATGGGTGAAATGGATTTATGGAAATTTACGAAAAATGTGATTTACTTTTTCATTTAGGGGTCTCTTCATTTGGCTGCACTATTTGAAAAAAATTGTGCACCATCTGTGCACCCAACACTATCCAAGAACCCCATTTCTTGGGGTAGGCACAAATATTGACTAACTATATATAAACTGAGAAAACATACTCTATCAAAAACTCTACACCACCTACATGTTCATGAATTTAGGCTCACATAGTTAGGGAAAATAGTTCAGAATCCATTATGCCTTGATTTCCCTACACAATAGAGTCGCATATTTTGAACTGGCCGTGTAATAACCATACAACTCAATTTTTCTCTCCAATTTCTAGAACTCCAGGCTTCGAACAATCCCTAGACAATCATGGGACCTTCATGATTCCATAGGTAACCATCACTGGGATTTAACAATTAAATTAAATGAGAAAACAAATGATCTGCAATGTCCAGAAAAGTTAGCCCATTATGAACTCCCCTACTTATAGCTAATTTTCATTGAGTTGGGATTCTAAGGGTAATAAGGGACAATCTAAGAAAATACCCAAAAACTGGGAACATATGTCTCCTTCCCACAGCCTTGTATTTTCTAGTACCCATTTTTGATTTCATTTCACCTATTCTAAAGGAACTGACCAGCCTCAATTTGTCTTTATATTTGATCCATGTTACTCACTGGGTACTCCTTGATAGAAGCATCCAAATTTAACTCAACCTTATCAAATTGGAAAAAATTTGATGGGTATAGATAATATTTGTATAGCTGATACACATTAAAAACATCTTTCATAGAAAGTTATCTATGAGGAAGTGTTATCAGGTGAGCCATAGGTACAATTCTCTCCATAACCTCAAATGGTCTAACAAATTTAGGTGCTACCACACCATGTCTCTGAATATGTCAATGGACCATCTTGGGTGGAACATGAAAGAAAACCAGATCCCCAACCGCGATCTCAAGAGGCCATTGACATCGATTGGTATAATAATACTACCTAAACTGATATATCAACATGAATTTCCTAATTATCAAAAATTTATTTGAAGAATCCTGATCAAGAAATGGTCCAAGAAAATATTCCTCTTGATCCTCTAACTAGAAAAAGGTGATCAACATGGCCTACCATATAATGCTTCATAATGATCCCTCTAGACGGTAGCTTGAATGTTTTTTACAATCGAACTCAACTAGGGGTACATGTTTCTCACAAGAACTCCCAAAGTCACAGAAACATTCATTGAGAATGTCCTCCAAAACATGTTCCCTATTTCCCATCTTTATGTCTATCTGAGGGTGATAGGAAATTATCAGAAGAACCTATGTACCCAAGGCCTTCTAGAACCCTGACCAAAAAAAATATGTAAAGAGATAATCCCTGCTACATATGGTAGACCATATATCTTTGTGAAAATGCATGGCCTTCTTGACGTATAGCCTCTATATCCCAACTAATGAGAAGGTATCATGAATAGATAAAAATTGGATGACCTTAAACAAAAGGCTAATAACAACCCAAAATATATCATTTCCCTGTGTTGAACTAGGAAACCCTTTCACAAATTCCATGGAGATATCATCCCATTTCCAATCAGGAATGGAAAATGGTTATAAATATCCCACAAGTCACTGATTTTCTTCCTTCACTTGTGGACATAAGGAACATTGAGTTATAAATCTAGATATCTTAAATTTCATATGAAACCAAAAATATTGGAAACAAAAGTCTCTAAACATTTTACTAATGTTGGGATGTACTACCCAAGCTGATATGTGATATTCATGCATCAATTCCTTCTAGATTTCATGTAGAAGCTAAAAACACCCAAGTATGCCAAAAATATAGTCCTCATCCATAGTACAACCATGAAATGAGTCCTAAATTGATATAATTTCACTAAATACTAAGCCCTTATAATCAGACAGATTCTTTATCTTTTCTAGTTCCAGAATGGTAGAGGTCATTTCTAAAGCTATCAAGACTATCTTCCACTCATCCTCTTGAAACACAACATGCATATTTAAAAAAAAATCTATGAGATGAAACTCTCCACTGGATTCCTAAATCACCAGTTTATATGTTTCATAACTCTTAGAGTAAGATACTATATTACATTTTCTAGGAAAATAGGCATGATCAATTTCAAATGACTAGAGGTATTCAACCCACCTGCACTACCTGAGATTTAGATCATGCTATATAAAGTTATAATTGAGGAATTTTTTATCCATGAATACCACAATATTAATTCCAAGTAAATAATGCCTCCAATTTTATAGATCGTGGACAACCACAAGTAACTCAAGTTCGTTCATCAGGTAATTCCACTCTTGATGTATCAAATGATGAGACCTATATACTATGAATTTTTTTCATATAAAAAATCTCTAAGCCTGATACCAGATACATCACAATAAAATATATAGCTCCTTCCTGGTTCTGATAGAATAAGGTTCAACATAGAGGTTAATTGTCCTTTCAACTCTGAAAGGCTCATCCCAGAAGCTTTTGACCATATAAATATAACACTCTTCTTAGTAAATCTTGTAATAGGCACTTCTGGTCAGGAGAAATCCAAGATTAAGAGTTTTTAATATCCATCTACATCCAAGAAAATTAATATATCAAAGATGGTTCTCTATAACTATATTCAACATGATCTCAAGTTTTTGGTATTGTTAATGTTGAGTGAGATAATACACTAAGATTTCGTCCCCATAGACAACCAATAATGAATCAATATACTAATGGAAAACTAATTCCTCTTATCCTTGAAAATTTATAGATCGTTTGTGAGATATAACAACATTTATAGATATTCATAAACACTATACTTACTCTATAAAGTTGTATTTAATATGACTTATGGCCTCAAATGGAACCAATGATATCTGAACATCAGATTGATATTTGATAACAAAATTCCTCCTCAAATGTGTTAAAATTGGTTATCTATTTACGATAGCGGGTATTGATTCTTAACAGTAAGATGGTTCAACCATCGGTAATCCATCAAAATATGGAGGGTACCATCTTCATTTTTGGAAAAAAGGATTTTGATCACCATAGAGATGTAACACACAATGATTTCATATTACATTATTTCTTCAAAGTAATTCAATAACTTGCACTATACGCAACACCAAGTTCAAGTGAACCACGACTTACCAAACTAGCCATTCAAAAGAGGTTATAAATACTATTAACTGAATGTTAAACTATATATAATCCTTATAATTTTTGAATCCATATTATGAGTTTCTTATACATAATGTAAGAACTAATTCATTTTTCAGATAAAAGAAGTATTTTTCAAAAAATGCACTTTTATCACCTTTTAATGGTGAACCCTTTTTAAATCCAATATTTAAACATTTATTTATTCAATTTGACAAAATAAACTTCTTCTTTAGAATTGGTACATAAGAATTTATTTTCAATAAATTTTAGGTTATTTTATGGTAACTTTCATATTTAGGTGAATGGTGAAAAATACTACATTTTAACTGAAAACCAATTTTTTAATCAAAATAATTTATAGTGTTAAATTATACATTTTAATGGTTTGTAAGTATAAATATATTATATTTTTACCATTTAATCCAATGCTGGTCATTGTAAGTAATTTCACATTGAAGATTGACATAAACAAGTGTCAATATTTTGATAATTATTGTTTCTTCAAAATACGCCTTTCGGTTTTGACAACAAGAATTAATTTTAAATTAGTAAATGAAACTTTTATGTTTTGAATTTAGTAAAATAGAAATATTTTTTGTATTTGGATATTAAAATTATATTAGGGTAAATCTTTGGTATTTTTCTGAAAACATTCAATTTTTGATGAATAGTGAAAACACTGAGTTATTGTTTAAAACCAACTTTTTATTTAAATAATTATTTATTTTATTTTATTTTATTTTAGGTAAAAATAGATAAATTATACCTATATATGTTCTATGTATTTCACTGGACTAATTTTATAATGATATTAGATATATAAAATTTTATTGACCTTTTAACCGCCTTTTACGCACCTCCTAGGAGAATTTGCAAATTCACATAAAACATAATTTTACTTCTTCTGTGAGTAGAATTTCAAAAATCCAAGAGACATGGTTGATATCTGTAAGAAAAATGTGGTTTAATAAGATAAAAATAATTTTTTGTGAATAGTACCTTTTTTCTTTTATTTACCATGGTTAAAAGTAAATAGGGTAATTAAGGGTAAAAATGATATTATTATTACCCTAAAGCATGTAGTAATTCTATTATATCAGTGTAATTCGACCAAAAACAACCTTAGGAATAAAATAAGATCCTTTAGGTCCACTTGGATTAGATTAGGGCATTTATTATTATTTAATTTAAAGAAGTGTTAAAAGAGTTAAAATCAATGTTTAATAACTAAAACATTTTTAATATAGAGTTACACATAAGATAGATTCGACAATAAATATTCATTAGAAAGATTAAAATATTTCCTACATAATGGTATTTCATTTATATTTTATAAACATTATATAATTTAATTTATTTATGACAAAATGATGATGTAGTAATTACCTAATAAATGAAATATTAAAATAATTGATATTATAAATATCCAAATAAATGAAATTTGATACTTTTTATTAATTAAAAAACTTTCTAGGTAAATATGAAATGTTAGGGTTGGTTTGATAAAAAAAATTCTAAGTAATAATGATGTTAGAAATTTAGAAAAAACAAAATACCAAATAGTGTCAAAATTTACATAAAAGAGTTTTTAAAATGAATATTATATTATTAATTGATATCCTATTTCTAAAAATCTATGTTTTGGACAAAAAAACTTATTTAATGATATATGTATCATTAATGAACCACTTGGGGTTATCTTGAAATTATATAGTAAGTTTCGTAACCATATAATATAAAAATTCAAAGAGCCATGGTGAATGTCAAACTAGTTAACTAAGAGTTAAATCTAAATGATAAAGTTAATATAGTGATCAAAACCTGTCTAAAACCTATTGTTTGAGTGGTTTGAGACCCATCCCCACCTTATCCTTAAAATAAGTCATTTTAAGCCATTATAAACCGAAAATGAATTTATTATAAAATAATATTTTATGTTTTTCCTAAGGTGCCCCTAACCCCTCTTATAAAATGGAACTTCCCCTTCTCTCAAATTCACAAATCCAAAGCCATTTTTCTCAGAAAACCCCTACCAAAATATCCTCCCAACTATCCTAACATCATCCTAGAGGCCTTAATTTGGTCATAAATCTAACCTAAAGAGCCCTTTTGATCAAATCAAAAGGAAGAATCTGAAGAAGAGGTTATGATTTCACCATCCTATTTCAAGTTCTCTTATTCTTACACATACTCTTTCTTTGTTGTTTCTATTATAAAATAATAACTCCAGTATATTATATATACTATGATGTTATTATAAACATGGAAAACTATATTCATTTTTATATCCATCTTATGAATGGTAATGTCACCATGCGTGCGTACGTACGACTTACCGTCTCCACCTCATGGTGTAATTTGTTATTCAACAGTATGTTATTTGGATGGATATAATGATGAGTAATATGTATATAAATAATTAAAATAACATTATAATGTCTCTATAAAATTAATATACCATCCAATTCCACACCTTTAAGAAAATTATATTGTCGCACGTGCGTACGTACAGATTACCGTCTCCACGACGCGATGAGATTCATTTCCACGTTCACCATTAATCGATGATTATAAAAATATATATTACTAATAAGTACATAATATATGACATAATTATTCTACTAGAGATATATATATTTAAATATATGTGTGTGTGTGTACTTACATATATCTTATTCACTTAGTTCCGTACAACACGATAGGAAAACGAAAACAGTGTTTATGCGTACAGACGGACTACCGTCTCCATAAATGGTGTTTTTCATTGCATATATATTTCTATTATACATATTTATATTCTAAATATATATAATATATAAATCTTGTTTTATATTCTAGAAATATTTAAATATTGATCTCTGTGATACAATGAAGAGTAATAATTTAAAACACGTTTGATAAAGAAAGCGATTATTTCTCGAAATGTTAATTTAACAAGGAAATTATTATTAAATGGGTAGTATAAAGTTATAAATGAATCATGTATGATATCATAATTATTAATATGGTTCTGGTATATTTTAATAACCTAGTAATATCTTCTTACTGTAGGTTAAATGTACCCTCGACTAAAGGTTAGGGTTAATTCCTCAATCCAATTATTATCCAATATTGTTTATGTGTAAGTGTTTTTTGGGACATTTTTGTCATCCATGTCCATTTTTCAAAAAAAATTCAAAATTAATATTTTAAGGATTTTTGAAAGGTAATCTTTATCAATATCATATTTTTAAATGTTTTAAATATTTAACTTTATAAATGTTTTTAATTAATGTCCATGTTTTCAAAATGATTTTAAGGATTTATTTATATGGACATGAATGTTTTGAAATGATAATTCTTTTCAAAAGTTTCAAAGTGGTGTGGGACACATTGAATCAAAAATCTCTTTTAAATTACTTACTTTATAAATGTGTGACTTTTAAATGATTTTACAAAAAGGATATTTCTCTCAAAATGTTTTACTCATCATTTTCAACTATTTCAACATCCTTTACTGAATATTATTTTTGATTGAGGTTGATTTATTATAATAAAACATCCACATTGTATTCAATAAGCTATAATATGTTTTACAATGGATTTTTTATTTTTATACCATTCATGGTTTATGGTTAATGTATTGACATTTCGTATGCTAGTTTTAATATGAATTTTTATGTTATGTTTCAACTTTTTTATATGTGGAATGTAGTGGACTTAGTAAGTGACGGGTGGAGACTACTATAGCTCCAAGATGCATTGGTAGGTCTCATGAGACAAACTAGTGTCTTGGAACAAGGCCTTGATAAAAATTTTATTTGTAGTCTTGGCACAAGGCCTTGACTATGTGGAAATGATGTCCAGCATTAGGCATTCCCTCATTATGAAATTAGTTATTACATGTGATTATTAGACTAGTAAAATATCCATGTGCATTTTTATATGGTAATGTTTGATTTATTTTTTTCCATATTATGTTCAAGTTTATGTTTAAAAAGGCTGTTGTTTTAATCACACATATTTCTTTAAATGTTTATAGATTCTGCTAAATTATTTACCCTTACTGGGCATCTGAGCTCACCCCTTTCTTATGTTTTATTTTCCAAACATTCTAAGAAGTGAATTATTATTGATATGTAGGTTTAAGATAAATGGAATAATGGAGTTCTCAATGAACTATCTATGCTATGTTTATGTTTGAAATTGTAATGTAATGTTAATGTATGTAATATATTTTCCAAGACTGCTAAAATGGTCGGTCCTTCGAGACTTGATTATTTGTAATCAGGCCAATGTATTAAAATAATGCACCGGCTCTGGGTAACTGGGGTCGAGGTGTTGCAGTTGGTATCAGAGGAAGTTTAGCAATAACCATGGAAACTAGATTTAGACAAACTCTGATTAGAGCACATTGCCCTAAGATAGACTTTGATGGTTAGTATAGAAGAACATCCTAGATTTTTGGTAATGTAGAAATTTTGTGAGTTTTCCATGAAAATACATCCATGTCTGGATATGGGTAGGTAGAGGCGGCTCTGTCATAGATGTATCTAGGGGTAAAACCCAAAAACACCGTTTTGAGTTAGACTCTAATGAGAACTGGTGCATGATAACGGGCCTTGCTGTACACTTGGTTATGACACTCCTTGAAGATATTCTTAGGATAATTATCATTTTAATTACAAATAATTATGAAGGATTTATGAGTATATACCTCCTAAAATAAAATATTTTTATGATTATGGATTGTACCCATAAACGTTTCAATTTACGTTAGGTATTTTACAAGATTGAAATTATTCATTGCAATTCATAAACTGACCTAGTGTATGCCATTGTATTGAAATGGAATCCTGTAGAAGGAATGTGAACTCCAGAAATACATATGATCCATAGAGTAAGAAGGATCATATATTCTACGGTATTATAGCAACATTTAGAAGGGAAATAGTCTCCCATGTATTCTCAATATATGATGAAATATTATCATGTGTTAATAAGATAAGTAAATAATTCTCTGAGTCCTATGGATTTGAAGGGAAGTAAGAGAAGAAAAGGATGAAAGAGAGAAAGATGGATAAAGGGAAGAGGGAAAAGAAGGATTTTCCTATATGAAATAACTGTGGAAAGAATCACCTTGGTAAACGCATGAAGGGAATGAGAGTTTTTTATAAGTGTGGAGAAAAAGGACACCAAGTACGTGATTGCATGGGTAAGAAAAAAAGTTTCAAATATACAATGCTACATCTATAAGGAGTTGGAACACTATGAGAATCAATGTCCAAATCATTAGAGTATACCCCAAATAATGCTATTGGATAATAATAATGTTATGATACTACCAAAGATGAAGAGGAATGATTGCATTTCTTAAATTGTTCTTAAAGTATTGTGTCATTTGAGTGTTGTATCAATGATGTACTAGTTATATGAATTATGGAAATAAATAAGGATTGTACTACAATACAATTTCATTGGGAATTTGAGATTATATGGTCCTGATACTAAGGTAGTAATTTTAGAATAAGAGATGGTTGAGTTGGATAAATTATACTGGATATTCTTGACCATATTGGAACTGATTAATGGTTTGTTTATTTCATGATTGTTGGAATATTAAAAAAAATTGGATATAAGGAATATATCCAGTATTATATAAAGGATAAGGGAGCATGAATGTAATCAATAAGGTTTTATGGTAATTTAGGGTGTTACCATGTTTTAAAATAATACATGATGAAGGTGTTCACATGTTATTACATGGAAAAAAGGATCTTCATTGTGTTTAACATCCTTGTAAATTTTTAACTGTGAGTTTGGATAGAAGTATTTTGGATAAGTCTAATGGTTGGAATAGATTAAGTTTGAAATTGGATATTATTGTTAAGGTTATTTTTTGGATCGTTATAAAAAGGACAACACATAGACTGTGTGACAATTCATCGCGTCAGAAAAAGATGCGAGAATTGAACCCACAACCATATGTGATAGTGATTGATTGCCTACCACTGGACTACATGAAGTTCATTGATGGTATAATCTAGTTTTTATTGGGTATTATAGGTGAATTATAAATTCATTATATTTTGAACCCTATACGATTAGGATAAATAGAATTTTTTTTTGAAATCTTTTGGAGTGAAAGATGAGTTTGTGGTAGGAATTAGTTAAAGAATGTAACTCTACTTGTCAAGTGTATATATATATATATATATTCCATCTTATTAAGACTAAATTTTATTAACTCAATTTATGATATGAGTTCTCGACAAAAGTATTTTTTATTTTCAAACTTTTTTTTTGAAAAACAATTTCAAATTTCGAGGTCGCAATTTATTGAAGGAGGGAAGAATGTAAAACCCCAAGATTTCATAGTACGTTATTTCTTCAATGTAATTCAATAACTTGCACTACATGCAACACCGAGTTCAAGCGCACCACGACTTACCAAACTAGCCGTTCAGAAGCGGTTATAAATAGTATTAACTAAATTTTGAACTATATATAATCCTTAAAATTTTTGAATCCATATTATGAGTTTCTTATACATAATTTAAGAAATAATTCATTTTTTCAGATAAAAGAACTATTTTTCAAAAAATGCACTTTTACCGCCTTTTAATGGTGAACCCTTTTTAAATCCAATATTTGAAACTTTTTTATATTCAATTTGACAAAATTAACTTCTTTTTTAGAATCAGGACATAAGAATTTAGTTTTAATAAATTTTTGGTGTTTTTCTGATAACTTTCATATTTGGGTGAATAGTGAAAAATACTATATTTTAACTGAAAACGACATTTTTAATCAAAATAATTTATTGTGTTAAATTATTGATTTTATTTGTTTGGAAGTATAAATAGATTATATTTTTACCATTTAATCCAATTTTGTTCATTGTAAGTAATTTCACTTTGAAATTGGACATAAACAAGTGTTAATATTTTGATAATTATAGTTTTTTCAAAATACGCCTTTTGTTTTTGACAACATGAATTACTTTTAAATTAATAAATTCAACTTCTATGTTTTGAATTTATTAAAATAGAATTCATTTTTTAATTCGGAATATCAAAATTAGATTAGGGTAAATCTTTGTTATTTTTTCTAAAACTTTCAATTTTTGATGAATAGTGAAAAACACTGAGTTATTATTTAAAACTGACTTTTTATGTAAATAGTTATTTATTTAATTTAAATTTATTTTAGGTAAAAATAAATACATAATACCTATATATTTTCAATGTAATTAATTGGAGTCATTCTATAATAATATTATATATATACAATTTTATTGAACTTTTACCGTCTTTTACCCACCTCCTAGGAGAATTTTCAAATTTGCATAAAACATAATTTTACCTCTTCTGTGAGTGGAATTTAAAAAATCCTAGAGACACGATGTATATCAGTAAGAAAAGAGTGGTTCAATATGATAAAAATATTTTTGGTGAATAGTAACTTTTTACTTTTATTTACCACGGTTTAAAGTAAATAGGGTAATTAAGGGTAAAAATGATATTATTATAACCATAACACATGTCCTAATTCTATTGGATAAGTCTAATTCGACCAAAAACAACCTTAGGAATAAAATATGATCATTAATTCCACTTGGATTAGACTAGGACATTTATTATTTTTTAATTTAAAGAAGAGTTAAAATAGTTATATTCAATGTTTAATAAATAAAACATTTTTAATGTAGGGTTAAAAATAAGATAAATTATACTATAAATATTAACTATAAATATAAAAATATTTACTAAATCATGGTATTTTATTTCTATTTTTTAGACATTATATAAGTTAATTTATTTATGACACAATGGTGATGCTGTATTTACCTAATTATGAAATATTAAAATAATTGATATTATAAATATAAAAATAAATGTAATTTCAGACTTTTAATGAATTATACTAATTTAATAGGTTAATATGACATGTTAGGGTTGGTTTGATAATTTGTTTTCTAAGTAATAATGATGTTTTGACTTTAGCAAAAACAAAATACCAAATAGTGTCAAAATTGACATAAAAGAGTTCTTGAAATAAATATTATACTATTAATTGATATTATATTCCTAAAAATAGAATTTTCTACCAAAGGACTTATATAATGATATATGTATCATTAATTAACCACTTGGGGTTCTCTTGGAAGTATATAGTCAGTTTATTAACCATATAATATAAAAATACAAAGAGACATGGTAAATGTCACACTATTTAACTAAGAGTTAAACCTAAATGATAAAGTTAATATAGTGACGAAAACATGTCTAAAACATATTTTTTGAGTGGTTTTAGACCCATACCCACCTTATAATTTAAATAATTTATTTTTGAACCCTTATAAACCTAAAATAAATTTATTATAAATTTATATTTTAAGTTTTTCATAAGGTGCCCCTCACCCCTCTTATAAAAGGGCACTTCACCTTCTCTCAAATTCACACCTCCAAAGCCATTTTCCTCACCCAAACCCTACCCAAATATCCTCCCAACTATCCTACCTTCATCCTAGATGCCTTCCTTTGGTCATAAAGCCAACCTATGGATCCATTTTGATCAAATCAAAAGGAAGAATATGGAGAAGATGTAATGATTTCACCACCCTCTTTCAAGTTCTCTTATTCTTACACTTACGCTTTCTTTGTTGTTTCAATAATAAAATAATAACTATAGTATCTTATATATACTGTGATATTATTATAAATATGTCACAAATATATTCATTATTATATCCCTCTTATTAATGATAATGTCACCATACGTGCGTACGTACGGCTTACCGTCTCCACGTCGTGGTGTAATTTGTTATTCAACACTATGTTATTTGGATGGATATAATGATGAGTAATATGTATATAAATAATTAAAATAACATGATAATGTCTCTATAAAATTAATTTATCATCCATTTCCACACCTTTAAGGAAATGATATTGTTACTCATGCATACGTACGGATTACCATCTCCACGACGCGATGTGATTCATTTCCACGTTCACCATTCATTGACGATTATAAATATATATATTACTAATAAGTATGTAATATATGACATAATAATTATAATAGATATATATATATATATATATATATGCAATTACATATATTTTATTCACTTAGTTCTGTTCAACACGATATGAAAATGGAATCAGCGTTTATGATTACGTACGGACTACCGTCTCCATAAATGGTGTTTTTCATTTCATATATATGTCTATTATAAATTTTTATATTCTAAATATATAAGATATATAAATAATGTTTTATATTCTGGAAATATTTAAATCTTGATCTAAGTGATACAATCAAGAGTAATAGGTTAAAATACATACGATAAAGAAATCGATTATTACCCGAAATGTTAATTTGACATGGAAATTATTATTAAATGGGTAGTAGAAAGTAATAAATGAATCATGTATGATATAATAAATATTAATAAGGTTCTGTTATAATTTAATAACATACTATGATCTTCATATAGAAGGTTAAATTTACCCTCGACTAAAGGAAAGTGCAAGGTAAGGGTTAATTCCTCAATCTCATTATTATCCGAGATTGTTTATGTGTATGTATTTACTAGAAAAGGTTCATCATCCATGTCTATTTTTCATAAAACTGATTTCAAAATGAATATTTTAAGGATTTTTTAAATGTACTATTTATCAAGATCAGATATTTAAATGTTTTGATGATCTATTTTTCTAAATCTTTTTAATTAATGTCCATGTTTTTAAAATGAGTTCAAGGATTTATTTATATGAACATGAATGTTTTGAAATGATAATTCTTTTTAAAAGATTGAAAGTGGTATGGGACATTTTTATTCAAAAATCTATTTTAAATTACTTCCTTTATAAATGTATTAATTTTAAATGATTTTACAAAAAGGATATTTCTCAACTAGATATCACATATATTGGGGTTTCATGTGTCACTAATTCCAATACTAGTGACATATATAGAATCCTTTAGTATGAGTTGACTGACTTCTACTACCCCCCATAAGAAACCTCAAAACACCACTTCCTCCTTCTAGAAGTTACACTACCAGGACTGGGTGCTAATCTACCCTGGATCGTACCATTGGCTTCCCTTAAATTACACTCAGTAATGATGTAATGGTTTTCTATCTAAGAAATAGTGGTCTACTAGAAAAAAATAACATATGATCAGATGATGTATATCAAACCAACTGTGAATCACCTCATAGTTATAAGATCATCTCAAGATTGAGTTGGTGAAAAGTGATTCATCTTGGTAAAATGAGTAGAATATTCCAATAGAGACATGGCGCCCAATTGAATGTCCATGATGTCTATAGACTAGTATTCACTAAATGTATGTGGAAATAATTAAATGTAAAAGACCCTTTAGAAATCCCACCTGATCATATCTTGATATTGGCTTGCCTAGTTAATGACATCCCACCACCGCTTTCCAGAATCATATAGCATGTAGGAAGTAAGCTTGTCCCTCCTCTCTAGAGGAATCTCTAAATTATCGAATATTGATAACATGGACTCTGGCTAAAATTTGGTAGCATGAGGTACTCCATCCCCTGAAATTGTAGGGGATGATAATACTAGATTTTCCAAGTCATCTCTACCATAGATGGGGTAGGCCATAAAAATACTTACATAGTGTACATCATACTAAGGAAGCCCTCTCAAAACCGTGTGTAAGTGATCATGCGATGAATAGAAGGTGGTTCCTCTAGTGGCACTACTATTGTTAATACTAATGGCTCATGGAACATTGCTTCTAGTGCATAGTCATCACATCCTTCCTAGCATATGAATCAATGAAATCATAATTTCATGATTCTAAAATTTTAAACACATTCCTTAAAAGAGAATATAATAGTGGAAAAGTTTACAGATTTACAATAGGATAAGTACACATCCATCCTATAAGAAAGGTCACACCTCTCTTCCTACTCCAAAAAATCAGGTCCAATTTATAATGAAAGACCATAACATGCAATAAAAAATATAATATACACTCCAAACTACCCACTACTACGGTCAAGTTCAGATCTAGGTCTCATATAGCATATTATAGGTTCTGATATATAGAGAATCAACCATAAGGTATAGTGGAAAGCACCCTTTACTTTGTAATTGGAATCCCATTTAGTGATAACCACTTAATTTAAAGGTTTTAAATTCAATTTATGTAATACTATTATATATATATATATATATATATATATATTACATTTTCTAGTTATATATGTCATCATTATCATTTTATAAAATCTATACCACTTATAAATTACAATCGACACATCATTTAACTCCAACCTGGACCTTTTATCCAATATTAGGATGTAATAGGTCATATAAAATTATTTGGTTACAAGAATGAAAATTAATGATTTATATAAGTATTTTCTTTATAAATTATAATTAACATTCAGTTAACCCACTCAACTAATGTTGCTTCGGTCCATAGAACCAGTTGGTCCAGAACCCACAAAATGGTATAATTGGCCAAGTAATGTGTAATAATAAATCTATTTGGGAAAACACCATTTAGATTTATGTGGAAAATTAAATTAATCCAATTATGTTACCCCTACTATAATAGTTAACAGTTTTCCAAATAAAACATGGAACCAAGATATATGCAGAAAGAAAAATTACATAGTAAGTAAACATAGAATAAAAAATTTCCTAGCATATTAGTATTATATACCTATGATGATGCATGACCTGAAAACTACTTGTTGTATTATTCTAAGCTAAAAATTCCATAAAAATAATAATATCAATATTAATAATGTCAAAAAACATCTACATCACTCAATGGTGAAGTCAATACAATTATAACATGAAAAAACTAGAACAAAAATAACACATCCCAGGTAATTTGAGTTTCCCCTATACATGGGTTAGATATTCCAGAAATTGGATCATGACCAAATTACATTACCTTCCTAGTCTTCTTTATAACATAAAAAATAAAATAAAATAAAAAATAAATCCTTTAATAATAATTTGTAATATATCGACATGGGATCCACTGAAATGGTGCCTCGAGTAGGTGGTTTAGGTGGACTCAAGTGTGCCTCCCCGTATATCAGAGGCTACTAACTAGAATTAAGAGCATAATGTGTTACAATGGGGAAACTTTACCTACATATGAGAGGGAAAAATAATTAAAAAAAATAAAAAAATAAATGAAGCATAATATAACTGAAAACATAGTGGAAATAGTTACCAAAAATAATCACAATAAAATAGAAAACATCTAAGTAGTAATAATAATAATATTCCATATGTTGTGTCATATAAAAAACATTTCATGGAATACTGATGTATAAAAGGGGATATAGGGGATACATAGTACAATATATCTAGATAGAGGTACACAAACAAGATCTTTTCTAAGAAATCAGGTTTATCATCAAGAATTCTTGTCTTATATTGAACCTAAGAAAATAAATGAACCTATTAATAATGAATTTTGGGTATTACCTATGAAAGAAGAACATAATATTTCTGAAAGAAACAAATTATGAGAACCTGTAGATAGACCCAAGGAATCCATTACTATTGGTATGAAATGGTTGTTTAGGATCAAAGTTGAGGAATCAGACATTATTGTTAGGAACAATTCTACAATGTTTTCTCATGATTATAGTCAAGAATAGAAGATAAACTATGAAGAAACCATTTCACATGTAGAGGTACTTGAGTCCATAAGAATTATTCTTTCTTCTAATGCTAATCTAGATTTCATACATTATCAAATGGATGTTAAGAGTGATTTTTTGAATGGTTTTATAATTGAGTATGTTTTTCTATAATAACCCCTAGTTTTCAAAACCCCCATTTTCAAAATCAAGTATTCAAGTTGAATAATGATTTATATGGTTTTAAACAAGCTCCTAGAACTTGGTATAATAGGTTCAAAAAATTTATTATTTCAAAAGGATTTTGAAAAGGTATAGCTGACCCTACCATTTTCTTAAAATGAATTTACAAATATTTTTTAATTGTAAAAATCTTTGTTGAAGATATTTTTTGGATCTTCAATAAATTATCTATCTACTAATTTTTCCAAATTTATGAAAAATGAATTTGAAATGAATTTAATTGGTGAACTAAAATTCCTTCTTGGATGTCAAATTTATTAAAATAAAGAAAGGATTTGTTTTAAGTCAATGTAAATATAAAAAATACCATCTAAAATGTTTTAACTTGGATAAAACTAATATTAGTGATACTCCAATGAGTACCACCAGTAGATTAGATCATACTAAAGCTGGGAAACCAATTGATCAACCGATTACATAGGTATGCTTCGATGTCTTCTCCAATTTACTTCTAGCTGAAATGATATAATTTTTAGTGTGTGTATGTGTTATCATTTTCAAGATAATATAAAAGAATCACACATGGTTATTTTCAAAATAATTTTCAAATACCTCATATATACTACTAATATTGGGTTGTTTTATATTATAGAACAATAATTTGATTTAGTTAGTTAATCTGATGATTATTTTAGTGGATGCAAGTTAGATGGAAAAAGAACCTCTAGAACATGTCATATTTTAAGAAAGTACCTAGTTTCATGGTGTAGTAATAAAAAATTTTGGTTTCATTTTCGACTACTAAAGATGAATATAAAGGTATTGGTAGTTTTTGTGCCCAGATTTTCTATATTAAATCGACTTTACTAGACTATGGAAATCAATATCGACATTTCCCCATAAATTTTGATAACAAAAGTAGTATTAACATTTCCAAGGATCTAGTTTCACATTCTAGGATAAATAACATTGATATGAGATATCACTTTATAAGATACCATTTTAAAAAAGGTGATATCACTATTGAGTTTATTTGAACAGAACATCAGTTAGATGATATTTTTATAAATCCATTAAATTATGAGAGAATGAAATATATCAAAAAAGATTTAGGAATGATTAATTTTGGATAAGTTTAATTATTTGGGTGACACACCAATGGATGACACACCATTGGTTGACACACTATTGGGAGATAAACCATTGGTTGTTAATGCCTTTTTGAATTTCTCTATTTTTAAATTTTTTGAACAACCTAGTTTATTTTCTTCTGATTTATTCTATTTTAATAACCTTGTAAATTTTTTTCCTAGATAATAAATTTTATTTTTTTTCAATATTATTTTTATTTCAAGTTTTCGATATACATAAATCCAAAATGATAGAAAAATGAATCTATGTTTATTTCCAACACACCTCGATCCGAACATGATATTATCGATCCCTAAGTAACCTCTATTATCCCAACCTTAACCTTTTAATCCTTTATCCTTACCCTCAACCAACCTTACCTAATCTATCTTCATGACAAGAATAAAGCACCCCTCTAAGACTTCTCCAGATGAACTGAGACCAGCTAAGAAACAGAAGAGAAAGTTGAGTGCTCTATCATGATTTTAACATTTATGTCCCATGATTACAAATAGAGTTATATTAGATGGGATATAATTGGAATAAAAATGGATGTTTTTTATTACGTCTCCATAAATGAAAGTTCTATAGAACCAAGGATGGACAGATTGGGTTTCTTTATATAAAAGACCTTTATATCTTAGGTTGGTCCATCTCTTCTACCAGTATGTTGAGTTTAAATTTAGGAATAAATAATAGTACTAGATGACAATATGAATAGATTGTCAAATGTTTTGTTTTCTTTGAACAATTAGGAAACATACTTAGGAGTTCCCCATGAACGTATTTATTATTATTAAGAAGGATCAGTTTTAGAGGATAATGTCTTTTTTATATATGAGGATGCTCTTATAGAATTCAATAGTAATGAATTAAATAGAAGACATGTTGACTCAATGTTTGATGGGGACTATAGGTTTTTGGTTATATTTATACACCACATGCTACACCTCAAGAAAGGTGATTTTTCTACCTTGAGATACCAAGATTTGTATCTTCTTTTTCTTATGAAATGAGGCCACTGGATCAATCTGTGTAGGTATCTTAGGTTGAATATGTCTTAGATGATAAAAGAAACTTTGATATATAACTGTTTTATTTATCCAAATATAATTTATGAAATGTTAAAGTCTAAGGGTATAGTTACTAAGGATAAATAAACAATTACAGACTATTGTGGTTTCTATTTTTTAAAATCATTCCTTTCATAGATGACGATTAGAAAGATCCACCAGAAAATAAAATGAGTTTAATTTAGTTAAGCATCCATCAAGAACAAGAGATATTATTGTACCATATTTATAGGTTAATGAGGTTGTTTTTTATTCAAATGAGGAAGAATAATTTGTTGAAAAAGTTGAAAAAGATATGAAACCCTCCGTTGATGAATGGAGTGATCCCCATTTATCTTCCAAGTATTCACCAATCATATATCAAGCTCCTAGGCCACTTAAGAGGTAGAAAAAAGAGAAATGTTTTTTAAAAGAAATGAAATGGAAACAAAATATTTTAGTGAGGGTAAATTTAAAAGTAGTTAAAAATTTGATGATTAAGAGGATGATGATGAAGATGAGGAACAAGAATATGTGAATGAAAATAGCAATGAAGATGATGAAAATGGAAGTAATGATGATAAAAAATATGTCCCTAATGGTTCAGTTGGAATGATTGGAAGGGGAGATATACAGATACCTCCATAGGTTGACGATAATGACGCACTTGTTTTGGGGTTGAAATCCCCATCTTTGTAATTACATCAAAAGGATAAGGCTTTTTAAGGAACTTAAGTGAGTTCAATTGGTGATAATACTGTGTTTAATTCTAATATGTCTATGAAAATGGGTGATATTGCTACTATCGAACATAATTTGACTGATAAAAGTAGGAAATAGATTCCTTCTTATGAGTTAGTTATGTACAATTTGGTGTTCTGGCTACTAATGAGCCTCTGGTTGATAGTCGTGTAGAAGTTGAACATGTTTCTGGAAAGAAAGTGGTTGTAAAGACCTCAAGTGTTCAGAAATATGATGTCTAGATGAATTAATTTCTATTTAATAAATAATATTCTACTAACCAGAGTGTTGAGACATCTATTGATACCACTAATTCCCTTTTACCTACACTTGTTGTGAGAAATCCAACCAGCGCACCTATTTTTGTTGAGTTATCAGAACAATTTTTTGATCCCATATTTGAAGACTTGTATAAATTCTTAAGATAAGTAAGGTGTCCACCAAAGGATGGTGGACCTGAGGTTTGAGATGAATGAGATAATAAGGGATATAAGATTAGTCATGTTGATTTTGATCATATATTAGAATTTATTTCCTCATTTAGAGCACCTACACCAGAATCTGATGCTCCATATCCACCTTTTGTTGGTGTTGTCATATGGAGTGACTTAGATTATTTTTGGTAAAATGTTTCATTCTAATTTTAATAGCTGATTGAATAATAAATCTCTTATTATGACAATTATTATTGGGAATGATGTACATTATCTCTTTGAATTGGTGATTCAACATATTCAACTGGAGAAGATGCATCACATCCAAGAGGATGAAAATTTAAATAAGATGATTAGTGGTGAAGTAGAGTCTCTGAAGGCTATTATGGAAGGAATGCAATATGCTATTGCAGCAAGCATGGATGATCTTCTTGAAATAATTAAAAATATTAACTCAATGGCCTATATTTCAAGTGATCATCCCATTTCAGTGGTTGATGTTGATTAACTAAGATCTATTTTTAGAGAAGAATTAAGAACCGCATCAACCAGTGCTTTTGGGAGTGTCACTAATCAGCCTCAAGAAACATTGAGCTAGATAAGACATAACTATGACCATGGACTTAAATTAATAAACTCTTATACCCCTAACATGAAATATGATAAAAAGACTATAAAAACCCATCATGTATTATCTATCAAGTATCCAAAAAAAGTGTTCCATGGATGAAAATTTCAAGTTCTTAGTGGAAATTTTGAGGATTCCAATGTCACACAAGATTTTAAGGAACAAGCGATTCAATTGAATGAGATGACTCATATTATAAATTGATTAATGGTGGATAATGTGATTTATTTAGTTCCATGGAAAGATGTGGATATATTATAATGGATCTTATAAATATGATGAATCCATTTCTTCATGTGTGTGGTACTGAAATTGTTTCTCAGGAATCTATTCCTATCACTCCCTAGCTATCTTTCTGACCATGAGTGACCATATATCCTCAGAAACCATTTCTTACCAAGTTCCAACCTTTTATTATTCCTCATACACAATATTTGAGACAACTCCCTCTAGTTTTTTTTATAGAAAATAATGATAAATACATAGATGGACTACCCACAGGTGTTCTATCTACTTTTTCTTCAGCACATTCTGATTCTTCTACTAATGATCTAGAGATAGAAAATGCCAAAGGAAAAGAACCTATGGATCCATCACCGAAGCCTTAATAATTTTTTTGGCATTAGAATTTATGTTTTTATTGGACTTGTTTTTGTAATAATTTGTTTAAAAAAACTTCCCTAAATTCCTTTGATGAATATTATTCTTATTATCATATTTATTCTACATTTTCTATAATCCCAAATGGGCGATAAACCTATAGAATTTATTACTATGATGTTTCTCTGTTATCCTTGGTACTCTCCTTTTTACTCCTTTTATCTTTGATACTTGATAATTATCTTTCTCTCTTTTTTATTTATCTTTGACACCATCTACACATATTTTGAATGCTATACCATAATTTTCATTTTTTTGTCCTACCTTTGATGTCATGTTTTATATGTGTGATACCATTGATACCATGAATTTTTACATTTGATAACACAATTTTTTATCAAAAAAATGGGACATTGTTGAAATCCTTATTTTAATGATCATTAAAACTAGGGATATTTATTACAAACACCACCACCTTTTATCTTTGATCCTTGATAATTATCTTTATTTTCTTTTTATTTATCTTTGACACCATCTAAACATACTATGAAAGCTATACCATAAATTTCATTTTTTTATCTTACATTTTATGTCAGGTTTTATATTTGTGATACACTTGATACCATGCATTTTTTACTTTTGATACCATGATTTGTGATCGCCCAAAAAGGGTATATTGTTGAACTCCTTGTTGTAATGATCACAAAATGTAACAACTATCCCCCACTAACAACACAAACACACTGCCTTAACATTTTCATCAGGTCCTGGTTTTCCAGATACCACCAGTTTCCTCATGGACATGTGGTCCCCACCCACATGCCTAAACAAGTCATCTGACTAATGATTTTCCTCATACGACAACACATGTTCCTTATAGTGTGTTTTTAGTCACTTGCACACACCTTGGGAAACTTCCTAGAAGGTAACCCATCCTTATCACTACTTTGGGATAATCATGATTAACTATGGAGTTCTAATCAGGTAGGCTCCTGAAAAGAAAGGTTCATTTTGTTATAATGGTTCATATCATTTAGTAATTTAACCTTTTTTCATTCTATGATGTTATATTCACACCCCCCCACACTTTAGATCAAAACATCCTCGTTGTGGACCCAAAATCTCAACCCAGGTAGTGCACCACCCTAAAGGTTGGGTTACTCCTTTGATACTAAATGTAACAAATGGGCCCCACTAATAGCAAAAACACTGTGTTTTAAAATGGCCATCGGGTCCTGGCTTGATAGGTACTACTGGATGCCCCGTAGATATGTGGTCCCCACTCTAGAGAGGGTGCAACACAAAAAATCCCAACTGATCTAAACCAAATTCCGTAGCATGAGAAAAAAACCACCACTAGAACTAAGATATTTTCTCACACCAACTGGATCCCAAATATTAGGGGAAAACACACAAAAAGAAACCAACGTGAGGGGAAAACACATGTTAAGAAAAAAACAGTTCTAACAACCACATTTAAGAAAATAAGACTGATTGGATTAAAGTAGAACAATTCCATCATAATCTCCCAAAGAAAATATGAACTTAAAATGATGGAAAAACATCAATAGTATAAAAATAAGACCAAAATGACTTTAAATGTTCCAATCCCAAAAAGGAACAAAAAATGAGACTGGAGTTTCACACCCTTGAAAACCCTGTATGTGTAAGAGCTTCACACCGAGACCTATGGATGTGGATCTAATGGAAGAAGCATCTCCTGCCTCATAGTCAGTTATTATCATCCCCCAATCATAATCCCTTACTCGAGAAACTCATACTACAAAACTTCTCTAGGTGACCCAAATGGACACAACGACGATAGATCTTTGGAGTGATGCGACAAGGTGTCTTTGAATGCTAATATTAGACACACTGATGGCACACCTGAAACTGATATGAGGAACTAGAATTCCAAACCAATGAGGATTACTCGTTAGGAACAGGTTCCTCTAGCATCTTCTCCTCACCTGATGGGGAACCTTAACTAACGACGAGAGGAATTGGATTACCAACCATATACACTCTGGGAACCAACTTAGCCAGGAATGATTCATCCACTAGCTTATCAAAACAAAGGTCCTTATAATCGTGAACCCACTCCTTGATATTAGGATGAATACCCCCAAGGAAAATATAATTATTCATCAGATATCGCGAGACCACCTCTAGAGAAAATGAAGCCAACTCCTTGAAATGACCAACGTAGGCCTTCACCATCCATTTTCCCTATTGAATACGCATGAGCTCTTACCTTTTATTCATCTTCAACTCTTCAGGTATGAACCATCATATGAACACACATTAAAAGACATCCCATTTCATCCCAAATTTCATTTATGGTGGGGAGAGTAACTCCCATTAGTCCAGAGTTGGACCGTCGAACATACTCAAAATGGAATGCACTCTGACATCTTTGAGAATTTCCAATACCCTAAATAAAAGATTGAACTAATTAAGACACTCCACTTCCTCTAACAGACCTTGATCAGCGTGATAAAGATGCAACACTTGATAAGAACTAGAAATAGTGCATGAATTAATGGAATCCTTGGGAAACTTTCTGGGTGGTATTTTCTGACAAGAACGAGAAACACGAAACTGAGACAAGAATCAAGCCAAAAAAAACTAACTCTGAATCCAAACACACATAGGTATAACCAAAACATATCTTTTTGAAATCAGGTTTCCATTTTAAATTTCAAAACCTCCTTCTTTCAAGGAAACTTTTCAAATATTGAATCCCACTTTTTAAACCAAATTCAATTTCCAAAATTATTTCCTCTTTTCAAATCGCCTTTATAAAAACAAGGACAGACCTTTTGTTTTAAAGAAACACCCATCACATCCCATGAACCTTCACAAATGTGTTCCACTTCTTTTATCCAAACATTACAATTCACACTTCCCACACACATACCCTCACGTGTTCAAACGTCCATAAGGAGTACCAAGGGTAGCACCCAATCCATTTTCTTAGAAAATAAAAATATTTACCAAATTCACAAACCAAAAAAATTTAAATTTTAGAACCAATTTTTTCAATTTAAATCCATTTAAAAAAATAATTCCCTGCTGAAAAAACATTTTCATTTTTTAGAAGCACCCTTACACCCACCAATTCTAAGATAAAGCACAATTTTCACCTAACCACCGGAATGAGGAACTAGTGCCTATGCCTAACTCGGAAACATGGTATTGAGCCATGCCCCAAGTAATTCATACTAATAAGAGGGAATTGAACCATGCACTTGGACTCTGCATGTGTCACTACTCCACGTGGGATCACAACGTGACACCGACTCACCTCTGTTGTCACCCCTCAATCCAAAACAAATAGAAAAGACTCAATTCTTAGACTAACCCTGGTAACTCAAGGATTAGTATGGGAAGGTTTGAAGATGACCTTCCCACACCTAAATCCTAACTCCATATAGTCCTAATATCCAACTACCAGACACCCCAAATAACAAGGACCTACCATAATACCATTTATTCATGAGCTAGATCAGGTTAACCCTAAACCTGTCACCCGGTCTGGTATGCGGCATGGCCCAAGGTGTGTTCCCGATCCCCACAGACTGGAAACTAGTTTTAGGCATCAAAAAAACACATGGGGGAATGATTTATCCTGTAAATAACCTGGATCAAATAAAATAAACTAAGCATTCCACAAGATACAACAACCAATCATATAAAGATACACAAACTATTCTAGACACAAAATACAACTGAGCAGAAACTAAATTGAAACTAAAACAATAGAAAATAAACTACTACCAACCTGATCTCTATGTGACCCCAATGTTACCTTGAACCATAGGGATAGACTGCTCCAACTATGAGCATCTAAACCATTAACCTAAAAAATAAGAGAGCCTATAAAATAACCCGGGTCTAATGACATCTAGTGGTACAAGTAAGGTGTGATCCAAACAAGCTCAGTATGTAATCACCAAATAATCCATGTGTTTCCTTTCCAAAATCAATCCATTAATAGTTGTTTTAAATACAATTATAAAAATAGGGATTTTAACATTTTATTAAACAAACGAATATTTTCTCATTTTGATAACTTACACACTCTACATCCCATTTTAAGAAAAACAAATTATCATTTTAACACAAACAATCGAACCAAATCCCTGAGAAAATAATATTGGGTTGTTTGGAAAATAAACATATAGTGTAAGATGAAAACTAAATGCAATAGAAAGTAAATAAGAATAAACAATATAGTAATCATAGGACTTCATAAACATCACTAGAAGACTCTTAGATATACTCAGTTCGGAACCACCTGTTGGTGTATGGTAAGGCCCCTATGTCTATAACTAACTGGCCACACTCATCTATCCAATCCAGTGGCACATCTCGTCTGGACTATCTGCAATCCAGGGGCACCAACCCATCTAATCACGGTTGATCAGCAACCATCACTTGATCCACTATAATATACCCATGAACCTATAGTGGTAGTAATACTTTGTATGTATGGGTTCCTCACATGAAGGACTCACCTTACCTACTCCCACCACAGTTGCCTACCCTAAACATGAACACCACTATGTGATAACCCATAGAGGGAGATCCATTCAATCGTGGTGTCCCATATATATACATATTCATATATCACACCAAACAACTTCCAACTGGGCAATCACTTTATTTAGAAAATTAAATTATTTCATTGAAAACACAAAAGTTTACAAACAGGTCTTTAGTTTTACAGAACCAAATTCTTTTACCTAAAACATTTCCAAACTACTTCCAAGACAACATCAATACTACTTTTACATTTTCAATTCTTAATGGGACCTTAAGTTTACCCACCCAATTAAATTTACAAAAAATATTTCCAAAACATTTCTAAAACCATGAGGAACACCACCTTCTAAAGGACTTACCAAAAAAGTATTTCCACATTTTTTAAAAACATGGAACTTTACAAAATGATCTAAACTGGACCTTATTTCAAACATATTGCAAAATATACTCTAAATTCCAAACTGAATACCTTTCTTAGATTACATTTCAAACTATTTTTATAAATCACACAGGGGAACCAATACCACATTGAAACCAAAATGTTAATTTAAAGAACAATGTTTTAAGGAGGAATGTCATCTTCATTTGAGGGAACATCCATGTGAACACCTTGTGCACCCATGGATATGTCAACATCCAATAGCACACCCAGATCAATCAAGAAATCACTTAAAACCACTTTAAAAAATTCTCCATTTATAATCAACCAATCCCAACAACTCCATTTAATTTCAAAAGTAAACAATCCCTTTCAAAATAAAGATTATCCTTTCAAAAACATAACTACCCCAATCCAAAAGCCTTTTAAGGATATTCAAATCACAAATTCCTCAATTTTTTCGCATTAAATCTAATTTACTAAAACATATCAATTCCAAATGTTATAGAAAGGATTGAATTCAATTTTATAGAAATCAAAACATTTTATCATATACAATGGGTCCATAAACACATAGGCATAATCAATGAATCATATGAAATTATATTTTTTGAAAAATCTACCACTTCCAAAACATCACAACAGGATAGAAAGATATACCACATAGGTGAAAATCAAGTTCATAAAATTATTTAAAGTTTCAATCAACAAATGAAATGCATTGGAAAGGAAGAACATGAAACACCTACCTAAGTGGGGGTGTGGATGCAATGAAACCTCAATGGGAGGGAGAATAAAGCCCCATACACAATCAAAAACCTCTGTAATCCAAGAAATATACCAAAAACTATCCATCTACAGCCCTAGGGTTCAGCCAAACACTATTCACCCTATGAAAATAAAGGAAACATGCAAAGGAGACTCACGAGAAGGAAAAGCCGGCCGCATGAGAGGAGTCATGCCGGACGAGGAGGGTGTCGATGGGGTCGCGCGCCATGGGGGAGGGTGGCATCGGGGTGGCCTCCAGAGAGGATGGTGGTTTGATGGATGGGGTCACGTGAATAGGTTGGCACTGCATAGGGGCGGAACTCCAGAGGAGTGTGGCGTCACACTGTCAGAATCTAGCCATAGGGGAGGGGGTTCAACCTGTAATGTGGGGTCGCGAGCAGGTAGAGATGAAGGGGAGGGGAGAAGCATCACGTAGGATAGGGAAGATGGTGGGTGGCACACCCCACTAGGCTTTCACCAAAATAATAAAAAATGAATGAAAATATAATTATAATAATAAACATAAAATTAAAAATAGTAATTATTATTATTATAACTATCTTAATAATAATAATAACAATAATAATAATAATAACTTTAATAATAATATTCTTAATATTCTTAATAATAATAATAATCATAACATTTTTAATAACATAAATATTATTATAATTGATATTATTAAGAAATTTCTATTTTCTATTATTTTTATTTCATTTTACTTTATTTTATTTTTCCTCATTTTGTATTATTTTTCATTTAATTTTATATATTAATTTTAAAACAAATTGTACAACTGTGTGGTACATGTATAGTTACATGCGGCCCGATGCACAGTTGAGAAAGCCATGTTCAAACCACGCCACTCCGCACAACCCACTTACAGAGCTGAGTCGCATGCTTGTCATATAGTTTAACAAACTGTGCTCAATTCATGCGCCATAACTCATACCCACATGGGAAACTATATGGGCACCGGACGGTTACCCCCAACCTTGTGGTCTACCTATGAAACCATTAAAAGGCTTCCAATTTTTTTAAAAATAAATTCCTCCCGCCAATTACAGAACTCAAAATAAAGAGTCAAAATAATTAAAATAATTAAAATAATTAATTAACAAGGTCGGGGTGTGAAAATCCTCCCAAGTGTGGATTATTTGGGTTTCAAGTTCTCATTCTTGTGGAGTCATTTTGGTGAGGATAACCCTCTCATGTTTTCCCATTGTTTTTGTGTTGTGGGTTCTTCTTGATCGGTCAGGTGTGACTTGTGGAGTGAATAGTCACCCTAAGGGTCTTGATTTCTCTCTTGGTTTTTTTGGGAATGGACTCGAGTATTGGATATATTTGGGTTTTATGAATTTATAGGAGAAGAAAGTGTCTATTGTGAGGATAATTGTCACACCATGACCTTTTGAATTAATTATTATAATTATTTTTAGTCTTTATTTTGAGTTTTCAAAGCTACCAGGTTTATTTCTTATAAAAAAAATTTGAAGCCTTTTATGGTTTCATAGTTAGCCCATACAGTTGGGGGTATCTATGCGGTGCCCGTGCGAGTGCCCACGAGATTCTGATTTATGGTGCATGACTTGCCCAGAGTTTATTAAACCATGCGACAAGCATACAACTCGACTCTGTAAGTGGGAAATGGCGAGTGGCATGGTTTGAACATGGCATTCTCAATCGTGCATTGGGAGGCAGGTAACTGTTCACAAACCGTGCAATTGCCCGGATTTTTTTAAATGAATAAATAAAATTAAATGTAAAATAAAACAAAATTAGGAAAAATAAGATATTGTAAAATGACATAAAAATAAAATAAAAGGTAAATGTATTAATAATAATAAAAATAATAATTTAATTAAGAATATTAATATTATTATTAAAGTTATTATTATTATTATTTTGATTATTATTATTATTATTAAGATAATAATAATAATTGTGATTATTAGTAATTGTTATTTTATTATTATAATTATATTTTGTTTCTTTTTTTTATTTTTTTGGGATACCCTATAGGGGGAACAAACCTCCCCCTTCCGTCTCTTATGTGACACTACTCCCCTCTCCTTCCCATCTCCCTACTCATGACCCCCTTCACCAGTTGAACCCCCTCCCCTCCGACTGGATTCTGACGGCGCGACACCACCCCCCTCCAGCGGTCCTCCCCTACACGGTGCCTCCCTACTCATGCGGCCCCCTCCTTCACTCTTCCCTCCTCTATGGTGCGTGAACCTAGCTCCATCCACCTCTTCGGTGCGTGACTCTGCCAGTGCCCTCCTCCTCCGGTGGCAGCACCTCTCGCATGGCTGGATTCCCCCCTGTTGAGTCTCCTTTGTGGGTTTCCTTGATTTTCATAGGTGTGTAGGGTCTGCCCGAACCCTATGGTTGGGTTTGGATAATTTTTTGGTTTGTTTCTTATATTCTAGGGTTTTGGAATCACTTGTGGGGCTTTGTTCTCCCTCCTATTGAGGTTTCATTGCATATGCACCCCATTGAGGTAGGTGTTTCCATGTTCTTCCATTCCAATTAATTTCTTTTAATTTTTGGCACTTTAAATAAATTTATGAACTTGATTAAAACCTCTATGGTATCTCTTTCTATCCTGGTGTGATGTTTTAGGAGTGGTATATTTTTTTAAAAATAGGATTTCATTGGATTAATTGATTAGGATTATGTGTTTATTCACCTATTATATTGGATTAAATGTTTTGTGTTCATTAAAATTGAAATCAATCCTTGTTATAGAATTTTTCCTTGTTATGTTTTGTTAAATTATATTTAATGTAAAAAAATTTAGGAATGTGAGATTTCAATACCCTTGAAGGCTTTAGTTTTGGGGCAGTAATGTTTTTGAAAGGATACTCTTTGTTTTAAAATGGTTTGTTTGATTTTGGAATTAAATGGAGTTGTTGGGGTTGGTTGATTGTAAATGGTGAATTTTTGAAAACTATTTTAAATTCTTTCTTGATTGATCTATGAGTACAATTAGATTTTGACCCATCCATTGTTTCACAAGGTGCGCTCATGGATGTGCCCTCAAATGAATATGGCACATGAAAATGGCATTCCTCATTAAAACATGGTTATTTAAATGACCTTTTTGGTTTCTAAGTGGTATTGGTTACCTTCTGTGGTTTCTAAAGATAGTTTAAAATGTAATATTAAAAACGAATTACATTTGGCATTTATAGTATGTTTTGGAAAATGTTTGACATAAGGGACCATTTGGTTTATTTTGTAAAGTTTCATGTTTTATAAAAATGTGGAAAGGCTTGTTTGGTAAGTCCTTGGGAAGGTGGTGTTCCTCGTGGTTTTATAAATGTTTTGGAAAAAATTTTGGTAAATGTAATTGGGTGGGTAAACTTAAGGGCTCGTTTGGCATTGAAAATGTAAAATTAGTATTGATGTTTTCTTGCAAGAAGTTTTAAATTTTTTTTGCAAATGAACATAGTTATGTAAAACTAAAGTCCCATTTGGAAACATTTATGTTTTCAAAGAAATTATTTAAATGTCTAAATAAACTAATGGCCCATTTGGAACATTTTTTGATGTGATATAAGCATCTGTATATATATATATATGGGGAACCTCTATTGAAGAGATCTCCCTTTATGGGTTATCACATAGTGGTGTCGGTGTTTGGGGTAGGCAAGTGAGGTGGCAGATGTTAAGGTGATTCACGTGTGAAAAATCCTCCTACTTATATAGTATTACTACCACCATGGGTTCCTTGGCATCTTTTAGAGGACCGAGTGATGGTTGTTAATCAACCCCAATTAGACGGGTTGGTTGTAACGAAACAGGTATTTATAGATTAATAGCTTTTCATATCTATTAATATTTATGAATACGATATTAATTTTATGTTAAATATGACACTTTTTTCGATAGCGTACTCAACACGAAACAATGGGTTTCTTTGAAATCTTACGTTGCACACAACATTGATTTATAGTGAAATATAGTATTATTATTTTAAATGGTAGTTAACGCATAGTCACAGTATTTCCCAAAATGAACATAACTAAATAAATTATGATTACACATGTTTTTAAATGTCTTTACATTTATCCAATAAATTTAGAGGCTCAAAATAAGAATGAAAACAATTTTAAGTAAGAAATACTCTAATAATTTTAAAAGGACGTTTTACCACCTTTTGATGGAGAACCCTTTTTAAATATAGTTTTTGTCACTTTTATATGTTTCTTTTGAAAAAATAAAATTCTTATTTAGAATAGGGACATCAAAATTTACTTTGGGTAATTTTTTGGTATTTTCTTGATAATGTTCATTTTTAATGAATAGTAAAAAATACTGCATTTTATGTCCAAAATGTCTTTTCATCTAATTTATTTATATGAATATATTGTCCTTTTAATTGGATTTAAAGTGTAATTAGATCATATTTTTATCATTTAAGCCAATTTTGGTCATTTTATGTAATTTAACTTTGAAATTAGACATAAACACATATCAATCTTTTGGAAGTTTTTACTTCTCAAAAACAAGATTTTTGGTTTTGACAATAGGAATTAATTTTAAATTAATTTCTGCTACTTCTGTGTTTTGAATTTGGAAAAATGGATTCCGTATTTGGAATCATGAGGTCTAAATTGTGTAAATTGTTAACTTTTGTTTTTAGAAATCAAATAAATAAATTTATTTATGACACAATGGTGATGTAGTGATTACCTTATTAATGAAAAATTTAAATAAATGAGATTATAGATATTAAAATACATTTATTTTCAAAATTGTTATGTCATCCATTAATTTTATGGATTATTATACCTTGTCATTATTGAATTAATTATGGTTTTTCAAAATAATCACACTATTGGAAAGCTAACCTATATCAACGCTTCTATAACAACGGTTTGTAAATATCGTTGGTATAGGTCCCCTTTCCCAATTCTTTGGCCAAACCATTGGGAATTCCCACTTTGAGGTCACTTTTCTTAACGTTTTGGCCAAACCATTGGGAAAGGGTATGGATTTCCTAATGATTTGGCCAAACCGTTGGGAAAAGTCCACTTTGAGCCACTTTTCCCAATGGTTTGGACAAAATGATGGGAAAGGGTGGGTACCTATCCCAACGGTTTTGAGAACCGTTGGGATAGGCCTTTCCCAATGATTTTGAGAACCGTTGGGATAGGTGCCCTTATTTTTTAGGAGTAAATTTGTCGAATATCATCAAATAAATCAATATATAAACTAAATATATATATATATATATATATATATCCAAATTTATTCACAAAGTATAATCTAGGATAGTGGTAATTTCCTAGATATACAATGTGAAAGTTTTGGGTTTAAACCTCCGCTGGGACTCTTTTTAAAATATTTACCTATCCCAACAGTTTTATCCCAACCATTGGGATAGGTCCTTCCCCATGCCAAATCACCCAATGGCTCCCCATACCATTGGTATAGGCTATACCAACGGTTTGGGGACCTATACTAATGGTTTCAATCCATTGTTATAGGTAATTTTTTCATTAGTTTCAAGTTGTTGTGGATTTTTAAAAAGTCATGATATTAATGGTATAAAAATTGACATAAATTAGTTTTTAAATCAATTAATATTTTATTAAATGATATAATAGTCCTAAAAATATAATATTCATCCAAATATCATATATTATGTTAAAAGCTTCCTTAATGATCCATTTTTGGGTCGCTTGGCATTTTATAGTAACTATGGTAACCATATACAAGAAGACATGGTAAAAGATAAATAAGTTTAGAAAGGGTTAAAGCTAAAAGATAAGTTTAATTTTGACACCAAAACTTGTATAAAACCTATTGGATGAGAGTATTTCTACCCATCCTAATATGATATTATATATATATCACTTTAGTGTTATTATAATTCTAAAATCAATAAATAATAAAATTATATTTACAAACTTTCCTAACGTGCCTCTCCTCACACTTATAAAAGAAAACCACCTCTAACACTTATTCACACCTCTTAATCCCCCTTGTATCTTCCATCCTCTACCCAAATAATCTCCCAAAAGCCCTATATTCCTCCTAGAATCTTTAATTGGTGAATAAGGTAATTAATGAAGGCCTTTTAACTTAAATCAAACGGATTTTCCCAATTTGAGGTAATGTCATCTCTCATGATTGTTTCATTTATTTTCCATATCCAACCCCCGAAATCTATTTATTCAATTATTTTATAACAAAAAATTTATATTCAATATAATAGGTTGTTTTTATGTGAATTATGCGAACTAAACATACACACACTTCCATCTAATTGGTATAGAACATACTATATTTTTGGACGGCAAACTACTGCCTCACGAAACAAAGACTGTTCAATTATCTCCTACTACCTCTAATGGTGACCATTATGATGAAACTGTAATTATATATGATATATATGATCTCTATTATTCTATAATTATCATTTATTACATACCTTTATGCTTTTCATGTTGTATATATACGACAATTTCATTTGAAGAAGTGTGGACTACCGCCCCCTCAAAGTGATATGACTCATTCATACCATACATGAAAGATATAAAGGATAGAATTAATGAACTTATATATAATATTATACTAGAATTATAATTTACCTGTTTATAATTTAGTTTTCATTCCATTAAATAAGAAAAATAAATGAATACATTGTTCATGCGTATGTATAGATTACCGTCTCCATGAATGGTGCATTTCATTTCGTATATCCAAATGCTATGGACTATTATAAATACAAATATAATTAATATATATGACATATATGATATCTAAATCATGAATATCATTTTGTAGTTAATAATCTTTTGACCACATAGACAATTTGTAATTATAATAAGTTTATTTTTTACCCAAGTCCCAAACATCAGAAAAATTTCTGATATAAACTCAAATAATCAACTAATTGTTATAGAAAGGTAATAATTTATATAAAAGAATAATAAACTTGAAAAAGGTTTGGAAGAAATTAGAAATTAGCTTAATTTTATTATTCAGGAAATTAAAGAATAAACGGGTCATGTCAGACATGAGGTAAGGGACTTCGTCTCAATCTCTATTCATTGAGGCATATTTTGATAATATATAACTCATTATTTTATACAGTGTATAATAAAACCCTTTGAATTTTACATTAATTCAATCGGAATATTTTTTCTATAATTTTTTTTGCTAAATGAAGAATGGAATTTTTTTAACATATATGTAGACAATGACCTCTCTGCCGCTGTAATCATTATTTGGCTTCCTTTTTAAGCCTTAATGTTTTTCAAAGGAAAAAAGAAATCCCTTATTCTTTTTTTGAGTGTTTTGGTTTTGAAAAATATTATAGAAAGGGATTGAGTATTTAAATATCTTGAAATAATTTCTTGTGATTTCAAATAATATTTTATTAGTAAAATGTTGACATTTTCAATATTTTATGTGTTATGATTATATAATGGTACTTGGATATTTGACAGGTGGTTATGTGATGAACCAAATTATGGTTGGTTACATGATAAATGAAGTATAGGTGGTTAAATTATAACCTCCAATGCATTGGGTATGGAAGTCAGTCGTATGACTATTTCATTTAGTGATATTTATGGAAGTCAACCGTATGGTTATTCCATTTAAGTATGATTTTGTCCCATGTTTACCTTTTATATGTTATGTGTGATTTCTATGGGTTTAATGGTAATATTTTGGTTAAAAATGGTATGAAATGAGGTTTTATTCAGTGAAGAGTATTTACTACTTTATAAAGGTGAAAATTATTACTTATGATAAAATTATTCCTCGTTTACAAGTTGTTTTGAAAAACTAACATTTTTCCTTATTTGTGTATCCTTTACTTAGCATTTTATGCTCATACCAGGGTTTTCAACTGTTTTTCATAGGAATTAAAGTGGAACGGGGTCAAGGATGGGATCATGGAAGAGTCATGCTGTTTAAAACTTGAAACTAAACATGTTTATTTTCTTTTAAGAGTTTTTATTTTATAAAAAATGGATACTTAGAAAAAGTGTCTACATGTAATAGTCAAGTTGTTATGTATAATTTATGACCTAATTCTCTAAATCTCTAAACCAGAAAAGATCCTCAATTTAAATTATTAACATAATTCAATATTATGTAATATTTAAGGTTAGGGCCTTATAGTTGGTTTCAAAGGTTAGTTTAGATGACTTTAGAGGTCAGGGTGTTATTTACGAATATTTTACATAACAATGATGGTTATCATATTAGAAATATTCATAGTTATTTTAGATAAATTTAATGAGTTTAAGATAATATTAATATGTATATCTTAGTCTTTACCCAACTTATAAGATATTATATGATGATTTAATAGATATACTCACAATGAACATTTTGGTTTTAGTAAATGGATGGATCTAGTAGGCACTAAAGTAACAATTTATGTGAAGGAAATAGTGGTGGTTTTCTGAATGAGAAACTGAATGAAATGGGATCTGAAATGAGAACTCTTATGGTTATTCTTAAACAACCATTTGGAGTCATGATTGACCACATGAACCTTGGTTATTTCTCTAAGGAATCATATATAAGAGAAATGAATCCTAGTGGAAATTCAGGTAATAATCATAAAGTTTAGTATATTCAAAAACCTATGTGTCAAGGATGTGGAAAAAAAACCCCAAGGAAAATGCTTCAAAGGGACGGGAAGATGCTATAGATGTGGTAATGAAGGTCATTAAGTAATAACCTTCCATGTAAAAAGGAAGCATCCACTTGACTCCAGAGAAGGTAAAGAAGTTCATTCTAAGGGATCAATTAAATGTTTTAAATGTGGTTTACATGGTCATTACACAAATGGATGTCCTATGAAGATGGTTCGGGAGTGGGATCAGCAGGATCATTCAAATGTATGATTACCAATTCCTAATTCCATTCTAATTGAAGATGAGAAAATTGAAAATGACCTATGAAAGTTATGGATTTTTTCTTAGCTCATGTTTTGACATTACTGAAATTTTAGGAAATTATGCATGAATTTATTTCTAGGAAAAAATTATAAAATAATAAGATGGAAAAAAATTGATAAAATTTCATTAAGAATGTTTGATGATTAATATTTCTACATTTTATTAATATAATTTTTATGTTAGTTCTATGTATGATGATATATAAAAATGTATTAATGATAGGATTACTTTGGAAGACTTTTTCTAGTATGTGTAACCCTAAAGTTTGATTTGTTAAAATTTTATCCAAGAAATAATTATATTTTCTTTTGTGTATATAGTTATAAAGAACCATTTGGTGGTATATGATCCTTGAATTTGAGGAAATTATAGGTTACTACTTTTTGGGATGAAAATGCAAGTTTTGAGATAACATTTGTTGTTAAAATTTGTTATGGTTATTTTTGAGAAATTTATCTCATTTTTTGGAATGTTATAAAATTATATTGTTTTTGAAAAAGGAAAACACACAGATTGTGTGACAACCCATCACGTTGGACAAAGCTATGGGAATTAAACTCACAACCAAAGTGCGATTGGGATTTATCGCCTACCACTAGACTACGTGAAGTCCGAGATTTGTATGACTTATTATTTTTTAATTAAATGATTTTATAGATCAAGAATAAGTAGATTTTGGGAACATATGTTTTATAAAATTGATATCCTTATTATAGGAAACATATTTTTTGATTATGTGATAAAGGTTATTTTGGAAGACGTTCTCTCTTTTCGGGAACACTATATCCCTAAGGAAAATAGAATACTATGGGGTTTCATTTGTGGAGTAATAGTAGAAATTTTATTTTGGAAGAATATATGTTTATATTGTGGAAATATGATGACTTGGGTTATTTATGGAAATTATTAACCTATCATAGACAATATGTGATTAGGTTAATTACACTTCAGTATGAGACTCTAAGAGTAGTCGATGTTATTTGGAGATAAATGTTAAGATTTACTAGGGAAGAATATGTGATTAAATTCTTCTGAATTTTGGGTTTTAATATTAACTTGGATTATATTAAAGTATTTTAAGGAAATTTGTTTATTGAATGGTAATTTTTGAAATTTGGGTATTGTTTGTTGAATTTTTGATATTAAGAGTAGTATTTCTTTTTATAAAGGATTATCCATTTGGGTATTATCTAATCTCGCCCTACCCATTTTGTTTTTCATTAATTCTTAAAGATAGGGGAAATATATAGGTAAACTTTGTTTTATTATATGATTCTGTAGAATTTTATTCTATCACTTCCAGTGTGACAAAGTTATCTTGAAAACTCATCGTTTGGAGAAAATATGAGTTTTTGGTAGAAACTTATTTAAGGATGGAGCTCTACTTGAAAAGTAAGTATGTTTCCTTATGTTCTTAGTCAATCTCATAAATAAATTATCAACTTTCTGAAATGGAACATAAAACAAAAACATTTTCCATTTACTTTTCTTACTAGGAAACCAATGATCGTTTAACCCATCACAAGTTTATGATTTTCTTATTGTTAACTTTCTCCTGATCATGTTTTCTATCACTCTCCATCAGAACTGGACACTTAGTTTCTCTTCCATATATTTGTGTTCCTACATGGAATCCTAGTATGTGTTATCTTGGGTGACCTTTTTACTTCTATTTATTTCTTTTAAAGTGATAGTTTTATTAACTCTTTTTCTGATGTGGTACTTTCAATTAAATTTCCAAGAACAAATTTTAAAATTTCGAGGACACAATTTCCAAAATGGGGAAGGTTGTAACGACCCAGGTATTTATAGAATAATAATTTTTCATATTTATTAATATTTATTAATATGATATTAATTTAATGTTTAATATGAAACATTTTCCAATAGAATACTCAACATGAAACAATGGGTTTCTTTGAAATCTTACATTGCTTACAACTTTGAGTTATACCGAAAAATAATATTATTATTTTAAATGGTGTTTAGAAAATAGCCATTTTTTTACCGAGAATGAATATAAATAACTAAATTATTATTACAAATGTTTGTTAAATGTTGTTACATTTATCTAATAAATTTAGTGGCTCAAAATAAGAATGAATCAAATTTTAAGCGTGAAATACTCTAATACTTTTAAAAGGACAGTTTACCACCCATTGATGGTGAACCCTTTTTAAATCTAGTTTTTGTCACTTTTATATACTACATTTGAAAAAATAATCTTCTTCTTTAGAAGCAGGAAATAAAAATTTACTTTGGGTAAATGTTTGGTATTTTTCTTATAAAGTTCATTTTTAATGAATAGTGAAAATTACTGCATTTTAAGTCAAAACTATCTATTTATCTAATTTATTTATATAAATATATTGTCCTTTTAATTGGTTTTAAATTTTAATTAGATTATATTTTTATCATTTAATACGATTTTGGTGATTGTATGTAATTTCAATTTTAAATTAGACACAAACACATGTCAAAATTTTGGTAGTTTTTACTTCTTAAAAACACTCTTTTTGGTTTTGACAACGAGAATTAATTTTAAATTAATTTATATTAATTATGTATTTTCAATTTTGAAAAAGGGATTCCATATTTGGAATCATGATTTCCAAATTGTGTGAATAGGTATCTTTTATTTTTAGACATCATATAAATAAATTTATTTATGACACAATGGTGATGTAGTGATTACCTTATTAATGGGAGATTTAAATAAATGTGATTATAAAAAATAAAATAAATTTATTTTCGAACTTTTTATTCCAGAAACAAATTTTAGGGATGATTATGCCTTGTTATCATTGAATTAATTATGTTTTTTGGAAATAAACAAGTAGTTGTGGTTTTTTAAAAATTCGTGACATGAATAGTATAAAAATTGAACTAAATGAGTTTTTAAATATATTAATATTATATTAAATGATATAATAGTTCTAAAAATATAATATTCCTCCACCTAAAATATATTATGTTACAAATTTCATTAATTATCCATATTTGGGTCTCTTGGCATTTTATAGTAACTATGGTAACCATATACAAGAAGAAATGGTAAAAGTTAAATAAGTTTACTAAGGGTTAAAGCTAAAAGATAAGGTTAATTTTGAAACCAAAACTTTTATAAAACTTATTGGATGAGAGTAATTCGACCCATCCTCATATTATATTCGTAATATATCACTTTTTTGTAATTATAATTTTAAAAACAATAAATAATAAAAAAATATTTTCAAACTATTCTAAAGTGCCTCTCCTCCTTCTTATAAAAGGAAACCACCTATAACACTTAATCAGACCTCTAAATCCCCCTTGTCTATTCCAAAATTTTTCCAAATAAGCTCCTGAAATACCTATCTTCCTCGTAGAATCCTTACACTAAAAAAAAGGAAATCAAATAAATCTTTTTAGCTTAAATCAAAAGGAGTTACCCAATTTGGGGTAATGTCTTCTCTCATGATTCTTTCATTTATTTTCCTTATACAACCCCCCAAACTATCTTTATTCAATTATTTTGTAAAAAAACATTATATTAAATAAACTAGGTTTTTTTTATGAGAATTATTGTAACTACACTTACACACACCTATGTCTAATGGGTATAGAATATACTATTTCTGTGGACAGACAACTACTGCCTAACGAAACAAAGACTGTTCAATTATCTCCTAACACCTCTAATGGTGACCATTATGGTATAAATATAATTATATATTATATATGTGATCTTTAGGATTCTTTAATTCTCATTTATTACATACCTTTATGCTTTTCATGTTGTATAAATATGATAATTTCATTTGAGGAAGTGCAAATTACCGCACCCTCAAAGTGATATGACTCGTTCATGGCATACATGGAAGATATAAAGGATGGAGTTAATAAACTAATATATGATATTATTATGGAATTATAATATATCTAATTAAAATTTATTTTTAATTTCTTTAAATATGTAAAATAAATGAATGCAGCGTTCATGCGTACGTATGACTTACTATTTCCATGAATGGTCCATTTAATTTCTTATATGAAAATGTTATAGATTGTTATAAATACATATATAATGGATATATATGATATATATGATATCTAAATCATGAATATAATTCTGGATATAATGTAATTTTGACCACATGGACAATTTGTAATTATAATAAGTTCATTTTTTAGTCATGTTCCGAACATTGGAAAAATGTCTGATTTGAACTCAAATAATAAACTAATTGTTATAACATGGTAATAATTGATATAAAAGGATTAATAAAAAATAAAAATTTTCTAAATCAAGTAGAAATTAAATTAGTTTTATTATTCAATAAATTAAATAATGAACGAGTCATGTTAGAAACGAGGTAACAGACTTCGTCTCAATCTTCATTCGTTGAGGCATATTTCGATAATATATAACTCATTATTTTATACAATGTGCAATAAAACTGTTTGAATATTACATTCATTAAAATGGAATATTTTTCTATGAGGAATTTTACTAATATACAAAATGAATGTTTTTAAGGTATGCGGCGACAATGACCCCTCTGCCCCCGTAGTCATTATTTGTCTTCCTTTATATGCCTTAATGTTTTCCAAAGGAAAAAAAAAAGAAACCCCTTGTTCTATTTTTGGGTGTTTTGGTTTTGAGAATGGTTTCTGAAAGGTATTGAGTATTTCAATATCTTGAAATGATTTCCTGTGATTTCAAATGAAATTTTATTAGTGAAATTTTGATATTTGCAATATTTTATGTGTTATGATTACATAATGGTACTTGGACATTTGACGGGTGGTTACGTGATGAACCAAATGACCGGTGGTTCTGTGATAAACCAAGTAAAAGTGGTTACACTATAACCTCCATTTCATTGGGTATGGATGTTGGTCGTACAACTATTCCATTTAGTGATATGTATGGAAGTCGATCGTATGGTTATTCCATTTGAGTATGATTATGTCCCAGGTATACCTTTTATATGTTATGTGTGCTTTCTATGGTTTTTATGATAATATTTTGGGTACAAAAGGGTAAGCAATAATAATTTTTTTAGTAAATAGTATTTATTACTTCATAATGGTGTAAATTATCACATAGGATAAAATAAGTCCTGGTTTACATGTTGTTTTGAAAGACTAACAGTTTTCCTTCTTTGTGTATCCCTTATTTATATTTTTAGGATCATCCCATGTTTTTGAAATGTTTTTTACATGAATTAAATTGGAATAGGGTCAAGTATGGGATCAAGGAAAAGTTTTGATGTCTAAAACATATAATTAAACATGTTTATTTTCTTTTAAGAGTTTTTATTTTATAGAAAAATGGATACTCGGTAGAAGTGTCTACATGTAATATTCAAGTTGTTATGTATATATTATGACATAATTATCTAAATCTCTAAACCTGAAATGATCCCAAATTTTAATTATAAACAATTAAATATTATTTAATGTTTATGTTTTTGTCCTTATAGTTGGTTTCAGAGGCCAGTTTAGAAAACTTTAGAGGTTAGGGTGTTATTTAGGCATAAGTTACATAACAATAATTGTTAGCGTATTAGAAAGAGTCATAGTTATTTTAGATAAATTGAATGTGTTTAATATAACATTAATACATATACCTTAGTGTTTACCCTCCTCATTATATATTATATGATGATTTTAACGATATAATCACACTGACCTTTTTGGTTTTAGTAAATTGATAGATCTAGCAGGTACCAAAGTAACAATGGATGTGAAAGAAACTGTGGTGGTTTTATGAATGAGAAACTGAATGAAATGGGAGATGAAATGAGAACTCTTGTGGTTATTCTTAAAAAACAATTTAGAGTCATGATTGACCACTTGAACATTGGTGATTTCTCTAAGGCATCATATATGATAGAAATGAATCCCAATATAAATTCAGGTAATAATCATTAAAGTTAGTATATTCAAAAGCCCATTTGTCAAGGATTTGCAAAGAAACACCTAGGAAAATGCTTCAAAGGGATGGGAAGATGATATAGATGTGGTAATGATGGTTATAATGTAAAAACCTTCCATGGAAAAAGGAAGCATCCAGTTGACTCCCAAAAAGGGAAAGAAGTTCATTCCGAGGGATCAATTGAATGTTTCAAATGTGGTGTACATGGTTATTACACAAATTGATGTCCTACAAAGATGTTTTTGGAGTGGGATCAGAAATATCTTTCAAATGTATGATTACCAATTCCTAATTTCATTGCAATTGAAGACGAGGAAACTGAAAATGACCTATGAAAGGTATGGATTATTTCTTAGATAATGTTTTGAAAATACTGAAATCTTAAGAAATTATGCATGATTTTTTATAGGAATGAAGTATAAAAGAATAAAATAGCAAAACATGGAAAAAATGTCATTAATAATGTTTGATGATTAATATGTATAAATTTTAGTAATTCAATAGTTATGTTGGATCTATGGATGATGATATGTTTAAATGTATTAATTATAGGATTACTTTGGAAGACGTTTTCTAGTATGCGTAAACCTGAATTTTGATTTGTGAAAATTTTATTCATGAAATAATTATATTTCTTGTTTGTGGATATTGTTATAAATAACCATTGGGGTTTATATGATCTTTAAATTTGAGGCAATTATAGGTTATTAATTTTTGGGATGAAAATGCGAGGTATGAGATAACATTTTTTGTTAAAATATGTTATGGTTATTTTTGATAAATTTGTCTAAATTTTGGGAATGTTATAAAATTATATAGTTTTTGAAAAAGGACAACACGTAGACCATGTTACAACCTGTTGCGTTAGACAAAGTTGTGGGAATTAAACTCACAACCAAAGTGTGATTCAGATTTATCACCAACCATGGACTACAAGAAGTCCCCGGTTAGTATGAATTATTATTTTTTAATTAAATGATTTTATGGATCAAGAATAAGTTGATTTGGGGAATATATGATTTATCAAATGGATATCCTTAGTATAGGAAAATTAATTTTTGATTATGTGATAAAGGTTATTTTGGAAGATATTCTCTCTTTTGGGGAACACTATATTCCTAAGGAAGTAGAATACTATGGGATTTCATTTGTGTCGTAATAGTAGAAATTTTACTTTGTAGAAATTTATGATTTTATTGTGTAAATATTTGTATTTGGGTTATTTATGGAAATGATCAACCTATAATAGACAATATGTGATTAGTTTAATTAAACTTCAGTATGATACTTTAAGAGTAGTCAATGTTTTTAGGAGATAAATGTTAAGATTTACTATAGAAGACTATGTGATTAAATTCTTCTGAATTTTGGGTTTTAATCTTATTTTAAAGTATATTTAATAATTTTAAAGAATTTTTTTATTGAATGGTCTTTGATGAACTTTGGGTACCATTTGTTGAATTTTGGATATTAAGAGTAGTATTTCTTTTTATCAAGGATTATCCATTTGGGTATTATATGATCTCGGACTAACCATTTTGGTTTTGGTTAATGTCTAATGATATGGGAAATATATAGTTCAACTTCTTCGTATTATGTGATTCTCTAGAAGTTTATTCTAACACTTCAGGTGTGACAAAGTCATCTTGAATACTAATTGTTTGGAGAAAAGATGAGTTTTTGGTAGAAACTTATTAAATGATGAAACTCTACATGAAAAGTAAGTATATTTCCTTATGTTCTTAGTAAATCTCATAAATAAATTATAAAATTTATGAAATGAAACATAAAACAAAAAATTTTTTCATTTACTTTTCCTGTATGGAAACCAATGATCGTTTAACCCATCACAAGTTTGTGATTTTCTTACTGTTAACTTTCTCTTGATCATGTTTTCTATCACTCCCCATCAGAACTTGACACTTCATTTCCCTTCTATATTTATGTTTTCTTACATGGAATCCTAGTATGTGTTATCTTGGGTGACCTTTGTATTTATCTTTATTTCTTTTAAAATTATAGTTTTATTGACTCTTTTTCTGATGTGGGACTTTCAATGAAATTTCCAAGCCCAAATTTTAAAATTGCGAGGATGAAATTTCCAAAAAGGCGAAGGTTGTAATGACCCAGGTATTTATAGAATAATAATTTTTCATATTTATTAACATTTATGAATACGATATTAATTTTATGTTAAATATGACACTTTTTCTGACAGCGTACTCAATATGCAATAGTGGGTTTCTTTGAAATCTTATGTTGCACACAACTTCAAGTTATACTAAAAAATAATATTATTATTTTAAATGGTAGTTAATGCATAGCCATTGTATTTCCCAAAATGAATATAACTAACTAAATTATTATTACACATGTTTGTTAAATGTGTTTACATTTATCCAATAAATTTAGAGGCTCAAAATAATAATGAATCCAATTTTAAGCATGAAATACTCTAATAATTTTAAAAGGACGATTTACCACATTTTGATGGTGAACCCTTTTTAAATATAGTTTTTTCACATTTATATGATTTATTTGAAAAAAATAAAATTCTTATTTAGAATTCAGACATAAAAATTTACTTTGGGTAATTTTTTGGTATTTTTCTGAAACAAATCATTTTTAATGAATAGTGGAAAATACTACATTTTAAGTCAAAATTTTCTTTTCATCTAATTTATTTATATGATTAAATTATACTTTTAATTGGTTTTAAAGATGAATTAGATTAAATTTTTATCCTTTAATCAAATTTTAGTCATTATATGTAATAGCACTTTGAAATTGGACATAAAAACATGTCATTCTTTTGTTAGTTTTTACTTCTTAAAAACACGTTTTTTGGTTTTGACAACAGGAATTAAATTTATATTAATTTTTTCAACTTCTGTGTTTTGAATTTGGAAAAATGGATTACATATTTGTAATAAGGAGGTAGGTAAATTTTATTTTTAGACATCAAAAAAATTTATTTATTTAGGACACAATGGTGATGTTGTGATTACCTTATTAATGAATGATTTAAATAAATGATATTATAATTATTAAAATAAAGTTATTTTGGAACTTTTTATGACATCCATGAATTTTATGGGTGATTATGACTTGTTATAATTGAATTAATGAAGTTTCTTTGAAATAATAAAGTTTTGTATTTTTAAAAAGGCATGCTATGAATAGTATAAAAATTAACATACATGAGTTTTTAAATCAATTAATATTTTATTAAATGATATAATATTCTTAAAAATATAAGATTGATCCAACTGACATATATGATATTTAAAATTTCATTAATTATCCATTTTTTGAATCTATTGTAATTTTATAGTTACTATGGTAATTATATACAAGAAGACATGGTAAAAGTAAAATAAGTTTACTAAGGGTTAAAGCTAAAAGATAAGGTTAATTTTGAAAATAAAACTTCTCTAAAACCTATTGGAATAGAGGATTTAGACCCATACTCTTCTGATATTTGATATATATCACTTTAGTGTTATTATAATTCAAAAATCAATTAATAATACAATAATATTTTCAAACATTCCTAAAGTGCCCCTCCTCCCTCTTATAAAAGGACACCACCTATAACTCTTACTCATACCTCTCAATCCCCCTTATCTCATCAAAACTCTACCCAAATAATCTCCCAACATCCTTATATTCCTCATATAAGTCTTACTTTTTGCAGAAGGTAATTAAAGAAGTCCTTTTAGCTTAAATCAAAAAGAGTTACCCAATTTGAGGTAATGTCTTCTCTCATGATTCTTTCATTTATTTTCCTTTTCCAAACCCATAAAATCTCTTTATTAGATTATTTTATAAAAAAAAGTATCTTAAATATACTAGGATTTTTTAATGAGAAGGATTTGAACTACACTTACACACACCTCTATCTAATCAGTAGAAAACATACTATTTCTGTGGACGGTGAACTACTACCTCATAAAACAGTGATTGTTCAATTATCTCCTACCGCCTATCATGGTGATCATTATTAAGTAACTGTAATTATATATGATATATATGATCTCTATGATTCATTAATTCTCATTTATATCATACCTTTATGCTTTTCATGTTGTATAAATAAGATAATTGCATTTGAGGAAGTGCGGACTACCGCCCCCTCAAAGTGATATGACTCGTTCATGCCATACATGGAAGATATAAAGGATGGAGTTAATGAACTAATATATGATATTATAATAGAATTATAATATACATATGCATCATTTAGTATTCATTCTTTTAAGTATTAAAAAGAAATGAACGTAATGTTCATGCGTACGTACGACTTACCATCTCCATGAACGGTGCATTTTAGTATTTATATCCAAATGATATGGACTATTATAAATACATATATAATTGATATATCTGATATATCTGATATATATGATAGATATGATATCTAAATCATTAATATAATTCTGTAGATAATTTAATTTTGACCACATGGACAATTTGTAATTACAACAAGTTTATTTTTTACTCAACTTCCGAACATCAGAAAAATGTCTGATACGAACTAAAATAATATACTAATAGTTATATCAAGGTAATAAGTGATATAAAAGGAATAATAAACTTGAAAAATGTTATGAAGAAAGTATAAATAAATTAAGTTTACTATTCTTTAAATTAATGAAAAAATGATTCAAGTTCAACATGAGGTAAGGGACTTCGTCTCAATCTCCTTTTATTGAGGCATATTTTGATAATATATAACTCCTTATTTTATACAGTGTATTATAAAACCCTTTTGAACTTTACTTTCACTAAAAGGGAATTTTTTTCTATGAAGTGTTTTACTAAATGAAAAAAGGAATGTTTTTAACGTATGCAACGACAATGACCTCTCCACCACCGAAATCGTTATGTGGCTTCCTCTATAATACTTAATGTTTTTAAAAATAAAAAGAATCATCTTATTTCATTTTGAGGTGTTTTTGTTTTTAAAATGGTTTTTGAAATGGATTGAGTATTTAAATATCTTGAAATTATTTCTTGTTATTGAAAATGAAATTTTATTAGTGAAATGTTGATATTTTCAATATTTTATGTGTTATGATTACATAATGGTAATTGGACATTTTACGGGTGGTTATGTAACGACCCAATGTTTTTCAATGGAAATTCCCTTTTCATAAGTATTTTATAAAATCACACAAAAACACAACATAATGAAATACTAAGTGCTAATTGACCTTTGAACGTAAGTTTTTCACTTCTGTGTTTGGAATTTCGAAAATCTTGCATACACGGTTGTAATCAGTAAGTTATTTAGAGTTCGATAAGGAAAACATAAGTTTTCATGAATAGTAACCTACCCAATTGAATAGTAACATACCCTTATGAGTAGTGATATACTCTAATAACTAGTAACCTCACCTATGGTGGTATAAAAATAATATTCATGTTGGAAGTACGATATACCTATATTTTAGAATAAGTTAATGAATGTTTTAAAACTGGTTTTGATAATAAATTCTTATTTTAATAAAATATTAAAATAATCATATTTAGAAAATTATTTTTGAAAAATGGACTTCAATTTTAGATTCTACATGTCGAAAAATGGTAAGGGTGAATTTTTGGGATTTTTCTGAAATACTTGAATCTTTTATGAATAGTAGAATCCGGTAATTCACAATAAATGCTAAATAATGGATTAATGGAGTCATCAATGATGTTCTACTGATGTAATACCACTTTGTTCGGGATCACATGATAAAATCACTATTCTTGGTCATGGAATACTTAATATTTCTTGTATTGGGAAGAAATAATAAATTAATGATTATAATATTATGAAATCCCTCCTCTCCTCCACTATAAAACCCCCCTTCACCCCCTCTTCTCTACAATCCTCTCAAGCCTTGTGCCTTGCCATTATTCTGCCCAAATCTCTACCAAAGGTCCTCCCCCATGTACAAATGCTCTCATACTCCTCAAAATACCAAAACCTCTCCCCTTAAGAGGTTCTCAAAGGGGGAAGTCTCAAGAGGTAAATCCCTCTCCCCAATTTCTTATTTTTCTTTTAAGTTCTTTTCTTTTTTATTTCTTTCCTCAACTCCCTTAACCATAATAGTATGACAAATCTAGTAACATAAATTTAATTTAATTTCTTCATGCTAGTGGTATATTTCATTATCTTCTCTCCTTTCCCCACCCTTTTATTTGAAAGAAATGGAAGCACCGTTTGAGATGTGCTAATTTAGCACATTCAAGGACAACAGTTTATCAATTTCTATTATTATCATTAATTATGGTAATGAAACCATTTGTGTTATGGTTGAAACAGATTATTATATATGTAATATATCCTATTTTTGGTTCTGTAATCCTTTGGTATAAATGGAATTAAGTTATAAAGCAAAACACTTTCTTTGTAATCAAATCCACCGATTAACAAAAACAGTTATCACTATGATTATATATATAATAATTCGACTTCACGCTAAGTAACCTAATTAAAATTTAAAACATGTAATATATTGGGAATTAAATAAATAATATGACTTCAATTCAACAAAACCACTTTCATCTTGCATATAATTAAAACTTGAATATAAGTGAACCGATCTTTTAAAGCCAAGTAAACAAACTAGCTCGGATAATGAAATTGAAAATTCTAACTAATCAAAAAGGATTTGAATGAACTAAAAAGGGTTATAATAAATAAATGGAATATAGAAGATTTTCTAGACTTATTAATTAATAAGCCTAATTTATTTATTCATGTCCTTAATAACAAGTGGAGAACACCAACGGATTTATGGTAAGGGATCCTTCCCTTTTTTCTCTTAATCAATATTTTTCTCTATGCTATGACTTTTTGTGTAATACCAAGTGATGGGGTACGTTTATACACATTCCCCATACTTCCCTAATGTTTTATATGTGATTATAAACCCCTTATCGCTCTCATCAAGCCCTTTTAGTTACACCTGATACCATGCCAATAATCCATGATGGATTCTACCCGAACATCACTTATTCCTTAGGGTTGCTCTATATTTCTTTTTCCCAAAATGTTTTTGTCTTTTATTTTATGTTGAACTTAAAAATTCTGTTTAAATGCTCTAAAATCATGTTCCAATATCCATCTCTCATTCTTTTTTGAGGATATAAAATCTTTTAAGTGAATCTCACTTCAATACTTCCCAATAAGCACACTCGTTTTAAAGGAACATCCTGAACTTTTACCCAATTTCAAGTGAACCCTATCTTCTGTTTTAAGACACCACTATCTATGTAAATTCTGTATTTGTATTATTAAAACCTTCTTAGTTAAATTCTGGTTTTATATAAAAGAATGTCTTCTTTACTATTTTAAAATCTCTATAGTATTTTCCTTTAAACCACACAAAAACGTTTTACAGCTAATGTTTCTAAAATACATTTCTCATATGTTGTCACTTATTTTTTAAAACACTTACCATGTTATATGCCTAATTACCCTATTAAATTCCATGTATTTTCTAATTCTTTCCTTACATGTACAATTTCATGATACACCCATTGGTTATGATTTATGTCATGATTGTGGTACCCAATTCTCTCCATGGGTACCCTTATGTTTGTGTATGGTTTATTATGTATGATTGTTTATGTGGTAAGAATATTTATGTGTGAAGAATATTCATGAAAATGTTGAGATGGGTGCGCCCTGATAGCGCTCCAATGCATTGGGTAAGGATAAGCCTCATGAGATGCGATGTGAAACGAGACTGATGGTTATCCTTGACCCGTACTGAAATGGGAAACAGGATTGGAAGTTAGCCTTGAGCCGTACTAAAGAAATGTTTTATGATTCTGTCACATTTACATGATTCCATGTTTATATGATCTCATTCTTATATTAAATGATTTTATATGTTTCATTCTTTGGATATCATTATGTCATTCTTTCTAACTCATGTGCTTGAGATGTATCCTTATGTTCACTCCTTTACTAGGATTTTTAGCTCATCCCTTGGTTTATGTGTTCCCCAGGGTACCCTATGAAAATGTAAGGGATCAAAGAATGTTAGAAGATATTTATGGATATTAAATAAAGAAGTTTTTTTGCCCTATGTTTTATGTTATATGTACCTAGTCTTCCAAGACACTAGACTTAACGATCCTTGGCTTGTACTCTAATGATTAATTATGCTTAAAATCATGAAATGTATTATGTAAAAGGCTCGGGTCACTATAGTTGTTATCAAAGGGATGGTCTAGTTATTTTTGGAGTTTAGGAATAGAACACCTTAGTTAAAACCTTATGGATGAGACTAAGTATAAGAAAACAGACCTAAATTTTGGTGAGTAAAGTGTAAGTGGTTTATTAGGAAAATACATCCCTGTTTGGATACAAGCTGGTAGAGGTGGCTCTGAAAACGATGTATCAAGGGGTAAAACCCAAAAACACCTCATTGCGCTAGACTCGAATGGGAACTGGTGCACGAAAATGGGCCTTGCTACACTCTTGGTTATAACACTCCCAGGGGATATGCTTCTGTAGATTCACGAGCTTTGTACAAGCCATTATTAAGGGACAAAAAGTATCCCATAAGAATATAAGTTAAAAATTATATCGAGGATAACCTAGATATAAACCTAAGTAATCACAAGTCAGGATATACTTCTTCTTTATAAGTTCATACTTTTATGTTCGAAGTTTCTTTTTATGATCAATAGCTAAGTATTCAAGACCTCTAATTATACGTTCTTTTTCTTAGTTAATGGCAGGAAATAGAAGAACACTTTCCAACAACCAATGTGATAGGCAATGTGATGATTTTTTTAATGACATTCCTGATGTGATTAAAGCGGGTGCTCAAAAATTCATGGTAGTACTTGCTCAGCTCGATCAAGTTATGAATAATAACTTGAATCAGGTGGAACGTGCCCCTCCTACAAGGAAAGAGCAAGTTGCCGTAGAATTGTTCATGCGGCAAAGGCCTCCCATGTTTAGTGGGTCTTCTGATCCCTTCCTCGCAGAACAATGGATTAACTCCATTGAAAATATTTTCTCTGTCCTCTAGTGCTCGGATGAAGAGAAATTTGAACTGGTGGTCTATCGTTTTGATGGGGAAGGTGATCAGTGGTGGATACTGATCAAGAATCTGAAGTCCCAAGAGGAAATTGATTCCATAGAATGGGATGAATTCAATAGGATGTTTTTCAAAAAATATTTTCCTCAAAACCCCCATCTCAAGATGGAAAGAGAGTTCTTTAGAATCAAGCGAAAGGAAGATGAGTCCATCGGGGTGTATGAATAGAATATTATAAGGCTTGCAAGGTAAATCTCTGAATTTTTCATGAACACAGAAAGCAAGGTGGATCACTTCTTTAGCAGACTAAACCCAAGTCTATGAAAAGTGTTGGAGATTAGAGGCTTCGATAGCTATGAGGCAATTTTACATTTTTTCCTCAAGGTTGAAATGGAGATTGGAGACTCTTAGTGGTCTCATAAGCCTAGTGACAAGAAGAAGAAAATGGAAAACAACATGGGTGGTTCATCAAACAAACCCCATGATGGAAAGAAGACTCAGTTTCCCCTTTGAAAAAATGGGGAAGAAGCGTCTTGGTGACTGTCTGAAGGGAACCAAGAATTTATTCAAATGCGGAAAGTTTGGTCATCTGGACAAGAACTACCGAAGGGATATGAAAAATGTAACACCCCAGGTAAATAAAGAATATGAAATTTTCATATTTATCCATATTTGTGAATAAAATATTAATATTACTTTAAAGGGAATGCTATGCTCGATGGCTTACCCAATATGCAACAACTAGTTTCTTTGAAATCTTACGTTGCACTCTAATAATAAAATATTATTATTTTAAATGGTAGTTAACGCCTAGCTGTTGTGATGGTGGGAATGAATAGAACTAACTACAAATTGATTATAGATGTTTCTCAAATATTTTTTACTTTTTTTTTTCAATAAATGTTAGAGGACTAAAAATGCAAATGAATCCAGTTTTTATGCGTAAACATTCTAATATTTTTTAAAAGGTCGATTAACCGCCTTTTGATGGTGAACCCATTTTAAATCCACCTTTTGGCAATTTAATAAGCTCTATTTTTCAAAATAAACATAATATTTATGATTGTGACATTGAAATTTACCTTGGGTTAATTTTTGATATTTTTCTGACAATGTTCATTTTTCAATGAATAGTGAGAAATACTGCATTTTACATTAAAACTGCTTTTTCGTATAATTTAATTATATGGTTATATTATATTTTTAATTTGTTTTAAAGTGTAATTAGAATATATTTTTACCATGTAATTCAATTATGGTCATTGGTATTAATTTCACATTGGAATTAGGCATAAACAAGTGCCCAACCTTTCATAAATATTGTTTCTAAAAAAACCTGCTATTTGTTTTGACAACGGGAAGTTTTTTAAAATTAATTATTTCAATTTATGTCTTTGTAATTTCATAAAATGGATTACATATTTGGAATCAGAAGGTCCAAATTATGCAATTAAGACTCTTTTGTTTTTGGACATTATGAATAGTAACAACGGTAATTATCTTTAATTATCTTGATTAATGAGTAATCGGCTAGTTAAAGATAATAAGATAATATCATAATAATAAATAATGACCACAAAATGTGTCCTAATGCTACTGGTTGCCTTATGGCCTACCATGGGATGCCTTGTGCCAAACTTGGGGGCCCCATACAATCACTTTTGTGAGAAAGTGACTTTTTATCTTTTTATTTTTAAAAAATGTTAAATGTAACAAAGAATGTATGACCTAAGTAAAATATTTTTAATTTCGTCTACATAAATGACCCTTTGGACTATAAATATTCATTATAAATCTAAAACGATTTACTACATGATATTATTTATTTTATAATTTTTAGACATTAAATAAATTAAATTATTTATGACATCACGATGATGCAGCGATGACCTCATTATTTAACGATTTAAATAAAATGGAAAGATAATGTAAAATATAATACCTAAACATGTCCAAAACCTATTGTATGGGTGGATTTCGAACCCTTATAACCTTATGCCCAAAACACATAAATGTGAGACCATTAAAATCCGAAACTCATTTGAAAATAATGTTACATTTTATACCTTTCCATGAGTGCCCCTCCTCTCCTCTTATAAAAGGCACCCACCCCTACCTCCTTACCCACACTTCCAAAGACTTTGTCTCAGCCAAACCCAGCCCATTTTGTCTCTCCACATCCATCTCTAACTCCTTGAATCCTAAAAATGGGCAGAAGCCTTTCCAGGGAAGCCTTTGAGCTCAAACCAAAGGGAGTTACCCGATTTTAAGGTAATGTCTTCACTCGAGTCCTTTTGTTTTATTTTGCTTTTCCAACCCCTTAAACTCTTTTTATTCATTTATTTTGTAACAACTACAGTATCTTCAAAGTACTAGGAAGTTTTTATAATAAGGATTCGAGCTACACTTACACACAACTTCGTCTAATGGTTAAAGAACATACTATTTCTGTGGTTGGAGATTTTCTGCCTCACGAAACGATGATTGTTCAATATTCTTTTAACACCTTTAAAGGTGTCAATTATGATGTCACTATATTTTATATATTATATATATGGTATTTATGTTTAATATATTCTTCTGTATTTTATATTTAAACCATACTTTTATTCTTTTCATGTTGTGTAAATGCGATAATTTCATATGAGGAAGTGCGGACTACCGCCCCCTCAAGTGATGTGACTCGTACATGAAATAAATGGAATGTATAAAGAATGAAATTAATGAACATATGTGACATATATAACATATATATTATACTGTAATTATAAAATATATATATATATATATATCATTTATTTTTAATTCCATTTATATGAAAAAGAAAAAAATGAAAGTAGCGTTCATGCGTACGTACGACCTACCGTCTCCATGAACGGTGATTTTCGTTTTTTATCTCCAAATGATATGGAATAGTATAAAATGAATATTTACTGGATATATATGATATATATGATATATAAATCATGATTATAACTTTTAATATAATGGATACATGAACAACTTGTAACTATAAAGAGCATATTTTGACTCAAGTACCAATGATCGTTTAAACGACCGTTATTAACTAAAATAATTACATAGTGTTCATGACATGGTAATAAGTGATATAAAAGGAATAATGAACTTGAAAAAGGTTATTAAGGAAGTATAAATTAACTCAAGTTTATTATTCATGAGATTAAAGAACGATCAAGTCAAGTCGGACCCGAGGTAAGGGATCCTACTCCTCTCTTTCTTTTTAAGTACACCTTTTTATGTCATTCATTTTAAGCTCATATTTCTTGTGATTGGGATGTTATTTTATATTACTCTTACTTTAAGTTTTATGTTCATATGATGAGAGACCCTATTTCCTCTCATCAATCCATTTTGGAAGTTTTAAGTGGCGCCGTTAGGCTGCCGAGTTTTCGTAAGGGATTTTTCATCTCACTTTTATTCCCGTGAGATTTATGCTACATTTTCCACAATTTCCTTTGAGTGGTGTATGTACTGACCATTATTATACACTTTGTGTAGTATAATTTCATTTATGGGTATTCACATATTCACTGTATGACCCTTCTTCCATGGGGTGTACGTTTCGAAAGTTACCCAACTCGGTAAGGGGACCTTTCACCCTCCTTTTTTTAAAAGACTTCTTTTGTTATGTCTTTTAATTCACATACTATTATGTTGGGATATGTTATTTTATATCCTTATTGATGTAAATTTTATGTACAAGTGACGATATTCCCTTTTTATCTCTCATCAACTCATTTTCTGAATTTTGAAGTGATGCCGTTAGGCTGTCGATTTTTACCAAAGGAACTTTTTAACCAAATTTCGATTTCTTTGGGTTCAACATGTATTTATTGAATATGTCATCTTTTAAATATGTGTGAATGACCTTTTATTGTTTTAAACGTAATATCCACTTATATTGGGTGTATTTATATTTGTCACACATAATTTTGATATTGAATTATCCTTAATTTAAGGATACCTTCTTTATAAGGGAATTCATCACATTTGACATTTCTATTGAGACTTCATTGTTGTTATGAACAAATTCACTCTTATATGGTGTATATACTATCCTTTGGAATGTTATATCATGAATCCATTTATTCTCATGATATTATAATGTTCTGACTAAATGTTATTCCTCAATTATTGTATTCAAGTGCCTTTAATTTTGGTAGACCCCCTTTAACCAAAATATCGCTTTAAATGTTTTAATTCTTTGTTCTCATTAATATCCATGTTTTCAAAATGGTTTTAAGGATTTATTTATATGGATATTAATGGTTTAAAATTTTAAAAGCTTCGAGGTGGTATGGGACACATTGATTCAAAAATCTATTTATTAAATGTTTTAAATGATTTTGAAAATGGTTTCTTTTTGAATGGATTCATTATTTCAATATACTAAAATGTAATATTGTGATTGAAATGTGGAAATGTTTTGTTTCCTTTATGCATGTTTTAAGTGATACGTTTTTGTTATGGTTCTTGGGTATTGTTCTGAAAACGGGTGGTTCCGTGATAAACTAAGGGAGGGTGAGCCCGATATAGCTCTCCAATGTATTGGGTAATGCGAAGGAGTGAAACGTTAAGGTTTCTCTGAAGAGATTTAGGGAATATACTGTGGTGGGTATTCCAAACATAACGAAGAGGGTTACTCCCTACGTAATAATGTTATGAATGCCTCACGTTACCTTTTATGTCTTATGATTTCTATGATTTATTCATGATTTTATGAGGTATGTTAAAGTGCTTATGTTTTATGGGTAATGTATGATTTCATTCTTTTGTATACATGTACTCATGTTTCCTTACCATATTTTTATATACCTTACTGTGCTTTTTATGATCATCCCATGTTTTTGAAATGTTTTCCACAGGTCAAGGGAAGGGTACATGATATGATAATAGTGTCAAGGAAGTGTCAAGAAAGAATCCATGTTTTATTTTAAATATGTTTCTGTTGATGGGAAAAATGAATACTATCTTTTATGTAACCACTTTGTTTAAATGTGGAATGTAATGCATGTTTTATGATCTAATTCTCTAAAACTCTAAACCTAAAAGGATCCTCAATGTGTAATCTTGTAATAACTCAAAATTAAGTAAGGTTTAAGGCTGGGGCCTTATAGTTGGTATCAATGGTCGGCTTAGATAACTTTAGAGGTTAGGGTATTCTTTAAGCATAAGTGACATTACCATAATGGTTAGGATTTCATAAAGAGTCCTAGTTTTATATAAAGTGAATGAGTAAGTATATCTTAGTGTTTATCTTCCTCATTAGTACATGATGGTTTTGTTGATATACTCACACTAACCTTTTTGGTTTTAGTAAATGGCTGGATCTAGCAGGCACCAAAGTAACAGTGGATGTGACGGAAACTGTGACAGTTTTTTGAGCAAGCAGCTGAATGATATGGGAGCTGCAATGAGAACTCTTGTGATTATCCTCAACCAACTATCTGGAGTCATGATTGACCACCTAAACCTTGGTTATTTCCCTAAGGCATCATATATGCGAGATACAAATCCCTAGGGAACTACAGGTAATAATCATAAAGGTATGTGTGTTAAAAAACTTATGTGTCAAAAATGTAGAAAGAAACACCTAGGAAAATGTTTCAAAGGGGCATAAATATGCTATAGATGTGGAAATGAAGGTCATAAAGCAAGAACCTTCCATGGGAAAAGGAAGAATTCATTTGACTCGAGGAAAGGGAAAGAAGTTCTTTCTGAGGGATCAATTGAATGTTTTAAATGTGGTGTGCATGGTCATTATGCAAACACATGTCCTATGAAGAAGTTTCGTGAATGGGATCACCAAGATCGTACAAATGATCATTTACCAATATCTAATTCCATTCCAATTGAGGATGAAGAAACTGAAAATGACCAATCAATGGTATGGATTATTTCATGACTATTGTTTTCCTATTTTGGAATCTTAGGATATGATTCATGATTTTTTTGTAGGAAAGAAGTATTTCAGAATAAGTTGGAAAGGAATGGATAATGGATCATGAAGAATGTTGAATGAGTAATATGTCAACATATAAGGTCTTCAAAAGTTATGGTGAAATTCTTAAAAGTGTTAAGTCTCTTTTGATGATGGGGTTACATTAGAAGACTTTTTATATTATGTGTAACCCTGATGTTTAATATATGAAAATTTTATTCAAGTAATAGTTATCTATTATTTTGTGGACATAGTTATAAAGAACCATTTGGGATTATATGATCCTTACTTTTGAGGTAATTATTTGTTACTATATGTTATGATGGAAGTGGAAGGCATGAGATAAAATTGAGGTAAAATTATGTTATGGTTATTTTTGATGATTTTATCTCTTTTTGGGGAATGATTTGAGAATTATATAGTTTTGTAAAAAGGACAACACACAGACCATGTGACAACCCGTCACGTCGGACAAAGCTGCGGGAATCGAACCCACAACCAAAGTGCAACTGGTATTTATCGCCTACCACTGGACTACGTGAAGTCCCTGGTTAGTTTGAATGATTCTTTTTAGTTAGATGATTTTATGAATTAAGATTAAGTTTATTTTGGGTTATCTATGGAAATTTATTAACCTATCATGGAGGATATGTGATTAGGTTAATTACTTTTCAATACGAGACATTAAGAGAAACTGATATTGTTTGGAGATAAATGTTACGATTTAACTTGGAAGACTATGTGACTAAATCCTTCAAATATTTGGGTTTCAATCTTATTTTGTTTTAATTTGAAGGATTTATGGACAAATTGTTTATCGAATGGTCCTCGTTGAACTTTGGGTTTTGTTGGAAAAATTTTGGAGATTAAGAATTGATTTTCTTTTTATAAAGGGTTATCCTTTTCTGGATTATCTGATCTTGTACTAACCTTTTTGGTTTTGGTTTTGGTTAAAGTCTAAAGACATGGGAAGTATATAGTTCTCTTTTGTGGATTATGTGATTCTCTAGAAGTTGACTATATTACTCTTAATGTGAACAAGTCTTCCTAAATACTCGTCTTTTGTAGAAAATATGAGTTTGTGTAAGGGATATAATAAAAGTTGAAAGTCAACATGATAAGTGATTATGTTTCCTTATGAACAAATTCCTCAATAAAAAGTAACTTAAAACAAAAATGTTGTCTATTAACTTTTCCTACGGAGGAATCGAATACCGTTTAACCCCTCACAAGTTTGTGATTTTCTTGTGGTTAACTTGCTCCTAGACATGTTTACTATCACTCTCCATTAGAACATGACCCTTTGTTTTTTCCTCCATGTCCATATTTTCATACTTGGAATCCTAGTATGGGTTAGCTCGGGTGACCTCTGTACTTATCTTTCTTTATTTTAAAGTGATTTTTTTACCGACTCTTGTTCCTACGTGGGACTTTCAAAGATGTTTTCGAGCCCAATTTTAAGATTGCAAGGACGCAATTCCCAAAAGAGGGAAGGATGTAACACCCCAGGTAAATAAAGAATATTAAATTTTTATATTTATCCATATTTGTGAATAAAATATTAATATTACTTTAAAGGGAATTATATGCTCGATGGCGTACCCAATATGCAACAACAAGTTTCTTTGAAATCTTACGTTGCACTCTAATAATAAAATAATATTATTTTAAATGGTAGTTAACACCTAGATTTTGTGATGGAGGGAATGAATAGAACTAACTACAAAATGATTATATATGTTTGTCAAATATTTTTTACTTTTTTTCAATAAATGTTAGAGGATTAAAAATGCAAATGAATCCAGTTTTTAAGCGTAAACATTCTAATATTCTTTAAAAGGTCGATTAACCGCCTTTTGATGGTGAACCCCTTTTAAATCCACTTTTTGGAAATTTCATAAGCTATATTTTTCAAAATAAAGATATTATTTATGATTTGGACATTGAAATTTACCTTGGGTTAATTTGTGATATTTTTCTGACAATGTTCATTTTTCAATGAATAGTGAAAAATACTGCATTTTACATCAAAACTGCTTTTTCGTATAATTTAATTATATTGTTATATTATCTTTTTAATTTGTTTTAAAGTGTAATTAGAATATATTTTAACCATGTAATTCAATTATGGTCATTGGTATTAATTTCACTTTGGAATTATTCATAAACAAGCTCCAAACTTTTCATAAATATTGTTTCTAAAAAAACCCGCTATTTGTTTTGACAATGAGACGTTTTTTTAAATTAATTATTGCAATTTATGTATTTTAATTTGGTAAAATGGATTACATATTTGGAATCAGAAGGTACAAATTATGTAATTAAGACTCTTTTGTTTTTGGACATTATGAATAGTAACGACGGTAATTATCTTTAATTATCTTGATTAATGAGTAATCGGGTAGTTAAAGATAATAAGATAATATCATAATAATAAAAAATTACCACAAAATGTGTCCTAAGGATACTGGTTATCTCATGGTCGACCATGGGATTCCTTGTGCCAAACGTGGGGGCCCCATGGAATCACTTTTGTGAGAAAGTGATTTTTTATCTTTTTATTTTTAAAGAATGTTAAATGTAACAAAGAATGTATCACCTAAGTAAAATATGTTTAATTTTGTCTACATAAATGATCTTTTAGACTATAAATATTCATTAGAAAGATAAAAAGATTTCCTACATCATAGTATTTGTTTTGAAATTTTTAGACATTAAATAAATTAAATTATTTATGACATCATGATGATGCAGCGATGACCTCATTATTTAACGATTTAAATAAAATGGAAAGATAATGTAAAATCTAAGACCTAAACATGTTAAAAACCTATTGGATGGGTTTATTTCGAACCCCTATCACCTTATACCAGAAGAAAATCAATGTAGGAACATTAAAATCTGAAACTCATTTGAAAATAAAGTTACATTTTATACCTTTCCAAGAGTGCCCCTCCTCTCCTCTTATAAAAGGCCCCCACCCCTACCTCCTTACCCATAGTTCCAAAGCCTTTGGCTCGGCCAACCCCTGCCCATTTTGTCTCTCAACATCCCTCTCTAACTTTTTGAAGCCTCACTATGGGCAGAATCTTTTCCAAGGAAGCCTTTGAGCTCAAACCAAAGGGAGTTACCCGATTTTAAGGTAATGTCTTCACTTGAGTCCTTTTGTTTTATTTTGCTTCTCTAACCCCCAAAAATCTTTTTATTCATATCTTTTGTAACAACTCCTGTATCTTCAATATACTAGGATGTTTTTATAAGAATTATTAGAGCTACACGTGCACACAGCTTCATCTAATGGTTAAAGAACACACTGTTTCTGTTGTTGGCAATTTTCTGCCTCACGAAATGATTATTGTTCAATATTCTTTTAACACCTTTAAAGGTGGACATTATGATGTCAATGTATTTTATATATTATATATATGTTATTTATTTTTACTATATGATTATGTATTTTATATTTAAACCATACCTTTATTCTTTTCATGTTGTGTAAATGCGATAATTTCATATGAGGAAGTGCGGACTACTGCCCCCTCAAGTGATGTGACTCGTACATGCAATACATAGAATGTATAAAGAATGAAATTAATGAACATATGTGAGATATATAACATATATATTATACTGGAATTATAATATATATATATATATATTTTATTTTTAATTCCATTAATATGAAAAAGAAAAAAATGAATGTAGCGTTCATGCGTACGTACGGCCAACCGTCTCCATGAACGATGCTTTTCGTTTTTTATCTCCAAATGATATGGAATAGTATAAAATGAATATTTACTGGATATATATGATATATATGATATATAAATCATGATTATAACTTTGGATATAATGGATACATGAACAACTTGTAATTATAAAGAGCATATTTTGACTCAAGTACCAATGATCGTTTAAACGACCGTTATTAACTAAAATAATTACATAGTGTTCATGACATGGTAATAAGCGATATAAAAGGAATAATGAACTTGAAAAAGGTTCTTAAGGAAGTATAAATTAACTCATGTTTATTATTCAGGAGATTAAATAACGATCGAGTCAAGTCAGACCCGAGGTAAGGGATCCTACTCCTCTCTTTCTTTTTAAGTACACCATTTTATGTCATTCATTTTAAGCTCAAATTTCGTGTGATTGGGATGTTATTTTATATTAATCTTACTGTAATTTTTATGTTTATATTATGAGAGACCCTATTTCCTCTCATCAATCCCTTTTGGAAGTCATAAGTGGCGCTGTTAGGCTGCCGAGTTTTCGTAAGGGATTTTTCATCTCACTTTTGTTCCCGTGAGATTTATGCTACATTTGCCACAATTTCCATTGAGTGGTTTATGTACTGTGCATTATTATACAGTTTGTGTTGTATAAGTTCATTTATGGGTATTCACATATTCACTGTATGACCCTTTTTCCATGGGGTGTACGTTTCGAAAGTTACCCAACTCGGTAAGGGGACCTTTCACCCTCCTCTTTTTAAAAGACTTCTTTTGTTATGTCTTTTAATTCACATACTATTATGTTGGGATATGTTCTTTTATATCCTTATTGATGTAAATTTTATGTCCAAGTGATGAGATTCCCTTTTAATCACTCATCAACTCATTGTTTTAATTTTGAAGTGATGCCGTTAGGATGTCAATTTTTACCAAGGGAACTTTTTAACCCAATTTCGATTTCTTTGGGTTCAACATGTAGTTATTGAATATGTCATCTTTTGAATATGTGTGAATGACCATTTATTGTTTTACACATAATATCCACTTATATTTGGTGTATTTATATTTTTCACACATAATTTTGAGATTGAATTATCCTTAATTTAAGTATACCTTCTTTATAAGGGAATTCACCACATTTGACATTTCTATTGAGACTTCATTGTTGTTATGCACCAATTCACTCTTATATGGTGTATATACTGTCCTTTGGAATATTATATCATGAATCCATTTATTCTCATGATATTATAAAGTTCTGACTAAACTTTATTCCTTAATTATTGTATTCAAGTGTCTCTAATTTTGGTAGACCCCCTTTAACCAAAATATCACTTTAAATGTTTTAATTATTTGTTCTCATTAATATCCATGTTTTCAAAATGGTTTTTAGGATTTATTTATATGGATATTAATGGTTTAAAATTTTAAAAGCTTCAAGGTGGTATGTGACACTTTAATTCAAAAATATCTTTATTAAATGTTTTAAATGATTTCAGAAATGGTTTCTTTTTGAATGGATTCATTATTTCAATATACTAAAATGTTATATTGTGATTTAAATGTGGAAATGTTATGTTTCCTTTATGCATGTTTTATGTGATACATTTATGTTATGGTTCTTGGGAATTGCTATGAAAACGGGTGGTTCTGTGATAAACTAAGGGCGGGTGATCCCGATATAGCTCTCCAATGCATTGGGTAACACGAAGGAGTGAAACGTTATGGTTTCTCCGAAGAGATTTAGGGAATATACTATGGTGGGTATTCCAAACGTAACCAAGAGGGTTACTCCCTACGTAATAATGTTATGAATTCCTCAAGTTACCTTTTATGTCTTATGATTTCTATGATTTATTCATGATTTTATGAGGTATGTTAAAGTGCTTATGATTTATGGGTAAAGTATGATTTCATTATTTTGTATACATGTACTCATGCTTCTTTCCATATTTTTATATCCCTTACTGAGCTTTTTATGCTCATCCCAAGTTTTTGAAATGTTTTCCACATGTCAAGGGAAGGGTACATGAAATGATGATAGTGTCAAGGAAGTTCCAAGAAAGAATCCTTGTTTTATTTTAAATATGTTTTCGTTGATGGGAAAAATGAATACTATCTTTTATGTAACCACTTTGTTTAAATGTGGAATGTAATGCAAGTTTTATGATCTAATTCTCTAAAACTCTAAACCTGAAAAGATCTAGAATGTGTAATCTTGTAATCACTCAAGATTAAGTAAGGTTTAAGTCTGGGGCCTTATAAAAAAATACCTCTAATGTTGAAGAAGAAAGGAAGGTTCAGATCAACAGTCGGCCTGTAGTCCAGTGTTATAACTGCAAGGAGCATGGGCATTATACGAAAAATTGCCCTAAGTTGAGGGTTATCAGAGGAAATTAGCAACAACCTCTAAGGCAACAAGGAAGGGATTATGCTATCACTACTGTTGAGGTGGAGTTGGAAAACAATGTGGTGACAGGTACGCTTATTATTCATTCAAGAACAGTGAATGTACTATTTGATTCTGGTTCTATGCATTCTGTAATATCTTGCAAGGTTACTAGAACTATTCAAACATCACCTCAACATTTGGAGGGAAATTATTGTATCCATGGTTTATAACTCCTCCCCCATTAATTTTTGTGGACTAAACCTCCTAGAAAATCTTATCATACTTCCTTTAGTAGAGTTCTATGCTATCTTGGGCATGGATTGGCTATCTTTGTACTAGGCCAACATCAATTTCCAGGAAAGGGAGATCACTTTCCACATCCTGAAGCTTCATTTTATTCTTTACAATTGTAATGAAGAAGATGAGTCTTCTTTAAAATCTTCATCTCATGTTTGGATATTGATACCTTCTGAGAAAGCATATCTAGCTAAAATGATTGGGCAAAAGGATAGAATCATTCTTGAAGACATGCCCATCATGAGGGATTATACTGATATATTCCCGGAAGAGTTTCCTGGTCTTCATCTTGACCGATAGGTTGATTTCTCAATTGAACTTATCCTTGTATCTCTACAAATCTCAAAGACACCTTACAGAATGGCCACTGTAGAGCTAGAAGAGGTAAAGAAGCAGTTATCGAAGAATATAGAGAAGGGTTTTATATGCCCAAGTGCTTCACCATGGGGTGATCCAGTCCTCTTCATCAAGAAGAAGGGTGGATCAATTCACCACTGCATTGATTTTCATGGTCTCAATAAAATCACTATAAAGAACAAGTATCCCTTCCACAGATAGATGACTTGTTCGATCAGCTTCATGGCGCCAGTTATTTTTCTAAGGTGGACCTTCGGTCGGGATATCACCAACTAGAGGTGAGGAAGGAAGATATTACCAAGACTGCCTTTCGATCGAGATATGTACACTATGAGTTCATAATGATTCCCTTCAGACTCAATAATTATCTTGAAATTTTCATTGATTTAATGTATAGAGTCTTTAGAGATTACATCGACAAATTTGTGGTGGTATTTATTGATGTTATTCGGATATACTCCAAGATCAAGGAGGAACATGAGGAGAATCTATAAACTATGTTAAAGACTATGAAAAGGGAGAATTTGTATGAAATTTATAGTAAATATGAGTTCTGGATGGAGGAATTATCATTCTTGGGGTATTTTATCATCAAGAAAGGGATATCTGTGGACCCTTCCAAGACAAAGGAAATTGAAGAGTGGTTGAGGCCAACTTCTGTAACAGAGATCCACAACTTTTTAGGTCTAGCTGGTTATTATCAATGATTCATGAATAATTTTTCTCGATTGTCAAACCCAATGACCAAGTTGACATGAAAGGGAGTAAAGTTCTTCTTGACACAGGAATGTGAAGACTGTTTCAAGGAGTTGAAAAAGAGGTTTATCACTACACCGGTACTCACACTCCCTTCATGTGGAGAACTCTTTGTGGTGAATAGTCATGCTTCTAAGAAAGGATTAGGTTGTGTGCTAACGAAAAATGATAAAGTTATAGCCTATGCCTCAAGGCAGCTGAAAATCCATGAGCAAAACTATCCCACACTTGATCTGGAGTTGGCGGTTGTGATCTTTGCGTTGAAAATATTGCAGCATTATCTCTATGGAAAAAATGTGAGATATATACTGACCACAAGAGTCTCAAATATATATTCACATAGAAAGATCTTAATATGAAGCATCTAATATGGATAGATCACATCACTTATTAGGAATTCTCAATCCACTACCATCCCGGTAAGGCAAACAAGGTGGTAGATGCTCAAAGTAGAAAGGATCATGCATCTTTATCAATGATGAGAATTGAAAAGGATCTGATCTTCTTAGATTTGAAAAGGATGGTGATGGGAATCATTAATGGAGGAACATCATCAATCCTTTATCAAATTATTACTCAACCATCCCTCTTATAGAAAATAAAGGATGCTCAAAGAAAGGATGTGGAAATTTAGAAAAGAGTGGAAGCTGTTAATAATGGGAAATCCTCCAATTTCAAAATTGATGAGGAAGAAGTTGTATGATTTTGTACAAGATTATGTGTACCATCTGATCTAGAGATAAAGAAGGAGATATTGAATGATGCACATAGCTCAACCTTCTCTATCCACCCAGGGGAGAACAAAGGTGTATCGAGATCTCCAAGAAAAGTTTTGGTGGGAAAATATGAAAAGGGATATTGTTGAATATACATCAATGTGACTCGTATGTCAGCATGTGAAGGATGAGAGACAAAAGTATAAGGGGATGATGAAACCACTACCCATACCAGCATGGAAGTGGGAGAACATTACCATGGACTTTTTCACTGGACTTCTAAAGACATCTAGAGAAAACAATGCTATATTGGTCATTGTGGATCGTTTTACAAAGATAGATAACTTTATCACGGTTTGAGAGGACTTATCATTGGATCAACTTGCACGGATTTTCATCAAATAAGTAGTATGTATGCATGGAGTACCACTATCTTTTGTATTTGATCGTGATCCAAGATTCACCTCGATGTTCTGGAAAAGTCCCCAGCATGCTCTGAGCACTGAACTGAACTTCAGTACGCCCTATCATCCTCAAACTGATGTCCAATCTAACCAAACTATTTAGATATTGGATGATATATTGAGAGCATGTTCAATGGAATTCAAAGGAGGATAGTACCAACATCTTCCACTGGTTGAATTCTTCTACAACAATAGTTTCCACTCGAGCATCTGAATGACACCATATGAAGACCTTTATGGGAAAAGGTGCAGAAGACCGACATGTTGAGATGAAGTCAGTGAGTGTAAGTTTCTAGGACCTAAAATGGTCAACGAAATAGTTGAGAAGGTGAAAACCATTCAACATCATATCAAGGAAGCCCAATGACGATAGAAGAGTTATGCAGATAACCATCGACATGACCTTGAGTTCAAAGTTGTAGACATGGTATTTCTACGTATATCCCCATGGAAAAAGGTCATGAGGTTTGGGAAGAAAGGGAAGTTAAGTCCCAGGTACATCGGCCCCTTCGAGATCCTTGATCGAGTCACAACTGTGGCCTATCGACTGGCACTTCCACCTACCATGTCGAAAGGACCTGATGCCTTTCATGTATCCCTCTTAAAGAAGTAAATACAAGTCCATCCACATGTCACGACCCGTCCTCGGGGCCCATTCTGTGACTACCCCAAGCCTGCCTTCCATAGGCCAGGGGTTGGTGACTAGCACCAAGGTGTAAATCCCAACAAAAAGGGAAGGCATTGCCTTTAAAAGTAAACAATCACCACAGAGTATGCCAGAAGAAGTAAACACTAAGTAAACTGAGTACAAGTAAGTGGGAAAGTAAATGAGCCAGAATACAAACCCAAATTGAAAGTAAAGTACAACTGAAAAGAAAGTATAGAAAATGAAAGTAAAGCAGCAACGTCGAGCCGTCCTCTGGTACTCCCACCTGAAGGGTGGGTACAGATAACCACGTCATCTCCTTGGGTCCAGACATCTGCTCCATGTACGTCCCGACCAGTGGTCCTCCTCTAGGTACCGACCTACTCCGCACGCCTCAACCACGATTAGCGTTGTCCGTCGTCTGCAACCAACACAATTTAGTGCGGGCATAGCCCGTGCAGGGGTGACTATAAGCTACTAATTAGGGACCCTGAGACCCCCAAAGGTCTCCCAGAATCCACAAAGGATAATCCAAAAAGGAAAGATACAATCACAAAGTAACATCCGACACAACTTAGGTATGTGCCCATACATATACCTAAGTTATCGATTCCAGTTCGACTCCAACATCTGAGCCCAAGTTCGATCACATCTACACAGGATATCACAACACAATCCACATAGGAAAGAAAAACATGGTTCATCTCACACAAGTATACTTCTTCGCATGAATATAGAGATGATCATATGTATACATTGATTCATCTAAGTCGTCGGACCCACACATGATCGATAGGTACTAACCCCCGCAATGACCCACAAAGGATCGATAGGTACTAACCCCCGTAATGACTCGCAAAGGATCGATAGGTACTAACTGCCACAATGAACCACAAAGGATCAATAGGTACTAACCCCCGCAATGACCCATAAAGGATCGATAGGTACTAACCCCTGTAATAACCCACAAAGGATCGATAGGTACTAACCCATCAATGACCCACACAGGATTGGACCCACACATGATCTGTAGGTGCTGGCCCACCCAGGACCGCTGAGTACTAACCCACACAGGGTCTGACCCACACATGATCGGTAGCACTGATCCACGTAGGATCGCTGAGTGATGTAGTCGTCGCCATCGAATCCACGGTGGATTTCTGTATAGTTGTCATCGTCGTCGCAGTCGCAGCCAACTCTAGGGTTCTCGCACACTGCAGGCTCGTTCGGGATGGTCCGCTCCATGGGCTAAGGGGATGATACATCAACTGACATGTATTCTGAAGTTGATGTATCTAAAAGTTCTTTATCGACAATAGGAACTCAATGTCACAGACGGCGCGTCAATCGGACGCCCGGTCTGAGAGTTATTGGCTTTTTCGTCCCAGGGGCCCGGTTGGGTTTTAAGCCAGAACCAACCCGACCGTACTCCAAATTCATCCAAACCTCGAGAAGAGTAAGCCAAAAAGTCTGTCTCACTAAGAGGAATCCAACAAAGTCGACGACACGTCAATCGGACGTCCGAAGCACAAGTTATAAGCGTTTCCGCTCCGAGGGCCCGGTTGGTTTCGTTTACAAACCAAACCGGCAGAACGCAAAGTACTCTGAAACCATGAGTGTAATATACCGAAACGACCGTCTCGATCCAAGGATCGCTACACAGCTGACGGTGCGTCGATCAGAGGTCCTTAGCGCATGTTATGGGCAACAAACCGAAATAGTCCAAAAATGGGGGGTCTGGGCCTGGTCCGACCTGGCCCAACCCCTCTAGGTCGGCCCGAACCGGGTCCGGGTCCGACTTGGCTGGGCGTGGCCCGGCGCGGCGCGGCCCAACCTAGGCTTCCCGGCCCGGGGCGTCTCGGCGCCGGCCAGACGGCCGCACAAAGGGGGGCACCGCCCCCTTGAATGAAACTACGACCCCCCGTATGGGGGCCGCTCCTTGCCAACGGATGGGGCATAGCGTCGCGTCGTCGCCTCCTCGGTCGCGCGCGGTCGTGGGACCAGCATCCTGCCACCGCGGCTTCAGCCGCGACGGCCCTTCCAGGCGGCGTGCCTGCTGGGTTTTCCGCGGACCACCGGACGCTCTCCAATGGTCCGTTTTTCCTGCCATCATCGCCAGCGGTCCTCCCGAGATCGACTCTTCACTGCGAAGACCTCAAGATGCCCTTGTGTCATGCTTCATCATCGCCCGCCGATCCACACACCAAGAACGAAGAAACGGTGTGTTCAGACTTTTTCATTGGTCCGCACCCACTGTGTTAGCGGTTTAAACGGCTTCCGACAAATTTTAAACTCATGTTGATGATATAAATCACATAGATTTAAATGAACCAAAACCTCTACCTCAAGCGGTTGATGATTTGAAGATTGTCGCGGGAGAAGGAACGTCATGGAAGAAGCGTCGCGAAAGAAGCGTCATGGAAGGAGGATCGTCGGTGTCGCGTCGTCGATCTCCGAGGATCTGGCGTTCTTGTCGACCTTCATCGGAGGTCGGCGTTCTTCACGTTCTTCGTGTTCTTTGTCGAGGAAGGAGTGCTTCATGGCTTGGGTGATTTCTCCCAAACCCTCTCACACAACCAACCTCTTATAAAATAATAATTTTCTTATTTTATTAACACACAATCCAATGTTTGGAATTTCAAAAAGAATTGAAACAATCTATAAATGAATTAATTGAGGAGTTTAAACCGCCCAATTAATGAGGCGTTTCATAAACATAAAAAACACAAGGGTTGACTTCCACTTAATAGGGGTGCTGGTGTGTTACCTTATTAAAGGAGGGGGTTTAGGATGAAAAGAAACGGCGGGGCTCATGTGGGTCCAACCTCACAAATATCCTACCTAGTGGGTAGGATATTGTGGGTCCCACTTCATCCACTTAGCTTAGGTTAAACAAAAATAAAATAAAATTGGTTGCACCACTTTTATTTTATTCCTTTACTTAACCCCAAAATTTAAAAACCACACCTGAGAAAACGCATTTCCGGAAAAGGTGTTTCTAAGAAATTACCGGTGCTGCGATTCCATCGGTGTCCTCTGATTTTGATTCTAAGCACCAGTTAATGTTAGGAAAACCTGCTCGTTCGTTCACTGAACGTACCCGAGCTAAAATTTGGAAAAAGATTCCGGGAACACCGGGCCTCGGAATCAGGTGCCGTCAGAAACTGCGTTCTTGTAAAATTCCCAATAAAATTAAGAAAAAAATTCCTTGATTTTTTACGGGTCTTTACACCACATGTACTCTCTTTAGATGTGGTACAATTAGAGAATGATCTCTCTTATGAGGAGAATCCATTGAATATCATGGATCGTAGAGAAAAAGATATACGCAACAAGACTACTCATCTGGTCAAGGTACTATAGAGAAACAATATGTACGAAGAGGCAACATGGGAATTGGAGGAATCAATTAAGGAAAAGTACCCAAACCTGTTTTTTTGGAATATCTTCCATCCTCACCTTTAGTTGGTGATATCCCCTTCCACAGATAGATGACTTTTTTGATCAACTTCTTGGGGACAATTACTTCTCTAATGTGGACCTTCAGTCAGGATATCTCCAACTAAAGGTGAGGAAGGAAGATATTCCCAAGACTTCCTTTCGAATGAGATATAGACACTATGTGTTCATAGTGATTCCATTTGGTCTCACTAATGCTCTAGAAATTTTCATTGATTTAATCAATAGAGTCTTTATATATTACCTCAACAAATTTGTGGTGGTCTTTATTGATGATATTCGAATATACTCCAAGAGGAAGGGGGAACATGAGGAGCATCTGGAAACTGTGTTAAAGACTTTGTAAAGGGATAAGTTGTATACAAAGTATAATAAATGTGAGTTCTTGATGGAGGAAGTATCATTCTTGGGGAATGTTATCACTAGGAAAGGGATATCTGTGGACCCTTCCAAGACAAAGGAAATTAAAGAGTGGATGAGGCCAACATCTGTAACGGAGATCCGCATCTTTTTAGGACTAGATGGGTGTTATCAATGATTCATGAAGAACTTTTTTTAATTGTTAAACCCAACGACCAAGCTGACATAGAAGGGAGTAAAGTGCATCTGGACACAGGAATGTGAATACTGTTTCAAGGAGTTGAAAAAGAGATTTTTCACTGCGCCGGTACTCACACTCCCTTCAAGTGGAGAACTCTTTGTGGTGTATAGTGATGCTTCTAAGAAAGGCTTAGGTTGTGTGCTAATGAAAAATGATAAATTGATAGCCTATGCCTCATGGCAGTTGAAAATCAATGAGCAAAACTATCCCACGAATGATCTGGAGTTGGCGTCTGTGATATTTGCATTGAAAATATGGTGGCATTATACCTATTGGAAAAAATGTGAGATATGTACTGACCAAAAGAGTCTCAAATATATATTCACATAGAAATAGCTTAATATGCACTAGTGAATATGGATAGATCTCATCAAGGATTATAACTTCTCAATCCACTACTATCCCGGTAAGTCAAAAAAGGTGGCAGATGGTCTAAGTGGAAAGGATCCTGCATCTTTATCAATGATGAGAATTGAAAAGGATCTGATCTTCTTATATTTGCAAAGGATGGACATGGGAATCATTAAGGGAGTAACATCCTCAATCCTTTCTCAAATGATTGCTCATCCATCCCTCTTGGAGAAAATAAAGGATGCTAAAAGAAAGGATGTGGAAATTTAGAAAAGGGTGGAAGCTGTTATAAATGGGAAATCCTCTAATTTCAAAATTGAAGAGGAAGGAGTTGTAAGATTTGGGACACGATTATGTGTACCATCTGATCTAGAGATAAAGAAGGAGATATTGAATGATTCACATAGCTCGACCTTCTCTATCCACCCAGGGAGAACAATGATGTATCGAGATCTCCGACAAAACTTTTGGTGGGACAATATGAAAAGGGAGATTGCTGAATATACATCAAAGTGCCTCGTATGTCAGCAAGTGAAGGATGAGAGACAAAAGTTTAAGGGGATGATGTAACCACTACCCATACCAGCATGGAAGTGGGAGAACATTACCATGGACTTTGTCACTAGACTTCCAAAGACATATAGAGCAAACAATGCTATATGGGTCATTGTGGATCATGTTATGAAGATAGCTCACTTTATCATGTTTCGAGAGGACTTATCATTGGATCAAATTGCACATATTTACATTAAATAATTTGTAAGTATTCATGTATTAAAACTATCTATTATATCTGATCATGATCCTAGATTCACCTCGATGTTCTGGAAAAGTCTCCATCATGCTTTGAGCACTAAACCAAACTTCAGTACGGCCTATCATCCTCAAAATTATGGCCAATCTCAGTGAACTATTCAGACATTGGAAGACATGTTGAGAGCATGTTAAATGGAATTCAAAGAAGGATGGGACCAACATATTCCATTGGTTGAATTATCCTACAACAATAGTTTCCACTCGAGCATCCGAATGGCACCATATGAAACCCTTTTATGGGAAAAGGTACAGATCACCGGAATGTTGGGATGAAGTTAGTGAGTTAAGCTTCTAGGACCAAAAATGGTCAAAGAAATGGTGGAGAAGGTGAAAACCATTCAGTAGCATATCAAGGCAGCGTAAAGTTGACAGAAGAGTTATGCAGATAACCATCAACGAGACCTTCAGTTCAAAGTTGGAGACATGGTATTTCTATATCCCCATGGAATAAGGTCACAAGGTTTGGGAAGAAAGGGAAGTTAATTCCCAGGTACATCGACCCCTTTGAGATCCTTGATCGAGTTAGAGCTGTTCCCTATCGACTAGAACTTCCACCTACCATGTCGAATGTACATGATGTCTCTCATATATCCCTTTTAAGGAAGTGCATACCAGACCCTTCACATGTACTCTCTTTTGAGGTGGTACAGTTGGAGGATGATCTCTCTTACGAGGAGCAGCCAGTGAAAGATCTTAGATCGTAGATAAAAAGTTCTACGGAACAATACTACTCATCTGGTCAAGGTACTATAGAAAAACCATAAGTATGAAGAAGCAACATGGGAATTAGAGGTAGCAACGAAGGAAAAGTACCCATACCTATTTTTGACTTAGAATATAAAACTAAATTTTGAGGGCGAAATTTCATAAGGGGGGAAAAATGTAACGACCCAATGTTTTTCAATATAAATTCCCTTCTCATAAGTATGTCATAAAATCACATGAAAACACAACATAATGAACTACTAAATGCTAAGTGACCTTTAAATGTAAGTTTGTCACTTCTGTGTTTGGAATTTTGAAAATCCGGTATCCACAGTTGTAATCGGTAAGTTATTTGGAGTCAGATAAGGAAAACATAATTTTTGGTGAATAGTAACCTACCCTAATGAATAGTGACATACCATTATGAATAGTGATATACTCTAATGAATATTAACCTCACATATGGTGGTATATGAATAATATTCAAGTTGGAAATACAATATACCTATATTTTAGAATAAGTTAATGAATGTTTTAAAACTAGTTTTCATAAAAAATTATTATTTTAATTAAATATTAAAATAATCATATTTAGAAAATTATTTTTGAAAATGGACTTCATTTTTGGATTCTACACATCAAAAAATGGTTAGGGTGAATTTTTGGGATTTTTCTGAAATACAAGAATTTTTTTATGAACAGTAGAATTTGATAATTCACAATAAATGTTAAATAATGGATTAATTGAGTCATTGATGATGTTCTGATGAGGTAAGCCCACTTGGTTCGGTATCACACGATGAAATCACTATTATTGGACATGGAATACTTACTATTCATTTTCTTGGGATGAAATAATAAATTAATGATTATAATATTATGAAATCCCTCCTCTCCTCCACTATAAAACCCTCCTTCACTCCCTCTTCTCTCCACTCCTCTCAAGCCTTGTGCCTTGCCATTATTCTACCCAAATCTATACCCAAGTTCCTCCCCCATGTCCAAAATCTCTCAGCCTCCTCAAAATACCAAAACCTCTCCCCTTAAGAGGTTCTCAAAGGAGGAAGTCTCAATATGTAAATTCCTCTTCCCAATTTCTTCTTTTCTTTTAAGTTATTCTCTTTTTTATTTCATTCCTCACCTCCCTTCACCATAATAGTATGATAGATCCAGTAACAAAAATATACTGGAATGTCTTCATGAAAGTTTTATATTTCATTATCTTCTCTCCTTTCCCCACCCTTTTATTTGAAAGAAATGAAAGCACCGTTTGAGATGTGTTAATTTAGCACATTCACGGACAACAGTTTATCAATTTCTATTATTATGATTAATTCTTGTAATGAAACCATTTGTGTTATGGTTGAACCAGATTATTATATATGTTATATATCCTATTTTTGGTTATGCAATCCTTTGGTACAAATGGAATAAACTTATAAAGAAAACACTTTCTTTGTAATCAAATCCACCGATTTAAAAAACGGTTATCACTATGGTTATATATATAATAATTCGACTTCACTCTAAGTAACCTAATTAAAATTAAAACCATGTAATCTCATGGATTTGAAATAACGAATATAATCTCAATTATGGGAAACCACTTTCATCTTTCATATAATCCACGTTACAACCCGAGTTTTGGGTATCTTATAATGATGATACTATGGTTTTACTTTTGTTAATGCCCTTTTAACCAAAAAATAATTTAAAAGACAAATAGAAGGATCTTTATTTAATTTAGAACAATATAGTGTTTACAATACAGTTAAATGAAAATAGTAAACACCCTAACCAAAAAAACCTATGAAAAATCCTATAAGAGGTACTAGATAACCCCCAATCACCACAATGAGGCCATGTAAGTAAAGGAGATCCTTCGAGTCAACTAAAGCAAAAAAACATCACCACCATAATCAGGAATACCATGCTGACCATCAATGTTATTGGGAACACCATCTTCTTTGGTTACATTAAGTTTGAAACAACTTACCTCGATGTTTTTTATAGGGGTCCTTTAGAAATTATGACCATTATATATATATATATATATGACCGTTGGTTTTTTTAAAGTTTATCTTTTTATTGAAACTTGGTTTCTATAACCTTGTGGTATTTCAAGTATGTTAAAATGTTCAAATGATTTAAATTATATTTTCAAACATTATAATTTTAAAATAAAGTATTACTCTTATAAAAGAACCTAATTGATTTTACAAAATCCAAATGGTTGAAAACTTAGTATTTTAGCACCTTCTAAATGTTTAAAGTCATGTTTTAATAGTATCTTATAATCATATACATTTAAATAATTATTGTAAAATATATTTTGTTAGAAATTTAAAATTATGTATTTTTAATTAGGAAAAACTATTTATCTTTTCAATCAAATGGTAGATTATATTATAAATTGGATTTTAGATTTTAAAAGTTATAAGTTCTTAAAGCATATAACAGTTTATAAAAATTCAATTTTTAACTATTAGTATTGCATTTTTTTTAAATAAAACCATTCTGTTTCTATTTTTTAGCATTTCATTTCTTTCATTCTCAAATAAATTTTTAATAAAAAAATAAGAGGGACCACTTCTCTTAGTGACCGCCTGATGTATTCAAGATTGAATCCCAGCTGTCGCTTCTTTTAAAACCCGTGTCTCACCATGACCATCTAATATTTCCAGGGCCGAATCTCACCTTTTTATTTCATTAAACCTTCTCAACTCATCTCCCGCACTCCCTCCAGCCATCCGATCTTTCCTAGATCTAATCTTGGTCGCCCGTTTCATCTCTGCGTTGTCCTCTCCCCGTCATCTTCCCCATCGCGATTCACTCCAGTGCACTGGTTCACTTGAGGACGCCTTGATCACCTTCTTTTCCACTACTCCCCTTGACTCTTGCACACCCCAACTCCTAGGGTACTATATCTTTGTCTTCCCTACACCGGCCTACCTCTTGGGTCGTGATATTTTAAATGCACCGAATCCCCTACTTAAACACCCTGCCATATGAAACCACACAGGTTTATTCTGCTCTTCTCCCTCGAACACCCAGCAAATCCAGCAAGCTACCCCTGGTTCGAGCTTCTTCCTCAGTTATGGAAAGGGTGATTTCATGTTTTGTTTTCGTTCAGAGAAACCTATACTATTATACACTCGGGATTTACAGTTTATATATGTACATATATAACACAAACCATTCGGTCTGAAATGTTTTCAAGGGTGTTTGCCATCGTGAAGGGTTACATATGTAAGAATCCTTTTTAATTTTATTTATGATTATGTTTTACAAACCTAAAACTTATATTTATGTATATTGTGTATATACAGTTTTGTATATATATATATATAACCCAAATCCAAACTTTTTTTCATGAGTTTCTAAAGAGATTATGGATGTTTTACCAGGAGAGATAAATATTATAAGGGTTGTTTTGAAGCTGGTGGTATCATGCCAAACCCCTAAGTATAAACTTTTTATATACCTTATAAACCTATATATATAAGTATATAGTCCAATAAAATTCAAATTTATGATTTTTTTAAAGGATGGATATCAATCTTTAAATAATTTCATATATGTGAACCATGTTTTTGGATTAAATGGAATTATGTTTATAAAAACTTAATGTTTATATATTTTTGTACATATGGTTATGAGTATATGTATTTATAGGTATAATTTCCAAAACCCAATTTTTTAAGTAATAATTACCAGAACTGAATTTATGCTTTGATATATATAAGATTTTAATAAAAGATCATTTCTATGTTTTCTAAACCAACATGTATTTTGTATATGAGTACACACAAATGAGCATGTTTTATTAAAGAAGTTTATTTGATATTACCCATGATGTATTTTATGATAATGTGTGTATTTTGGGTTGATTAAAATATTAGAGGATTTAGGATTCATGGGATCAGGTTATCATTTTGTGTTCATTTATTGTCTTATTACAACAATGAACCTACTTTGGTGAATGTTATTAATCAAGTTAGGGTTTAATTTATTTGCAAGTTCAATGACTTGTTTATCCCCATAACTGATGGATAGTTTTTTCATTAAGTAATTCATTTCGATGAAATAATAATTTTAAATATTAATAATTAATTATATAATGTGACAAAAACTATTCACCTATAATTTTTTGTTCTTTAGTAATTAACTTGTGTGCAAAGAATGTTTACTAAAATATGTATGCCTTTGATTAGTTATTGACATATTTTCAATTTTATCTGTTGTATCATGTATTTGAAAAATGTGTAATGGTTCATTATTCATTTCATTTATTTTTGTACACAATGAATGCTTATGACATATCAAGATAATGAACTAAGAAAGTTAATTACAAAAATTTGTATGAGACACCTTGGGTAATATGAAAATGAATGAATTATTTCAAGGTGGTATGGGACATCTTGAATATACAACCCCATTTAATTAAAGTATGTCCTATGTGAATCACATGATAATAAAGACAAATTTAAGGGTGCACCCTGATAGCATTCCAATGCATTGGGTAGAGACTTATTCTCGAGAGATGACCATTTTAACGATACCTTGGTGAATAACCTTGGTAATTTTTTTAATGACACCTTGGGGATGGAACTTGGTGATACAGAAATGATTTTCTAAGTTAAATGTTGAAGCAACATATTCATTTTATGTTACAAGTTCATTTCAAAATGATATTCCTATTCTTTCACTATTATGGTCCCGATGTTTTTTTTCAAAGTTCATATTAATGTCACAAGTAAAGGTTTAGGGCATGATTTGTGTTTATCACTCAGTAATATTGTAACCAACTTATGAAATTTAAGTTGTTTCCTTGACGTGCAACTATGATTTTGTATTTCTCTTAAATATTTAATTTGTGCTTAAATAATCATATGTCATACTTGATTATGATGACCTTTATTTCTCCTTTGAAAAAAAATGTCATAATTGATTCAGGTATTCCTTGAAAATCTTGATTGAGAACTTTTATGATATGTTACATGTATTACAGTTTTCCTTAGGAGAATTTTCTATGGATGGTTTTAAGGAATGATTTAAAAAGTTACATTGGTTATTTTAAAACCCCTTACTGGGTATTCTTATTCTCACCCTACGTTTTGATTTAAAATTTTCAGGTAACATCTTTTATCAGATAAATCATCCCTGGAGTTGCTGGTTTCCCAGAGCCCGAACCAAACTCCATCCTCTGTATGGGAAGTGATGTGTGTTTATCAGTGAATTTTTTTATTTCAAAATGACACATCATGTTTAGAAGTCACCGGATTCTGGTTTTTTGGAGTCGGGTCTTCACAATCCAAACGTGAATATAAGTGAACTGGTCTTTTAAAACCAAGTAAACAAATGAGCCCGAACAATAAAATTGAACCATGTAACTAATAAAAAAGGATGTAATGAACTAAAAATGGTTATAATAAATAAATTGAATAAATAAGATGTTCTTTACTTATTAATTAATAATCCTAATTTGTTTATTCAGGTTGTTTATAACAAGTGAAGAACACCAACGGATTTAAGGTAAGGGATCCTTCTCTTTTTTACTCTTAATCAAGATTGTTCCCAATGCTATGCATTTTTTTTAATAACAAGTGATGGGGTACATTTTTACACCTTAGTCATACTTCCCTAATTTTTTATATGTGATGATAAATCCATTATCTCTCTTATTAATCCCTCTTAGTTACACTCGATACCATGCCAATAAACCATGATGGATTCTACCTAAACTTCCTTTATTCCTTCTGGTTTCTCTATCATTCTTTTTCGAAAAATGTTTTTATCTTTTATTTTATGTATAAATTCAAAATTATGTTTATATGCTCCAAAATCATGTTCCAAGATCCATCTCTCATTCTTTTTCGGGGATATACATGCTTTTAAGTGAATATTGCTTCGATACTTCCTAATAAGCACACTCGTTTTAAAGGAACTTCCCAAACTTTTACCCAATTTAAATTTAACTCAATCTTATGTTTTAAGAAACCATTATCTTTGTAAATTCTATATTTTTATTATGAAAACATTCTCGATTCAATTCTGGTTTTATATAAAACAATGTCTTCTTTACTATTTTAAAAGCTCTATAGTATTTTCCTTAAAACCGCTCAAAAATGTTTTACTGCTAATGTTTCTAAAATAGAGTTCTCATATGTTTTCACTTATATTTGACACCACTTACCATGTTATATGCATATTTTACCCTATGAACATCCATGTATTTTCTAATTATTTCCTTACATAGACACTTTCATGATACACCCATTAGTTATGTTTTATGTCATGATTGTGGTACCCAATTCTTTCTATGGGTACCCTTATGTTTGTGTATGGTTGATTATGTATGATTGTTTATGTGGTAAGAATATTTATGTGGAATGAATATTCATGAAAATTTTGAGATGGGTGCACCCAGATAGTGCTCTAATGCATTGGGTAAGGGTAAGCCTCGTGAGATGCGATGTGAAACGGGATTGGTGGTTTGCCTTGACCCGTACTGAAATGGGAAACTGGATTGGCGGTTAGCCTTGAACCGTACAAAAGAAATGTTTTATTATTTTTCCACATTTATATTATTACATGTTTACATGATCCCATTTTTATATTAAATTATTTTATAAGCTTCATGCTTTGGAAATCATAATGTCATGCCTCCTAACTCATGTGCTTGAGATGTATCCTTATGTTCATTCCCTTACTGGGATTTTTTGCTCACCCCATTGTTCATGTGTTCCCTAGGGTACCCAATGTAGATGTAAGGGCTCAAAAGTAGTTATAAGATCATTATGGAGATTAAATAAAGAAGTTTTTTTGCCCCATGTTTTATGTTATGTGTAACTAGTCTTCCAAGACACTAGACATAAAAATACTTGGCTTGTACTCTGAGGATTAATTAAGCTTAAAATCATGAAATGTTTTATGTAAAAGGCTCAGGTCTCTATATGTTACGTGATGATCCAAATAATGTGTGGTTCCATGATAAACCAAGGAAGGGGGGTTACATTATAACCTCCAATGCATTGGGTATGGAAGTCAGCCGTATGGATATTCCATTTAGTTATATGTGTGGAAGTCGACTTTATGGTTATTCCATTTAAGTGTGATTATGTCCCAAGTTTACCTTTTATATGTTATGTGTTATTTATATGGTTTTTATTGTAATATTTTTGTTACAAAAGGGAAAACAATGATATTTTATTATGTGAAGAATATTTACTACTTCATTAAGGTGAAAAGCATTAATTATGATAAAAGTATTCATGGTTTACAAGTTTTTTTGAAAAACTAATTGTTTTCCTTCTTTGTGTATACCTTACTGATATTTTTATGCTCATCCCATGTTTTTGAAATGTTTTTCACATGACTTAAAGTGGAATTGGTTCAAGGATGGGATCAAGGAAAAATCACGATGTTTAAAACATGGAACTAAACATGTTTCTTTTCTTTTAAGAGTTTTTATTTTAAGAAAAAATGGATACTGCGTAGAAATGTATAAATTTAATATTCAAGTTGTTATGTATTTGTTATGACCAAATTCTATAAATCTATAAACCTAAAAAGCTCCTCAGTGTGAATTATTAACTTAATTCAAGACTATGTAATGTTTAAGGCTAGTGACTTATATCGGTACACCCTGGATTGTAGATAGGCTGTACAGGATGTGCCACTCGACAGGCTAGTTGATGGAAGCTATTTGGTTATAGAAATAGGGGACTCAGCATACGCTATCAGGTGGTTCTGAACCATGTATGTATAGGGATCTTATAGGTATGTTTAGGAAAACCCATGGTTACCATATGGTTTGTGCTTGTTTACATTCTACTACATTTAGTTGTCAGTTTACAATTTTTGTTTATTTCCATCACAACCCAATATTATTTGACTTAGGGATTGAGTTCAGTTTTTCTTGTTAAAATGATAATATGTTTTTATTAAAATGGGATGTAGAATCTGTTGGTTTTTAAATTTGAAAATCTATGTTTATTTAATAAAATGTGAAAATTCCAGTATTTATAACTTTATTTCAAACTAGTGTTAATGGACTTCTTTGGGAAAGGAAACACATGGATTCTATAGTAATTACCTACTGATCTTGTTTGGCTAACACCCTAATTTCACCACTCGGTGTTGGTAGACCCGAGTTGTTTTGCATGTTCTATTCCTTATTAAGGTTCATGGTTTAGATTCTCATGATTGGAGTAGTCTATCCTTGTGGTTGGAAGTGACATTGAGGTAACATGGATATTGGGTTGGTAGTTGTTTAGTTCTGATTTTTTTAGTTTTAGTTTAGTTTCAACTCAGTTGTATTTTGTTCTACAATAGTGTGTGTGTCTTTATATGATCAGTTTTTTGTATCTTATGGAATGGTTAGTTTATTTTATATGATCATGGTTCTTTATATGTTAAATCATTCCCCCTTGTGTTGTTTTGATGCCTGACAGTAGTTGTCAGCCTGTGGGGATCAAAAATACCCTTCGGGCCATGCCGCTGGCTAGCTCAGGTGACTAGTTCTAGGTCGACCTAGGCTGGTCCGTGATAGAAAATCATGATTCTAATGATACTAATGAATTTCATGTTTTCAGTAAGTATTTCATAATCTAGGATATGTGATCAAATTGACTAAGTGTGATTCAACATCAATCACTACTAAGGATGAGTCACTGTTGAGGTTAAGACACTATCAACCTATCACACCGCTAAGGATGACTCACTGCTAGACAATGACTCATCGTCCGTATGTCATACCATTGAATTGGAAAATTTAAAATTTCTGAGACACTACCACATATGAGACTCCATTATCCATGAATCACCATCAACATGGAAATTTCTCTAAGTCTAAGACACCAAAAGATGACACATCACTGCAGTATAAAATCAGTAACATGTGACTCACCACCAGAAGGATAACCTACCACCAAATGAGACACCATAAGCAAGATAAATTTTAACTAATTATAAGACATCATTGGTGTTATGCTGCTAGAACAAGTCACTGCCAGTTTGAGACACATCCAGATCTTGATGCATCTTCACTATTTCATTTACTTTATTCTAACAAATATATTATGGAAGATAATTACAATTTCTATTTTTAATGATTTTCACTTAAATGATTTACAAAATGTAGTGAAGTGGGTGTTATACATGATGTACAAGGAAGAAGGGTATTTGGATGAATGTGGATAATCTTCCTACTATTAATGATTAATAAAGGAAGCATACTCCCTCATTGAATGAGAGATGTGTGAAGAAGACTAATAGCAAGCAGATATCTCGCGATTACTAGATATACACAAAGAGCTAAATAGAGCTAAATTGCTATATTCATCAGTCAATTGATTGAGGAATCTATAGCCCATAAACATCTACTAGATTCCTCCAGTCACTAACATATGAATCTGTGATACTCTATTATTTTGAATATTTCAAGATAACACTACTCCAGATGCATTTTAAGATACCTTCAAGAAGTAATGAGTTGCACAATAATAAACTAAAAATTTATATCTATACTTTTTTAGATTGATATGTTATATTTATTTATTTATATATATCGAGTGGTCTACATGAATACTATTTTTTATCATACACACATTGTCTCCTCTAGTGTACAAGAAGATAATTTATATCTTCTCAAAATATTTTTATATGTTTTCCATGAAAACTGTAGTAGAGGTCCTTATGTGGCCTGTTTGTTTTTACTCCTACGTATAACTATGGAAGCGGTTTTATGTGACCTGGAATGTTTATAAACTATTTTTAAAACTTGATCCAAATTTTTGATAAACTTATTTATTTTATATAAAATGGTTTTTGGTATGTGATCACCATGTGGAGAGGACTAAGTCTCAACTTGATACTAAACCTCTTGTTTCAAAATTTCTGTTGTGTGTTTCTTTGTTTACATTATTTCAACATTTAAAACTAAATTTTTTTAACCAATAGAAAATTAAGACATTGATAGTTAATATTTATTAGTGTTTTAATAATATTTCAATTAAGTAAATTGATTTCAAAGGACTAAGTGATATTTTATATTACTTACCTGAGAACTAATCAACCTTTAAGAAACCATGTGAAATATTATAACTTATAATGATCTACTATATTGATTAATTAGTCCATTTTAAATTAATTGGGGTATTTAAAATTAATCCATTTTAAACATAAAAAATTATTGGCTACTCAATTTCCAATCCTCTTGAGATACTCACTCGGACCAATAGTCTTAGCATTCAAGTCTTATTTTTGATACCTTCTCGGTCTTTGTGGATGATATCAATATTTATTAACACACATATGCCGCCTTATTAGATCCTCATAATATTCATAATAAATAAATGGACACTCACTCTGAATCTATTGAATGAAACCGAGATAAACTTGATAAAGTTTTTCATATATGGTATTATTACTTATAATCGAGTGTTAAAAAAGATAAGAATATAGTTGTTGTTCTGGAATGGAATTATTATTCCACACCCTAATAATTCCCAAAAACATATAGATTACTCTTTGTTAGATATAAATATTGCCACCATATCCTTGGGGATTTGATTAAAAAAAGGATGTATCACTCCTCATCTATAATTTGGTGAGGATCTATCCTCATCTGTGGATGATGAGTATTCCTCATAATCCTTAAATTAAAAATATCTAGAGGATTTCATTAAGCTTAAGACATTCTCCCTTGTTTTCTAGGAGGGATATATGGAGGAATTACACCCCTGGATTAAGGAATAAGAGGCGGATACCAATGGAAATTATTTTAATAAGGAGATAAATATGGATGATTGTCTAAGAATCAGAGAGTTTGTGTTTGATACTATTGAACCATAACATGGTGGAACATTTGACTTTTATTTTCTATATCATCAATCTAAATAGATGTACTTTGAGATAATAACATGTGTGCCTCCATGATAGTCTCTATTCCTTTCAAACGTTCCGTTATTATAGGTAATTGGATACCTAGACAAGGTTCTAAAATACATGGGGATATTTTGATATTTATTTGGATACGACTGCAAGATAGAGCACTGGGTGACCCCAATTGTCACTCATCGCTGCTTGGTTATCTATACACAATATTTTGAGATATATCATAGATAGTTTAAGGGTATGGATGCATATTATTCTTATTTTTGTTGAAGTATTTTCATCAAAATCACATGTTGATCAAATGTATTGTGTTTATTTATAATTTAGTATGTTTTGTATCCTATTGAGTAATGGATTCTATAGAGGCCATCTGGTCAAGGAAGGAGTTATTGGGGTGGTCTAATAGATGAGTCCCATTTCAAACTAATTATGCATTTATGCGTACTTTTTGTTTCATAATTTTAAATCCCATAATGCTTATTGAAATTCTTGGATTTTGGGATAGTCTTGATGAGTGTGGCATAATTTTCCAATTGCAACTACATTAATTCATGAAAAATAATTCATACATTTTTATTATGGTCTTTGTTGTTTTATTTTTTATCCTTTAGTATATTCTCAATTACCAATTAGTGAAATATCATTGTATTATATGTTTAAGAATTGTAATTTAGTTTTTATTAAATAAATATTGGTGTTGTGGGTTAGATAACCAATGAAATCTCGAGCCTTTTATGAAAATAAGATAACAAAATAAGATTATAAAAATATAAATGTTCCTATTTCAAAAAATGAGGAAGGGATAATGAATTTAGATATGAAATTTTGAATCTTAATGATAAAAATGAAACAATTAAAATTAAAATTTGTAATAATAGTGAATCTGAAGAAAGGAAACTATAGTATGAAATAAATAATGTTGATAATGAATTTAAAAAAGATCATTATTTTAAATAAAAGTCTAATAAATAAACATTCTTGTTAAAATGTGACAGTATTTGTTGATTTTGATGTTATTAAAATGGAAAATGTGAAATTAAAATAAAAAATTGTTAATTTAAAAGATAATTGGTCTACTTTTGTTTGTAGAAAATAAAAATATTATAGAATTATTTCTATAATGAAACCAAAAAAAATATAACATGTTATAGTTACTAAAGTAACTTAGAATTAATGAATATAACTGTTTATAAGTTCTAATTTAATTGTTTCAATTATATATTTTTTATGTGTAGAATGTATTAGCAATATGCCGATGAATTTCATTTATGATTTACCTAAAATTTTGGGCATTGGAAAACTTTTATTTCAAAAAATTATCTTTAATTATACCACAAAATTAATGTTAGAATTATTTTTGGGTTCATACATAGTATTACAACAAGCCCATTGGACCCAAGGTAGCATGGGCACCAAAAAATATATTTCATGATTGATTTCTATAAGTATATCTTAGGAGTCTCAATGTTTCATGTTTAGTAGACAATAAATATTCTTGAAAAAAATAATCAGTAATATCTATAACTACATTACATTTATTTCATGTGATGGAGATTCATTTAATTTTATAGATAACATTAATTATCATATTAAAGGATTTCGTTTTGTGGTGTTTTCTGAAACAATTAAAATTTCAATTTTTTTATTCATTTTATATTTAAAACGTAATTTTATAAGTATATCGTAGTAATGTGATGATGGAATGGATGCCAAACTTGAAAATAATAATTTTATAGTTTTTAATAAATAAATTGAATTATCTTATAAAAATATAAAATGAAACAAATATAATTATAATTTTATTAATTAACTAATCAAGTAGTTAATTTCATATATGTTGTAGAAAAAAAAATTAAATTATATGGTATAGAAGGCTTGAATGTGCTACCCTCGGGCAGTTTAAAAAAATAAAAAAGCATGGATAGGGTTTGGATTTTCCTGTACAGAAAGATAGTATATATTTTTTATGTGATTCATTATTGAAAGATAAGTACCATAAGACGAGTTTTAAATCTGTTAATATTGTTTATATCATTAAACCTATCAAATTATTGCATCATTACTTATTTTTCCATTCCCTAAACACATTTATTATTGTCTTCAGAATAAAAACTTTTATATGTTTAATTTGGAAACCAAAAATTAAGGATTATTTAAAAATAAATACAATACCTAGATTTAAATATTAAAATCAAAGAAATGTTTTAGTACATCACACAATAGAAAATTTAAATTCTTCAATACATGTGCTTCCAGACCTTCTTTTGTAGCTTGAAAAGAATAGATGCATAACTAGATCGTTGAGAAGCCATCGTCATTGTCTCTAGCTAGCTCCCAGTCAGTGATGAAGAATCATCACCATCCAGAAATCATAAATAATATATTTGTAAAATGAAATATAAAAATAGAGAAGAAACATCACAATCCAATGACAAACTATTTATTCAACACCATTGACACCAACTTGAACTATTTTAGTTGAGAAATATAAGAAAATATAATAAAAAACAATTAACTAGTCTATCAGGACACATATTCGATAACTACAATGAAACTAAACCATCCACCTTTGATGTATAAAAGCCCTCAGCTAATATGAAATAATAAATAACCAAAAAACAACTGAGAGAACAATCACTACACTTTCAAACTCACTAAATATCACCCCCAAAATTATAGAGAGGCATCAAGTTCCTTTTTACTTAGAAAATTATGAACACCATCAATTTTGAGAGGGAATAATTATGAAAATTAAGTGAATGATAAATTAAACCAAACTAAAAATAGTGAACCAAAAAAATAAATGAATGAAAAATCCATTAAAAAATTGCACCTACTCCCCCAAAAATTAATAATCCAAATAAAACATTAGGTCAATACTAAGGTAAGGGGACCATACCAACACTATTATAGACTAGAAATAGCGGTACCCATAATTTAAATTAAAACTAGAGATGTCTCATAGAAAGAATGATAATAAATTCATCCACCATGTATTTTTCTTCAGATCTATAGTTAGACATGAAGTAAAACATGGATGATTTAGAGTGAATGAATTCCATAGTACTAAGGGAAGATTTTTTTTGTTTTCAATTGTTTATTGTTATATAATATTCACCTATTCTTATTTATAAACTCATAAAACAAAAAATTTTCATACTATTGTGACTTTTTACTATCTAATTCAAAATTATAATGGTTATTTTATAATCTCTATCTAAAGTGATAAAGGTTTAGAATTTTAAAATTAATTATTTGATAGATATTATGGGGAAAATATATATCTTCAATGTTTTACTAATCCTAAAAAAATTACAAAAATGGTGTGAATGTAAAAAAAGATACCAATTCGTGAAATGTATAGAATAATGATTAATGAATTTGATTTTATTAAATATTTTTTGGATAAATATTCCAATATCGTTTTTCGTGTTCTAAATAAATTTTTAATTACATCGATTGTTATTAAAATCCATTATATATTTTTTAAAGAGATAAAACCTAATGGTATATATTTTATGGTACCTGTTCATAGAGTTTTATACTTATACCCAAAATAAAATATTGATAGATTTGTTTCTAAAAGTGAAGAATAAATAATTAAAGGATGAAAAAATTAAACTAAATAATATGGAGTATTTAATAAAATTAATATAGTTTTTGATGAATTAATATATATTATGTTTGATGAAATTAATATATTAAGAAGAATTTGGATTTAGATAATCATGATAAAGAATCCATGGAATTTTAGATTCTTGAATATGACCTTCAAGATAATAATGATAACCAATCAGTTAAGGGGGAGAAAATATAATCTCAACATGATCCTAAAATATTGAGGAGTCTTAAATATTATTCTCTGGTAAATATATTTAGAAATTTTGGAACCATATTAAAACCATAAATCTTGTTAAAAAATTTTGTGATCGTACAACTTTTATTACAGATCTTGTTCCTAATAATGTTAAAGGAACATTGAATGATTCAATATTGATATTTCTTAAGAATGATGAACACAATGAATTTGTAATAAATGGTGTTTTGAATCTAGTTGGACCACTTAAAGATAAATAGAGTATATGATATAAGTTAATTTTTCTAAATGAAATTGATGAATGGGTTAAAATAGTTAAATAATACTAGAGTAGTTTCCCAAGGAAATTATCAAGAAGAATGTGTTGATTTTAAAGATTCATTTTCACTAGTTTCTAGGATGGAATCCATTAAGATTCCACTCTCCATTACTGCTTCTCTAAATATTAATTTTATTTAAATGTATTTTAAATGTAAATTATTAAATGGATTAATTTCAATGCTTGTATATATAAATTAAAAAATTGTACATGAATAGAAACATTTTTGAAATCTCGTTTTTTAAAAATTGAAATCATTATATAATCTTAATAATTCTCCTAGTCTTTGGTTTGATAGACTAACATTGTTTTTATTTTAAAATGATTTCAATACAGTAAAATGTTATAAAAAATTTCTTATTAATAAAGCCTCTGATGATATTTTAATTTGGAAAATATAAATTGATGGTTTCATGTTTGGTTTATTTAAATTATTTTCATAACAAGGAATTTTAAAATTTTATGGAAAATAAAATTGATATGAGTTTAATTAGTGAAATGAAATTCATTATGTGTCTTAAAATTGTTCATTGGAAATATGAAATATTTTCTACTCAATTTTGGAATGGAATATATCTAGTTAAAAGTTTTATTATTGATTTGGGTAAATTTATTAGAGGCCTAATGTGTACTAATTAAAAATCATATTTAGATTATTTTATAAAATCTATAGATAATAAATAGTTTATTGGAATGATTGTAGGCCTACTTTATCTGATGAAATATATAAATGATATAATGTTTTCTGATTATATGTTTGATAGAATTCAATGTAATGATAAGGAATGTCATTAATGGGATGTTAATAAGATAATTAGATATGTTAAAGGAAATATTAATTTTTTTTATTTCAGTAACATTATAATTTTTTGACATGTTATCTTATTATGATTCTGATTTTGGAGGCCATGGAATTTATAGAAAGATAAAATCAAGCATGTGTCATTTACATGCTAAAATATTAATTATATGGAGTTAAAAAAAGAACTTACTAGTTTCACTAACCACAACTGAGTTGATTATATTCCTTTTTCTAGATTTTTTACTTAAATTATTAGGATAAAACACAATCTTACTGGTATAATAGTTTATTTTTATGAACTATTCACATACTATGATAATAAATATTCAATTTTATTTTGAAATGAAAAATCCTAACGTTTTAATTGAAAAAAAAATTGATGTATGATTTCATATTCTAAGAGAACATTTTAATAAAGGGGATATGATTCTATAAATTATTTCCACAGAAAATAAACAAATTTATTTATTTACTAGATATTTAGATTTTATGATGTTTGAGAAAATAAAAATTGAATTTATAATAATGGATATTTATCTTGAAATGTTATAATTTTAAATGTTCAATTATGATTACATGTTCTAACATTTCTACTTTGTTGACAATGCAGATATATTTTATACAAGAATAGATATAATGTATTGAAATTTACTTCTTTGATTTCTACTAAAACTAAAAGATGATTTAGTAATTATACTAATGATTATAAGGATTATATGTTTTAGAGTTAAATTTATTTATTATTTCTCATTATTTTATAAATTTTTGATATGTCTATGTACATGAAATTATTGTGTAATTTAATTTTAAATGGTGTTTTATTTGTTTATTATACATGTTCATTATTAATTTATGAATTTATCATTTTTTATTAATCAATTACAAAGGAGATCAAATATTTTTATGCTTAATCATGACTTTGTTCCTCATCATTTTTACTTGTTTAATCATGTTAATTTTTAATTATTTTTTTTTGATAAGAGTTAAATAAACTGGATAATGTATTTCAAATACCATATAGATATTATGTTTTACTTTTTGATAAATTTGAAAATGGGGATATATTTTTTAATTTATATAAAATTTATTTAATTTTTAAATTACAAAAGGGATATCTTTTTTAAACTAAGAGTAAGCTTGATAAAGAGGGTGGTTGTAAATTTGACGTTTTTTCACTATAATGAATATTAAAAATACCTCATAAGTTTTAACTGAATAATTATAATTTATCACAACACTATTTAATAACATTCTAAATATTACAAATGTTTCACATTTTTCTCGCATTCTTTATATTTACCATACATGTCAAATAGATAATTATAAAATCTCATAGCACAATTAAATCATATTGTGTTTATTATTTTTGTATTTTTTGTTTTTTACATTGTTTTTATAATGTATATATATATTTGACATTTTCATAATTTTCACAAAGTATGCATTTCATTGTCTATACAAATGATGTCTACGTAGATATGCTTAATTATTATATATAAAATTTTCATTCTTATATAGTGTTTAATTGGTGATTATACATTCCATAATAATTTTTCATCAAAATATATTTTGTTTACAAAGAAGATAAATTGATTTCCATGAATATCTAGAGTTGGTGTTTAAGAAGAACTGTATTCAACACTAATAAGATGTAGATTATGTTTAGATAACACTATATTCATGGTTAAACAAATTTATTTCATTGGTAAATAAAATTTGAAATATTGGTTACATAGAACATAAAATGATGGTTATGAAGAACATAAAATTTTGGTTCAATAGAAATTAAAACGATGTTTATATGATAAACATAAATAAATATTATACAAATTTACTTCTCCATTTTAGGTGACAATAGATACATTTTTCTACTATAGTTTTAATATTTTAGTTTAATGCATGTTTTGAATTCTATTCTAATTATTTATTTAAAATTAAAAATACATATATATTCAAATGAAGTAATATAATTTCATTTGAATTTTTAGTGAATTATTAATTATTGGATAAATTTCTCAAAATATATGTGATATTTTCTTCATGGATAGGTAATAAATAATATTTACACTTATATTGTTTTTTATTATGGCTACCTATGATTGGAAATTAAGAAAAAACCATGTGATGAAGAAATTGGTGTTAATGAAAAGTGATCATCCAATAGGGATTTGATTATGGGAACTTTATTAATATCTCAACATAACTCATTAAAACAAGAACATGGATGAGAAAATATTCAACATAGTTATAAAGTATTAGAGAGAGAGAGAGAGTATGAGAGAGATAAAACATTATTTTAAAAGATTTAACAAAAAAATCCATTATCTACTATATTTACAAAGAAACGTCAACTTTTGAATCATTTGTTCTAAAGATATTGAATTTCCTTGAGTTGTATATTTTTCGAAATTATCTTCTTCATTTTATTCTTGGATCTCAACATTTTAATTTTGTAACTATTTGGATTTGATGATTTTTTATATTATAATTTTCACAACCAAAACAATGTCTATTTTATGGTTATACCTCCTAAAAAAGGTACATATATGGGTTTTGATTCCATAAAAAGTCATGGGTTATCTAGGTTGATCCTTGGTACACAGAAAGGAAATATTTTTTTCATGTTTTGGATCTTGGTGAGAAAAAAATCTTAGAAAGGATTATCAAACATTTCAAATGTTTGAATTATATTATATACTATTATTATCACCGAGTATATAGGAGTTTAGAGTAGTTTTAGTATCATTTGAATCAACTACTATAATAATTTTGTGTCCACCCCTTTTATTTTATATTTCATTTTTTTGAACAGTGTACTAAAATTTTATAATTGAGCATGAATAATGTTTCACACTTACTATAAATAACTAAATTTGATCATATAATCGGGTTAAAATTTCCAAAGGTCTATTAACCCCACTAGAATAAGTTTTCCATATCAACTAGACCAACTTGGGGGTTTTTTATTGGTACTCTTTGATATGAATTGAGGTCCAAGAATATATTCTATCATGAATAAAACATATAAATTTAGTGGAATTACAAGAAACTACTTTGAGAATAAATTCATAAATTCCCATATAATTGGAATTCTATAAATTATTAAAATTTTCCTTATCTGTATCATTTTTACTATATAATATTTCTCATAAAGATAAAAAAAATCCATGCATAATAAGGATTTGAAAGTCGAAATTATCAATTATAACACCCTAGTTTGAGGTTATTTAATATTTTATACTATACATTCATGTTATGAAATATTTGGGGGTGTTTAGAATGGTTTTAGGGAGTTTTTCTGATGTTTTATAAATCCTTTTTAAGATGCATGACTAGATCATTGTTAGAAGAAACCATACATAGCATCCTACGTAACCGTGCTAGAGGGTTGAGGGAAACTAGACATGAAAATAGTTTGAAAAAACCCAATGAAAAATTATTTGACACTGGAAATCTTTTAACAGAGAATATTTTCATTATTGGTGAAAATTTTCCAAATCATGTGGTAAAATTGTGTAGCCATATGTGTTCTCATGTAGCACCCTCATTTTTGGAACATGTTTTGTGAAACTGTATGGTCAAACCATAAAACGTAATTAATATTGAAAAATATTGTTTTTTATTCCGATTTAATCCCTGAATCCCTCAATTTTTCTTGTTGTATTATAAATCTCATCATTTAATGTTCTGTTGGGTTTTTTTGGGATTCTCTTCAAATTATAGGCTGTATGAAATGGATTTTTGGGAATTGTACCAAGGAAATCAAATGTAAGCGTACTATTTTCTCTTTTTCTTTGTAATATTGTATATTTAATTTATTAGGAATCCTAAAATAGTGTTTTCATGACCAAATATATTGTATAGAATGATTTTTATGAGAATATTCCTTTCATACATCAATGATAAGTTAAAGATTTCTATGATATATGAGAACATGGTGTATTTTTTAGGAATGTATGTGAAGAGGTAGGTGGATTATCTTCCCCTAAATTATTCCTATAATTTGAATGATTTTTGTGAATAAAAATAAGTAAATATTTTGTTTTTATTAATAAAAATTCATGATTATTGTCTTTGATTTTACTATAATGAATCTATGAGTTTGGTGATTCCATGAAGGTGTTTTCAGTTAAATGCTTGAATTTGAAATTTTCGTCAAATAACTATATTGGGTGAGAAAACTGAGCATGAAATAGATGGAATGGGTTCATATTCACATTGGTTACTTATTGTTTTAGGCATGGATTCCTAAGAAATATTTAGGATATACTTGATTATTCCAAAATGTGATGACTTGGGGCTAGACAGATGGGTACTCCACATGTGTATAAACTATTCAATAAAAATGATTGATGAGAATAAATCTATTTGGATCTTTCATGTGTGTGTGTGTGTGTTTATGTTATGGGTCACTTTTATGGTGTGATTTACTTTCACTACTTCTTATTTGGGACTTATTTATTGTTCTTGATATTCTATCATGTTATACATTTATTCATTATTAGAATATGACATGTTGTTGTATTAGTGGCATGTGTGGGATGTTTTAATATTTTATTAGTAGGTTTATACTCAAACCATTTATATTTAACTTGTTTCATATGAATACAATTTTTATCATGATACAATAATGAAGAAGGCTTCATACATTACTAGTGAATCACAATGATTTCACAGTTATATTGTCTTGGAATTTGAGTTATAGATATATTGTAATGAAATTAGACATGGTTTTACACTAATACATTGGTTCATTATGTTGTCATTGGGAAATTTATTTATAAAGACATATTGTTTCCCGTTTTACTTCTGTGAATCTGTTGTTTATTCTGGTTTTATCATTTCATTATATTTTAGATAGTTTATATATCATTAATCATGTTCATTTTATATCACTTCTGTTTATCGGTTAAAGGTTTTTTATTAAATGGGAAAGTATCCCACATTACTTGGTTGTGACATTTTATTTTATTAGCAACCATTGGTGTTTGAGGGATGTCAACTATTGTTTGTGGAATCTCAAATATAACCAATCCAATGGGTTGGAGCCAGGATGTTATCAATCATATTTGTTTGGTATAGTCAATTGCTCAGGGGTAGTAGTCATGGAGATAAGATCTGTTGAGACATGAGATATATATCATAAATTTTTTTAGCTAATATCTTTATTCCTAACTTCATGTTACTATGGTTGTTCAAGTATAAAGTGTGTTAGGAAACACTTATAACCTTTTTATCACCTCATCATTATCATTTTATCAAGATATTATCATGTATCCTACATTAGTAATGAGACATCCCATTGAGAATTCATCTTTCATTTGTTGTTTATTAATACCATATTTCAAATTTTCATATATGGTAAAAGTAATGTGATTGATGTTTTCTGGTTGTTCTTTTGAAAATGTGTTTCTATGGATATAAAAAAAATTTCCCCCTCCTGAAGACATCAAAATTAGTACGGGGATAAGGTTGAGAATATTGTTCCCCTTTAACCACATGTGAGTCAATATATTTCTAGAATAATCATAAAATATTTATAGTATGATGAAAAATAAAATCAACCTAAGGAATCATGTCATTTTGGTCATTCACTGGAATTCAAAAAGAAAAATACAGGGATCATTTTTGGTGAATCGAGACCCAAGAATGTGGAAGCATGAATAGGGAGCATGAATATAATATTTTTATTCTTCTGGACCCTTGAATAAAATAATTTTGAATCCATCAATGTATATGTTTGGAGTTTTATAAAAATAATGGAAGGTGTTATCTATATAATCTAATGTTGACCAAAGGATTACTTGGGATGAATTAGAAGATTTTTTTTAAATAATAAGTTCTAACCAAAATCTACTTTAGTTTCATGTACAATATATTTTCTTGAATTGGAGTAAGAAAAACTCTAAATTATGAAATATGTATCCTTATTTACATACCTTGGCCATTATTTACTAGAATTTGTATGCAGCGAATCACTCAAGGTAATGGTTATATAAGAGGGATTTCAATTGAAAATTAATTCTCATGTGGTGATTCTATTAATTGATAATTATATAGACATCATAAAAAACAATAGTTGAAAATAAATACATCATCAGGAACATTAGGTGAGGGAACACCTTTTCCCTCTAAGATACTAGGGGAAACTCAAATGTTGGGAATATGTAAAAACTTGGATAACCACTCTCAGGATAGAATACAATATGTCAAAAAATCCACTAAATCAATTTCTTTCCCCCCACATTGTAGTAATCCATTGGGATTATTTCACTTTGGTTCATTTGAACAAAAAAAGTGATAATTTACAACTCATCCATAGGAATGTCATAACTATGGCTATATTAGATATCTAAGAAGATACTTTATAAATTTCCCAAATTAAACTATTGGTGATGGTTCAAAAATTTCTTAGGCCTCTCATTATCAACTAGGGGTTTATCTTCCAAAAATCTCTCAACCATAGAATCTGGGTACTTAAAGTGATTTTAGAAACACCCTGACACCTCACCAATCACCGCCTTATTATGAGAGTTAGAATTATTTAGGGGGAAGTGATTGAAAATTTTTTGGATTTGAGATAAATATTATAAATTAATATGTAGTTCCTTTTATAATTTATGGTGAAATTATTATAAAAACCACCCTAATTCAGGATTTTTTGGCGCTGGTGCTTCCCATTATTTTATTTTTTCTTTTTTTTTTGTAGAAAAATTAGGCCTTTATATTGAAATTATACCTCACATCATGAAGATAAATACACCTCTTGAGAAGTGAGAGTGCAAGGATTAAAAAAGTATAGCATGATCCATCACTTCTTAATCATTATACTTTTTATGGGATCTCACTATATTACACATAAACAAATTTGATCACGTCTTGGGAATTGGTTTACTAGAATAATTTAAGGATCAAATTGAATACTGCACTCAATGGGTAAATTTTACATGTCCTGAAGAAGTTGATCAATTATTCAAATTTCAATAAAAAATTACCATGAGAATAAAATTTCCATTATTAGTTATTTATGAAACTATATAATATCTATTTTTTGTAATTAAATTTGACTCTATTGATGAAACTTAATATAGAGATTTTTATGACATATTAGAGTAACACCATGATGTATTTATTGAAAACTCCAATGGTCTACCACATGAAAAGGAAGTGGTATTATTTATTGACCTATTTACAAGAAAAAATAAAATACCTTTTTAATTATATACAATGGTGGAAAATATTTTGGGAGCTAAAATTATAACTATATATATTAGAAAGAAAGGGTTTTATAAAACCATGAATGACACCATGGGTTGCTCCAGTTCTATTTCATAAAAAGGTGTATGAAAAAATATAAATTCTATTTGATTTTCATAAACTAAATCAAGTTAAAATACTGAATTGGAACACCCTTCCATAAATCGATTAAATCTTTTAAAACTTATAGGGAGACAAATAGTTCTCTAAAATTAATCTCTAATTGGGGTATCATAAATTTCATTCCAAAAAAGTGGATATCCCCATGATATATTTAAGAAGTTGTTATAACCACCAAAAATAAATTATCATTACCTTTGGTATCACTAATCCACCAGTAGTATTTATTTTATTGATGAATACTATCTTTCATAGATAAATTTATTCTTTTTTTATTGTATTTATTAATAGAGTTTTAGGTTTTTCATCCATGAAATTTGATCATGAGAGGAACATGGATTTTATACTAGGTTCATTATGAGATCACTAACTTGTTCATAAAATATAAATGTCTTAATTTTGGTTATAGAATGCATTTTTAATTGGTAATATTGTTATAGAAAAAATGAATATATGTCAAACATGAAAAAATTCAGGCTTCCATTTCCTAGAAACCACATGAGAATCTCTTTAAGATACACAATATTTTTTCCACTATTAATATATTATCATATATTATCACCTAATTTCACTCATATAACATCTCAAATGATGGTATTAACAAATAAGGGTGTCCCGTTTTACAAGTGTGTGTATTTTTAGAAACATTTTGATGATATTATGGCTTGACTAACCTATCATTATCTTTTCAGTACCAATCAATGTCTTTATATTCTTTTATGATGTGTATAGATAGAAATATATTGAGTTCTCTGGTAGGGTGATCATATAATAGATTACAAATTATAAAATCTATAAAAACATCAAAATAAATACATTCTCCATGATTTGGAACTAGATATAGTGGTACCTGCCTTCAAATAATTTAATCACAACCAATTTTGATAAAATTTAACACTATTTAATGATTATAAAATATTGAAACATATATTTTAATATTGAGAAATAACCATGATAAAAAGATGTTGGATGAATATCTTAAGATGTTTGACTTTAACATTTTTTGTACACCTGGGAATAGTAACTAATTGGAAGAAAATTCAATAATAAGTCGTTTAACCTTGTTTTTAAAGAAGATCAAGAGAAATGACCATTAATGGTGGTGATTGATGATTTAAAATCAGAATATGTTGAGTAGGATAAGGTTAACATTTTTTTTCACTAAATCCTGTTCTTAACAGTTTTAAACTAGAGAAGTAGGTTAAATAGGTAGAATATAATTTTATTATAGTGAGGTTTGACATCAATGGTGGGGATACCATAAATGGATGGAAGGAATATGAAAATTTGATGTTTCAATTCTGATATCAGATGGTAGTCCGTCCATAATTCCATGAACAACTACATTCTTATTATCAACATTCAAAGTGTGTTTTGCATCTGAGATTTAGAAAATTGTAATGAGAAATAAAGGATAATTTATGGTGGTCAGATATAATAAAAAATTTGTTTAGGTAGGTTATAAAATGTCTTGCCTATCAACAAGTCATGAATGAACATGATATTCCATCCAATATTCCATAATATTTTCCCTCATTGGAATTGAAATAAGGAAAGTCTTCCATGGACATCATTAGTGGGATATCAAGGACCTCTATAAAGAATGACTCTGTTTGGATGATTTTGGAAAGACTTCTAATATTTTCACACTACATTCCAATCTAGCGGATGAATAATATAGAAGAAATGGTAAATATCTATTTTCAAAAGCTGGATAAATTACTTGAGTTTCTAGTTTCTATTTCCTTTGATTGAGACCCTATATTCACCTCATTATTTTCAAAGTACTTATAATAGTCCCATAGAACCAAGTTCACCATAAGAATTTGATACCATACCCAAATGGATGTCTTGTTAAATTATACAATTCATTATTTCGGAGATTTTCTTAGAGCCTTTGTGATGTACATTGGTTGTTTATGGGGAAAACATTTATATTTGGTGGATTTTTTATAGAAATAGTTATCAAGCTAGGTGTAATCACCCAAAACCTGAATACGTATTTTTATTAAGTAAATATTATGTAAATGTAATATTCTTTATGAAACACCAATCTAAAATGACACTATGATGTTTTAAAAAAAATGTTTCCATTATACTATTATAGTTAAATTTTATGTTATAAAATGAAGTAACCATATTATCCAATCATCAAAGAAAAAGGAATGAAATGGAATTAGGTAGTGAATGTATTAATTATATAGATAGTTTATCCTAGAATATGAAGGTGTTATATATTATAGAGTTCTCTATAGACCAATATCAATATTAAATCAACTGATTACAGTAAGAAAGAAATAAAATGATATAGAAATTTAAGCTCGTAGAAATTTCTATAAAATCAATACCAGTGGAATCACAACCATAAACTTATATTAGACCATAACTTATAATTATATCCTAAAAGGTTATCTTGAGAGGCCATTTAACTAGAAATTTGGATTTTATAGTCAGGTATTTATCAATTTAAAATGTTATTTTTCATAACTAATTTACACATTTCATATTTTCATCTTTTAAAGAAAAAAAAGTTTTTTATTATATAAAAATAATTTCTCTATAAATTTCTGATTTAGAAAAAAAAAATTATAATTTTTTTAAAATGAATTAGATAAAAAAATTAAAATTTATAATTCCAAAATTATTTTAGTATTATTTTTTTGGAATTTTCTGAGATCATTGTTTTTTTTTGTAAATAGTGAAAAAAATGATATTTTAAAAAAACACTTGTATGATATTATTATAATTAAAGAATGAATTAAATGGTTTTTTAACCTATTTATGTTATATATATAAATAAAATAATTTATATAAAATTACTATGTAGAATTTATAAAACCAATGAATATCATTTTAGAAACAAAAGTATTAATTTAATCTAAAAATGATTTATTCACTTTTATAAAAAATAGTTAACAACAATTGAAATAATTAAATATAAAAATTTTGATATAACAATCCATGTGAACATAAAAATAATATTTATTTAGGACAATTTAATTTTTGGCCATAAAATTATGTCACTAAGATTAATGTTGATGACCATGACAGTAGAAAAAATATTATTTACACAAACTAATTTTACAAATATTTTTTAATTTTTATCTAATAAAATAAATTAATCTATTATAAAAATTTAATTTAATATAAATTTAATTTATATTTAAATAAATTATCACTCCTTCAATTTTTAATCAATACTAAATTAGATTAATAACACATAATGTTTAAAAAACATTTTTATACAAAACAGTTTTCCTATATATATATAATGTTCAAGTATAAAAAATTATTATCTATTAATTATAGATTTATTTATATTATTTGGATATTTAGGTTTATGAAACCCAAATTTGGTATAATGAGTTATTTTATATGGTTTTTAAAATATATTTAACTTGAGAACAAATTAGTTTCCCCGAAAAAAATACAAAATTTAAAAGTAATAAAATATGAAAAAATTATTCCAACATGTTTCAAACATTAATGTAAATAATTTTTTGAGGATTTAATGAACCAATGTATCTTAAAATAAAATTATTTTTTACTTTTTGAAAAATTTAATAATAAATAGTTTCCTTTTGTTGTTGAAACATAATTATAATTCACCATGGGTTCTTTTCTTCCATTATAAAAGGGGACACTTGCACTAATTTTTAAAAAGTAAATTACATTGAGTATATTCAAAAAAATCTTAAATTTTGATCCTAATGTAATAAAATATCAATTTTACAATACTATGGTTTTAATTAGATAGCATAATCCAGTCATTTCCAAGTATACTTTCAATATAAAGGTCAAGGACCTAAAGTGAGTAATACTTAATTATTATCTTTTTATTCACATAAATTCCATTAAAAATATATCCTAAAAGAATTTATATAATGAAATTAATATAATTAGTAAAACTATATGTTATTATATTAATGTATAAACCCTTATTTATTAAATTCCATCCACTTATTAAATTAAATGAATATCGATTGTGCCTTGTCTGAGCTACTGCCTCTCCAAAAAACGTCTTCATATTTTCACCACTAAATATCGTAGAATGTTAAAAGGTTTTAATTAAATAATAAATGTGATATATAATATAATAATGAAAATGATGATAAAAATTATAACCCACGTTCATTTACTCTCATAATGGTAGGAAATAAATGGTCAAATGTGCATTATTCGGAAAACCATCTCCACAATGTAATGTTTTTCATATTGATTTTAACTATTTATCCAAATTATAAAAAAAATTATTTAATATAATAATGAAATTTAAATAATTTCATTATGATTATTTTATAATTATATTATGTCAAAATTAACTATTTCTTAACCATACACACCAATTGAATTATGGTATGTTCACGTTTGGGTCGGTCAAACCACCTACCTAAAAAATGTTATAAATCACTATCATAGATGAATATGGGAACATAAATAATAATAATGTTATACATTTATAATAAAATCATTATTTTTTAATAGTTTTTTTAATTTTATATTTATTATTTATCTTATTATTAAAATGTTATCTTTTATTGATAAAATTACTATAATAACCCCTCGTCGATTCCATTTTCACACAACATAACTAAAACAATAATGGATTGAGATAATATATTTATAAATCAATCTAAGTTATCTATTACAGTAAATATATTATCTAGGATTAATAAACATTGAGATAGGAATAAATAACATTTCTATTATTAAAAAACTAGTCAAAACAATCAAGATAACTTACAAATGATAATAAAAATAGATAATAAATAACAAATATAAATATAGATAATAATTTTAAATTAATATTATAAATGTTTATATATATTAATGAGGTTATAAAATAATTTATTAAGATAGTTATATTTTTTTTAAGGATATTCAGTCTTTTTAAGAAGTCTATAATTAAAATAAGGCTCTTTGGTAACTCATTATCTTCTATTGAGTTAGAATCTTAAATATGAAAACAATATTGTTATAATATTGATTTATTATACCTAATGAATAATTGGTGATTTATTCCCTCCTTCATTTTTAGGGTTATATAACTCCTATGTAGAATCCCGTAATCAAATGATTCATACCTAAGTGATTATATTACTTTTTTGTTCCTTATCTCATATTTAAATTCCTTGATAGGTGATTATGTTATACACCATGTTTTATATTATATGGTGTATTTAAATCCACTTATATAGTTTATATAATGATTCTCTCATTATTCATTTTATTTAATGTCCCATTTTAAATTATATCCTTGAAGGGGTTTTATTCTAATATTTCAAAATCAATAAGAGTTATTTTAATATATTTTCAATTTCATGAGACATGTTTGATATTTTAGGTAGAGACCCAATTTTTTCCTTGCAATAAATTGAAATATTTCTATATATATATTCAAAGTTATCCACTAAGACGGTGTGAGATTCTGAGGACTAGTGTTACCATAATTTTTTATAAAAATATAAAATATATTTGATATTGCATGTGAAAATTGTTAAAGGAAATTAGATAACTCTTAAGTGGAAAATTGGATAAAAAACCTAGACCACAGTTGAATCTGAAATTCTATTTTTACCCATGTAATAACCTAAAATGTGTCAGCATAGGACGATCATACTCCTCGATCATTGGAAGTATGTTCAACGGATTAATTAATCATTAAATTAATTAATTATTTCATTATTTCATTAATTATTTCATTAAATTTAGGGAACAAATTATATAAATATACTACCATAGAGATTCACCATGGGTTAGCCTCATAATCATGGGATCTTAAAAGATCTTGTCCTTCCTCCTTTATTGTTTCATCATCTCAGATGATGATGAAAATGTAGATCAATGAAAATTAGGACGCATCGAATGCAATTAATTCCTTTGATTGTTATAGAGAATTTTTATTGAAAATAAATGATCCAATATCCTTATATGACTCATAAATTTTTTGTTTACACCCTTTTTGATTAAAATGGTTGAGATGATTGATCCATGCTATCTATTTTTGCCAATTGTGTCCTAATCCTGAGCATATTTACCAGTTTACTTTGGTTTTTGAATTTTTATCTTAACTATGTATCACCTTTAATAATTTTTGGATAATAATTCTTATCTAATAATGTTTAAAAATTTTATGGTGCCTTTCACCCGCGTTTAATTATCATTTTTCACTGGTAGGACCCCGAGGCCCCGGTTCGACACTGCGTGTCAGTACTGAGCCTGATCAAACCCCCAAAATCATGATGGATCTATTAGAGATGTTTGTATAGATTAAATAAGGTTATATATGTGATCATTTTAGGTAATGGATGATCTTTTCAATGATTTAAGATCATTAAATTTAATTCAGAAGGATCAGGGCATGTGCAGTAAGAGAGAAGTGTAAAGGATCGCTCAAAATCCAATCTTATTTGAGTTTATAGACACTGGAGGGATGGAATCCACTAGTTGATGATAGATCTGACTTATTAGGGAAGAGATAGGGCCAAAATCAAAATGTAATGGAAAAATAGAGCAATGGAAATCAAATATGAGAAACTATGAAAAACCTGACTACATGCCGTGTACGTGGATGAACACATGGAATATATCCCCTTAAGTGATAAAGCTAGTGCTTTAAAAATCATAAGGATGGGATGGTGTGTATCTCTTATACATGTCTTCTACCTCATCCCTTAATGTAAGACTCGTGTGATGGACCACACGTCTAGAAAAATGGTCATGTATCATAGTACTCAAACATAGACAGACCGCATGGGTGGAACCCAATATGAAGCAAATGAAAATATAATGAAGTACACAAACATGAGATGGAAGTACATGAACATGACCATTAAACATGACACGATCCTGGTTATGTTGGACATGCAAGGTAGTCCACCTATATGGTGTGTACTACTACATAGATAGGTATCCATGTACTGGCCAGGGTCATGACTATACGGTGGAGTGGGGCCACACACCGTGTGGGTCCCCTCACATGTCATGTTCTACTTGGTTCCTTTTCAAGAAACTTCAATTATCTGTATCTCTTTTGAACTTGAATTTTATCCCATTTATAGCCTATCTTGAGTTTATTGCATGTAGAACATGATGGTTCCATCGATTTTGGCTTTAGACTATTATGTGGAATGTTCTGAGCACGACACTTAGCTAGGAGATTCTTGATGAAGGAAGTGATCACGCATGATCACCAGAGAGTACTGAGTAGTACCCTATAGTAGATATGGATAGAAGATTCCATGATGAATACTAATTTAAACCCTCTAGTATAGCTGGGTAGTGGAGTCCTCAATGACTACTGAGTGGCACCCTCTAGTAGAGGTGGGCAGTGGACTCCTCAATGACTACTGAGTTATACCCTCCCATAGAGCCCCTATAGTAGATCTAGAGAGTGGAGTACTTGATGAATACTGATTTGTACCCTTAATTAGATATGGTTAGTGGATTCCTCGATGATTACCAAGAATTACCCTCTAGTAGAGATGGTAAGTGGATTCCTTTATGACTACTGAGTAGTACCCTGCAGTAGAGATGGGTAGTGGAGTCCTTGATGACTTTCGAGTAGTACCCTCCAATAGAGCTGAGTAGAGAAGTCCTTCTTTATTACGAAGTATTATATTAAATATATTAGATTATTTGTTGGAAATTTATTTAAATTAATTTAATAACTTCAAAATGGTGCATCATATGAGAAATATGAGACCACCATTTAACCCAGAATGCATTTTTTATCCTAGAATGTGTATAAAATTTATAAGCATCGGACGTTTGGATGACTCATTCATGATAAAAACATTTTTGTATTTAATTAATTTTTTAATATGTTTTTTAACAATAACTAATTAATGTCTCTCAAATAGTGCACCGTATAAGAAATATGAGACTATTTTATTGTCCAGAATTGGGGTTTAACATATATAGGGTATAACTTTTATTCACAACAAGTGTTTTGTCAAGTTGTTATTATTATTAAGTTATTTAATTTTCATATAAAATAATAATAGTTTTTTATAATTTTAATTAAGTGATAAGGGTATTGTACATCTTCCCCACCCAAACAATGCGGAAACCACCATCTTTAATTCTCTTTGAAACCAAAATCTTGGAAATCATATTTTTTTTACAATTTAAAATCAGAAATGCCTTAATCAAATGAATTAAAACCTTCCATAAACAATATTCAAGTTAAAACGAATCATTAAATGGGGTATTAAAGTTTCCCTCACTAAAACGCAGAATAGATTTCATATGATCCAATTAGATTATTTTTGGGGGATATTCTGTTGAGATCAAACTATCCTAAAACTCCATTGTCACGATCAGACTATCTACGAATGAAATGCAGTAGTGGTTTCATCACATCGACCCAGTTTTGGATTCCTCTTGTGTGTATATCCCTTTACCAGGTGGGTTTCTCTTTTATTATTTTAATTTTTTATTCATTATTAATTATTTAACTATCTTCTCAAATGATGGAAAGTGTTTAAATTAAAATTAAAATGATAAACATTGATTTATCAAAGATAATATTAAAGTAAATTATCCAAGGTTAAATAGAAAAAATTATTTATGATAATTAGACCGGAAAATAGTTTACTAAAAATTATCATACTATAATTACATGGATTAACAATTGATAATTATTAAAATTATTAAATGATAGTTTCAGGAAATTATCAAAGGTCAGTTATTAAGGAATTTATAAATAGATAAATATATTTTTTTATTAAACAATAATTTCATTATCAAAGGATATTTTGATATATATATATATATATATTTGTACATATTTATTAGAAAAGAATAATTATGCAGAATATAACCTCTTTTATCAAATTAATTTAGTTATATCATTTATTGATCGAGGTTTATTGTTATGTTTGGGGATAATTATTGTGATTTCATGCATTGACATAAAATTTTAATCTAGATATTATCCAGGGGAGATAAAATGTCATCGCATGTTATATTTTATTTCCTTGGGAAATAAATTAGTTGTTTTAATTCTAAGAAACCCTTGATATATCTTGATCATCGATATGCTGAAAACTCGATAGTTTGACATGTGTGTGCATACAGGTACATTGGGAAAGGCCTCACCATGTAATAAATTCCTTTAGCACTAGTCACCACCCCTTTCCTATGAAGGTGGGATGGGGGTAGATGTGACTCTGGTTGTGGCTTGGCTCGGGTCATGGTAGATTGGTATTAAATTAGGTTTAATAATTGGGGAATTGTTATGACTAGTCCCCTTATGAAGATTTGGTTGTCATAAGGGCATTAATGTCAAAGTGTCTTGAGTGTGGCTCTTAGGACAGATGATCTAGTGATGGTGAAGGTGGCTGGCATATCTATTCACTTAGACCTTGACTAAAAACTTGTGGAATAATCATACAGAGACATTGGTTTAAGGGTTAAATGGTACATAAATCATCTTAATTGTGTTTTTGACTATCCATCTTTAGTCATCTCTATATTGTGGTTACATATATATAAATATATATATTCTCATCTAACCTTGATATTCCTGGATAAATTTCTAGATGCCTCTATAATGATAACTGACCATTATACTAGTTCTCGGTCATGATGAAGATCTAACAAGTGATAAGGCCTCAAGTTAGGGTCTGTCTCGTGAGATTATTCCTCTAGGTGGATAGGTAGAAGTACCTCTACCTATCGAGTAGGAGATTATCCCGTTACATAATGATAAGGATGCACACAGTCTTAGCACAATATGTGAGTTCCAGTCCCATATGCCACTGATGTTCTTCATTGATCATGATCCTTAGGTTGTAGAGGATTGTCTATTGTCGATGGTCCATATATTTATGCTCATCGAGACACTAACAGATCAGTGGGTGGAACTTATAGATAGAATTTTCCACAGATCTATAGGGCACTAGTGGAGTGTTGTTACATAGATGTAATATGACTTGACACTCTCATGTCCTGAATTCTATCAGGTGTTTTGTGGAGAGTACTACCCCTATTTATTATTCATAGTTTGGATTCAAGAGATTCTAGAGCTACAATAGGGAGAGATGATGATGGATGAGTATACAGTGGAGTTCAAAAACCCTAACCGGTACTCCCATGACCTGATGTGTAATGGATTATTCTAAGAAAGAATGTTTGATCAAGGAATACAAAGAGAGATTCAGGGCCGTGAGGTTCCCTTATGAATCCCAACTTATGTTAGGGTTTTGGAGAAGGAACTAGTGATAGATATTTTTTTCATAAGGATAACATGAACCACCAGGGAATCCCAAAGAGAGTCGGTGATATGATTATGGTGGAAGAGGTCACATAGAGTGAGACTTACCAACCAAATGTGCTAAGAATCATAGTTAGATAGCCGATGGCCCTCCATATTAGAGGTAGAACGATGATCAAGGATCTCTCATAAGGGGACAAAGTGTTCCTTAGGGAGGAAAATGTAGTAGAGGAGTAGGAGAAACTATGGGTGGTGGACGCCACTATGAGATCCTTCCACCACCACCACAAGGCGGCCCATGTCAGGCTTAGAGAGCTGGTGGTTGGGGCCACAGAAAATAGTAGTCTTTACAGTCGTATGACCCCATAGGACATGATATTATTAGAGGTGAAAACTGGGTTTATTCTAATATTTCATTAGTTTTTGTATACATATGTTCCAATATTTATTTCATCTCTATACTCCTACTATGAGAGAAGAAGCTCTCAGTTGAGGTGTTACCCAACATCTTCTTCTTGAAGTTCATATGTTGAATGCTTATTTTATATATTTTATCTTCTAGTAGTGCATGCTATATCTTAGTGCATAGAGGTTCATGTGGGAACTTTTGGTCATCATGATGGAACCCTATGATGTCTTCTTAGGTAGGGATTGGTTTTCCATTTTCTGATCCCATATTGATTGTCACTGTAAACAAGTTAGATACCTACCCACTGATGGGATGAGATTCACCTTTTGGGGTGAGATAGATCTCATGGGGGGATGTGTGGGTTCTGAAATTCGGATGATGCATCCCATCACTCATTATTTAATGATTTTATCACTTGGAACAACTGTCTCATCAGGCATCTTGATTACTTCAGTTATGGAGGATTATATGGATGTCCTCCCAAAGGACATTTCAGGGCTACGTCCAATGAGGGAGATGGAATTTTTGCCTTGAAATTCAACATATTACTACTTTGATATCCTCTTAGGCATATTATATGGCAGTTAATGAGCTATAGGAGCTATGATTTCACTTGGAGTACCCTTGAGATAATGGTTTCATTAGGCCTAGTTTGTCCCCGTGGGTAGATATGGGGTTGTTCATAAAAAAGTTAAATGGGAGATTACATCTTTTCATGTATTATAATCACCTGAACCAGGCCATGATAAAAAAAAGTATACATTTACAAGGATTGAATATGTCCTTGACCAGGTTCGAGGTGCGAGATTATTCTCAATGATTGGTCTTAGGTATGGATACCTACAATTGAAGGTTCTCAAGGATGATTTTCCAAAGTATTCATTCTGAGGTCACTATGGAAAACATGATTCCCTTGTGTTTTCTTCTGGTCTGATGAATTTCCCTGCTATTTTTATGGATTATATGAAGTAGGTTTTCCAGCTTTATATAGACTAGTTTGTGGTAATCTTTATCAATGACATACTCATCGACTCTGCATTAGAGGAGGATCATGAAGGGAACTTGAGGATGGTTCTATATTTTCTTCAAGAGAAATAGGTTTATGGGAAACTATCAAAGTGATAGTTCTTGATTCATGAGGTTCAATTTAAGAGGCATGTCATTTCCGAGAATGATTTTGCAGTGTACCCAGTGAATATTGACATAGTTCTTGTATGAGAGCTACCCAAGATTATGTCGAAGGTGAAAATATTTCTTGGAATGGTGAGGTAATAAAGTAGTTTTTTGGAAGACTTCTCTAGAATCTCATCCCCTTTGACCACCCTAACATGTAAAGTGTAGTCATTTACTGGGTCAGAGTAGTTCCTTAGAGCCTTGAAGGAGCTGAGGTTGAGGATGAAAAGTGATCCTATACTGAGACTGCCAAAGGAAAGTGTATAATTCATAGTATATTGTGATTCCTAAGGGTAAGGTCTTAGTTACATGTTGATGCAGCACTAGGTAGTCATTGCATATGGGTTGGGGCTGCTAAAAACCCATGAAAAAAATATACAACTTATGAACGGAATTTGGAAGTAGTATTCTTTTCCCTAAGGATTTGGAGGCACTAAATTTTGGGGGATCACATTATGGTTTACCCAAACCATCAGAGTCTCAAGTACTTCTTCACAAATAGATACTTGAACTTGAGAGAATGATTCTGGTTGTTGTTCCTATAGTAATATGACTTCAAGATAGACTATCCTCTATATAAGGGAAACATATTAACAGATATTCTTAGTAGTAAGTCCCCATATCACTTGGTGTATAAGTCTTTAGAACAGTTGGATTCCCATAAGCTAACTCTGGTTGAGCATAAGGGTGTAACGTTTTTTCAGTCGATGGTGTTGACACCTTCACTTCTTAAGCTTGTGAGAGAATCCCAGTTGAGAGACATCAACTATGTGGAATTACATTACCAGATATCCATAATACACTCACCAAATAGACATTCAGAATGTGGTAATCACAACATATTTTTATAGGGGTGGACAATGGTTACAATCATGATGTGGGAGTAGGTGATATGGGTGTTCTAAACTTATCTCCAAGATATAAATTCATTCACGAGGAAGGGGTACAGAGTCCTTGAGTGGCTTTTTTGGTGGTTCAACATGAGATGGACTGTAGATGAGTTTGTCCCTCGATTCCTCACTTGTCAGCAGGTGAAGGCTGAGAACCATGTTCCAAAGGGTTTGTTGTATCCCCTTGAGATCCTATAGTGAACGTGGTATGACATATCCATGGACATTGTTATAGGGATTCCACACACAACAAATGTCCATGAGACTATCTGGATGATATTTAACTAACTCATGAATTCAACACACTTCCTTGATATTAGGGATCGGATTTTTGTAGATATTTTCAGGTAGTTGTACTTATCGGAGATCATTTTCCTTCAGGGGGTGACCTCAGAATTTGTCTCTGGTTATGACACATGGTTTACATCACGATTTTGGTGATTCCTATAGAAGGAAATTAGGATCCAGATGAGGATGAGTACATCCTTTTACCCCTAGACTAATGGGAAGATTGAGCACACTATCTGGGTGTTCGAGGATGTGATGAGGGCTTGCATGTTAGACTTTGGCCATTTATGGTAGGATCACATGCCCTTGATAGAGTTTACATACAACAATTAATACTTCTCTACTATCAGCATGACACCTTTCTCAGACCTGCACGAGAGGCCCTTTAGGTCACGCTTTTACTAGATAGATATTAGTGAGACATACCTTGTTGGCCTAGATATGGTGCACGTGAAAAAAAGATAGTCTAGGACATCCATAAGCAGATGAGGGTGGCCCAAAGTTGATATAATTTTTATATAAATCACCTTTATAGGCTTTATTATTTGATTAGAGAGACCAAATTTTCATTACAGTCTCCCCATGTTGAGTATTGAGGAGTTTTGTCTGGGTAGGAAATCTATCATATTGGTTCATCTAGACATTTTGAGATCATATAGAGGATTGGCAAGGTTGATTATTGCCTCACCTCACCCCCACAACTAGAGTGGGTGCACAACATCTTCCACATGTCACAACTGAGGAGATATGTGCATGACCCCACACAAGTTATCAACTGAGGAGACCAAAAAGGTGAGGATAGATATTTCTCTGTATAGAACCTCATGGTGATTGAGTATCAACAGTAGTGGACCCCACATTCATGGACCATCCCCTTGGTTCCCATGTTGTGGCAACACGAAAATTTTCATGAGAGTTCCTGGGAGTGGGGATGCCAATTTCGGGCTCAGTATCCCAAGTTTTTATGTTAGTTTTTCTTGTCGGGTATAAAAATAATGAAAGAGGGAATGACGTAGAGACCTAGGTTTTTTATTTTAATACTTTGAAATATTTATATATATATATATATCCATATATAGGTGCTAAGATGAAAAGTGATTCCGAGTCCCAATGTTCATGGAATTAATTTTATAAAATTATTAAATATATTTAATGTTGTGCATGATTATATTATTAATGGAAATGGGATAAATCATTAACAAAAGAACAGATTAGAAATAAAATACCATAGTTGAGTCTGGAATGTAGTGTTTACCCTAGGCATGAACAAAAATGTGTGGAATATAGTGTTTGGATTCCTCGCGCGTTAGTGGTACGTTTACTTCATTAATTAATTATTAAATTAAGGAATTTTTTTTATTTTACGTCTTAAAAAGATGTTTATAAATATACTTCCATAGAGATTCACTGAGGTTTATGATAATAATCATGGGATGTACCAAGCTATTCTCCTTCCTACATCATTGTAAAATCACATTGGACATCAACGAAATGATGGATCGGAGTAGATCAGGGTGTAGAAAAAACAATGAATTCCTTAAATTGTTAGAAAGCATGTTCTTCAATGATGAGTGATCCAATATCCAAGTTGGAATTTTTAGTTTGTAGTATATTACCTTGTGTATTAAACTGACTGAGCATATCGATCCCTTCTATCAATCTTCACCAATTGTGACTTAATCATGTGCCAACGTACTGGTTTACTTTGGTTTTTCAATTCTATCTAACCTCGTTATCACTTTTATTAATCTTTGGAAAAAAATACATGAACAATGATGGATAAACAATTGATATGATTCCTTTACACCTCATTTTCTTCATTTTCATCCCCAATTGGACCCCATGGTTTTGGTTTGACGTTGTCGTGTCGTATCAAGACCGATCAGACCCCCAAAATCATGAAGGATCAATAAGAAAGGTTTCAATCTATGAAATAAGGTTATATATGGGATCAATAAAAATTATGGATGATCATGTCAGTTATTTGAGATCGATAAATCGATGGTGGAATGATTAGGGTGTGTATGGTGTGTGAGACACATACAAGATGACTAGGAATCCAACTAGATTCAAGTTTCTAGCCACTAAAAAGATGAAATCAACATGACGATGATAGATCTAACAATTTTTCGGTGGAGATAAGGCTGAAATCGAAGTCTAATAGATGAAATAGATTAGTATAAATAGGATCTAATAAACTATTAAAACACCAACTACACATCATGTACAAGGATGAACACATGGCATGTATCCCCTAGTGTGCAGTGGCTAGGGTTTTGAGAAATCATAAGGTTGGAATGATGTGTCACCCTACTACATGACATGTACCTCATACCTTGGTGGATGAGCTATGTGATGGACCACATAGCTATGTATATAGTTGTGTATCGAAGTACATAGACACAAGAAGACCACATGAATGGAACTCCATGTGACGAAACATATAGTGTACTAAAGAACACAAACATAGGATGGAAGTACATAGACACGGTCTAGTCCCGGTTATCTTGTACACACATTTTAGTCTACCTACATTGTATGTGCTACTACAAAGATAGGGATTCATCTACTAGATAGTGACATGATGAGGTAGTGTATTAAGACCATACATTATGTGGGTCCCCTCACACATCATGTACCACTTTATTCCTTTTCAAGAAACATCAATCGTTTGTATCTCCTTCATTTGAACTCATATTTTGTCCCATGAGTAGAATATCCTAAGTATTTTCCCTTGTAAAATGTGACAGTTACCTTGTTTTTGGATTTAGAGATATGATTTGGTAGTTTCCAAGAATATCATTTGTCTAGGAGATGCTTGATGAAAACAATGAGCATGTAGGATCACCAGAGACTACAGAGTAGGACCCTCCAGTAGAGTTGTGAAGTGGATTATTCAATGAATACTAAGTTATACCCTCTAGTAGAGATAGAAAGTGGAGTCCTATATGACTATCGAGTGGTACCATCCGTTAGAGATAGACAGGGAAGTCCTCAATTTCTACTGAGTTGTACCCTCCTATAGAGCTGTGCAGTGGAGTCCTCGATGACTATTGAGTTATACCCTATAGTAGAGCTAGTCAGTGGATTCTCGATGATTATCATGTAGTACCCTCTAGTAGAGTTGGGTAGTGGAGTCATCAATGACTATCGAGTAATACCCTCTAGTAGAATTGGGTTGTGGAGCCCTTGATGACTATTGAGATATAACCTCTAGTAGAGTTGGGGAGTGGAGTCCTTAGCGATTAATGAGTAGTACCCACTAGTAGAGTCATGTAATGGAGTCCTTGATGACTACTATGTAGAACCCTCTAATAGAGGTGGGAAGTGGAGTCCCCAATGATTAATGATTAGTAACATTCAATCGAGATGGGAAGTGGAGTCCTCAACGACTGCTAAGTGGTACCCTCAAGTAGAGCTAGGCAGTGGAGTCCTCGACGACTACTCAGTTTTACTATCTAGTAGAGCTGGGTAGTTGTTCCTTGATTTATATCATAGTGGTTCTCTCCTGTTATACTAGGGAATGGTTCTTATACATCGAGTTTGTGGCCCCTTGGCTACGCGACATAGTGAGAAGGCATTATATGACTTGGATGGTTACTTCTAGGCATATGTGTAAGGTAATAGGCATTGTGGGAGGACATTCAAAACTATTTGAGACTCTTTTTCTTGAATTGAGCTATGATATGTAGATCCCATTACTCTCTCATTGGGTTTATTTAAAGGATTACAAATATATGTTATTATGTATCCATATCCTGGGATTTGGTTACTCTCCATCCATGAGAGGAGAAGATGAGTAGAGTATTCCACATACTTTCCATGTTTATCATCTCATTATTGGATAAGTATACTCTCCAACTATTGGAGGCAAATACACAACAGGTAGTTTATCTACTCACCATTTTTAGTCATTTTTGTTTGGATGGGGTTTATTTTACTCTTATTTTATGTTGAGATATTATCTTTGATTGTATCCTATATCAACTATAATTCTATTACTATTGAATCTCTTACTAATCCACCTTCACCTTTCATTGAATCCTACTAGGTATGTATATACTCAAAATGGTAAGGGATTTTCCCAATCATGTTGTGCCATATGTGGATGACAGATAGGAAGTCATTGACTTTAGAGGAGCTTAGAGACGTGGTACTATGGAAAATGTATTGTGTCACAGTTTAAGATTCAGAATTTGGGCTCTCTCAGGAGTTTAGTTTTCTAGTTTTGTCAACTTGGGACATATTTTTTGGTTGGGTTTGTATTTTTATCATTTACTTTTCAGTTTTCATTATCATACTCTTCTACACCATAGAGGTTACACATGTCTGGTTTAATTTATAGATATTTTGTATCTTTTAATCTTTACCTATGAACTTTTTCATTGATATAGATATGTGTGTGCATATAGGTACTTATAAATATTCCTCCTAGTGTTAGAAATTCCTCTAAAGATGGTCACCACCCCCTAGCCCATGGATGTAATCTTGGGGTAGTTGCAGCCCGAGGCTCGAAACGGGTTGGGTCATGACACATCAGACTATTGTTTATTTTATATGATGTGTTCACTACCACATTTAATTAAATTACAATGAATTTATTTAAATTCTTTAATTTTTAATTTCATCTAATCCCTATAATTTTATTTTTATTCTTACATTGCTATTATTGCGTGAGTGTTGGAATCTCAATTTTGTATCACTGAGATTTGATTCATATTCACCACATTTTTCATTTTTATAGTGTACATATTTTCCATGGATTAATTTTTGAAATCCTCTCATAATATTTTCATTTGTCGGATTAAGTTTCCAAAAATACATCATTTCCTTTTTCTTTCAAAATAATCATTTTTTATAAGAATAATTTTTCTTTCAATACCATTCCATTCTAAAAAATCTATATTTTATTCATTTGATTGAATTTTTCTCTCCTCAATTCAATACAATGATTTATTAGAGAGATTATATACATAAATATATACCCCATTCTCTATATGGTGTTAGTTTGAGGGATTACTATATATATAAAGCTATTCCATTTATTGATAAGGGAAATATTAAAACATGGTATACTTGTTATTCTGATACAAATTTTTGTTGATAAATCATGAAAGTAGGTTATGTATTAATTTATCATCCACATTATTTCCCTCGATTGATTATGTTTATTGACTAAATATGTTTTTATATTTTTTATGTTTTAATCTTAATACATTTGTTTATTAATTATAAATGAAATTTGATTACACAATGAATTGATATTCTTATCATTCACATGGTGAGTTCACTAGGTGGGGCAAAAAATTATATAGCCCCATGATGCATCGATCAATCTCATGAGACAAACATGAGTGGGACATTTTTATTTATTCTTACCTAGAAAACATTATTTCCTTGACACATGGAATTGAACGAAATATAATGTTTTATATGATCATGGTGTCTTGCATAGGGCATGGAATTAGATTTATAGTAATATATGTTTCATCACTAAGGGACCATTTATTTTTATCGATGTGATATTTGCATTTCTATTTTTATCCATGGATATGTCATTCTTTCACTTCAATTCTATTATGACATTATTTTTGGTTTTCTAATTATGACATATTATTTATACTGATATTATGATTAGTTATCATATTTGATTATTATCACATACATTTACCCCTAGTGAGTATTTGAGTTGACCCATTTTGTATTTCCATTTCCCCAGTTAATGAAGAATTGAAATATGCATGATTTGTTTGAAATATAGTATGATACACAATATTTATTTGTGATATTGTAATTATTTATGGTTATAATTGAATTAATTTAGTAAATTTAAAATATAACATATAAAAAAATGTTTATTCACATCATACCATGAGAGATATAGTCTAAGGATTCACAGTTGGTATCAAAATTGGGTCTGGATAAAAGTATATATTAGGATGTCTTAGTTGATGATAATTTAAGATTCATAACCTTAACTAATGGTTGATAGGTTATGTTTGACAATTTTTAAAAATGTATTGATAACATATTAGGTTATCTTAGGTAATATAGAGTATTTAATAGATTAGGATAAGAAAACATAAGAGAAAAATATAGGGAAAATCTAAGTGATAAGTATATGTACATGATAACATATTAATTTTTATTCCAAAATATATATTGTACTATTTTATTGGAGATAAATTTCACTTCTAGATACTATAAGTGGATATAGTCTATGGTATAGAAGTACCTAGGGGTAATAAACCTGAAAAGGGTGTGTTTGGTAGTAACTCAATAATCACCTAGTGCAATAAAAGGAGGATTGAACACAAACCTAATTTGAATGAAACATGTGATAATATTGGGTTAATCATATTATTTATATAATAAATCATGAAATATTTTCTATGTTAAGGAATTAAGATAATAATCATGAGAGAACCCAACCTAAAGACACATATATTGAAGCAAGAGTTATTTATGAAGATATGAAACCTAATGAAATAATTTCAAAAAGTAATACATTTTTGTGTTTAATTTTACATATAATAATATTTCAATAATTATGTTGTGTTTTTAATATTAATCACTTAGGATTAAAAACATGTGGTTTTTTTAATGGATGAATCCCAAAGAAACCTAGTGAGAAATAGATTTCATGGACATTGAAGAGATTTTCCCTTTCAAGAAACATAATGGAATAAGATCTTTAGTTATAAAAATTATGATTATGATAAAATAGCTATAAGACTTTTAATTTTATATGATGAAAAAAACTTATTTCTAGTTTAATTATTTGGTTATGTAATTTTTATGATTCTTAGTGAGGATATATAGGAAATGGGGTTGTGAGAGGCTTGTTAAGATTATAAAGCCTATGATTTTAGGAAAGGGATATGGGACCCATAGTTAGTTGAAATAAATGTTCATAGGCCACACATTATAGAAAAACCATGCGGGGTGGTTTGTTCTACTGTTAGGGGACACAATATTCAAAGAAACGATGCAATCCATGCCACATACCCATGCATGGTTACTAATATTTTTAATAAATTATAAATTCATGGTCGAAAAATGGGTTATCTAACCATGATCCATGATCATATGAGTGGGTTTTTAAGGTAGAGTAGTGTGCATGGTTTACACACAGTTTGGAAAACTATGTAGAAAAACCATGAAACCCTGTATTTAGAGGGAAAATAATTGTTTTCCCATACTTCATTTATGTTTTAACAATCCTCCTATATACATTATTTTTCTATAGTAGTGGACACATTCATATACCATTGAGATCTCCCTTTAGGTCTATGACATGGATTTTCCTTAACTACTTGATGCATACTCTGATTCATACGTTTTTCACCTTATTAGATGTATGTCGATGAGTTCTCTATTACCATTTCATCTTTCAATTTTTCCTACTACTAGTGATTCAATATTGATGCAGGCTCTTGTGCGCTATTTTAAAGGTGTTCATCTATTATTCAATTTTATTTTTATATGGATCAAATTAGATAGTGAGACTAGATGATTTTTCATCTACCAAGCTAAGGTATGTGGTATCATAAATTTCTATTAAATTTGGGTTGTTTGTATATTATCCCTTTATTTTGTACAATATTTATTTTTGGAGTTTCTTATAAATTGAGTTGAGATTTAAATTGATTGAATTAACATGATCTAGATGACCCCTAATAGCTATTGAGGTGTAATTAAGGTTAAGGACCCTGAATTTGTACCACCCCTAGGTGTGTTGCTGAATTAGACTAAACCAAAATGGGTGTAACTTTTCATGGGATTAATTTATTAAGGTGTGGTATTTTCCCCATATCCTCAGGGATATAAAATTAATTATTCAAATTTTAAATTTAATTGAATGAAGGTAGGAGGTAATGGAAGCCTGTGTAGCCAGGACTTTAGCTATTTTTCTAGCTCACTTATTCCAGAGACACATTTTTAATTGAAATATAAAATTAAAACAAATGGAACAATTTATGTAATTCTAGATTCTCTAAGAATATGCTATTATTTAAAACACCTTCTAAGGAGAGTTAATTTCTTATAATTATGATGGACAATTGAACGTTTTAATTAAGTTATCATGAACCTTGTGTGATATATGGAGTCTCATATGAATTCCATGGATAGGTTCATTTAAAATCTAGTGTATATATGCTCGATTTTTATATAGAAACCTTTATGGAATTCCAAGGATGAATTGAGAGGGAAGACTAATATTACACATAAGTGATACTTGGATGCTTTTATGGTTATCCATGGATGAAATCTTAGGGCTGATTATATCTTATTCCATGAGTGATACTTGGAATCCTTTGTGGACCTCCATGGATGTAACCTTAGGGATGATTATATTATTCACAATGAGTGACACTTGAGCTACCTTCATGGATTAGAAATCAAATACTCATTCAGCGAAGACTTTATATGAAACCCAGAGCTATACCATGATTCCTTTGAGGAATCCCTAGGATGGTCATGTATGGTGTTTCGTTCATGATATACCTAGATAGATACCAGGGTTCCAAATAAGGGATTCCAAGGGAGGGATCTTGTTATACTGGTTGAATAACAATTTAATGATTATTACGATGCATCAGCCAATCCAAATCACAACCTTGGATTCAGTCCGGTCATCTTGCATCTAAATGAAACAAGTCCAACTTCTATAGCCTATGTAATTAAAAGGGGAATGATGATCCCTCCTATATAAGGGCCTATGTAATTCAAAGTGGAATGATGATATCTCTTATATAAGGTTCATTGATAATGGTAAGGGAAAGGAATAGAATCCCTCTAATTCTAATTACTCTATATGGAATGTCTTTATAATGAAGGACCCTCAAACCTGGATGGTAGATAAGGTCTCTTCACAGAATCTAATGGTTATTGGAAACAATGGTACAACCCCTCAGGAGGTCATTTTTTTGGATAATGAACTGGATTCCCATGTTGTAATTTTTTAGGTGGAAGAGGAAACCATGGTCCTTCATTTTTAGAAATTCAGTAAAACCCTTTTTTTGGTTGACATACATGCAGTATGTAATATGGAGGTGGAAATTTTTGATAGTCACACACAAATTTTGTATGATTCAGGTGGATGCAGTGAGGCTGGTACACTAGAGAAACATTTATCTAGTGGTGAATTTGATCCTTGATCTCTTATTTAATTGAATGTGAATCCATGTTATGTGGATGATTTCCTTTTCATGTAGAATAATAATAAACGAAAAAATCCAGGATCTGATTGCTCATGATTCATTGATCTTGGTACTTGGTCAAATTTCAAAAGATGTAATAAAAGAGCATATCCAAGAGAATATTTTCCATTTATCACCTAGTGAAACATAGGAAAATGTATAAATACTAAATGTAAATTATTCATATGATGTGGACGACCATCATACTGATTTGGATTATATCATATAGAAGATTCCTTTGGAGAAGCATCAGGATTATTCTCACTCTAGCCTAGTGTATGATAATCAGAATCTGGGATTATCTCCTATGACTGTAATAGACAAGAAGGATAGTCATGATATGGAACTTTATGATGGAATTCATGAAAAGGATGACCAACCTGATGGAATAATTCTTGGTAAGCATTATGAGGAGTCATCTATTTGCATGGAACTTCTAGACCTATCTAGAAAATCATAACACAGCAACATGATATACCTTTTTTGTTTCATAGTTTGATAAATTGGGCCATCACATGAGAATTATGAGCCTTTTTTATGTCCCTCTAGAAAAATACACGAAGAGAAAGACTAATAAGGTCTCAACTATGTAAATTGACCAATATTCCAAAAAATCCACTTCTCTTCATGGAATATTGTGGGTTAATGACAATGAGGTCCTTAGATCCACTGATTCTTCCTCTAATACCCCAGGGAAGAATGATGAGTGCATAGACAGTCAAACTGACATGAGGAAAAGTAAAAGGAAGGGAAAGATAAATAGAGATGATTTACTAAAGGAAGAAAGGCCTCAAAACAAGGGAAAAAATCACTTGATAAATGAATTTCCTTTATTGTAACTTTCAAGGGACTAGGGATTCTCCTATGGGTATAGCCCCAAGACACTTCATTTTGACCACCAAACTGATGATGATTGGTATTGATGAACCAAAAATAATGTTTGAAAAATGAAATTCTCTCAAGTGGGATTCCCTTGGTCAATCATTTGTTTCAAAAAACCCAAATTAAAGTTATGTGGGGAATATTTGGGTTCTAAACCAAGAAAATATTTACCTTCACTCTTTTAATAAAAGTTATCCATATGTCTCAGTTGATATTGTTATTCAGAGAAATGATATTCACTACCTTTTAACCATGAATCCAACTTCTATCTTAAAATAAGAGACCCTTGAAAAGATCAGGAATTGATATTTGATCATATGTCCCATACATGGGTTATTTTTGGTGATTTTAAAACTTTTCTAAGATGTAATAAAAAAATTGGTGCTCACTTCAACAAGATGGTAGAATTTTACAGTTATTATTATATGGGTAAATGTTATCTAGTTGAAGTTACCATTATGGTATAACAATAAACATGGAATAGGTACACTCTCAATGGGAGGCAATCTAGTAAATTATATAGATGGTTATTCTTTTTTGATGATATGAATGATTCGATTAATGTTTTTGGCTTTATACTTCCCATGTTTCACTCCAGTCATGGACCTCCTATGGTGGATTTATTCAATAGAAAATTATGGTCATCTCCACTTCCTTTTAATTAAAAGAATTCATGGATTTTTATGCCCTGATGTTGGGAAGTGAACATAAATTCTTAGATAATGGAATCCTCCAGAATCCCACTTACATTTTCTTCCACAAAGATAAATCATGCAAAAAATGATTAGGGAATTGAGAAAAGAACCCTTTTCCAACATTGAAAATGTTATTAGGGTCATTGAACATCACCGCTTAAAATGCCAAAATGACAATCCAAATTAGTATGTTTTTTCAATAGGTGTGATCCAAGATCTCTCTGATCTTGATGAAAGTCTTATTATTAAGGAATGTTTGTACTAAAATAAATAAAATATCAGGTGTCTATATAAGGTATATAGAAACTCCAAGTTATTTAACTAATTTTTTAAGGATAATAATATATGAAGAGGGGTAAATTCCCTAAAATTTGTTAGGTTGTTGTTCAATTCAAAAAATGATATTTCAAATGTCATGGACACCTATTTTGATATCCTGCACACAAAAGGAGGATAATAACACACACAAAAATTTACTAATAATATTGTACCCAAATTTGATAATCATTAAATCATGAAGATAATTGAAGCTCCTAATGAAAGTTAAATCAAGGATTCCCCCTTTTCCTTGAACATTGATAGAATGGTAGGACCTGATGGGATTCCCAATAAATTCATTTTATTTAATTTCCATATTTTTCATCATGAGTTAATCAATGTTGGGAGATACATAATTAATCATGGATCCATGGATCATGGTGTTAATGACAACATAATTTCCCTAATTCCAATAAAATAAAATTTTGTGGATCTCAAGGATTTTAGTCCATATGCTATTGGGAATATGGTTCCGAAATTCATTATAAAAATAATTGATTCAAGGATGGGAAATATTTTCATGGACTGCATAACTTTAATTAAATTCGGTTTTTTCCCTAGAAGGAGCATCCAGAATAGCATTTTTGTTCCCTAATAATATGTCAACATTATAAAGAAAATGGACAAAGACGGGATCTTTTCAGCGAAAAATAAAATTTACAAGGCCTTTGACATAATAAAATGGATTGTTATTTTTTAAATTCTTATAATGAATGGTGTTTTTAATACTTTCATCAAATTTTTCAATAGAGTTTTCAAAAGTGTTAGGATTTTTTTTCTTATTAATGGGACCCCTAGATGATTTTTTAGTGATGTAGGGGAGTCAAGAAAGGGGATCCTATTTTAGCCTTCTCTTAATTATATTTGGGTTATTTAATTGTTTTCGATAATTATTTGGTGCAGACTGCTATATACAAGAAAATAATGGTCAAAAGGGATCTTTTTACTCCTTCAAACCTTCTTTATACTAATGATATTATTATCTTGGGTCAATATAATAATGTAATGATTAATTGCGTAAAAATTATTATTTTTCATTGTGAGGAAGTATCTAGAAAAGTTACAAGTTGGAATAAATATTTTATGGTGTTTGAGAATACAGTATTTATCTATATTCCTAACAGGTTTGCTAGAATCTTTTATTAATGAAAATACCTCTTCATTTATCCTATCTTGGGGTGCCTATATTATGGGGTAAAGTTAAAATATTCTTCCATGAAAACATTTACACTAGGATAATTTCATAAATGGAAACCTGGAAGGGGAAAACTATGTCTCATGCATGGAGAATTGTTCTGGTGAACTCAGTGATAACCACCATATTTTTTTTGCCTTCTTTGTTTATAGATGTAACCAAAGTATTATTAAAGGGCTCAGTGATATGATTAAGAATTTTTATTTCACTATATTTATAAATGAATGTAATCTTATTACTGTGGCTTGGAAGGAATGTGTAAATCCTATTAATATGGGATGATTGGGAATTAAAGATCTAAGACTCTTCAATGAATCTATTCTAAGTAAATTCACCTATAACTTGTTAACTGCTAGTGATATCCCTTTGGATTTATTTTCAAGTAGATTCAAATCATAAATTTATAATTGATACAAAATATATATTCCCTCATATTTCAATACATCCATTAAAAACTCATATCATTAGCTTATGCATTTATCGATATGGTTTGTTTTCAAGAAGTCCGCTCTAAACATCTCGAATACACCATGGATGTCCATACCAATTAGTAAATACATGGATGTTCCTTCCTACATGAAGCACTCTTCCATTGTATATATTCACTATAATGATTATTTGTAGGGTATTATTTATCCTCACATCAAGCTAGAAATAAAAATATATTCTTATGTTGACACATATATTCTTATCAGGATTCAAAATTCCACTAGTCATTTCACTTGTAGGGAGTATTATAGATACAAATGTGAAGGAAATATCATGGTTCATCTGTGCCTATATAATTTCACAAATTATTTCATCCCTCCATAACATGTGTTACTTATTTATAGGATATAGATGTTTTGAATTCCATTAAATAGACTTTTACAGTGAGGATGATTATATATTTCCACTCCGAGCTTTATGTTCCTGAAATATGAGGAATCTATCAATCATATATTCAAATATTTTAGTTTATCAAGAATATTTTTAGAACATATTCAATATGTGTTTGGATTAAATATGAGGATATAAAATTTTGAAGGTATGATGATATCCATCAAAAAAACTAACCATATTTAGAAAATACATGGAATTTTTATCACTGTGGTGTATTATATCATTCCCTACATCACAAGAGTAATAAATAGCCTTGAATTTTAAAATTATTCTCCCTATTTATAATTATGAATCAATTCTATTTATAGGGAGTTCATGGTTCCTTCCAAATTTAAAAAATGTTCCCTGAAAAATGATTTCTTTGATCTTGTAATTTTGAACACCTTTGGTGTCACTAACTGGGTAAATAATCTTTTGATGGAAAATAATAGTATATAGATTCCTCTTACCTCATTATGGTTGAAAGTCAATATGGATGGGGTGGATTATTGGGCACCATGACCCTAGGGTTATAGTGGTGTGTTCCACACCCATTAGGGATTCATTAAAGGTTGTTTCTATCATTACATTGGTAAGGTCTCTTCCATTGAAGTTGAATTATGCATGATGATTAAGGCTTACAAGTATTTGGTTAATCATAACTATAAACACATTTTTGTGGAATCTGACTCAACTACTATGGTGTACACTTTGAAGAATTGATCCAATAATGTTCTATAGAGAATTATTATCTCATATATTTAATGACTTCATCTTATTTAGAAACTTCATATAGATATCACTCATGCTTGTAGGGAGGCCAAGCAGCTTTTATATGCTCTATCTAAAAGAGACATTTGGGAGGTTAGCTCAAGATTGTCATTTGTTATTATATATTTCTGTTCACTTCTTTTTTATTCGGATGTGTGTGGTGTTTTTCATTCTCACTTTTTCAAACCCCCTTGTGAGTTCACTTTATCTATTTTCAAATAAAATTTTCTATGAATGGGATTTCCTGGCTCCTAAACCTTTTTTATTTAAAGATCCTCTAATTTTTTAACAGGTCTACAGTTACTAAGACCATGCCTAAGTAACAATTATAAAAAAATTAATGTTTCCATATAATATTAACTTTTTGTGAATGTAATAACTTCTTATATTTTTAGTTCAACACCCTATTATATTATTCACATATTAATAGAACCTACATCAGTATAAGTTGATCTGCTGCATATATACAAGTCAGGGGAACCCATCTACCACACCATGATATTTTTCTCTTTGGGAAATATTGAATTGGCGGAATTGCTTCAAAATGTTTCACAAAAATAACATGTCTTGATGGGTATGGTATCCCCCCTTTTAATATGCTCGAATCAATAATACATGTTACTTTCACAAGATAAATCCCTTTGTAAAATATTTTTGTTATTTATTAATGATTTAATGAATTACCAATGAAGAAAACCAACATCGTAGAAAATAGAAACAATTAATAGAAAAACATATCAACCCCAACAACACTTCCTCTTCTTGCACTATTGGTTATATCATTGGTGCAACAACAAACCAATACATCTCATTTTCAATGAGGGAACCAAAGACAAATCCATTTTATAATTAATTACAATACCAAAACCTTTCATAATAACCCCAAACTACCACCACACATATCAAAATAATCAAACACAACTGATTATAAAAAAATTAATCAACATAAAATATTAATCAATTACCATTTCATCATTATTTTAATAATAATTTATGTGTGTACAATAAGAACTTCCTTACCAAATCTCATATTTTTAAGACATCCTCTTTCATTACCAGCTATAAATGATTACAATTTTTTGGAAGGTGACCTCATAAACTCAAAGAAAGAAACAATCTAGCACATTAGTAATAAACACCATAACTTCACACTGATTTTAAAAAAACCATAGAACATTCAAGATTAGATTTTATTAGGGTCATTTAATGTTAACCAATATTTATAATTCCAATTCATAGTTTATAAAAAAATTATTAACAAATATATATCAACACCTCATAGTAGTCAATCATAAAGAATTATTTCTTGACAAATTAATATTTCAATAATTTTTATATTTAGAAATCCTTCATGATTTTCACTTCAATATTATCACATAAATAATCATTAAAACTATAATTGAAAATATGAACAAGTTGAGTTCATATAAAATATGTGTGACATTATTAATTAAATATTATATTAAATAATCTACTACATGGGTGACATGATTTAAGATTAAAAAAAGAAACATTACAGGTTATACTTTCCTGATTTGTGTTGTCAATACTAATTTTAAATATTTATTTAATAATTTTACAAAAAATGAAACATGATATCTAGGTTCAAGGATTGTATATCATTCTTCAATATTTTTTTACCACATTTACATCTTAAAAAATGATTAAATAAATAATTCACACATGAATACTTCTATCCAAGACATGCTTAACAAAACTTAAACAATCTAAACATTTACCCTTATACGTGGTAATATATATTTTTAATATTACAAATGGAAAGGAAACTTGATTTTATATATCACACATAAATAATTTAGCATCACAGAACATTATCCTAGATTAAAAAAGAAGATATAGGTATTATTTATATATATGTTCTCAAATATTATAGGGGTTATAATTTAGTGCCATTGTTATATCCTCATAATTACAAGATAATCAATTAAATTCCATAAAAACAATAAATTCCTAATGCATGAAAGATGTATATAATTAATGGAAGGGGACACATGGGATAATAGCATGTTTATAATTTAAAACACTTATATACATGGATCTAAAACTATTCATTTCATCTTATCAACATGGAATATTCTAAGTGAAACATATTTTATAAAGGCCTTTAAAAATAAAAAAATAAACATAATAAGAACACTTTAAGAAGGATTTACTAAATATTATAATTACTAAAATAATATGTTAATAATTTATAAAATTCAATAACAAAATAAAAAAAAATTAAGAGAAATCAGGTCATAGAAAGCATAAGGAAGACACGTCCAAGTTTCAAAAATCTCTAGTCAAAAAAATATACAAGTTATTCACAATTTTATTCCATAAATTGAGAATATATAATCAATTTAGTAATAAAAATTAAAACCGTCAAAAATGAAAACTTGGTATCATAATCATATAAATTCACATAAGATCTAGAATATAGATTCAAATAAAACTAATGATAATGATTCATGTACCTCCCTATGATTTCTACCCATAAATGACTACACATTAATCCATAAATTTTAATAGGTTTTCAAATTCCATGCATTATATCATTGGGAGAACAAAATATATGTGTCCTAGCTAGTCCCTTTTGTCTAAATCGCATGTTAAGATCTAGTTTCAATACAACCCTATTAATCTCATGCATTCAAAAATTTATAAATATGATCCCCATCCCATCTATCAACCATTAACTCTGATACTACTCTATTATAAATCCCATAAGTTTTCACCACTCCTTGGTTAGTAGTGAAGATAAGAGTGACCCTTAAAGCGACCCTATAATTGAAAATGTGGTGGAATCCAACATCGAGGGTATAAAACATGCAAGGGGAGGAATTTATCTCAATAAAATATTTTAAGGATAGGAGATAAAGTGAGTTCCACTAATGAACATAAATAATTTTTTGTTCCATAAAAAATTCTCATAATCCTAATGATACTAACACGTAAAATGTATAATGTAAAGAAAATACATATAGGATAATCTCTAAAACTCCAATACATCTACCAACTATATCTAAGATACCTAACTAGTAACTTAAATATATAGATCAGATCATCCTAAAAATACTTATAAAATTATATTAGGGTGAGAACTTGGGGATACTCAATAGTATTATCCTTATAATGAAATCAAAATTTATGCACAATAAATATGAAAGAGTAAGTGTGAATATATATAGAAATTAAAAAAGTCCAAAATACAATTAGGTAAATAAAAAATATAGTAAAAAAATTAGAATCCAACACATTTCTTTTCACATCTACAACAACCTCAATAAATAACCATACTACATAGACATCTTACCAATACCATCATAAATAATCAATACCAAAGAACAATTCCAAAAACCATTACCATAACACTAACTATCTGAGTCCAAATTATTTCCATCACTAATCCTACCTATAAAAAATGTATTTTAACTTCTAAAAGGTAGATAACATGAAGGGTGGTGTCTATTATATAATCAATAATTCTATATTGGAAAATCACAACATACTAACCATAATTTAGTAGGGTAATGTAAATATTAGTGATATAAACCTTGTCCCATAATCCTTCCATGTACAACCCCCACATATGACCACATAACCACATTTAATGATATTATATCCTCACCAAGAATTACCACAAACAATTCCATTTTTTGATAGAATGTATCCTTTATGGTAGTGTATCACGAACATGTAGAGAATCATCCTCGTGACCTCCCACAACCTTCAAAGACTCCCACTTTGAATCATATTTACCACCCCTATAATCACTTCTATAATTAAATCCATGACATATGAACCATATATCAAGATTCAGGTTTCATAATAAGTTAGAATAAAAAAAATAACAACCAATGTTTTAGGAAAGGAAAATACACAAATGAAAACTTCTTATTTCCACATTACTTCTGCTTTTATTTTTTTCTAATTCCCAGCATTATTTTATTTATTATTAATTCATTTAGGTTAATCTATTCAATAATCATTACACCCCATGATTCATTTTTATTCAAAAAATCAATTGAATATACATTCTGACCACACAAATCAATCATAATAAATACAAATTTATATTCACAGTTAAGGGAAACATATTATTTCATCTATTTTCTCTTTGATGTTATCATCTATCATTAGACATGTTATTAGTGCCATGATCATTTAACATGTTAATCAATAACCATTTAACACATTTTAATCAAGTCAACTATGTATTAGTTATTTAATCCATGTTTATTACTTTTCAACCACTTCTTATTTCCTATACCAAGTTTCAAGATGCTTTAAAACTTGAGTGAATAATAAATACATTCAATTTCAGTTATTTCACATTATCACTAACATAAACAATACCATAACCATATTTAGATTAATTTCCATTTAATTTTTTATTATTAAACCTATAACTATTTTACCAATATTCAAGGGAAATAAGAATAAAACAATCATCACTTGTTCCCTTTTTATTTTTTTAAAGTATATTTATCCCATCAAATTATCTATCTTCAAATTTGGATTTTTTTTCAATCACCATTTTAATTCCCTTTTCACAATATCAATCCATAAATTAGTTTATCAACAAGTTAAATAGATTTATATTGAACAATAGAATATTAACACCCCATTTTCTATCTCATTATTAATATAACTAAAGGCTATTAGGTTTATTAACATGTTCACCCACATAGACTCATAGTAGATAAATTCAAGTATCAGGGATCAACACATAGAAAAAACATGGAAATTATAAATCACGTGAATTTCCCCTCTCTAATTCCAAAGTTCCACTTATTATCCTATCATTCCCATTATTATCTCTATTCTTATTTAATGTGATTTTCAAATATTATACCCCTTTCTCCATAAACTATGAACAACCATTAAACAATATCAATAAATTTAGAAGTATACCATTTTTCAATTCATGAAAGGAGTCACATCAGGTTCAACCAAGCATATCATTCAATATATAGAAGATAATTATAGAAATCCCCAAACTCAAGAATCTAAGACACTCAACAAAAATAGAATATAATCCCAAGTAAAAATTATTCTGAAATAATATTCCACTATCTTGAAACATCACATCCATTATCAATACTTCGATCGTGAGCTGCATGAACTTCACACTAAAAATGATAGTAACATATGGGGGTAATGAGAAGAATAAAATAAGGGAATGAAAAAAGATACCTAAAATAAATATTGAAACCAATAACCATGAATAAAGTAGATAATGATTCATAAGGGATGGAAAAAACACATCTAAGAGAGGGCCTAGAATTGGCAATTTCTCTAGGTTAGGAAATTGGGTGGATACAAAATAAATTGTTAACTCTTTTTTCATAAGGGAAATGGAAATGCATTTATATTGTAATAGAGGTAGTTAGAATGGTCAAAGTAGATCAGTGATCCTAAAATTCAAAATAGATATCACCCCATATTTTTATTGTAGTCATTTATCTCATTTAATTGTGTCTCACTATCACTATAGGATCCTCTATGACATGGATAAATTCTCCTCTCCATTCTTGGATACCAAAATAACCACCACAACATGAGCTACGGTGTGGTTTACCCACACTCTCCATTTCCAATAGCTTACCCCCTTTCCATAAAAAACCACTATGGTTTCCTCTCACCATTTCATGCTCCTTTTTTCCCATATGGGAAACTCTCAAACACCACTATCCACCACAGTTTGCAGTATTGTCACTGATACAACATGGTGTCCATCACTCATCTCTAATAAAGTTCTTCAGGGGTCATTATAAGCTCTAAAACCCAATGAAATTCATTATTTTACATAGGTGAGGTTATAGGAAGTGAAATTTGATAAATTTTTATTTATAGTTTGTTTTTTTATTTCCAAAAATTACATTAATATCCTAGAAAAATTCATATTTTGGTGTTATAATGTTTTTAGGTTAATAATTGGAATTAATCCTATTATATGATTATAATTGATTAATTTTAATTGGAATTTAAAAAGTCCAAAATCCCCTTGAATTTCATTTTTATAGTCATTTTTAATAGAACATGTATTTTTTGAATCTTTACATGTGAAATCATTTTCTAGAGTTTTAATGATTTTTTATTTTTTTCATTTGAATTGCTAGATTCCTGACTATGTGTTTTCAATTTCTTCAAATGAAGGAATTTTATTGAAGTGAAACATGTTTATACTATGATTATACTTGAACAAGAAGTTGAGTTTAGTAGATGAATCCCAAATCTTAACAGAGTTGGATAGCCCTGGAATCCAAATCCACCAATTTAACCACTCAAGGAATATGGACCATTGATATTACTCATGAATTTATGAAGAGAAAAATATAGAGGTATCTAATCAAGCCTGGTAAAATGAAGAATCTTAGAGAATGTCCAAAAAAACCTTAATCTCTAATGCATATTTTAGATTATTGATGATTTAGGGGTAATTATGGTTCATGATATTCTGGTTCAATTGGTCATTACTATATCATGTGGTCCACTACTATAGGAAAAGTAATATTGAATAAGAATAACTATGAGAATCCCAGGAAACTGACCATATACCCATCCTCAGAAGAAACTTCAAACTCTAAACCATACCATTTGATCACAATCAATTATTCCTCTCATATTCATACACATGAGAATTAATTGGGACACACAAAAATGAATTGTTTCACCACAAGATACCATTACACCATAACCACCCCCATTAAATACACCATTAGACTATGAGTAGACTAGTTTTTATGCTCAACCTACCATGATAATTATAATCAACTGCACAGATAATCTAGTTCAAGACATCGCCCCCACATATTTATTTAGATAAAGCACCCTAGAAACAATCCCACCCATAATTCCTTGAGATATATTTATTTTCATTTCCATTTGAATATTGAGGATAAGATAAGTATCATAAAATTATTAACTTTGGCCCAAGACTGAAGAATTATGTATGCTAGGTACTAGTTGTTCTATGTGATGTTGTTAAAAATGATGGGTTCATGAGCATTCCCAAACCACTGGATGTAATATTAAAGGTGAATATATGCAATATTCATGATTTAATACCTCACTGAGTTCAAACCAACCCATGGTGGCTAGTTCCCCCATAAAACAAAATTTTCAGGAAGAACTAACTTACTCGAGTTCATATAAAGGATTATTCATTAATATTATATTTTATGCTATTTTATATTGAGTTTTGGATATTTTTTTTAGTTAGTTATGTCTTGAATAGTTTTTATCATTCTCTAATAAATTTTCTATATTATAACGATTTCTCTAAATTTTTTCAAAATTATCTGAGAGAACCCTGCAATCATTCTTCTCCATTAAGTCTTCTATCTTTTTTTATTTTCTTCTACATGGATTGAACACCTAGAGAGGTATAATATTTTCAAAATTGACTGTGGTTATCATCTTGAAGCCTTAAATATATGGTGTTGAAATAAATTCTTAATTGAACCATTCCTGATGCCAAGAATCCAACTTACATGTTGAGTAAACACAAGACCCTTCCATAGGAAAACTAACCACTCGTATGGAATCACCAAGGCATCGAGAAGCCTGCACATTCTTACTTGAAGTCTGGTCGATGATCTGATCTCCTCATATATCTATAATTATACCTTGATGTTATTATTTCTATATATTAAAATGAATAATAAAAATCTGTAGAATACTACTCCCTATGTTCCCATGGTGAGTACTAGATCTTTCACTACACTAGAGCAGTGACTTCTATTCCCAAGTGTAGGATCATGCCAAAACAATTAAAGCCCAAATTCTCAAGCCCAAGACTAACCTCATCGAAACTAGAGTCATATTAAGAAAATAATGTGTGGCTATCATGATCATCATAGTTGAAGGAAATACCTCTATCATCACTTAACTTCCACTTCACTATAATGTAGTTAAGCACATTACCTTTTATTATTCTTTAATGCTTATGGAAATTGATCATGGGATGAGTATCTGAACTTGGTATGATTCAGCTTTCAATTATATTAGAGAATGGATCTACCATATTATTTAAAAAATGGGATGGTCAGTATAAAACAAAAGAGGGGAGGAGGGACCCCTTCATAGGATAACTTCAAACATTTTCATTCTTCTTTATAATTCTTATTTTGTAAAAATATTATTCTGTAAAATTGTGTCCATATCCTCTCTTCTTCTTATTTTGATGACTATTCTTTGATGATGTGTTTTGATTGTTATAAATATATACTAATGGATTAATGACCTGAGTAAAAGTCTTGATAGAGGTCTCATGGTTCTCCCAAACCCCGTTTCATTTTATATATTTATGTTTATGTATTTTTTGTGATGGTGTCTTAGATTTTTAAGGGAATTGTAAAGGTAATTATCACTTTCCATGGTTAATATCAATGACCACATTCTACTATCAACTAAATAACTCCCTACCCCCTCTTAGTATTCAATTCATATTATTGGAGTCATGTGTATTTAGGGATAAATTATGTATAATTGGGAATGGGTGAAGGGTGATGGATTTTCTCCAATTATAGTATTTCCATGACTTAGCATTATAGAGTAAATTAGACATTATATACCTAGTAAATTCCCAAAATTTTCCAAAGCAACAAAAATCATGATGTGAGTGGGGATTCATGAATCATATTTGGTGAATTGTCAACAAAAATTAAGAAATTAATGAGGGTAGTGAAGGACATAAAAGTTCCTATCCTTGGACTAACCCCATTAACCACTAATATTTTTTTTATGTTCTTTATTATTTAAACAAATTTTCATGCACTCACCAAAAAAATTACACCCCAAATATAGTATTTTATAATACTTTAAATAAATAAATAAATATACATAAGAGATTGAGATAGTAAAGAATAAACTACACACATTCCTTAGGAACCGACCCTGGTTTACCCTTTATTGTATTATTATTTTTGATAAAAAAAAATTGGCTGCATTCTATGAAAACCATGTGATCAAATTGGAATAATTTCCATGGAATTATTTTTTAAACTCACTTTTCCATTTATCACTTTATAAATAATTTAATCATTTCAATTGAAAATATAAAATACAAAAAAAATGAAAAAAGTGACTCCCTTAAAATACATTGTATCAAATTTTGACTATAAAATTAAGGGTTTTTCATTACATTCAATGAAAGTGATTTTAATAAGATTATTTAGATGATTAAATAAAACATGAAACAATATATTTTATAAGCCTTAGTAAAATAACATGATTATTTTTCATTATTTTCTATTATGTTATATATTGGAGAGTGATAAGAGTAGTGTGATATTAAATGGGAAGAACCAAACCACATAAACATTGATAAATATTTCCAAGAAATTGGTGATATAATAAAATAATTCAAACTTCCTATCAGTTCAAATTAATTCCTAGAGGGTTGGAATGACGAGAAGGAAGTACAAGATAACATCTAAGAGGGAGGTAAGTTAAATATGTAATCATTTTATTTTTATTTAGTAAAAACTAAATTGAAAATTTCAACTCCTTGATTAAAAAACCATTTCATCTCTTATATCACATTCCTTGAAGAAGTTTTAAGAGGTTATGGAAGAGGATATTATAGAGGAGCTCTCTATTCTTCCCACTGAGATATGATATGAAGAAATTGATAGAATCATTCCACCTGTTTGAGACAAGGTATAAGAGGACTTTTACCAATAGCCCACTCCCATTAACTAATAATTAAACAATATAAATAGTCAGTGGAAAACAAAAAATATCAATGATAAGACCTCTAAAAGAAGAAAAAAGAATAAAGATATACTTGAAAAAAGAAAAATCGGGTGGTTCCTGCCATAAAATACTAATCCACCACATGATTAGTGATAATCACAAGGATTAATATCAAATTATAAGAAAAAATACAAAATATATTTGGGGGTTTTACCTAATATCCCCCCCTCTTTACTTCACTCTCTTTTCTTTTTAGATTTGGAACTTAATTTTCAACAAGAGGATAATTTATTATGGTCTTTATATACATGATAAATCTAAAAAGTAGCTTGAATAATTACTTAAATACCATTAAAATATTAAACAAGTGGGAATAAAAACCCACCAAGGCGATCCATAGTCAAGTAATAACTATAGCTAGGTGAACTCCTTACTAATTCAGTTTTTCCATCCTATTATCAATTCTATTTGAAAACTAACAAGTTATTATTGAGTTTCTTTGAGGATATAATATAGATAACATTTTAGGTAGGGGTAAATCATGGTTAATTTTTATCCTAACTTTTCTTATTTTATGTTTTTAGTTTTTTATAGAATCCATATACTAAAAAATATAAAAAAACTAAAAAAACATAAAACAAAATACTCTATTTTCAAAGATATAAAAATATATTTTTATATTTTTTGATGTATATTAGATCCTTTTGAGCTAAATTGAAACTTATATGAAATTTTGAGCTCCAGTATTATTGTAAATAATTTTTTCATATTTTTTAGCGTCAAAATATCGATGTATTATTTAGGGATATCTCCCATTGTTCTTTTCAAAATTTGGATTTAGAACTATGAAAAAGAGTGTGCGTGAAAATGCCAGTGTGGAATTGAAATTATAACAAAATGGTATGGGAGTTTTGAACATAATTTAATGTAACTTGAAATTTATGAAAGATAACAAATTAAGGTGACAAATAAAAATAGATTTATATAATCACTTTAAAACTGGAGTAAAATGGGAAATTGGGATCTCAAAATGAAACTATCAGACATTAGGCACTAGGTGTCAGCTTAAATAAATGACATCACAAATAATTTAATAATTTTTGTAGGAATACATGGATAGAGTAAAATTAATTTATTTATTAAATATCAAAAATGAATTAATTTTAAGGAGGGGAATATTGAAACCAAATTAAGAGGGGTAAATTGACTTATAAAAATCATTATTGAGTTGTATTAAGGAATTATAAACTTTAATTTTGGTCTAAAGTAATTATAAAATATGGATAAATGGAAGTTTCACTTATTAAAATTTTAATTCCACTTATTAATATCTATTTTACTCATAGTATTAAGACTTTTTATATTATTGAAGCTGAGAGAAGTGTATTAAATTCATATATGATGTATAATATGATTTCTAGAGGAAATAAATGATAATGTTCCCACACTATTTATTTGTAGTAATAATTTCTTATAAGATTGTATTTTCATTTTATTGATTTATTTTTCAAAACAGACCCATTTGAGCTATAATTTCTAAATTTTGGCCTCTTTTTAAATTGAAACTATAGTGATTTAAAAAAATATGGGCTAGTTTATAGTTTTTATTATATACAAATAAATTATATTTATGAAAATACAATTACCCTTTGATTAGGCAAACTTTGTAAATACTTGAATTTGGTTGGGTGTTTTTCTAAAATTTCTTATACACGTTGAAAACTAAAATTCTTTTAAAAAATTTAGTGTATTTTGAACTATGAGTTTCTGAGACCTTAATTGAAAATATGTGAAATTTTATATAAACTTTTTAAATTGGGGTTGAATAATAAACTATAATATTAATTTTGAATAGTAAAATATGTTTTGATATGTTATTATCTTGAAATTATTTATCTGTCACAATATTTTTGATAGTAATTTGGTATTTAATTTTATTTTAATATTAAAACTCTTAAAATATGATTTGGGGATATAACTTGTTAAAATTATAAGTTCATTACTAATTATTTCATAGGTGTGAAATATTTTAAGTGTGGATGAGTGATTATAGGTGAAATTTGAGCAATTTTTATTTTCAATTCATTATTTTATTCCCCTAAATTCCATTAAAATTGGAGTAAAATTCATATTTTGGTGTCATCATGTTTTTTTAGGTGAATAATTGGAATTGGTCCTAAATTTTTATTTTAAATGATTAATGATATTTTAAATGTAAAAATATTTAAGTCACCTAAAATTTAACTTAAATGCTAATTTTATAAATAATTTATACATTTCTATTTTGGATAAGTGAAATTAATTCTTTATAATTATAATTATTTTTTCATTTGAACTACATTCTACCTAAATATGTATCACACTATTTAATAAATTTGGTTGGACCATGAATCTATAACAATAAAAACCTATGATATGTTAAAATAAATTATTTTCATCTCTTATTAGTATTATTTAATTAAATTTTAAATTCTTATATTTATTATAATAATTTTATGTAATTTTTCACTCAAAGGGAAAAATCATTTTTTCTAACCAAATTAGGTTTTCATGCATTATATGGTTTTATTTAAATGATTTATTTATACATAATATAATTATAATTTGAAAAATCCAACATTATTTTTTAATAAACCATGTCAAAATTATCTTAGGATAAATTTTTGAGATTTTTTGAAAAGTCTGATTTTCCAATGAATAGTGAAAAAGGGATTTTTTTATTGAAAACTATCTTTTATTTTCAAGTATTTGCATATTATTATAATATTTTAGATTAATAATAATTTTTATTAGTTCATTTTGATTAAAAATAATCCAATAAATTTTACTTTAATCTAAATTATACTTGAATTTCATAAAAATATATTTTTATACTTAAAAAGGCATTTTTCTGAAAAAAATCATTTTCGATCACATTTTACAAGTTTAATATCAAATTAAATTATTCCAATTATTTTAATTTAATTTAATAAAATGTATTTGATATTTATAATTATAATATTAAATATTATATAATAATTTTCACTTATATTTTTTTCATAACTAATAGTAAATACAGTAAAAATATGTTACAATGGTTAATGTTAAAATAGATTTATTATGGGTTAAACTAAATTTATAATGGTAAAATGATACATATTAAAATCCCATTTTATGTCCATATTTATACCCTATATCATTTATTATTCAATAATGGTCTATTTATTATCCATTTTTCTATAATTATACATTAATATATTTTATTCTTTTTTAAGAAATTCAAGTGTTTCCTCTCCCTAAATTAGAAAAGGGCACCCCTTTCCTATTATCTATACACTTGTAAAGAATTTTGGGTCATAAAATACCTACCCAAATTTCATCCTTACATCCCTACCCATGGATATGTTTCCCTAGTTTGATCATAAAACCAGCCTCGTAAGGCATTAGGTATAATGCTATAATGGTTTTCTGTAGAAGGGGTGTAATTATTAATCTAGCATTTTTTTAATTTGTTTATCTAACACATTAATATAATATTAAACCAATATGAAATAATAACACTAATATATTCAATATATATTTATATTTTTTATTTCTAATTTAATAAACTAAATCCATCTACTACTTTAATCAAAGGGCAAAAGAGCATATTTCATGTGTACGGTGGACTTCCACCCCGTGAACTGATGTAATTTGTATTCCATCACCGCATCTCAAGAATCATCATAATTATGGATTTAATGTATATATTTGATATTAATGATATATTTATCATCCTTTAAAACTAATCTATAATCTATTTTATTACCTTTCCATCCATTGAAAAATGATAATGTTGTTTTTCTGTATGTGTTGATTACCACCTCCATGAAGCGATTTGATTTTTTTTCATCACCATTTCAGAAAGATATTGTATATAAGTTAATTTAAAGAGGTAATATAAAATTTATTATATTACCATCATTAGTTAGAGATAAACTATTTCTTATCTTCTTTCCCTCATCTTCATTGAAAAATATAAATGTTGCTCATGTGTACGTACGACCTACTATCTCCATGATTGTAATGTAATTATTTTTCCATAAACATCATTCATGGATGGTCTTAAAAGTATAATTTAGGGATAAAAATAATAATTATTTCATAATAATTATTAAATATATGATGTAATAATTATATCTTTCACCATACTCAACATACCGAAGTCACTTTCGATATATGAGTTGAATATCATCAACAAATTTGATATGAACATAATTGATTAAATAATTATATATAACATGGTAATAAATAAAATAAAATGAAAAATAAACATGAAATTGTATCTTAATAAATTAATATAATTTTAATATTATGTAAATTAAATAATACACAAGATAATTCAGACTTTATATGAGGGTAACATTACCATAAAATCTCGTTTTAAAGGTTTTGAATATTTATTCTTTAAATATTTTTCTTCAATTTAAATATTCTTAAAATTATTTTATGAATGTATTTATATGGACACAAAAAAATTATAAATGAAATTTTATTTCAATTTTTATCTTCTTTTAATTTTTTTTAAAAGTAATCTTACTACTAAATTTATATAAAACATTTTTTTAAAAAAGTAAAAAATGAATGTTCTATTTTAAGATATACAATGTTAATTGTATTTTCCACCACTATAACTATTATTTTATTTTTTAAATACATTACAAAAATATATGTTTTCTTTAAATAAAACCACCATTACCTTTGTTCAAGGTATTTTCAGAATTGTTTTCTATAAGGAATGGATATTTTGATATCTAGAAATGTTTTTGTTATTGGTGAAATGAATATTTAAATGAGTATGATAATGGAAATGAAAGATTTAATAAATTAGAATTATGTTATGGTTTGAGGGAATTATTTATTATGATTGGTGATTCTATTATAAACCAATTAGTTTTTGGGTTCTATTATAATCCAAGAATAGTTGATCCTGATAAATCTCCATGATGCATTGTGTAAAGGGAAAGAGTTCAAAAATTAGATTTCTATGAAGAGATTATTGCAATTTATCATGTTAATTATTCAATTTGTAGGTGTGGTTATAATTTTTATATGAAAATTATGTCCCAATTTACCTACATTACTTATCTATATTTTCTATGGTTTTTCATGAAAATATTATGATTTCAAAAGTTAAATTAATTAGCTTAATTTTAAAATAGAATTTTACACTACTTAATAAAAATGAAACGTATAACTTTGTGAAAAATATTACATGAGTTATTCGAGAATGAAAAGAAACATTTATTAATTTTATTTTTTCTTTAATATTTCTTATGAAATTATTTATGAAAATATTTTGGTAGATAAGTTGATTTCTTGGGTAATAAAATGTTTATTTTTTATCCCAATGTTTATTTTGAAAAATGAAACTTTTTATGAATATTCATGGACTAACAGGTTTCTTTCTTTATTATTATATGTCCCTTACTATCAATTTTATAGTAATCCAAATTTTCTTAAAAAATCATATATTTTAAAGTATTATTAGGGAAAAGGGTGAGGGAAAGATGAAATTTTGGAAGATATGTCATGAAAAAAAACATGTTATATCCTAATATTTTTGTATTATTGAAGAAAATGATAGTACATAGAAGTTTCCACCATATGATGTAATATTAATTTATGTAAGGGTGATGGAATATTCTCTAAAACTCTTAGGTGCAATGATCCTAAGAATGTAAGAGACTGAACTATTAACTTAAAACTAAATATTATGTAATATTTAATGATATGTCATTATATTTGGTATTGGGGGAAAGGTTTAGAAAATTTTAGAGGCTATCATAATGGAAGTAAACACCCTTAAGTGATTAAAATTTATGGTTATCATAATATATATTTTTAGGATTTCCATGTTTCTCCATCAATACTATGTTTGTTCTAAAACCTTTAATGGTTGTAATTGGAACTATACATCATTTTGCAATAATATATCGGTTGAGACATGATATAAATTGTTGTGGAAACCATTCTAGAGAGAAATAGATTGACCAAATAGGAATATTTCAACAATATAGAATTTTACTATACACAAACCTCTAGAATTCAAAGGGTATTCTAACTCCATGATGGATGAGGGATGGATTAAAGATCTAGAAAATATATTCAAAGTCATGGGATGTTCAAATAATCAAAAGGCAACTATTTCAATTTATCATTTTTAAGGGGAATGTGGTCAATATTGGATAATAGTTTAGAATACTAGAGAAAGTGTAGAGGTTGATTCCATGGAATGTGAAAAATTTAAGAATCATTTCATTGAGAAGAATTTTTTAATGTTTTTTTGATTTAGGATGGAAAATAAATTCTTTTAATTATGGTATAAGGAGAAAGATTTAGTTTCTATGTATAAAAAAGACTTAATCTAATTTTCTAGGTACTCACTAAATTGTATTTGTGATACGTATCAAAAAATTAATTAGTTTTACTTAGGATTACTGCCAACATATCAAATATATTATTGGATCTCATGAATTTCAAAGTTATGAGAATTTTTTTGGATGTGTATAGAATGTGGAAATGAATTTATCCAATGATCAGGTGTTTTACAAAAAAAAAATGGAAAAACAGTTCCATGTGTAAATCATATGGGATTAATTCATCAAATAAATTTGAATTTATGAAAATAATGTTTTCAATTTGTGATAAGTGTGGTAAAAATCACCATGGGTAATTTATTTTAAAATCATGGAAGTGATTCTGATGTGTTATTTTTGGGAATATAGATCAGGATTTCAAATAAAAAGATCTTGGTAGTGGTAAGACTGATATAGATAAACAGGTAGTAAGGTGTTTTAAATTATATTACATTTGTCATTGTATAGATTTGTGTAAATTATAGGAATTATCCGAACTATAAGAATAAAGTTGTGGTGTGATCCTTTACATTTACTTTAGAATATAATATTTCATTGAATGAAGTTCTAATATGTACATTACTTGTTTATTAAAATTATTCTAATTTCTTATTTTATTCAGGGTCTACACTTTCATTTATTTATAATAAATTTTATAGTAAAATGAAAATTTCTCCTCAATAAATTAAGTCATCACTTTTGGTAAAAATACATCGGGTAGTATTAATGCTGCAAGAATTTACAAAGATATTACTGTTATTATCTGTGGAATATTTTCCCCACAAACCTTGTTGCCTTTACCATTGTATTATTTGATATTATTCTCCATACAGATTTCCTTTCAGTTTATCATACTAAGATATATTACAAAACATTATTAATTTATTTTATAAAATGATTTTCCATTTGTATATAACAATGAATTCAGACCATTGATAACATATTAAGAATATGAGAAACTGAAAAAACATTGAAATGAATGTTATCTTTATATTTTTTTAAAAAAAATAAGAGAACAAGATTAATGATGTCCGTGTAGTAAAATAATATAAACGTGTTTTTTATAATTAATTTCTTGGTATTATACCTAATTATGAAGTTGAGTTTACTTTTTAATTATTTTATGATGCTAAGAAAATTTAAAAACCCCATTATCAAATAGATTTTGTATAAATTCTTGAATTAATAAGAAATTATAGGAGTTTCTTGATAAAGGTTCTATTAGTCCTAAAAATTCACCAAGGAGGGACACTATTTTATTCTTTTAAAAATAAATATGGTCTCATGATGCTTTTTATTGATCATATAGAATTTAATGACATAACTAATAAGAATAATTATTTTTTTCCTCATTTAGATGACTTGTTTTATTAGATCCTGGGAGCTAATTATTTTTCAAAGGATGAAATCAGGTATGGGTACCATAAGAAGAAGATGAAGGATGATTACATCCCTAAGAAAAAATTTCAAAATATGTATGGGAATTGTGAGATTGTAGTAATTACCATTGGGTTGATGAATACTCCAACTATATCCATGGATCATATGAATATATTTTCCCATGAATATTTAGATAATTTTTTGTTTATGTTTATTGATGATATTTTAGTTTATTCAACAATTTATGAGGATCATGAAATCTTATATGGATTATTCTCCAAAACCTAAAAGAAATGAAGTTAAATAGTAAATTTAAAAATGTGATTTTTGGTTCTAACAAATTTCATTCCTTGAATATATTGTAAAAAAATATGGAATAATTGTTGATCATTCGAAAACTAAAGTGGTTGATGCATGGAAAATAGCTTCAAATGTTACTCATATTCGTAGTTTTGTTAAATCGTGAGGCTATTATGAATGGTTTTTTGAAAACTTTTAACAATTATCTAAACCAATAACTAAGTTAACATGAAAAGGTATTCTGACCATCTTGAAAAGGGAATATGATGATTGTTTCTATGAATTTAAAAGAGGACTATTTAATGATCTAGTTTTTTTCCTACTATTTAGAAATGGAAACTTTTTTATCTACAATGATACATCATTAAAAGGACAGGGTTGTGTTTTAATGAAAAATGATTGGGTAATTGCTTATGTTTCGCAAAAAAAACCTTATGGAGAAAAAGAATCATAAATATGACCTCGAACTACTGGTTGTAGTGTTTTATTTAAAAAAATTTAGAAATCATTTATATAGAGAAAAGTGTGAAATATATAATAATTATAAAATCTTTATGTATATATTTACATCAAAATAGTTTTACTTAAGATAGTAAAGATGGTTGGAGCTGATAAATGATTATGACTATATAATTCATTACCATACATGTAATTAAAATAGATTAATAGATTATTTGAGTTGAAAAGATAATTATACATTAACTATGATACATCTGGACATGATCATTTGGTTAATGATATTTATTATTGTCATATTATTAATTTTATATATATAAACTTCCAACATTTTGTTTCGGGTCTCAATATAATCATCTCTGTTAGATAGGATTATACAAACTCAGAAATAAGATAGTATTTTAGAGTAAAATCTAGAATCATAAGATAAGGGTAAGTTTCTAGAGTTTAAATTTGAAAAAAAATGTTTTTGAGATTTATAAATAAATTGTATATTCCATATGACCCTGGATTAAAGAAATAACTCTTGTGTGATGCTTATAGTTCATCATTTTTAGTTCATCTCGGTAGCACAAAAATGTATAGAGACCTTCATAAATATTTTTATGGGAAGGAATGAAGAAATATATTTTTGACATTAACATGAAAAATTTTACTTTTCACAATGTTAACAAATAATGAAAATTACAGAAGGGGAATCCTAATAATTTTCTAATTATTGAGTGAAAATGGGAAAATATATCTATGTATTTCATGGTTGAATTACCAAATACGTTTTGAGGTAATAATTAAATTTCATTAATTGTATATCAATTAAATAAATATTCTCATTTTCTTCCCATTCAGGATTATATTTATTTGGTATAATTTCCCAACATTATATTGAAGAGAAAATTACATTACATGGAGATCATATCTCCATTATATTTTATTATGATCCCAAGTTTAACTATAATTTCTAGAAAATTCTTCTGAATTCATTTGGTTTTGAATTAAATTTTAATACATATTTTCATCCTAAATATGATATATAGTCAAAAATAACGATTAAGAATTTAGAAGATATGATAAAATATTGTTCAATGAATTATCAGGGAAGTTGGGGTAAACCTATCACTTTAGTTGATATTTCTTAAAATCAAAATTTTCATTTTGATATATAAATGGAACATTTTTAGGAATTATATAGAAAATAGTGATCAAAAATATATATTTTTGGGACAATATTGGTGAAATGTTGTTTTTTAGGACTATAATAGCTAGAATAAATTATTGATAATATAAATTTCATTCAGTTGTACAAGATTATAACTCGGACTAAGAAGAAAATTTATATAAATAACTGAAGAAAATATATTTCTTTCAAGGTAGATGATAATTTATTTCTTAAAGTATCTCCAAGTAAAAGTGATATGATTTTTTCTAAAAAAGGAGTGTTAATTCCACGGTTCATTGGCCTTTATGAAGTAGAAGATATAGTCAGATTAGTTTACGATCAACTGGAATTTCCTCCACATTTGTCTCAAGTATATGACATACTTCATTTTTTAGTTTTATGAAAATATGTGTGATATACATATCATATTTTGAGACATAAAATAGGTTTGTTATATGAAATACTTTCATTTCAAGAATAACCAGTATTGATTCTTAACCATATAGAGAAAGGTTTTTGGAATAATTTAATTCTTTAAGTAATGAGTTTGAGTAAAACCCATATGGTTGAAGAAGAAACATGGGAATTAATAAATACTTTAAAGAAAAAATATCCCCACTTGTTCAAGTAATCAATAAAATTTCGATGGTATGATTTCAGAAAGGGGGAAAGAATGTAGAAACCCAGTTAATGTTAAAATAAATTGTTTTTATATGTTATAAATATTCTTTAACAATATTTTATAGAGTTAACTTTGTTATTAAAATATTAGGTGATTCTTCATTCAAAAGGAAGAAATATATAATTCTAACCAAATTGGGTTTTCATGCATTATATGGTTTTATTTAAAGGATTTATTACTGAACTAATGAATTTTAATTTTTCAAAATTGACTTCATTTTTTAATTCAACATTTCAAAATTATCTTAGGTTGAATGCTTGAGAATTTTCTAAAAATTAGGATTTGTTAATGAATAGTGAAAAATTCATATTATTTTTTAAATTATTTTTCTTTTCATGTATTTGAAATGAAAAATTATAATTTTGATTGAATTTAAAATTTCATTTGATATTTTTGAATAAAAATAGTCTTATGAATGTTATTTTAATAAAAAATATACTTAAATTTTATATAAAAACTTTTTTATAATTAAAAATTATTTTTTCAGATAAACTATTTTTCATTGTGTTTTACGGGATTAATTTAAAATTAAATTTTACCAATCATGTGAATTTAATTTGAAAAAATATATTCAAAATTTCTAATCATAAAATTAATATTTGTTAATGTTGTTAACTTAATTTTTTTCAATAATGTTTAGTATAAAAAATAAAAACCTTTTACCACAGTTAAGGTTAAAATAGATTTATTAGGGGTTAAACTAAAGTGATAAGGGGGATAATAACTTAAAAACACATATAAATACCATTTTATGGACATATTATAACTCTATATCATCTCATATTCATAAATGGTTCATTTTATATTCATTTGGATTGAGTATGACATTGGTATATTTTAATCATTTCAAAAATTCCAAGTGTGTCCTTTCCCCCACTTATAAAAGGATACCCCATCTCCTCTCCTATACACACTTCATAATTTATTTGGTTTAGATAATTTCTACACAAATACCTTCCTTACAACCCTACCCATTTCTTAGAGTACCTGTTTTTATTAGATAACCAACCTAGTAAGGCTTTAGATATAAACCTAAAAAAGTTGTTTGAAAGAAGAAGTATAGTTATTCACTGAGCGTTTTTATTTTATTTCCTTTTACACCTCCATTGAATCTTCATGAACCATTCTGAAATAATAAAACCATTATCTTTAATAAAATAAAATATTTTTATGCTAATTTTTGACCTTTATCCATCACATTATTCTATCAGTTTGGAAATGAAATAATGGATCGTGTGTACTACGAATTACCACCTCACAAACCGAGGTAACTCGTTTTCCATCATGCCTATCATGGTTGGTGGTAATTATGGATTTAATATATATATATATATATATATATCATATTTGTGAAATATTTATCATTATATAAATATAATATATCCTAAATTTTATAACATTTCCATTCATGGAAAAATGATAAATTTGTTCATGTGTATATGACGATTACCACCTCCATGAAGTGTTGTGATTTTTTTCATCACCGCAACACATGGAATTTATATATAAGTTTTAAAAAAATATATACTATTATATTTATGATATAATCATATTTATAGAAATATAAAATTATACTTAACTGTTATCCCTCATATTCAATGATAAATGAAAAATTTACTCATGTGTATGTGTGGTTTATCATCTTAGTGATTGTAACATAATTCTTTTTTCATAACAACATTCATGGTGGGTTTTAAAATTATAATTTATGTATACAAAATATAATTATTTAATTATTATTATTTCAGATATGATGGAATATTTACCTCTTTTTCCATATTCAACTTACCAAACTCAATTGGACATATGAGCCAAATATCATCAAAACAAATGACTTAAACTTAATTGATTAAGTAATTGTATATAACATGGAAATAAGTAAAATAAAAGGAATAATAAACTTGAAATAGTTTCATATTAAATTAAATGATTAAAATATGTTTATTATACATGATGATGGGGAAGGTGTGTGGTGATTCTGACTCAAGTTAAGGGACACTTTACCTTAAAACATCATTTAAAATGTTTTCAAGATTTATTTTCTAAATATTTTTCTTACATGTACATAATCATAAAATTATTTTTTAATCAATGTATTTATATGGGAATTAATGAATTATAAATGAAATTTTATTTCAATTTTGAACTTATTTTAAATGTTTTTAAAAGGAATCTTATTACATATTTTATATGGAATGTTTTGAAAAAAAAGGAAAAAGGGATACTCTTTTTTAATATATATGGTGTAAACTATTATTATCACCACCATAAACATTATTTTATGTTTTTGATTAATTTACATAATTCTATGATTTCTTTAAATAAAAACCATCCTTCCCTTTTTTCTATGTATTTTCAAAAAAATGTTTTAAATGGAATATTTATATTGATATTCAGAAATGTTTTACTTACAGGTGAAAAGTATTTTTTATGAGTATGATGATGGAAATTCCATCTTTCATGTGTTGAAATTATTTTATAATTCATAGTAATAGTTTTTTATGATTTATAGTTCTATTACACACCATGGATATGTGGTTTTGTTATAAACCAAAAATTTTTAGCCTATTTTTTCTCTCTAGTGCATTGGGTAAGGGGACAAATTTATCCAGTTAGGTTTCAACTAAGATATTATTAGAATTCATCAGGTTGTTTTTTTCTTTATAAGAGTTATTTTAAGAGTGATATGAAAATGATATCCCATTTTACATACATTATTTATCTATTCTTGTTATATTTTTTAATGTAAATATTATTATTTCAGAAGTTAAGATAATGAGATTAAGTCTAAAGGATGTTTATGCTACTTCTTAATGGTGAAAGGAATAACTTTTTGGAAAAAAAATCATGATTTTTCTATGATTGTAAATATACCTTTATTTTTTTTATTTTTCCTTTAATAGGTATTATGAAAGGTTTTATGAAATTTTTTATGTATTAATGTTAATTTCTTGGATAAAAAACTGTTTATTTTGATACCAAAGTTAATTTTGAAAAAAGAAATTTGTTTGAGTATTAAAGGACTAACAAGTTTCTTTCGTTCATTTTATATGTACCTTAATATTCTTTTTATACTGATCCCATATTTTTAAATGTTTTCATATGTTTTTAAGGATGAGTAGGGATAATGATGGTGTAAAGATGAAAATTTTGAAGATATGGCATGAAAAGAAAACCTTTTTTATCTTAGAATTTTTGTATTGTGGGAAAAATGTATAAAAAGTGGAAGTGTCCACCTTATGATGTAATATTTATTTATATTAGGGTTATGAACTAATTATGTAAAAATATAAACCAAAATGATACTCAAAATGTAAGAGAGTAAATTCTTGACATAAAATTCAAGATTATGTAATATTTAAGGTCATGTCCTTATAATAACCACCCACTCAAACACTCAAGGAATCTAGATCATTGACGTTTATCATGACCAAATGAAGAGAAAAATTTGGGGGAATCCAATCGAGCTTGAGAGAATTTATAACCATAGGTTATGTTCATAAATACTCTGGTGTTGTATATTTTACAGGCTTGGTGATATTAGGGTTATTATATTTAATAATGTGTTGGTTTAGTTGGTGCTTAAAGCATGTGTGGTCCACTACTATAGTCAGAGGAATATCAATTGAGACCAACCATGAGACTCCTAAGAAACCAATTGGGCACCCATCCTTTGAGCAACCTAAAGTTATCAAACCTACCATAAGCTTATAATAGACCATGCCTACCACGTTAAACCATATAATCATCAACTAGGTCACACATTAACCAATAATGGAAGAAAAAGCTATCATTTCATCCTCATAACCTCCAAAGAAATCAACCATGAGACTAAACCTCAACCAGCCACCATGATCAACCTACTATGAGAATAAGAGTCAAACACAATATTGATATAGTTTTACCTGCAACACCAATTTATTCATCCAGCTATTGCACACCATACTAAATATCATTCATCAGCCTATGTGAAACAATTCTTATCACTCCTAGTTAAAGATGGATGTTAATTTAAGTATAAAAAATCAATCGGCCTCAAGACCAAAATTAAATAATTTTTCTTATTTTTTTTCATATGAAGGTGTCCAAAATGATGTGGTTATGAACGTTCCCAATCCACTAGCTATAAGATCAATGGTGGGTGTATGGAAGATTATCAATGGAATTATTAAATGAGTTCAAACCAACCCATGCTAACTAATCCCCCATTAACACGGAATTTTCTAGAAGAACCGGGCTTCTCATGTTCAAACCAAGCATCACCAATCAAAGTCATCTTTTTTCATTTATTTCTAAAGAATTTTTTACTTTTTAGAGAAATTTATATCTTGAAAAAGAGTTAATGTTCCTTGATCAGTTTAATTCATTATAAGGGTTTATTTAATTGTATCAAATGAATTGAGACAACCCTATAATTTTTCTTCTCCTCCAAGTCTTTTAACTTGTGTTTGATATAACTCTGTGGGGATTCAACACTTGGAAAGGAAGAGAACCCTTCAAATTCATCATGGTTTACCTATTAAAGACTCACAGATAGGGTGTTCAATATAATAATTAATTTAAACATCCTACATTATAGTAAGAAAACATATAGTTTTATTCAATACCAAACCCTTGTATGAAAAATCAGTCAACCATGTGGAATAATTGAATTATTAAGTAGCATGCACATTCCATCTTGAATTCTTCTAGATTATGCAAGCTCCTCCCATATCTTTGTTGTTACCATGATGAAATTCCTACAGTATGTTCTAAGTAATAACCAACATCTATTTAAGAACACTTCATATCCACCAATTTTGATTACCAGCTCCTTCTCTATATAATTATAGTGGATTCTAGGCCCAAATACAAGATCATGTCCATAAATATTAAATCCCAAATTCTCAAGACCAATTATTCACTAACTGAAACCTAAATTAATTCTATAAAATCACATGAGGATCATATATGAAACACACTCAAAATAAATCCTTCAAAAAATAGTTAACTTTCAACTTACTAAGACAAAAAAAGGTGCATCACATTTAATTCTTCTTGAATGTATATTGAATTAGATCATAGGATGAGTCACTCAACTTGATACAATTACTTTTTTGATTCAATTAGTTAAAGGGGTGTGATAATACTTATAAAATGGGATGGGTGTGTATGAGAAAAGAGGGAAGGTGGGCCCCCTTCATTGGAAAACGTATTTCATTTTCATTCTCCTTCATAATTCTAATTTTTTAAAATGTTTTATAATGTAAAATTTTGTTCTTATTTTATCTTATTATTTTTTTAGGATTATTCCTTCTTATTGTGTTTTGGTCCATCAAAATCAATGATAATAGAGTACTAACCCATGTAAAATTATCTCTTGAGGTCTCCTGGTGTACCCATGCCACCTTATATTTTATTTCTTTATGTTTAAAAAATATTTTGTGATATGGCAGTGCATTTCCCCAAGAATTGTGAAGATAATTCCCTCTTTCCCTAGGTAATATTCACAAACTCATTCCAATATCAACCAAATAAATTAACATCCCTTATCAAGGTATATATATCATTTGATTTGAGACTTTTGGGTCGAGGTATTAATTTTTTATGATTGGGAAGATGTGGAGGGTGATGGATTGCCTAAAATTATTCCATTTCTAAAACATGAAACTATATAATAGGGGAGGATTGGTGTTCCTAGGAAATTCCACAAAGTTTACTAAGCCTCTAAAATTAAATTGGGAGTTCTTATTAAAAAAACTTATAGGGTTAATTTAAAATAAATCTTAATAAATTCATTATGACAATGATGGACCCACATTTTTATATCCTTGGACTGACCCCTCTCTCCACAAATATTTATTTAGGCTCTTTGTTATTTTATTTTATTTTCTTGAACTCACCATATAATCACTCCCACAATCCAATGGTTTTTGAAATTGGAAAAAAAAATATAAATATAGATAATTGATTAATATAGTGGAGAATCGACCACTCACACTCCTTAGGAAATGACCCAGGTTAGCCCTATACTGTACTCCAAGTTTTAATAAATTATGTTTTACCATAACCTATAAAAACCATACAATATATAGGGATCACCTTTATATGAGTTGAATTGACCCTTAAATATTTCAGTATTAACCTTACATGAGCTTGTATATCTTGATACTAGGCCCATATCTACCTTTAGATAGATATTGAAAAATAGTCATTACATTTATGTGATAATTAGAATACCTATAAATGAGATTCATAAGACCTATATGAAAGAGACTAACATTAAAAAACATTCAATTTACCTTTATTGTTGTGATAAAAAACTAAATTAAACTTTACATAGGTCATGCAAACTAAGATGAACTTTATAAAAGATGAATTATACATTTACACAACCATTTAAAAAAACACTTACCTTTATCTGATGTTGGGAATCATTATAAGACCCTTATGAGAAACTTTAAACACCCTTAAAAAACTATAAATTCAACTAAATTAAAAATATAGATCTTCCAAAATCAATTTTAAATAATCAAAATTACTTTTTAAAACAAAAAAATATATATCAATACTCAGAATCACTTAGGAACACCCCCTGAATAACCCATAGTCTAGGAATTACAAATGAAAATGATTTTTAGAAAATATGGGACTTTATAATATAGAAACTAATTCTGATACCATGATATCATAAGGAATTCATTGAAAAAACTTAAGGAAATAGGTATATCTTCATATATGGCATAATATATCATTAAAAAGGAATTACTTGTAAACTTACATATAGTAACTTTATAATTCAACTATTATTCTCTATTTCAGTTAAATAATACTCTTGAATATATCACTGATTACGATTTTAAGAAATTATAAAAATGAAATGGGTGAAATATCTATAATTTAATTTTATTTATAAATAATAGAGGATGCAAAAGAGAATTATTGAAATCACCAAAATGAATCACTAATGTGACATATTAAGTTTGGTAAAATATGAAGGGAATGAGGTTTTTTGTAGAATGTGATAGATTGTATCATAATTTTGATCATTTCACAAGAAGAATAATCATTATATTAGTAGTAGAAACTAAAGAAAAATGTCCTATTAGAGTTTATGATAAGTGATATTAGATATTGTGATTAAATTCATTAAAATTGACATTATTATATTAGTGGTTATGGTTGTCAAGATCTATATATTATTAATTTTAATAGTTGATATGAATAAAAATGGATTTATTTTACATACCAAAAAAATACTATCATAAATTATAGAATATAAAATCCTAAAACATGGATCAATAATAAAATATTACTTGATGAGTGGAATGTTAAGACAGTAATGAATCATTTTGTGTGTTTAATTTTAAAAACCTCAGTTTTATTGTAAAATTATTGTTAATGAAGTATTTATTTATTAAACTCATGTCAAATATGGATATTGATAAATATGTAGAAAACATGATATGTATAAAATCTTATATAAAAAACTTCAAACCAAAATGGAAAATGTTTTCGTAGATTATACTTGTTCCCGTCAAACAAGGAGAAAGGTCGTTTCAAGTGACCATCTGATGGATTGGTTACTATTAGTTGATGAATAAATTGTAAAGGAATGAATAATATCTATAATATTCCCTAAACATATGTCTAAATAATATTTCATATTATTATAGGGTGATTTCAATTCAAAATATATTGAATAGAAATACACATAGATAGGGGAACACATATTTTGATTTTGAGTCTTTTATTCCATGTTCATATCGATATTTATTGAAACTCCAATATCAAAGAGACAACCCACTAAATGGTTGGTCTGGAAGGAAATGTTTCAAATACTATCTAGAGTACTTATTATAATTACTATTTCTCTACTGGTAGTATTTTTCATGGTATAACTATTGTTGAATAAATGGAATTGGGTTATTTTTTATTGTTGTATAATTCTTTAATATTCATTTCTTTTTTATTGATTAATATTCATTCAATTACCTTTCCATGGGTTATTCTTTAAATTATGTGATCCTCCATGACGGGTTAATAAAATTCCTTTGTTTTATACCTTCTCAATTTTCCATATTATTCAAAAATATTACAATCTAGATATGGTTTTGGTTTATTGGGAATTATGTTTCTTGTGTGTGTGTGTTATATTTTTATATGTATTTTATTTAGAGGTAATTGTTTGTGGCGACCTATGGGTATCTTGGAATGTTTAAATTATTAAACAAAAGCTTAACAAGATAATTTTAACAAGGATATCCTCTCATATATTCCACTTCATGAATTGAAAATTTATTTAAATATGATCACGTGCTTGAGATGACAATGTTAGATAGTTATACTCACTTTTCTAAGGAAATCTAGAGTTATATATGATCTATTGACCTTTCTATTCATTAGATTAGATTACATATTTTTTTATCTTCACTATATTAGTATATTTATATATAATATTCACATTGAAAGGGTGGAGTACATTATTTAGGATGGACCTACTTAGTACTTTTGTGTTCACACTACTACATGCACAATGTGAGGCATAATTATGTTTTTATTAAAGGTTATACTAGTGGAGATATGGATATTGTTTTCTGAGAATTATATTAAAGATTTTTTATGAAAATTTCATAGATAAAGATAATTGGTGTCACGACCCGTCCTCGGGGCCCGTGCCGTGACTACCCCAAGCCCGCCTTCCATAGGCCAGGGGCTGGCGACTAGCACCAAGGCGTAAAATCCCAGTAAACAGGGAAGGCATTGCCTTTATAAGTAACAACCACACAGAGTCAGCAAGCGGAAAGTAAAGTGCAGAAAAGTAAAGGGGGCCGGAAATACAAGCCCAACTGTAAAGTACAACTGAAAAGTAAAGTACAGCAACTGAAGAAAAGACGGCGGCCTCGTGTCGTCCACTGGCAATCCCACCTGAAGGGTGGGTACAGATAGCCTCCAGGCTCCTCGGGTCCCACGTCCGCTCCGAGCACGTCCCGCCCAGTGGTCCACCTCCAGGTACCGTCCTGCTCCACGCCCCAACCGCGATCAGCGCTGTCCGTCGTCTGCAACCAACACAACAAGGTGCGGGCATAGCCCGTGCAGGGGTGAGTACAAGCTACTCAGTAAGGACCCCGAGACCCCCGAAGGTCTCCCGAAATCCACAAAGGATATAGCACAAAAGAAAGATGCAATCACGAAGTAACATCTGACTCGACTTAGGTATATGCCCATACATATACCTAAGTCCCCAATTCTAGCTCTGCTCACGAGCTCAAGAACAACTCAACCCACAAAGGAAGCAAGACTCAAATCCACAAGGAGAGTAACAGTAAATCCACATAGGATAGTTCAACACAATCCACAAAGGAGAGTAACAGTAAATCCACATAGGATAGTTCAACACAATCCACAAAGGAGAGTAACATAAGATTCAACTCAACCAGGATTTTCATTATCGAAACCGTAAATGTTGAAGAGCCCCATCTCTGAAGTGTACAGTGGTCCTGTCACGACTCCGAGGTACTGCTCACTAACCTAAGACTGCTGAAGTACTCCTCCTGTCGAGTACCGCGGGTCTGCTGCCAACTACCGGGCGCTCCGTCCGCTGAGGGTCTGCTGCCAAATACCGGGCGCTCACCCAGATAGCCTACTGAGGTACTCCTCCTGTCGAGTACCGCGGGTTTGCCGCCAACTACCAGGCGCTCCGTCCGCCGTGGGTCTGCTACCAACTACTGGGCGCTCTGTCCACTGGGCTAGTCGACTCACTCCAAGTCGAGTCGGTCAAGCAGTCGTCAGGTCTCAGTCATCTACACGGTCTCCGTACTCCGCACGCACGTCTCCACCGTCGCGGGTCTGTCGCTACAACCAAGCGCACACACTCCGTAGAGTATCGCGGGTCTGCCGCTACAACCAAGCGCTCCACCGCCAAGGGTCTGTTGCTGCATCCAAGCGCACCACCACTGTCAAGTACCACGGGTCCGCCGCTACACCCAAGCGCTCCACCGCTCAAGGTAAAAAGAAGATTCAGCTCACACAGGTTCGGTAGCACTGTTCCACGTAGGATCGCTGAGTGCAGTAGTCGACGCAGTCCACGGAGGATCTCTGCATAGTCGTCGCCGCAGTCCACGAAGGATCTCTGCTCTGCCGTCGTCGCAGTCCACGGAGGATCTCTGCTCTGCCGTCGTCGCAGTCCACGGAGGATCTCTGCTCTGCCGTCGAAGTCACAGCCAGCACTAGGGTTCCCGCACATAGCGAGCTCGTTAGGAGGGTCCGCTCCACGAGCCGAGAGGCTGATACATCAACTGACACGTAGTCCGAAGTTGATGTATCCAAAAGTTCCGTATCGACAACAGGATCTCAACGCAACAGACGGCGCGTCAATCGGACGCCCGGTCTGAGAGTTATTGGCATTTTCGTCCCAGGGGCCCGGTTGGTTTTTAGGGCAAAACCAACCTGACCGTACTCCGCCTGTGTCCGATCCTCGGGCGGAGTATGCCAAAAGTTCCGTCTCACTTAGAGGAAACTACCACAGCTGACGGTACGTCGATCGGACGTCCGTAGCTCAAGTTATGAGCGTTTCTGCTCCGAGGGCCCGGTTGGTTTCGTGTACGAACCAACCCGGCCGAACCCAAAGTCTTCCGAAACCTTGAGTATAATATACCGAAACGACCGCCTCGATCCAAGGATCGCGTAGCCGCTGACGGTTCGTCAATCGGAGGTCCCTGGCCCAAGATATGGGCGAAAGACCGAAGAAGGCCCGAAACGGGGGTTCTGGGCCCGGGGCGACCCGGCCCGAACCCCCCCCCCCCCCCCCCTTGGGTCGGACGAACCTGGTCGGCCCGACCCGGGTCGGTCCGAACCGGCCCGAACCGGCTCGGCCGGGTCCGGTCCGGCCTGGGCGCGGCCCGGCCGACCGGACCGGCCGGCTCGGCTTCGGCCGAGCGGCCGAGCAGGCCGCCGCCGCGGGTTTGACCCGCGGCATTTGGAGAAACGCGGCCCCCGCGGGGGGCCGCCTGTCACGCGGACGCGGCCGGGCCGCCGCGTCCGTTCCTGGTTCCGCGCGGCCGCGGAACCGGCCGCCGCCGCCGCGGCTTCAGCCGCGGCGGGAGATCTCCACGGCGGCGCGCCGGGCGCCGCCGCCTCCGGTCGCCGGCGCCGCCGCGCCGGCGACCCGCGCCGCCGCCTCCTTCCGCGGGCCGCCGGAGTTGCTCCGGTGGCCCGTTTTGCCTCCCGTCTGCGCCATTGTTCCTCCCGGGACGCGTCCTCCACTGCGGAATCAACAAATGGCCCTTGCGTCGTGCTTTTGCCGTCGCCCGCCAAATCCGCACAAAAAGGAAGATCGACGGAGGGTTGCCGGGTCTTGTTCGTTAGACCCGCTCCCTCCGCGTTAATCATAAACAACGGGAGAAAAGAATAAGATGATCAACACATGATCCAAAAATTTTATTTAAAGATTAAATTGTTCGCTTGAAACCGGCTTTTTAAATTTTCAAGAACGTTCACGAGAAAATTTGAAAGGGGTAACTTTTCCAAAATAAATCCCTACCTCGAAGTCGTCGTCGGACGAGAGGTCGTCGCGGAATCGCTCGTCGCGGAAGAAGGAGATCGTCGCGTCGTCGCGGTATCCGGCGTCGCGTCTCCAATCTCCGGATCAAGAACAAACAGATTTAATTAATTAAATCCGTTGTTATTGAAATTAAGAAGGGAGAATTTAGAAGTTTCGATTCTCACCTTTAACCGCCGATCGCAGGTTCGCCGCGGAAGAAGAGGCACCGAAGAAGAAGAAGGTCGCGGAAAAGCTGTTGACGTCGCGGATCGTGCGTCGTCGGATTCCGGTTCCGGCGTTCTTCGCGTTCTTCGCGTTCTTCGCGGAGAGGGTGGAGGAACGAAGATTCTCTCAAATCCTTTCCAAGGATTTTTAGGTTGGTCTTATTTTATAAACATGCCAACACGAAACCGGTTAAGAAACGATCCATCAATTCGAAAGAAACGACCCATTTAATTCACGAAGAAACAGTCCATTTAATTTACGAAATAAACCGCCCAATTAAATGGTCTGTTAAGAATTAAAGAAAACGCGTCGGTTGACTTTTCAGTTACTTTGACGGGTTTTCGCGGGTGCGTTACTTAGCGAAAGAAACGGCGGGGCTCGTGCGGGTCCCACCGCACAAATATCCTACCATGGGGTAGGATATTTCTGGATAGCATCCTATCCAGTTCAACTCAGTTCAAGCCGCCTTTAAGTGACTTTAAGTGGCTTCCAAGCAGTTTAAGTGAAATAAAATAAAGTTGTCGCACAACTTTATTTTATTCTGACTTAAAGCCGCAAAATTTAAAAACCACGTCTTGAGAAAACGCAACTCCGGAAGAGGCGTTTCTAAGCAAATACCGGCGCTGCGATTTCATCGGTGCCCTCAGAATTCGATTCCGGGCACCGGTTCAAAAGATAGAAAAACCCGCTCGTCCGTTCACTGAACGTACCCGAGCCAAACTTCGGAAATTGATTCCGGGAACACCGGGCCTCGGAATCAGGTGCCGTCTGAAGCTGCGCCCTTGTAAAATTCCAAAGAAAATTAAGAAAAAAATTTTCTTGAAATTTGTGGGTCTTTACATTACTCCCACCTCAGGGCTTTACGTCTCCGTAAAGATACATCAAAAACTAGGGGAACAAATGGGGGTACTGAGCACGCATCTGAGCCTCCCGCTCCCAAGTGCTCTCCTGGAGGTTCCCGTGCTGCCATCTGACGCGCACAAGAGGAATCGACCGCCCATGTAGGACCCGCTCCTGTCGATCCTCGATCTCCACTGGGACCTCCGCAAAAGTCGCCCCATCGTCCACGTCCAGCTCCCCAAAGTCGATGATGTGCGTCGGGTCGTGCACGTATCTCCTCAGCTGAGACACGTGAAAGACATCGTGCACCCGGTGCAACTGAGGTGGTAGAGCCAGGCGATAAGCCACCTCTCCTATCCTGCTGAGGACCTGGAAAGGCCCATCGAACTTCGGAGATAACCTGCCGCCTCGGCCACATCTCCGAAACCTCATCGGGTTGAGACCGTATAAGAACGTGTTCGTCCCCCTCGAATTCAAGAGGTTTCCCTTTTTAGGTTAGAACTGAAACTCAAAACTCCTGCTGCCACAAGGGTAGGGTTGACCAACTCAAGAGTGATCGGCCACACCCTCTTATGCCTGAGTTTAACATGTGCTGCCCAGGGTTTCCTTTTCGCCGACCAAGGAAAACCCATTCCGACGTTTGCCTAATACAGTCAACCGGGGTATGATTTGTGAATCATACCCAGATCAACGTCGTAAGGCCTCTACGCTGCCACCAAGAGATTCCAACCGAAACTCTCGCCTCGAGGTCAAATCACACCGTCGGCGTAAGTGTGATTATCGAGTCTCCTCCCAAAGGTATCTCCAGACGTGAGGGTCAAGTCTACGGCTTACCCGGAACCTCTAGGTCTGGGACATGATTCGTGGAAGGGTTGAATGATCGGTACCTATGTCTATAGATATGGCAGCTCGTAGTAGACATAATTCGTACCCCGAATCATTCTTAGAGTTCCTGGGTCACACTCCTTGACCGCAATGCAGCTACTCTCCTCCCCAGCCCTCCTGCTCCCTGAGCCTGGCGGGGACTACTAAGTCGGGTGGTCGTAACATGTCGAAATGTACACCACCACATGCTGCTCTCTAAGCTCCGCTTCCACGTCTGCTACCCTGCAGATTCATCTGTCCTTAGCACTTCCTCCTCCTGAAACATTTTACACGCCCGAGTCTCTGAGACTGGCGCTAGTTTCCTGCCTTTCACTGCTAACGTTCACAACCACAAAGGTTCTCTCTAGCATCCTAGCATAGGTAGAAATGCATAGAGGAAAAGTAATGGTTCAGATTTCCCTTAGACACACTTCGCTCAGAAGTTCGAGTCTAAGGAACTGATCACAACGTAACCAACGAGTACTACGATTGATTGGTAAGCCACGATGAGTGCTCTGCTTCCGACATGTCGTACTGTCGAAGCTGTATTAGCTCCAGAAAACTCACAACCACCTCCTCAAGCCAGTCCTCAGCCGCCTACGAGTCAGGCTCACCTCGAAACTTGAGGGATATCTGGTGCTAAAACATATGTAAGGCACTAAGCCTGTGATTCTCTGCTACCGGTACCGCCGGTAGTGTCTACTGACCAACAGGTAGTGACATAGCTGGCGCACTACCCGTAGGTACTATCCCAGGTATCGGTTCGCGTACCGAAGCCTTATTACTATAAGAACCAACCTCATGGTCACTCACTGGAAACAACAGAAGCTAAGATCATCATCCGCTCTACTAGTATCCAAGCTAGGCGTAGAACTCTAGCAACCGCCTCCATCCAGTCCACTGCTGCCTGGGAAAACTGTCTCGCCTCGTATCCTCAGAGGCCTCTACTGCTGGAACTCGTGCATCGCGCTCTGCTAGCGTGCACTGTCAGCTAGTGGCATCCTCTGCCTAACGGGTGGTGGTGCTGCTGGTACACCACCCGAAGGTGCCAACACTGAAAAAGGGCCCTGCACCGGAGTCTCGCTGCTCGGTGGGCCATCATCGAGAACTCTCTCGGAACTCCAGCTAACTATCTGCATGGTGACATCCTGAACAGTTGTGTCACGGTCAACGATTTATACCTGGTGAGCTGACCTGGTTTGAGCTGACTTTAAACCTTTTGGGAAACACACACGCAATCAGTGTTTTCGTGCATTAAGTTGGAAATCAGAAGTCAGGGTCCTGGTGTACGGATACGTCGGCCGCCGCACCAACACTGGGCTCCCTGAACTGATAACCACACTCAATACACTAAACACTATTGCTTCACATAGAAAGAAAGGACGATCAGAGTCCGCGGTAGAACCGACCACCTCTGATACCAATTTGTCACGACCCGTCCTCGGGGCCCATGCCGTGACTACCCCAAGCCCGCCTTCCATAGGCCAGGGGCTGGCGACTAGCACCAAGGCGTAAAATCCCAGTAAACAGGGAAGGCATTGCCTTTATAAGTAACAACCACACAGAGTCAGCAAGCGGAAAGTAAAGTGCAGAAAAGTAAAGGGGGCCGGAAATACAAGCCCAACTGTAAAGTACAACTGAAAAGTAAAGTACAGCAACTGAAGAAAAGACGGCGGCCTCGTGTCGTCCACTGGCAATCCCACCTGAAGGGTGGGTACAGATAGCCTCCAGGCTCCTCGGGTCCCACGTCCGCTCCGAGCACGTCCCGCCCAGTGGTCCACCTCCAGGTACCGTCCTGCTCCACGCCCCAACCGCGATCAGCGCTGTCCGTCGTCTGCAACCAACACAACAAGGTGCGGGCATAGCCCGTGCAGGGGTGAGTACAAGCTACTCAGTAAGGACCCCGAGACCCCCGAAGGTCTCCCGAAATCCACAAAGGATATAGCACAAAAGAAATATGCAATCACGAAGTAACATCTGACTCGACTTAGGTATATGCCCATACATATACCTAAGTCCCCAATTCTAGCTCTGCTCACGATCCCAAGAACAACTCAACCCACAAAGGAAGCAAGACTCAAATCCACAAGGAGAGTAACAGTAAATCCACATAGGATAGTTCAACACAATCCACAAAGGAGAGTAACAGTAAATCCACATAGGATAGTTCAACACAATCCACAAAGGAGAGTAACATAAGATTCAGCTCAACCAGGATTTTCATTATCGAAACCGTAAATGTTGAAGAGCCCCATCTCTGAAGTGTACAGTGGTCCTGTCACGACTCCGAGGTACTGCTCACTAACCTAAGACTGCTGAAGTACTCCTCCTGTCGAGTACCGCGGGTCTGCTGCCAACTACCGGGCGCTCCGTCCGCTGAGGGTCTGCTGCCAAATACCGGGCGCTCACCCAGATAGCCTACTGAGGTACTCCTCCTGTCGAGTACCGCGGGTTTGCCGCCAACTACCAGGCGCTCCGTCCGCCGTGGGTCTGCTGCCAACTACTGGGCGCTCCGTCCACTGGGCTAGTCGACTCACTCCAAGTCGAGTCGGTCAAGCAGTCGTCAGGTCTCAGTCATCTACACGGTCTCCGTACTCCGCACGCACGTCTCCACCGTCGCGGGTCTGTCGCTACAACCAAGCGCACACACTCCGTAGAGTATCGCGGGTCTGCCGCTACAACCAAGCGCTCCACCGCCAAGGGTCTGTTGCTGCATCCAAGCGCACCACCACTGTCAAGTACCACGGGTCCGCCGCTACACCCAAGCGCTCCACCGCTCAAGGTAAAAAGAAGATTCAGCTCACACAGGTTCGGTAGCACTGTTCCACGTAGGATCGCTGAGTGGAGTAGTCGACGCAGTCCACGGAGGATCTCTGCATAGTCGTCGCCGCAATCCACGAAGGATCTCTGCTCTGCCGTCGTCGCAGTCCACGGAGGATCTCTGCTCTGCCGTCGCCGCAGTCCACGGAGGATCTCTGCTCTGCCGTCGAAGTCACAGCCAGCACTAGGGTTCCCGCACATAGCGAGCTCGTTAGGAGGGTCCGCTCCACGAGCCGAGAGGCTGATACATCAACTGACACGTAGTCCGAAGTTGATGTATCCAAAAGTTCCGTATTGACAACCGGATCTCAACGCAACAGACGGCGCGTCAATCGGACGCCCGGTCTGAGAGTTATTGGCATTTTCGTCCCAGGGGCCCGGTTGGTTTTTAGGGCAAAACCAACCCGACCGTACTCCGCCTGTGTCCGATCCTCGGGCGGAGTATGCCAAAAGTTCCGTCTCACTTAGAGGAAACTACCACAGCTGACGGTACGTCGATCGGACGTCCGTAGCTCAAGTTATGAGCGTTTCTGCTCCGAGGGCCCGGTTGGTTTCGTGTACGAACCAACCCGGCCGAACCCAAAGTCTTTCGAAACCTTGAGTATAATATACCGAAACGACCGCCTCGATCCAAGGATCGCGTAGCCGCTGACGGTTCGTCAATCGGAGGTCCCTGGCCCAAGATATGGGCGAAAGACCGAAGAAGGCCCGAAACGGGGGTTCTGGGCCCGGGGCGACCCGGCCCGAACCCCCCCCCCCCCCCCCCTTGGGTCGGCCGAACCGGGGCGGCCCGACCCGGGTCGGCCCGAACCGGCTCGGCCGGGTCCGGTCCGGCCTGGGCGCGGCCCGGCCGACCGGACCGGCCGGCTCGGCTTCGGCCGAGCGGCCGAGCAGGCCGCCGCCGCGGGTTTGACCCGCGGCATTTGGAGAAACGCGGCCCCCGCGGGGGGCCGCCTGTCACGCGGACGCGGCCGGGCCGCCGCGTCCGTTCCCGGTTCCGCGCGGCCGCGGAACCGGCCGCCGCCGCCGCGGCTTCAGCCGCGGCGGGAGATCTCCACGGCGGCGCGCCGGGCGCCGCCGCCTCCGGTCGCCGGCGCCGCCGCGCCGGCGACCCGCGCCGCCGCCTCCTTCCGCGGGCCGCCGGAGTTGCTCCGGTGGCCCGTTTTGCCTCCCGTCTGCGCCATTGTTCCTCCCGGGACGCGTCCTCCACTGCGGAATCAACAAATGGCCCTTGCGTCGTGCTTTTGCCGTCGCCCGCCAAATCCGCACAAAAAGGAAGATCGGCGGAGGGTTGTCGGGTCTTGTTCGTTAGACCCGCTCCCTCAGCGTTAATCATAAACAACGGGAGAAAAGAATAAGATGATCAACACATGATCCAACAATTTTATTTAAAGATAAAATTGTTCGCTTGAAACCGGATTTTTAAATTTTCAATAACGTTCACGAGAAAATTTGAAAGGGGTAACTTTTCCAAAATAAATCCCTACCTCGAAGTCGTCGTCGGACGAGAGGTCGTCGCGGAATCGCTCGTCGCGGAAGAAGGAGATCGTCGCGTCGTCGCGGTATCCGGCGTCGCGTCGCCAATCTCCGGATCAAGAACAAACGGATTTAATTAATTAAATCCGTTGTTATTGAAATTAAGAAGGGAGAATTTAGAAGTTTCGATTCTCACCTTTAACCGCCGATCGCAGGTTCGCCGCGGAAGAAGAGGCACCGAAGAAGAAGAAGGTCGCGGAAAAGCTGTTGACGTCGCGGATCGTGCGTCGTCGGATTCCGGTTCCGGCGTTCTTCGCGTTCTTCGCGTTCTTCGCGGAGAGGGTGGAGGAACGAAGATTCTCTCAAATCCTTTCCAAGGATTTTTAGGTTGGTCTTATTTTATAAACATGCCAACACGAAACCGGTTAAGAAACGATCCATCAATTCGAAAGAAACGACCCATTTAATTCACGAAGAAACAGTCCATTTAATTTACGAAATAAACCGCCCAATTAAATGGTCTGTTAAGAATTAAAGAAAACGCGTCGGTTGACTTTTCAGTTACTTTGACGGGTTTTCGCGGGTGCGTTACTTAGCGAAAGAAACGGCGGGGCTCGTGCGGGTCCCACCGCACAAATATCCTACCATGGGGTAGGATATTTCTGGATAGCATCCTATCCAGTTCAACTCAGTTCAAGCCGCCTTTAAGTGACTTTAAGTGGCTTCCAAGCAGTTTAAGTGAAATAAAATAAAGTTGTCGCACAACTTTATTTTATTCTGACTTAAAGCCGCAAAATTTAAAAACCACGTCTTGAGCAAACGCAACTCCGGAAGAGGCGTTTCTAAGCAAATACCGGCGCTGCGATTTCATCGGTGCCCTCAGAATTCGATTCCGGGCACCGGTTCAAAAGATAGAAAAACCCGCTCGTCCGTTCACTGAACGTACCCGAGCCAAACTTCGGAAATTGATTCCGGGCACACCGGGCCTCGGAATCAGGTGCCGTCTGAAGCTGCGCCCTTGTAAAATTCCAAAGAAAATTAAGAAAAAAATTTCCTTGAAATTTGCGGGTCTTTACATTACTCCCACCTCAGGGCTTTACGTCCCCGTAAAGATACATCAAAAACTAGGGGAACAAATGGGGGTACTGAGCACGCATCTGAGCCTCCCGCTCCCAAGTGCTCTCCTGGAGGTTCCCGTGCTGCCATCTGACGCGCACAAGAGGAATCGACCGCCCACGTAGGACCCGCTCCTGTCGATCCTCGATCTCCACTGGGACCTCCGCAAAAGTCGCCCCATCGTCCACGTCCAGCTCCCCAAAGTCGATGATGTGCGTCGGGTCGTGCACGTATCTCCTCAGCTGAGACACGTGAAAGACATCGTGCACCCGGTGCAACTGAGGTGGTAGAGCCAGGCGATAAGCCACCTCTCCTATCCTGCTGAGGACCTGGAAAGGCCCATCGAACTTCGGAGATAACCTGCCGCCTCGGCCACATCTCCGAAACCTCATCGGGTTGAGACCGTATAAGAACGTTTTCGTCCCCCTCGAATTCAAGAGGTTTCCCTTTTTAGGTTAGAACTGAAACTCAAAACTCCTGCTGCCACAAGGGTAGGGTTGACCAACTCAAGAGTGATCGGCCACACCCTCTTATGCCTGAGTTTAACATGTGCTGCCCAGGGTTTCCTTTTCGCCGACCAAGGAAAACTCATTCCGACGTTTGCCTAAAACAGTCAACCGGGGTATGATTTGTGAATCATACCCAGATCAACGTCGTAAGGCCTCTACGCTGCCACCAAGAGATTCCAACCGAAACTCTCGCCTCGAGGTCAAATCACACCGTCGGCGTAAGTGTGATTATCGAGTCTCCTCCCAAAGGTATCTCCAGACGTGAGGGTCAAGTCTACGGCTTACCCGGAACCTCTAGGTCTGGGACATGATTCGTGGAAGGGTTGAATGATCGGTACCTATGTCTATAGATATGGCAGCTCGTAGTAGACATAATTCGTACCCCGAATCATTCTTAGAGTTCCTGGGTCACACTCCTTGACCGCAATGCAGCTACTCTCCTCCCCAGCCCTCCTGCTCCCTGAGCCTGGCGGGGACTACTATGTCGGGTGGTCGTAACATGTCGAAATGTACACCACCACATGCTGCTCTCTAAGCTCCGCTTCCACGTCTGCTACCCTGCAGATTCATCTGTCCTTAGCACTTCCTCCTCCTGAAACATTTTACACGCCTGAGTCTCTGAGACTGGCGCTAGTTTCCTGCCTTTCACTGCTAACGTTCACAACCACAAAGGTTCTCTCTAGCATCCTAGCATAGGTAGAAATGCATAGAGAAAAAGTAATGGTTCGGATTTCCCTTAGACACACTTCGCTCAGAAGTTCGAGTCTAAGGAACTGATCACAACGTAACCAACGAGTACTACGATTGATTGGTAAGCCACGATGAGTGCTCTGCTTCCGACATGTCGTACTGTCGAAGCTGTATTAGCTCCAGAAAACTCACAACCACCTCCTCAAGCCAGTCCTCAGCCGCCTACGAGTCAGGCTCACCTCGAAACTTGAGGGATATCTGGTGCTAAAACATATGTAAGTCACTAAGCCTGTGATTCTCTGCTACCGGTACCGCCGGTAGTGTCTACTGACCAACAGGTAGTGACATAGCTGGCGCACTACCCGTAGGTACTATCCCAGGTATCGGTTCGCGTACCGAAGCCTTATTACTATAAGAACCAACCTCATGGTCACTCACTGGAAACAACAGAAGCTAAGATCATCATCCGCTCTACTAGTATCCAAGCTAGGCGTAGAACTCTAGCAACCGCCTCCATCCAGTCCACTGCTGCCTGGGAAAACTGTCTCGCCTCGTATCCTCAGAGGCCTCTACTGCTGGAACTCGTGCATCGCGCTCTGCTAGCGTGCACTGTCAGCTAGTGGCATCCTCTTCCTAACGGGTGGTGGTGCTGCTGGTACACCACCCGAAGGTGCCAACACAGAAAAAGGGCCCTGCACCGGAGTCTCGCTGCTCGGTGGGCCATCATCGAGAACTCTCTCGGAACTCCAGCTAACTATCTGCATGGTGACATCCTGAACAGTTGTGTCACGGTCAACGATTTATACATGGTGAGCTGACCTGGTTTGAGCTGACTTTAAACCTTTTGGGAAACACACACGCAATCAGTGTTTTCGTGCATTAAGTTGGAAATCAGAAGTCAGGGTCCTGGTGTACGGATACGTCGGCCGCCGCACCAACACTGGGCTCCCTGAACTGATAACCACACTCAATACACTAAACACTATTGCTTCACATAGAAAGAAAGGACGATCAGAGTCCGCGGTAGAACCGACCACCTCTGATACCAATTTGTCACGACCCGTCCTCGGGGCCCGTGCCGTGACTACCCCAAGCCCGCCTTCCATAGGCCAGGGGCTGGCGACTAGCACCAAGGCGTAAAATCCCAGTAAACAGGGAAGGCATTGCCTTTATAAGTAACAACCACACAGAGTCAGCAAGCGGAAAGTAAAGTGCAGAAAAGTAAAGGGGGCCGGAAATACAAGCCCAACTGTAAAGTACAACTGAAAAGTAAAGTACAGCAACTGAAGAAAAGACGGCGGCCTCGTGTCGTCCACTGGAAATCCCACCTGAAGGGTGGGTACAGATAGCCTCCAGGCTCCTCGGGTCCCACGTCCGCTCCGAGCACGTCCCGCCCAGTGGTCCACCTCCAGGTACCGTCCTGCTCCACGCCCCAACCGCGATCAGCGCTGTCCGTCGTCTGCAACCAACACAACAAGGTGCGGGCATAGCCCGTGCAGGGGTGAGTACAAGCTACTCAGTAAGGACCCCGAGACCCCCGAAGGTCTCCCGAAATCCACAAAGGATATAGCACAAAAGAAAGATGCAATCACGAAGTAACATCTGACTCGACTTAGGTATATGCCCATACATATACCTAAGTCCCCAATTCTAGCTCTGCTCACGAGCTCAAGAACAACTCAACCCACAAAGGAAGCAAGACTCAAATCCACAAGGAGAGTAACAGTAAATCCACATAGGATAGTTCAACACAATCCACAAAGGAGAGTAACAGTAAATCCACATAGGATAGTTCAACACAATCCACAAAGGAGAGTAACATAAGATTCAGCTCAACCAGGATTTTCATTATCGAAACCGTAAATGTTGAAGAGCCCCATCTCTGAAGTGTACAGTGGTCCTGTCACGACTCCGAGGTACTGCTCACTAACCTAAGACTGCTGAAGTACTCCTCCTGTCGAGTACCGCGGGTCTGCTGCCAACTACCGGGCGCTCCGTCCGCTGAGGGTCTACTGCCAAATACCGGGCGCTCACCCAGATAGCCTACTGAGGTACTCCTCCTGTCGAGTACCGCGGGTTTGCCGCCAACTACCAGGCGCTCCGTCCGCCGTGGGTCTGCTGCCAACTACTGGGCGCTCCGTCCACTGGGCTAGTCGACTCACTCCAAGTCGATTCGGTCAAGCAGTCGTCAGGTCTCAGTCATCTACACGGTCTCCGTACTCCGCACGCACGTCTCCACCGTCGCGGGTCTGTCGCTACAACCAAGCGCACACACTCCGTAGAGTATCGCGGGTCTGCCGCTACAACCAAGCGCTCCACCGCCAAGGGTCTGTTGCTGCATCCAAGCGCACCACCACTGTCAAGTACCACGGGTCCGCCGCTACACCCAAGCGCTCCACCGCTCAAGGTAAAAAGAAGATTCAGCTCACACAGGTTCGGTAGCACTGTTCCACGTAGGATCGCTGAGTGCAGTAGTCGACGCAGTCCACGGAGGATCTCTGCATAGTCGTCGCCGCAGTCCACGAAGGATCTCTGCTCTGCCGTCGTCGCAGTCCACGGAGGATCTCTGCTCTTCCGTCGTCGCAGTCCACGGAGGATCTCTGCTCTGCCGTCGAAGTCACAGCCAGCACTAGGGTTCCCGCACATAGCGAGCTCGTTAGGAGGGTCCGCTCCACGAGCCGAGAGGCTGATACATCAACTGACACGTATTCCGAAGTTGATGTATCCAAAAGTTCCTTATCGACAACAGGATCTCAACGCAACAGACGGCGCGTCAATCGGACGCCCGGTCTGAGAGTTATTGGCATTTTCGTCCCAGGGGCCCGGTTGGTTTTTAGGGCAAAACCAACCCGACCGTACTCCGCCTGTGTCCGATCCTCGGGCGGAGTATGCCAAAAGTTCCGTCTCACTTAGAGGAAACTACCACAGCTGACGGTACGTCGATCGGACGTCCGTAGCTCAAGTTATGAGCGTTTCTGCTCCGAGGGCCCGGTTGGTTTCGTGTACGAACCAACCCGGCCGAACACAAAGTCTTCCGAAACCTTGAGTATAATATACCGAAACGACCGCCTCGATCCAAGGATCGCGTAGCCGCTGACGGTTCGTCAATCGGAGGTCCCTGGCCCAAGATATGGGCGAAAGACCGAAGAAGGCCCGAAACGGGGGTTCTGGGCCCGGGGCGACCCGGCCCGAACCCCCCCCCCCCCCCCCTTGGGTCGGCCGAACCGGGTCGGCCCGACCCGGGTCGGCCCGAACCGGCTCGGCCGGGTCCGGTCCGGCCTGGGCGCGGCCCGGCCGACCGGACCGGCCGGCTCGGCTTCGGCCGAGCGGCCGAGCAGGCCGCCGCCGCGGGTTTGACCCGCGGCATTTGGAGAAACGCGGCCCCCGCGGGGGGCCGCCTTTCACGCGGACGCGGCCGGGCCGCCACGTCCGTTCCCGGTTCCGCGCGGCCGCGGAACCGGCCGCCGCCGCCGCGGCTTCAGCCGCGGCGGGAGATCTCCACGGCGGCGCGCCGGGCGCCGCCGCCTCCGGTCGCCGGTGCCGCCGCGCCGGCGACCCGCGCCGCCGCCTCCTTCCGCGGGCCACCGGAGTTGCTCCGGTGGCCCGTTTTGCCTCCCGTCTGTGCCATTGTTCCTCCCGGGACGCGTCCTCCACTGCGGAATCAACAAATGGCCCTTGCGTCGTGCTTTTGCCGTCGCCCGCCAAATCCGCACAAAAAGGAAGATCGGCGGAGGGTTGCCGGGTCTTGTTCGTTAGACCCGCTCCCTCCGCGTTAATCATAAACAACGGGAGAAAAGAGTAAGATGATCAACACATGATCCAACAATTTTATTTAAAGATAAAATTGTTCGCTTGAAACCGGCTTTTTAAATTTTCAAGAACGTTCACGAGAAAATTTAAAAGGGGTAACTTTTCCAAAATAAATCCCTACCTCGAAGTCGTCATCGGACGAGAGGTCGTCGCGGAATCGCTCGTCGCGGAAGAAGGAGATCGTCGCGTCGTCGCGGTATCCGGCGTCGTGTCGCCAATCTCCGGATCAAGAACAAACGGATTTAATTAATTAAATCCGTTGTTATTGAAATTAAGAAGGGAGAATTTAGAAGTTTCGATTCTCACCTTTAACCGCCGATCGCAGGTTCGCCGCGGAAGAAGAGGCACCGAAGAAGAAGAAGGTCGCGGAAAAGCTGTTGACGTCGCGGATCGTGCGTCGTCGGATTCCGGTTCCGGCGTTCTTCGCGTTCTTCACGTTCTTCGCAGAGAGGGTGGAGGAACGAAGATTCTCTCAAATCCTTTCCAAGGATTTTTAGGTTGGTCTTATTTTATAAACATGCCAACACGAAACCGGTTAAGAAACGATCCATCAATTCGAAAGAAACGACCCATTTAATTCACGAAGAAACAGTCCATTTAATTTACGAAATAAACCGCCCAATTAAATGGTCTGTTAAGAATTAAAGAAAACGCGTCGGTTGACTTTTCAGTTACTTTGACGGGTTTTCGCGGGTGCGTTACTTAGCGAAAGAAACGGCGGGGCTCGTGCGGGTCCCACCGCACAAATATCCTACCAAGGGGTAGGATATTTCTGGATAGCATCCTATCCAGTTCAACTCAGTTCAAGCCGCCTTTAAGTGACTTTAAGTGGCTTCCAAGCAGTTTAAGTGAAATAAAATAAAGTTGTCGCACAACTTTATTTTATTCTGACTTAAAGCCGCAAAATTTAAAAACCACGTCTTGAGCAAACGCAACTCCGGAAGAGGCGTTTCTAAGCAAATACCGGCGCTGCGATTTCATCGGTGCCCTCAGAATTCGATTCCGGGCACCGGTTCAAAAGATAGAAAAACCCGCTCGTCCGTTCACTGAACGTACCCGAGCCAAACTTCGGAAATTGATTCCGGGCACACCGGGCCTCGGAATCAGGTGCCGTCTGAAGCTGCGCCCTTGTAAAATTCCAAAGAAAATTAAGAAAAAAATTTCCTTGAAATTTGCGGGTCTTTACAATTGGTGTTTCATATATTCTCATTTTTCATTATCCGGAGGACTGCATTTATGTTATTACTATCCTAATTGGGGTATGTTTTTTCGAATGCATGTCATTAGTTCATTAATACTTGACATAATTATAATTATTTGAAGATTATACAGTAATGAAATGTGTTTCATGGATTATTTTTCAATGATTCTATGTTTTAAGTTTCTCATTTGAGGATAATGTCACCCATGTGTGACATTATACCCTTATAAATAGTCTATAACCCTAATATATTTTACGCAGAATTGGAGACACACTCTTGGTCTCATTAAATACTCGAGTGAGGTCTAATGGGTTTAAGTCTTATAATGTTAATAAAGATAATTATAAAAAGTGATAAATACTAATTAATTTCCCCTTGATATTGGATCTACACTATTCTTAAAAACATTAATAAGGGAAAGGTTATAAATATAAGATATGATGGATACTTAAAAAAATTTAAATAGTTGTCCTCTTTGATAAATATAGTGTATAGATAAGTAATGATTCTGGTATATATTGATATATACTAAGCCAACTAGATTTTGATATGGTGAGACAAGCCATTAATTGTTAAGAATACATACATATAATAATTTCATAGAAGTAACTAGTATTCAAAAGTAAAGTAAAATTATTGATAATTTAATATTCATTTATGGTTAATTTAAATGAAATAATTTAAAAAATATGTTTTTTAATATTTTTATCTATTTTTATGTGTTTGATAGGGTGAATTTCCCATGAACATTGAATATCATAGGTAAAAAGTGGAATAACATAAAATAAACAAATTTTTTTGAGTTTAGAAAAACATCTCTACGAATTAAAAAGTTATATGAGATGGTTCTTATAGGGGTGTATTGGGATCAATATAATATTTTATCAATATTGAAAATGATTCACCATAGAATATATTATCATGATTTTAATATCTTATTCAAATTGAATAAATATAATTATATTATTTATTAAAATAAATTTCATAAGTGTTCATGAGAGATAGGGAAATTAATCAATTAAATAGAAACAAATAATTCATTGCAAAGCTAGTTTTAAGAGTCTTTTGTGGAAGGATCAAACATGGTTCCATTTTATGTAATGCAGATTATATTTTTATATTATATCTGAATAATTTTCTTCTAATTATTATACATATTCATTTTTATCTGAATATTTTGTTTCATGTTCACCAGAAACATAATGTCACTTTTTTACATAAAATTTTCAAATACATTAGGGTAATTTGTTTAGTTAGAATTTAATATTATTCCATTATTATTGGTATATAATAATAGAAATTTAAATAAATGAATAATATTTTGAATGTACTATTATGAATCACTAAATTTTTTATACCTTTTCATTTTTAGGTTAGAATTCATAAATCATGGGATGTAAACAGATCGTAGTCATCATTGAGATCCTTGAGAAGATAAATTTGACAAGATTTAAGGTTTAACATCCTACAACTGTGTGTGCATGGGTTCTGATCCAACCTTATCAAATATATTTGATAGATCCCAATAATCATTTACAATTATGTCAACTAATGAGATTATAAGAACTTCTACTAATCAATAAGTCTAAATAAAAAAATTTATGTTGAAGGGAAGATGTAAAAATGTATGCTTTTATAAGGAAATATAGAAAAAGTGACAATAAAAATAGAAAATGTACTTGTTCAATCATGTTAAAAGATGATGTGTATAGTGTCAAGTGAAATTGAAATTATGATAGATCATCCACAAAATATAAATTAAATATATTCAATACACTATTGATATGTTATTTATAATTTTTAGTGTATTATTATATGATGCCTGTAAAACATGATTACAGAATTTTGAACATTCATAGTAATGTTTGATAAATTGTGTATATAAACATGTTTTAATTATTTTGGTTGCATATTTGAAATTATAAAATACAAATTTATACTAACATATTATTTTTCTACCTATGATTTTATTAAAATAATTAGAACAATATTTCTTTTTAATCATTAATTTTGTTTCCACAGTTAGTTTCACTATTGAATTTCTATCAATATTTTTCTATCATTTTTTTATGAATCAATATTGGTTATATCGGTTATAATTTTTTAGTTTATCTTAGTCCATTAATTTATATTTATTAGTTCAATTTGATTATATCAATTTATTTACTATTTATTCAATTATTGATAAATGATTTAATCATTTTTATTAGATTTTTAACCCTTTTTAGGAATATTTTTTTTAAAATTTTAATTATAAAATTTCTATATTAAAATGAATTTTTTATTGATTATTATATACTAAAACAAAGTTCATTGGGATTTATTATAGGTACCTAATAATGGAAGCAGGCTAGGCACTATGATGTAATTCTCTTCAGAGGATAGTAATAATGAAATGTAGTTTTGGGTAAAATTTATATTCATATAAATTTTAATATTATTATATAATTTTTGGTTTAAAATTAAATCCATTTACTTTATCTATTAAATAATATGTATATGAATTTTTATTATATTTTACTATATTGTGTAATTTAATTTCCTAGTTATTCTAATTTTTCCTTCATTAAGGATTCTAAAACATAAAACATTTATTTTCTGATATAATATGTATATATATATATAAGATTATATATATGTGTGTCAAAATATTATAATGAAACTGCCACTAAATAAGGAAAATTTTCATTTTTTAAACACTATTGGGAAATTATAGAATCTATCATGAATTAAATGTTAATAATCATATATATGATAGTTATATAAATTGTTAGGGGTATTTTTAGAGTCAGTAATATTATTAAATATGAGGAATCACTAGTTATATTATACTTTCATACAGTGAAGGTATATTCCTTGAAGCTCCCATGATAATATATCACCCATAATAGAGGTATCATCCTACCATAATGTATAAGATATCATTGATCATAAGAATAAATTACCTTCACTATGAATATCATGTCATAATTTATTTCTAAATCACTAAAAATAACTATATGTGATTGATCATGCATATATGTTCAAAGTTATGAAACATGAAATAAATTGTTTACATATATTAATTATGGAGGTTGGGATAATATATATATTTATTTACCAATAAGATATATAAATTCAAAAGGACTAACAAATCATGGAGAGATATAACTTCCCAGCCTAAATACATACTAACATAAAGAGGGAATCTTTTTAGGAAACATGATCTCCTACTTAGAGCACTTAAAACTACTTTAATAATATGAATCATATTTTTAGTTAATTTTTACAATGATTATTCAATATTGACCCAAATTTTCCTAATTAGTGGTCAGTTGAACAACCTTATGACCTAACTAGGGTGTATCACCGACCTGTGTAAACAAAATAGGGATATAAATTGTCTCCAATACAAAATATCATAAGGATTCATTCCAATATAATAATATAAGTTATTGATGTAGGTTAACTCAATGGATGGTTTATTATCAACCCATACTTCTATTAAATTTTGTATTCATTCCCACAAATAAACCCTAAAAAATCTATCAACCACTCAATCAAATAATTAATCAACAAGTGAAAGGTTGTTATCAAGTTTAGCTTCTACCTTGAATTGATATGCAGACCTATTTATAATTAAGATATAAATCACTAATTATTTTTTCGTATGAAAATATATGTAACCCTATGCAATATTAAAATTTATGAAATATAAATTTTCCCAAATCTCAGAACCATTCTAATTTCTCAAAATGACAAGAAATTTATTTACTTAGTTAGTTAATCCACTATAACACAAATGGTGTTAATCCCTAAAACTATTTGTGTAAATCTGGTCAGAAAATATATATAAAATATATCTTACTTTTACAATATAATTTTTCATGGTTGATATATACATTTCATTGAGGGTCTTCTAAATGTACTTCTTCGAGCCATTGTACTAAAAAAAGAATACCTAAAATTGTGTTGAGAAAAGAATAACATGTAACATCCACCATGGGCATTTGATTGACATATATTTTCTCCACCATATTTCACTCATCTTGGAAATTTCTATCTAATATCTTAAAATTATTTTGAATTTATAATTAGACACAATATTCCTCCTTCTAAAGGTATATATAATGTATAATTTATAGTCTTATTAAAAATTTATCCACCTCTTCTATATCAAATTCAAGTCACACTAGTAAAATATGTACCTTAAGCTCTTATGGTCAATTTAAACTTTAAAATTATCACCTAGAATATAATTCCCCCATGATTTCAATGAAAAAACATGTTCTTAAAACATTATGTTATGGATAGAATAACACCACTCATAATTTCTTTATTTACTATAACTCAGAAATAATATTCACCCTTCCCGCATTAAATTACACAATTTTAAGAAATATTAGCATCTTAATATAGTAAATATTAAAAACCCTCATTTATAGATCTCAAAATAAAATCATTATTTTTCCATTTATTCATATTTAAAAATTAATCTTGACATTAATTTATCCATAAGGGTTACCCCTTTTGTGAGGGAAATGAGTAGTTCTTATATATGGGTGAAATTTAACAAAAATAAAATAAAATAATAAATTCTAAACCAAGGATATTGTCTACCTGAAATAATATATTAGTTTATCCCCAACTAAAATAGCCTGAAACTTTACAGGAACTAATAACACTCCACTTATTGAGACAATGTGTCTTACAAAATGAATCATATGGATTAAAACTACAATTTTGAGTGCTTATAATATAACTAGTGATCTCAAAGTGTACTCAAACCCATCCATATGTCCTTTCCATACTCTCATGTGAAAATAAAAAACTGACATTACTTGACCCATTAGAGCTCCTCCCATGCTGATAGTGAGAAAAGTGTTCCACCCCAAACCTACCTTCAATAGGCTAGGGTATTATGAACATCAACATAAAGGAAAAAAACATGGGAGGCCTTAGCCTATACCAACATATATCATACTTATATCTCCAATGTAAAAAATAAATAACATCTCTAATAATATATATATATATATATATATATTTATAAATAATTGAACTATATAAAATTCATTCATGAAACATCAGATGAAAAGTACATCTCCACATAGAAAAAACATTATAGTAACTATACATATAAAAAGGTATCTAGACCTGAAAAAACCATATGACATCGAGAAATATTCTTCTTGTTATTGGGAGTCTTGGATCATTCTTAGTATGTAGAAATCACTATCGTCATAATGAACTGTTAAGATTCACTAATCATAATTAAGAATCAACTCCAAACAAGCCACACCAACACTGTGTCCACCAAACTCATCTCAGAACTTTGTTTCATCTACACAAAAATAATATGTGTGGTATAAATGGATATATAGGGATGAATATAAACAAACTCAGTACGATTACCTAAAAACATGATGGAAATAAAAGGCAACAAGATATCCCAAAATTCAAAAAAATAGGATAACTAAAAAGAAACAAATACTCTAGATATTCTTTATAACAAGAATTTTTTAGGATATAGGAGAGTATTTGTAATCTCAACTCAACTCCATGATGGATAAAAACTCACTAAAAACTAGGTATTCATGGATTAATGAAAGGACCAGAATCCATAAATTCAATATCTAAGATATAAGTTGCAATTAAAATGAAAACAATGGGTTTCTAATGTGTTATATGTCCTAGAACATCTGAACCAACTAAATGTTCCATGATACTTCCCTAAATCATAGTGGGGAAACTCAAACTTTTATATGATGCATATTAAATTCAAGGGAGTTCCAAACATTATCATTTTTCATTACCATATCACCATTATAGTGAAATTGTAAAATAAGAGTTTTTTGATCAAGGGAGTATTAACCCCAACTTTTAGTAACTTTCTATCCATGTGAAAACCCACATGCCTCCTAGAATATGTAGAAATGGACTCACTCCATGTCAAAGATAAGATTTGGTCAAGGGAGTAACCAACCCTGGTGAATGACCCATGCCTCTTTGAGTAAATCCTATTAGATATGGTAGTACTTGACTCCTTGGATAGAGGACCAGAACCCCATGTAAGTAGGGGAGTTTCTAAATCTATTAGTTTTTTGGGGACCCATGACTAAAAGTGTCCAAGAGAGTACTGAACCCATGCCCAATATAGAGGAAATGTCACTTAAGTAAGTGTAGGATTACTAAAATCTAAGATGAATATAGGGGAACCATGAACTATCACCAACATGTTTTCAGTTGATTTCCAAACCATGTCTATACTCTAATCATTACGCTTGATCCCAGTCATCTGTCTTATAGATTTAAGGAACCCAGTATATTAAAATCACTTAATATATTTTCTATGGTTCTAAATAGGTATATATCATCACATTTTACATGAAGAAACACTTTGGATAGATAGCTCTAATGCCCAAATATGATGGTTTTCATGACATATATGATGGTTTACATATTGTGTGGGACCCATAGGGAACCCAATATATTCCTCAAGAACCCTAATCCATATAATCACAAAACATCATGATGTGTCTCACTAGACACATGGTGTGTTGATCATAGAAGTTGCCGAGGGTGGGTATTATGGCCTTGTGTATATCTTATAGATCATACATTCTATTTACTTCTTCTATATTTCATGAATTCCAAACAGGGTGGCTAGGTATGTAGTCTTCCACAACCTAAGTCAGGTACTCTAAATCATATATTACAAGTACTCTTGACATACACAGTGTTTGTAGACATGTGGAAAGTCATGTGGATACTTTAGGACATATTGAGTCATGTATTCCTAGTTATACATTGTGTGTGTCCCCAAACCACACACCATGTGATATTTGTAAATATTTGAAACACTATAACCTTATCCTAAAAACATATACATCATGTTTTCTTGAGACTACAAACTGTGTAGTTGGGGTTTCTTCCCCAAATCTCCTAGAACTTTATATCTCACTACTGACCATTCAAATTTCATGTTGTCTTCCTCACAAAACTATTACACTATCTACTATTCCAAAACATTTCATTCTAGCATTTAAAAATTATCTCTATTAGTTATTGGTTTATTTCACACCAATCCCACCACCCTAATTTATTCTCATAAATGCCTTCTGTTATCATGCTACACTACAATTAGCACACAGTCCCCAACTTTTTTTCTCCTATCACCATCCTATCTTAATTTTTTTAAACTATGAATAAAAAACATAAAATATAAAACCAAAATAAATTTCTATGATTATTATTTATTATAGTAAAAAAAAGACTCTAGGATAAATAGAAAAACATCTATATTTGGTGCACCTCCAGGAACCCATTATGTTTTATGAAATTATCCTCAAAACTGAATACTTAGAATAAAACGTTTTGAATTAACATCATGGGAAGTAATCAATATTTAATATAAATTTTTTTCATTAAGTATTCAATGGATATTATTCATATAGCTAAATCAATGAATAAATAACCTAATATCCAAGTTGTTAGAAATGTAACAAAATCACAATGGGAATTCAAGAAAGGTTTAGGAGAAACAAAATAATATATGAAAGAAATCAAAAATAATAAAACCCTATCACATAGAGTTAATATTTGTTGATTAAATCCACTCATTGATATCGTGTGATATGATCATTGATTCCATAGTGAATATTGTTTTATTATTGATCCGTTGAAGAATGTGAAAAGTTTAGGCCTCAGATTCTCTCCCAAAATCTCTCTATAACTTAGGGTTTCTTGAAGCTAAACCTAATTTGAGTCGTTAATGGGAAATAAATTGGGGTATGTTATACTTTTTGGGGAAATAGTTAAGTAAATTGATAAATAATTATTTAATTATCACACTCTTTAAGGGTCTGAGAGGATGTTTCAAGTTACAAACCAAACCTATATCATCAATAGGGTAAACTACCTATTCTAAATGTAACTTTGAAATAAAAAATTTCATATGAACACTAATTTTGGCCATAGCTTCCCTCTACATTCATGATATAAATTTTTATTTAACAAATAAATATTAAATACCACCTGATTTTCCCCTACCATATAATTTCACTAAAACATAGCATGTGGTAAGAACTACACCCCAATATTAGAAGAATAATCCAAAAAAATTATAAGGTCATATTCTAGTGTAGACATTCCATTTTTACCCTTTTTAGAGGACCTTAGACTTCATAAATAAATGTTTAGTTAAGTCTTGATCTGGATAAATTGAGGTCACTACATCCTCCCCACCTTTAAACCTTTTTGTCAATAAAAGGAAACCCTCACACACACTTAATTAACCTTTTGTGGTCTATGATATATGAAAAATTAGAGGAACCCATGTATACAAAGAATATACCATTTAACCATAATAACCATCATCTTTAGCTTATTTTTAAGTAATATCTTGATGGAATATTAAACACTAGTACTTTGGCTCATTACAAGCCTCCACACCCAAAACCTTTTCTACACTAAATTTATTCTAAATTCATATAATGAAGTGAATCCATGGACCACTAATATCCACCTTGTAATGGTTAATTTCTATATTTACTTCTTAGTGGATCATTACACTCCACACCTTTAAAGAGGGTTCCATATAAGACTCATATTTTGATGTTCCCTCTAAAATGAACTCTACTACTAATTAAAAAATGATGATTTTAGACCAAATATATAAGAGCTACAAGTTAGCATTATATTTAGTGTTTATTAAATATTTTCATCATCTCCTACTTAAAATCTTTATGAAATACTATTCTAGAAATAAGGTCAACATATAATTTCTTTAAAATTATTTCATCAACCATCCATTGCTAAAAAAATCTAGATGTGTTTTCTTACATACTTAAATAAAGATACTTAGAATCACATCAAGAAGCAGTACAAGACTCCTTATACTTCTCATCATTATACCACTTCTTTTTAGTGGCCTAATCTGGCACATTCCATAGATTATGGTCTTAGTTATTTAGATAACCCTTCTCTATTGACTCGAGGCCCCGAGTGACAAAAAACCACAACATATAGGGAAATATCCTTCACTACATAACCATAGTATCAATGTATTGGGGATTTTTATAAAGGATCTATTATATATACTACACCAAGGATCATTCTATACTAGGGAATTCCTTTCCCAAAATATCCATCATAACCATTAATTTGAATCATTAAAGGAAAACTACTATCCCCCTCGAGAAGTGAATAGAGTAATCCCAACCTTTGGAAAGAACCTTAATATCCACTTCTTAAAAATATATAGTTAATTTGATACCACAAAACTAGGATCACCACTATAAACCTATCTCATAATAAGGAAGTGTGTAGGGAAACCACCATCGATTGAATATGATAAATGTATCCCTCTCCCTTTATGAATCCACTGCTTCAAAGCTAGCTATTCAAGTACCTCCTCATTCATTAGTACATGGGATTACCTATTAGGGAATCATAAACTATGACACTATTGTGGAACCCTAATTAAATCAATTTTTATTTACTCAACCTTTATGATGGTGATTTACTACTCCATCCATAGAATTATTATTCCTCGAAGGAAACCCTTCTTGACTCTAAAACATCCCCAGTGACCATTGCTCGAGCTATTAGAGTGGATCCTTACTCCATGTTCTTTTTTATGGTTAAAAATACTTGTTTTTTATTCCTTTTAATATGATTTCTAAAAAAATAAAGGATTTTCCATGTTTGATTCTTTTACTTATTGTATAATAAAATAATGGTCTTGAATAATTATTTATTTTGTTTTTTAATAATTGTAAATTATTTATTTAATTTTTTATATTTTTATTTTGGTTATAATTATATGTTATCATAAATTCTTCTTGTTTTTATGGTTTCTTATGATATGATTTTGGAGAAAATCCACATCAGTATGAATTGAGGAATGACTCTTACATTAAAATAATTTTGTGATTTTTTTAAAATTATAGAATGGACCATATGTACATTAGAATGACTCATACATAGATTCAAAATGACTCATATAAAGTTTACTATTTTGAAAAAAATTTAAGTGTCAAATGAAACATACTATAATTCCCCACCAACCTAAACCACTTGACTAGTTCCAAGACTAGTGGTGTGACACATGACATTTTGCACACGTCCCCATAAGGAAATGGTTATCGAATAGTAGTGAGAGTATATGGGGTGATAATGGGGAGACTTCCAAATTTTTAGTTAATGATGTTAATAATAATTAAAATAAACTATTGAAAAAAATCAAGCACAAGCTAAAATAATAATACTGACATTTTAATAAACATTTTCCAAGTTATAAAATAATACAAAATTAAAACGAATCACCTATGGGATGATCATATATGTAAAAATAAAAAATTACCAACAATAAATATCATCTCATAATTGAGGATCCTCCCATCCCATATACAAAATCATTCCAACCATATCATACATTGTATGTGCATCATTTTTAACTAAACTATTTATAAAAATCTATTTCCCTCACCTATTCTATAATTTATAATGTTTACACATGTCATAGGGGGGCTATGTAGTGTGTGAGTATGAACACAGTAAATTTTTATCAATGGTTTCCCTATCTAGTATTTACAAATATATCAACCTATGAAAAAAATAAACATTTATCAATAATTAATTAAAACACATACTACACCCATTCTCATAAACCACAATGATTCTTTAACTTCTTCTTCCAATGCCTGATTGGAATGATGCATCCAAATTTTTCCATAATAGAATATCCCTAGCCCATCTAAGAAAACTCATTTCACTTAGGAAATATATCCTCTATAACTAACCTATCCATCATAGGTCCACCACAATTCCCCATCAACACATCCAAAACTCATTGCATAATCTTGTCCTAATATAGCTATCGAAATAGTGATAAACACACTAACATCGAGTGGTCTATCTCACCATTAAACATAGACTCTTCAATGTGTACCTCATTCATATTGATATTCTACACCATACCCTATACTTCTTAATCTATAGGGGCCAACACAAATAACAAGTTGATTAAAACACATCATTATCCATTCTCTGTGTGCAATCTAACTCAACAACCCCATTTGGAAACCATAGTAATAAAAACTCACCAGCATCCTTGGTCGCACCATCAAAGAACCTTAACAGCCACCTGATTCAATCGTCAAAACCATCCACAGCATGTTATAAAACCTCAACAACATCACATCTATAAAATACACTATCCTTAACATACAAACTCATGCCTATAAAACTCTAATACCACCAAAATAATATTTACTATAATAAAACCACTATTTCCCATATAAAACAACCCCTAACATCTCCTAGGAACAATGGATACCCCAAGAAGCTCAGTTCCCAAACACACAACCATTACCTGATCACCACCTATTTACAACATGATTCATAACAAATGTATAAATAGATAATAGAAAAGGAACACAAACCTTGGTTTATCAACTCTCCACTTATCCAAAATCTCCATCAAATTTTTATTTATTTCTAATATTTAGAAAAATGCAATAAAATTTAAAAGATATGGTTTTTTCAATGAGGGACAATGAAATAGTGAGAAACCTAAATATTAGTTTCATGTAGTTGATTATCATTACCCATATCTCCCTATTAATTTAGAAAACATGTTATTATTAATAGAAATGGAAGATATCTTCGACGGATAAAAATATAGAAACACGAGGAGGGTGTTTTATGATTTTTTTTTGTCGTTTGTAGGTTGCCGAAACCCCCAAATTCCCATAAAATGTGTGTATAATCATTTATTTAATATTTGGAAGGTTATAGAAACACTTTTTATCTAAGAAATACTTACATAATATAGTAAGGGTAAATGATCCTTACTTGTAATAGTAAGGCTAAAATGATCCTTACTCAAAAAAGAAGAATCCTGAAACACTATTCATATTTATTAATTGTTACTCAAACTAGTATGGATAAATAATCCTTACTCACAATAGCATGGATAAAATGATACTTAATCCAAATAATAGAATATGGAAATATTTTTCATCTAAAATTTTCCTTACTAAAATTATTAAGGATAGCTGATCATTACTCAATCTACTAAGGATGAAATGATCCTTACTCAAAATCTGTTGTAACTCTCGAAAACACCTAAAAACATGAGAAAAACATTTTTAATGCCTTCCAAACATCTACAAACCCTTATATAACTAAAAATTCATCCTAGAATACCCAAAAATATATTTTTAAAACTAATCCCTCAAGCCCAGCCTAACTTATAAGGTTAATTATTCTGCCTATACCAACACTTTCAACATGTCTACCAGGTCCTAGGAAACATGGTCATGCCAACACCTGACCTGAATCACTACTCAAAATACTCAAGACCTTATAGCATTACACTGATATGATATATAATCCCTGGGATATGTTAGCAAATTATCAGCTATGTTTTATACAAAATTTGTGCCTACTTCTCTCTCATTCCAAAAATATCATGATAACACTGAACACATCCATATCCTACCCAAATAATCAGACTATAGAGATTACATAACACAACATTATAATTCCTTTCATGGGAACTCCCCACCATAATAAGTACTTACCTCATATCAACACACCCAATTTACCTAATACAATAAAGGTATCATACCTATCTATTCCACACACATTTGTTATTGATTCATAACCACCAATAATCATCCATAACCATTATAAATCATTACGATGACCACTATTGTAAAGAATTATACTTCATCCCAACTTGGTACCCACTGATAATACGTCCTACATATATCACATATGCACATTGTGAACCCTGAACCATCAGAAAAAATGATGATCATCAAGCTCATAGAATACTAAAAAATATTGATGGACCTCTAGCTTACTCCATGTATGTTGGTTTGATCAGATGTAGATAACTCAATGCCTGACTACCAGATAAATGTTCTACCTTTTGTGTCACACTCACTGTCGACTACTACCCCCGCCTTTAGGTATATTTTCCAATGCCACGTCTCTCACACACAATTTTATTTTGACTACCATATCCTATTCCCAATCCAAATCCTATCACATATCCTTGAGTCTCCCCTAGTCCATGAATCCTAGTTGTCTATGAGGTCATCCAATAAAATATCTCTATGTGTCTCATTGATGTGAAAGTTGTAACGATCCAAAAATTATTTTATGTTATTAAGAACTCTTATTTTTTTAATGAATAATTTGTTTTGGGAACATATAAACACTATTACCTTTCATAAGAACATTACAAATCATGAATTAATATTGACTATAATAATAATGTATAATACCAAGAGATAAACAAAAAAGAAAAATTCACACACAAATATAGAATTTATAGGATTGAATTCTCTAATGAATATCAATCCTTCTATAAAAATAGTAAATAAAAATAGAATATTTTGGAATATGATAGAAAATGTCAAGAGAAATCTAGAACCCTTGTAAGAAATGTATTCAATGTTGAGGTTTCAGAATTGTGGAGTGTATATTGGGAATTAAGGGAAAAGTGAACATTGGGATCAGATCATTACCCAATGGTTCGTCAATATGGATATTTTTCAATATGAACGTGGTAAATTATGATCATTGGTGAAAATGTTACTATTATAATTATTGTATATAAATGATAATGAAAAAAGTATAATTTATGTAGAAGGGATAAATGATGGCCTCAATTAGTAGAATCATTCCTTTTGAAGACCATTTATCATAACATGGGAGGGAGATAGTGTCACTAGGGTTCTCCCTTGAACAAGACCAAGAAAAGAGTTAATAAGTAAGGGTTGAAAGGAATTGACTAGAGGATGAGTTCGAGTTAGTGGATATCACTACTAGATAAATGCTAGTTAAGCCACCACATTAAAGTACCACCATCATTCACCTTACCCGTAGGGTGTATTTTGGTGTAAAAAGGGGTTATGTATTTAACCATAGTATTATAAAAGTGTCATTTTCATTTTAGAAATGAAATAGCAGCTTCTTTGATTTTACTTTAATTATTATTCTATTTTACAAATTACACATGAATATAAGACGTATATGATAAATAGATTTTAATTATAAAAGGAAACATAACTCTATTTTTGGAAAATATATAATTAAATTACACTTTTATGATAAATTCATGTATTTTAAAAAAAATAATTTCATGAAATATACATTTTTTAAAATCATTACATCAAAATTAGGTTGGGGTGAAATTTTGGGAAATTTCTAAAATATTTTATTTTTTTTGGGAATAGTAAAAATATAGTTTTGTGTTGTTTGGTATATTTTATGACAAAGAAATTTTGTAATAATGATTTAATAATTACTAAAACTAAATACATGACCAAAAATATGTTATTTAGTTTATATAATTTATTTTAATGAATTAAAATTAATTTCCAAACCAATAAAAACGTTCTAAAGTCTAAAATGGAGATTAATGTTTTGAATAATTATTTTGTCGAAAATTTATTTTCCCATGCTAAAAGTAATATAAAATATTGATGTTGGGTTATGAAAATAAAATATTTTCCAAACCATCTTCTTAATGTATTAAACCATTATCCAAACCCATGGGTAATCCAATTGTTTTCAATTTTTCACAACCTATATTTCCAAGGCCTGAATTTAAAAATTAATAAACAATCCTCCCACATTTTCAATAAATACCCACCTTCTGCTCTATTTCATTCACTCCAAATATTTTAATAATTAATTTTACCTCATTTTACCTATCTAAGTCCATTACATTGATTTTATATAGTTCCACAGAACTCTCCTCAATCATTAAGATGTTATCTTTCACGGTAAGGGGTTCTCTTCCTATATTTTTTTATCCACATACTTCCTTTATAGTTAGTCATAAAATTTAAATTTATTGTGTTATCATGAACTTATGATCATTAAATTACCTTCCAAATATTATTTTATCATTGGGAGACTTAAATCCTCTATCAATGAACTGGTTCCATAAAACATATTGTATACATGTTATATTTCCTAAATAATTATTTTATTTTCTATGGATCCATTTTTATGTTGTGAATAAAAAACCCTTTTTTATTCAAGTATACTAATATAAACTTATGTGATTTGGTATTGCAATGTATTAAACCCATATTCCCTCACTATGGGTTAAAATGATGAAAATATAAACTATTTAAGCACCTATGTACTAAACAATTTTTTATGAATATCATTATTTATTATCTACAGTTTATTGATGAAAATATTTATTATGATCAATGTGGAACACGTAAATTATGACATATAAAGGTTCGACCTGAGAGAAATATGATTCATTAGAAAAATAATTAATCTATATATTTGATATGTTTTATGATACCGCGGTAGATAACCATGGTAATATGATTTATAACACCTTGGTATCAAACCTTAGTGATATTCTTATGAGTGTCTCGTTTTTATGTAATATCCACATTTCCATGTTATGTATCAAATTATTATTATTTTTCTCTCATTTTATTCCTCATGTTTATCCATTTTTATCTCTCATGTTAAAGTTACTTTATTTATCCCTCATTGGTATTTATTCTGTCCCTTTTTCCCTTGATGTATGTCCATGAGAAATTACATTCAATAAGTTGACCAAAGATTAAATAATAAAGGAGTCAATTAATAGGATTAAATATTTTTTAATTTTTTGTTTTCCTTATGTAATTAATGTATTATATATCTATTTTAAAAAATATTAAACCTCAAAAGATCCCTCAAAATCATAAATGTAATATTTGGTAAAAGAATTAGGTTAAAAATCATGTATTGAAAGGGTGGGTCACCATATATGCTCAGTAATCCTTTATTGGTCGATCACATTGATCTCAAATTCATTACTCCTACCCACACTAGAAACTTGACATCAAAAATCTAGTACATGATAGTATCACCACACATTTTTTTGACTAGTCTATTGGGTCTTCTCATAGACCCACTCCCTACTACCATAAGCTCCACTACCCATCTCACCTGACACATTTTTATGTCTTGATGCACTCACCTCCATTAGGTTCTACTCAACCATTATCTCCTAGTTTAACAATTATTAGAATTAATTCAATATAAATATATTTACCTGGGTCCATAACTAGGGTCTCTTCTTAAACCTAGTGCATGAACTCATATGTCAAGTATGTTATACTCATCCCAGCTTCATGATATCCTTGATACATGACATGGATTACTTATAATAAGATCTCTATAAGATTCTAATTTAATTACTAACATAAATAATCATGACTATCTATCCAACCATCCATCCAAGGTACCACTACACTAAAATCTTTCTCAATGTAGATATAATAGTCCATATATCCCTAAGATGTAAAGTTTCAATAGTCAGTTAAACTTATTACCCATACACCTTCCTACCATACCCAAATCCCATATAATCTTGCCTAATTTACCTATCTTACAATATCATTTTCAAGTACATCAGACATCATAATCACACAATATCACATAGTTTTTCATAGTATAGAACACATCACATTCCAATTGATTAGAATGAAACCAAGAATCTATTTAGGATAATATCATACGAATTTTTTCTGATACTTTAAATAAAAAACCCCTTATCATTATAGAATAACTAACATCACTAGGGTATTTGACTATAATTCCACCAAGTGACTATATAAGAAAACATTATTTATATTGTTATTAAAATATTAAATAATTAACTCTTTATTTTTATTCTAGTTTAAAAATAAAAATAACAAGAAACACATATATGTCATGTAAGCCCTAGGTGTTTGATATGATGAATAAGTATTCCCTATTTCCTCAAAGGTCCAAGAGTATAAAACAATAATAAATAACATTATATATAAATCTAAAAAAATCATATAACTCAAATTTAACCATGAAAAGAAAAAGAAAAAATATCAGTTACCCTAGTAACATGGACTGCTGGTTATGCAGGTGTTATCTATACACACAACATGACATCTATCATAAGTTTAAAAACATTCCTAGACTCCAGTCTACCACAACCAAAACAACTGAAAACTTCTAATAACCATGTCTTAATACAACTTTGTGATACCACTTTGGCACCACCATATTTAATACCACTTGTAATGACACAACTCTCAAATAAATTTGTAATTCCATGCCACGTTAGGCCACTAGACTAGTGCTTGGACTAATGTTTCAGCATATGAACTTAGTCATTCCTCCTCATATTCCAATGGATTCTGATTAGTAGTAAATCTCTATAGGGTGATAGTGGGGAGACTATACTCTATAGAGTTAATAATATTAATATTAATAATAACTACAATACCATAGTGGAAGAAATAACTCAAACCCAATATAGAATAAAAATATTGACAATTTAATAAACATTTACCATGTTATGAAGTCATAAAAGAGTATATAGGATTGTCTATGTTATAATCATATATGTACACATATTAAATAACCAATAATAACTACCATCAAAACACTAAGGAACTACTTGGTATGTTTGCAAAATCATTTAAACCATCCCATAAGCCTTATGCAAATCTCTTTCCACTAAACCTTGATAAAGATCCATTCCTCTTAGTTGTTCAATAATACATAAAGTCTATACGTATCTGGGAGGGACCTCTTTGGGTGTGAGTATGAAATCAGTAATCCACCACCAATGATGTCCTTATTTAATATCCATACATATACCATTGTATAAATTATGAAATAAATAGTAATTAATATTTAATTACAACACCTACTCTACCTGTTTCCATTAATCCATGTTCATTATTTAACTACATTGACTAGTGATAGAGTGGAATTATACATCTACCAGCCACCATACTAGAAGATCCCTCTTCCTTCAAATCATACTTGTGTCACATGGGATATACATGATATATAACTAACATTTCTATTATAGGTCCACCACAATGATGCACTAGTACATACCAAATTAATTTCTTAATCTGGTCTCAATATATATATCAACACAGCGAGAAACACGCTCATATATGTTGGTATCTCTCATCACTTACTATAGCCTCTATGATGTGAGACTCCTCAAAATTAATGGTTAACACCATCCCCTTATGTTGCTTAATATATGGAGAATATCACCCACAATGAGTAGAAAACCCACCTCATGGAACATTCTCTTTGTTCACAAAGTCGCAACATCACCATTGGATAAACACAGTGAGTTGAAATCACCAACATCATAGACACACCAATGTCAAACCACCATTTCAACTACAAAAATGATCAACACCATCTACACTATACCTTCAAACATCAAAAATATAACATTTAAAAATATCTAATTCTTTACATATGGCCTTATTCCTATCAATACATACCACACAACTAATCCAAACTATATTAAACATAGTAATTCCCATATGAGACTACCCCACGGTGTCTCAATAGAACAATGGATACCCCGTGCAGTTTAGTTCCTGATCAGACAATTGTGAACTTACCCATGCTTATTTGTTCCACGATGCATAAATCATGCATAAACAGAAAATAGATAGGGAATACCAACCTAGAGTTATCTGATCTCCACATGTTAAGAATCTCAAAATAGTTCATCTTTAATCATATGATTTTTTAAAATTTGACAAAATCATTGAAATTAGGGTTTTTACTAAGGTATAAAGAAATAGTGAGAAATAAAAACATCAACCACATCCAGATGGTTAGCCTTACCCATATCTTCTCTTACATCAGATGGAATTAGTTTTTGATAAGAAAAAGAGAAGATCACTATCAAATAAGAAGAGGTAAAGTATAAGAGGATGTCATATGATTTTTCTTGCTTTGTACAAGTTGTGGGAACCCCCAAATCCCATTAAAACGAGTTTTAACTCATTTGTTTTATATTTGGATGGTTTTGAAACACTATTCATCTAATCCATCCTTAGTGAAAAATTTATGGTCAAATTATCCTTACTCACAATATTGTGAATAAATTTATCTTTACTCAAAACAAAATAATCTACAAACACTATTTATATTGATTGATCCTTTCTAAAAATAGTAAGGATAGAAGATCCTTTAACATAATAGTAAAGATAAAATCATCCTAATAGGAAATAGAGGAAAATGGAAACAACATTCATCCACATTGGCCCTTACTTAAACTATTAAATATAAGTGATCCTTACTAAATATATTAAGGATAAAAAGATCCTTACAAATAAATTACTTCAAATCCCTGACACCACTAAAAAACTCAACAAATTAATTTTCAAATCCTTCTAAATATCTACAAAAATTTAAATAATTGATAATTCATGATATAAAACATGAAAATATATATATATAAATTAAACCCTAGATCTCGTTCTAACTCCCAATGCTCATTCTTAAGTTTATACTGACACTTACAACACATATATCAAGTCCCCAAACACATATATGAGCCAAGAAAATCAAAAAAACACAACTCCAAATACCCAAGACCTTATATATATGTGAAGGGAACTAAATCATTTGAAAAATAAAAAAACTCACACACAATGTCAAAGGACTCCTATGACTATTCAAATGACTCATACATAGAATAAAATGACCCTTATAAACACACGAAAATTAATCTTATGAAAATATAGTTTAATCCATAAACAATATATGTTTACATAAGAATATATGCTTATGTATAATCATTTTTACACAAAAATAATCCATACGAAGTGACAGACTTATATTTACCCAAAACATAATGATCCTTATGGTTTTGGACTTAGGATTTCTCAAGGGATTAGACTTTGAAATTATTTTTTTTATTTAAATAATTTATTGCAGCTAATTCTCAATATATTTGGATTTATATTTTCAAATTCAAATTTTTTGGAAGGTTAATGGATGTTTTTTATGGATTACAAGGAATATATTTGTGATTTAAGGCTGATTAGTGGATGTATTTATTAATTTAATTAATTTTATAATTTAGTTATTATTATTAAAGAATAAATGTATGTTTCACATAGAGATGTATTTTACAATAAATATATGGATATTTTTTATGGATGTTAAATATTTCTTTCACATACATTAAATTTCAAGAAAATATGAAGAATTATTTTTGAAATTATTATAATGAATCAAAAAACTATAAAGTTTTTATTTATTTTTAAATGAATGATCACTTCTTTGAAAAACATAGGAACATAAATGAACATGTATTTGAATAATTATATGTGAGGGAAATATCAATAAAAGTATATTTTTAGAACTAAAACAACTATGAGAAGTGGTACGCATCATAAACAGTTATATGTACATATTGTACACATTTATGATCACAACAGCTATAATTTAAATGTGGTTCACTTTACTTATCTCAAAGTGATCAAATATTATTCAAAATTTTAAATTTATCTATATTAATTCGACTTTTTTGTGTTTTAATCTTTTCTATTTTTTGGTTATTTTATTTTTTGTTTATGTTTTTTCATTAAAAATCAATACAGGTGAGGTTATACTTCCAATTAAAAGGTATGTTGGGTTATAAATCTGTGTAAAAATTGTAGGATTATTTAGGTTATGCCTCTAATTTGAAAATGATGGTTCTTGGGGTGTGATTCTAGGTTAAAAAATTTATTTTTAATAGGTTATGACTCTCTATAAAAATTATGTATTTTAGTGGGTTTCTTTTCTCTTGAGGATACAGAGAGGTGAAGATTGGACATAGGATCACTTTGATCCAGACTAAAAAAATTCCCTTTTTCTCATATTTTTTATTTTATACTGTATTAATATTTTGACTATGATATAATCTTTAAAATTTTATAAATTGTTCAATTCACGCTCAGTCGGCCATTCATTAATCTCACTATCTAGGATAAGAAATCACCGAAAATCATCAAAATAAAGGTTTTGGTAAAGGTGTCTCAAGAAACAGGAAAGGGTGTCCATTATTGTAATGCACTAACCCTAGTTACCCCGAGTCAGTGCATTATTACATAACATTAGCATGATATAAGGAATCATGTCCTGAAAGACCAATCTATTTAGTAGCATTCGAAGTAATAGATCCACTCATAAATTTTACATTACATCATGAAATAAAAACATCAACAACATTTTCCCCCTTTTTAAACACACTTATATCCTTAGACAATCCCTAAAGTTAAACCATTAAATACTTCTTCACATCCCTATAAAAATAAATCATAGAAATGGGTGAGCTCATATGCTCTGTAAGGATAACAATATATTAGAAATTTTCATAAATAAGCATAAACATTTAAGGCATTTTATAAGACTAAAAAGCCTTTTAAACTTGAGATTCACCATAATATGGAAAAGATAAAATCAAATAATTACATTTTCTTATTCACATGGATATTCTACTAGTTTAATAATCACATGCAATATCAACAGCCACTTTTATAATGATGGAATGCATAATGCCAGACTTCATAACCACATAGTCAAGGCCTTGTGCCAAGACTACAAATAAGATTTTGTCAAGGCCTTGTTCCAAGATACTAGTTTGTCTCATGAGACCTACCGATGCCTAGAGGATCTATATAGGTCTCCACCCATCACTTACTAATTCCAATGCATTCCTCATATAAAAAGGTTGAAATATAACATAAACAAATGTATTAAAACTAGCATAAAAAATTTTAATACATTATCCATAAACCATGAATGGTATAAAAATAGCACATCCACAGTCAAACATAACTCATTAAATACAATATAGAAGATTTTATTATAATAAACTAACCTCAATCGTGAATAATTAAGCATATTGACATAGATGAAAATAATAATCAAAACTATTTGATAGAAATATCCCCTTTTTCTTGAAAGTATTTAAAAGTCTCAATTATTTACCAAGAATTTGTTTCAAATAGATTTTTGAATCAAAGTGTCCCAAAACACTTTGAAACTTTTAAAATGAATTTTAATTTTAAAACATTAATGCCCATATAAATAAATACTCAATCCAATTTTTAAAACATGGACATTAAAGATAAAATTTTAGAAGAATAAATCTTTAAAACATAAAAAATGATATTTTAGTTAGAGTTTCTAAACAAATAAGAGACACTTGAATTCAATTAATTGAGGAAATAAAAACTTTATAATATCATTATAATAAATGATTTCCTAATATACTATGTCAAAGGACTGTATATACACTATATAAAAGTGAATTGGTGAATAACAACAAAGAAGTCTCAATGGAATGTAAGTTTAGATGAATTATCTTATAAGGACTGTATCCTTTAGTTAAGGATAAATAAATGAAATAATTATATTTGAAAAATATAAATACACTCAATATGATTGGATATTCAGTGTAAATCAATTAGAGTACATTCACACATATTCTTATAACAACAACACCAATGAATTGGATGTTTAACTCAATGAATGGAAATTGAGTTAAGATTACTCTTATCAAGATCATATAGATGAATTAAGAACGTATAAATGGAGTGATTATGTGTATAAAAAGTATATCGACAAAAATGGGAGTGTAAATTAATACATAAATAATAAATAATGATTCCACACAAAATCTTGGAGTAAATTAATCAATGAAGTATACGTAAGGCCAAATGAGTGGAAATTGAAATCTGAAATTCCCTTACCGATTTGGTAACTTACGAATCATACACCCCATGAAAGAAGGTTAAAACAATGAAGATTTAAATACCCATAAATTAAAGAATATTACACCAAAAATACAATCATGGGCAGTACATTTTGCACAAAAAAGGAAATAGTGGCCAATATAGAATGAATCTCAAGGGAATAAAAAGTGAGATGAAAACCCCTTACCACATTGTAATCAATCGATTTGTTTGAAAAAAAGTTAATAACCACCAAATGAATCATATAATACCATGAATATAAAGAGAATAATGATAATATATATCAAATGGAAGTACACCATACACCATATGCAATAAATAAGTGGCAAACAATGGAAATCTCACAGAATTAAAAGTGAGATAGGAAACCCCTTACTTTGTAATTTTCCTTGGTCATGGGTACGTTAACCTTCTGTATTATTGGTAAATAATTTTTATTAAATTATACAAGAATATTCTAAATAAATATGATATCATATATGATCTTCTAATATTAATTTGTTAATAATATTTTAGTATCATCGTCGTTTCGTGTGTTAACTGATTCATTTTCCTTTATATGTTTTGACATATAAGTCTTGTTTGTTATGGATAGGATGGGTTTTATTTATATAAAGGACAATATTAAGTTATTAAACAGTATTTTTGATCATAACATAAAAATTAGTCTTGATTGGATACGATGAGGAATGAATCTCATCGCGTTTGTGGAGACGGTAATCCTTACGTATGAATGAGCGACAATATAATTATTATGATAGTAAAATAATATATAATTGGATGGTATATAATATATTAAGAATCATTATAATGTTATATTTATTATTTACATCATTCATACTCATTATTATACCAATCCAAAGGATGAAGTTTTTGAATAATAAACTACACCATGACGTGAAGATGATAATCTGTATGTACGCACGTATAGTGACTTTGTCATTTATAGAATGGATAGAATAATGAATATGGTTGTACCATTTTTATAATAACATCATAGTGTATTTATGATATTTTAGTTATTATTTTATAATGGAAACAACAAATAAATAGGAAGTGGAAGAAAAAGGAACTTGATAGATGTGATGAAATATTTACCTATTTTTTGGGTTTTTCCTTTTGATTTCATCAAAAGTGCTCCTTAGGTTGGATTTATGACTAAATTAAGGCCTCTATGATTAAGGGAAGGCAGATTAGAGGATATTTGGGTAGGGTTTGGCCGAGATAAATGGATTTTATGGTGTAAATTTGACAGAAGAGGAAGTGGCCTTTTATTAGAGGGGTGTGGGGCACCTAAGGAAATGATTGAAATATTATTTTATAATAAAATAATTTTATGTTTATAATGGCTCCAAAATAATTTATTTAAAGGATAATGTGTGTATGGGTCTAAAACCACTCATCCAATAGGTTTTATACAGGTTTGGTTCACTATATTAACCATATATTTTAGATTTAACTCTTAGTTAAATAGTTTGACATTTATCATGTCTCTTTGTATTTTTATATTATATGGTTAATAAATTTACTATAAACTTCCAAGACAACCTCAAGTGGTTAATTAATGAAATATATAATATTATTTAATCCATTTATCTAAACCTTAGCTTTTTATGAATAGAATATCAATTAATAATATAATATTTGTTTTAAAAACCCTTTTATGTCAATTTTGACTCTATTTGTTATTTTGTATTTGTTAATTTCATAAAAACATTATTACTTCAAAACAATTTCATTTAATCAACCCTAAAATTTCATATTAACCTATAAAATTAGTTCAATTCATTAAAAGTCTCAAATGAGAATTATTTGGATATTTATAATATCAATTATTTTAATCTTTCATTAATAAGGTAATTACTGCATCATCATTGTGTCATAAATAAATTAAATTATTTAATGTCTAAAAATTATAAACAAAATAAAATTATGTAAGAAATTTTGTTATTTTATAATTAATATTTATAACAAAATTTATATTTTGTATAACCCTATATTAAAAATGGTTTAGTTATGAAACTTTGATTTTAACCCTTTTAACTCTTCTTTAAATAAAATAATAATAAATGACCTAATCTAATCCAAGTAGACCTAAAGGATCATATTTTATTGCTAATGTTGTTTTCTGTCGAATTAAACTTATTCAATAGAATTAGGACATGTTTTAGGATAATAATTATATCATTTTTACCTATAATTTTCTTATTTACTTTTAACAATGGTAAATAAAAGTAAAAAGTTTCTATTCACAAAAAAATATTTTCATTTTATTAAACCATATTTTACTTACTGATATATACTTTGTCTATTGGAGTTTTTAAATTCAACTCACTGAAGCAGTAAAATTAAGTTTTATTCAATTTTTCCGATGCTCCTAGAAGGTCGGTAAAACACGGTAAAAAGTTCAATAAAATTTTATATATCTAAACATATTATAAAATGACGCCAATGAATTACATTGAACTTATATAGGTATTATGTATCAATTTTTACCTAACAAAAATATAAATAAAATAACTAATTATTTAAATAAAAATGTCATTTTTAACCAACAACACAGTGTTTTTCACTATTCATCAAAAATTGAATGTTTTCACAAATATACCCAAGATTCACCTTAAGATAATTTAGATATTCCAAATCCAAAAATGAATTCCATTTTTAAAGATAAAATTTATAAAATTTCAAAATGTGAGTATTAATATTCATAACAACTAGTTTGGTATATCGTGGTGCTATCGAACCTTGTGTTGTTTTTAGCGCAAGATATTTAATTAATTTAAAGAAAATAACTTACTATGAAATCTTGGGGTGTTACATTTTCCCCCGTTTTGGAAATTGTGTCCTCCAAATTTTAAAATTGGGCTTGGGAACATAATTGAAAGTCCCACATTGGAAAACGAGTAAATAAAACTATCTCTTTAAAAGTAAAAAAGGGAAGTACAAAGGTCACCTGAGATAACCCATACTAGGATTCCGTGTAGAAAATAATTGATAGAAAGATAACCTAAGTGTCATGTTCTAGTAGAGAGTGATAGAAAACATGATCAGGAAAAGGTTAACAACAAGAAAACCAAAAACTTATGATGGGATAAATATTCATTAGTTTCCTAGTAGGAAAAGTAAACGGATAACATTTTTTGTTTTATGTTCCATTTCATAAAGTTTAGAAATTTATTTATGAGATTAACTAAGAACATAATAATATTTACTTTCTTTTTAAGAAGAGTTTCATCCTTTAATATGTTTCTACCACTAACTCATCTTTTTTTCAAACGATGAGTATTCATGATTAATTAGTCACAACTAAAGTGCTAGAATCAAATTCAAGAGAATCACATAATTCACAGCGGATAAACTATATATATTTACCTTGCCTTTAGAGATTAACCAAAATCAAAATGGTTAGTATAGGATCATATGATCCCCAAAAATATAATCCTTTAGAGAAAGAAATATCAATCATAATTTCTAAAATTAAACCAATAATACCCAAAGTTCAATAAATAACATTCAATAAACAATTATCCTTAAAATCCTTCAATATAATCCAAACTAATATTGAAACCCAGTACATAGAAGAATTTGATTATGCAGTCTTCCACATTAAATTGTATCTCTAAATAACATCAACTACTCTTTAAGTCACATACTTAAAAGTAATTAACTTAATCACATATTCTCTATGATAGGTTAATCACTTCCATAAATAACCCAAATCTCTATAAATCCACAATAAAAAAATAGATAAAATTCCACCATTACTCCTCAAATGAAATCCAAAAGTATTCTATTTTCCTTAGGCACAATGTATTCCTAATAGAGCGAACATCTTCCAAAATAACATTTATCACTTAATCACCAAGTCATTTTCTTATACTAAGGATATCCATTTGATAAGACATAAGATCTCAAATCAAATTATTATTGACCAATAAAATAATTTAACTAAAAATAATTAGTCACACTAACCAGGGACTTCACGTAGTCCAGTGGTAGGTGATAAATCCCAATTACACTATGGTTGTGGGTTAGATTCCCACATATTTTCTCGATGCGACGGGTTCTTACACGGTCTGCGTGTTGTCCTTTTTCAAAATATATTTTTTATAACATTACCAAAATGAGATAAATTCCTCAAAATAACTATAACATAATTTCACCCCAAATTTATTTCATTCCTCGCATTTTCATCCCAAAATTTAATAACTTGTAATTGCCTCAAATTCAAGGATCATATAAACCCAAATGGTTATTTATAACTATATCAACAATAGAAAAGACAATTCCTCCTAAAATTTTATTTTCACATAACAATCTACAGGGTTACACATACAAGAGAAAATTATTCCAAAGTAATCCCATAAACAAAGAGCACTAATACTCTTAAACATTTCACCATCCATTTATTTCTCCATAGGTTCTACCTTGAAAAAGAGGTTATCCTATAGAATAGGACATTCACTCAGGTAATACCCAGGTCCCCTACATTGACAGAAAATGGCTGCAAATGGATTCTTGGGATCATATTTATTTTCTTCCATAGTACTTTTCATTTTTACTCGGAAATTATTTACATTATGTCCTTATTTCCCACTCATAAAGCACTTATTTGTTCCATTGAGACACTTTTATAGGTGTATCCTTCCACATTTGCTACATGTAGAAAATTGAACTTTATTTTTTCCATGTTCTCCACTAATGAACCTCTTATCATTCACTACCTTTCTATTCCTTGTTGAGTCTAGAAGATCGTTAATATATATTTTGTTGATCATATTTTTGTAAAACTGATTTGGAATGAACACGATATCTTTTACACCTGTCTACATTCCATTTCATTTCTCATTTCTACCATCGTTCCCACTTTATACATCATGTTCAATTTTATTATGACTTCCTTGGAATCTAGCCATTGACTAACACATGAAAGCATAGTGTGAGTCATAAAATCATTTAGAGAATATCAAAATAACTTATCTTTAATCTAAAACACCTTAAGATTAACAATGGTTATTTATTCTAATCTTATATTAAAATCCTTTAAATCTGTTTGTAAAGAAAATGTGAATTATCCTAAGCATATCCCCCAGATTTTCATAAACAAGAGTGCATCAAGGCCCGTTGTCGTGTACCAAGATTCCTCGGGTCAAGCCCGAAACTCCTAGTTAGAGTTTTCACTCCTAGGTTCATCTCTTCCAGAGCTACCTCTACCTACTCATATCCAGACAGGTATGTATTGTTTGTAAAACCCACATAATATTTACACTACCAATTTTTTTGGATGTTCCTCTATACTAATCCTCAAATTCTATATTAGGGTAGTGTTTTCTAATCAGAGTTTTTCTAAATCTAGCTTCCAAGGTTTATACTAAACATCCCCTGATACCAACTATAACCCCACAACCCCAGTTACCCTGATTTGGTGCATTATTACATAACATTGGCATGACACAAGGAATCTTGTATTCAAATATATATTAGTTTAGTATCCTTGGATTTACTAGATACACTAATAAGTTTTACATTACATCATGAAATAAAAACAACAACAAAATTTTGTCCCCCTTTTTAAACACACTTATATCCATAGCCTATCCCTGCAGGTCAACCATAAAATACTTCTTCACATACTGGGAAAAATAAAACATAGAAAGGGGTGAGATCAGATGCTCAGTAAGGATAACAATATAGCGGAAACATTCATAAATAAGCATAAACATTTAAGGCAATGTATAAGAATAAACCAAATGCCTTTTAAACTTGAACTTAATCATAATATGGCAAAGATAAAATCAAATAATTCCATTTAAATATTCACATGGATATTATAATGGTTGAATAATCACATGAAATATTAATAGCCACTTTCATTATGATGGAATGCATAATACCAGACTTAATAACCACATAGTCAAGGCCTTGTGCCAAGACTACAAATAAGATTTTGTCAAGGCCTTGTGCCAAAACCCTAGTTTGTCTCATGAGATCTATAGATGCTTCTAGGAGTTATAGCAGGCCCCATCCATCACTAACTAAGTCCAATGCATTCTTCATATGGAAAGGTTGAAACATAACCTAAAAATTTGTATTAAAACTAGCTTATGAAAGGTCAATAATTTATCCATAAACCATGAATGGTATAAAAATAGTACATCCATAGTCAAACATAACTCATTAAATAAAATATGAATGATTATATTATAATAAACTAACCTCAATCGAGAATAATGAAGGATATTAACATAAATAAAAATAATCATCAATACTATTTGAGAGAAATATCCTCTTTTTCTTGAAAATATTTAAAAGTCTCCCTTATTTATCAAGAATTCATTTAAAATATATTTTTGAATCAAAGTGTCCCATACCAATTTAAAAAATTTAAAATAAATTTCAATTTTAAAACATTAATGTTCATATAAATAAATCCTTAATCCCATTTTTAAAACATGGAAATTAATGAGAAAGATTTAGAAGAATAAAATTTTAAAACATTAAAAATACTATTTTATTTAGAGTTTATAACCAAATTAGAGACACTTGAATACAAATAATTGATGTAATAAAAACTTCATATTAACATGATAATAAAGGATTTCATGATATACTAGGTCAAAGGACAGTATGTACACCATATAAAAGTGAATTGGTGCATAACAATAAAGAAGTCTAAATGGAATGTAAGTTGAGATGAATTCCCTTATAAAGACTGTATCCGTAGGTTAAGGGTAAGTCAATGAAATAATTATGTGTGAAAAATATGAATACACTCAATATGATTGGATATTCAGTGTAAATAAATTATAGGAGATTCACACATATTCTTGTAACAACAACACCAATGACTTGGATGTTAAACTCAATGAATGGAAATTGAGTTTAGATTACTCTTTTCAAGTTAATATCAATGACTTGAGAATTTATCAATGGACTGATTATGTGTATCAAAAGTATATCCACACAAAGGGGAGTGGAAATTACAACATAAATAATAAATAGTGATTCCACACATAATCATGGAGTAAATTAATCAATGAAGTATGTGTATGGCCCAATTAGTGGAAATTGAAATTTGAAATTCCCTTATAGATTTGGTATCTTACGAAACATACACCCCATGAAAGAAGTATAATATAATGAAGATGTAAATACCCAATAATTAAAGAATATTACACCATGAATACAATCATGGGCAGTACATACACTAGACAAAAGTAAATAGTGGCCAATATAGCATGAATCTCACGAGAATAAAAAGTGAGATAAAAAACCCTTACCACATTGTAATCAATCGATTAGTTTGAAAAAAATTTAATAACCCACTAATGAATAAAAAAATACAATGAATATAAGTAGAATAATAATAATATATATCAAATGTCAGTACATGATACACCACATGCAATAAATAAGTGGCGAACAATGGAAATCTCACGGAATTAAAAGTGACATAGGAAACCCCTTACTTTGTACTTTTCCTTGGTCGAGGGTATGTTAACCTCTTGTATGATAGTAAAATAATTGTTATTAAATCATACATGAATAATATACATATATATGATATCATATACGATCTTCTAATATTTCTTTGTTAATAATATTTTAATATTATTATCGTTTCGGGTGTTAAATGTTTCATTTTCCTTTATAAGTTTTGATACATAAGCCGTGTTTATTATGGATAGGATGGGTTTTATTCATATCCAGGATGATATTAAGTTGTTAAACATTATTTTTATTCATAAAATGAAAATTATTCTTGAATGGATATGATGGGAGAATGAATCTCATCGTGTTCGTGGAGACGGTAATCCTTACGTACACACAAGCAACAATATCATTCTTTTGATATTAAAATCGTATATAATTGGATGGTATATAATATATACATAATCATTATCATCTTATATTTATTATTTAAATCATTTATACACATTATTATACCCATCCAAATGATGATGTTTTTGAATAACAAACTACACCACGACGTGGAGACGGTAATCCCTACGTACGCACATATGGCGACTTTGTCATTTATAGGATGGATAGAATAATGAATATGGTTGTAAAAATTTTATAATAATATCACAGTATATGTAAGATATCGGATTTATTATTTTAGAAGGTAAACAACAAAGAAAGAGTAAATGGAGGAAGAGAATAACTTGAAAGAGGTGATGAAATATTTACCTCTTCTTTGGGTTCTTCCTTTTGATTGGATCCAAAGGGCTCCATAGGTTGTTTTTCTAAATAAAGGAAGGCCTATATGATGAAGGTAAGATAGTTTAGAGGATATTTGGGTAGGGTTTGTCCAAGCTAAATGGCTTTGAAGGTGTGAATTGGAGAGAAGGGGAAGTTCCCTTTTATAAGAGGGGTGAGGGGTACCTTAGGAAAAGAATGAAATATTATTTTTAAAATAAAATCATATTCGGTTTCTAATGGCTCAAAAATGATTTATTTAGAAGATAAGGTGGGGATGGGTCAAAAACCACTCAACCAAAAGGGTTTAGACACGTTTGGGATACTATATTAACCTTATCTTTTAGATTTAACTCTTAGTTAAATAGTTTGTCATTTATCATGTCTCTTTGTATTTTTATATTATTTGGTTAATAAATCTAAAATAAACTACCAAGAGAACCTCAAGTGGTTCATTAATGACATATATAATATTATTTAATCCCCTTGGATGAACCTTATATTTTTAGGAATAGAATATCAATTAATAATATAATATTTCTTTTAAACTCTTTTATGTCAATTTTGACACTATTTGGTATTTTGGTTTTATTAAATTTATAACAGAATTATTACATCAAAAAATATTCATATAAATGTACTCTAACATGTCATATTAACCTATAAAATTAGTTTAATTCATTAAATTTCTCAAATTAGATTTATTTGGATATTTAAAATACCAATTATTTTAATCTTTCATTACTAAGGTAATTACTGCATCATCATTGTGTCATAAAAAAAATAAATTATTTAATGTCTAAAAATTAAAAACAAAATACAATTATGTATGATATTTTTTTTATTTCTAATAAATATTTATAAAGAAATTTATCTTAGGTATAACCCTATATTAAAAATGGTTTAGTTATTAACCTTTGATTTTAACCCTTTTAACTCTTCTTTAAATAAAATAATAATAAATGTCCTAATCTAATACATATGGACCTAAAAGGTCGTATTCTATTTGTAATGTAGTTTTTGGTCGAATTAAACTTATCCAGTAGAATTAAGACATGTGTTAGGGTAATAATAATATCTTTTTTACCTTTAATTACCCTATTTACTTTTAACCGTGCTATATAAATGTAAAAAGTTACTGTTCACCAAAAATTATTTTCATCTTATTGAACCACATTTTACTTACTAATATAAACAGTGTTTCTCAGATTTTTTAAATTCTACTCACAGAAGTGGTTAAATTAAGTTTTATGCATATTTTCAAATGCTTATAGGAGGTGGGTAAAAGACGATAAAAAGTTCAATAAAATTTTATATATCTAAACTTATTATGGAATGACTCCAATAAATTACATTAAACTTATATAGGTATTATGTATCTATGTTTAACTAATATAAATTTAAATAAAATAGCTAATTATTTAAATAAAAAGTGGATTTTAACCAATAACGTAGTGTTTTCACTATTCATAAAAAATTGATAGTTTTCAGAAAAATACCAAAAATTCACCCGAAGCTAATTTCGATATTCTGAATCCAAAAATTAAGTGCATTTTGTAACATAAAATTTATAAAATTTCAAAAAGAAAGTATTAATATTCATAATGGCTAGTTTGGTATGTCATGGTGCGCTCGAACTCAGTGTTGTGTGTAACACAACCTATTTAATTACTTTAAAGAAAATAACTTACTATGAAATCTTGGGTTTTTACAATTATAATATAAAAAATAGTTAAATGCCAAATTTGAAATGGAATTGATGTATATATTGGTCTATTATAAAGAAAAATTCATATGTTATCTTCCAGAAAGAAAATATGAATTCCTTTATTTTTGTAGGAAGAGAATACTCAACTAAACCCATGTGCACAAGGCCCTCAGCTCCATTTTATGGGTATTTGACTACCACTTATTGAGGATTTTCTATACTTACCATATTTGTGGGGATCCCACTCACAACTGGGGATAGACCTTTCCTCATTTACTCAACTGCATATAATTCATTTTTCTTTCAATGGGTAACTACTCCATACAAAGGATGATACCACTATGTCGCATTCTACCATGACCGAATTACAAAGAAGACATATTTCTCCACCAAGTATACACACACTTTCTCTAAAGTTATGAGTGATATGTGATTGTCATCAATGGAAATTTTCTAGCTAATAATGTTAAACTTGAGGTTTATAATAACCCACAATTTTAGTAAATTATTTTCCTTAATTAAATGTCATGTGACTATCTTCTCTTTCATGAAACACTGGACTAAAATGATGTTATAAATATTATATAATATAATTATAAAAATAAAAAACTATATAAGATAAAATATAATAATAAATTATAAATTCATACACTTAAACCATAAATAATTCATTATTTTCCCATAAAAGAGGTTTTTTGTATATATTTTATTTTCATTTAAAAACATAATATATAAATATAATAATTCAATGAGAATAAAATATCATATTTTTGGAATTTATAAATCCTAAATTATCTTATTATGATTTTTTATAATTTTTATAAAATATCTGATTTTTAGGTAAATAAAAAAAATACAGTTTTTACCAAAACTGTAAATTTGATGACCTTATCATTATATAATAAAGGCATAGAATATTATAAAACATTTTAATTGATCAAATATGTATTTAAGGATTAAAAATATATATTTTAAAAATACTATTATAAATTTATAAAACCTGTATTTAACATTTTATAGACATGAGTAATATTTTCCAATAAAAGAAACTATTTTTATAAATTCCTTTAAATTTAATATTATTTAGTTAAAATTAGGTTATTAACTAATTTTAAAGACACATAAAATTTATTTTCTTTATAATAAATAAATTTATATCCTGATAATAAAATAAATAGATAATTTTAACAAAGAAATAAATATTTTAGATTAAATATATAGTTTTTCAAATGACAAGTTTTTATTGTTGAATGTGCTAATGTTAAAATTAATTTTTATTAAAAATATAAATTTTATATGACAAAATGTATTTCGTATTTTTAATTAGTTGTTTGAAATTATTTAATTAATTTAAATAATTTTTAGTCATTAGAGGTAAATTATTTAGGTAAAAACTAGTTATCACAGTAAAATATAAAATAGTAAAAGTAATAAATCAAGTGGGAAAGTGCATGAAACATGTAAAAATGTTTATGATTTATTGGTAAAGATATTTAATACTTTATCTCATCATTATCTCTATTAGTTCATATTTTTTTTATCCACTTAACTAATGAAATATGTTCTCTATTTATATTAAGTTAAAATATTTAGAAAAATGTCATTCCCAACATTTATAAAAAGGGTCCTCCCAACGCCACTTAGAGACCACAAAAATAATTAAGTTTCCACCATAAACTATATAAATTATACTTTACTTATATACCTATCCCTTTTTATTGATCCTTTAGTTATGAGATATTGTTGTAAGACCTCTATTTCACTAAGTCTTTTGATGAAAAACCTAATTTTTCAATGTGACTACTTTCTCTTCCTAAAATTCAATTATTTTCTATCATAAATATCAAATATAATTAAATTATTACAATGAAATTACATAAGTATTGTCTTTATACATAATGTTTTTATTACGAAGGGATATATATTAACCAATTTTCCCAATTATTATTAATAAAATTGAAACTGTATTTTGTGCATTGTGAGGACAACTACCTCCACAAAGCGACGACTTTCGATTTTCACCAAAAATTATCTTAATTTATTTTAAATTTTAAATTGAAGAAAAAATATTAAATATTAAATATAATAATTATTATTAGGAAAAATATTAAAATACACCTTTTTCCCTCTTATTCTTTGAGAAATGAAAATGTTAATCGTGTGTTGTGTGGACAACCGTCTGCACAAAGTATCATATCTTGTTTTTCATATTGATTGTTTTTATTTATTAAACCCTATTAAAATATGATTCAACACATTAAAAGTTTCTATATAATATTATTATTCTTATGTAACAATGATATTATTCTAATATAAAGCACTTTTATAATCATAATAATCCATTAATTAAGGTATGTTCATGTTTGGGATGGTGTAAACACCTACTTGAATAATGACATAAAATAATATTATGGATGACTATAAGAAATTAATTATTAATTATATATGATATAAATAAGTAAATAATTATTTTATTTTGGGTTTTAATAGTAACATTAATATTAAACTCATTAATTAAGATACAATTGTTTGTTTGTTAAAAATCTTTAAAACATGTATGTATCAAATTTCATCAATGAGAACCATAAATAAAAATCTAATATAATGAAATTATGAATTTATAAACATTCAAAAAACATAAATTAAACTTCCTTATATTATCTTGGAATGATGAACTATGGGATAAGAATGAAGAACAACACTATTATTACAAAACTAGTTCAAATTAATCAAGATTACTCAAACATGATATTGAAAATAGATTATAGATAAACTATATAATGTAGATAATAATTATAAATTAAGTATGTAAAATTATATTAATATGAATAAGGTTCATAAATAAGTGATCAGTATACTTTTCTATAAATGGGGTTAGAGTTCGATCAATTAAGAGGCTATTCAACATAAGGGTTTCATCGACTCGATATTTTATTCATTGGGTCATATTATTTCTTAATTGAATATAATTTTAAATATATATTTAATCCTACCATTAACCTATTATATATTTTATTTCCAATTCACCATTATATAAATTAATTCTGATCAGTAATAAACATATATTTGAAAAAAATCCAAAATAAATGTATAATGTTTGTAAGAATAACCGTCATTATTACCAATGAATCTTCTCTTACATGTCCATGTTTTTTCTATAAAAGGTTTTTTCTTTGATGAAAAACAAAAAAAATTGTATTTTATATTATTTATAATTTCTGTTACCCCTTTTAGGGAATAAAATTATTTCACTTTTTCTATGATTTTTATTTTTCTTTAAAATGGACAACAAATATTGATAAAGGCATTTCTTTTAATTATTTACCACTTTGAATTTATTAGCTTGTTTTTTATAATATTCTTTATTTGTAATTGTTTATGGTTAGTTTTTTTAAAATCCACCCCATTCCAAAAAAAAATTGAGATCAATATGCATTTCATATTATATAACAGTGCTTAAAAGTTTTTATGAAACTTTTTTATTTTTACTTATATTTTTTCCTGAAGTTTTATCTCGTATGAATTGATGTTTTTATCACCCTATAAATTTTATTATGATGAGATTACTTTTTTAAAATGATATTTTTTATATAATTTTATTTTAAAAGATCATTTTATTTGATAAATTTAAGAAATCCGTTATTTTTTCTATGGGTTCTTTAAGATATGGTGAATATGGATTTTAAGTGTCACATATATGTATGAATGATGAAATATGGGTTACTATGTCACCATCCAATTAATTCGTTTAATTTTATATATCATGGGATATTTAGATATATATATATATAATGATTTGGTCTCATATACATAAAAATAATTAGATTTCTCACATTTCCAGGCATAAACATAATGATTTTATTCACATAGATGTGGTAGTAATGAGTTTGATCACAAATGTTTTTCTCATAATTATATTTGTGGTACATTTACCAGATTTCTATAAAGTTATTTCATATTTCCAACATTATTTTCATTTTTAAGGATTTCCATGTCATCATATTATGCTTTAATTTTCAAATATTCCTTACTTTTTGGTCACACTCTCAAGTTTTATGATTATTGAGAAGTATTTTGATCCATGTCATAAATTTTATGCAAAATTAATAATATTTATATGATATTATGTTGATCTATCATGTTTTATTATTATCATATATGGTCTTATGATCTTTTAATAATACAATTTTCTTCTTCCCCTTATTTATGATCCGATACCTTATGATATGATTTTCTCTTACCAACTGTTTGTTCTCACCCATTTATTATGCTTTCATACATTATGTTATAAATATTATTATATCATGTAATATGTATAGAAAAAGGTCTAGAGTAGTCAGATTATGGACTAATTTTTTCATGTGTTATAAAATAAGATGTTTATGATGCTAATATCAAAGGCACTAAACCTTTCAATACTCAGGTTGTGAAACTATTATATATATATATATATATATGTTATAAATCATGAAATTATTAAACTATTTAAGTTTTTTTTAGTTTCAGCAGCTTCAGTTGGTATTAGAGGAGGGTTTAGTTTTCTTTAGGTTAGTCTAGTAATTTTATGGATTAATTTAGAGAACTTTAGAAAAACCATTGGGATAATTTTAAAGGATAAGTATAAGTATAGGATAACATCCTAAAATTTTTGTAAATATAATATTGTGTGGTTTTCATAGATATCACATCCCCATTTCAATACTATATGTAGATTTAGGATTTGACATATATTTACCTTGGGGTGGTAACCCTAATAGGGAAATATAGAGTATTATTTAATAATTTCATGGTGTATGAAAAATAGTCCTAATTTCACACCTAGTTTGAAACTCTCAAAGGATATACATTGGCTAATTCGCATTCTCCTTGTGATCCATTTTGAATGATCTTAATATATAACTAGTTCAATTAGAAAACTAACAATTGATAACCTATATTGAAACCTAAATATTTGAAGGTTAATTTATGAAAAAAAAATTTATGAAACCATTCTTATCATTTTATAGTTTCTTTATATTCATACTCATTAACTTAAGTGTACTAATTCCCAATTTTCATTTAGTTAGGTTGATGGTGGGAATCTGAAATAATCCAGTTAACAATGGGTGAAATGGACAATGTGGAGATTATCCCAAAAGGAAGCCTAATGAGATTGGGGTTATGATAAAAAAAACTCATGGAAATTATCACCCAACTACCTTAATCTATGGGAAATAACATAAATCATGTTGATCTTACAAAAAACAATAAGGAATTTAAAACATGTTATCAAGACATTCATGAGGTAACATCCACCCTCTTTTAGACAGACATCTAATTCACTAGTTTTTGAGTCATGTTTCAATGAGATGGAAAAATATATTATTCATTCTCTAATTCTTATATAATGAGAAGGAATATTTGTTCTTCTATCATTTATAAGGTGATGTTGAATAGTGGTGGACTCTCATTAAGAATATTAATAAAAAGGGATGAAGTAGACTCTATGGAATGGGAAGAGTTAAAGATGATATTTTTTCACCAAGTATTTTCCTCAAACTCTTCACACAAAAATAGAGTGGTAATTCTTAGAATTAAATTAAAATGGGGATAAATCTATTATACCTTATGAATTAAATTTCAAATACTCATGAAGTATGAATACAATTTCATCTCTAATACTAAAAGTAAAATCGATCACTTTTTACTTTATTAAATCCAACTCTTTTAATGGAGTTAACCATAATAGACTTTGGTAGATAAAAAGAGATTATTATTTGTTCACTTAAATTTGAGATGGAAACCTAAACCTCTCGTAATTCTTGGGAAAATAAAATGAAAGAGTAGTATCATGAAAGCTTTGATGATAAGGAACATTGTGGGAAGAAATTAAATTTCTTACATACAATAAATTTTGAAAGAAGAATCTGGTTATTTTTTTTAGGGGATTATGGTAGTGATTTTAGTGTGTTAAATTAGGACACTAGTCCAAAAACTATTGAAGTATATCCAAGAGTTTGATTAATGAAATATAAGATCATAAGATACTAACTTATGATCCACCCACACTAAAATTATTTATGTTCATGGAGTTCATATATTATTAGAATAAATTCCCCAACCCCTATCCAATAAAGAAAATATGCCCCAAAAACCTCCCAAATTAAGGTATCTATGAAGGTAATTCATGGTCACTAGCATTGTGGTAGATCATGATAATAAAGTGATGCGAGGTACATTTAAATCTTTTATAGATAATTTAAAACTTTATTTGATTTTGTTTTATAACATTATTTTATGTCATAAAATATTTCTAGGGATGTGGAATCACCACCTTAATCAATGGATATTAAAATGTCCATAAAACCCCCTGGTGTTATAATGATCTTGTCTAAGATATATAAATCTTCTTGGATTGAGATTTATCGTAGGATGCTTCCTATAGGTATAATTATTCTTCCTTTGGTTGATTTTGATATATTATTGGGTATATATTTTATTTCCCTATGTAAATCACATATCAAAAACTAGGAAAATGAAAAATTATTTCATATTCCAAATCATCTTATTATTAATTATAAAAAAACGATGATTAAAACTCCCATTGGAAGAAAATTCTATTATATGGGTTATGAATCCCAATATAGAGGTACTCGTGACTCAAATAATCAGGAAGGATGTCAACCTTGATGACATTCCAACTATATAAGTATTTAATAATGTGTTTTTGTATGAAATTATTAGTATTTCCCTTGAGTGTGAGGTTAAGTATTTAATAAAACCCATACCTATATTTGTATCAATATCAAAAATTATATATAGGATTTATCCCATTAAATTTGAGGAATTAATGAAAAAACTACAATAAATCCTAAAAAAAGGTTTTATACACCATTATGCTTCATCGTGGGGTGTACCAATCCTATATTCCAAAAGGAATGATGTATTAATGGGACTTATCATTAATTATCTTGATATTAATAAAATAACAATCCAGAACAAGTATCCTTGACCTCATATCAATGATATATTCGATTAACTTAGATGATCCCAACACTTCTCAAAGAATGAACTTTGATCTAGATATCATTAGTTAAGGTTTAAAAGGGTAGATATTTCCAAAACAGCTTTCTATATAATTTATATACAATGTCAATTTATAGTGATTAATTCTAGATTCATAATCTCTCCTTATACCGCAATGGATCTGATGAATAGAGTTCTTAGGGAATAACTTGATCATTTGTGGTTTTCTTTATAGGTGATATTGTTTTATATTCTATGATCAAGGAATAACATTAATACCATTTTTAGATTGTGTTAAGGACCTTGAGAATGGATAAATTGTATGGAATATTTATAAAGTGTGAATTATGGATGTAGAAAGTTTCATTATTAGGTGATGTAGTCACAATCAATGGCATATCAGTAGATCTATTAGACATGGAAGTTATCGAGAAATGTACCAGACTGAACATTGTAACATAAATCCATAATTTCCCCATGTTACATGAGTATTATAAGTGTTTTTTAGTACTTTTATCATGACTATAAAATCCACTAACCAAGTTAATGTGGAAGGGATTAAAGTTAATTTTTCTTGAATAATGTGAATGATGTTTCAATGACCTGCAAAGGAGGTTAGTCACCATTCATGTGCTTAGAATACCCTACAATGGGGAAGGGTTTATAATATATATTGATACTTCAAAAAGGGTATTGGGTTGTGTCCTCATGAATTATTTTATGTAAATTTCATATGCCTCATGCCAATTAAATACTCATGTGAAAAATTACCCAATCCATGATTTTGAGTTGGGAGTAGTTATCTTTGCATTAAATATTGGGTGACATTATTTCTATAGACAAAAGTGTTCTATATATATTGATCAAAAGATAGGGAAATATATATTCACATATAAGTATTTGAATATGCACCTAATGATATTGTTGTAATTGATAAAATATTATAAATTCTTAATATATTACCTCCTAAGGAAAGAAAATAAGGTGGTTAATGCTCTGATCTGGAATGACTATACTACTCTATGAATGATACAGATTTAAAAGGACTCAATGCTCATGGATTTTCATATGATAAATATTGGAGTCATTATGGTAGGAGAGAAATCATATCAATTCCAATTGAATGATTAACCATCCATCCACATAAAGATTAAAGGATCCACAAAACATAATTTAGAGCTAAAAGAAATGGTATCAAATATTTTGGAGTTCAAATTTGAAAAATATGGAATTATAATTTTTTTAACCCATATATGTGTCTCATAAAATCCATAATTAAAGAGGGAACTTTTTTATGATTCACATAGCCCAGTCTTCTCTATCTATCCAAGAAGTACAAATAAGTAAATACATATAAAAACCTCTTTTGGGGTAGCATAAAGATAGAAATCATAGATTACATATCCCAATGCATGGTATTCTGTAAAGCTTGGTCCAAATGAAAATTTTGTTGGTGTGGTGCAGACATTACCCAAACGACAATTGAAATGAGAAAACATCATAATGGATTTCATTATAGGACTCCATAAATCATACAAAGTCTATAATGTTATTGGGTTATAGTCAATCTCCTTAAAAACTTAGCAAATTTTATTTCCTTTAAAGAAGATTTATCTCTTTACCAACTCACCAAGTTATATATATGTTAAGTGGTGAGGATATATGTATTACCACTCTCTATTACAACTAATTAGGATCTGAGGATTTCCTTATGGTTCTAGAGAAGTCTTCAGAAATCATTAGAGATAGATCAGAGTTTTAGCACTTCTTATCATCCTCATATATGTGGTTAGTCATAGAGGACCATTAATAATCTATAGTATATTTTTATATCTTCTTTGATTGTTTATAGAGATGATGGGATAAAAAAATCCCTTGATAGAGTTCTCATATAACAATAGTTTCTATTCTAATATTTAAATGGCACTATATAAGGCCCTTTATGGGAATAGATGTATAAATCCAATATACCTAGAAGAAGTTGGAGAGATGAAACTGATAGGTCATGAAGTTATCTAAGAAATTATGGAGAAAGTTAAAACCATTTAGTGGTGTATTAAAAGTGTTATAAATTTTATAGGGAGTTTTGAAAATAATCTTTGATGAGATTTGGAGTTTTAATTTTCTGATAAGATATTCCATCGAATATGTCCTTGTTATAAGGATATGAGGATTGGGATGAAAGGGAAGCTGATCCCAAGGTACATCGGTCCCTTAAATATCCATGATCATGTGGGGTGCATATCCAATCACTTATCCCTCCCTCCATACATATGTCAAGAGAATGATGTGTTTCATTAATCACTTTTGAGGAAGTACATACCATATCCATTGCATATACTAAGCTCAAATGTTTTTAAACTTTAGCATGACCCATATGTGTAATAACCAATGAAAAGTTTTGATAAAAGAGACAAGGTACTAAGAAACATGACCACCCATTAAACTGAACCATTCCTTTTACACATGTAACTGTGTGATTTTTAACAAAAATACCCATTAATTACAACCAGAAGATCATGAGGCCTAGTTTCTTTGGAATACTAGATTCAGAATACTTCAAAGTGAGAATAAAAATATTATTTTATTTCCTATAATGTTATCCTAACTCATTTTCTGATTTTGAAATACATGGGACATCCTAGAAAATACATAGACAAAATGGGTGAGCTAAAAATCCCAAAAAGTGAGTAAGCATGATAAGAAATCATGATTTGGGAGTCAAAAGTATAACATGATATCATAAAAGAGATGGATTAAGAGTAATCAAAAGTAATTTTAAAAAATAACATGGTATCATAAGATCATAACGTCGACAATTAATATAGAACAAATATATAACATGATATAAATGTGAGTCAATTCTAACTTTCAAGACAAGATAACATGTTAGACAAAGCCCCATAATGGATTAAGTTTACTCCCTAACCCATACATGACTCCTCCTGAGACTAAATATTTATCCAATGTATTAGAGTGATATCAGTGAACAATCATAATAAAATTTTCATGATTATGTGTTCCATAATATAAAATCCATCACTATGAATCAGTATAAGAATAACCCATGTAAAGAAATGGGTTTCATAATATTATCTCATATCATAACCAAATTAAATTTCATAATGAATGAATTTGAGAGATGAACATAAGGTATTTTTTAACCAATAAAATTAAGGGGTAATAATATAGGAATATATATGAGATACAAATATACATAACTTAGAATCAGTAAATAACATCAAAGGATTTCTTTAATGATGATAATTTCATTAAAATATTACATAGAATATTTATTGAGGAAAATAACCAATTTTAATTTGAAATAACTTCTTAAAAATCTAAATAAATCAAGAATATTATATAAAAAATATTTCAAAAAACATGGAACTTATAAATAAATATTCAAATAACATAGTCTTCATGATGAAAGGTAATTTTGTACCAGTTATATAAATTTGGAAAATTCCTTTCACACTATTGAAAAAAGGATTAAAAAACTCATTCAGAAAACAACAATAATATTCATTTCAAAAAATACTAATAATTCAGACATGGGTGAATATTTATTTAGTAAATCATTTGGTTAATTTTCAAAACATTTATGAAAATATATTTATAAAACATGGATATGGAAGAAAAATAATTTTCAACCGAAAAGAGAAATAAAGTCAACTTTTCATAAAAACATTTTCTCAATCATTTTATGTATAAAAGAGAGAAATATTTTTCTATTACAAAAAATTGTATTAATAACCATAATAGAATAAAATATACTAGTTTTAATTTATAAATATCAAACAATGCCTCCAAGTGATACCTAAACATAAACAATCTCGAATAATGTTGAGATTATAAAATAAACCATTTCCACATTAGAAACGTTTTAATCATAACCCCCTTCAAATAAGTAAAATAAAATAAAAAATTAAGCACCAAGAAGATAAATATGTTCATATAATTCAAATGGGTATTATATATATGATATAAAATAAATAAAAGTTGAATATGTCATAAGTCTCATCAGAGTAAAAGTGAGACAAGGAATCCATTACGGTTTTAAGAAACATAATAATAAAAATAAATTAAAGAGATGTATCCTAAAGATGGAGTTAAAATAACATTAATATGAATAATAAATGATATAATGTATTCTATTTTAAATAACCTTTTAAATAAATTAAGTGTGTAAAATAACATGTCTCTCAAAGATGAATGTTTTGAGATGAAAATCATTACCTCATGTCTAGACTTATCGTGTATGTCCTTTATCTCCTATATAATAAACTTATATAAATTATATTATTTCTTAAAAAAATAAGATATTAATTCCTTATACTTAAAACATTTACTTAATTTATTTTAATGTCATATTTAATTACTTATTAAGTTGTGTACATATCTGGTTTCTTGAGGTCACCCTGTTTTTAATTTCAAAATGGCACCAGAGTGTTGACCATTAAAATTGGTTTCATTGTTTCATCATATACATAATAAAAATTATGAAATAATTATAGTTTTTATACATCCATTATACTTTTATAACTATCCATGAAATATGGTTATGAAAAGTAAATTGTGTTACAATCATAGAGATGGTAGGTCATACGTACTCATGATTAACATTTCCAATTCTCATTAATCCTGATGGAAAGAAGTTAAGTGTTATTTTATATTTTTATAATGATAATAAAAAAAATATCATATTATTTCATTAATTACACTTACATATATTATATATCTGATGTGATAAAAAAATGAATTACATCTCTTTGAAAGGTTGTAGTTTTTTGTACACATGAACGATGTTATTATTTTTCAATGTATGGTAAGGTAAGAAGTTATATGATATGTAATGTTTATAAAATTATTAATATTTCAGGAAAATAATATATAAACGTTAAATCTGTCATTATTAATAGATGTTTTAGGAGATGATTGAAAACAAATTACATCATCTCATGAGGATGTAGTCCACTATACACACGAATAATGGTTTTGTTCCTATTTGATGAAAGAGGAGATGGATAAATATTTTCACATGAAAATAATAAAATATAAATATATAGGATATGGAATTGTTATTATATTGTAATTTTAAGTCATAGTTTAAGGTGAATAATGAATTGGAAAAGAAGGATCTCAATGAAGACAATTACCTTTTCTTAGAACAATCTGTATCGGATCTCTTGTTAAGAACCCTAAGGTTGGTATTTTGGTAAGTATATAAGATCTAAAAAGTGTATAAGGATGTTTTTGAGGGATTTATGTGGTTTTTGGTCTAGAAAAATTACATTAGAGGTGCAAATAATTGAGGGGAGGGGTTCTCTTTTATAATTGAGGAGTGGTATTTTTGTAAACACCAAAAACTATTCAATAATGGGAAGTCACTCTCAAGAGAAGTGCCTATAAAGTTATTAAATATTGGTTTATATGGGTGAAATGGATAATAAAAACCTCAAACATTCAAAAATAAACATGTTACTCACTTTACCTCTTTATTTTAACCCCATAGTAAATCGGTTTTAACATTAACTGTGGTAAAATATTTTTTCTATTTTTATTATTAATTATGAGAAAATGTTAAGTTATAATTATTAAATAATATTAATTATTATTATTCCAAATATATAATCCATTTTATCAAATTTAATTCACATAGGTGTGAAATTTTAATTATTAATTAATCCCGTAAAGTGTGTTGAAAAACGGTTTTTTAATAAATATAATTTGCAAGTATAATATGATCTTACATTAAATATATGACTAGTAATAATAATTATATATATTTAAATTAATATAAATAGATTTATAATCTATAAATTTCATTTAAATCATTCCTTACTAAGGGTAATTTTAGTTAATTAAAATGAATAGACTTTATGTATTTAAAAATAGTTTGCAAAAAATGTGTTCTAAGCATAAAAAACATTATACCAAAATCATGAAAATTTATGATTGAAATGAAATTAATTATATTAACAAAATAAAAAGGTTAATATTTTAATTTAATAAAAAATCCAAAATACAATGTAACTTTTAAATTACATAATTTAATAAAAATAAATGGTTGTATTTCAAAAATCAGTAATATTCACTATTCACTGAAAAATAAAATATTTCAGAAAAAATACCAAAATATCACCCTGTGTTATTTTTTATATGAAAAATTAAAAAATTATTTTCATTTTATAAATTAAAAATTCTAAAATTTTCCAAAATAAATTATAATATTTTTTCACAAAAGTCAATAAAAATCATTTTTGAAGGGAACATTTTTTTCGAAGAATAAAATGATTTATAAAAAACATGTTATTATTTCATGATCATTTATCAATAAATTTATATAGATAATAAATTTATATGTATTTCATAAATTAGTTAATGTTATTCATACCTTCCAATTTAACAATAAGGTTATAGAAGTCATGTTTTAATAATAATATTTTAATAGTATATCGTGGTTTGTTTAAACTCAGTGTTGTGTGTTGTATACACTATCGAACATAATGTTATTTTAAAATATTTTAGTGTTACATTATACCCCCTTAGGTAATTTTATCCTCACGATATGAACTTGTTTTTAGTAATCAATTGTTTGACATTCAAAATTCCTTTATGGAAAACCCACATCGCAAAAAGGGTTAATAAAAATAAATCTTAAAAAGGGTGGAAGGGAAGGATGAAGGTCATCCCATAAATTGGTTTCAAAATATGAGAACATTGGGGGAAAGTGAAAACATTAATTTGGAAATATGATCCACTTAGTAGATAATTATATTCATTTTTTAATATATAAGAGACCATTGATTTATTAAAAATGAATAAAATTTTATTTTAAGATTCTTTTCTTAAATTTGATGGATCGTTTTACTATATATACTAAAAAATAATGAAAGATACATACTTGACAAGTATAATTTCATCCTTTAATAATTTTTCACCATAATATCATTTTTTCCTCCAAAGGATGGGCGTTCAAGATGATTTTTTCAGGCCTAAAGTAATAAAATAAACTTCTAATATATCACTTACTACACAAAAGGATAATAATATATTTCTCCTATATTTATATATTAAACAAAAAGAAAATGGTTTCCATAAGGTAATATGACATAAAGAATGTATAAACCTTCATATTAATGGTCAAAGTAAATGTTTAACTTAAATCAATTTATAAATAGATAACCCTATATACTGAATAACCTCAACATTCAAAAATTTGTCTGTGTTTTCCCCAACTAATATTTCATGTTAAATAACAAGTTAGATCTTAGGGTTATATGTACATAAAATAGATAAAACATTTACAAATATATCATTAATCACCACAAAATCCTAAAAATTATGAAAAAAAATCAACCTAAAATATGTTTCCAAAAATCAACTTAATATTTATCTATCAAATAATTTAAGTAAAAACAATGTCATACTAACCAGTACATCATATAGGATAGTGGTATGTTTTGAACCCTTATCCCATTTTGGTTATGGGTTCATGTTCTGCGACCTTACCAGATATGATGAGTTATTTCCAAACATGTTTGTTTTCTTTTTTATAAACATTATTAATATAATTTTTATAAAGATCCAAAAAACATTATGAACATCCTCAAAATAAAATTAATCATAAATTTAGTTTTTAACCACTAAATTATTCTATACAACTTATTTTTTCAAGATAATATAATAATACTAAAAGACTATAATTAACTCAACATCAAGCCCATATAAAATATTATATTTTCCTAAATCATGTTTTTTCAATAAAATAAAAACATACCATTAAATCACTTTTATAGGTCATCAGAACCATTCAATGCATTCTTTAAAATCCTTAAATAAAAACAACTTCATAATAATCCTTATAAATTTCAAGATTCTTATAACCATCATACCATTGATAAAAATAATTCAACAACTTGATTCTCAAGTTCCAAAACATAAACACTTCAATCATTCAACTTCAATGATTGTCATAAAATTTTCAATTAGAAATTAATCCTTGGATTATGGAATTGAAATGGATAATGATAAAGTTCCCCACATCTACAATATTTAACTATTAGTGGCACCTTAGGTTAAAGTTTATTTCCCAATGTCTTTTTAACTGGAATATTCATTTCTCTTCAATAATTATATTCTTTATACCATCCTTTTCTACACCTAAATAGTATTCAATTCCTTTAAGTCATATTCCATGGTTCATCCTCCCACATTTTTTGTATATAATAATTTGAATATTTTTTTCTTTATAATATTTAACACTTGTAATTCTAGGATACACTATCCTTCTATATATTTATGTATTTATAAATTCAAATATGTTTAAAATTTTAATCATAATTTGAGATAAATAATTTTGAATGATCATAAGATTTATAAATTCCATTCACATTAGGTTAGGAATCTTGATATGGAAATCATTACATTTCCCATCTCATTGTTCATTGGCATGATTTATCATATTTCATATCATTAACTAAAAATAATAAAAGATATGTTATAAGAATTCATTAACAAAAAATGGAAAATTATAAACTGAGAAAGAATAACATATAAATGATAAATTTATTCTGACTTATGAGTCTCTAGGTCTCAATCTAGGTTATCCATGGTAACTTTTCCTATTTGTTTTTTTAACATAATATCTTTTTTGATTCCTTCATAATGTTTCATAAAGAGTTTGTGATTCTGCCAAAATATATCCCCATTGAGTGTAAATCATGTATGAAGAAAGGCCTATTATCATGCACTAGGTGATGATAAATTAAAATCCCAATACACCCTTTTTGGTTTTATTACCCATTGGTACAACAGTTCCAGAGCCACATGTACTTTCATTATCCGTACATGGTTATAAATTCGTGGAAACCACTCACTCAAAACTTCATCAAAATTGAAGAATATTTTCCTATATTTACTCTTACCTTATACTTGTCTTTATGGTTACCACTAATTTATTCTATTCCTAATACCCAAAAATATCTAGACCATTCTATGATACCAAATATAGAATCCCAATCCCTTTATAAATATAATTACAAAATTTTTTACATAAATATCTTTTAAATACAACTCAAATATTGTGAGTTTTAGTGTATTTTTAATACTAGGTTCACAATACATTAAATTTACTCGAAAATGAAATAGTTTATTTTTATTTTCCATAATTATCTCTTAAATCCTTTCAGGGTCCTAAATTACAAAAGATAACCTCATAAATACATAAAAATTAAACATGATAAGTTATCATGATTTTTGATTCAAAAGTATAACATGATATTATAAAAGATAAGGATCAAGAGTAATAAAATGGGAGAATAAAAAACAATAAGGTACCATAAGACAGTGTAATCATAGGAAATGAGGAAGAAATATTTAACATGACATAAACATGAGTCAAAGTTACTTCCCAACAGTATCACATTGTAGATAAAGTCCCATAATAGATTAGGTTTACTCACTAATCCCATACATTATGCCACTAAAGAATAAATATTTACCCAGTAAATTGGAGAACTATCTGGTTAAACCGATCATTTCATCTTCATGATTATGTGTTCTATAAAATGAAATTAGTCGTAATGCATAAACATAATAATTACCCATCAAAAGAAATGGGTTGCACAATCTTGTCTCATATAAAACCCAAAGTAAATTTTATAATGAATGCATTTCATAGATAAACATAAGGCATGTATTACCTAGTTAATGTAAAGGATAATAATATAGGTATATATTTTAGAGACAAATATATAATTTAAAGTCAATCTATAACATAAAGGGTTGTCATCACTGATAAAAATATATTTGGAAGACTGAATAGAATATTTTATGATGAAAATACCCAATTTACATTGAAATCACTTCTTAAAAATATAAAAGAAATCCAAAATATTATATAAAACATTTTATTAAAAAAACCATGAAATTTTATAAATTAATCTTCAAGTAATTGAGTTGTCTTGATGATGGGTGATTTTTTACATTTTATATAAGTTAAAAAAACAATCATTTCACACTGCTGTAAAAAAGGGTAAAAAGTTCCTCATTAAGACAATGAAAATAATAATACATTCTAACAATTTTTTAAATATTCTAAAATGGGTGAAAATTTATTTAATAAATCATTTGGATAATTTTAAAAATATTCTTGAAAATATTTTTGGAAAATATGGATATATAAGAAAAATCATTTTTGACCAAAGAGAGAAATAAATTCATCTTTTCTCAAAAAAAAATTATCAATAATTTTGAGTACCAAAGAGAGTAAAATTGTAATAATAATTTAAAATTGTATGAAAAGACAGTGTATAAATAATCCAGATTGGTTTTTAGTTCAAAATATCAAAAAATTCATCTATGTTATACTTAAACATAAACAATCTCAAATAATGATGAGATTGTGAAATAAACTCTTCCCACTTTTGAAACATTTGAATCATAACCCCCATGAAAGAAGTAAAATAAAATGAATCTTTAAATTCTAAAAAGTTAAATAGATAAATAAAATTAAAATTGTAATTATTTAAACCACATAAAATAAATAAACAGTGAATATCTTATTAGCCTCATAGAAGTAAAAGTGAGATGATAAATCCCTTTATGGTTTAAGAAAATACTTAATGAAAACTGGTGGAAGAGAGAGAAAATGAAGTTAAAGTTAAAAACCCACGAATATGAATATTAAATGATGTTATGTGTTCAATTTTGTTTATATAAACCTATTAAATTAAATTAGGTGTATAAAATAACATGTTTCTCAGAGAAAGAATGTTTAAGATGAAAACCCTTGCCTCATGTCTAGACTTATCGTCTGTATCCTTTATCTATTGTATAATAAACTTATGCCAAGTATTATTTTATTAATAATATTTTTAAGCATTAATAAATTATAATTAAACAATTCAAATCAATTATTTTAATGAAATATCTAATTACTTATTCATTTACTCCCATGATAGGTGTTTTGAGGATACACAGTTCATAATTTCAAAACGACATCGGTGTGTTGACCATGTCAAATGGGTAATTATTCCATAATATAAAAACTAATTATGAAATAATTATAATTAATATACATCAATTATAATATTAAAACCCAGAATAAAATATGGTTATGAAAAATTAACTACATTGCACTCATTGAGACGGTAGGCCAAAAGAACGTGTGATTAATGTTTCCATTTTTAAGTGATCGTGATGGGAAACATTAACTATTATTTAATCATTATAAATTTTTATTATATCATAAATACAATAATATTTATTTAAATAAACCTACATATATCATCCATGTGATGTGGTAATAAAAAATTAAACACATAGGTTCATGAGATGGCAGTCAGTTGTATACATGAATGATGTTATCATTTTTCAATTGATGGTAAGGTAATACTTTATATGATAAGTTAAATTTACGGAATGAAAAATATGTAATTAAAAAAATATATAAATATTAAATTCATAATAATAACCTTTTATGTGAGGCGAGTATGGAAAATGAATTACATCAGTTCGCGAGGTGGCAGTCCACAATACACATCCATCCAACGGCACTAAGGCCTTCAATTTTTTTATTATAATAGCACTCCCTTTTAAGAGAATAAGGGGGAACCCAAATAGGCTTCATAGACTTAAAACATACCATTGCCAAAAGGTATTAGATAGAAAAATTATACTAACAACATGAAGCTACCCCTCCCCAGCAATTTATCATTATGAAGCTCTCCACCATTGCAAGGTTGTTCGACAAGAAAGTGTCATGTGTCAAAGTACATGCCCAATACGATGGCTAATGGAATACCCTCTCAAACCTCTAAATCTGTTAACCTCTGAAAAGATGAATCACCAGCTCTGGATACTCCTCTGGGGATTGTTCCATGTGGTTGATTACAAGAAAGCTGAATCACCACAAAAGCATTCATCACCATCTCATGATCACTATCATAAAACCCAAAACCACCAAAGATCACTTCTTGGTTGCATGAAAATTCTAGAAATGTCCTCGTTTCATAAGTACCATGAGCCACCCTTCGACTCTGCAGCAGCAAGAAACCCAAAGGTGTAGGTGCTCCAAGATGTGATATGTTAGTCCAGCGCCACCAAGGACTGGAAGACCTAGGAAACAAAGCAATGGAGTGTCATTGGGAAGGGGAACCAAGTCAACCTAGACCAGAAGTGCCGCTCTAGGCTGAAATTGGTATGATCTAGATAGAGGAAGAACCCTCACTGGATGTTGAGTCGAATAAACTCACTAAAAACCCTAGTAAGTTGAAGCAGTAAGATCCATGTGTAGAGAAATGTGGGTATTTTAGACACCACAAGATTCACCACAGCAATACTAACAACAAAACATTTTTAATTCTAAGTAGATGATGATATGAAAAAAATCCCAAATTCCAAACTACCACCAAAAACCAAATCCATAATACTGCCCCCCCCCCTCTGAGCCTATCTGGAGTCGATGACAATCCACACCAAAAGATGTTAAATCCTTCGTCGAGCCACTCCACCCCCAGCCTAGATGATATCCAAGACTCCCAAATCTAGATAAACCACCAGATTTCAAATCCTTTGTTGAGACACTTCACACCCAGGCTAACCGAGATCCAAAACTCCTAAAGCCGAAGATTCCACCACCGGAACAAAACACCTAGGCTGATGATGCACCACTTCAAGATCTAGATTTGTAATTAACCGCATCTCACGAGCACACCGGAGGAGGGTAGTAGGCATCTACAGTTGGAGGAACCCTAGCCTTTATGAGAAAGAAATACAAACCACTATGAGGCTTGACTGACCCCTCCATACACACTAATGATAGTTTTTTCCCATTTTATGGAAGAGGAGATGGATAAATATTATTCCATAAACATATTAAAATATCAGTATATGTGAGATAATATTTTTTTATATTGTAACAATTACAAAATAATTGAATGTGGAAAATGAAGAAGTAAAAAATAAGGAGCTCAATGAAGATGATTACCTTTACGTAGTAAAACCTCCTTTGGATATCTTATTAAGGACCCTAATGTTGGTATTTTGGAATCAAATAATCTCTATAATATGGATAAAAATATTGAGTATATATTTTGGTATTTTTATTGTCGATAAAATTTTCTTGATAATTATTAAGAAGTAAGGGAAGGGTTCCATTTTATAATTTATGAGGTGTGGTCTTTTTATTAAAATGCCAACAAATATTTAATAATAAGAAGACTCTCAATCCAAGATCCTCCAAAAATGTTAAATAATGTAATTTAGGGGTGATATTTCTATGAAAACTAGCTCTATTTAAAAATAAACATGTTACTCCCTTTACCTCTTTGGTTTAACCCCCTAGTAAACTAGTTGTAACATTAACCTTCGTAATAGATTTTTAATGTTTGTACTATTTATTAGGACTAAATATTATGCTCAAATTATTAAATAATATTAATTATTCTGATTCAAAATATGGAATCTATTTTATAAATTTAAATTCAAATAATTTTTAAAATATAATTTAAAATTAAATAAACAAAACTTGTCTTAACAGTTTTTTTATAAATGTATTTTTTCAGCATAAGATGGTATTAGTTTAATTATATGACAAGTATTCGTCATTATTTGGATTTAAATTCACATGAATTGATATATAATCTATAAATTTCATTTGTATCATTACTTATTATGTTTTATTTTAATTAAGTAAAATAAATATACATTATATATTTAAAAATAGTTTTCATTAAACTTTGTTTTAAGAATAAAAATAAAATTATAAAAAATGTTGGAAATTTATGTTTCAAATGAAATTAATTAAACTATTCTAGATAAAATGGTTAAAATTTCACTTTAATACAAAATTATAAATATGGTGGAAATTATAAATTACTTGATTTAATGAAAATAAATGTCAGGATTTGAAAAATATGTAATTTTCACTATTCACTAAAAAAATTTCAAAACAATCCAAAAACTACACCCGAAGTTAATTTTTATATTATAATTTAAAAATGATTATAATTTTATGAAATAACATTTCTAAAATTTTGATAAATTAATTATAATATTTTTTCTCAAAAATAATAATAATCATTTTTGATGGAATAATGGTTTTTAAATAATAAAATGTCTTTTATAAAAATTGAGTTATTTGTCCCTTATTAATTATCAATACATTTATATAAATTAGAACCTTTATATGTATTTCAATAATTAGTTAATAATATTCTAACTCTCCAATTTAACAGCTAGGTTATAATGATCATTTTCAAATAATAATATTTTAATAGTATATATCGGTTTATTTAAACTCAGTGTTGCGTGTTGTTTACGCTATCAAATGTAGTGTTGATTTTAAATATTAGGGTGTTATATCCATATATTCAATGTTCTATGCTATAATCACATGTCTGAGGATGCTATATGGGAACCTAAGTACGTGATGAGAGAAAATTATCATCACTTTTTTTCCTTAGTATAGTATATTTTCAAGGAATAAATTATTTTTAAAGGGAGTAAAATGTAATGAAATATGATTTTAGTAAATAATTTTCATTAATTAAATACTAGGTGAGAAAAACAAATTCATGAAACACTGAACAATAATTATTTTCTAAATATTATATAAGAAAATTATATAAAGAATAAAACCAATATATTGTATTTTATTTCAAAAATAAATATATAAATTCTAGAATTTTAATTAGATAAAAATATTATCATTTTTAAATTTTTAGTGAAAAAATCATCTCAGTATTATTTTTTGTAATATTTCTAAAATAGTTGATTTTTTGGTAAATAGTAAAAATAATGTTTTACCAAAACTATAAATTTTATAAACTTATCATTATATAAGAAATATATATAATTTTTTAAAAACATTAAATTTATAAAATATATATTTAATTATTAAAACTATATATTTTTAAAATACTATTTTTAATTTATAAAACCTCTATTTAACACTTTATAAACATAAGTACTATTTTCTAATTAAAGAAAAAAATTGGTCCTTCCTTTTAATTAAATATTATTAAGGTAAAATTCAATTTTTTATTGATTTAAAAGAAAAATATTATTTATTTTTTATAATAAACCAATTTATATCATGATAATAAATTACAAGGATAATTTTACCCTATATAATAATGTCTTAGCTTAAAAACATTTTTTTTAAATGGGGGTTTACACTATACATGGGATCACATTAAAATTAATTTTAATTAAAAATATAAATTTTATATTATAAAATGGATTTCAAATTTTTTATAAATTATCTCCAAATTCATTAATTTGTTCTGTTTCATTTTTAGGTATTAAAAGAAAATTAATTAGGTTAAACTATTTAACATGGTAAAATATAATATAGTAAAAGTAACAAATCAAGGGGAAAAGAGATTGAAAAACATTAAAAACCTGTTTCTAATTGAGTGGATGATATATTACCTCTCTAATATCATCCTACACTCAATTATTGTCAATTTTTTATTCTCTTTACATGTGAATCGTATGCTCTCTTTATATTAATTTGAAATATTTTAAAAAATTCTGTTTTCACCACTTATTAAAAGGGTCCTCTCACCACTCCTTTAGGACCACTAAAAGAAATTTTTTTCCACTTTAAAATCTTCCAATTATCCTTAATTTATAAACCTAAAACGTTTTTCTTGATATTTTTCTCACAAGAGATTGTCTTACGACCTCCATGTCAAAGGAGTCATCTAAGGCATAGTCTAACTTCTCAACGTGAGTACATTATTTTCCTAAACTTCATTTCTTTTCATTATTACCTTAGAAATATAATTTTATAATTACTATATAATGAAATCATTATTGTATGTAAAATTAATTATTTTATTCTAATCAAATAACTATTAATCTCCCTTCACATTTTTTATTAAGAAAAATGAAATCATCATTTGTATTTTGTGCAGACTATAGCTTCAATGAAGTGATGAATTCTATTTTCCACCACTGCCTATAATCATTGATTATAAGGGTGAAATTGAATAATAATATGAAATATTTACTATAATTAAGATTATTAATATTTAAAATATAATCCACCTTCTTTACATCACATTCATCGAGAAATGAAAATGTTAATTGTCTGTTGTGTGGACAACCACCTCCACAAAGTAATGTATCTATTTTTCATATAATTTATTTATTATTTATTAAAAAACACGTAAAATATGATTCAAAAACTTAATCTTATATAAATGATATCATTATTATTCTATAATAATTATATAATTCAAAAATATACCACTTTCCTTATCATAATCATCTATTAATTATGGTATATTCATGTTTGGGTTGGTAAAACCACCTACTTGTAAAATCTAATAGAATAATATCATGTATGACAATGAGAAAAAAGTTAATTATTATATATGATATAAATAATTAAAAAATTATTTATTTATTTTTTGAATGGAAACATTAATACTAAACTCATTAGTTACGATACCATTTTTCATTTTTTTAAAATTAAAGAAACTTGCTTGTCTCCAATTTAGTCTGCAAGAATTTCAACTAAACCACTCATAGAATGAAATTATAAATCTATAAAATTTCATAAAACCTCAATTAAATTACCTTTTATTTTCTAGGAATGATTAATTCTGAGATAATAATGAAGAAAAAACCTCAATTATGAAACCAGTTCAAAACAATCAGGATTACTCAAACCTGATACTGAAAATAAATAAAAACTAACTAATATACATTTAAAGAGTAATTATAAATTAAGTTTATAAAATTTTATATATATTAAAAAACTTATTAAATATCTTAATATATTTTTCAAGATTTATTTAATCCTACGATTCTTAAATTTTATATGGTATTTAACATTTTTCTTCAGTGAAATTACTTCTCATTATCAATAACCACTTATTTGGTAAAAAAATACCAATATAAAAGTATAAATTTGGAAAGAATAACTCCCATTATTACCAATGAATCATCTCTTCAATGTCCATGTTTTTACTGTCAAATTTTTTTTCATAATGAAATAATAAAATGTTTTGTATTTTATATTTTTTATATTTTTCTTTACTTATTTTATAAAATTATATTATTTCAACATTTCTCCAATTTTATTTTTTCTTTAAAAGGGTCTAAAAATAATAATAGTGGTATCTCTTTTAGTTATTTACCACTCTAGGTTTATTGTATTTATTTTAACTTGTGTTTCAATATTTTTTATTTATAACTATTTATAATAAGTTTTTTAAAAAATATTACCTCTTAAAAAATAATTAAAATGTAATTTTCACATCATCTTTTATAACTATGTTTAAAAGGTTTTATGAAAACATTTGTAATTTAAATAAAATTTTTCATTTAGGGTTTATCTATCATGAAGTGATGTTTTGATCAACCTTTATATTTTATTATGGAATCATTTCATTTGTAAAAAAAATATTTTTTTATATCCTATAATTTCTTAAGTACATGTTATGTGATATGTTTAATAAAACCATTCTTTTTCCATGTGTTATTTAATATAAAATGATGACTGATTTTAAGTGACACACATGTGTATTTATAATGATGAGTGGGGTACTATATTTTCCCTCTAATGAACAAGTCTATGTTTATGTCACATAAGATAGTCAGGATTGAAAATAATTATTTTTATTGCATAAGCATGTGCATAATGAGTTTTCTCACATTTTTTATTGTAGACATAATGAGTTTGTTCACATAGGTTTGCACATAATGAGTTTTCATACAAAGGTTTTCATATTCATAAGGTTGTGACACACTTACAAGTTGTTTATCAAGTTATCTTACATTTCTATGATAATATCCATTTTCAATATATTCTATGTCTATGTCATTTTTTATCTTTAAAATAATCTACACTTTTATGTAATAATTTCATATTTTATGATATTTGAGATTTATGTTTATCTATTTAATGACTTTTATGCTTACTTAATGGCCTTTTATGATCATATATTTATCTATCGTATTTTTTTATTATCATATATGGTCTTATGATATTTAATAGGATATTTATCCTCTTAATAATGTTCTCCTTCTTCTTTATGATCAGATACATTATGATATGTTTTCCATAATGAGAATCTGAGCTTACCCCTTTTGTATATTTCCATCCCCCAAGTTATCAATATGATTATATCGTTTGATATTTCTAGAAAAGGGCTTATAAGAGCATGATTATGGATTAATGTTTGAATTTTTTTAATATAATATGTTTATGTAGATAATCTTAATGACATTAAACATTCCAAATCATGCATTATGTGACATTTTGTTAGTGTATAATCTAAATCACGAATTTAATGTAATATTTAAGTTATTTCTAATTTGGGTTTCTTTAGGGATTAACTGTAAATTCTAAATAATAAAAAATTGTGTATGGAGGGTATATTGTGCCTGTGTTTACAAGTACAAGTTTCCATGATAAGAAGAAATAAGTAATTCCTCAAACTACACTAAGTGGCAGCTGATCATAACTATTCATTATGTGTGTCAAATTATATCTCTGACTATGAGTAATTTATTGTTGATTGGAACTATATAAATTAATTGATGGTGGTTGTGGTACATAGATTCATTCATCTCTAACTATACTTACACTTCCAAGTTCTAAATTGAAGCTAATTCCTAATAGTTCACTTATTCTATTATAGAAGATTTATTATTTTCAATTCTACTTTTAATATAGAGGTCTATTTATGAAACTACTCTGGTTTTATGTTGTAAAATTCTAACCACCTCCCAATGCTAGGGTAATTAAATTCTAAGTGTTCTCAATCTACCAACTCTCTCTTGGGGGACACTTCTTGGTGATATTGTTTAGAAAAATAACCAAATCATGAAATCTCTCCCCGAAGTCTCCACATGTACTATTTATATTGATCAATTCTATAAAAAAATTATGTAAAGTAATTCCTCATGATGTTTAGGGGCCTCATCACATACTTATATGTGGTCACCTTGTCCTATGGATGTTTTATAACCTCTTTAACTTGAACTATCTTCAATATCTCTGGTTGGAGAAACATCCTGGAACAAATCTCAAACTTCAACTATGATATATAATTTCATTTTTGTGTTTAATAAAAACATTTTCTACTCACAAATTTATACAATTTGTAAGGAACTCCACACAAGAGTAACTATCTAGTTGGTGGGTGTCTAGAATAGATTAATTACACAAGTTAATAACTATATGAAATCCTAAGCCACATGAGGATTAGGACCATATTAAAATTTATGAAGCCTCTATTAATAGAATTCATGCATCTGAGTCATCCTATGAGTAGTATCATTAGGATGGAACGACCTTATACTATATAAGAATTTATGCAGTAAGAATGAAGTGGTGAGATTCTAACTATGATCTTAGGGAATGGATATATCTCAACCATGTCTTTGAATCAATTCCTCATCACTCAACTCATCCACAATGAGATTATCAAGAACTGAAATGGGATTATCATGACCCCCTTAACCCATGAATACATAATGGTTATCTATAGTTAACATCGTATATTTGGGAGTTTGAACCCATAAGAATTACAACATATCTCAATGATCTAACATAGGTGGGATAATGAAGATCATAGCTAAAAAGTACTTGATTCATATACCCACCTAACTATACTATACAATTGGTGCCTCAGAGTTTTGAGTTGATCAATATATTATCAAATTCTTGGTGAATGGATACATCGATCAACACACTATCACTAGGTTCCTTATCCTAATAAAAAACTAAAAACACTTTAAAATAATATCCCTAAATTCAAAAACTAATCCTCACAATAATCATAACAAAAAATACTCTCCATGTGACTCAAACCACTCTAATACCACTACAACATGACCCAAACCACTAGGGTCCCTTCTAGGATCGTAGTAACCTATGTTTTCCACATAAATCTCACCTCCAATAGGCTAGGGTCTCGTGACTAGCACCAGGAAGGTATAAAACATCTGATAATCCTTGGACTATACCAACCTAAAAAAGAAATAAATCTACAATTCCCAAAAAAACAATAAAAATAGAAGTATATATATAAAAACCATTGAAAAATATAAAATTTATGTGTGAAAAAACACATTATAAATACAAATTCATATAGTAAAAATACTATAGAAATTATACATATGAAAAGTTAATTGAACCTAAAGAACCATATATAAATGGGGGAAGTTTCATCCTCATTATAAAGAATATAGGATCAATCTCAATATATAGAATCCATGGAACACTCTGAGATTTTGGAATATATTTCTCTCTAAATTAATACTATGTTTGATATATTATTTTATATGAAACACAGAACTAAAAAATTAGCATCATATTTTATGATAAATATTAAAAAAATATATAATAATAATAAAACATTAGTGACCCATTCCTTTTACACATATTATTTAAAAAAATTAAACATAAAAATTCATTAATTATGACCCAGATATCATAAGTCAGGGTGTCTTTGTAATACAAGGTTCATAATACATCATAGTGAAACTAAAAAATAAAAAATTTCATATTATTCTCTTTAATGATCTTTTAAATACTTTTGATCACCTAAATTTAATCGGATAAACTAGGTAATAAATAGGTAAATATAGTAAGGTAAATTTTTCAGTAAGGTAAAAAATATGATATAGAAACATAAAATGTGAGTCAAGGTATAACATGTTATCATAAAATAGAAGGCTCGTGAGTAATCACATGGAATCATAACATATGAAACATGGTATTATAAGGTAATGGTAACATAGGAAATATAGAAAAAATATATAACATGACACGATTCAAGGATAAATTACTAGACAATGTCACATGGTGGACAATGTCCCATAATGGATTGGGTTTACTACCTAATCTCATGCATGGTGTCTTAGGAGACTACAGAATTACCCAATGCATTGGAGCATTATCTGGGTGGACCCATCATATAATATCTATCATTATCACCCCGTACTATCTAGGGGCACCCATCACAAAAATTTCGTTATTTATGTGTGCCACAAAAGGAAATAAATCATAATACATAATATAAGAATTATCCATGGAAATAAAATGGTCTTCATAATATTCTATCATATCATAATTAGAAGAAATTTCATGATGAATGCATTTCATATACGAACAAAAGTTTTTTATTGACCCATGAAAATTAGGTAGAATAATATAAGTATATATTCTAAAGATATATATATATATATATATAATTTATAATCAATCCATAACATCAATGGTTTTCATCATTGATAAAAATAACTTTAAAATATTACATGGAATATTTATTGAGAAAAATAACAATTTCATTATGAAAAAACATTTTTAAAATATAAAACATTAAAAAATATTATATAAAAAAAGTATTTAATAATAACCCAAGAAAATTATAATGTAATATTCAAAGATTTTATAGGAAATTATAGTGGTTAATTCTATACATTTCATATAAGTTAAAAAAATTCCTTTCACATTATGATAAAAAGTTTAACAAGTGCCTCATTTAGAAAATTAAAAGAAGATTACTTTCAAAACATTTTTTAATAATTAAAACATTGGTAAAAAATTATTTAATAAACCATTTTGAGAATTTAAAAAACGTAGATAAATTTTTTTTAGAAAACATGGATATGAAAGAAAAATGATTTTCGAGCAAAGTGAGAAATGAAGTCAACTTTTATTAAAAACATTATCTCAATCATTTTATGTTCCAAAGAGTGTAGAATTGAACTACGAATTGAATATTTCATGAATAAGTAGATTATAATAAAATTAAAAGGGTTTTATTAGACAATTTTCAAATGATTTTCTATAATGTAAATTGAAGAATAAACATTCCTAGTTAAAATGAGATTGAAACATAAACTCTTACCACTTTGGTAACTTTTGAATCGTAACTTCCATGAATGAAGTAAATTAATTATAACTTAAAATATCATTAATTCAGAATTATTAAATTTATAATATTTAACTTTTATTTATATACTCCATTTAAAATAAATTAGCTGAATATAATAACATGTTTCTTAAAGAAGGATTTTTTGAGATAAAACCCTTGCCTCGTGTCCAGAATGTGTCACATATATCTTTTACCTAATGTATAAATAATTTATATAAATTTTTTTATTAATAAACTTTTATAGGTTTAATTAATTATACTTAAACTATTTAATTCATTTATTTTAATGGTTTATTTAACTACTCAATCATTTTTTTCCACATCAGGTGTTTTGAGGATGCTTGATTCATAATTTCAAAACAGCATCAGTGTTTTGAACGTTGTCAAAGGATTCATTATTACATAATCTATAGAATAATAATTATGATATAATTATTATTTTTATACATAAATTATACTTTATAAATAACCATGAGTTATGGTTAAGATAAATGAATTATGTTACAATCATGGAGACTGTAGGGCATACGTACGCATGTGTAATGTTTCCATTTTAGAAAGATCAGGATGAGAAGTAGTTAAGATTAATTATATACTTAATTAATGATAATAATACCAGAAATATAATTTTATGTCTTTAAATACCCTTACATATTCCATCAATTTTATGCATTAACAAAAAATTAATAACATCACTTTGTGAGGGAGTAGTCTTCCATACACAGGAATGATGTTATCATTTTCAATGGATGGTAAGTTAAGAAAGTATATGATATATTAATTTTAAAAAATAATTAATTTTCCATTAATATAATATATAAAAATTAAACCTATTATCCTCAACATATGTTAGAGTCAATGATGGGAAAATATCACATCAGTTCGCAATGAGGTATTCTTTTGTTCATGTGATTAATGATTTTGTTTCCCATTTAATAGAGATGGAGATGGATTTAGGGTATCAAATTAAAATAATATCATCATAGTATATGGTAGATACTAATTTTATTTTATTATAAATATTTATTAATATTTAAAGGAGGGTTGACAATAAATACAATAAATATGCACAGTGAAGAATGTTACCACTTCTTCGGATCACCTCTTTTGGATTATACATAAAGCCTCACTAGAATGGATTTTTGATCAAAATGATGAATATAGGATGATTATAAAGAATTATGAAATTTATATGGGTATTTATTGGATAAAACAATGGACTTTTTATATGTCTAAAGGAGAGGATAATGGGTTCCCTTTTATAAGGGAGGAGGATTGGAATTCTTATAAATACCGAAAACTATTCAATAATGGGAAGTCACTTTCAAGTCATGTGCCTGAAAAATTAAAAACTAAAGGATTTTTGGAGACCTAATGTCGAGCCACATCTCTAACATTCAAAATTAACAATTTTTATACATGTTATCCTCTTTACCTCTAAGGTTAGTAACTTTTACCCTTTTAATTTTTCTACCACTGTAATTGTTTTTTCTATTTTTAGTATTCAGTGAGAAAAATAATAATTTGAACTTGTCATATAATATAAATAATTATTATTCCAAATATTTAATACATATTATCAAATTTAATTAATATAATCAGAATAATTTAATTTTAAATATAACATGAAAATGTGATGAAAAATCCATTTTCCAAAAATGTATTTTTCTGGGAAAAGATGATCTTATATTAATTGTATGAATAGAAATCATCATTATATGAATTTAAATTCATAAATATAGATATATAATATATATATATTTCATTTAAATAATTCCTAATTATGGGTTATTTTAATTAGTTTATATGGGGACACATTATACACTTTATAATAGTTTTTAGAAAAAAAATTTATTTTTAAGCCTAAAAATAAACATATATTAAAAATATTATAATGAATATTTAAATTTAATTAATTGGATTAAATATAACTATATAATACTTATATTAATTTTAATTTAAATTAAATTATTAATGGTACTTTTTAATTACTTAATTTTATTAAAATAAAATACAGTTTTACAAAAATATATATTTTTCACTACTCACTGAAAAATCATACATTTTAAAAAAATACCCATATTTCACCGTAGGTTAATTTTTCAATGATGATATAAAAAATTATTGCTATTTTATAATATAAATATTATAAAAATTAAATAAATTAATTATAATATTTTATGAAAAAAATCAATAAAAATCATTTTTAAAAAAAACATATTTTTGGTAGAATAAAATATCATTATTAAAATTTGAGTTACTATTTGTTTAGAATTTATAAATAAATTTATATTTATTTAAACCATTATATATATATATATTATAAGTTAGATAAATCCAATTCATACCTCAAACTTTAATGCCTTGGTTATAACATTCATAAAAATATTTTAATATTATATCATGGATTGTTTAATATCAGGGATGCATATTGAATATGAAATCTCAAATAAAGTTATTTTAAAATATAAGGGTGTTACATTCTACCCCCCTTAAATAAATTGCTTACATTTAATTTTAAATTGTTCTCGGTAATCAAGGGCATGAAATTATAAAAAAATTATGAAAAACCCACATCATAAAAAGGGTTAATAAAACATCCTACTAAAATAGAGAAATAGAGATATGAAGGTCACAGAGAATAACACATGACTAGGAATAAATTTATGAGAACATTGGTGGAAAGAGAATATATATACATGGGATAAAAGAATAAATAATTATGGAGGTCAATAGAGATCATTTGTTAAAATAAATGAATGATAAAGATAAATTTAACAACCACATAACCATAAATATTTGATGATTTAAAATTTCATTGATTCATTAGATGTGGATGTAATAGGATAAATTTTTTGTTTTAATATAATTTTCCTTTATTTGAGGGATACTTTTTCTATTAATATAGAAAAACCTTATAATATAAATTCTTGATATCTTTTTATTTCATAAACACAATTATATTCTTTGGTGGTGCTTATATCACTTTCAACTTCACCTATAACTCTAAATAATGGATATCCAATATGATTTTTTTTAATTATAAAGCACTAAAATTTACTTTTAATGGGCCGTAATATCATAAAAGAGTAATAATCTATTTATCTTATCTTCGTTAAAGCCAAAATAGTTAGCATAGTGTAATATACTACCCAAAATGAATATGAATATATTAATCTCAATAATTTATCAATAAAACCAAAGCGTTAACACAAATGATTCCTTAAATAAATAATCCCATATTCAAAATAACTTGAATAATCTCAACATAAAATCATATTTTATCCTCAAATTTTATCTCAATACCTTCAACTTACATCTCCAAAACCTAAGAGAATTCTTACCAAATAATCTTGTATGTTAAACCTAAATCATATATATATCTCACCCTAATAAAATATTCCCTAAAATATAATTAATCACCTAAAAATACTAAAAACTAAAAAATATTTAATCCAATAATATGTATTCCAAAATCAATTTAAAATTTATCCAAAATTTTTTTTAAGTAAAAACAATGTCATACTAGCTAGTACATTATATAGGCCAGTGGTAGGCACTTCACCGTTATCATCCTTAGTTTTGGTTTCAAGCCCAATGGCCTTACTGGATATGATGAGTTTTCACATAGAATAAATATTTTCATTTTTATAAAACTATATTAATATAATTCATATAACCATCCTATGAATATGATGAACATAGTCAAAATATCATTAATCATTAAATCATCTAATAAACACTAAGGTTTTCTATAAAACTTATTTTTTCCATAAAATCAAATAATATTAATTAAATATCATTACCTTAACATCATAGATTGGATAAGAACTAATGGTTACAAATACATTTAAAATTATTTCCAAAAAATATAAATTAATTCTTCCCCAAATAACCTTTATTTTATTTACAAAAATCTATAATAAACCGAAGGATTATACTACCATAAATATCTCCTAAAATACTCCTAATCATCTTATACTTTTACAATATGAATACTCAAAAGGTTTATTCATTCCATTAAAATTATGATCAACCATAGACTTATCAACTGAGGACACTTTAGTTTTAACCTAAGTAATCCATTATTATCAGCAAATCAATCCCTTCCTGATGATTCATAAAGAACCTATGAATTTCACAAAACATATCCCCAGGGAGTGTCAAACTAGGAATACAGTAAGAAAAAGTTTCATGTATCAGGTGATGATCGATTCAAATCCCAATGTGTCCTTTTTATAGTTATTATACCTAGATGATACTATAATAGATCCATATACACTTGTAGTACCAAAACAGAAATGTAAATTCTTAGAAACCACTAACTCTAAACTTCTCCAAAATTCCTGTATATTTTCTTATACTTAGAATAATCCTTAGACTTATCCAGAGGGTTCTCAAGAAATATTTATTATAATAATTTTCTAATATTAACTAAACCTTTTCAATGATATCAAATATATAAATTCAAGCATTTTACAGATTTTATTATTTTATTTTTAAACATATATATCCATTAATTACAACCCAAAGATAGTGAGGCCCGGTGTATTTAGAAGACTATGTTCATAATACATCATAATGAGACTAAAAAATAAATATTTTATTTTATTCTCCGTAATGAGAATCTAAATTCTGTTGGGAGCAAGTTGGTTGGATGAGTATGTAAGAAGAGTTTTCTATTACAGAGTGTTGTTTTTTGTTGTCAAAGAAGATAAATCGATTCACTTTGTAAGGGACTTGGAAACCAGATGATGCTTTGACGATATGTATTTCACGAATATCATAGGTTATGAGAACTTGTGATGAAATCGTAATGAAGGAAATGGGAAAAAATGATGATTCTAGTCATATACAGTTTTTATTGAAAGGAATGATGCTTCTAGAAGATGGGTAAGTTTTAGTAATTTCCATAGAAACTCTGACAATGATAAATTCAGTCTATCAAAGGAAATATATCATGATAGTGGAGTTTTTGATGAAACTTGAATAATGGTTATGGGAAGAAGTGAAGAGAGAAATGAAAAAGGAATAGGAAATCTAGAGGTAGCACAAAAGAACAGTTTATGGTGGTGTTGTTTTCCAGTGTTTTCCAAATTTTTGTGCCTGAAAATCGGGATATGAAGAAATGTGTTTTTGGTAATGAATTTTTCGTGCAAGTTTGATGATGGATTATAATTTTGCATGAAAGGCATAATTCATGGTCAGAGCAAAGAAAAATTGCAAATTCATGGAGTGTGTGGAAACTTGAGAAAAGTGCGTGAAAAATAAAGGTTGCATGAAATATTGTCGTGGTGCATGAAAAATAAAAGTTGCGTGAAATATTGGTGTGGTGCGAAAAATAGAGGAATGATGTTTTTTGAACAAGAGTTGTTTTGAGAGAAGAAGCTCAAAAATTGGAAAAGGCGTGAGGTGTGTGAGAAATTGGAGAATTGTGCGAAATATGATGTTGTGTGAATGATATTTTATGCGCATGAAGAGGGTTTTACGCACAGATTTGTGTCTTTTGCACAGGGTTAAAAATCCTATAAATTTGAGGTGACCCACTCTTGTTTGTTAAGTCTCAACACTTAGAGAATTTATTGAGCTCTGATGTGCATAAAATTATACGCTAAGTGAGTTGCATGAAAATAAAGAGGTTTGCATGAAATAATAAAAGTTGCATGAAAAAGTGGGAAGTTAAGAGAAAAGTGAGAAGTTTCACGATAAGTAAAAAGTTGAGCAAAAAAATGAAAGTTGTGTGAAAAAGTTTTCCAAACCAAAAGTGTATTTTTACAATCAATATATTTTAATTAAACGCAAGTTACCTTGAAGTCTATGAGAAAAAGTTTTGGTCTTCACATGTATTCGGTTGAGCGTAAGATAGTTCTTACCAGCTTCTGGGTGAGAAAGTAAAGATTTGTACTTCAAATAATACACTTGTTAAATTGTAAAGAAGCACTAAAATATTGTAATTCCCTATTTTTACTAAGAGGGTGAACACACACTTGTAGACTATTTTCCAAGTTCTACACGAGTGAAAGGTTATATATTACGTGTTTTACTCCACATAAAAGGATTGGTTTCTAGTTGATTGTTTGGTTCTGGATTGTTTTCATACCCTACCAAGGACGTAGCTACTCTTATTGAGTAGTAAACCTTGTAAATCTTGTGTTCTTGTGGTTGTTTGGATTCATAAGGGAAGAAACTCTTTAACAAGAGGCAAAGGTTTTTTCAAAAAGAAGGAAACATAAAAAGAAAAATATATCACGGATTCACCCATTCCCCTTCTCAATGATACATAGATCCTGACTGGGAACTTCAATTAGTATCAAAGGGAGGTTTCATTCGTTTGTTCTTTGATGATGTTTTGAAGAGAGGTTTTGATGGAGAATCAGAATTGCATGAATAGTAAGGGGATTTCGATATTTTATGGGAAGAATTATCATATCTAGAAAGATAGAATGATTCCTTATCTTATGTCTCTTGGATATGAAGTTATTGAAACTACAATAGATGGATTTCCTGCTATTTATGAAAAGGTTCCTCTTACTTCTATCGATAAGAAGAATCTTGAGAATTATGGATGAGCTAAAAATGCATTACTCTTATCTCTTTCTGAGAGTGAATTTTTATGAGTGAATGGTGTTGCTACAACCAAAGGAATCTGGGACAACTAAAAAATATCTATGAAGGAAATAAAAAGCGAAGAAGGAAAAACTAAAAATATGGAGGATGAAATATGAATACTTAAAAATGAGAGAATCTGAATCTGTTGGGGACTTCTTTATGAGGATAAATGATATTTTCAGTACAATCAGATTTATTGGGGAAACGTTGGAGGATTCTATAGTTGTTGAAAAAAACTTGAGAATTTTTCTTGACAAGTTTGATGCTAAAGTATCTTCATTAGAAGATAGAGACCCTAAAACATTATATATGGATTATTTTCATATCACTCTCATTACTTATGAAATAAGAATAGAGAAGACTATGAAGGGAAAAAAAATATGATAGTGAAATTTCATTTAAAGCTACAAAGAGTGAGAAGTCAAAGAACACTCTTATTGAAGTTGATGCTGGTGAATCTGATTATGAAGATGAGGTATGTAAACATTTTGATGAAATGTTATCCTCATTTTCTAATAAGGTGAAAAGAGATATGGGGAAATACAAGGGTAAAATTCCCTTGAAATTTTTTGAGTGTGGATCCATTGGTCACATTGCAGATAACTGTCCTCAAAAGAATAAAAAATAAGATAGTGATGATGATGATAGAAGGACAAGAAGGTTGTGGATAAAACAAGATGAAAATGATAAGTATTTTTCGAAAGGTAAGGATAAAAAGTTATTCAAATCAAAAAGAATAATATTTTTATCTTAAGATGAATATGAAGAAGATATAGAAGATGAATCCGAAAAATTATTTGCTGAAAAAAATAGAGAGAGTACCTTTATTACTATAGTGAATAATGAAGTGTACGGGAGCAACAGTTCTGAAGAAGAAGAAACTCCACTTGAATATTATCTGAAAGAATAGATGAAAGAATGTTTGAGGAAGCTCAGAAGTCTTGAGAAGGAAAAAAAGAAGTTCATAAATGAAAATTCCACATTAAACAATCAATAAGTTTTTCCTGATGAGAAAATCAAGATGGAAAATGATATTGATGATCTGAATAATTAACTTGAGAATGCAAAGAGTCTTAATGATCATCTTAGAGTAAATCTGAAGGAAAAAAGAAGAAGATTTGGACCTTTTCCAACAAAAAACTTTCTAAGGATAAATAAATAAATATCAATTTCAAAAAATCTATTTCATAAGTTGGTGAATGTTTTATAAAAAATGAATCAAAGAAGGATCCAAAAAATTTACTTTCAAAGGATGAGAGGAAAGAAAGATCTGGTTTTGATAAGAACAATGCTGGAAAGGGTATGTATGTAGCCAAAGTCAGCAATACTGGAAAATTAGATGTACATAAAAATCCTGAGTCTAGAATGACATCTAATACATTCAGTACTGATAAGACTGAATAGAAATTTGAGATGAAGAATAATGTTCCGATTGAAAATGGGAAGGTTGATGGTCAGTAGAGTTCTATTAAGAAGGTTTTTTAGAAGCATATTCACAAATCCAGTCAGTATAGACGTTTCATAGGGAAATATTCATTCTATGGTTACTTCTAGTATTATGGTTGATTCAGACATACTGCAAACATGTGTTGGTTCAATCAACAACATTACTAATATTACACAAGTTATGGAATACAATATTTGACAGGGAGTCAGTCCTCTCAAAAAGATAAGTACGAAAAGAAAGTTTTGAAGAAATGTGAGAAGGCTGGAGTGAAAATTGAAAATAGGTTCCAGCCATTGGAAACTATTTGTGACAGATGTGAACAACCTGTACATATTCCTAAGGGATGCCTTATTTTGTTTCAAAAACAACAAAATGTTCTTAACAAATATCCGAAGTTGGAGGTGAATAATGAAAAGGAAGAACAAAAATATCTTATTGGTGAAACCAACTTGAAAGATACAAAAGGATAATGTCCATAGATTATTGATAGTTGGTGTTATTTTCATATGACATGAGACTTAAAGTTTCTGAATAATGTGAAAGACTTCAAATAAGGAATAATTGCATTTGAAATGATGAATCTCTGGGGATCGAAGGTGTTGGATCAGCCATCATCGGGAAAGAAAAAATGAATTCTAGGAAAGCATTATATGTTGATGGGATGAAACATAATATTTTGAGTGTTTCACAACTATGTGACAGGGGAAACAAATTTATATTCAGAAAATATGGGTTTGTTGTGAAAAGTTAGAATGGTGGAAATGTTGTTGAAAGAGGCCAATGTACAAAAGGGAATTTGTTCCAAGTTGGTGAAGTAAAAAATTATTATTACATGGGAATAGTGGATGAAAATTAGTAATGTCATAAAAGGCTGGGACATATGTGTTAGATAAACATGTGTAAGTTATCAACGCGAGATAGTGTTTGAGATATGCCTGATTTATCAAGAAGAAGAGATTGGTGCTGCACTATTTGTGAAAAAAGGAATATTATAAACTCTATGCATAATAGAGATGAAATTCATTCAAAACAACCCTTAGAACTTATACAATATGATATATATGTGGACCAATGAGCAATAAATCAAAAAATAGAGATAATTACTTAATTACTTTCATTGATGACTTTACTCGCATTACTTGTGTTTTGTACATGAGACATAAGTTAGATGCTATGAAAATGATTAAGAGTTTCCAGAGGAAATTAGAGAAGAAATGTGAGTATTCAATGAAGAAGTTGAGAACTGATAATGGTGGAGAGTATAAGAATAAAGATTTTGAAAGTTACCTCAAGAAACATGGAATTAGGCATGAGTTCAGTTCACCATACACACCTCAACAAAATGGGGTTGCTGAAAGAAATAATTGAAGTCTAGTTAAAATGGGGAGAATAATGATACTTGAACATAATCTTTCTCAGTATTATTGGAGGCAAGACATGAGCATTGCTGTGTATATTCAGAATTGATTTTTCTATAGCCCAAACTCAGATATGACTCCATATAAAATGTTATATAGAAAAACATCAAGTCTGAAACACTTAAGAGTTTTTTGGAGTCCATGAATTATATAGAAGAAAGGTGAAAACCTTGTAAAGTTTGGGAAAAGAGGAGATGATTGAATGTTTCTTGGATATTATCTAGAAGGAAGAGGATATAGATGTATCAACAAAGAAACATGATGAATTATTGATTCTTCGGATGTAAAAGTTGTGAAAATGATGAGAAAGAGAAGCAGTCATATGTTGATGTGGAAGTAGAGCAGGATAGAGAAGATTTTGTTAATGATTCAGATAATGCTGCAGACTGTGTTAATCTTACTCAATAAGAGGAACCTGAATCATAAATCTTTATTGATGTGGATGATGTTCGAACAACCCATCCTAGGCTGAGGAAACATGTGGAGGCTCAAAACATTATTGGAGATCAACATCAAAGGGTTCAAATTAGAAGAAAAATGAATGTTATAACACGTAATTATCTTAATTTGGAAGTTGAACTGAATGATGTAAATGAATCATTTGAGCATCTAGAATGGGTTCATGTAATTAATGAAGAGATTGATCATATAGGTAAGAATGATACTTGGGAACTTGTACCCAATCCGGACTACAAGAAATTTATTGTTACAAAGTGGGTTTTCCTGAACAGACTAAATAAAGAAGTTAAAGTAATAAGAAACAAATCAATATTGGTTTTCAAAGTGTATTCACAAATTGAAGGCATTGATTTTGAAGAAAGCTTTTCTTAGGTGGCAATATTGGTGACAATCATAATTTTTCTTTCTATTTTTGCTCAATGAGGTTACAAAATATTTCCAATGGATGTAAAATATTAATTCTTGAATGGTGAACTTTATGAGGAAGTTTACATTGATCAACATTGTGGATTTGTTTTTAGAAAGGTTGAAAGTTATGTGTGAAAATTGAAGAATGCTTTTTATGGGAAAAAAAGCTCTGAGAGCATGGTATTCTAAATTAGATACTTTCTTGATGAAGATGAATTTTAATAAAGGTAGAGTTGACATAAATATTTAAATCAAGGAGTGTCAGGAGTTTTCACTGAACATTATTGTTTATGTCGATGAAATTATCTTTAATGGTAATGATAAAAGATCATGTGAAAGATGTGCTGAATAGTTGAAGAAGTTATTTGAGATGTCCATACTGAGAGAAATGAAGTACTTTATTGGGATAAAAATTTCATAGAAGAAGAATCACATTTTCCTATCTCAATAAAATTATGCTAAGGAACTTCTGAATAATTTTGGCATGGAAAATTTGAAACCAGTTTCCACAACAATTTTAGTGGGAACCATGTTTTCTAAAGATGGATAAGGCAAGGAAGTTGATCAGAAAGAGTATCAAAAGCATATTAACAGTCTGTTGTATTTGACTTCCTCAAGACCCGACATTTTCTATGTTGTCACTTTATGTGCAAGATTTCAGAGTGCTCCAAAATAATCACATCTTATAAATAGAAAAATAATTATTAAATATATCAAAGGTACAACAAATTTTGTAATTAGGTATGATGGGTCAAGGAAATATTGATCTATTTAGGTATTCTGATACTGATTGGACAGGAAATGTTGATGATCGAATATCCACATCTGGTGGAGTTTTATCTGGGGAAAAGTTGTGTTAGTTGGCATACCAAGAAATAGAATTCAGTAACTCTTAGAATAGATAAATCTGAGTATGTTGCTACTACTCAAGATGCAAATCAACTAATGTGGATGAAGACTTAGCTGGAAGATCTACTTGTTGAAGTAAAGATACCATTGCTCTTGGGTTGTGATATTCATAGTGCAATCAATATTACAAGAAATCTGGTACAACATTATTATTAAAAACACATTGATATAAAGTACCACTTCATCAAAGAGTAGGTGGAGAATAATTAATTGAGGGTGGAGTATATTCTAACATCTTAACAAGTTACCGATATATTCACAAAACCTTTACCGAAGGATCCATTTGAAAAATTGAGGTCGAACTTGGGTTCCCAAACTCCTTATCATCAAGGTTAAGGTATGTGTTTTTATCCCCACTCTCATCTTACATTTGGATAGCGTTGTCAAGGGGGAGAATTTTTTTATAAATCTGTCTATATGGAAGCATGCATAAAGGGAGAGTTGTGGGTAAGATGTGAATCCAACATGTATGTGTGTGAACTATTCTCACTATTTATTGGAGTGGTTGTAGGAAACAATGTTGTTGTATTTCAGGAAAGTAGAATGTTTAAGTGGAATATTGAAATTTGTTCTAAAGAATTACGAAGACATATGAGCATGAAAGTTCATAGTCACTGTTTTTGGACAACATGGTTTTGGCTGTGAATAATTCTTGTTTCCAATAATGAGTTATGTCACATAGGATTAGAATTGTTGATAGGTGATCCATTGATTGAGGTTACAAAGTTTAGTGATTTATTAATCATAGTTGAAAAAAAAATCCAAAGGGGAGATTATTGGGACCAGTTTGGATGGATGAGTACATAAAAAAGAATTTAATGTTATAGAGTGTTGTTTTTTGTTGTAAAAGAAGATAAATCGATTCACTTTGTAAAGGAATTTGAAACCAGAAGATGATTTGTTGATATTTATTTCAAAAATATCATAATTTAGTAGAACTTGTGATTCAAGACTTATGAAGGACATGGGGATAAATTATTATGGCAGTCATATACAGTTTTGATTGGAAGGAATGATGTTGCAGGAAGATAGGGAAGTTCCAGTACATTCCACCGTAACTCTGACAATGCTAAATCTGGTCTATCAAAGGAAATATATCACTATAGTAGAGTTCATGATGAAAGCTGAAGAATGGTTATGTGAAGAAGTGAAGAGAGAAATGACAATGTAACGGACAATCTGGTAGGAGCATAAAATAATTGAATATTGCGCACAAGTTTGAATATGGATTTGAATTTGTGTGCATGGTATGATTCAAGGTAAGAATAAAGGAAAATGGAAAAGGAATGGAGTGCGTGGAAATGTGGGAAAAGTTCACAAAAAATAAAGTATGCACTAAATATTGACGTGGTGCATGAAAAATAAAGGTTGCTTGAAATATTGGCTTGGTGCATGAAATAGAGAAATGATGTTTTTCTTACAAGAGGTGTTTCGAGATCAAAAGCTCAAAAATTGGCAAAGGCATGAGGTGCATGAAAAATTAGAGCATTGCACGAAATATTATGTTGCGTGAAATATTTTTTATATGCATGAATATGGTTTTATGAATGGATTACTATTTTTCACATAGGGTTAAAAAGGCCTATAAATACGAGGTGACCCCCTCTCATTTGTTAAGGATTGACACTTAGAGAAAATCTTGAGCTCTGATGTGCGTAAAATTATACGCTAAGTCAGTTGAGAAAAAAGAAAGAGGTTTGAACGAAAAGATGAAAGCTACGTGAAAAAGTGGGAAGTTGCACGAAAAGTGAGAAGTTGCGCGAAAAGTGAAAAGTTACGTGAAAAAATGAAAGTTGTGCGAAAATGTTTTCCACGCCAAAAGGGAATTTTTACATGAAATCCATCTGAATTGCGCACAAGGTACCCTAAAGATTGCGTGAAAAAGTTGTAGTCTTTTCACATATTCGGTTGTGCATAAGATTGTTCTTACAGGCTTCTAGTTAAGAAACTAAAGATTTGTACTTCAAATAATGCACTTGTTCAATTATAAAGAATTACTGAAATAATGTAATTCCCTATTTTTTCTAAGAGGGTGAATACACACTTTAGTATTGTTTTCTAAGTGCTACACGAGTGTAAGGGTATATCATGATCATTGTATTCCACATCGAAGGATTGTTTTCTAGTGGATTGTATGGTACTAGATTGTTTCCATACCATACCAAGGACGTAGCTACTCTTGTTGAGTAGTGAACCTTGTAAATCTTGAATTCATGTTGTTGTGTGTGTTCAGCAGAAAAGAAACTCTTTAACAGGAGGCTAAGGTTGTTTCAAAAAGAAGGAAACATAAAAAAGAAAAAGATATCACTGATTCTCCCCCTCCCCCTCTTAGTGATACTTGGATCCTGACTGGGAACATCAAATCCATTGGTCCTCCTAAATTTCATGGGATAACCTGGGGAATACATAGAAAAATGGGGGGGATAAAATTCTCAATAAGGGAGTGAACATGATATAGAAACATAACATATGAGTCAAGATATAACATGATATCATAAAAAATAAGTATCATTGGTAATCACATGGAATCGATAAATAAGGAACACGGTATTATGAGATCATAGTAACATATTAAGTTTTCCAAAAACATATAGCATGACATAAACATGATTTAAGGCTAACTTCCAAGAAAATATCATATGGTGGAAAAAATGTCATAATGTATTTGGTTTAATCCCTACTCCCATGCATGATGTCTTAGGAGACTAACATTACTCAATGTATTAGAGTGATATTAGGGTGCACCCATTTTATAAGATATATTGGTCTCACCCAGTGCTATCTGGGTGCACCCATTATAACATGTTGATGATTAATATGTTCCACAAAAGGAAAACAATCATAAGGCATAACATAATATTTATCTATGGAATGAAAATAGTTTGCATAATCTTTTCTAACATCATAAAAAAATGAAATTTCATGATAAAGGAATTTTAGATATGACTATAAGGAATGTATTACCCCATAAAATTAAGGGATTATCATATTGTTATATATGTAAGGGACATATATACATAATTTTAAATCAATCCATAATATCATATGTTTTCTTTGTTGATGAAAATGTCTTTAAAATATTACATGGAATATTTCCCAAGAAAAATATGATTTTAACACTCAAAAAAGTATAAAAGTTTCCAAAATATTATAGATAATAATCTATTTAATAATAACTATTAAAATATATAAATTAATATTCAAATATTTTAGAGGTTACGATGACTTCTAGTTTTTTATATGTCATATTAGTAAAATAACAGTCCTTTCACATTGCCTTAAAAATATTAAAAAGTATAATATTTTTAAAAAAATATTCCTTTCACTTAATTTTTAAAAAATTCAAACATGGTTAAAAATGTTGTTAATAAATCATTTGGTTAATATTAACAACATTCAGAAAATTATTTTTATAAAACATGGATATGGAAGGAAAAGGATTTTCGGTCGAAGGGAGAAATGAAATATTATTTTCTTAAAAACATTTACACAATAATTTTAAGTACCATAGAGAATAAAATGTCATTATAATTGAATATTACATGAATAAAAAAAGGTGAATAAAATTAAAGGTTTTTATTAAATGGTATCAAATAATTTCCTACAACTGAAATTAAAACATAGAAAAACCCTATTAAAATTTTATGGAAAGATAAACCCTTACCGCTCTGGTAACTTCTAAATCATAAGCACCATGAATTAAGTAAATTAATTATAACTTAAAATATAATTAATTATGATGGATTAACGATAAAATTTGTAAGTTTTAATTATATACACCATTTAATTAAAATTATGTTCATAAAAGAACATGAGTCTCAAAGAAGGATTCTTTGAGATGAAACCCTTACCTCCAGTCCAGACTTTCTCATGTATGTATTTTATCTCACGTATAATAAAATTATATCAATTATTTTTTTTCTTAATAAGTTTTACATTTTTAATAAATTATTCTTAAACTAATTACTTAATTTATTTAAATGATTTATTTATCCATAAAAATGGTTATGTCTACATTAGGTTTTTTTAGGACACTTAGTTTTTAATTTCAAAATAGAGGTGTTGAATGTGTAACATTTCCATTTTTCAACAATCGTGAAGGAAAGAAGGTGAGATTAATTTTATATTTATATAATTATTATAATATAATTAAAATCAAATTACTTCTTTAAATACACTTATGTATACTATCCATGTGACGTAGTACTTAAAAATGAATCACATCGCTTCGCAAGGCGGTAATCCACCATACACACAAATGATGTTATCATTTGCAATGGATGGTAAGTTAAGAAATAATATGATATATTAAATTTTTATATTGATTAATATTTCATGAATATAATTCATAAACATTAAATCCACAACCATCAATATTCAGGAGATGAAATTATTAAAAATTAATTACATTAGTTTGTGAGGCAGTAGTCCTCCGTATACACAATCGATGGTTTTGTTTCCTATTTTATAGAAGTGGAGATATATTTTGGGTATACCATTAACATAATAACATAATATTATATGGGAAATTTTTATGTTATAATATGATCATGATTTAGTAATATCTGAATGTGGTGGAAGAAGAAATACAAAAAATATTCTCAGTTAAAAATATTACCTCTTCTTCGAACCACCTCTTTTGGATTATACATAAAAACTCCCTATATTGGATTGATAATCAAAATAATGCCTTTAAAATTACTTAATGGAATTAAAGAAGTAATTTGGGAAGTTATTGTAAGAACAAATTTGTTTTTGAAGTGTATAAAGAAGAGAAGAGGGGGTTCCCTTTTATAAGGGAGGAGTGAAATTCTTGTAAAATACCCAAAACTATTCAATAATGGGAAGTCACTCTCAAAACATGTGCCTCAAAAATTATAAAATAAATTATTAGAGGATATATAAGTCTATTAAATACCTATAACTTTAAAAATAAGAAATTTTTAAAAATGTTATTCTCTTTAAAAATAATTTTAGTCACTTCGAAACTTTTAATTGTTCTACCATGGTAACTATCTTTTTATTATTTTTACTATTCATTATAAAAAATTAGGTTAAAATTGTTATATAATATATGTTATTATCATTAAAGATATGGAATATATTCTATAAAATTCAATTCACATAAGTGGTAAATTTAATTTAAAATAAAAGTTTCAAGCACGATGAAAAATTTTATTTCCGAAAATTGTATTTTTCAAGGAAAATATTTATTTTATATTAAATATATAAATAAAAATAATCATTATATTAATTTCAATTAACAAATATATTTATATATATAATAATTTTAATTTAAATAATTACTCGTTATGGGTTATTCAAATTAGTTAAAATGGGGAAAATTATGCACTTTAAAACAGTTTTAATAAAGAAGCGTTTTTAAACCTAAAAATAAGTTTTTTATGAAATCCAGTATAAAGGTGATTTAAATGTAATTAATTGGATTAAATATAAATAAATAATAATTATATTAATTTTAAATAAAATTAAAATAATAATAACACTTTTAAATTACTTAATTATATTAAAATAAAAAATGATTTTACAAAAATTAGTATTTCTCACTATTCACTTAAAAGTCAAAAAATTTAGAAAAATAACAAATTTTTATCTTTAATTAATAATTATATGATGATTTTAAAAATTATTTTCATTTTATAAAATAACATTTCTTAATGTGACATAAATTAATTATAATATTTTCTCACAAAAATCAATAAAATCATTTCTAAAGGACACATATATTTTATAAAATAAAATATCTTAATTAAAAGTTGTGAATTTATAAATAAATTTATATTGATTATAACGCTTATATATATTTTTTATAAATAATTTAATTATATTCATATTTCTAATTTTAGTGTTTAGGTTATAACGGTTATAATAATATTTTAATAGTACCCTCATATTGATTAGGACACTTATATATATATATATATATTTATAATTTATCAATAAATTTATATTGATTAGGATCCTTATATATATTTTTTATAAAGAATTTTATTCTATTCATACCTCTAATATTAAAGGTTAGTTTATAATGGTCATAATAATATTTTAATAGTATAACACAGTTCATTTAATCTCAGGGTTGTGTGTTGAATATTCTATCAAACATAGCTTTATTTTAAAATCGAGGATTGTCACAAAAACGTATAAAAAATAAAAAATTTATTAACAAATTAAAATTGTTTAAATTTTGAAGATATATCATGAATATTATTTAATATTTAAAAGGATTGTTCATTCTCAAATAACTGTTTCAAGTATTAATAAATTGAATCAACCACTTTTAAATTATTTTTATGATAATATATAATATTTAATTATATTAAATAATATATTAAGATTAATTAAATTATAAATTCATATGAAATAACATTTATAACACATAATGTTTGAAAAATCAACTTTTCAATAAAAAAAACATTTTCTTTATAGTTTGAATTATCATTTAAAAAATAAATTTATAAATTTTAGAATTAAAATATTATAAAATTAAATTTATTTTTGGATTCATCATAACAATATTATATTGGGATAATTTTTTTATTTTTATGAAATGATTTTTTTTAGGTGAATAGAGAAAAATAATGTTTTTACTAAAACTGTAGTGCCTATGAATATATTGAGAAGTAAGTATATGTTGAAAAATATAAAAAAAATAATGATCATAAATTTATTTATAAAGTGAATCAATTCATTTAAAAAATACTATATTGAATATAGAAAACCTACATTTAATATTTTAAAAATTAATTAATATCATTCTAATAAAAAATATTTTTAGTATTTTATTTTTAATAAAGTTTTTTATTGGTGAAATTAGGTTTTTTATTTTTTAAAATTAATATAATTATACTTTTGTTAACAATAAGGAAATTAATTTTTTTTAAGATAAAAAAATTGATAATTTTTTCCTAAATAGAGCATTTATGCTTAAAAATTCACTTTTTTCTAAAAATGATTTTTTATTTGTTACATGTGCTAATGCTAAAATTAATTTTTCTTACACATAGAAATTATATTTGATAAAATGAAATTAATTTTTGGAATCAGCGTATTTAAATTATGTAATAATTCCCATTTTATTTTCAGGAATTAATATTAAATTACTTAGGAAATAATTTATTTCCGTGGTAAAACCTAAAAACTAAAAAAGTGAAAACCCTAAGAGTAAAAATAATTAAAAAATGTTTAAAACAATTTTAATAATGACTTTTTTAGGTATGGTCAATTTTACTTCATCCCCCAATCCATTAATTTCCACTTTAGCTTTAGATTACTTCTGAAACATGTGTTCTCATTATATTTAAATGTAATGTTTTAAAAACTTGTCATCCCCTGTGAAATTTGATTCTACGAACAAGAATCGACATCATCATTATCCAAATGTTACTAAAAAATACAAAGTTAAATATTGAATAATGAATATAAAAAATAACTAACTAGTATATTTGAAATAAATAATGTTTATAAAAGGATTTATATATGAATAAATTTTTTAAAAAGGTGATTAAGATAGTTATTTTTATTATATAGGGGGTTAAATTTCTTTCGTTAAGTTTAAGAATTAACATGGGGGTTTGTTATCTAATTTTTATTTCTTAGAGGATCATGTCATAATCACCAATTGTTTTATTTTATATTAAATATATTATTCAATATTAATGAATTTTACAAAAAATTTACAAATATATATTTTGTTTAAAAATCCATTTCATTTTATCGCCTTCAATGTTATTTTGGTTCAAAAGTTTTATAAGTCATAATGGTTTTTATCTCAATTTCAATTTATTAAGGTGCATTTTCATATAGAAAAACTATTTTTTCTATTATATGGTTTTATTATTTTAAAATGGATTATATCCAGATTGTTATTGATTCTTAAATTTATTTTACAAGTCTTTACAAGACCCTTTATTTATACTCTTTTATTTCCTTTAATATCAAATTGGTAAGGGGTTTCTCAATTCATTTTTTCTTCTTGGAGACTTATTCACAACAAAAATTTCTGATAATTACGATGGGACATTTGTGATAGATTATTGTTACAAATAAATTTTTGAAATGGGTGTCCATTGCAAATAGCTTATCATGGAAGAAGGAATCGCATATAAAATTATTTGCGATGGGTCATCCTAGAAACCCTTATTTGTGAAGAATTGTATATTTGTCACAAAAAAATCATGAAATATTATGTAAACACTTTTTGTAACAATCCATCAGGAATAACCTTTTGCGATGGATTACTTATCCATCGTAAAAAACATTTTAAAAAAAGTAAAAATTATGAAAATTATTTATCAAATAAAAAATAAAATTAGAAATATTTAAAAATCATTAAAAAGATATAAAAAAAAGTTAAAACACACATAAAAGTAATACATCATTTAAAATATAATATGTATGTCATACCAAATTACAAAATGGTTATAAAATCTTTAGTAATCATCAATAGGAATCATATGAAGGATGATTACTCTAAGGACAAGGGGGGCTCCATACCAATGCCACAAATAAGTTTCCAAATATACTCCATCATCTCTTCATCTTTTAGATTTTTTTTCTCATGATCCTCCTCCCTTTGTTTCTTTATCTACTGTATCATCTCATCCTAAGCTCTCAACCTCTCCTCATAATATTTAGTAGACGATGGCATTTATTAATACTCTCCATGAGCTCCCTTCACGCTCACTGATTCCATCAAAGAAGTACCTTAATAACATATATCTGTCTTTCAGGAACCAATACCAATCACTCGACCTTTCTCGACACCCTGCGAAGTCACCTGTATCCAAGAACCCTCATCAAAACATGAATCAGCAGTGACATCTTTTTCGGTATCATCTTAACACTCCATTGAATGATATTTTTAGCCTCATATGTTTATTTAAAATATAATAACAAATTATAATACTAATAAAATTAATATCGATGACATTGTTCATCAAAATCAATAACACAATACAGCACTGTCGTTCGCCTACAACTTCTCTTATACATGGATCAGAATATATCTTCTTATAAACTTCAAACACTATAATAGATGGTTTAATTTCATTCTGTATAATATAATAAATATGTTATAGTTAAAATAAATATACATTAATAAATAATATCACTTACCATATGTTGTCGATGTATTACAAATGTACGAATCTTGGCCATATGCTTGATCTCTTTCCTCTCCCGGCTCTGACGTCCAACTGATGATCTCCTCCTAAAAGTTTCTCCTAGCTTAAATGAGCACAACCCATCTCATACCTGAGCTGATATATATTCAGGATGATGGGAGACACATTACTGATCAAAGATGGTAGCACAAGAATTATCCATAGCTCTCTTTCGGATGTTGTGTAAAAAATGACAAAAGCGCTCATGTATACAAGTATCTCATGCCTATCGGATATGACCACTCTGGTTATCATAAATTGGAGAAAATAAATTCTGTAAGATAATTAAAAAAAATATTTTAGTAATTAAATATATTTTAAAATATTCTATATTATTTAATAACATACAATCCAGTGGTCAAACATCTAGTCATGCACGGTGATGGGTACGAGGTCTCATGACACCCATGGAATGGAAAAATAATTTCTCAGATTCACACTAACCTGACCAATGGTTAACTATTAAAAAATATGCAAATTGAAACAAATATATAATCATAAAATTATATCAAATTTAATAAAATTATTTAATATAAAATAAATTTCCTAAAAAATTAAACAAACCTCTATAAACGATGATCAAAATCATCATATGGTCATCTCTATAGAATATGATCTGGAATCAATAATTGAGTAAGACCGCACCCCCTCCTAGTAGGTACTCCAGCCTGAGGAGGAGCAGCTGAATCAGGCTCATCGTCAGGAAGTCCAACATCAGTGAGATAACATAATAGATTGTCATGAGGACCATTTCAATCCATCTGAAACAAATATTCTCACCAATAAGAGATCGTTAAAATATATATGAAATATAAAAAAATAATTAATGTCATAGTAAAATTATGTTACCTATAACAGATTGTTAATAAAAATATGAAATTTAAAAAACTAATAAATATAAGAATATAATAATTACCTGTAACTAAAGAACTAAATATAATACATCAATCATCATCTTCATCAACATTTTCATTAACATCAATTTCTTCATCCTCATCTCCAGCATTGTCAACATCCATATGACATTTAGTTTCATCATCCCTTATTACTTAATCGACAGTATCTATATCATCATCTGTTAACTAGGCGGTTTCATCCTCAATATTTATATCTTGTTGGGTAAGAGATGTATTTTTGGATTTTTCTTGAAAAAATTCAATATGCTGCACTTCCACAAAACCGCTTTCATTTTAAATAAACTGATTTTCACAGGATTTTATTTTTATCACACTCCATGAGTCCTTCAAATCTCTCAAAATATCATATTAATTTTCATAGTAAACTTGATATTCTTAATGTGCAAACATAAATGGTCCATTTGATATAATACGACTATTATATTTAACGTCAACGAATCTATGACGTGGACGAACTCGCAACACTCAATCAGTATCAAACCAATAACATTTAAAAACATATAACATAATTTGGTCCCAGATAACATAACTTGATTATTTCATCTAGAATACCATAAAATTCACCTTCACTTTCCATATAATGGAATCCTATAAAATGAACACCATTATTAATTGATTTCTTTGAGTCACCATATATGCATGTATGGAATCAGAATCCATTAACCACATACCCATTATAAGATTTTACCAATTTCGATGGAGGGTTTTTGAACACACATAATCGACTATCAATTTTATTTTCATGTTTTGTTACCTGTAACTAATAAAAATTATTAATAATAGATATTATTTAAAATTTTATTTATTATTCCATTGAATGAAACTTTACTTACCATTCTTTGAAACCAATATAAAAAATTTTGTTGTCAATATTCCTCAAGACCAGAAGATGTAATTTTTATAAATTGGTTTTTGATATGGTAATCATATACTCTATAAAAAAGATAATGTAAATAAATATATATTTTTTTGATATTTAACAAAATAATAAAAAATTATTACTTAATACAAAAATCATATCATTTATTTACAATGCAGCAGAATATAAGTATGCGCTCTGTGTAGTTCTTCATCTATAAGCCATCACTCACAATAACCACTGAAACCAATCACAGGCTAATCAAAAAATGAAAACTGATGGTCTGTTACATCATCAAGATTTGTCTCATTTTGACCCATATAATTAGGTTTTCAAGGATATTCTAACTAAAAATAATAAGAGAAGAAATTTGAAATTTCATCCTACAATAATGCTTTTTCAATCGGCCCTTAAACTGATTCTTTGTTACATAATTTATCCTTTAAGGTTTTCATACATATTGCAAATGGATACATCCATAGAAATTATACTGTAACTCCACATTTAGCTTCATATGAAAAAATGCAACATTTAATATTCTATGTAATCAAAGAAGCGCAATGGGAATTTTTTCTCAAAATTATATAAAATTAAAACGAAAACTTTTTTCATGAAATTAAATGCATTGTAGTCCAATTTTTCCACACAAATATCTCAGACAAAAGTGAAATTTCAGTAAAAAAATCCTAGATTGAAGAATTCAATATCCCTCTAAGACAAATAGGTAGTAATCTTTCAATTATGTCATGACAATCATGAATTTTTAACTTGATAATATGCCCATTTCTGATGAAATAAGACAAATTAGAATCATAACAATCTAGAAACCTCAAATATATAATAAATTAATAGAATAATGGATAGTTTTATTTACTAAGTGAGTAAGATAATTTTGGATTCATTAATTTTTTTGATCATTCATCTTCAAATAATTCAAGTTCAGGACATCTGCAAATCTGCACACAATTTAACTGTGCTTTCACATTATCTTTGGTCTTACCAAGTGTGTATAAAATGGTATAAAACATGTTATCAAAAACATTGTTCTCAATATACATTACATCTAACATGTGATGAACCAAAAAAACAGACCAATATCTAAGGTCCCAAAAAATACTTCGATTTATCCAATTATGATCTCTTACAAAACCATTTATATTTTTATCATTTATGGTTAGTCCAAAAGTAACATGAGGTAATTCTGAAACAATATATTTTACCTAATTACCTAAGATAACTTCTGAAGCTGCATCTGTTTCTATTCAAACTTTTATAAAAAAAAATTTCATCAAAAAGGGTGATCCGTAGGAAGAAATCTATAATGACAATCAAAATAACTAACCTTTATCCCATTTTAAAGCATAAACACTTTTTTGTCAGCCATAAAGTATGGACATGATTTTAGACCAAGTGTTCCCCATATAAATAACATACAATACGCCAAAAATTCACTGATCTCCCATATTAATGCAACCTTCAATATAAAATTCTGATCTACAGTTATATCAAATATAGTGACACCGTTGTTCCGTAATGAAATTAACTCATCAATTAGTGGTTTCAAATAAACATTAATATTATTCTTTAGATGTCTAGGAATTAATAGTTTCAAATATATATATATATATATATATATATATATATATATATATAGTTTTTTCATTAACATCCAAGGAGGTAAGTTGTAAAGAGTAATGAAAACAAGCCAACAAAAATATTGACTTATATAAGAACCAAATGGAGAAAAACCATCAGTAGAAAGGACCAGTTGTATGTTATGAGGTTATGCAACAAAATAAGGATGCATCTGATCAAAATGTTTCCATCAGTCACCATCCCATGGATGATTTAAGCTTTTTGTGATGTAAATATTTGACTTATGTCATGTTATAAATCCAGTTTTGCTGCAAGACATAAATAAATGCTATAATTGAGTTGTAATTGGAAAATATCATATATTTTTTCTTGGAAATCTGGACTTTCCTTATTGTTCCTCCTTATACCTCACTTCTCCACAAGTTGGACAATTAACCAAAGATTCATATTCACCATAATATAAGATGTAGTAATATGAACATGCATGGGTCTTTTGATAACTTAGACCCAAATTAGGAACCAAACTTTTACTTTCATTTAAATTTGTAGGTGATGTTTTTTCATCAGGAAACAACGACTATACCAAAGTTAAAATCTAATCGAAAAAACTATTGAACATTCCAAAATCTGATTTAATAGCCATAATGTTTGTAACAGCTTCAAGTTTTCTCATCTGGATTCCCATATATAAGGCCCCCTCAGTGGATTGCAATAAATTGTAAAACTTAGAAGGTTTAGGTTTAGGATTTGGAATATCATTTTTAGTTTTTGTTTTAGAAATAGATGGACTAGATGCCTCATGTATTAAATTCTAAAATGATGGATCTAGAACCAAAAAAAATTATTTTCTATTGAACTTTTTTCACCATGTTGATACCAAAAAATATAATCTTTATAAAAACAAAAACGCAATAGATGAAGCCCAACATTGTAAAATGTTTCAAATTCCCTAAGACCACATTTCTAACATAGACATTTATTTATTCCTTCAGAAACAAAATCTAAATTTGACGATGCAGATGATATAAAGGCTTCAACACCTTCAATATAGGCAGGATTTAAACCAGATCAATTTGGGTTTTTTCAATTATTTATCCAATAAAGACCATGTAATAGATATTAGTGTCCACTTCCTGAGTCTACATTTATCCAAAAAACAACAAAATAAAACCAATTATTATAGATAATGTTGACTAATTACAAATTACTATTATATTTTAACACCTTGAAATATTCTATGGAATATGATCAGAGTGAGGCACTAGGTTAGTACTAGATTACAGGGCCCATAGAGGCTCGACATAAATAAAATAACAATATTAAATATATTATATAATACACATGCTATTTTTGAAAATAATATAATATCTCTCAAACATTGTCTCCTATGAGACACATGCTATTTTTTAAGACACTCTATTTTTTATATATTTTTATATTTTTTGCAACTTATTATTATGATTTTCTAATAATCGGTAATATTAACAATTTATTAATAATAATGACACATTGATTGTTAAATATTATAAATTATTTAAATTAATACTATATTTTTAATAATTAATATTTTTTTAGAAATTTTTATTATGTCTTAAAATTGTTATATTTTTTAAAGAAGTATTACTAAAAATTATCATAATTATTATTAACTGTGTTTTTAATAAATAATACATATATTAAATTTTTAATTTTTTTTCATTAAACAAATTTTTTAATGTTTTTTAATATAAAAAATACTTACAAATAACGTTTAGTTAAAGTGTTTTCTTTAAATTAATTTTCTCATCATTCGTAAAAAACACACATTTATATGTACTTCATACATTATATATATATAACACATAATCAAATATTTTTACATCAAATTAATTTTAACAAATTTTTCAAAGAAATCAATATATCAAATCTATATATATATATACACATACAATCACACACACAAATTTTCATATATTTGGTCAATTTTTTAAATTATTAATAATATTTTTTAATTAAATATATTATTTACTATTTATTATTAATATTAGGTAAATGATTATTTATATATATTTATATTTATTTATATTTAAGTATTTCTAAATTAATATAAATATACCAAAAATATTCTAACAATCTTCTTTAAACCAATATACATATTAAATTTATAAATACATAGATATAAACATACATAAATATTTAATATATATTATTTATATTGACTAATTAGTTAGTAATTATTATAAAATATGTAATTATTATTATTAGTTATTTAAATTATTATTAAATTTTCAATAATAATTATATATATGTATATCATGATTTCATAATTAATATAAATAAATAAAATATATTCTGACACTTTATTAAATAAATATACATATCAATTCTATATATATATATTAAACTTTAAATGTATTTTTAAAATATATACATTTACATATTCAGATGTTAATAAATATATATATATATATATTACATGATTTCATAATCAAATATATTTTTACATTTTAAAAAAAAATATATGTGAGATAAATATATACATGCATGCATATATATATATATAAAACCATACACGTTTTTTAAAACATTTATATACATCTGTTTGTGTGTGTGTATATATATATTCATACTTTAATATACATACATGTATGCATATATATATATATATTAAAAACATTACTCAATTATATAAATATATATATATATTAAAAAAATTACACGTTTGTAAATTTTCTATAGATGTATAAACAGAATGTATTGTTCCCTTATATTTATATCAAAAAAATTCTTAATTAATTATAATGTATTATTTATATCTATTTATATTAAAATATTTATTTGTTAATATAAATATATAAAATATATATTGTTACTTTTTTAAATAGATCTGCATATTAAAATTATATATACACATATAAAAATATACAAACATACATACATATATATATATATATCAAAAACCATAAATTTATTTTTAAAATCATTTAGATATATATATAAACCCATAAAAATATCAATATTAAATAAAATCCTTTTAATATTTATGTATATATATACAGACAAACATATATCAAAATTAACATGGTACAAAAATATACTTATATATATATATAAATACAAAACACATAAATATCACAAATATAAAATTAGCAGAAGTCCTAAAAATCAATTAAAATATATTATACGAAGTAGATTAAAATAAAAATAGAGATTAATATAATTGCATCAATCCTAAATATCAAATAAAGCATAAAAATCAAATAAAATTTCAAAACATAGGGTTTCACCAAACCAATACATTTGACATTGATCCCAAAATGTGTAAAAAACAAACCAGATTAAAATCAAAATAGAAATTAATACAATTGTGTCTATCCTAAATATCAAATAAAGCATGAAAATCAGATAAATTTATAAACTTGGGTAAAAATTATATTTAACATTGAACCAGAATATGATAATAATTGACGGATAACGTAAGAGGAGTTGGTACTTTGAAGATCTGAGCTAAAATCAGCAAAAAATGGGAAGAACAGAGCCACATAGAGCTGAGGAAAATTTGTCGGCCATATGGCCATAGGGCTTACTGTGGGAGAGGGAGGAGAAATATGAGGAAGTAAGAAAGAAGGGTCGTGTGACTGTTAAAACATCGGGGGGGGGGGGGGGGTTCAAAAGTATATTTTTTATGGAATTAATGTCCTCACAATTAGTCTTTCATCAAGATTATTTGTGATGGACAATAAATTCTGTCACAAATAATCTTGATCTTATGGGACATTTGCAATTGATTTTGTTATCCTTCGCAAATGACTGTCGTGATTAATTTGTGTACCGGGTGGTGGGAAAGTGCGCCAAAAATATTTGAGATGGATTATTTATTCCATCATAGTAAACCATTATTTTCATTGAAATAAATAATTCGCAGTAAATAGTAACATAAAAGGGACAATTTGTGATGGGTCATTTATCTGTCACAAATGACCCATCACAAATGGTCGAAATTCTAGTAGTGATTCTATATACACCACTTGTTTTATTTTTATTTTTTGTATAAACTATCGTATCTTTTTAATATAAAATATATATCTTTTATTTCATGATATTGAAATTTCGATTTCATGATCTCTATCTCATGTTATTTTGATTCTTATATTATCAATGTCGTAAGGGTGTTTTGTCAAACAATTTCCTTCATTGAGACATGTTTTATAAATTTCTTATAAATTAATTTGTATAGTGTATACACTACCCATTTAATATGTTATATCATGAATTATCCTTCATTAATTGTATTTTACTTCTAATTTCAATATCTATTTTTAAAGGTATTTGGATTAAAAATTTACTCAACATGTAAGGGTTTCTTCGCCAATCTAAATTTCAAATTGATATTACTTTTGAAAGATAATCCATCTGGGTAATTCATACATAATTCTATCTAAAACACCCATAATTTTATTCTCCTCTATTAATTATTTGGGTTTACATTTCTTAAAACTATTTCATTTTCCACTTAGCTTATAGTCTATTTTTTGTAAGAGAAAATGAGCCCACCTCTTCTTTTTAATCAAGTATCACCCTTTCCATGACTATATTTTTTAGATGATTTTACAAATGTCCTTATTTATGATTAAATAATTGAGTAAGGTTATTTTATTCTATTTTTAATTTCCATAAAAATATTTTAAAGTAATTTTAATGCTTTTTGTATTAGTCACTGTCAATAAAGTGTGAAAAAAATTATTGTAAATGTTTCTATATGAATACATATATTTTCCATTTTTTATATTTATATGAAAATTAATCTATATGTTATCATCGTTTATAAAATAAATATTTATTCTCCTCATATTATAAAATATTTATATTTGAATAAATTTTTTCAAAAGGTCAAGTTATTTTATTACTTCTAAATCTATTTTCTTAATTATTCTAAAAGGTTTGTTCATTTATGTCTATCTCTTTTGAAATATTTTATACTTGATCAAGGATATTATTAAAATTATATCATCCACCATATTTATCATGATGGATTATGGAATGTTATTTCCTATCAGTGGAATCATACATTGTTGCTTTTTTCTTGCATAATCATTCAATGTTAACAAACATTTTTTTCTTCGAATGTTTTTCCTCTATGAATACCTTCTATTGTGTTTCCTTGTTTGAACGGTGCACAATTAGATACATATAAATTGATTGATTAGGTAAATTATTTAATAAACTATATAACATTTATATATATGGTATAAATTCCATATAATTCATCATATTAATTAAACGGTATTTACCAAGGAAGTTATTGAATATCTTTCAATGCCTATTATCCATGGTTTTATCATGTAATGATTATTAAAGGAATTATGAACTATTTCATTATGTGAATCCATTTGAAAATGGTATAAAACCCATTTTCATTCTATGTAATATTTATGATATGTTTAATTATTGATTTCAAGTTGCACTCATATGTATAGAAGATGAAATTTGGGGTCATATATCATCATCAAATGAATTGGTTAAACTTTTAAATCTTCTGAGATAAGTATACATATACGTGATTAAATCCACTCACAAGTGAGACCACAAGTGTATGGATAAAAAGGGTGATATTTTCCCCATGTTTATGTTTTTAACACATTTCTAAGGTATCATGATGTTACCCTCTCATGGATTATGTTTAATAAATAATGTTTCTACACTCTTTTGAATCATGTCTTCTTTTATGGAAAACCTTGTAACATAACTTACGATTTTTGATATATTATTTATTGGGAGTGATTCCCTTATTTTTTTAATATACCTTTATTATACCCATATGCTCATCATATGCTCACTTGTGGTTTTTGATTTTTATCTCTTATGTTTTCCCTTACAGGGAATTTGATCTCACACCTCATTAGGTTTCTATTTTACATGATTATGAAGGAAATTAATATGTATGATATGTATATAATAGTATATTTTATGGAGAATTTAATGGATATATTAATAAAAAAATATTATGGTTTGATTTTTTCTCAGTATAGATAAAAAAATTCCATTGGATCATAAATACATAGGCTTTTTTAGTTGATGATTTTTATTAATTCTCTAAATATCTAACCCTAAAAAATGTATGGTAATGAATATAATTAAACATTTTATATAAATTATTTAATTATGGGATGGTTTAATTTGGTATTATTATAGTTGGTATCATAGGAGGGTTTATATAAATTTAGAGTTTAAGATTTTATTGGTTATGGATATCTATGAGTTATAAATTTCCTAAAGGTTTGATAAGATAAGTTTGATCATAATTTAAAAGGTATATATGACCCTTTAGATTGGTTTTGTTAATATTGGATACTTTATTTTTTGGGATTATTATGATATAGGTTTAGAGAAAAATCTATGGACAAATCTAATTATACGACAACATTCTGATGTTTTCGTAAAGTATAGATTTTATGGTTTTCTTGAAATTAAATCCTAGTTAGGATACCAGTAAGTTTATGTAGTTGTGGTATAGATTAACCTAGGGGTAATCACCCTAAAAATGTTGGTTTAATATTAACTCGATATTCACATAGTTCAAAATGAGTGCACCTAATAATTAAAACATGGATATACACTCTCAGGGGATATTATTTGGTTAATCATGTTCTCTTTATAAGTAAATATAAAGGATTCATTATGTTAAGGAATTAGGATATGTAATATAATAGAACCCAACCTATAGAAACATAGATTCAACCTAGAGTGATATTGGTTTCATTGAATGTACCCTAGTCCAAAATTTGGGTTACTTAGGAATTCATAAGATAGACTATTCCAAATTTATATATTTATTTACTCTGATTATATTTATATATTATTGGTCACTCATGATTAACTATTTTGGTATTATTTTAGGATGGTAAATAAGAACTAGATAATTATAATATAATTATATATTAGGTTGTACATTTTATGTATTAATTTTATTGTTTCAGTATATTAAAGAGCATTTATTTTGTTGTATGGAAGGAAATATTTCTTGACTCTCTTATCGCTCTTAGATGATTTAATTACATTCATTATTAAAAAATCCAGTTCGAGTGATCCTACCACATTTTTTAGAATTAATATAACTTCTAAGATATTTTAAAACATATATTAGTCTTCTATATTCTTTGATATTATGATAGATCTTAAAAATATTTTAGCCATATTTTAAATACACAACTTTCTTATATTATTCAATTTTGGAATTACCACAAGGGACATTGTTGATTTTTAACAATGTCACAAACAAAAATAGGTCTTACCATTATTTACAAATCTATAGAATAGGGTGATATATTGGAAACATATATTTATATTATTTAATAAATTAGATTATTTTTTACATATTTTTGCAACCAACCATTTTTTCAACAATTCTAGTAAATCATGTTTAATGTTTTTTTAATCAATTCTGGAATTAAATTATAAATATATGTTCGAAATCCAGAAATACATAAAATTATTTTTCAATTATCTCACCATTTTTGACAAGGATTTCACCTTTGTTCTTGGAACTAAAATTTAATAGAATTTATAATCCTTATGATGCACTGTGTAAACGTATGAACATGACCTGATGCACCTTTGAGACACTAAAACCATCAAAGAAATTAGAGTATCTACTGATATTCATTTTAAAAACACATACCTCTAGAAATTGTTATAACTCATAACCATATAAGGAATCATATTTTTTCCAAATGGTTGGTAATATTAAAATATTCCTGAAATGATGAAAAATATGTGTTTCTTAGTCTTACATGAGATATTAAGTTAAATATCTCATTTTGAATTATATCTTGATTCATTTATATCTTTTAGACATCCTTATCTATACTTACTAGTAAGATATAATTAATATTTCAAGGATTCAGTTTTTTTAATTGAGGGAAATGTAACATCTTGAGATTTTGGAATATATTTATCTCTAAATTAATACTATATTTGATAGATTATTTCAAAATCAACACCAGAATACAATGATTCATGGAATATTTGATAAAATTTATAATGAAGTTATAAGAATAATAATATCTCAAATAACAAAAATATGTTAACCAAATATAAAATCTTATATTTAGAAGATGTAAAATTAATATAATTTAACATTTAAAAGGATTTTTCATTCTCAAATAGTAGTATTAATAAGTCAAATCGATTACGTTTAAATGAATATTATGATAATATATATAATTTAAATGTATTATATAATATAATAACATAATTTTACTTATAATTTAGTATAAAATATTATTGAGAACACATAATGTTTTAAAATGCCAGTTTTCAAAAGAATTGTTTTTATTTATATTTTAAATTTTAATTTAAAATATAAATTCTAGAATTTTAATTTTATAAAATGAACTTAAATTTTAAATTCATAACGAAATATCAACTTAGATAAAAATTTATTTATTTTTTTAAAATAATTTTTTATTAATTGAATAATGAAAAACACATTTTTCAATAATACAGTCGAATTTATGACTATAAAAATAAGTAAAACATAAATAAATGCATAAAAATTTTCAAGAGAAGAAATTTTTTTCACAAGTCAATTTATTTATTTAAAAAATACTATGTTTAATTTATAAAATTTATATTTAAAATTTTCAAAATCAAAAAATATTTTTTTAGAAAAAATTATTTTTAGTCATTCTCTTTGAATTAACATTATTCTAGGTGAAATTAGAGTTTTAATTTTTTTTTAAAGATATATAAATATAATTTATTTAATAATAAAACAGTTAATTTCATAAAATTGAAAACATGGATAATTGTTTCCTAAATATGACAATAATTCTTAAAAATAAACTTTTTTAAAAAATTAGATTTTATATGTTATATGAGCTAATGTTAACATTAATTTTTACTAAATTTAGAAGTATATTTTATAAAATTTTTGTAATATTTGAAATAATTAGTTACAAATTATGTAATAAGGCCCATTTTATTTTTATTCATTAAATTATATTAATTATAAAAATTTTAATTATCATGGTAAAAACTGAAAAAAGGTAAAAATGAAATATCTAAGATTGAAATACTTAAAATCATACTTAAAACATGTATGAAAATGAATTTTTGAGTTACTATCAACCTTAATTCCTCCATAAATTTGTTATTATCTGATTTTCTCCACTTTTCAATTGAAACATGTTGTCTCGTTATATTAAAAATTAATATTTATAAAACATTCATTTCATTCACCTGTAAAAGGACCTCACCCCATCCCATTTCTCCACTCATATGAAAGAATTAGATATACCAAAACTCTTACCTAGTCTCCCCAAAAATCTTTACTATGTCTTATTTAGCTTGGTATTTCCAAAATACCATGTTAATAATCCTTAAGGTGTTGCCTAGGGGAGAACATCCAAATGGAGAGGTAATGTTCTCAAGTAACCTCTCTTAATTATTTCTTCTTATACACCCTAAAATTTATTATATAAATTTAATTATGATATTATAAATAATAAAAATATTATTAAATGTAATTATAAAAATTGATTATCCATTTTCAACATTCCTCAAAAACCATTCAAAAAATGTAGATGTCGCCATGCGTATGTGCAGAATACCACCTCCATAAATGGCGTGCTTTATTTTTCATCACTAAATTACAAGAATAGTTATAAATGTCCATTAAAATATTTAATAAGATATTTATAACATTATTAATATTATGAAATTATAAATCATTCCCTATAATCCTCCCAATATATGTAAAATGAACATGTCATCAGTACATATGTGCAGAATGTCGCCTCTACGAAAGTGACGTATTTCATTTTTCACTCTAGATTTTTATGATTTATGAGGATCTATTAAAATATGGTTCACTGAATTAATAGCATATAAATATTTTCATTATACTTATTTACTAATGACTTTATAACTAAATCACCTCATAATAATACTTATTTATTAATTACAGCATATTCTTGTTTAGGATAATGTAACCACCAACATGAACAATGATATAAATTTATATCATGAATGAATATATATAATAAATTAATTTTATTATTAGAGAATTATGAGTAAATAAATTTTTTTTATACCTATAAAAATGTTAAATTAATATTTAACATATCATTAATATACCACCATTTTTTTGTAAAAATTACTGAACCAAGCTCATTACCAACTTCACTGTCATGAATCATAAATATAATACTTATCAAATAAACATTAAAAATTATATATAATAATGTAAATTATGTTATATTACCTTTAATTATTTATGAATTATGAAATTTAAATATATTTATATATATATATATATATATCATCATGCACACCATCATTATAAAACTAATATAGAATAAATAATCCAAACCAATAACATTTGATAATTAATATAAAATATAACATACTAATATATTTGTATTAAGATATTATAAATCAATTTTATAAAAGTTTATATGTATGAATAAGGTACTTAAATATTAGATAAATATATTATTTTTCTTATACACGAGGTTAAATCACTTTTTTGGAATTTAATAATTAAGGTAAGGGTTTATTATCTCATTTTTTCTTTCTTTTATGTGAATTCCATATTCACACCCTGTTTTATTTAATATAGTATATATTATTCCAAATGAATTTATTTAATAATAATTTTACTGAAATTAAATTGGTTTAAAATCCATTTTATGTTATCACTTTCAATGTCATTGATTCTAAAGTTACAAAAGTTGTAAAGGATTCATCTCAATTTTTCTTTGTTGAGGTGTGTTTTTATATTGTAAACCTATTATTATTTTTATGGTGTAACTAGATCCAATGGTTTACTTACTCATTTTTTTTATTCATTAATTTATTTTAGAATTCTCTCTATAAACCTTCATCCATACTCTTTTATTTACTTTAATATCAAAGTGGTATGGGGTTTCTCATCTCAATTGTTGTTCTTTAAGACTTATGCCATATCAACAACTTGTTTTTTTTTGTATAAAATAACATATATATTTAATATATGAAAAATATATTTCGTTTAATGAAATTTTAATATCCATTTCATGATCTCCATATCATGTTTTTTTGATAGTTACATTACCAATTCTTTAAGGGTGTTTTGTCTCAAATTTCCATATTTGAGACATGTTTTATTTTGTGAACCGAATTTTGTTTATTTAGTGTATAAAATAACAATTTTAAATGTTATATCATGAATTATATTTCATTCAATTTATTTCGTGTTCAATTCTAATCTCTCATTTTAAAGGGGTTTTTATTAATGTTTTACTCAAATCGTAAGGTATTCATAACCATTCTCATTTTCAAATCAAGATTGATTTTAAAATATAATATACTAGGGAAATTGTACACTTTTCTCTATAAAAACTCCATTATTTTATTTTTATCTATTTATTCTTAGGGTTTACATATCTTATTTCTTTTTTATTTCTCCCTTGACTCATGGTCTACAAGTTGAAAGATAAATTGACACTATCTCTTATTTTCATAAGAGTATCATTCTCTTTAATGTCCATATTTATTGTGTGTTTTTATGTATGTCCTAATTTATTACTAAATAATTTAATAAGGTCATTTTCCACAATTTCTAATTAATTACAAAGATTTTAATGGGATTTTTAATGTTTTTATGGATTTTTTTTGACAAAGTGTGGACAAAATATCTTTTAAACATTTATATGTAGACAAATATTTCGAGAGTTTTTTATTTTTCAATGAAACTTCCTCTCATTTTTTTAATTTTTTTAAAATAAATTATATTCCCTTTAAATTATAAAATATTTCTATTTAAATAAATATCATCAAAAGGTTAAATTTATTTCTTATTTCCAAATCAATTTTATTAAATCTTCAAAAAAGTGTTTTTTATCTATATGTAAAACTTTTGAAATATTTTATTTTTGATCATGTGTATTCTAAAAATGATATTTCCACACCCATTTCTCATGATTTATTATGAAATTTTATTTTCTATTAGTGGAATTTCCCATCACTGGTTTTTCCTTTATTAATCATATAAAATGTATAAACATGTTTTTCTTGTAATTCATTTCCTATGTGAATACCTCATATTAGGTTTCCTTATTTGAATAGTGTTCACTTAGATACCAATAAATTGATTGATTTAGATAATTGTTTAAAAAATTGTATACAATTTATTTATAAAATTTAAATATCATATACTTCATCATAATATTTGAAGGGTTTTTACCTTGAAACTTACTGAATATATTTGGGTACCCATTTATTTTCCATGGGTTTATCATGTAATGATTATTAATTTAATTATAAATGATTTACTTATGTGAAACAAATTTAAAATGATATAAAACCCATTTTATTTCCATATATTCTTTATTATATGATGAATTATTGATTTCAATTGGCACTCGTATGTATGGATTATGATGGGTAGATTCCTATATCACTCTCTAAGGCATTGGTTAAAATTATAAATCTCATAAGATATTTATACATGGGAATGATTAAATTTTCTTATAATTTTGGGTGAAAATGTATGGATCATAAAGATTATGTTTCCTTATGAATAATTTTGTTCCATATTTATAATGTATCCAAATTTTATGCTCTCATGGATCATGTTTATTATCAAAAGTTTATACAAACTTTTGATTCATGTATTTTTTTATGCCAATCCCTATGCCATGACTCAGGATTTGTGATATATGCTTTGTGGGGTATTATTATATTATATTATTTCTATATAACTTTATTATAACCATATTTTCCTCTTATGTTCACTTATGGTCCTTGATTTTTATCCATTATGTTAACATTTACTGATCATTTGAGCTCACCCCTTCTTATGTTTCCATTTCTAAAAGTTATAATGTAAATTAATATGTATAATTTTTCTAGAAGTATATATTTTTTGGAAACATTATGGTAGATATTTAAGTTTTATTATGTATTGATTGGTTCTCAATATAGAGGGAAAATTTTCCATTAATTGAGAAATTTGAGTGCTTTTTTAGCTAATTATTTATCATAATTCTCTAAAAATATTAAAATAAAAGCTCATAGGAATATATATTATGTAAAATTTTTTATAAATTAAATAATTATGGTATGGTTGTATATTGGTGTTTTATAATTTATCACCACCTTCATGAACCATAAATATCCACTAATCATCACGAAGTGTCGACTTTGAAAAATCGGCCTCAACACCGTATCCAATAAAACAATATCCAAATAATATACATATGTATAGACACAAAACATGTGGTAATGATTCCCATAAAAAAGTTATTATGAACATAGTTTTTCATATGCCTCAAATACATGGATTAAATAAAAAGAACCATTTTAACTCAAACCTTGAAACAAGAGGCTAACCATAAATAAGATATGAGTAAAGATATTATATACAATTATAAGTATTTGGGACATAGGTCTTTCCATGGTATGTCAGCTCATCTTCATAAAGGATCATCTCTAACTTGAAACTAGATATCCATAGAATAATTAAAAGTTCCCAAAGTATGAATTGTATATCCCATCTATAAGATTCAAATTGAATTCAACCAAGGGGTTCATGAGGCGTCGTAACATCTAGAATATTCACACCACCTATATTTTCCAAGAAACCACCCTAAACCAAACTGTGGAACTCACACCTCTTTGTAGTATGCATACCAATTATGGGATTACAATTCCTTACCATCTAGAATTACCTAATCTTCATTCTATAATCATAATGAGTAACATATACCTTGTCCAAGAATAGTTTTCAGTGAAAGGAGTATTGATCCCTAATTACCATAACTACCTTTCCATGAAAAAATGTCTGTCTCACAAAATTTGTAGTGGGTGAGTTTTCCTTTTCAAATATAATTGTTGGTTGTAGGATTAATGAAAACTATTAGAGATCCCACACCTCTTCAAGTGAATAATTTCAAATGATGGATCACCTGACTACATGGATAGAGGATCCTCAACCTAAATAAGGGGGGAAGTTGCTATCTCTATTAGAAATATTACAGAACCATGATTTTTCTAATAATACATGTGAGTAATAACACTATGTATTATATAGAGTAACCACTACCCATGTAAGTGGGAGAGTATCAAACATCAGAAATAATATAGGATACTCATGCCTTGTCATCGGCACATCACTAGAGATGTTTTGTACACCGTGTCCACTTCAATCATTATGGTTGATCTTAATAATTGGTCCTACAGAGCTAAATTATCTATACTACTTGAATCACCATATATTTTACCTCTAATTTGGAATGGGTACACACTATCATTTTCTATATGGAAAACTATTGGGATGTACTACTTGTGAGCTCAAGTCTAAGTCTCATGAAAGAAGGCATAGAAAAACACCAAGGCATAAAAGATATATGACATGTAATAAGGGATACATGATTTATATCCCTTTGTAAGTTTCTTGATCTTGTAATGTTATACATATTCCATGTAGTGGTCAACATATATATCATTTCCAATGTTGTACATAGTGTATGGGACCCATGGGCACTCTTTGTGTACCTCTAGAAGCCTGATTCATATAGTCCCCAAACAACATTATGTGTCTCACTAGACACATAGAGTTTCGTTCAGAAAATTTGGATGGGTGTATGCCACAACCTAATACATACATTTTATCATGTACAAAGAACATAATTCCTCAACACACCATGTATTCTAAATGGATTAGTTTGGTTGGTTGTCCTCTACACCCTAAGTTGTATGAATAAAATCATACATGGAATGTACTCCTTTCCTTCACATTATGTGTGTTCAAGGAGTATGTTGGGAATATAATATAGTAGATTCCAATTCATATATTCCTACTAATACATGGAATGTGTCTCTAAAGTATACACTATGTGTTATTTATAAATTTCAAAACATGTAGAATAATTGTCCAAGATAAATACATGGTTTATATTTATGAGGCTATATGTTGTATAGTTTGGTTTTCTTCCCTAACTCACTTGGAACGTCAGATATCACTGATGACTCACTTAATTTCACAAAATCAGCCTCACCCACACCTTATACATCATTAACTATTCAAAAACACCACTGTATATCCTCTAATGATAATCTCTATCAATTTTTCACTGAACCAGCTTCCCAAATGTCTTCTATCACATGAAATTTGATTCCATGCCATGATATAAGTGTCCATTAAACCCCTACTTCATCATCTCAGTATAATCACCCTTTCATTATTTTTCAAAAACCATATCAATGTCATCAAACCTATGAGTAAAACAAAGGTTATTGATGATCATTTACCATATAAAACAAAGAATCGGTGAGAATGAGTAAACAATAGGTATCTAGTGAATATATATTTACATAATAGATTGTATAGAATTGTGAAAAAAATAAATCAAGGGGAATGGTAAATCATTCAATATTCAGTTCATCTTTGTTAACTCAAGAATTTTTACAGTATTATTCTAGCAACTAAATACATGGAAAAATATTCTTAGTTTACATTAATAGAATGGCTCATGATCAAATATTATATTTTTCAATATATCATCAATGTAGATTTAATGACATAACTAAATTGAAGAAGAAATCACATTCGGTCCTAGTTTTCAGAATGGTATCAAATCACATTGAGAATTCAAAAATGATTTGAAAGAAACATAAGTGGAGAGTGGAGCAACCAAGAATAATGAATCCATGCCTCATATAATTCAACATTATTAATTAAATACATTAATTGATATCGGTGTTGTTACACTTAGGGTGGTAGGGAAATTGAAGGTTGTCAGCAACCTTTGATGGTGGGACTTTAAGCTATTAAAAATTAGGGCCTATGGTGTATGGGTCCTTTTTACCATGTAAGGGAATTTGGTCCATGAACTTCATATGATTATGCATCTCTGGGCCTATATTTTTTTCAATGGGGTTCCTCTTAACCCATAAAAAATGTTTTTTATTTTCTTTAATAAATATTATATGGACCCACAACTTATTTTATAAAAAATTAATTTAACATCACACCTGTGGCAGGGCTGATCCAGGGGACTATGTTGAAAACCAAAGCTAAACCATCCCTAGGGTAAACCCCTTATTTTAGATGAAACTATGGAATTCAAATCACTATATAATCTATCATTTAGGAGAAAATATCTATCTACATTAATTGGATAATTATTTATTTATTTGATAAATATTATATAAGACCTAAAATTCATCTATCATGGAATTTCACCAAATCCCATCTCAAAGGTAAACACCAAATCCTGATATCAATGGAACCATAATAAATCTCTAAGGTCATATTCTATGGTAAATTTACTATTTCTCCATATATATAGAATGTAGGATTGTATAACTCAAAATTGAGTTAAGTATCAATCGGGAAAAATCTAGGTCACTATAACAAAGATCCCATTTTCGAACACCTCATTTAATTTATCTAAATATAACTAAAATATTAATTCAATTAGTCCTATGAACATGACTAGTAAATTAGCGAATCCAAATGGAAGCATGACATGCTAAAAATTTCCACACCTATCATGAAATGTATTCTTTGTGATATTCATGTCTCAGATCCCCAAATAAGGACACACTCAACACATACCGATCTTAGAAAACCAATGAGAACCTATAAGTTGATAAGATATGGAAAAAGTATTTTTTTTTCTTCCCTTTTATATAATTCTATTGGTATTAATCAATGTATAAATAAATTTAATCCTCTACATTTTGGAAAAAGATAAAAATAACATTGTGGAGAAAAAATGTTTCATATAAATCCACTTGGAAATAGATCCTCCAAATACTATAATTACTCATATAACTCAAATAAAATTATCATATGCAGTTTTATAGATCCTTACATCATCATTGTATGTTATTTGATAAAAAAACGAACTCTCTCTAATGTATATTGGTAGCCATATATTTAAAAATAAATCTATAAAATCAAACACTATACTAAGAAGAGTAAAGAATTAAAAATCTACAACTCTAAGAGTAAAAATATTTAGATAATTTTTAATTTATCTAAAATATCATTAGGTAAGGTCAAACTAATTCACTAGGTTATCCAATTCACCAATAAATATAAAAGACTCTTTATTAGAACCCATATATATTACTCTATACTAATATAAATCAATATAAAATTAAAATATAGATGAAAATTCTATCTTTAGAATATAATCATAAGATCTCACATATATATATATATATATGATGAAAAAATATTAGGTGATTCAGTTTTCCTTGACAATTGACTCGTATCCACTAAATATGATAAATAACTGTTGAGTCATTTGGATTGAATTTAGAGAGACAGTACTTTATCATTACTACATATGGGTAACTCTAACAAGTGAACTAATTATTTGAAATAAATTAATGTGATTATATAATATCCATCAATGCTAAATACAACATAGATAAAAATGAAATTCATACCTTGTACAATATCTGACACAACTAGTTCTGCTACCTCTATTTCCTAATATTATCCACAAGTATGAGGGAGACCACCTTGAATACACTATCCTATTATAAAATGAAATTTTAGACTAGGTTGATACTGATGTAGGTACCAATTTTTACACTAATAATAAGTATCTTATAGTATTCCAAGGTTGGTAGGAAATTCCTCATTTACTTTAGACTAATGCACTTGAAAATTCTTCTTATTTTTCACTGATGGAATTTTTTACAGGAAATTACTTACTTTTTGACCCCAAAAACTACATAGAAGGTAACTATATTAATAATTTCAATCCTTTATGAAACATGTGTTACCATATGGTTTTGAGAGAATTTTTATTACATTATTCTTTATGGTAGTAGTAATATCCATTTTTCTACAAGGAATTTAATGTACTCTTATCATTATGGGTGATTCTCCTCATATAATCTTTCACATTATCATTTAACAAGTAGTTATCCCTACCTTTCACCTTCTATTTCTCATGACTAAAGGTAGTGGATCTTCTAAAATACGACTTATCCTTCTTTATTCACCCTTAGGTTTCTTCTTCATATGACTGTTTGAATTGGGATTACTTCCACTATTCTCATAACCTTTTCCAGTATTTTTAATCCCCAAAGGATGCTTACAAAAAAACCTTTTATAAGTACTTTTATTTTTTCATTATTTTGGGATCCTTTTAGTTTATGTTATCAATAAATAATCATATTTATTTTATTATAAATTCTCAAATAATTCTTATTTCAATATAAATTAAATAAATTGATCCTCTAAATAAATACAAACATAATTCATTCCATGAAACTCTATGAATTTAGAGTGATAAAATTATATAACTTATTGTTAAGCTTTGAATAAAATCATCTAAGAATAATTATTTTCATCCCATAATCCTTGGATTTTGAATTCAGGAATCATGAAATTTTTTTATATTAAGTTGTATATTTTTTAACTTGTTTTGAATATATATTTATGAAATTTTAATATATTTGAAATATGTCAAGGTCCCACTTATGAATAAAAAAATCAGTTTAAATATTAAATTTTATTTTCTCAAACACTATAGAATTTATTGAAGTAATACTTGAGTTTTTCAAAACCATCATTAATTTCCTTATTTTTATTACCACTATTTTATTATTATTCCTCAATTTTTTTCTAGGAAAAAACTATACATTTTTTCATAAATATACTATAAAAACATATATAGTTATCATTAAAATAACACTTAATTTTGAAATAAAAAAAATCATAAACATCTTCAACAACAGTTAGACAAACTTTTAATCCATGATATAACTCTAAAAATATGTATAAAATTATAAACCACCATAGGATTCCAGCTCAAATCCTCAATATCACTTGTGGAAATTAACCAACATGATGAAATTTTTGTTCAACTACATGGTTGAAAGTAAACACAAATGAAAATATGAAATTTAATAAAGATAGATAAATCACTAAAATATTCAATCACTATTTATCATAAACTCGAGATCCTTGAGAGCATACATCACTATAAAAAAACAACTTTTAGTGGAATTTTTTGGGTATATGTGGCTTTTCAAACAGTCATTAACCTATTTTTTTGTTTTTAATACATCCTTGTTTATTTCTCTCAAAACATTAAATGGTTTGTTTTTTTATTAGTTATGATTCTTAAAAACTACTACAGATTCTCTATTTTGTAACAATTATTAATTTCCACAAAATAAAAATTAATTTATAGCAGTTAAAACTACTGCCAATAAATGTAATTTTTAATAAATATGTTTACATATTTATCATAAGTTATAACTTACACTGATTATTTTCATGGTGTATCTTCATATTCTTGATCAATTAGTATCATTTTTTCAGTACATACCATTGGTTTTAACCATGTTGTATTTATTAATGGCACTTTTCTATGATTTTAGGCAATTTAAATCACTTATAAGTTCAATATAATTTTATAAACATGTACCTTAAATTCAAGTTGTAAAAACAGAGATTAAAAAAACCAAAGTAATAAAAACATCTCACACTTAAAAAAAATTATACAAATATAAAATATTAAATGATTCATATGGGAAATAAATCAACCCATTATTATACAAAATGTTATCCAAACAAGGGATACATTGGTATAATAATAAAGAATACATAAAATACCATCAGGCATTGTATTTGCATCGCGGTAGAGGGCTTGAGATATTAAACAATCCTCATCCTAAGGAATTCTATCCTCTGGTGCCAAAAATTATAAAATTAAAAAAAAAATAAGATTATACTAAATAATAATACAATCAAAATTATAAGGACGAAACTTTTGTACCTATTGAGACTGTTGTGTCATTTATACAATCACCTCAGGAATACTCCATGTCATTTCATGAATTAAATTACCCAAGGAATCCCTAATTATAAAAAAATTGTCATATTGAGGACTTATTCACAACTTGTGTACCTATAACTACTCATCTCACGCCCACATGTGTGACTCATACTCCTGTATTTTTTTCTCCAATATAATAATTTTTTGTTGCAATGCTGGATCATGAACACTACTAAAACTTGATACTGGATTAGGCACCACAAAGAATGATGTCAAGGACCTACCAAATACTTGTGATGGGGATAGTTGATAACCCACCATCTACACATGACTTACACACTCATGTCCTAGATTATGGGATATAATATCACATGGGGAGTTCTATGATGATGAAAATAGATTTTCATCTCATGCCTCCTCACTTTTAGCATATACATTGAAGAATATAAAAATAAAAAGGAGGTTTATTAAAATAAAGAAAATTAATTTACCACTATAATCTGAGTAGGTTCATTCACATAACTCTTATCTGACTTTGAATTTGCATCAAACCACACAACTATCTTCCCAACCTGATGAACAACCTATAAATCTTATATCATTAAGTAATAAAATACACAATTATAAAATCTCAATAAATTAAAATTAAGCACACACATATATATGCTATAATAATTAAAATTTTACCTTTATTAATCCTCTCATTTGGAAAATTTGTGACCCTACTGTGTGATGGATTATCTGTTTCTCTCTAATCATTGTATTTTTCTTTGAAATTTATTGAAACAATTAATATATATTATGATGAAATTTAATATTATTGATTAATTCATATAAATTTAATACCACCTTATAAATTTATTTTTATGAATTAGTAGATAGACTATCCACAAAAGACTTACATTGTTCTCATTGTATCCTTTCTGGTACCTTATCATACATATATCAAAGGCTTAATTAGATGTCACTAAACTCACACTATAATCTGTACTTGAAATCTTTCCAATTTTCCCCAATATTTTAAATGACCAGTGATTCACATTAGCTTCATCCACCTCAAAATGATACACTAAATATAAATAAGAAATGTAAAAATTATTAAAAAAATAATTTTTATAATAATATAAAATTAATAAATGGTTTATCAATATTTATTTTCATTTATTTTTATTTATCATTACTTGTTCGTATAATATCACATTATTCCTATTGATTTTAATATGCATCCAATCATGATATTTTATGGGGAGGGTCATTGTATCAGATTCTAAATGACCTAAAAAAATCCATACATACCTCATGGTTCACTCATAGGCACCCTGATTTAATCAAATAAAAAGATTAATTTTAAATTTTTTGGCCTATAATTATATTTTGTTTCCATGGTTAATTATTTTATTTTATTATTTATATCTATTAAGAAAACATATTCAATATTTACAATAACTATGAAATAAATAATTTATGTGAAATGACTTGCATAATATCTACGGTCAATTGCAAATACCCCCATGATTGTGTGGGTTACCAAAAAAAATGTGTAGTTGAGTCATTCTATTTTACTATATAAATCAATGTCCTAAAACTCACATCCACTGACCTTATATTAGTGGGATGTTTACCTATAGTAGTGGATAGCATACCTAATGGATTTAAGAACATCATTACTGATGCATTGTTATCTGACTATGTATACCTACTATGATATGCATACCTTTTAGTCCAGGTGATTTTTTATAAAATATAATCAATGGTGAAAGAAGTTACACAATCTAAAAATGATATAAGATATTAATAAAATTTATAATTACAAATTTAAAAAATTTAAATCATTTATGTGTACTTAAATATTAAATTTGATTCTTTAAACTACCAATTTATTATATTGAAATTTCAATGTTATGATATATAGTCATCAATCTTGGACTATTTATTTTAACCTCATAACATTATATTTTACTCATTAAAAGAATAAAACAATTTAATTTACCCCATACCATTCATAATCTGCATTGAATTCTTGGTTTATCAAGTATAACTATTATCCAATATATTAAATATCAATATTGATGAAATTAATGTGAAAAAACAACTATGATAGAAACTCTATTATATAAAGAATCACTCTTATGGAATAGTTAAAAAATATGATTTACTATGTAAAATGAGGATTAAACATACAATTGTTTCATTCATAGTTCATTATAAACATACCATGTTTACATGATGTCTTCATCTTCACCATCACTTGCAACATTGAAAGTTTCAATATCATCATGAACAAATAGATCAATCTATTCCTATTAGTGGGGTTCACTATCATTGTACGATTCCTCAATATCATCACTCATATCATACAAGTCTCTTAATTTCACATGGACTACCAAGATCCACCCTTCATTGACTCCATCATCAATATAATATACCATTTTATCTTATAATGTGAAAATATATGGATCATTCTATTCACACACACCTATAATAATCAAATGATTTATGTTTACATAAGTAAAATATTATGAATCTTTCTTTTTACCACTGTGAATTTTAACTCACTTCCATTTGAATAACACAATATAAAATTTTCCAAGATAATTAAATTTTATAATGTCAATAAAAATTCCATAATATCTTAAATCCGTAGATTTTTTAAACATGACACTATTTTGAATTTTTATATCTTTGTTAGGATAATTAGTATAAAAACTAAAATCATTGATATTATAAGCCTCAAATATCTTATACTTCTTCAAATTCCCTCAATCTAAATATCTAAAATCATCAAATATTTCAACTTCATTATCAAAATTCATGATCTAAAAAAATGGATATAAAATATATATTAGTATTTATAAAATATAATTATCTAAATATTATAAATATAAAACTTATTATGAACTTACATGACATGAAAAACAATCAATAATATCTTTTTTTGTATATTTTGTTATTTTTTCTCATTTGGAGTTTGACTCTAATGTCGTATCTTTTTTATGTCTTCAGTTCTTCAAATAAACATTTTGTGATATCACTATTTAGTAGCACAAATCTTTGTGATTGTATGAAATCTATATTAGTTAGTGAAAATGAGGATATGTTTACAACAATATTACCTAACATTAAAAATATTTTTTTTTACTGAAGACTTTATATAATTTGAGTTATATTTAACACATAAAAATCCATTTAATCTTGTTGAAATATCATTAAAATACCTAAAAGATAATTTGTAAAACTATTTTCCTATGTAACCTTTATCAATATTGCCTTTAGGTTGAGATTTTTTCTTCATGTAATAATTCAAATGGAAAAGTACCTAATGAATCAACAGATAATTTAATGAATCATATTATTTTTAGATATTGTATGGATTAATTTTCAGACCAAGCACGGAGACAACATGTGATTCAAAGGCCCGGTGCACCTGGAATAAATGTTTGAAAAATATTAAATATATTAAGTAGTAAAGATGTGCGTCTTTCCCAAAAAAATTGGAACAAATTATAAACAAGGGAAGTGATCATAAATCTAAGGGAACCATTGACTTTAGAATGTAGGTTTTACCCTAGGTGATACAAATCATTTATTGGCATGGGGAGTTTGTGAAAAAAGTCATCATGAGCATAAAAATAAATAAAATTATTTTAGTTCATCTGTTGATATAGATACCTAAATTTTTATATAATAATTTTGTTATGATGGAATTATAGGGTTATCCACATAACATTTGATCTATTAAAGAACCCTTGGAGAGATAATTGGAGGGTCTTCCATAGGTGAACAGTAACAGAATTTGGTATTAGTGATCAGTGTGCAAAGGGATTTTGAGATCTCACCAACAACAATTACATAGGATCATTCATGATTAATTATTGATCCATCTTAATATAGTATGTTGTTTTATTTGTATTTGTTTCCCTATTTTTATTTCTAAGACGAACACATATCAATCAACCCACAAATTGATCTGTGGATCATGCGTATTATGGGATGGGGTTATTAAGTGGTTTTATTCAGAGAATTTTCTTTGTGATTATTCATTATATACTTGTTTATCATTCTAAAAAAATGAATCAAGGATGATATGAACATATATCATGGTTCATTCCTCAGGACTTTTCTTTTTTCTTTTCTCCCCCCCCCGATTATTCACTCATTGAGAGCATTCTTCATTTTTTCCATGGTTAAATAAATAATGAGGAAATCAATCATTTCACACCCATTTCTTGGTTCAATGATTCGATATCATAGATATTGTCTTAGTACGGCATGATGGTGGTGTGATCATAGAGGTGGAAGAATATCAGATGATTTAGATACCTTGTTTATGTGTTCTTCAGCGTGCAAAAAATAACATTATTTGAGGTATTTTACAAAAGAAATAAAAGGGATTTATGATATTGATCGATAATGGAATGGCTCATAGGGACATGCTTCTCAATATTCTTGAAAGACGTGAGGCCAAAATGGTGACTGTAGGAGTGTCCAAAAATGTGTCAACCAAATATGAGAATCTATAAAATCCCGACATACTTGACTTGTAACATAGAGCCACACACTGTGTGGGACCCACTTGACCACATATAGGGTTTCCAGATGAAGATAAGTATCACACGATATGTTTCCTTGTCAAATAGAATGTGACCCCTCCTTAGAGGCTTTATGTTTCCCTCGGTGGGTACACGAACAAAGGACGGAGTACCCGGGCACATGAACGTCATTGAATCCTACACAAACATGTACTGGTACACTGGAAGAAGTCCACATACATCAGCACACTCTGTACCTCTACATAGATATATACATGGGCCATTTATGTAGGCTAGACCCAGGGTTGAAGGGACATGGAGTGTTCCCCTACTACACACCGTGTACTCCATAAATGTTGGCTTGGATTTATTGTCCTCTATATCTTGTATAGTTTCGTTAGGGTGTGTTACATATATCCTTTCCCAAAGGGTTACTGTGGAATCACGTCCTATAGATAGGGAAGTGATCCCTTCAGCAGGAATTATTGGATAAATTTATTGGAATCCTTCTTTGAGGCCTATAGTAAGATCCTCTATAATCTTATTTCCCTTGGTGGAGTTCTTGGTATCATCATAACCAACACTACGCAGGTGTCGATCCTCCACTTCATCGGTTATTACAAGTTGAGTTGTTGGTATCCCCCATGGCCATGGGTTTGGTCTTAATCAACATATTTTATCTCTTTAGACTTCTATTGTGTACTTATAATGGCAATACCTAACGATCACTACCTCTCAGACAGATATCATCAGTGCTATCTGACTCATGGAGTGAGTTATCCCAGATGAGTTCTATGTGGAACCTTTGAACTGGAATCCTAGGCTGGAATTATAGTTGTGACTTTACATTGATACTTTTTTTCTTTCTTGAGTATATTTGGATATTCTTTCTATATGTGTTATATACATAAATCTTTGTAGAAATTACTATTATAATTTTTGTATGCTTTTTGATTTTAGGGTTTTCTATTTTGTATTGTTATACTCACCCCTACATGAGCTTTTCTCACACGTGTCATATCTTTTGAAAATGATAAAACTTTTGATATATTCCCCTAGATACTAGGACTAAATTTTACTTAGTAAGATCGGATATACTAAGGTGTGTTTCTACAGTATCTTGAAAGAAGTCCTCAATTTACTTCCAAGTTGGACTTGTTTTTAGACACTTTATAGTGGTATTGAATTTGGACATGTTTACATTTCTTTAATTCTTATCATACTCTGGCTATGGTTTTTAGATGTATACATGCATGTCTGTTCAGTTTTTTTTCACATTTCAATATTTTATAGGCTTGGAGAAGTGTACGTATGTATAGGTACTTAAGAAAATGCCTCCCATGTTATTAATATGACTACTCAGAACTAGTATCCATCCCCTAACCTATCAGAGGTAGGATTGGGGAGTCACAGAACATTCCCCATTGGGATGGTTTATAAAATAGTGGTATCAAATTAGTCGGTTCTACCTTAGGTCTAAAGTCTATAATATTGGTTTCAGGATACAATGTTAAGTGTTTTGAGTTCATCTTTCAGAACAAGGACCCTAGTTTTAGTGTGTAAGCCAACATATCCATGCACCAGGACTCTAATCACATTCATTTTGACTTAGTACATGAGAACATTGGTTGTAGGGGAAAAAATAGCTCATTCATCAAATAGGAATGTGTTGTTATTTCCATGTCATTTTTGAGTCATCACTTTAGATATACTCATTGACCATGGTATATCTTTTTAACTTTTTGGATGCCTCTGCGATGTATGTCATCTTGGATTCAATGTCAAGATCATGAGGATGATACCCTTAGTGATGAGGCATCAATATAGGGACCAGTTATAGAGATGTTACCTCCATGTGTCAAACCAGTTATGCCACCACCTATAGAGTAGAAAATGGTACCCGTAGTACCATCAGATGAGATGCATAGGATGATAACACTTCATGAGTTTCAGTGACAGATACCCCTCAGGTTTCAAGGTGAGCCCAAATCATAGACAGTTTAAAAATGGATTGAGGTGGTGACATGATTTTTCTATCTATTCAGGACACCATCAAATCAAATTTTGGTCCTAGTAGCGATCCATCTCCATGTCTCAGCAAGAAAATGGTTGGGTTTGATAACACAGTGTTACAACAAGGTAACTCTATCATGGTCCTAGTTTTAGTGCCTTTTCATAGAGTATTTATCCCCACCTACATTGAGGGGTTTAAGTATCCAAGAGATTCTACATATTTAGTAGGGAATAGTTATAGTAGCTGAGTATTCATTGAGTTTTACCATCCTCTATAGTTACTCGTTGGATATGGTTCATGATGAGTTCTTCTGAGATCATACCTTTGAGCGAGGACTATATAAAGTCTTATTATCTATTTATATCCCTCTATGAAATACTAATTATTCTAGGGTGGTAAAGTGAGATTTTGTGGTTGAGAGTTTCTTGGCTGAGCAGACACATCCAGTGGTTACTAGTAGTAGGCCTACAAGAGTAAAGACCTTTGCATCAAAGAGACTACATCATTTTCTGGGACCTGGACATGTGATATGTTTCAAGAGGAGGCCCCAAGAGAGAGGCTCTATCATTAAAGGCTCATAGGATGGGTCCATTAATCATAGAGAGAAGTGGTGATACTTATGGGATGGAAGGTTACATCTTCCATAAGAATATATGAAATTTATTATAACTAGAAGGGAGACCGTGTATGGCCCACTAAGGTAGAGGTGGTAGTAGGAGCAGGTAGGTCTGCAGGGTGGTGTACTTGGAAGAAGAGCTGGGAGAGAATCTAGAGTTTGTCAATTCTTTGACTTATTACCACCACTACCCCCAGGTGGTCCACGCCATGATCAAGGATCTAGAGGACATGGGTTGGTGCAGATGCAGGTGGTGGAGGATTACAACTCAAAGGCTCTAAGAATGATTTGAAGTATGATCTATGTCTTTTCTACATTAGCTATAGTATTGATAGACATAGGTTTTAGTCATTCATTTCTTACCACCTACCATGTTTGCAACTTAGAGATTATAGTTGAGTCCTTGGTTTGACCCTTATGCATGGAGATTCCTAGTAGATATGAATCAGTGATCACACACTTATGCCGATAGTGTGACCAAACTTTTGGAGTAAGTGTTTTTATTGTTATCTCTTTTTAGAAATGATGAGTCCAAATGAAATAATCTTAGGTATGGACTTGTTATCTTCAATTCATGCTTAGATTGACTATTTTTGGTGGAGGATATGAAGTGTCTACAGCAATGGGACTATGTTTTCCTTTTTAGGTGAAAAGGAAACCCAAGAAGCATGGGATGGTGTCATGCATAAGAGGTTTTATCTGATTACTCATCAGTTTTCTAGAATGACCCTTGGTTTTGAAGATTTTGTGAGTTTATAGTTTCCTTTAGTGGTGGTAGAGCCCGAGGACATATTTTCTGAGGATGTTACAGGTTTACCTCCCTACCAAGAGATAAGATTCTACATTTACCTACACCATAGGATTGTATAGATATATTCTACACCATATCAGATGGATTCTGTATAGCTTTATGAATTGAGGGAGTAGTTGGATGAATTGTAGATGATGGTCTTTGTTAGACCCGGTTTTTCACCATGGGTAGCCCTAATTTTGTTCTCCAAGAAGGAAAACAGGAGCATGAAGTTATGTGTAGACTATTCAAGGATGAACATGGTGACTATGAAGAACAAGTATCCTCAACTGAGTATTGATGGCCTATTTTATCAGTTAATAGTGGAACGATGGTTCTTGAAGGCTGACCTCAGGTCAGGCTATCACTATTTGTGAGTACAGGATGAGGATTTACCAATTATGGCATTCAGATATTTCTATGGTCACTACGATTACATGGTGATTCCCTTTGTCATTTTTAATGCCCTGTGATTTTTTATGAGACTCATTAATTGGATCTTTCAACCCTTTTTAGACCAATTCATGGCAGTCTTTATCAATAATATCCTTTTGTACTTGTCATGCTAGGAGGATCATGTTGTACATTTGAGGATAGTTCTAAATGTACTCTAAGATCACCAAATTTATGGTTATCTCTAAAAGTGTCAGTTATATATAAATGAGGTCCATTTTCTGGTACATGTTATCACAACAGATGGAGTGGCAGTGGACTCGGCCAAGGTTGAGGCAGTGTTATCTTGGGATCCAACCCTAAATCATGATGGAGGTGAGAATATTACTTTGGTTTCTAATATATTAATATTTATTCATACCTTAATTATCTAGGATATCATCACCCATGATATCTTTGACCCAAAAGGGGCATCCTTTCATGTGTATAGAGAGGTTCCAATAGGCCTTTCTGAATTTGAGATAGAGATTGATGAGAACTTCCATCTTGATATTTTCAGAGGAGGGTGTTGAGTATGTAGTGTTCTACAATGCATAATGAACCACACTTTGTTGTGTTATGATGTAGATGCATGTGGTTATTTCCTATGGATCACATCAATTGAGACCATAGGATCAAAACTATGCAAACCATGATCTTGATTTAGTAGTGGGGGTATTTAAACTAAATATGTGGAGACACTACCTAATGGGTGATTGGTTTATTATATATTATGATCATAAGAGTCTCAATTATATCTTCTCTTATAAGGATATTAACTTGAGATAGAGGTTATGGATAATGTTCATCCAGGATTATGACTTTGATATTGTCTATACTCTTGGGAAGGGGAACATGGTAGCAGATTCTATCAACATGAGATATTATTTTCTGTTGTTGAATGAGGAATTGGATTAGATGTCCCTATTGCAATTATCCTTTGTGTGTGTAGATAAAGAATCTTACCTCAAATCGATGTTTGTCACCCATCCTCTTTTATAGTTATTCCGGGAGGCACAACTTGGGGATACTGACAGCAATACCCTACGTACTCAGATATCCACTACACATGATCCTGATGGATTTTCTGAAGGTGGGGAGCATGTCATTTTTTTCAGAGGATGCATGATGGTACTAGTGATTTTTTGGGAGGAATATTTAATATCGGTTCATACATCTCCTTTAGCGGTACATTCAGGTGTGGAAAAGATGTATGAGGATCTCTGACATTAGTTTTGGTGGCCATGGATAAATAATGGAGTTGTAGAGTTTTCCTCTTGAGGCCTTACTTTTCATCAAGTGGAGGATAAGAACCAATTTCTGAAAAGTTTATCTCATCCCCTTGAGGATTCATTGTGAATGTTTTATGGGATATCCCTGGACATTGTGATGGGATTTCCACATATGTCGAAGGGACATGATACCATCTGGGTTATCATAGACTAACTCACCAAGTCATCCCACTTCTTATCTATCTAATAGAAAATTTTAGTAGAGATCTTAGGATGCCTCTACATTCAAAAGATAGTTTGACACCATATATTTCCATCTAAAATCATTTTTTTACTTTGATACATGATTCATTTATCAGTTATGGAAGGGATTGAAGGAGGCATTTGGGACTCATTTATTCTTGAGTACAGTGTTACACCCCCAAACTGAATTCAATACTTAGCATATTATTTAGTTTCTATAGGATATGTTGTGTTATTTCATGTTGGAATTTGGTCATAGTTTGAAAGATCATATAACATTGGTGGAGTTTTCTTACAAAAAATAGCTATCATTCCACCATCGGTATGGCAGCATTTGAGACTCTGTATGGGTGACCCTACAGGTCACCACTTTATTGGACTGACCTAGGAGAGTCAGCACTTATAGATCCAGATTTGGTGTTAGCCACTAAAGATAAGGTCCATGTCATCTAGGAGTATATGAAGACCGCACATATCTATAATAAGTTTACGTGGATAGACGAAGGAGTACTTTTTAGTTTTAGGAGGGATAACATGTGTTCCTATAGGTTTCACCTCAACATGGATTATTAAATTTTGGCCATTGTGGAAATCTATCTTCGATATTAATTGTCCCATTACATATATTGTGTGGAGTTGGTGAGGTGACATACCACTTAGCATTACTACCATAGTTAAATAGGTTATACTATGTCTTCCACGTGTTGTATCTGAGGAGTTATATGTATGACCCATCACACGTTATCGACTGGGGTGAGATGAACATTGAGGATGGTGTTACCTTGGTTGAGTACCCAGGGGAGATCGAATATCATAAGGAGAGGATACTTTGTGGGTGAGCTATTTCATTAGTGTATATCTGGTGGAAGCATAGGAGTCTTCATGAGATCACCTGGTAGAGGGAGTCTCAGATACATTCTCCAGTACCCACATCTCTTTATGTAGCCACTTGTTTTGGATTTTAGGGGATATAAATCCACATGGTTGGGATAATTAATGACTTAGATTTTACATGTATTATTTTTGGATATTGTAAGGATTATTTTGGAGACCAAGCGTTGAGATGATGTGTGATTTCAAGTCCTAGTGTGCCTATAATAAAATTTTGACAGTTAATATATTAAATATAACATGAGTTCAGTTTTCCTAAAAATTTTGAATAGATTAAAAAAAGTGTCCCTAATAATAAATTTGAGGGAAATATTATGTTCAAAATGTAGGTTATACCCTAGGCATGAAAAATCATTTTTTATCGTGGGGAATTTGTGAAAAAATCATCACAGGTGTAAAAATGAATAAGATAATTAAATAATATTAATTTAATTCATCTGTTGATGCAGCGACTTAAATTATTCTATAAAAAATTTGGTTATGATGTAATTCTAGGGTTATCCTCTTAACCTTGGAGCCAATAGAGAACACTTAGAGAGTGTGTTATAGCATCTCTCTCAGGATAACATGAACTGAATAAATGATCGTTGATCGATGAGAAATGGGATTCCTAGATCTCACCAATGACAACAATGCAGGGTAATTCCTTATTGGTGATCGATCTATCTAGAGTTAGGATGTTGTTTGATTTGGATTTATTTCCCCATTATTATTTCTATAATAAACACAAATCAATCATCCAATAGATTGATATATGGATCATGCGTATTTCCAGATTAGATTATTTCAGGGTTTTATTCAGAGATTTTTCATTGTGATTGTTAGTTATCACCTTGTTCACCGTTATAATGGAAACAAATCATGGTTGAAATGAACCTCAACTGAGTAATTTTCCTCATGATTTTTCATTGTTCTTTTCTCACCTTGGTTCTCTTTTCATCACGGGCGTTCTTCATTTTTCCTATGGTTTGAAAAATATTGAGTAAATAGATCATTGTGCACCCATTTATTGGTGCAACGATTTTATGTCATAGATCTAGTCTTATCATTGCATAATAGTAGTGCAATGATGGAGGTGGTAGTTGATCAGACAATGTAGATACCTTTTTTATGTTCTCTTCAATGAAAAAAATAACACCATTTGAGGTATTTTATGAAATAAATCAAAGGGTTTAGTGATGTCGATCAATTATGGCATGAAATTTTGGGATATGGTTCTCAATTTTCCAATTAGATGCAAGGTCAGAACAGTGATTGAAGGAGTTTCCCGCAACGAACGAACTAGATCTGGAAATCTGGAAAATTCCAAGATACACATAATGTAATGTAAAGCTACATGTCGTGAAGGACACTCATAATAGAATCTAGGGTTTCATGATAAAGGTAGGTATCACATGGTGTGTGACCTTGTTACACAACATTTGAACCCTCCCTGAAGGCTCAATGTATACATCAGTGGGTACATAGGCACATGCTAGAGTACATGGTCACGAGTGCACCGTGTACTCCTATACATACATGGATATGTTGGGAATACAAGGGATAAGCTGTGTACTGGTAAACATGTATAAGTATAGAGGTAGTGGTATTTCATCTACTTTTACATAGACACATACATGTTTCATCTACATGGGAAGGACTTGGGGTAAAAGGGGCATGACGTGTGCCCCTACTACATGTTGGGTACTCATTAAATTTTGTCTTGGATCCTATGTTCTCATTATCCAGAAAAATTTTATTTTGGGTGTGTTCCCTATATCCTTTACCTGAGGTTTAGTATGGAATCCCATCCTATGGATAGAATAGGGATCCCTTCAGCAAGAAATCTTGGATAGATTTGTTGGAATCCTTCTGTGTGGCCCAGAGTGAGATCCACTATCATTTCATTCCCTATGTGGAGTTCTTAGTATCATTGTGACTAACACTGTGCAGGGTATGATCCTCTACATAGAAGGTTATTTCATATTTATTTTTTGGTATCCTCCATGGACCTGGGTATGATCTTATTCTTCATATCGTATCTCTTTATACTTCAAGTGTGTTCTTCTAATGTTGATACCCAATGATCACTACCTCTCAGATAGAGGCCATCCATTTTATCTAACTTATGGAGTGAGTTCTCCTTAATGAGTGCTATTTGGATCCTTCGATCTAGAATTCTAGGTTGGAATTATGGTTTTCACTTTACCTTGAGACTATGTTTCTTTATTGAGTATATCTGGATATTATTTTTATATGTGCTATAGACATATACTAGTGTAGAGATGACTATTATACTTTTGTTGTATGCTTTGTGTTTTTGGGTTGTTCTACTGGGTATTGTTATACTCTATCATGCACAGGATTTCCCCACACATGTCATGTTTTTTATAGATGATATACCTTTGGAATGTTTCCCCTAGGGACCAGGACTAGATGGTGTTTAGTGAGACTAGAAATATGGAGGTGTGTTATTGTGGTATCTTGATAGTAGTCCCCAATTTACTTCCAAATTAGACTTGTTTTTATACTCTTTGTAGTGGGCTTGTATTTAACCCTGTTTAATTTCCTTTACTTCCTATCGAACTCTAGTTATAGGACTGAGCTGTATGCATACATGGTTTTTCAGTTGTTTTTAAATTTCAAAATTGTATGGTCTTGGAGATGTGTGTGTGTGCATGTACTTAGGTTAAGACCACTAGTGTTAGTGATATGTCTGCTCGACACTAGTCTCTATCCCCTGGCCTATTAGAATAAAGATTAGGGAGTTGTGGAATGGGAAACATTGGGATTATTCATGACACATAACAAATCAATATGTTATGATTTGGAAAAACATAATTTAATAGTGAGGAAAATTTAAAAGATAATCTCTCCCTATAGGATACATCCATTGATTGTGTTTACATCCTCCAAATTTAACATCATTGACTAAGTTCTCTATTAAATAAATCATAATAGGGAAAATTTATTGGGTAAATATCATCTCCAGGTGAAAACTTTCCTTAAAATTATTTCCTATAATTTTTCATTCCCATTGAGGTTTAAAGTTTTCTAATAGATTTTCCTGAACAACATGAAAAATCCAATTATGACTAATGTTGTTTAATTAGGTAATAAGTTTATTAATTCCAATGATAGTTTATTCTAAATAAAAATTTTTGATTCATGAATTTTTGGTCCATTTACCTTATGATGTTTTATGTTTTTACATCATGAAATGTTACTAGAATTTCCATCAGGTACATTTACATTTTTAACTATTCAAAGGAACACATATTTTGAGGGTTTTTTAATAAAAAAAATTGTTTCCTAGTACTTCCTATTTTCATTTTCCCATAGATCATTATTTATACTCACTTATTCTAAGTATTTCCATTCATTAAGATGAAATTTGGTTTCTCTATTCTGATTAAGTATTGTAAAAAAGAACATTATTATGCACATTCTTCCCATTGTACATAACATCAAGATTATAACATATCATACGTAGTTCAAAATAATGAATTATCAACAAAAAAATATAATTTTATCTTCATTTTATATATTCTATTACAATATTATGTGGTTCAAACTCTTTTCCAACTATCATTCAACTAATATTCTTTCCAAAACTTTACAACAATTATTTATAATTATGTTAAAATTTCTTTCCCAAATAACAATTTTAGAGTTGTCCTCAAATCATTTTTTTCATCGATTCATAACATGTTATATAAAAATATATGGTATGCATACAAGTATAAATGATGGAATATAAGAAAAAATTCTAATATAAGTAATAATTTTAGAGTTAAAATAAAAGATACAAAATAATCATTCTAGGATAATGTGAGTATTCAAACCAAAAAAAATTCTCAGGTCCTATAAAGTCACTAATGGTCCCCATGAGAGAATCATGAATTTTAAACATTTTTAATGAGTCATAAATATCAAAAACAATGTCCCATAACACTTTCAATTCATGTATTGGATGATAAAGGTATAAATTGATATAATTTTTAGGAAATTTTTTCCTGCAGTAATCATCGAAAAAAAAAGTTTGTTTCTAATGTGAAGGCCATCACAGGCCTTGCATAAAAAATTTATAAAATAATTATAATTCACACTAGTGGCTGAAGGAGGTCATTTTTCATGGATTTTAGTCTATATAATTTACTATCCTATAGTTTTTTTATTAATTTTTAATGATGTAAAAATTGGTGGGTATTTGACGAATGCAACGGGAATTGAAAATACATATTAATAAAAAATAATTAATGGGATAAAGGGTACTCCCATGGATACAACCTAGATATCCTTCATTATCTCACAAAAAATACTTCATTATCTCACAAACATGAATCCCTATCTTATTCTCTATATGTTCAACTGGTTACACATAGATTCTATAACTAGACGGTCTGAATGGACTTCACACTCATGAGGAATCTCTATGTGTCCAAACCCTCACTCTCTGTAAAGGGTCATGATCATGAGTCCATCCATTTCCCAAACCACTAATCCAAATCCTAAATTAGTAATATAGATAGGGGGAGAGGATATGGTTTTCATTAGTGTAATAGAAAATATGGTAAGGAAGAACCTGGGGTATGATCACCTGCTCAGTTCCTCAGAAACCAAAATTCCCAGAATAACATAGAAAGGATAAGACCAGGTGTGTGGACTATAGTTCACTAGTTTTCATCTAGTTAGTGATACTCAAGTTTTCCACCCATCAAGTATTAGAGACTTATAATCACCAATACTTCATAGAGGTATAAGAATGAAGAAATGGGGGAGAATAGAATATCATATCACAGATAGAAAACATAATGAATTAGAATTAAAATCATAAAAAACTTTAAGTTACTAAGATATTAAAGTCGATGAAAAATCCTAAAGAACAAATCCTTTACAATGGGTAGGGGCAAAAAATATTTATAGTATCAATGATGGTCTTCCTCCTCTTTCTCTAGTTTCAGTGCAACGAGCTCAAGGTCCTTCTTCCTTGGATGTTCAACATGTGTAAAGTGACAAGGTCCATTATTGATGAGGGTGAGTATCTAGAATATTCCAAATTATTTAAATTTATCCAATGATCTCTTTCCTCAAATTCATCTAGATGATCTCAACTTAGTTAGTTTGTTAAGGATCATCACAATTTGGTTGAACTAGTGGAACTGGGTTCTTCTTTCTATCTTAGAAATTTTTTATTTTAATCCTTATATTTCAACCATCCTAATAATTTTGTAAATGGAGGGATCATACCAACACAAGTTCCCATAACACCTAAACTATCCAAATGAAACTTATGTATAGGTTCTTCACACATGTTTTGGAAATAAATTTCCAAATTAGGATTCAATGACACATACGTTGAGCTTCACCATGCCTACATAGGGAAAATAAATAATACCATGTCCATCCCTTGCTAAATTTTGGCCTCGATGACACATATGTTGGTACTATATTACACTTACATTGGCAATTAATTGAAACATATGCTGGTATCATTTTTCATTTTAGGCTTTCTCTTGTGAATTAATTTAAACTAAATTAAATGTATTATTTTTCAATATTTAGATCATAATGAATACAAATAATTAAAATCATTTAAAAAAATGAACTCCCAAAATTCAAAACCAAGTTATGGAATTTAATTAAATAAAAAATATATAAAAACATTAAAAATAATTGTTTAAAACCTTCATTATTTAAATTCAAAGTTTACCAAAGTAACCAAACGGAATAAATCACCCATATTATAACTATATTAAGGTGTTAATTTCTAATGAAAACAGTTAATATATAAGAAATATTGGATCACATCATGAATAGTCATTGATGTAATAAAATAATAGTGTGGTATACAAATACATGGATACGGATTATTAAGAATAAAATTACTGGTCATATGATATAACTAGTACTTAAAGTACCTAATTAATTAAATCCATTTATAGCTAATCCCAAAATCACATTACTAGGGTCTATAGAAAAATTTTGATGTAAAAGATCATAATAATTTCATTATTATGAATATATTGAATAATGAATAAAACCATAATTTTTTTATTCCATAGGGTTCCATTTCATCTTATTTATGGTTCTAAATTATGTGAATAATATTTTTAATCAAGGTTTCAAAATAATTTAATGTAAAACCTTCTCTAGGATTTTATTTCTCTGCATCTGTATAGAATAATGTTCATTAATACTTGAATGATTATTCATTAATTTCCATCTATAAGTGTGAAATATTTTACAAAAATAAGTAATATGTGTGTGGGTATAAAGTAAATTTCACACAATCAAATATATTCCATAATGTTATAGTGAAACACGAAAAATAAACGAAGATAAAACTAACATAGAGTCTAAGAGAGAAGTTGAAATTACTAAATGTTTTTGATGCTATTGAAGAAGATTACACTCTGTGTGATCAACCGGGACATACTACTAATATGTTTCTCACATTATTACGATAGAAACCCAATAAAAATGAAAATTATAAATCTAAAAATAGGATGAATTATCAAGAGAAGCTATTCTAATAGAGATTGATTACAAATATTAAAAAGTTTAAAACCCTTTGATTTTGTATAGTTCTTGGTAATCACATATGAATTTAATGAAACATATCTTGAATAAAATCAAAAAAAATTTATAGAGGAGTTTTAACTTTCTAAAATGATTCTTCTTTAAATGTAAAATGTATTGTAATCCCTAATTTTTAAAAAAATTTAAATAAAAATATTTTTTATTTATTAGTGGGTTGACACATAATCTTTTGAGTATTTCTCAACTTTTTAGAAATTTTAATGGGGTGAGATTAAAGAAAAATGGGAGTTTCATTAGGATGTTAAGGGATGGTATAATTATTATGAAATTACAATGGGTAATAATTAATTTATTTCAAATTTTCAATGATGAAAATAGTTACTAAATGATTTTGGATAAATAAAATTATATATGTCTTAGAAGACATGGAAATTTAATTAAACATAACATGAGTAAAATTTCAAAGTATTAAATAGTGAGAAATATGACAAATAATTATCATTAAATAATTAAATATTTTGATGTGTTTTATAAAGTAATGATAGTTAAAAATAATCACAAGTTAGTGGAGTAAAAAACAATTAATGGAACATATTCACATAAATTTATGTGTTCTTCTGATCTTGAAATCAACCAATAAATATAATTACTTTGTTAACTTTTTTGATGATTTTAATCATGTCACTTATTTCTATTTTGTTTTGTGTAAATCGCAATTACTTGATAAGTTTAAAAAAATAAAATTGTTAAAAATTAAACTGGGCATACTATAGAAAGTATTTAATATGAAAACGGATATGGGTACAATAATATAGACTTTGAGGTATATATTAATAATCATAGAATAATTCTTGAATATAGCTCCCCATATATGATTAACAAAATGGAGTGGGTTAGATAAATAAATAAAGATTGGTTGACATGGGGAGAACCATGTTATCGGATTATGGCACCACAAAATTCTTTTAAATAAAAACTAAAATATTGATTAAAAATTTTATTAACCAGTTTTTACATTAACAAAATTCATTCAGTATGACTTATGAGTCATGGTCTGGAAAAAATATTAACTTCAAGATATTTAGTGTGTTTATAAGACCTTTTTTCAACAATACTAAAGGAATATATTCATGAAAATTTCATGAATGATCCAATAAAGAAATATTTCAAGGAAATGTACTCTGTATAATAATTTATTAGTGTTACAACCAAAATCAAAAGAAAATTGTTTATAAATTTGATGTAATAGTCAATGAGGATCATGTTAATTCATAAACATCATTTTAATTTAATGATTAGATTGAAAAAGCTCAAATAAAATGTGTTGTATAACATCGTATAGATTCAAATACAATAAAAGGATTAAATAATTCTCAATTTGATTAAGACTTTTTATAATAATGGTTCTGTGTTATTAGTATTTATAATAAAAAGGTATCTTGAAAAATTATTAGACATTATAATAGGGGTGTTCAAAAATGACTATGTTTTGGGAATTATAATGACACTATCTTTTTTCACAAGTTAATCTAAATAGTGTTAAATAATATTTACAACATGATAATAAGATTGCAACTATATTAGAAGAGCTAAATTAGATTGAGGAATATGAAACTTTGGAGTTAATATCATTTACCAAATAAAATAATGTAGTTGGGATGAAATGCTTTTTTTGTAACAAACTTAATTAGAAAGGATAAGGATCATAGAATAAATATGTTCTTAATACAAAGGATACTATTAATTTTAGGGTATATAATTTAATGAGAAATTTACTCCAATCATAAATCTTGAAATCATTCACATTTTTCTTATAATATAAACAAATTATAATTTTTTAAAATTGATATGAATTCAGCATTCTTAAATAGATAACATAAGTAGGTGGTGTACATTAAACAAGTGAAGGTAATTATTCTTAGGGGTGATAGTTATCAAATATATAAGTTCAATAAAGAAATTTATGGGATTAAAAAAGAACCCTAACAAAGATATTCAATGTTTGAAAGTAGCTTAAAGTGAATTTAAATAAAGGATTGTTCTGTATAAATCAGTATGTCAAGGAAAATAATACAGACACACTCATTGTTATTTTTTATATTGATTAAATTATTTTTACTATAAATCAAGTAAAAAGTGTATATAATCTTCTAATAAAATTATGGAACATTATAAAATACCTATAAAGAAGTAGTATATCATATAAATTAAGGACAATTCCATCCAACCAATTAACTATTGAGAAAAGAACAGTGAATACAATGCCTATTAGATTAGTGGAACATGAAGAATGTTTGGGAGATCAATTATACTTGTTGGAGTTAATGGATGATCTTATTTCCCTTATATTACTTACACATACTTATATGAGTTTAGGAACATAATCCTACACTAGATATTTTTTTTATTTAAAATAAAACATAAATGTGGGTAGTGAGATTTCAATATTTGAAAACTAGGGAGTGGCCCCTTGATAAAAAGAGTGCTTGATCCTTGAAATCCTTGAAGTAATTCTATTTATTTTCTTTCTATCTATATCTCTAGTCATCATCATCACTATTCCCGAATCAAATAGGGATCTATGCACTAAATTCCATTAAGATAATGGTGTTTATAAAAAGGGAAAAGGATGGAAAAATTCATATTAGAGGTATTTATGATCAAATTAATAACATTATATTTGGAATAAAGTATAATATATATTTCTTTCACAAGATAAAATTTCTTGAAAATTGTTAAATATGGTTGGAATAGATGATTAAAGAAATTTATCTATTCTTTTTTCACATGGAACTAAGTTTTCCTTATATATATAAGTTAGGAATGTGTTTCAAAAATAGTTTTTAATAATTATTAGAATCCTACTTATATTTATAATTTCAAGATCATATATGGTGGTTTCTAATGTACTTTATGCTTAATTATAAAGCAAAACAATTGATTCATATCTTATAGATACAAATAAAATCATGTACTATGTAATAGAAATTATAATGTATATATTGCGGTATAAAAAATAAAAATCATGATAATTTTATGTATATTTTAATGATAATTGGGAATATGATATATGATATAAAGATTAAACCTCGAAAGGTGCATTTATTATTATAGAAAGATTCATTTCTTACCACTATAATTTGAAAAATTATACCACATTGAGCAAAATAAAATTTGAGTATGTAGTTGCATCACAATACATGACTCAAATTATATAAAGTCACAACTTGATACATGAAGGTATAGTTCATATATCTAATGATGATTGGTTTGAAAACCAGAGTGAAATAAATTTTTAAAATATATGGTGTAATATTATTGGTTAAAAAATCTAGATATAAAATTCCATAATATCAAGTAAAATGTGGAATATCATGATCTTATCTTAAAGTATGTTTTAATAAAAGAGGAATTTGTGTATATCTCAATGAATACCTTAATGAATGATGTCTTCCAATGCTTGAGAGTTTTACTATGAGTGTTTTCTTTCCCAAAACCATTGTGAGTTCATTGTATAATTCTCCCTCTTTTATTCGTTTTCATTTTTTGACAAAGGGGATAATACATTGGATGTTATTCCGGTATAGTTGGGTAAATTATCACTTTGGGGGTTAACGAAGAGAGAGAAAATGGGATTATTTTTAGGGCGTATATAATGATTATTTGGTAGCTAAATTTGATATAGGAGTTCAAATCATGTTTTTTAGAATATTATATTTATAATAAATACAATAAGAGATATTAAATTTCCCTTAGTGATTGAATATCCCTCATTAATATCATTGATAAATAGTGAGTTGTGAATCCATCAATTGAGACTTGTAAAATAAAATATCTAACATTACACTAAGAGTTAGAATGCTTTAAAAAATATTACTCCATATGGTACTGTGATGTATATATAACTCTCATATTAAGGAGCATAATATGAGTAGTTACTTGAGTTTGTTATTCATGTTCTATGAATGTGATGACCCATGAATAGTACTCATAGAAGCGGTGTTAGAAAAAAAATATTATTTACATACTATCCCTGATAGCAATTGATAGAGACTAAAACTTAACCATTATAATTACAATATCATTAATCCTTATTTATTCACTACACTCCCAAGTCCTTTTTATGTTTATATCTTTAGATAATTAAGAAAATTGATACATATCAAAACCCATATTTTTCCATCCCATCGGTCATTTTCTCAATAAATAAAACTATTTAATTGATACACCTTCCCCACACATAGATAGACCTCATAATTAATCTTATTCACCCTTAATATCTATGAAAAACCTTTAGAAACATGGGATGAGAACAAAAAAATCACTAAATGGTTTTTATAAAGTAAGGATTTGTTAAACCTTTGAGAAAAATGATAAAAACCATTAATCAAATATTCCTTTCAAATAATAAAAACATTTATCTTTTATAAAACATTTATTTAAACATGAAATCACATTATCAACTAAAAATGGTTCATAAAAAAGTTTCATAAACTAGGAGTAAATTTTTATCAAACTTTCATTAATGATACATGAGAATATTGAAGTAAAACCTTCTATATTGAAATAAAAAACCATTTAATTCTAAAAAATCCATATATTTTTATTAAAATAAAAAAACATTATCCATGCAAGGATCAAAACTATGCTTTTTATTAAAACCAAATACCTTTCATAAAATCTAAAAATTTTCAATAAAACTTATTACAATATTAGAAAAATCATAAACATAAGAATAAAAATAGTAAACAAAAGAATAGAAATCACATGTAAAGTCTACTCACCAAGACATAAACCATATGGTAGGATTCGGTTAACCACTAATGTACCATATTGGGATCAAGATTACCACCAATATACCCTTGGGCTTAGGTTTACCACCCGTGTACCCTTGGACTTAGGATTATCACCCATGTAACCTTAGGATGGAGCTTACAAACCATATACCCTTGTTCATTGGCTTACCAACCATGTACCCTTAGTATTTGGATATCCTCTTGTATATGATTTTGATCTCATGAGATATAAGCATTACTAATGAATTAGAGGGAATTAATGGTCCATCCCATCACATAGTGAACAAATTCCAGCAAGGGGTTGGGTTTACTCCTGATTCTTGGTTTTTTTAACAATTACCAAGAATAATATATTAAAATAAAAACATTTTTATAGTGTTCACTTTAATAATAAAACTCAAGAAAATATCATTAAGGATACATAAACATCAATATTTACAAACAATCCAGAGAAAATATTATTTCAACAAATTCATGGTTCTTTATGCAAACAAAAAGAAGGAATACTTTCAAGAAGGGATTAATTTAAAATTAAAATATTAGTTTTAAAGGATAAAAATACATAAAAATTTACTTTAAGATTCATAAATATCATTACTTATATTTTCCCATGAAATATGTAGAAATAAATGTTGTTCTTTTATCATGATTATTTTCAAATGAAGAAACATTTGATTTTCATAAATACCATGAAAAATAATTTCCTTAAAATTATATTGAATACATAGGTACTTAGAGAAATTAAAAAAAACATAAAATATTTTAAACTATTGTCTTACAGTGTAATTATTTAAAAATTGAGTTTACAAAACAACTACCCCTTACCTTTTGTTCTACTACTATGTTTAATGTATTCCTAAATATCACTTTTACAGAACCCTATGATTCCTCCTCATCAAATATAAACTGAATAATTCACTCTACATCATTCACTATCCTTTTAACATATCCAAAGTAAGGATAAATAAATGGGTGTTTCTAGGGACAGAAACTTAGCTAAATATTGATCCCTAATAACCTAAGATGAAATTATATTTTTATAGACATACCTAACCATTTATAGTTATGTTTATTAAAAATATGGTTCTTTTTTCTCTTCTTATCATGCAATGCATAATACAGTACCACACCGCACTTCACTATTATACCCCATGTATGGATAAGTTCATATTCAAATAATATAAACCCAAATCTTGATAATATCTCATCTAAAACGAATTTATTAAAATATATATTTTTATTATTGTACATGTCTCACACTATATTGATGCACAACTTTTATCTTATCTTTTAAACTTTTAAAATATTATGAATTCACATGCAAGAACAAATATGGAAACACTCAAGATCATACTAAAATTCTACCCAAAACGATCTTCTGATTTTACTATAAAATATTTTATAAACTCTAAACTCACAAATTTCATGGAGGATAAGAACTCTCCATCTTATAGGATATATTGAATACTATTACTTGTTCATGTGCATAGATAAAACATGGTTTCTTACATTTTTTTACCCTATTGATGTCTTGTTCTACTCCATAAATATTTTTTGTCAAAAAAACATCTTGAAGTCCATGGGAAGTGATTGGTTGATGTAGAATATTATATATATATATATAATCATCCCTAAAACTGTACTGAATGCATGGAGGAATTTGATAGCCACAAATGTTAAAATTAAGTAGCGTTCTATTTAAAAACCATAAAAATCTTTATCATAAGATCTTTGTAAAGATTTTTCTTCCTTAACATGTAATATATATATATATATACTAATGTAATTCCTAAAAATCACATAACGACTCGAACGCTTCATGTCAGAACATTGTATATGTGCCATGACTCTCTTAGCACCTTCCAGCACTCAAAAATGGTATATACAGTTGGCCCAGCTTTGTGGGTGATGATTAGCGATCCAGCTAAGTGGATAGCCTGATCTCCTCATGGTCTAGGTTGTCTAGAACCCTTTTTCTATACTAAATATATATAAATTCCTTTTCTAAATATAATCTTATAGAAAATTTAACACTTATATATCAATTTTATAATCTAATATAACTTTTAACTTTTATACATGTAATATCATTGTGTAACTTATTATAACTCTTATAATATAAAAATTTCATTATGAATAATTTTTTATTTACTACAGTCACTTATTTTTCATTAACATATTTTTTATATTATAATTATTAAATATTTAATATTTAATATATATCTTAGATATAATTTTAAGTTATTATAAATATCTTATACATTCAATATGATACTTTTATTTCTCAATAAAAATATTATTACCACTAAAATTCTTATTTAAATTTTACTATTTTCTGTTATTATTATCATATATTAGATAATTAAAAAAAATTAATTTTATATACAAGAAACTCAAACATTCAACTGTATAAAATTATTTTAATTACAACTAATGAATTAATATAGTTAAATTATAATTTTTTAAATGGAAAGATATTAAATAGACATCTATTTACTTATTATATCTCAAGATAGTAAATAAAAATATAGTTAAAGTAGTGATTTTATAAAATAAACTTAATTTTAAATTATAAAATGTAACATCCAATTACATATTTTTAGGTACTACATGACCCTACTTTGATCTCTTTTTGTTAGGGTCTTGTTTCAGGGAGTTTAGAGTGATTTCTATAAAAAATTTGAGTCTTTTTTATATGTGTGCATTTGGCACATGATTTTCCCAAATTGTGCCCCCAATCCAAACCTTGCATCCCAGGATAGTGGGGGTATGCATAGTTGGTTCGTGGTTTCCAAAAAAATGCACTCACCTAGGGGAAACCATGCTTCCTTGGATGGTTAGTCGAGAGGGGAACATGATTAGGATGAAAAGTTTTCTCACCGTGCAGCCATCCCCAAGAAACATTTCATGTTAGATTTAGTTATTCTAAAAATTATTTTAAAAATTATTGACCCCCATTTAAGATCTAAATCCAACCCAATCAACCCTATTACAATTTCTAGGGATGATATGGCTCCCTAGAAACAATTTTTGAATCCTCCAACTATAAGGACCAAAAGTGGTCTGTATACCAAGGGAGGGGGGGTGAATCGGGGTATGGATATTCTTTTCTAAATTCTTCACACCCCACTAGATCTTGACCTTTTTATCACAAGAATAACTTTGTTTTCACTTGTGTGTTTATTATGATAACTTATTTTCTTCTTTATTTGATGATGATGCTTTGGAAGCAATGCAGGGAAGTAAGTATATAGACATAGAGATTTTTACTTGGTTCACCTTCACTAGGATACGTCCAATGAGCATACAACAATGATGTTCCACTGTACCAAATACACTAAATCTCACTGACAATAATGTTTGGGACAGATCAATTATATGCCCAAGCTCACTGCATTTACAATTTTTAGGGTTAGCTCACTGCTTTCCCAAGGATCACTCCCTATTCCTCTCTCTCTTTGGCTTGTTTTCAGTAGAAAGGATGACCTCCCTCCTCTTCTTTTGCTTACTGCTCTAGAAAGGATCCACTCGTAGTTTATAGAATTTTATCTCCCTTTATTTTAATGAATACATGTATCTTTAACTGTTGATAGATGATTTGTTAAATTCTAACTTTCATCCACATATGAATACTACTTTGCCTCTGAAACACTGGGAAATTTATTTTTAAGCTCTTTTGCTAATACCTCTTCCTTAACAAAGCTCCCACTTTTCAAAAGCTCAAACAATACATTGTAATGACCCAACCACTACATGAAGCTCACAGGTTCGCAGAGCTCACTGATTCGTAAAGCTCACACTGGTCTTTGCGATTTCGAAAATCTAAACAAGCCTTTACAAAGTGCAGGTCTTCCTCAACGCTGAACTGGACTTCACAATGTGGCTTCCTTTCGTAAAGAACAATTGACTCTGCAAATTCCCTTTCTTTTGTGAAGCTCCCTACTCCGCGAATCTCCTTTGCAATTTGAGAGATGAAGGTTTTTTATTTGATCTCTCTGATTCTCTCGAGAGGGTCAAGGTCTATTTTTAGGGGATTCTACCGACCCTCAAAGATTTTATGCATAGTCAATGCCACATCAGCTCAAATCGCAAAGCTCTGAAATTTCCACCAAAATTATATCTACATCAATAAGAACCATGGATATTTTCAGATTACAGATCTCTTCATAATCGTGAAGGGTTTTGTAAATTCATGTGTGCTGACGTGATGGTCTACTCACAATGCTATTCACCACTGAAATGCTCATTCACTATAACGGCCCGAAATTTTGAATAAATCGTCTTTTCGTAATTTTTTTTGTTATTTTAGTTTTTATACTCAACAAAACTGTTTCATTTGATAACATGAGTATAATTAAAATGATACCATTGGGTTTTAACTGTTATATGACCATTGGTCAATATGATAGCTGGAGACTAAACGTTTTGATTATTGTCTCTAAATACAAGTGATCATGGTTAATTAATATAGAAAGAAGATTCGATGGCCTCATCCAATAGTCTTGGACCGATTGAATCCCATCTAATAGAACTTGGGAAGGATTTAGCACCACTGGGATTTGCTTTGGACCAAACCCAAGCAGAACTTCATCGTGAGAAGCTATAACGGAATCACATTCGCGAGAAGTTCAAACTGATTGAAATTACTACTCGTGCGATGTTGGTCGAGCCTCCCTCAGATTCTCTGACCTTAGCACACCTTACACTTAGGTCCAATGTTGGTGTAATAAGGGGCTATGTAAGGAGACAATAACTGCCTTGTGTAATTCTTTGTTTTAAATAAAAGTTTTGATTTCTTCTTATGATGAAGTTTATGAATTTTCAAAAGTCTGGATAAATATAGTATACATATTTTGGTGAATTTTAGAGAAAGGATATTTTAAAAAAAATTATGTAAACCTTAAATAATTAAAAATGTTTAATGATTTTCAAAAAATGGTCTTCTACAATTATGTTCAGTACGAAATTTAGAGTCTAATAAGATCAACTTAAATTATGATGAATAGTAAATTATGAATAGTGATTTTATGCTTAGGATTAGTAATGTGACCAAATGGATTAGTAATCTCACTTAAAGAAAATATTAATATAATTTACGCACCCTGATTAAGTAATGTGATTCAATAAAATGTTTAAATAACGGTTTCATAAATTATTAGTCATGTATTAGTTTTTTCAGGTGAATAGTGATTTTTAATTAAAAATTAAATTAAAAATATTTAGAAAATTATTTTTATAAAATGGAGTTCATTTTTGAAATCAGAGCATTGATATTTGGTTAAGGTGAAATTTTGGGATTTTTCTGAGAAAGTTGAATTTTTTATGAATAGTGAAAATACAGTTTTTAAGTTACGGGTGTTTAATGACTTCATTACATGATATATTAAGTATATAATCAATATGTTCGACTTATGAATAGTAAGATAAGGTATTAGGTGTCCCACTTGGCCAATACCATGGAACAATACCATGGTAAATCCCATGGTTTTGCCAAAACCACCAATGAGGTGTCCCTTGGCCATTAATGCATTGTCCCCTCACTTTCCCTATAAATACCAAGCCATCCTCTCATCCATTCGACTCCAAAATCATCCTCAACAATGTTTTGGTATCCTTACCTCCCAAAGAGCCCTCCCAAGGTTCCCCCAAGACCTCAAGGTCCCAACCTTTGAGTTTTAAGAGTTACGTTTAAGGTATGGGATCCGACCTCTCTCTTTCTTTTCATGTAATCTCTTTTATTTCATTTCTTTTATGCTCCATGTTATTATGTTGTAGAATGTTCTTTTATATTCCTATTACTGCACTTTGAATCTTAATATGATGATATATCTCCTCTTACTCTCATCATTTCATTTTATGAATGTTTAAGTGGCGTCGTTAGGCTGCCAAAGTTTTTGTAACCGATTCATTCACCCTTCTCATTTTCAAGTTCTATTTTCTTGTCAAGTCTTTCAAGTTCCTTTTTATTATGTTGTGGTATAAACTCTATATCTATCATACTGATATTTTATGTTCATATGATGAGAGACCCTATTTGATCTCGTCAATTCATTTTTTTAATGTTTAAGTGACGCTGTTAGGCTGTCGAATTTTTAAGGGATTCTTTAACCCTTCTCATTTTCAAGTTCTATTTTCTTGTCAAGTATTTCAAGTTCCTTTTTATTATGTTTTGGTGTGATATCTATATCTATCATACTGATATTTTATTTTCATATTATTAGAGACCCTATTTCATCTCTTCAATTCATTTTTTTATGTTTAAGTGACGCCGTTAGGCTGCCGAATGTTTAAGGGATTCGTTCACCCTTCTCATTTTCAAGTTCTATTTTCTGGTCTTGTCTTTCAACTTAATTTTTATTATGTTGGGGTATGAACTCTATATCTATCATACTTATAATTTATTTTCATATTATAATAGACCCTATTTGATCTCTTCAATCCATTTTTGGATGTTTTAAGTGATGCCGTTTGGCTGCTGAATTCTCATAAGAGAAATCTTATTTTTTTGTCTTCCTTTCAAGTTCTTCGTTTCACATGGTATATCATTAAAATTTCATTACCATGTTCTTAAATCCTTTATATTCTGTTACCCTACTGTTTTATGTATCATTTATGAGTGGGTTACCCATGTCCCCTCTCTTTTCATTGTTTTTTAAAACCATGTATCATTGTCGTTATGCTGCAGAATTTTCATCTCAAAATGTCTTTCTATTTTTTTATTAGGTGAATACTCAAAGATCTTTCTTCTATAGGGGTATTCAAATATATATCAAAATTTTCTATTTTAATTCTTGTATTTACATACATTATACCTACTTTCCTTTTTTCATGGGTTTAAAGTGACATAAGGATCACGTCTTTAAAATAGTTTTTTTAAAATGTGATGACTATGAAATGAAACCCATTTCTTTTATACTATATGGGTTGTTTATGAAATTTCTGATGATTATATATGTGTATCACATGATAATAAAGAAAAATTTAAGGTTTCTCCCTGATAGTGCTCCAATGCATTGGGTAAAGACTTAATCTCTAGATATGACCATTTTTAACGACGCCTTGGTGAATAACCTTGGTAATTTTTAATGACACTTTGGGGATGGACCTTGGTGAAATGGAAATTATTGTTAATATTAAATGTTGTAGCCACATCTTAAAGTTATGAAATACGTTATTTTTATTATGATATGCCTCGTTATTTCTTTCTCATGCCATAAAGTTCTTTTTCATGACATTGTTTATGTATCTCAAGTTCACATGTTAACTCTTTCCCCTTGTTTCCCTTACTGGGCCTTCTACTCACCCTTTCTTTTGATGTATCTTCCTAGGTTATGAGATGTAGTAATAAACCTAGGATGAACTTAAGGAGAAGCATTTCAAGTGTTTAAGAAGAATTTTTTATGTTTTCATGTTTTAAGTTCCTGGTTTCCAAGACACTAAACCTTAAAGATCCTCGGTTTTGTATACAATAATGAATGTTTATGTGATAAAAAGGTGGGATATTATAGTTGGTATCAATGTATGGGTTAGTTATTTGTGGAAATTAGGATATGAAAACTTGAGGAATAACCCTATACAAAAGTTTAAATATATGAAAAATTCCTGGTATTTTGGTGAGTATTGAGTAAGGGGTTGTTAAGCAAATACATCCTTGTCTGGATATGATCAGGTAGAGGTGGATCTGGAACAGATGTACATAGGGGTAAAACGCAAAAACACCGCTTTGAGCTAGACTCAAATGGGAACTGATACATGACAACGGGCCGTGCTTCACTCTTGGTTACGACACTCCCAGGGGATATGCTTTGGTAAATTCATAAGCTTAGTATGAACCATTATTAAAGGAACAAAGATAAAATAAAATAAAGATTCACATAAGAATATATGATCATGAATAACCTAGATTGGGACCCAAGGGATCACAAGTTAGGGTATACTTTTCTTCTACAATTTTATCCTTCTATGCTTTATGTTTCCTTTTCATGATTATTAGTTAAGTATTTAAGCCCCCTAATTATACGTTCTTTTCTTAGTTAATGGCGGGAAATGGAAGAGCATGTCCCAACAACCAATGTGATAGGAAATGTGATGATTTCCCTATTAATGTGACAGAGATGACAAAATATCAAGTTGAACATATTGTGATTATGCCAAAACAGCTATCAAAAATCACAATTAATAATTGGTACCTATTTGAATGCCCAAATTCCTCAAGGAAGAGGAAGACAAAGTCTCAAGGATGTTCATCTGATAAAGTTGATAAGGGAAAGAAGACCCAATTTCTTTTTTTCAAAAAGTGTGGGAAGAGGCACCAAGGAAAATGTCACAAATGTATCGGGAGATGTTTTAATTGTGGTAAGATAGGGCACAAAGTAGCCAATTACTTTAAAAAAATGGATAATGTGATGAATGGAGATAAGGTTCAATCTAATGTACCTTATACATTTCAATGTCGTAAATGTGGAGAAGTTAGACATTATCAAAGGCAATGCTCTCTTTGAATGGATGAGAAGCATGATGAGCATCAACAATATTCGAGGACAAGGGAACAATGAAAGTCCTATGCTGAGATGGATCGTGATGACTGAAGTACATGTAACTTATTCACAATAATTGTATATGTCATGATGTATTTTAGTTCGTTCTCTATGAGAATATCTTTTATTTTTTCTAAGATCATCGAGTCAATACCTAAGATGATTTTATATCATTAATGAAAACATCTATTGTTATGTACCACATGTTGATGTAAGTTTTTCTTCTTAAAAAAAGGTGATTAGGGGGATATAATATGATTATTATTTTGGTAGACGTTCACTATGTTGGGAACCCTATTTGATCGAGGTAAATAGATTACTATGGTATTTTCTTTGAGGAGTAAAGGTTGACTTATATTTTGAATAATAGATGAATTTAAGGCTAACTTATAGTAATTTAGGTTACATATGGAAATGATTAACCTATCTTGGGAAAAATGTGATTAGGTTAGTTACTTTTGTTATAAGATGATAGGAGTGGTTGATGTTTTTTGGAGATGAACGAAAAAGTCTATCTTGGAAGACTATGTTATGAGATCATTATTATAATTGGGTTTCAATCTTAGTTTGGTTTATTTTGAGGAATTTTAAGGAAATTTATTTATTTAATGTTTTATGATGAACTTTGGGTAGTACCATGGAACTTTGAAGATTTAAAAGTAGTTTCCCTTCCTATAGGATTCTTTCCTTTTGAAGAGTTATTTTATCATACCCTTTCTGTTTTTGGGATAATGTTTAAAGATAAAATAAATTGATAGTTAATCTATTGTGGATTACGTGACTCTCAAGAATATGATTATTGTGTTTTGATGAGACCAAGTGTTTTTGAATGCTCATAATTTGGAGAAAAGATTTGTTTTGGTAGAAACTTATTAAAGGATGAAACTCTACTTTAAGTTAGGAACATTTCCATATGTTTTTGTTCTATGTAGTAAATGAATTCCTCAAAATTATGAAATTAAATGTAAAACAAAAAAGATGTTGGTATAAGTTTCCTACTAGGTAATCAAAGACCATTTACACACATTATAAGTTTGTGATTTTCTCGTGGTTAACGTTTTCCTAATCATGTTTTCTATAACTCTCCCCCAGAACATGACCCTTTGTTTTTCTTCCATGTCTATGTTTTCCTACATGGAATCCTAGTGTGGGTTAACTCGGGTGACCTTTATACTTCCCTTTATTTCTTTTAAAGTAATAGTTTTACTGAATCCTTTTCTGATATGGGACTTTCAATAAAATTTCAAAACCCAATTTTAAAAATTGCGAGGATGTAATTTCTTAAGGGGGGAAGATTGTAACGACCCAAAATTTTGAATAAATCTTATTTCCTAATTTTGTGTGTTATTTTATTTTTTATACTCAACAAAACTATTTCATTTGATAAGATCAGTATAATTAAAATGAGACCATTGGGTTTTGACTGTTATTTGACCATTGGTCAATATGACAGCTGGAAACTAAACGTTTCGATTATTGTCTCTAAATACAAGTGATCTTGGTTAATTAATATAGAAAGATGATTCTATGGCCTCACCCAGTAGTCTTGGACCAATCGAAGCCCATCTAACAGAACTTGGGAAGGAGGTGGCACCACTGGGCCTTGCTCTGGACCAAACCCAATCCGAACATCATCGTGAGAAGCTATAATGGAATCGCCTTCGCGAGAAGTTCAAACTGAAAGAAATGACTACTCGTGCGATGTTGGCCAAGCCTCCCTCGGATTATCTCACCTTAGCACACCTTACACTCAGGTCCTATGCTGGTGTGATAAGGGGTTATGTAAGGAGACAGTAACTGCCTTGTGTAATCCTTTGTTTTCAATGAAAATGTTGATTTCTTCTTATGATGAAGTTTATGAATTTTTAAATATCCAGATAAATATAGTATGCATATTTTGGTGAATTTTAGAGAAAGGATATTTTAAAAAATGTTTATGTACACCTTAAATAATTAAAAATGTGTAATGATTTTCAAAATATTGTCTTCTACAATTATGTTCATTATAAAATTTAGAGTCTAATAAGATCAACGTAATTTTTAATGGATAGTAAATTATGAATGCTGATTTTATGCTTAGGAAGTAATGTGACCAAATGGATTAGTAATATCACTTAAATAATGTATTAATATAATATAGGCACCTTGATTAAGTAATGTGATTCAATAAAATGGTTAAATAATGATTTCATAAATTATTAGTCAAGTATTAGTTTTTTCAGGTGAATAGTGTTTTTTAATTAAAAATTAAATTAAAAAAATTTAAAAAATTATTTTTATAAAATGGAGTTCATTTTTAAAATCAGAGCATCGATATTTGGTTAAGGTGAAATTTTTGGGATTTTTCTGAGAAAGTTGAATTTTCGATGAATAGTGAAAATACAGTTTTTATGTTACGGGTGTTTAACGACATCATTACATGATTTATATAGTATGTAATCAATATGGTTGACTTATTAATAGTAAGATAAGGTATGAGGTGTCCCAAGTGTCCAATACCATGGGCAAGACCATGGTTTTTCCAAAACCACCAATGAGGTGTCCCTTGGCCATTAATGCCTTGTCCTCTCACTTTCCCTATAAATACCAAGCCATCCTCTCATCCATTCGACTCCAAAATCATCCTCAACAACGTTATGGTCTCGTTACCTCCCAAGGAGTCCTCCCAATGTTCCCCCAGGCCCTCAAGGTTCCAACCATTTAGTTTTAAGAGTTATGTTTAAGGTAAGGGATTCAACTTCTCTCTTTCTTTTCATGTAATCTCTTTTATGTCATTTCTTTTATGCTCCATGTTATTATGTTGGAGGATGTTCTTTTATATTTATCTTAATGACATTTTCATGTTCATATGATGAGATATCCCCTCTTACTCTCAACATTTCATTTTATGAATGTTTAAGTGGCGTCGTTAGGCTGCCAAAATTTTTGTAACGGATTCTTTCACCCTTCTCATTTCAAGTTCTATTTTCTTGTCATGTATTTCAAGTTCCTTTTTATTATGTTGGAGAATGATCTCTATATCTATCATACTGATTTTTTATTTTCATATTATGAGAGACCCTATTTGATCTCATCAATTCATTTTTTTTATTTTAAGTGATGCCATTAGGTTGCCTAATTTTTAAGGGATTCTTTCACCCTTCTCGTTTTCAAGTTCTATTTTCTTGTCAAGTCTTTCAAGTTCATTTTTATTATTTTGGGGTATTATATCTATATCTGTCATACTGATATTTTATGTTCATATGATGAGAGACCCTATTTGATCTCGTAAATTCATTTTTTTGAAGTTTAACTGACACCGTTAGGCTGCCGAATTTTTAAGGGATTCGTTCACCCTTCTCATTTTTAAGTTCTATTTTCTGGTCAAGTCTTTAAAGTTCTTTTTTATTATGTTGGGGTATGATATCTATATCTATCATACTGATAATTTATGTTCATATGATTAGAGACCCTATTTGATCTCGTCAATCCATTTTTGGACGTTTTAAGTGACGCCGTTAGGCTGTCGAATTCTTATAAGGGAAATCCTATTTTTTGTCTTGAATTCAAGTTCAGCATTTTATATGGTATATCATTAAAATTTCATTACTATTTTTTTAAATGCTTTATATTATGTTACCCTACTATTTTATGTATCATTTATGAGTGGGTGACACATGTCCCCTCTCTTTTCAATGTTTTATAAACCATGTATCATAGCCGTTATGCTGCAGAATTTTCATCTCAAAATGTCTTTCTCTTTTTTTTTATTAAATGAATACTCAAAGATATTTCTTCTACAGGGGTATTCACATATATATAAAAATTTTATATTTTAATTCTGGGATTTACATACATGAGACCCACTTTCCTTTTTCTATGGGTTTAATGTGACATAAGGATCATATCTTTAGAGCAGTTTTTTTTAAAATGTGATGACTATGAAATGAAAGCCATTTATTTTTTGCTCTATGTGTTGTTTATGAAATGTTTGATGATGATATATTTGTCTCACATGATAATAAATAAAAATTTAATTTTGTGCCCTGATAGCTCTCCAATGAATTGGGTAAAGACTTAATCTATAGAGATGACCATTTTTAACGACGCCTTGGTGAATAACCTTGGTAATTTTTAATGAAACCTTGGCGATGGACCTTGGTGAAACAGAAATGATTGTCAATATTAAATGTTGCAGACACATCTACAAGTTATGAAATATGTTATTTTTATTATGATATGCCTCATTATTTATTTCTCATGCCTTAAAGTTCTTTTTCATGACATTGTTCATGTATCTCAAGTTCACATGTTAAATGTTTCCCCTTGTTTCCCTTACTGGGCCTTCTGCTCACCCTTTCTTTTGATGTATGTCCCCAGGTTATGAGATGCAGTAATGAACCTAGTATAAACATAAGTAGAAGTCTTCCATGTTTTTAAGAAGAATATTTTATGTTTTCATGTTTTAAGTTCCTGGTTTCCAAGACACTAAACCATAAAGATCCTCGGTTTTGTATAAAATAAGGAAAGTTTACGTGATAAAAAGGAGGGATGTTATATTCACCATTCTCTTCGTCTATGTCATTCGTGAAGATCATCATAATCACGAAGAAGTTTGTCAAAATTATTCTTGTCTTTGAAAAATCCACTTCATGAATCCTATCATCACGAAACTCATGACTTTTCTATATTTTGATGAGATATTCAGGGAAATACAGTTTTTGCAATGCTCACCAAATCACAAATTTTGGTCCCCAAAAATTTGCCAAACACTAGAAAATGGTTCCACCTTGTAACTGTTCTTTTGAATCACCTCCATTTCATCCATTACTTTTTCATGGTTCTTTTTCAACATATATTATCAAAAACTTCTCTAGAACTTGAAAATTTACCACGGAAACGTTCTTTGTCAACAAACACAATCAACACAAAAATGTTGCAATTTAACCTTGAGGTATTTTTTCCCAACAATCTCCCCATTTGGGTTTGTTGACAAAACATCTCATAATGATTCTCTACACTCTGATACCTCATTGAAGACCCTTCCATAATCTACCATCATTTTTATATTGCAGTTTAGATAGAAACTAAAGATTCACTCCCCACATACTCTAATTCCACATAAGAAATGCTCGGTCTGAGAAACAAGAATAGTATGAAAATTTCATCAATGAATAAATTCATTTATAACACCAATCATTGATACCATGTTTATACCAATAACCTTCTTTCATCACAAACCTTAGATTTTGTGATATCTAATCTTTGATTGATCACTTCAGGTTTTGTCAGATTTAAAACTCATACTCCCCCTATCTTGTTTCTCTCCGCCTATCTCGCTTCTCTACCTATCATCTTATCCCCATGTCGTTGACTAAGACATTTCAACCCTTCTTTAGCCACATTTTATCCCCCTTAAAGAGTCATTATTTATCCCCCTTTGACAATGAACCCAAATGTCACTTTTTTGTGGTCTGCAACAGAGTATAGAACACATATCATCACATTAGGGAAAAACACACCATAACTTGGGGATAGGGGGGCTCCCACATCCACTCTTGTTCATGTGAGGGGAGTTAGCTGAAATCCCAGAGCCAATCGACACCTCTCAAAAGCTTCCTTGGGTAATGCCTTTGTCAGATTTTCTATAACCTATAGTTTTGTAAGCACATACTCCAACCTCACGATTCCATGCTCAACTTTCTCCTTGATAAAATGATACTTTATCTCAATATGCTTTTTACTTGAATGATGGATGGGATTTTTGCTGAGATTTATAGCACATGAGTTATCACAATGGATTCTGATCAGAGACTTCACTTCAACTCCCATATCATCAAGATGTTGCTTCATCCACAATAATTGTGTGCATGATTGAGTAGAGGAAATATACTCAGTTTCTACAGAACTCAATGAAATTCTATCTTACTTCTTTCTTATCCATGAAATACACAAAATCCCCTAAAATAGAAAGCACCTCCTGACGTTGATTTCCTATCATCTGCTAAACCAGGCCAATCTGTATCTGTATATCCCAACAGCTTCGTCTAATATTTTTCATTATACATAAAACTAAAATAAATTGTTCCTTTGATATAATAAAGTGTCCTTTTTACTAAAAGAATTTGTATTTACTTGGGATTTATTTGATATCATGTTTCTCAGCATGTGGTGAAAACAATGTCAGGTCTTATCACTATTAGGTATAGTGACCTTCCAATAATCTTCATGTAATCTATTATTTTAACTACCTTTTTATCATCATCTTTTGATTACTGTAATTGATAAAATATATATTGTAATCAATTATACCATGCTAAAAACTGGGCTTCTTCAAATACTGATCAAGCCTTGAGTACCAAGCTCTTGGTGCTTGTTTCATCCCATATAGTGCTTTCTATAACTGAAAAACACTTTTCTCATCTTCATGAATGAGAAAACCATATGGATACACAATATAAACCTGCTCATCCATAACTCCATTCAAAAATGCAGATTTGATATCCATCTTGAACACTTTTAACTTTTGTTGAACTGCAATGGCTAGGAATGATCTGATTGTCTCTAGCTTTGCAACTAGTGAAAATAACTCATCGACATAAATACCCTTTATCTAGGAGTATCCATTTCACACCAGTAGTGATTTGTTTCAAATCACTATGCCATTTTCATTCATCTTGTTATGAAAACCCCATTTAGTCCTGATGACATTCTTATTTGTTGGCCTTGAAACAATATCTCACTTCTAATTCTTCTCAATTTGGCCAAGCTCTTTATTCATAGCCTGAACCCAATTTTTATCTTCAGCTTCTTCACTAAACCAATTAGACTCTACCTATGATAAGTATGATCCTTGTTGTAGATTCCTCAACTTCCATGTCTGCACTAGCACTGTTTGATTACCAATCATACCTTCCAAGTCAATTTCTGCTTGGCTCTTCAACTTTCATGCTGATATAGACTTGACTTCCTCATGGTCATTATCAATATATACATATAAATAATAATTTTACACTATATGTACCATTGATATCTTGAATCTGATTAGGATATAGAGATCTACCTCTTTGTTGTGAAACTCTGTTTGTTGTTGGGACTAATCTTTTGACCCACAATCATTCTTCTTATCATATCTCAAGCAGCCCTAAAACATTAACTCCTTTCATGGAATTCTACCAAATCCCTTCTTTATATCCGGTAATGTATTTGAATCAGTTGACATTTTAGATCACATCACATCACTACTACATTTTTCAGTTTTTGCGCCTATGGTAGCGGGCGACCGCCATTGGCGGTCGCTACTGATAATATTAGCGACCGCCAAAGGCGGTCGCTAAAATGGAAAACTAAATGGCGGGATTTTTCCCGCCCCGTGTTGTCTTCCTCGTTGTCACCTGCTGCAACAGCGGCGACGCCTCCTGCCGCCGCTCCGCCACCACAAGTCACCCCCATCACCGCCAGCCGGCCACCTCCCGTCGCCCCTACCAACGCTCTGCTAGGTACGTGTCGCCCATGACAGTCGACCGATACTATTCATACCCCAACGTCACCATCGACAGTTCCTCCGGCCGCCGTGGTTCTTCCATGGCCGTCGACCCAAGCTCGGGTCCCTCCTCTACACGCCGCGCGTTCCCCAGCATACATTCGACAACAAATAGCTGGCGGTTTCCGAAGAGAGTTTTAGCGACCGCCAATGGCGGTCGCTATTGAGCAATACCGACCGAGCAACTGCGAACGCCAAAAGCGGTCGCAGGGCGGTCTCTAAAGAGCATTAGCGACCGCTTTTGGCGGTCGCTAATACTCACATTTCTAGTAGTGCATCACTTCTTTGCATCTTTTGATGCCACTTCCCCTTGGATCGTATCTCCTTTTTAACCTAATACACTTTAATCATTAATTAACAATATTTATATACATATAGAGAGGAGATCTTCAAGAATCCTCAAGAAGAGGATTTTTGTTGATCCTGATGGGTTAACCCTTTTATTATTATTTTTAAATCATTTCAATCATCTCTTGCCTCCTCCAACTGCCTGGTCAACTTCAACTATTCTGAACATGTGACTAAGAATTCATTTCCCACATGCTGAGTCTTTTTCTGATATGCATATTGTTTCCGACGCTTTCATTGGGGTTCGTGCATCCATCTATCCGCGGAGGAGTACGTGCTACACTTGTTGCCCCGCATTCCCACTTTCCAAAGGCAGGCGGCATTTGCTCCTTATTCAGGGACGTCTGCTCCTTGATCGAAACTGGATGATGGGATGTCGGTTCTTCCTTCTGTGGATTCCTCCTCAGAACTCATCACCTAGTCCGGGTCTCCCTCATATATTTAATACGTAGTTCGTGAAACTCTTCCCAGTGCCATGTTTCCATGGACTCCGTTTAATTACACTCCTTCTGTCGGGACATTCCAAAGGGTATGGTCAGGGCAGCAACCTTCAGTCAGGGGAGTAGTCATGTTGAGACATCAGTAGCGTGTCTGGATGCTGGGGAGCCTGGTATGTCTGTCTATTATCCCTGGTCATAGGGCTTCTCGATGGCGTGGATTCCCGAGGCATCCCACATCGAGTGTGGGGAATTATATGCCATAGACACATATCTGAGGTTTTCCTCAGCTTCCCGTGTTTAACACAAGGTACGTCACGGGTTTAACATCTAGTGGAGGTGGATCAGCCCGATCAAAGCATTAGCTAGAATAGATCGGATTGAGGGATTTCCCTTGAAGGGATGCCAATACCGGGACCAGCCCATGGGCGGCTGTGAAGAGGAGCATACCGACATGGTCTCACCGGGATATGATAGTCTGGGCGAGGATCGGGATGGATGGTGGATGGATGAATGAAGTGGAGGGTGGAATGTCAAGGAACCATCTCAAGGGAAACAGTGATGTTGGGCTTGAGCCTTAAAGGGGCTTCCTACGTATCCCCCGTGACAGGGAATCAAAGTCTGCGTAGTTCGGGATGGTGCCGGTGGACCGACACGAGGGTGGACCTTGGTCCGATGGGCATCATCAGCGAGCTGATGTGAATGGGGAGGACCAGGAGGGTCCTAGTGGTGGTGGGCTTGGACCTCGTGGAGGCTTCCTACGTACAATGCCTTGACATGGATCAAATACCTCGTAGTTCAAAGGGTTTCATCAGTGAACCGACGTGAAAGTACACCCGTGGGTCCACTAGTGGTGGGTTTGAACCTTGGGAAGGATTCCTACGTACCATGCCTTGACATGGATCAAAGTCCTTGTAGTTCAAGGGATTGATGGAATACAGTTTAACGTCATGCAGGACGGTAGTGAACCCTTTCGTGAATGAACGACGGGCAGTGGGTGTCGGTGAACCGACGTAAATGAGGGATCGTGGTCCGATGGGAGATGGGATTGAACCTCTGGGAGTCTTCTTACGTACCATGCCTTGACATAGATCAAATTCCTCGTAGTTCGGTCTGGTCGCAACGGCTTGCCGTCAGACTGGAATGCAGTTTAAAGTCATGCTGGACAAGGGCGTGCAGTTTATCGTCATGCGGGATGGGGGTGAAACTCGACGTGAATGAACAACCGAGTAATGTGGATTAAACTTCATGGAGGCTTCCTACGTACCATGACTTGACATGGATAAAAGTCCTCGTAGTTCGTTGGGGGTGGGGGTCAGGGTCGGAGCTCACTCTAAGCCCACTTGAGTCATGCTCGGTGTGAGAAACAAGTGGTTGCAAGGACCTGACGATCACGTCGTGAATGATGCATCTGTGAGAAGCGAAGAGGGGCATACGCATTAGGCGGCCCACAGTGCTGGGACTTACTCCAGGATGGAGGCCCGAGGTGCGGCAAAGCGCAACGAAAGAGGGATTTGGGACCAATGATGGGGGGTGCCTTGTTCCCTATCACGCCCTCCACTGACCTTGGTAGTGGGGAAGTATGAAGATGTAGGGGTGCAGCCATCCGTTGGGGAACTAGGGTCGCCCTCCTCCTGAGAACATATGCCACTCCAATAAAGAGGATATCATCCCTTGTGGATGGGTGATTCCACTCCTGTGGAGATGAGTGGCGTAAAAAATGTTCGAGCTGGGGGGACCCTTCGTGAGAGGTACGAGGTCGGGTCACAGTTTAACGTCATGTGTTGAGGATGTGATTCTTGACGGTTTAACATCCTGCAGCTCGGATGAGGTGGGTTCACTCCGCACCCCTAGGACTTACATAACCGGTACCCTCTGGTCCTTAGGGAAGGGAAGGTACCAATAAGGTCATGGTTAGGGGGGGTGTGGAGCAAACCATCGAGGGGTCCACGTTAGTATGGCTATGAGAAGAAGCAATAGACGTTAGTGTGCCTATGCGAAGAAGCATCAGGCGAATCAATGCTACGAGTGGTATTGTCCATGGGACTTTGAAATCACATCGTTCAAACCTAGAGGGTCGCACGGGAAGAGGAATTGCCAAGAAAAGGAGTGTGCTTCGTGAAGCAGAGTGCCTTGGCCTTAGCACGGGGCATAGGTGTGAGTGGAGGGTGCTTCGTGAAGTGGAACAGTATTCGTGGAGCACTGCCTTGCGAAGAAGGAGTGCCTCGCAAAGCAGGGTGCTGCGAAGCAGTGTGCTTTGCGATGTGTAGAGATCATGCCTTATCATAGGGATCACTAGTATGGGTTGGGTGTTTCGCGAAGCATTAACGCTCTGTGGATGCCCGGGTTCCCTTGGGAATCCCCTTCCTTCATGAATGCCCTTGAGCTTCGTGAAGGGCATCCCTCTCAGAAGAGGGGGTCAAAACGAAACCAAGGAAAGGGGTCTCGTGAAGTAGAAGTACATCGCGGAGGTCATGATTCCCGGGGGTAAAGGGGGCTTCGCGATTCGGGAGAGGAGAAGCCGAAAGGTTGGATTTTCCGTCCTCAGGACTCAGGTGGAGTCCAGTATTTATAGGCAAGGGGTGCCGCGAAGCAGAACTCGTGCTCCGCCTCAAGAGCTTTGTGGCGCGCTCGCGAACGTCAATGGTGTCTGCGGAGAGTTACCGCCTCTAGAGCTTCGCGGTGGGCTCACGAACGTCAATGGCGTTTGCGGAGAGTTACCGCCTCTGGAGCTTCGCGGCGGGCTCGCGAACGTCAACGACGTCTGCGGAGAGTTACCGCCTCTGGAGCATCGCGAGATCGCGATTCTTGGGGTGTTTCGCGTCGGTTCTTTGCGACGGTGCTTCGGGTCGGTTCTTCATGAGGCAGCGTGCCAGCCTTCTTTTTTTCCCTCCCTTTCGTGCAATATTTTGGCGCCAACAAATCCCCCCCCCCCCCCTCAGACTTGGAGCCGCGAAGGGTAAAGGGTCGATGTCTGAGGAAAAATCACCAAAATTGTCGGCAGTTCACGATGCGGCTTCACGAAGGGGGGCCCGCGGTGCTGACTAGAGCCACGGATCCCGACGCGCCGTGATGCTCTGGGGTTCCCGCCTATAAATAGGGGGTTCGACCTCTTTTGTCTTCACGCGACTTCCTTGTCTTTTTGTGCTCTCGACTTCGCGAAGCTCCGCGTACTCTGCGGCAGCCCTCCGTGAATCGAGCTTTGTGGCGAACCGCGGGTCTCCGACTCCGCGCCCGCGCCAACCGAACTTCTACTTGTCAGCCTGGTCCAGACTTCACGGCTTGGTCTCGCGACCGACCTTCGCGATCCGGCTTCACGATCCAGCTTCGCGATCCATCCTAAAAAAATTCTTTTCTGAGGGCCAGAATCGAAATGGACCATAAAGAGGCTATATTGGGGGTGCTTGAAGATGATGCCCGTTGGGATAAGATGGCCAACTGTCCAGGCCTTGGGGAGATGGTCCGAAGCAATTCGGACTACACTTCTTTGACAAATCTGCTATCGGAGGGTCAGAAGGATTATCCGCAGTGCAAGAAACTGCCATTGTACGGCTTCGGGCTGAGGGATGACGCCTTCATCCCTGAGGAGATTAGGGACGAACCAGCTTGCTGGTTCAGGAGTACACCATGCCAGCACCAATGGTTCAGGGCGGCCGATGGTCACGCACATGAGAACTTCACACCTGTCACCACTGACTGTCTCTACAACCATGTGAACGATATTTATGGGAGGCCACTGCAACCGGAGACGTCCCCTCCTCTCTACTGTACCATGTTGAAGGCGGCTTTGTAGGATTTGAAGAAGGGATGGTCCGATGAGTGGGACCTGCACCAGGGTGGCAACTTTACTGACGACTGGGCCTGGACCTACTGGGTAGGCGCCTCATGCGAGGAGTTTGGGGCCGAGCTGAGGAGAGTGGGGTTGTATGAGGCGGCATGGGCCTCCCAATTCCACATTTACCAACCAAAGAAACTAATGCCGGAATTGCTGAGCAGATGGTCATCTAGGACCAATACCTTTCACCTGCATCACGGGGAGGTGGGCATCAGCGTATGGGATGTCCACCAGATTTCTGGGGTTCCGATCTTGGGGGCCATGTATGATGAGTTCCTCCCCGTCATGAGTGCGTGGGAGGATACAGAGCAAATGTCGCGACTGGCGTCAGCGCTGATGGCACTCGTCCCGGGAGAGGACCAGGAGGCAGTGAGGGATGTCCACTTTAGGAGATGGTTCAAATTCTTCCTGAATTTCCCAGAGAATCAAGAGTTCCCTCCGAGGACTCGAACATGTCCGAGGGCATCCCAACAGGGTAAGGGGCACTCGTATTGGTGGGTCTTGGAGGATAGCCAATGGAAGACTTGGGGTTTCAGTGTCAGCACTGAACAACATCCGATAGTTAGGCTGGCGGCGTTCATCGCGGCTCTCATCTACGGTTGGATCCTATCGGTGAGGGATACAAGAATGGGGGTGCGGCCCAGCTCATTCATTATGGAATCCATGTTGGCCATGGGGAAGTGGATCAATCTGGGGATTCTAATGCTCTCCAAACTGTACAGAATGTTGTGGTACATTAGCGAGGGAAAGAAGCTTCCAAGGATATGCAGGCCCTTCCACCTCCTGTATGGGTGGATTGCAGCGCACATCAGGGGGATTTACGAATTTCCAAACCCCATTTTGCCTCCGGTATCGAACTTCCACCCCTCCATCCTGAACACGGTCAGGAGCTTCCCATTCAAACTAGTCGTGTCGATGGTACTGAATCGGCTGTGGAGGGTGGATGAGTTTAATTTCCACCCCTTTACATTGCCGACGGGGATACTTTCTGATGACGGGTGGGGAACCAAAGAACATCAGGCTTACCTCCTGGCCTTTCGAGGTGGAGTTTTGGTGGCCCGAATAGATCATGAGTCACTCTGTGAACCGTACACCCCGCATCGGTTTGCGAGGCAGTTTTGGTGCCTCCAGCGGCTGACCCCGCAGGTCTACTGGGAGGTGCATCACGAGGAGCACCCATGGGTGATGAGGCAGTTGTGGCTCATGTTCACACAGGAAGATGGGAAGATGTGGATTGCATTGCCTCCATCCACCGCCGCTTTCGGATTGGTGAGGGATTATGCCATTAGTTGGGAGGGTGCTTACCCAGGGGAGATGCTGAAGCAACCAACTATTCAGTTCGGTGACGGTGGGCCTCCCCTATCCCGAGGTCGGGGTCGGAGGGCAGCTAGGGCTGCTCGTGGTAGCGGGGATGCCATGGCGGCGACACCCACACCGGCCGAGGGTATGGCAGCAGTGCTGGATCTGGTGATTCCGGAGGAGCAGGGCTATCCGGAGGGGCAGCCACCAAGGGGATTTCGTAGGATATCCACTCAGGCTCCGAGGAAGCGGCTGCGTCATATCGATATGGCATAGGATGCTGTATTCCCGGAAGCTTGGTACATTTGGGATGTCAACCGGCAATTCCTCAGCCCAACTGAGATATGGGCCCACCTGAATCACCTCGAGATGGAATTACCGGGAATAGGCCCAGTTCGAGCTGGATTCATGGCATCTCCGGCGAAGGCAGAGCAATACCTGGACGAGCTGGAGGATTACGTTCACTCCAGTGGTGTCCCGCGCCCAATGACAGACCGGGTGAGGGTACTGCTGAATCGAACGGTCCCCCCACAGTTATCGGCTGCCGATCTGAGGGAGCGCTTCCCCCTGCTAGATGAATCAGAGGACTCCTCTCGGGAGGATGGGGCTAGAGGAGGGAGCATGTTGAAGGAGGGCGAGGTCGGAGATCAGGGCTCAGATCCTGATGATTTCGCGGAGGCTCTCGAGGTAGCATTCCGAAATTCTTTCCTTAAGATCTGTTCTTGTGTCACTATGGACTTCTCACCGATGTTTGAGCCATACAGGAGGAACTTGTTCGCAGTCCTCGTTCTCGCCCCTTTGCGGGTGATGATGCGGGACCTTCAGAACCTGCGCCTATGGCCGCGTCCATTTCTGTGTCTGGTGGGACCAAAGCACCCGAGGTGGATCCTTCGGAATCTCCATCCCTTCCAACAGTATACGGAGGGCCTCGCCTCGGGGTCCCGTCAGTACCGGATCAAGAGTAGCGCCAGGAGGTCGATCTCCATAAGTTTCTTCTGCCGGTTTCCCTATCGTCATATGTAGACTATGCCTGCCAACTAACGTTTATGTCCCTCTCTGTCTTATAGTTCTCCAACTGGCGTGGGCTGCTGCGGCAAGACTGGTCGGGATGTCTGGTGGCGTCCCTCCTAGGGGCATGCCGGTGATGGTGGCGATATTCCCCCCATCTCCTCAAGTTGCGACGCACATCATCACTGGCGGGACCACCAGCAGGGTCGTACCCGAAGTCATTGAGGTGGAATCCGAGGAAGAGGATCAACTGGTCAGTCCCAGTCTTTTCATGCTTGCTTCGGTGCCAGGTGTCGTACTAGATTCAACACCAGATGTTGATCCTGCCGAGGATTTCCTGCGGGTGTATCTCACGTACGAGCCTGCCAATCGCGCAGACTGGGACGAAACGGCCTCCGACAAGGAAGACAGCAGCATAGTCTGCTGCCGGCCGTGGAAGTTGATCGCGCGCTTCATCAAGGACACCCCCCAAGCGCAATGGCTGACCGAAATGGATAGACTCCACTGGCGGTTGCGCGAACTATGCGATGGGGGAGTGGATGCCCAACATCCTCACGCACTCATCTCATATCTTATGGCTGAGAAGATCCGGGAGCATGATCGTGGGCTCATCGTGGGCTGGCAGTGGATCAAGGCGACCAACATCAAGAAGCTCCAGGAGACTGAAGGCGAGGTACAACAGATGCAGACCCGGGCAGATGAGCTTTCAGCCTCTCTTAATGCACAATCTGAGCTGCTCTCACGGTTGAAGGCCCAGCTGGCAGAGGCAGAATAGCATATGAGGCAGGCCTCTGGAAAGATGGCTACCGTTCAAGCTGGCGTAGAGAGGGCCAAAGCCAAGGCTGACGAACTGCGCCCCGCCGTTGCTGAGGAGGAGCGGGAGCTGAGTCAGCGGCAGCAAGCCTTGGACTCCACAAGGCAATGGGTGGCAGAGCTACAATGCTCTTTTGACGAGGTCAACCCATCCATGGGGGGAGTCGACCCCTGGGTATTGTAACAAACCAAAAACCTTTTATTGGTACTTTCGTTCTTCAATTTTTCTTTCTTTGTTTTGAATGCCGTAGCCCGCACGATTTCCTCTATTTGAATCGCCTTGTTACATCCCTACAATGTTTGCGGGACATTCGGCGACAATTCCCCAAGCCCACGTGGAGCGAGCCCGATGTGAGAAACATGAGATAGTTGCCTTCTCGTCCCACCTAACATAGGAGTGGAGACCATGCTCCAGGCATCCGGGATTCGGATTACCAGTCCAGATTCCCGAAAGATGGGAGAGGCTTGACCAGAGAAGGAATTTTTCTGAACAACTGAATTACCATTTCTTCAGCGTGCTCTTACTCACGAACGGTGCAACGCCAGGGGTGCTGAAATCGGTCCAAATAGATGAAAATGGGAAGTGTGAATCACAATACCCAAGATTCGGAACACTGTGGGGATGGCGTGAGAATAAGGGACAACCGTTAACCATGGAGGATAAGTTGCATCCCTACTGCATAATCCCACACCACGCCATATAATCCCACACCACGCCATAGCGTAGTCATTACGAGACCGACGTGAATGAGGACATAATCCCACACCACGCCATATAATCCTCTCATGGAGGAAGGGTAGGCCAAGGTGCCAAGATGGGATGAAGATTCTTGAGAGATGGGGATGGACTCGAATCCTAGACATTCAGGTGTTCCTACGTATCCCATGAGGATGGGAATCAAGCATGCCACACCATACACTCCTATAAGAGAGGACATGGGCCGGGCCCCGGAAAAGGCCAAGGGGCCTGATGGTTAGGCATTGGTTAGGAAGGCCTGACCTGCTCTCAATTTATCGTTTTGAGGTGAGGATGAGGGTCGGGGACCTGAGGAGGCAAAGGGGCATAAGGTCAGGAATCAGTCCGGAAGGTCTGACTGATCTGCAGTTAAACGTCTTACATGAGTACGGGGTCCGGGGACCCGAGGAGGCCAAGGGGCCTGAGGCTGGGCCTCATAAGGGGAGGCGTACAGTGTGGTACATTATCTTGACGTGAATGCGGGCGTAGTCCCACACCACACCATACACCCCTATGGGGAATCGGGGCCGTGGGCCCGATCGCTAGCACCACCCGGGAAGAAATTCGTCACTTCGGGATGGGGTAGAATGAATCACTGCACTCGATGTCTGGGATATCTCGGGGTGGACCCGAATATCTAGGACGATGTTGACCATGTTCTAAACACAACGTTCTCATGGTGACCCGATATGGGAGCAACACATGAGCGTCGACCGCTGACCAAACTCACAACGCGGGACGTGTATCGGCTTATTGCTTGATAACCCTCAGGGGCGTTGGCCCGTAATGGTAGGAGAGCCCTTGGGAGTAGTATCTAGGCCGTTCTTGGGGGTACCTCCGGGTGTGAAAAATTATGGAATCCCAGTCAAGGAGTGGTTGAAGCATAGCTGTATCCATCCAAGAAAGACGCAAATATCTCTAGGGGGATGTGCAGCCGGTTCGAGGCTTGCTCGATGTGAGTTGGGGAAAAAGTGTGCACCCTTCCATGTCTTGACCCGACGGGAAGATTTTGGCTTTTGGGATGGGCCAACGGAAGAAATGGTCGGGCGTTCCTACGTATCCCATTAGGATGGGAATCAATCCATACGTAGTTCATGAAGGCCATGCAGTTTAGCATCATGTGGTGAGGATGTGGGAGGATAGAAGAACGAGAGTGGGAACATGGTGTGACCCTTATGATCCTTGTGTGAGCGGGGTTGTATGAGTGGGGATAAGAAATCCTACCCCCCCCCCCCCCGCTACACAAAGATCCTCCAAGGAAACTATTCTCAGGGGGCGATAGTGGAAGAGAAAAGCTTGGGGCTGGGCTCAAGACGAGACGTCTGAGCGTTCCTATGTATCCCATTGAGATGGGAATCAAGCCATATGTAGTTCTTGAGATGCATTTTAACGTCATGCTGGACGAGGATTCATCTCATTTGGGTATATGTAAGGTATAGCATGTAATCCGACGTGAATGAGGAAATAACCTCACACCATACTGTACAATCCCGCAAGAGGGTAAGTCGGGGAAAACCAAGGGGCCTGAGGCCGGACCACGGTCAGGGAGACCTGACCAGCTTGCAGTTTAACGTATCGCGGTGAAGATGGGGGCCTGGGGCCCAGGGAGGCCAAGGGGGCTGAGGCTGAGCCTCGGTCAGGAAGGCATGTCTGGCTTGCAGTTTATCGTCTTGCAGTAAGGACGGGGGGAGATCTTAGTTTAAAGTCATAGAGCTCAGACCATTTTGCAGTTTATCATCTTGCAGGACGAAGATGCAGTTTAAGGTCGTGTAGGACCTTATAGTTTAAGGTTTGGTTGGACCATAACATGCAGTTTAAAGTCATGCGGGACCATTTTGTAGTTTAGGGTCGTGCAGGACCCTTTTTCCCTAGGTAAAGTATTGCTTGAGGAATTTGGCATTTGTGGGATGGGTTATACGCTCTCCATCCGTGGTCCCCAAGGAGTATGCTCCATTGGGGTAAACCTTATGGATGATATAAGGCCCTTCCCATTTGGGTTCTAATTTGGGCGGTTTCCTACCGGGAATCATTTTCTCTCAATGGGCCAGTACCAGGTCGCCCTGTAGAAAAGAGCAGAGACGAACCTTCTTGTTGAATGCCCTCGCTATCTTATCCTGATGCCTTTCCATATTGTGCAGGGCACGAAGCCGGTTCTCATCCAATGCTTCTAATTCAGCTAGACGGATTTCGACTACCTCATCTGATGCCTGGTGATCATAAACTGCAGTGCGCAACGATGGCAGCTGGATCTCAATGGGTAGGACGGCCTCATCTCCATACACCAGGGAATATGGGGTCACCTGGGTAGAGTTGTGAGTCGTTGTCCGATAAGCCCAGAGGGCGTTGGGGAGCTTTTCCGGCCAACATTTCTTGTTTTGACCAACCAACTTCTGTAGAATGTTAGAGAGGGTTTTGTTGAACACTTCCATTTGTCTGTTTGCCTACGCGTGGTAGAGGGAGGTATGGTTCGAATGGATGTCGTACTTAGCATACAATTTCTTTAGTTCAGCCGCTCGGAAGGTGGTGCCATTATCGGTGAGGACGGTATGAGGGACCGAAAATCGGTGGATAATATTGGAGCTCACAAAGTCAACGATGGAACGGGCCTTGACCTCTTTGAGCGGAACTACTTCTGCCCACTTGGAGAAGAAATCTGTAGCAGTCAGGATGAACCTATACTGGCGGGCTGTTGCCAGTGGATACGGTCCCACTACATCAAGTCCCTATACTGCAAATGGCCAAGAGTACGTGGTGGGGTGGAGGGGCTCCGGAGGCCGATGCAGGAATTTGGCGTGAACATGGCACACGTGGCATCTCTTGGCATACCCAATACAATCGTGGATCATAGAGGGCCAGAAGTACCCCAACCTTCAGATTTGATGGGATAGCTTCGGCCCAGCTTGATGGGCGCCACAGGAACCGGCATGAACCTCTTACATAACTTGAGGTATCTCTACTCCTTGGATGCAACGGAGGATGATACCATCGAAACTCCGCTTATAAAGGATCTGTTCAAGACTGGGGTCGCTCTGAAGGGTAAATTGCAACGCGTGGCGTCGGATTCGCTCGCGCTCGGCCCGGTCATCCGGGAGGCGACCATTTTGGAGATACTCGACAAAAGGTGACCTCCAGTCAGGAGTAGCTTCAACCACTGCGTCTGAAGAACCCGGGACCCCTGACATGGAGGGTCCGGCGGTGAGATGAATCACCCGCAGGCCATCATTGTCCTCTTGGGTGAAGGGGGCAATGAATCTCCGGTGTGCCACATGTATGATCAAATCATCTTGCTCGGGTTCTGCGAGCGATGCGGCTATGCTAGCCAAGGCATCTGCTTGACCGTTCTGTGACCGTGGGACATGGGTAACCTCTGGTCGAGAAGAGAACTGGGCCATTAGGCGGAGGGTGTACTCTAGCAATGGTACAAGATTCGGCTTCCTGACGACGTAGTCTCCATTAACCTGTTTGATTACCAGCTCGGAATCTCCTTTCACATGTAGATGGGGCACATGGATCTCAAGGGCCAACTCGAGGTCGGTGATAAGAGCCTGGTACTCTGCCTCGTTGTTCGTACATCCTTCTGACAACAGGAATGAGTATGGAAGGACGGATTGCGCTGGGGTAATGAAGACAATACCCAGGCCCACTCTATTGAGCTTGGGATCATTGAGCTGCCTACCGGTGGGGCTCTGGGAGGCGCCGTCGAAATGCATTTTCCAACACGGGACGACATGATCGAATGAGAGGATCATCTCATAAGTAAAATCCAGGACCAGGGATTGATCCGCGGAGGTGGGATGGGTAGCTTAAAAGTCTGCCAACGCATGTCCCTTAATGGCCTTCTGAGGTACGAACCTGATATCAAAGTGCTGGATAATCACTGCCCAACGTGCTAGTCGGCCAGTCAGCATGGGTCGGTTCAGGATGTACTTTAGTGGGTCTACTCGGGAGACCAATTTCACCTCATGGTGTTGTAGGTAATGTCGCAACTTCTGCACGGAGAATATGAGCGCAAGGCGGCTCTTTTCGATAGGGGGGTATCTGACCTCCGTATCGAGAAGCATGTGACTGAGATAGTAGAGACTGTTCTCAGTACCCTCGTTATTCTTTTGGGTGAGCAGTGCACTGAGGGATCTTTCCAGGGCAGTCACGTAAAGGACCAGCGACTTTCCGGAGATGGGTGGCATCAAAACCGTAGGTTGGAGCAGATACTGCTTGATTTCCTCGAAGGCGGTCCGACACTCCTCATCCCATTCGTAGGTAGCGCCCTTCTTCATGAGCCGGGAAAAGGGCTTGCACTTGCCGACCAGATTCGCGATGAATCGGCGTATATAGGCTAAGTGGCCTTGGAGGCCTTGAAGCTCCCGAATGTTGCTCGGGGGAGGCATTTGGATGATGGCCTTGATCTTCTTCGGGTCGATCTCGATACCTCGGTATCTGACAACAAATCCTAGAAACTTCTCGGAGGTGACCCCGAAGGCACACTTCAACGAGTTCATCTTTAGGTGACGAGAACTGAGGAAACCGAACACTTTCTCGAGGTCTTTGAGATGGTCTTGGCGCTGACATGATTTGACTAAGAGGTCATCCACGTAGCATTCCACCAGTGTCCAGAGAATCTGCTTGAATATGCGATACATGGCCCTCTGATAAGTGGAACCTGCATTTTTCAAACCGAATGGCATAACCTGGTAGCAAAAGGTACCTTGGGGATCCCTAAAGGTAGTGGACACCTCGTCTTCGGGGGCCATCCAGATCTAGTTGTACCCGGAATACTCGTCCATGAAAGAGAGATCTTGGAACCCGGCTGTGGCGTTAATCAATAACTTCGTCACCGGGAGTGCGAAGTCATCCTTTGGGCAGTGGTGATTAAGATCGCGGAAGTTGATGCAGACTCTGATCTTCCCATTCTTCTTCCTGACTGGTACAATGTTGGCAAGCCACTTGGGGTACTGGACTTCCTTAACGAAGTTGGCTTTTATTAGCTTGTCAACTTCGGCCTCAACCATAGCACCATGAGAAGGGTGAATCTTCCTGGGAGGCTGCTTAAACCCACGATGTTTTGCCGAGAGGCCCAGATGGTGAATGTCTATATGGGGATCTAGTCCTGGCATCTCGTTGTAACTCCAAGAAAACACGTCATGGTGTTGTTTGAGGAAGTCTACGTACTGCTGCCGCTCCTTGGGGAACATGGCTGCACTAATCAATGTGGGTTTCGTATTTTCCTCGCTACCAAGGTTCACCTGTACCAGTTCATCGACCGTGGAAGAGACACCTTCTTCAAAGGCGGGGGGAGCATCCTCCAGGTCTTCATCTCCACCCGTGGGGGGATTTCCCATGACGGGAGGTACTTCTAGGCTATCAAAGCCTGAGGGGTAGCTGGTGCCGGCTTGGGGAGCAGTGGTCATCATATCAAGAGAATCACTTGCCATTGAGACCATAGCAATGAAGGCAGTCGACCCTATCCCATCTAGCCTTCGGCCTAAGGGGCCACGTTTGATGGTATCAAAGCAGTGGTGACGTGTTGGCCTGAGTCGGTTAATTCCAGCCCGGCGGATGAGACATGTATGGCGCACCACCATTTTCATAAGCTTGACGTCCCGATACCGTACAGGGGTAGGAGGTTCCGGGATCACATGGGCCTGGTTGATGTAGGAGTATGAGGTGATTCTCCGTCGTCGCTTGGACACGGAAACATGCCTTCCTTGTGTACCCGAAACAACAAAACATTGCCCCATGTCGGGGGTTGTGGCCTCCAATTAGTGGATCGGGAGAATGTAGGCGTCATCCATTCTTGCCCAGGGATCACTTGTGACCGGGGTGGGTTCATCCTCACTTACTAGGATTTTCTTATCCTTACTTTTGTAATAACCCACATCCAGATAGCGAGCCTCATAAGAAGCGAAAGGAGACACATCTCCTTGGAGCATGCCTACTCGACCGTTGAGAGAGTATTTGAGGCACTGGTGATACGACGAAGGGACCGCTGCATGCAGATAGAGCCATGTCCTACCCATCAACGCGTTGTAAGCGGTGTCCTGAGAGACGACCATGAACTTGGTGCTGGAAATTAAGCCACCGAACTGAGTCTTCAGGAGGATCTTGCCGACTGGGGTTTGCTCGGTGCTGTCGTACCCCTCGATTCTGAGGTCAGAGGGAGTTAAATCACCTTCAGACAGACCCATCTTTCGCAACGTCCGAGTCGGAATTAGATTGATTCCGGAACCCGTGTCAACGAGGCAGCGGAAGACTTCCACGCCATTGAAGTGGCCAGTGATGTACAACGGGCGAATGTTCCCCTGTAGAGGAGGGTCCTCATCTTCATCGGAGAACAAGATAACCGCCTGACATTCGGCGTTTTTAATCGTCTCGGTATGGAAGGCTTCTGCAGCTGCAACCTCCATCTCAAACTGGAGGGGGCTCCTTAGGGCCTCGGCATGTGCCTCGCGCATTTTGGATGACAAGTGAAGGGCCTCAAGGATATAAAGCCTTGCCGGAATGCCGGTCAGGTGCTTCAGGACATCATTCTTTCGTGCCAAACGTGGACCTCTGCCTACATGAGGTCGTTAGGCATTTGGAGTCATAGCGGGTCCTGCTGGTTGAACCGGTGATCGGCTAGTACTGGGTACATCTTGCTGCCTACTAGTAGAAGCCTGGAGAGTAGTCGCCGGACTAGGATTGGGCAGTATAGGCTGGCATGTATCCGAGCAAGACTGACTGTGATACGAACGAGGCATCTCTCCCCGATCTAGTGGCACAAACGGCAGTGGAGGTAGAGCTAAGGGAGTTAGACGGGGTAGCGCGTGTTGAGCTCTGCGCTGAGCCTGCTGTCTGGTCTCAGTAGCGTGCACGACTTGGATGAAAGTGCCTGCTGACGTACCTCGATGACCGGCACGGTTGCGATTCCGCCGACGTTGACGTTGGCTGGAAACATTGGGGAGGTTCGCCTGGCGCTCCCCCTCATCGGGAGTCATATAGGGCTTTACCAGCTCTACGGTGTTAACCAAAGCATACCCCTGGCTGTCACTCAATGATTCATCCAGTACCGGGTGGATTCTGAGAGGAATCCCCATTTTAGGAGGCATAAAGTCGCCGAGAATGCAGGATGACGACGGCAACGGTGCTACGCATTGCTTCTTCTTGCATCGCCACTGCTTGCCCTTTTGGGAAGAGGTCGACTGTGAAGACGATGCGGAGGTACCAGCTACTTATTATGAAGGTTTCGGCTGCTTCAGGCACGCCCGGATGATACCATGGGAACGGACGATTGTTTTTCGAGCCATCCAGTCGTTGTATTTCCGGGATCAGCGGTTGGGAACCTGCTGCCACTCGCCTTCGCTGTCGCTACCGATCTCTGACCCTACAAAGATACCTGCCACTTGCGCTGGTGCCGGGCCCAACTTGACTATGTTGTTGTTTACCTGGTCTTGAAGCCAGTCTTTAAACACATAGCATTGCTTGAGGGTGTGCCCCAGAAACTGATGATAGGGGCAGTAGTTGGGGTGATCGGTGAGATTCGCCTCTACCGGCCTTCTACACTCGGGCAGACGCACAATCCCTTGCTCTAGAGCACTTCGGAAGTAGCCAGGGACCTGATTTTCGTTGAACGAATAAGTATGGTGCCTTCTTTCTGGATAGGGGGCCCTGGGGGCCTATCCCTGACGAGGGGCCGGAGGGTCCTGCCGAGGATGCGGCGCTTGATTGTCTCGCCTAGGTGGCGGTGGCGCATTGTGTGAGGGAACCTATCAATTCTAAGGTGGTCGCTACTGAGCAGGAGCCTTTGCTTGAGGTGGAGGACCTCTGTGGGGTTGCGGGGATGGTGTTGCTGGCAGTAATTCCAGCTGCCTAGGAGATTCTATTTGGGCCACCGTGGTGGGTTCATCCCTAGCGGTCCTCCTGGCCGGGATTATAGGGGGAAACAAACGTGCCTGACTAGCCTGTTGCAGGGCTTCCTCAAGGCGCTGAGCCTTATCTGAAAAATATTTGAACCCTCCAGGGTAGTTCTGGGTAATTAGGGAGGGTACCAGCTCTGTCTTGATGTTCCCAACACACATCGTCAGTAATTGCTCCTGATTCAGTGGAATGTCGAGGGAATACGTAAGTCCCTTCCACCGGGCGATGAAATCTGTGACTCGCTCATCAGGCCTTTGCTTGCACTTGAAGAGGTCTGCAATGCTAGTCTTCCGCGTGGTGGAGCTGAACTGGTATAGGAACTGCCGGCGGAGATCCTCCCAACCGGTTACCGATCCGATAGGGAGCTGGTTGTACCAGACGAATGCTGGACCTTCCAATGTCTGTATGAAACATCGGAGCTTGGCGGCTTCTTACTGAGTCGGGGTACCCAGCATGGGGCCACACCTGGAAGAAAAATGAGCCAAGTGCTGCGGCGGGTCCCCTGTCCCGTTGAATGGAAAGAAAGTGGGGTTCCCAAAACCTAGGGGTGTGGGCATATCATCCACCCACGCGGGATACGGTTTTCCATCCGGTGGGACCGCCACCTACCGCGTTTCCAACACTTCGAGGCGGGCTGTGAGTGTCGCTATAAGATCATCCGGTGGGGGTCCCTGTCTTGACGGGGATCCCTAACCACAAGTGCATTTCCAGGTTCCTCAACATGGTAGATGGCTTCGGCGGCTCATGGATAAATTGGCGGAACAACGTATGGGGCGACTGGGGGAACCCGAACTGGATTCTTCAGGTTGCCCTGTCGCTCGGGGGGGTTTGGCGAGACGTATCGCGCCCTCTTGCCGTAGGTTCCGGCTTCTACCCTATCTGTGGAAGTAGCATGATCAGGGTTTCCCGTAGGCATCTCACTGGGGGGAATTGTTCTTGCCCCTGCTGCCCCAGCCTGGGATTACCATAGTCGGGTCGCCGCTCTACAGCGCGCTCAGCCAAGAGTTCGTCAACCAGCCTCTTCTACTCAGCAAGCTGCTGGCATAACGTGGCCTTCTCGGGATCTTCGTCAGTTTTAGGCACAGAGGCAGACGAGTCGGAGTGCTTGACAGTTCCGACGTGCTCCTTACCCTTGCCTATATTTCGACTGAGTACCAGTGACTCGGTGGGTATGGGGAGGCCTAGCAGGTTCCTCTACAGATGGGTAACCCTCCCTGACGAGTCCAACAGTGGCAGTACGCCCTCGGGGGGTAAGTCTCCATCAAGGAATTCAAAATCCTCTTCCTTGTCCACGATGTCAGCCATGTGGACCGCGACTCCTCTCGAGGGCATGTCCTCAATGTCACATAATGAATCGGGCTGCCATCGGATAGGGTCGAAGAGGAAAGCGGCATAGTGTCCCCAACAACGGACTTGCACATGGGGGGTAGCTTCCCTGACGATTCTGCGGAGTACTTTAAAACTCAGAACACATTTCCGTTGAAGGGTGCTCTGCCTGCCTAGCGACTCAGGGTACTGGGCCACAAGGAGTGTGGCCGAATCGATCAGGCGGCATTCCTAGCCGATTTCTTCGAAGTGCTCTCGACTTCTGGGGTACACCACCCTTTCGTAACGAAGGCGGAAGTGTGTTGCCCATAGGGTTCAAAAAAAGCACCCCACTTCTTCAAGGGTAAGAGACTCTGGTGCGCGAAAATTCAGCACCACCGTCGGCCAAAACATCTCTGGGAAGTAATCCGCTGCAAGAATACTCCAGAAGCTCCTGGGCATGGACTCGGGGTCTGGTCCTGTATTGCCCCACTCGTCAACCGGGGGCGGCTGAGGGACCGGTAGTAGTACTGAGGCGGACCTCTGGGATAGTAAACTCGGTGGTGGAGAATACGGCGAACGAGCTGACTGGACGCCGAATTCCGGGGTATCCTCTGAATAGTAAGGTGACCTGGCCACGATGTCACGATATGACGGGATGATAGCCATAGATTCTGGCACAGGAGTCGCGGATACCGGCGACAGGTCATGTCGTCGCTCTACCGCCGTTGGCCCCCAAAATAGCTCTCTGTGATCTTTGGTAGAGGTGGAGGGCGCTTCTGGTGATGATGGCGGTGATTACGCGGTCGAGACCTGCGGAATTCCCAAGATTTCTTCCTCCTGGATGTACCTGCGGAGAGAGATGGGAATCTGGTGGACCTCATATTCCAGGAGAATGAGGCTAACGTGTCTGGTTCCGGCCCCGATCCTTGATACGGAGGAGCGGGGAGAAGGTTTCATCACTGAGTCGCATTCCGCTCCAGATTCGGAGAAGCGGGAAGGTTTGATCTCCACTCGGGCTTTCCCAGGACTGTTCTTGTGGCGGCGACGACCCGCTCTCCTCCCTCGGGGTGGCTCTTTGGGGCAGGGTTGATCCCTATCATGTAGTCTCGGGGTGGTGCTGGCGTCGTGGTGGAGAGGACACCCACTCGAGATGGACAAGGTGCGAGGGGAACCAAGGCAAATGTCGAAGGGTACATGGGGAGGACCTCCATGGATAGCACCCATGTGGGCGGATCCTCTGTTGGAATTGGTAGGAGCATGGGGAGGACCTCCATGGTCTATGCGGGTGGAGCGAGGCTGGCCTTCACTCCTCATGTTGCTGGGGTGAGGAGGACCTTTGCCCGTTGCAGAAAGGACGTAGGGAGGGCCCCCATGTTGGAGAAGGACTGGATGGGCAGTGCCTTCAGATCGGCTGTCGGGGGTAGGATGGGCTCCATACCCTATATAGTGGGCGCGGGAAAGGTTCCCGCGCCGAGCATCACTACCGCTGGGCAGGTCTTCCTTCGGGATGGGGGTAGCATGAGGCATACCTCCATGACAAGATTCGGAGCGAGGAAGGCCCATGCTCTGTGAAGTAGTGGTACAGGGAGGGCCTCCGTATGGGGTGACATCACGATGGGTTAGTTCACGGAGATCACCACTCGGGCCTGCAACCCAGAGAGTCAACCCAGCCTGCCCATGGGGCGGTTGGGGTCTTGATCCTGGTTGGGTGAAGGAGTTACCCTGCTCAGTGTGTGCAGGGACTTCATGATGCACGTCGGTGGTGGCTTGGGCCACTGTAGCTGCTGGCGTTGACACACCTGGGTGGGCATTCTCAGTCCAGGCCCGGTGTTGACGTCGGGTCAGACGAGCTGGTGCCGGTGGTGCAGGGGCATAGCCTGCCTGCTCTTCTTGCGGAGTCGGACGGCGGCGATGACACGGCCGGGCGGGAGCTCTTTCCTGGAGCCCTTGGGTCGGGACCCTGAGCGGGCTGAGCCGAACGGTGCCCGCCTCATCAGCGTAAGGCGAGGAGTCATCAAGGCGTTTCGGGGACAGGCTCCTGAAACGGTTGAACGTTGGGGTGGGGAGCAGGGTCTCCCTGTGCGGCCTGTTAGGGCGGCGTTGACGGCGGGGCGTGGAGGCCTCCAGGTCCAAGCGGGCCATATCCCTAGTTGGGATGACCCCTTCCTCCTCGTACCTGCGCATGAGGTTGTTGATCACCCTTCACTGGATGACCTCTGATGGGGAAATGGGACGTGGGCGCCCTGTATTCCGCGATGTGGTGGCCGTCGTGGTGGTAGAGGTGCCATGCGGGGTGGTTGTGGTGGAGTTTCCCCTGCCCCTGCGTAGGCGGGAGGGCGGTGATCGTGTCTCTGTAACAACAACCTGGTTCCTGAGAAATGAAGGGATCAACTCATCATCACTGAGAGGAAAAGAATCGACAACCAGTGCCCCAACGCCCGTCTATTCTCCACGTCTGTAAGAATGATCCACGCCAACACGCTGCAGAACGGAATGCCCCACGTTCTACTGCCCCGACTTCTGGTGAGTTTCACGACAGGCCCACCATTTTCTTGGCGGGACCAGGTGCCAGATATCTGGATCCGGTGACATGTAAATCTATTGGTGTCTCGAACGCTACTAATCTCCATATTGAGGAGAATACTTTCACATCGGGTTCACAATTTCTGTTTCCGACGCTTTCACCGGGGCGCACGCATCCGTCCGTCCGCGGAGGAGGACGCGCTGTTCTTGTTGCCCTGCATTCCCGCTTTCCAAAGGCGGGCGGAATTCACTCCTTATTCAAGGATGTCTGCTCCTTGATCGAAATAGGATGATGGGATTTCGGTTCTTCCTTCTGTGGATTCCTCCTCAGAACTCATCACCTAGTCTTGGTCTCCCCCGTAGATTTAATATGTAGTTCATGAAACTCTTCCCAGTGCCATGTTTCCATGGACGCCGGTTAATTACACTACTTCTGTTGGGACATTCCAAAGGGTCCGGTCAGGGCAGCAACCTTTAGTTGGGGGAGTAGTCACGTTGAGACATCAATAGTGTGTCTGGATGCTGGGGAGCCTGGTATGTCTGTCTATTATCCCTGGTCACAGGGCTTCTTGAGGGCGTGGAATCCCAAGGCATCCCACATCGAGCGCGGGGAATTATATGCCATAGACACATATTTGAGGTTTTCCTCATCTTCCCGTGTTTAACACAGGGTACGCCGTAGGTTTAACGTCCAGTGGAGGCGGATTAGCCCGATCAGAGTATTAGCTAGAATAGATCGGATTGAGGGATTTCCCTTGAAGGGATGCCGATACCGGGGCCATCCCATGGGCGGCTGTGAAGAGGAGCGTACCGACATGGTCTCACCGAGATATGACGTTCCAGGCGAGGATCAGGATGGATGGTGGATGGATGAATGAAGTGGAGGGTGGAATGGCAAGGAACCATCGCAAGGGCAACGGTGAAGTTGGGATTGAGCCTTAAAGGGGCTTCCTACGTATCCCCATGGCAGGGAATCAAAGTCCGCATAGTTCGGGATGGTGCCGGTGGACCGACACGAGGGTGGACCTTGGTCCGATGGGCATCATCAGCGAGCTGATGTGAATGGGGACCAGGAGGGTCCTAGTGGTGGTGGGCTTGGACCTCATGGAGGCTTCCTACATACCATGCCTTGACATGGATCAAAGACCTCGTAGTTCAAAAGGTTTCATCGGTGAACCGACGTGAAAGTAGACCCGTGGGTCCACTAGTGGTGGGATTGAACCTTGGGAAGGTTTCCTACGTACCATGCCTTGACATGGATCAAAGTCCTCATAGTTCAAGGGATTGATGGAATACAGTTTAACGTCATGTGGGACGGTAGTGAACCCTATCGTGAATGAACGAAGGGCGGTGGGTGTTGGCGAACCGACGTAAATGAGGGACCTTGGTCTGATGGGAGATGGTCTTGATCCTCTGGGAGGCTTCCTATGTACCATGCCTTGACATAGATCAAAGTCCTCGTAGTTCGGGCTGGTCTCGACGGCTTGCCGTCGGACTCGAATGCAGTTTAAAGTCATGCTGGACGAGGGCGTGTATTTTATCATCATGCGGGATAGGGGCGAAACTCGACGTGAATGAACGACCGAGTAATGTGGCTTGAACCTCATGGAGGCTTCCTACGTACCATGCCTTGACATGGATCAAAGTCCTCGTAGTTCGCTGGGGGTGGGGGTCAGGGTCGATGCTCACTCTAAGCCCACTTGAGTCATGCTCGGTGTGAGAAGAAGAGGTTGCAAGGACCTGCCGATCACGTCGTGAAGGATGCGTCCGTGAGAATCGAAGAGGGGCTTACGCATTAGGCGGCCCACGGTGCTGGGACTTACTCCAAGATGGAGGCCCGAGGTGCGGAAAAGCGCAGCGAAAGAGGGATTTGGGACCAATGATGGGGGGTGCCTCATTCCCTATCACGCCCTCCACTGACCATGGTAGTGGGGAAGTACGGAGATGCAGGGGTGCAGCCATCCGTTGGAGAAATAGGGTCTCCCTTCTCCTGAGAACATACGGCACTCAAATAAAGAGGATATCATCCCTTGTGGATGGGTGATTCCACTCCTGTGGAGACGAGTGGCGTAAAAAATGTTCGAGCTGGGGGGACCCTTCGTGAGAGGTACGAGGTCGGGTCACAGTTTAACGTCATGTGTTGAAGACGTGATGCTTGGCAGTTTAACGTCCTGCATCTCAGACGAGGTGGGTTCACTCCGCACCCCTAGGACTTACATAACTGGTACCCTCTGGTCCTTGGGGAAGGGAAGGTACCAGTAAGGTCGTGGTCAAGGGGGGGGGGTGTGGAGCGACCCATCGAGGGGTCCACGTTAGCGTGGCTATGCGAAGAAGCAATAGCCGTTAGCATACCTATGGGAAGAAGCATCATGAGAAGCAATGCTATGAGTGGTATTGTCCATGGGACTTTGAAATCACATCGTGCAAACCTGGAGGGTCGCACGGGAAGAGGAATTGCCAAGAAAAGGAGTGTGCTTCGCGAAGAAGAGTGCCTTGGCCATAGCACGGGGCATAGGTGTGAGTGGAGGGTGCTTCGCGAAGTGGAAAAGTATTTGGGGAGCACTGCCTCGAGAAGAAGGAGTGCCTCGCAAAGCAGGGTGGTGCGAAGCAGTGTGCTTCGCGATTTGTAGAGATCCTGCCTTAGCATAGGGATCACTAGTATGAGTTGGGTGTTTCGCGAAGAATTAACGCTATGCGGCTGCCCAGGTTCCCTTGGGAATCCATTTCCATCTTGAATGCCCTTGATCGTCGCGAAGGGCATCCCTCTCGGAAGAGGGGGTCAAAAAGAGACCAAGAAAAGGGGTCTCGCGAAGTAGAAGTACCTCGCGGAGCTCATGATTCCCGGGGGAAAAGGGGGCTTCGCGATTTGGGATAGGAGAAGCCGAAAGGTCAGAATGTCCATCCTCGGTACTCAGGGGGAGTCCAGTATTTATAGGCAAGGGGAACCACGAAGCAGAACTTGCGTGCCGCCTCAGGAGCTTCACGGCGCCCTCATGAACGTCAACGACGTCCGTGGAGAGTTACCGCCTCTGGAGCTTCGCGGCGGGCTCGCGAACATCAACGGCGTCTGCAGAGAGTTACCACCTCCGGAGCTTCGTGGAGGGCTCACGAACGTCAACGGCGTCCGCGGAGAGTTACCGCCTCTGGAGCTTCGCGAGATTGTGATGATCGGGGTGTTTCGTGTCGGTTCTTCGCGACGGTGCTTCACGTCGGTGCTTCGCGAGGCAGCGTGGAGCCTTCTTTTTCGTCCCTCCCTTTCGTGCAATATTTTGGCGCCAACACATATTCAACAGGATTTTCCTTTCTCACACATTGGGATTTAAGCCCACTATTATACATTTCCTTCTTTGGTGTTCCACCAATATGCCACTTCTCTTGATTCATTCTATGAGTAGGAATATCTCCACTTGTCTTCACTTTTTGGTATGTGGCATGAGATTTGTATTTTCCAATACATTCTTTATTCATTTTTCTTTTTCCAATTGTCTAAGTCAAGCCACCCTTTCTTGTTGGGTATGAATATTCCACTGATTTCTCATTCTTAATACTCACAACTGGAATTAATCATCCTATGTTCTTCCATGATGGTTCACATTTCTCTAGGAGAGTTGTTGTGACTGTAATTGAGGAGGTGATTGATACAACTTTCATTGAGCTCCTTGTGATTTCCCTGAGACTGTAAACCTATTATTTAGCATACCATTTTGTATTCCAGCATAGGCCTTTTTGTTGTACACTTCCTATTCTGGGGATCTCCTTCTAGGTTCCTTTTCCTTCACCGATTTCTTCTTGCTGCATTTTATTTCCAAATTCCCATGATTAGAACATATAAAACATCTTTCATTGAAGTCATACCTCATTTCATTATTCCTCAGTTGTGATGTTGATGCAGTTTGAGTTGTTTTTCTAACATTAAGCTTCTGAAATTCTGGACACATACTCATGGTGTGTCCCATTCTCCCACAATAAAAGCACTTCATGGATACTCTCTTCTGAGAGACTCTTATTTCATATTTCTCATGAATCTTCTTCTTATTCTTAGATTTAGAAAAATTTATATCTTCACAGTATGAAATGTATTCTTAAGCCTCTAAAAAAATATTGATGTATGACCATGACTCCCACAAAAATAGAACATGATATCATTACTTCTTGTAAAATAATTTTTAGGTCTGTCTTTAGAAATTGAAGGACTCTTTCTATATCTGGAATTCTTCACTGGTCTCTTCCTTTCATGAATGGGAGGGGATTCATCAAATCCAATACAAGTTTTTCCCAAACTGTATGGTCTTTGAGATGAGAAAATATGTTTTAGTTTCTCTTTAGAAATACAATATTTTCTTTTCATTTCATCATCACCTATAAAAGGATAATGAAATAGTATGTTCAAGGAATACTTCATTTTAAGCTTTACTATTGCATTGGATTTCTCTACTTAATTCTTCACTAATTCTATCTCTTATTACAACTTTTGATCATCATATCCCTTGATTCATGTTGGGCATCAATTTCTATCTTGATAAGCTTCCCTCTACTCATCTCATCTTCTAATTAATGTGTCATCTTATCCACCATGTCACTTTTCTCCTTTAATTTCAGTTTTTCCTGACTAACAGAATTGTTGGACTCCTTATTTACTAATCATGTTTTAATGATCACAAATCCTATTTATTCTATAAACTATTTTAACTTTATGTAATCTATCTCACATCAAATCTATAGTTGTTTAGTAAAAGCTATTCAAAGCTCTTAAGTGTTATACAATCAGTTTGGTTACTATACACTATCTTTTGATTCAATTTATAATGATTTTTCTAACAAATGATTGAGTTTAATATATTCCATAAATATCACTGTTTAAATCTGAATACATATGTTTGTTTAAGTCTGAGACACCATGAACAAGCAGACACTATGACAACAAGACACTGTGACCATGAGACATCGTGAAGCAGACACCGTGAAGCAGACACCATGACCATGAGAGACACCATGACCATGAGACATCATGACCATGAGACACTGTGAAGCAGACACCATGAAGCATACATTGTGAACACGACACTGTGACATCAAGACATTATGAACAAGACACCGTAAACAATACACTGTGACATCAAGACACCATGAACAAGACATTGTGAACTAGACACCGTGATATCAAGACATCGTGACCAATCCAGACACTCTGTGAAGGAGACATCATTTCCATAACATACTATGACACTATTTCTTAATATGTTTTTTTGTCTTTTAGTTTAATCTCTAACGGTAATATTTGAATATTTTAATGCACTCACATAATTAATGTTTCTTTGTAGACATATCATCTAATAGTACTAGGTACGAGGTGCAGAATACATGAAACCTGTCAGCTCCAACACATACACTCCAAGAAAAAAGAGTAGTGATGCCCATAAAAAGAAGTGTGTGGAACAATACTAAAAAGAAGAACAAGTTGGTGGCCATGATCATGAAAAAGAAGAATACACTTAGAAAATTCTTGAAGAAAGTATTTCCTCATGAAACTCCATGAAATTCAAGAACACACGAAGCATACTAGAATCCCAAGAACATCTTCGCACGGTCAACCATTACGAAGAACACAAGCTATATATTTCTGACTTTCGACACACTATTTTTCAATACGAGGACTTTAGTTCTGCATCCTACTCATCTCAAGAAGTCCAGAGCTTCAAATACTAACACCCACAACACTTCTAAACCTATCACAATATTTTTTTCACTATTGTGTATCTTTTTATTAACTTTCATATAGTGTATGTTTTTGTATAATAAAACACTCTATCTCCTACATCAAACTGAAGAATCCAAGTTATCCATACTCAAACATATATTTACACTTGTGTATACCTATAGATAAGTGTAGAAGAGGTCCATGTGTGGCATGGTTGTTTGTATCCACGAAGAACTATGGAAGAGGTCCATGTGCAACATGTACAGTCCTGTGTGATATTGTTTACCCCGATCGAGGGTGTGGAACAAATTTATTTATATAAAATTTGTGGTGGCAGGTGATCACAAAGTAGAGTAGACTAGGTCTCATCTTGAGACTGAACCACTTGTTTTACATCCGTTGTGCTGCTTAATTTAGTCTTCTCTATTTTTGTTGCTTTACTGTATAACTCAGAAATCACTAAATTCACATTGATAGTTAATCTTGGAAAGAATTTATAGTTGTCTTGTATTATTAAACTAACATCAAAAGTAATATTAATACCTAGAATTAATATTACTTATAACTAATAAATCATTTAAGAGGTTATTTAAAAAGTCAAACTCTTATAACAGTATAACCTTGATTGACTGTGTTGTCTTTAACCTTTTGGGTAAACCTTTTTGAAATACTTTTTAACCAGAAATTTTTATAGATACTCAATTCACTCCCTCTTGGGTAATCTACTCTGACCAACATTTGGTATCAAAGGTTTCTTATTAAGTCTTTGTCTAACCTACCTCATCTGTGATTGTAGTTGTACTTTAAAGATCTGTAAATTTCGGTTAATTCTAAATTTATAGCTCTTTCAATGTATTTCTTTATTATGGATAATAGATTGGAAGGTGATGCAACCAACATACCAACATTCTTTAATGGAACCAACTATGCTCAATGGAAAATTAAAATTAAAATTCATTTAGAGAGTATGGGTTTTGAAATTTTGTTATCCATTATAGATGAATATAAAATTATTTCTATTGATAGAATCACTTCGGATGAACCTGTCAAAACTGCCTATAATAAAAATTGTAAAGCTATGAATGCTTTATACTTCTCCTTAGGAGATGAAGAATTTAATAGAGTTTCTTCCTGTAAAACTACCCATGAAATTTGGGATACCCTATTTTTCTCACATGAAGAAACATCTAGTGTAAAAGAAATGATACTTAATACCAATATTATTAAATAAGATAACTTTAAAATGAAACCTGATGAGACTATCTCTGAAATGTATATTAGGTTCTATGTGATTGTCAATATAATGATTTATCTTGGAAGAGAAGTCACTGCCAAGGAACAGGTCATGAGAATTCTCAGATGTCTACCTAACAGATAGAGGGGAACCTCTGTCTCTATTAGATAATCATGCAACATCAGCAAGATACCTGTAAAATAACTCATTGGGAAACTGATGATGTATGAAGAAGAGATGAAAGTCTACAAGGAGGAGGAGGATGAACCAAAAAGGAAATATGATGCATTCAAGACCACCACCTCTAAACACAAGGAAAAAGTGAAATTGGAATCTTATGTAGAAATTTCCAATAGTGAACAATCATCACCTGACAGTGATGAGTAGATGGATCAATTAGCTAGAAGATTCAAAATATTTTACAAGGATAATAAATTTTTTTGAAAGCCTAATTTCAAGGGAAAATATGACCAAAAAAGAAGTTGGAATATGGATTGGAAAAGAAGTGACAAGACTGATGATATTATCTGCTATTAATATAAACACAAAGGACATATCAAGGCTGATTGTCAAAAGCTCAAGTACAAAAAGAGATATGAGGAAAAGGACCAGAAGTATAAAAAGGCAATGAAAGAAACCTGAAGTTCTTATGAGGGAAGTTCAAGCGACTCCGAAACATCACGTGATGAACAAGCTAAAAAATCCAATATGTGTTTTATGACAAACACATCTGAGGTAACACTAGACTATCCTGTACATAATTCATACTATTCTAGAGATGAGAGTGACTCTGAAAATATGACTAATAAACAAATTTTTGAATATTATAACATGCTTGAAGAAACATAAAATGAACTAAAAGACAAATATAAATCATTGAAGAAACAACATGCTCTTACTGTGATTGTTAAATATGAACTCACAACTGAAAAAGAGAAAAATGCACAACTACTCAAAGAGAACAACTAATTAAAAATGTCTAATGGGAAATTGAATAATGACCTAAAAAAGTTTACCAATGGGAAAAATACCCTTACTCAAATGGTAGGAAAAAAATTTCCCCTAAATACAACACTGGCATTGGTTACCAACCTGGAAAAATAAATCTTAGTAGAACAAATTTTGTTTCTAAATCTAGGACATATAGTTTTACTCCCAGTTCTGTACACAAATCAGCTAATTCAATTCATGATACATTTTCTACTATTTCAATTTTTTCTAGACCAAATAGAGTTTATTTTTCAAATACTTTACATAATGATTATATGAACCCTATGAGATAGGTATGGGTTTCTAAAGCACTTATTACAAATATCACTGGACCCAAACAAGTATGGGTACAAAAATATGTTTTTTCTTGATCATTTTGTAGGAAAGCTACTTAAAGATCTCATGTAAAAGTCTATGGTACTTGTACAGTGGATGTTCAAGGAACATGATAGAAGACTACTCATGCTTGAAGAACCTAATGAAAATAGATGGAGGACTTGTCACATTTGGTGACAATTTCAAAGGAATGATTATTGGCTTTGTCCAAATCAGCAACTCTAACTTAGTATTGATTTATAAAGTACTATTTTTTGATGGATTAAAATATAATTTGATTTGTATCTAACAATTATGTGATGATGTATTTCATGTTAGATTTAAAAATGATGCTTGAAATGTGTTTAATTCTAAAGAATAATTAGTACTTTCTGCATTAAGAAATTAAAATGTTTACTCTGTTAACATAGATTATTTAGCTTCTCAAAATGAATCATGTTTATGTGTATTTAATAAAGGGTCTTGGATCTGGCATAGGAGATTAGGACACTGTAATATTCACTCCCTTGGAAAGATAACTAGAAAAGGATTAGTTAAAGTCTTACCCAAACATGAGTTTCCAAATGACAAAGTGTGTAATCCCTGTCAAAAGGGAAAACAACACAAAATTCCCTTCAAACCAAAGAAAGAAGTGTCAACATCTCAACCTCTTAAACTGGTTGACATGGATTTGTTTGGACGATCTAGAGTTTCTAGTTTAAATGGGAAGCACTATGTTTATGTTCCTGAAGATGAATTTTCTAGATATACGTGGACCTTATTTGTGGATCACAAAAGTGAAGCCTACTCTTATTTTACAAAATATTCTAAGTTTGTAGAAAATATTAGTGGAATTATAATTAAATCCTTAAGAAGTGATCATGGCCGTGAGTTAGAAAATCAAGAGATTGAATCCATTTTCTCAGAAAATGGTTATAGTCACAATTTCTCTGCCCCTAGAACACCTCAACAAAATGGAGTTGTAGAGAGAATAAATAGAACCCTACAAGAGATTTCTAGAAAAATGCTTAGTGAATACGTCTTTACTATTTATTTTTGGGCTGAAGCTATCAAAACAACATGCTATATAATCAATTGAGTGTTGATCAAACCTATTCATAAAAGGAACCCTTATGAGTTATGGAACAATCAAAAACCCAAGGTTAACTACTTCAAATTTTTTGGTTGCAATGTCTATATTCTTAATACTAAGGACAATATTGAAAAATTTGCATCCAAAAGTGATGAAGGTATATTTGTAGGATATTCCATGTCTAGTAAAGCCTATAGAGTGTTCAATAAAAGAACAAAATGTGTGGAAGAATATGTTCATGTCTAATTTGATGAAACAGATCCACATGAGCCTAAATCCATTCTAGAGAACCTGGAGGATGATGTATCAAATATGAACATTAATGCAAAATTCTCAAACTGTTCTGTGAAAGAATCTGTGAAAACTTCCAGTTCTGGAAATTCCTTAGACTCAAGTCACAATGAACCTGAACCTATTGATGAACCTGAAGTCACCAATACCTCTTTTTCTAGAGTTGTTAGAACTCTTAAGAATCATTTCTTAGATGCTGTCGTAGGAGACCTAGACAAAGGAACTCAAACTAGAGATTCTCTTAGAAATCAGGTTGAACATCAAGTCTTCTTGTCACAACTTGAACCTAAAAACATTAATGATGCTATCAATGAGGAATTTTGGGTGATGTCTATGCAAGAAGAACTTAATCGGTTTGAAAGGAACAAAGTTTGAAAACATTTTGAAAGACCTAAGGACACATTCAAAATAGGTACTAAATGGGTGTTTAGAAATAATGTAGATAAAGATGTTAACATAGTTAGAAACAAGTCCATATTGGTTGCATAAGTCTACAGTCATGGAAAAGGAATTGACTATGAGGAGACCTTTTCACCAGTATCTAGACTTAAAGCCATCAGAATCTTTCTTACTTATTCTACACATCTGAATTTCAAACAATATCAAATGGATATTAAGAGTACATTCTTAAATGGGTATATAGATGAGGATGTCTTTGTTGAACAACCACTACCTTTACAAACCCCCATTTTCCAAATCATATTTTTAAACTATCAAAATCTTTATGTGGTTTAAAACAAGCTCCAATAGCATGGAATGATAGGTTGAGTACTTTTCTTATTTCCAAAGGTTTTACAAAAGGTATTGTTGATCCTACCCTTTTTATAAAACAAATTTCTAATGATGTTTTAGTTGTTCAAATCTATGTGGATGATATTATCTTTGGTTATTCAAAAATTATTTATGTGTTGATTTTTCTAAAATTATGCAAAATGAATTTGAAATGAGTTTAATGGGTGAACTAAAATTCTTTCTCAGATTTAAAATTTTTCAAAATAATGATGGTATTATTTTAACTCAAAGTAAATACACTAGAGATCTTCTAAAACGTTTTGGATTGGATAGCACTAAAAGTAAGGACACTCCCATGAGTACCACTAGTAAGTTGGATCTTGATGGAGATAGATAATATGTTGATCAGACAACTTATAGTGGAATGATTGGATGTTTACTCTACTTAAATGCTAGTCGACTTGACATTATGTTTAGTGTGTGTATGTGTGCTTGTTTTCAAGAAAATATTAAGGAATATCATTTGAATGTTTTAAAGAGAATTTTCAAATACCTCAAGCATACACCCAATTTAGGACTGTTCTATCCTAGAGGGAAATCTTTTGAATTAGTTAGTTATTCTGATTCTAAGTTCGGTGGTTGTAAGTTAGATAGAAAAAGAACCTCTAAAACATGTCACTTTTTCGTCAAGTCACCAGTATCATGGTGTAGTAACAAACAATATTTTTTTGCATTATCTACTGTAGAAGCTGAATACATAGCTGATGGAATTTGATGTGCACAAATCTTGTGGATGAAATACACATTACTAGATTATGGATATCAATTCAGGCATGCAACTATAAATTGTGACAACAAAAGTGCTATTAACATCTCAAAAAATCATCTTTCACATTCTAGGAAAAAGCATATTGATGTAAGACATAACTTTTTGAGAGATCATTATCAAAAGGGTGATATCACTTTGGAATTCATTGGTACTGAGTATCATCTTGCAGACTTATTTACTAGACCATTAAATTTTGAAAGAATAGACTACATCATTCATGAATTAGGCATGATAAATCTTAAGTTAATGTCCCACTATTTTATATGTTACTATTTTATGTATTACTATTGTATATCTTACTGCTTACAATCTCACAGTTATTATTTTCGTTATCACTATCTCACCATAACATTCATTCACTGTCTCACCAAAACACTCATTCACTATCTCACCGTAACACTCGTTAATTGTCTCACTGTAACACTCATTCACTGTCTCACTGTAACGTTCGTTTATTGTCTCACCGTAATGACCTGATATGGTCTCACCATAACTATTATTCATAATTGTTATTTGTGAATTAAAAATTGTATCGCAGTAATGATTCATTTCACCTTTTTGTTTTCCCGTGCTTTTACTTTTGTGATGTTTGTTATTACTAAATGTTAAAATAAAGGAATTATCACATTTCCTTCACTCGAGCTTTCTTTTATTCACTCATTTTGAAACCCTTATTCAAACTTTCAACCCTTCTCTCTCTTGAACCTTCGATGAATGCCCAGGATGAAATACCCTTCATTGTCGACTCTTGAGAAACGTATCTCAAAGAAGAAGAAAATCGCACCCAAGATAGCACCCTAAGGTCCTCTAAATCCAAATCTGGTGAATCAAGTAACAATACCTAAGAAAGAGATATGCACTGAGTGTCTTCTATCGAGTAAGTCTCTAGTTTTAAAAGTTTTAAAAGAGAGAGGCTGGTTATAATGGTTTCTAAGAAAGATAGACCCATATACCCTAAGCTTGTGGCTCAATATTATCAGTATGTTAAGTTCTCTTTGGATTCTGAGGATAGTTGTGTTGTGAGAAGCTGGATAAATAGCAAAACATTCTCATTCTCTTTGAGGTTATGGGATACATGCCTTTGGATACCTCATGAAGGAATATGTATGGAAAATCAAGGAGGACCCCCACCTTCTAGTGAATTCTTTGATTTTAAAGATACTATGAAAAGCTTAATCGGAAATTGCACCAAGAGGAGAGTCATTGCTGCTGAACAAGATGGATAATCAAGACATTTTTTTATGTTTATATAGAACCTAATTAGCCTCAAAAAAGGTGATTTTTTTGTTCTAAAATATTATGATATATTTCTAATTCATTTTATGAAAAATGGGAATAAGATCAACCTTTGTAATTATATCATACACCATATGTGTGAGATGATAAAAACCACATCCAATTAAACCTCACAATTTTATTCTAAGCTTAACTCATCCATGCTTCATTCCAAAGGTATGGTTGGAAATAATGAGGAAGTAATTAAGGATTGTAAGTTCTGCATTTTAAAAGTCATTATCAAGAGGATGAAAATCAATTATAATCCTTAGAAAAAGGCATGCATGGAAGAAAATGATAGAATTTATGAAAATTTAAATCCAGTGGAACATACCTCAAGACCAACAGATATTTTAGATCCTGGTTTGGAACCAGATGATGTTATTAAGTATTCTAAAGAAGAATAAGAATAGGCTATTATGCCTCATAGGGAAACATTTTCTGATAAGGAAGACAGTACTCTTCTCCCTTATGTAATAAGTGAAAAGGGAGTCTGTGCTTCTGAATATGTTGTTAATCTGGAAGATCAACCCGAGGTTGAAATAAAATCTATTGCCAAAGGAACCAAAGAGGATGCTACGGAAAATATTATAGAAGAAGAATTACATGTTATTCAAGGAGCTAACCTTGAGGAACTCCCAGTGGACCAATATGTTTCTGAAGTCATTCCCTTGGCTGAGGAAAGGATAGAGCTATCTTTTTAGACGAATAGGCAAGAAATGGGTGAGGAACCAAGAGATAAATATATATAATTATACCAATACCCTACTCTTCTTAGTCCTGATAAGGATGCAACTGTTGAGGTGAAGCAACCCCCAAATATAGAATCTAGTGAAGTACCAAACCTGGTTGATTCAATCCATGTAGACACTCGGTATAAGTTCCCCAGTTTTTATGATGTGGATGACTCTCAGCAAGTCTCAGTAAAAGGAATTGACCTTTATACTATGTTCCAATTGAAATCTGTCTCTAATACCAAACTAGAACAACCATCCTTGGAGAGTAAAGATGATCTGAATGATTTTAGAGCCACTATTTTGATTAGAGTTAAAAAAACTCATGAACACTCAACCAACTCCTGTAATGAATTTATGTGATTGAGATTCCTCAATATTGTTGGAAAAGTTATTTGTCATATTCAACCCAAAATTATTCATGAGATTAAGCAAGTCATAATTAAAAACAGACTGCTTAGTGATGATGTGAAGAATCTAAGAGGTATAATTGAAGACATTTAGAAATAGATGCATTCGATATTAGATCTTACCTCTCATCCTATATAACCTGTTGTTCCTCAAACCCCACTGAATTTTGTCTCCCAAATTCAACCTCATTTGTCATGCTTAGCTGAAAAGGTTTCTGAAAGAAACAAACGGAGTGTGAAAGAAATGCGAAAGCTTATGGTTAATCCTAACAAACTCACTAATGAGTATATTATGTGCCTTCAAAAAGTGATAAAGCAACTAAAATATCTCACCTCAACTTTCAATTCTTCTAAGGAATCTAGGAAATCATCTCAACCTTCCTTATATAGTGATCTACTCAGAATAGTGGTCAAAGAAGAGCTTCAGACTGTGCTTAGTGGATTCAAGAAAGATTATCTATATGATGTTATCAAGGATAGTAAAAGAGTTCTTGATCTAGTCTAAATCCATTCAAAAAATTCAAATGATTCTCAGTAATAAATTTCTAAGAAATTGGATTTCTACTTCAATAGGATCTTCTCAAAGATTGACATAAAAAATCATTTCAAATACCTTGTGGAAAATTTAATGATTCTTCCTGTTACTCAAGCTTTAAAGAATCATGTCCAAAATCTGATAGAGTTCACTCTTCTATTGGATATGTTTATGGAAAATAAGGATGATGTCGAGAAAGAAATGCAGTGTGGTGGAGAGATCATTGTAGATTTTATTAAGCTTCTGAGGCCTGATCTTTATGTACAGAGTACATCCATTGTTTCTCCAGCGACTACACCTCTAAGACCTGAATTGCCTACCTTAACCTCTTCCATAGCCTCCACATCTATGTATATCATCAAATCACTAAGTCAGATCAGGCTTATCATCCTTTATCAACAACTTCCTCGGTCTTTTACTACACCTACTCTGGCTCACTCTATCTTTGAAGGTCTTCCTCTACCTTCTCTCTCAACTATCTCCATTCCTTATTCTACTTCAACTACTACTCCTATGTCTTCCTCTTATGATACTAATGCTAAAGGTAAATAGAATACCATCCAGTGAATAAGGATAGTTCTTACTCTATTTTGATTGGAATATTGTTATATTTTTTTACTTTTTGTAATGCCCCTCTTTTTATCTAATACATTCTGCACTTTTATTGTCTCTTTTATCTTTCTTTTCCCTGATACTTTTTGATAATCCCAAAATGGGGGAGAAATATATGAGAAATATAAATATATGGGAGAAATATAGGAGAAGAGAACAATCACTCTATATATATTATATGCACATTTGAACTATTTTGTTAGAAGAAATATAAACTCTAAATATACATGGTTTGTGATTATCAAAAAGGGGAGATTGTTGGACTCCTCATGTGCTAATAATGTTTTAATGATCACAAATCCTATTTATTATATAGAATATGTTAACTCTATTTCATCTATCTCACATCAAATGTATATTTTTTTAGTAAAATCTATCCAGATATCTTAAGTGATATACACTCAGCTTTCTTACTATTCTCTATCTTTTGTTTCACTTTATAATGATTTCTCTATCAAATTATTGAGTTTAATCCATTACATATGTAATGCCCCGACCCCCTTTACCTAGAGTTGGTGCATTATTGCATAACATTGGCATGATCACAATGATCAAGTCTCGAAAGACCGATTAGTTTAGTAGCCTTGAAACACTAGATACATTCATGAGTTTAACATTACATCACAAAGTAATACAAAACTAATACAACATCTTTGATTCATATCCCCTCATATTATCCTTTCATGTCATTCATAAAATACTTCTTCACATCCTGGAAAAATTAAAACATAGAAAGGGGTGAGCTCAGACGCTCAGTAAGGATAACAATATAGCAGAAGCTTTCATAAATAAACGTAAATATTTAAGGCAATGTATGACTAAAAAAATCCTTTTAAACTTGAACTTCAACATAATATGGAAAATGTAAAATGAGATAATGCCATTTACTTATTCACATGGATATTCTACTGGTCGAATAATCACATACAATATCAGTAACCACTTTCATAATGATGGAATGCATAATTCCAGACTATCATAACCACGTAGCCAAGGCCTCGTGCCAAGACTACAAATAAGATTTTTTCAAGGCCTCAGGACAAGACTCTTGTTTGTCTCATGAGACCTGCCGATGCATCGAGGAGCTATAGTGGGCTCCACCTGTCACTTATTTAGTCCAATGCATTCCTCATATGAACAGGTATAAACATATCATAAACCATAACATAATCGTATAACATAAAACATGCATAAATGAAACATAACATTTCCACATTTCAATCACAAGATATCAATACAACACATTGATATAATAAAAAACACTTTAAAAACCATTTTCAATACCAAAATAAAAGAAAATTAAATCTTGGTATTTATTTTTCATTTAAAAAAAGTTATGGCTTATAGAGGAAGCCGATACTCAAATAATAGTCATGGAGGCAAAGAAGTCGTTGTCGCCGCATACGTAAGAAAAACATTCCTTTTGTCATTTAGTAAAAACTTTTCGTATAAAAATCTTCCTTTTGAATAAAAGTAAAATTCAAAGGGGTTTATACACCGTATAAAGGAAAGTTGTGTATAAAACCAAAATATGCCTCAATGAATGGAGATTGAGACGAAGTCCCTTAAAAAGATCATTTTTTTAAATAAAATAGAACTATTATGTGTATTCACTATAATTACACATAAAGAAAGTACAAATAAAAGACAGGACATAATAATTTCAGGACATAATTTGAAAGTAGGAGATTAACCCAAAGAATGGAAATTTGGTTAAGAAGTTCCCTTACCTCATGTCCGACTTGACTCGATCATTCTTTAACTTCCTGAATAATAAACTAGAGTTAATTTCTATTTTCATAAGAACCTTTTCCATTTTATTTATTCCTTTTATATCACTTGTTACCATGTTATGAACATTATGTAATTATTTAAGTTAATAACGGTCATTTTGTCGATCTTTGGTACTTGAGTAAAAAATAAACTTCTTATAATTACAAGTTGTTCATGTGGTGAAATATCCATTATATCCAGAATTATATTCATGATGTAGATATCATATATATCAAATATATCTAGTATATACATTCATTTATAATATTACATAACATTTAGAGGTAAGAAATGAAATGCACCGTTCATGGAGACGGTAAGCCGTACGTACTCATGAAAGATACTTTCATTTCTATTTCGTATTTAATGGAATGAAATTATAATTATATAAAGGTATAATATCATTCCATTATAATATAATGTATAATACCATTTAATCCATCCTTTATACATCCCACATATGGAATTAACGATTCAAATCACTTTGAGGGGGCGGTAGTCCGCACATCCTAAAATGAAAATATCGTGTTTACCCATAATGGAAACCATAAAGGTATGCCATAAATGAAAAATACAGAATCTTATTTAAAACATAAGAATATTATATATAATATATAAATATAGTGACATCTTAATGGCAACCTTTTAAGGTGTTATATGAGTGTTGAACAATCATCGTTTCGTGAGGTAGAAATTCGTCATCCACAAAAACAGTATGTTCTTTAACCATTAGATGTAGGTGTGTGTAAGTTTAGCTCGAATAATTCTTATAACAACATCCTAGTATATTTAGGATACTGGTTTTGTTACAAAATAAATTAATAAAAAGATTTTAGGGGGTTGGAGAAGCAAAATAAAACATAAGAACACAAGAGAAAACACTACCATTAAAACGGGTAACTCTTTTTGATTTGAGCTCAAAGGCTTCCTTGGGAAGACATATGCCCAAATTGAGGATTCTATGAGTAAGAGTGGTATGTGGAGAGACAAAATGGGCAGGGTTTGGCCGAGCCAAAGGCTTTAGAGGTGTGGGTAAGGTGGAAGAGGTGGGGGCCTTTTATAAGAGGAGAGGAGGGGCACTCTTGGAAAGTTATAAAAGGTTACATTATTATAAAATGTTTTTATAATTTAAAAGGTCAGAAAATTATATATTTCTAGGATAAGGTGATAAGAGTTCGAAATCCACCCATAAAATTGGTTTTTGACATGTATAGGTCTTATATTTTACATTATATTTTCACTTTATTTAAATCATTAAATAATGAGGTAATCGCTGCATCATCATGGTGTCATAAATAATTTAATTTATTTAATGTCTAAAAATTATAAAAAAATATCATGATGTAGAAAATATTTTTAGATTTCTAATGAATATTTATAGTAAAAACTATGACTTGTATAACCCCATTTAAAAATTGTTTTAGTAAAACAACTCGTGTTTGTGACATATTTATTTTAACATTAAATAAAATGTTTTTAATGTCATTTTCCTACCAAAGTGGCTCCATGGGGTCCACAAGTTGACCCATGGATTTTCAGGGTCGGCCATGACTCATCCAATAGATGTAGTAAATGTTTTAAGGTCATTTCATATTATTATAACATTATCTTTACCTTAAATTACACTAATTACCTCTAATCGCGATTAATAAAACTTAAAAGTTACTATTCACCAAAAAATTATTTTAATCCCATTGAACCAAATTTTAATTCCTAATGACAACCATGTATTTCGGATTTTTAAAAATCAAATCATAGAAGTGTTAATGTTTCATTTAAACAAAAAAATCAGTTTTTTAACTACCACTTAGTGGTTTCACTATTCATCAAAAATTGAAGTTTTTCAGAACAATGCCAAAATTTCACACTAAGCTATAATTGATATTCCGAATTCAAAAATGATGTCTATTTTACAAAATTGCAAACATATAAGTTTCATTAATAAATTTTATAATTAATTCCCGCTGTCACAACAAATAGCGTGTTTTTGAGAAACAATATATATCAAAAGATTGACAATTGTTTATCTCCAATTTCAAAGTGAAATTAATTCTAATGAGAATCATTGGATAAAATGGTAAAAATATATTCTAATTATACTTTAAAACCTCTAAATTGTATAATTTATCACTATAAATTATTTGGATTAAAAAAGTTATTTTTAAGTATTTTTCACTCTTCATACAAAATTGGAAGTTCTCAGAAAAATAACAACAATTCAACATAGGCTAATTTCGATATTACGAATCCAAAAATGAAGTCCATTTTGAAATATAAAATTTATATAATGTCAAAAAGTGGGTATTACTATTCATACCTGCTACTTTTATTGGTCGCGGTGTGTTAGAACTCGAGGTTGCGTACAACACACGCTCCTCTATTATTCAAAGAGGTGTGTACCATGGAAGCTTGGGGTGTTAAATTCTCCCCTCCTTCAATAAATTGCATCCTCGCAATTTAAAATTTTTCGTTGAAAATAAAAGGTTGAAAATAGAAAATACCTTTGTGGAAAACCCACATCGGAAATAAGGTTAATAAAAATATAACTTTAAAAGAAAGAAAGAGAAGTAAAAAGGTCACCCGAGATAGCCAATACTAAGATTCTATGAAAATATGGATATGGAGGAAAAACAAACCATCAAGGTCTGATGGAGAGTTATAGAAAACATGATTAGGAGAAAGTTAACCACAAGAAAATCACAAACTTGTGATTGGTTAAACGTTCATTGAATCCCCAGTTAGAAAAGCTAACCGACAACATTTTTGTTTTAAGTTACCTTTCATAATGTTGAGGAGTTTATTTAAGAGATTTACAAAGAACGTAAGGAAATATACATACTTTTCATGTAGACTTTCATTCTTTAATAAATTTTTACCACAAACCCATCTTTCACTCCAAAAAGATAATAGAACTCAAAAGTATTCTATTTATCATAATTGAATAAGGTTCCAAATATTAACACATACCATTTAGATTTGGAAAACGTTTTTGTAATAAACAGGGACTAGCTATAGGCTAGTGGTAGGTAATAAAGGCATGTCGCACTATGGTTGTGGGTTCGATTCCTACAGCTTTGTCCGACGCAACGGGTTATCCCCCAACATGTAGGTTGTCCTTTTCCTAAAACTATAGTATTATAATATTCCAAAAATAATCTTCATAAATGTTTTAACCATAAACAACACTATCCAAAGTTCAACTTAATCCATTCCAACCTTTATAGTTATCCAAAATACCTCCGTCCAGACTTTCTTTAAAAGTTCCTTAAATTCCAAAATCAATTGTAACATTAGATTCCCCAAACAAAGTAATGTTTCTCTTATTGGCACATATGAAAAATATTATTAACTACATCATATTAAAACCTTAATGAAAACAAAAATTACTGAAGTACAATCCTTATATATATCACATTATTCTTATAACCAAAATATAATCCTTGTTTCCAAAAGCACCAATAAATTAATTAATCCACTTCAACTGTAGTAACAACATAAGATTGACCTTGATACCTTGGCCTTTTATGAGGTAAGGTTCACTGACGCTTAGAACATTCATTTTCATAATGCCCCATTTCCCTACAATTGTAGCATTCAATATTGATAGCCTCTTTCGTTCCTTTGCAATCACGAGCCTGGTGACCTTTTTCTCCACATTTATAACAAACTCCCATTCCTTTTAGGAAAGTACCGGGGTGATTCTTCCCACAATTATTGCATAATGGAAAATATTTCTTTCCCTTTTTCCCTTTATCTATCTCTTGTTCCACTGTTATCTTCTTCTCCTGCTTTACTTTATTGTCATAAGATTTAGAGAATTCCTTTTCTGTCTTGATAGCACACGGGACTATATCTTCGTACGACGAGAAAGATTGTGAGACTAAGGCTCGATGGAGAAATGGTTTTAACCCATCATATAAATGATCAATATTACTTCTTGGTTTACGTATATAATCTACTGCATGCCTTGATAACCTTGTAAGGTTAGCCTCATACTTTGCGACATTCTCATCCTCCTTATTCCTCAGACTCATAAATTTCCTTTCCATATCTGCTCGATGGTCATGTGGAAAGTATTTTTCTAAGAAAATTTCCTTAAACTCCCTCCATTCCATACTTGATACTTCTTCATCTTCTTTTGTGTTTTGAATCAGTGACCACCATTGGTCGGCATTTCCAGTGAGGCGGTAGACTTCCATGACAACCTTCTCCCTTTTGCTACTCCCCAAGGCGTGGAATATTTTCTCTAAGGAGTTTATCCATTTCTCAGCTACTAATGGATTTGTACCCCGATTAAATTTTGGCGGTTTTTGCCTCAAGAAGCGGTTTAACAATGATCCTCCACGTTGCGGATCAGGGTGCTCCATACGAGTAAGGTTATTATTCATAACCTGAGTGATTTGTCCTGGTATGGTAATAAGTTGATCAGCACCAGTTGTATCTCCAGCTCCACAATAATTATCTTGAGCAGGAGGTCAATCCCCACACGGAGTGCGTGCATTGATATGGTTTCCATTCCTCCCACTAGGATCCATTTCTAAACAATGGCATAAAATAGATTAGTTTATGAATTAAAATACATAATTCCATACTTGTAAAACACTTAACATAAATTGAACTATTTATGGATGTAATCCATAATCATAAAAATGTTTTCTTTGAGGAATTATGTACTCAAAATCCCTTCATAATTGTTTGTAAATAAAATGATAATTATCCTAAGCATATCCCCCGGGAGTGTCATAACCAAGAGTGCAGCAAGGCCCGTTGTCGTGCACTAGTTCCAGTTCGAGTCTATCTCAAAGCGGTGTTTTCTGGTTTTACCCCTAGGTAAATCTGTGCCAGAGCCGCCTCTACCTACTCATATCCAGACAGGGATGTATTACTCGGAAAACTCACAAAATCTCTATAATACCAAAATTCTAGGAAGTTCTTCTATACGAATCCTCAAAGTCTATCTTCGGGCTATGTGCTCTAATCAGAGTTTATCTAAATCTAGCTTCCAAGGTTAGTACTAAACTTCCTCTGATACCGAATGTAACGCCACAACCCCCGTTACCCAGAGTCGGTGCATTATTGTGTAACATTGGCATGATCACATAGATCAAGTCTCGAAAGACCGATTAGTTTAGAAGCCTTGAAACACTAGATACATTCATAAGTTTTACATTACATCATAAAGTAATACAAAACTACAACAACATCTTGTATTAATATCCCCTCATATTATCCCTTCAGGTCATTCATAAAATAATTCTTCACATCCTAGAAAAATTAAAACATTGAAAGGGGTGAGCTCAGATGCTCAGTAAGGATAACAATATAGCGGAAGCTTTCATAAATAAACATAAACATTTAAGGAAATGTATGACTAAGAAAATCCTTTTAAACTTGAACTTCAACATAATATGGAAAACGTAAAATTAGATAATGTCATTTACTTATTCACATGGATATTCTACTGGGAGAATAATCACATGCAATATCAATAACCACTTTCATAATGATGGAATGAATAATGTTAGACTATCATAACCACATATCCAAGGCCTCGTGCCAAGACTACAAATAAGATTTTTTCAAGGCCTCGTGCCAAGACACTAGTTTGTCTCATGAGACCTGCCGATGCATTGAGAAGCTATAGCAGGCTCCACCTATCACTTATTAAGTCTAATGCATTCCTCATATGAACAGGTTTAAACCTATCATAAACCATAACATAATCGTATATCATAAAACATACATAAAGGAAACATAACATTTCCACATTTCAATCACAAGATATCAATAAAACACATTGATATAATAAAAAAGACTTTCAAAACCATTTTCAATACCAAAATAAAAGAAAATTAAATCTTGGTATTTATTTTTCATTTAAAAAGAAGTTATGGCTTATAGAGGAAGCTGAAACTCAAATAATATTCATGGTGGTGGAGAAGTCATTGTCACCACATATGTAAGAGAAAACATTCCTTTTGTCATTTAGTGAAAACGCTTCGTATAAAAAGATTCCATTTGAATAAAAGTAAAAGTCAAAGGTGTTTATACACCGTATAAAGAAAAGTTGTGTATAAAACCAAAATATGCCTCAATGAATGGAGATTGAGACGAAGTCCCTTACAAAGATCATTTTTTAAATAAAATAGATCTATTATGTGTATTCACTATAAGTACACATAAATAAAGTACAAATACAAGATAGGACATAATAACATCATGACATAATTTGAAAGTAGGAGATTAACCCAAAGAATGGAAATTGGGTTAAGAAGTTCATTTACCTCATGTTCGACTTGACTCGATCATTATTTAACTTCTTGAATAATAAACTAGAGTTAATTTTTATTTGCATAAGACCCTTATCCATGTTAATTATTACTTTTATATCACTTGTTACCATTTTATGAACATTATGTAATTATTTTAAGTTAATAATGGTCATTTTGTCGATCTTTGGTACTTGAGTCAAAAATAAACTTCTTATAATTACAAGTTGTTCATGTGGTGAAATATCCATTATATCCAAAATTATATTAATGATGTAGATATCATATATATAATATATATCCAGTATATACATGCATTTATAATATTACATAACATTTAGAGGTAAGAAATGAAATGCACCGTTCATGGAGACGGTAAGTCGTACGTACGCATGAACGCTACTTTCATTTCTATTTCGTATTTAATGGAATGAAATTATAATTATATAAAGTTTTACTATCATTATAGTATAATATAATGTATAATACCATTTACTCCATCCTTTATACATCTCACATATGGCATTAACAATTCAAATCACTTTGAGGGGGCGGTAGTCTGCACTTCCTAAAATGAAAATATCGCGTTTACCCATAATGGAAATCATAAAGGTATGCCATAAATGAAAAATACAGAAGATTAAGTAAAACATAAACATATTATATATCATATATAAATATAGTGAAATATTAATGTCCACCACTGAAGGTGTTATATGAGTGTTGAACAATCATCGTTTCGTGAGGCAGAAATTCTCCATCCATAGAAACAGTATGTTCTTTAACCATTTGATGAAGGTGTGTGTAAGTGTAGCTCGAATCCTTCTTATAAAAACATCCTAGTATATTTAGGATACTTTTTTTGTTACAAAAGAAATTAATAAAAAGAGTTTATGGGGTTGGAGAAGGAAAATAAAACATAAGAACACAAGCGAAAACACTACTTTTAAAATGGGTAACTCTTTTTGATTTGAGGTCAAAGGCTTTCTTGGAAAGACTTCTGCCCAAAGTGAGGCTTCTAGGAGTAAGAGTGGGATGTGGAGAGACAAAATGGGAAGGGGTTGGCTGAGCCAAAGGCTTTAGAGGTGTTGGTAAGGTGGTAGAGGTGGGGGACTTTTATAAGAGGATAGGAGGGGCACTCTTGGAAAGTTATAAAAGGTTAATTTATTATAAAATGTTATTCGGGTTTAAAAGGACCCAAAATTATATATTTCGAGTATAAGGTGATACAAGTTCTAAATACGCCCATACAATTGGTTTTTGACATCTGTAGGTCTTAGATTTTACATTATCTTTTCATTTTATTTAAATCGTTAAATAATGAGGTAATCACTACATCATCATGGTGTAATAAATAATTTAATTTATATAATATATAAAAATTATAAAAAAAATATCATGATGTAGGAAATATTTTTAGATTTCTAATGAATATTTATAGTCAAAAATATTTGTTGTATAACCCCATTTAAATATTGTTTTACTAAAACAACTCGTGTTTGTGACATTTTTATTTTAACATTAAATAAAAAGTTTTTAATGTCATTTTCCTACCAAAGTGGCTCCATGGGGTCCCCAAGTTGACCCATGGATTTTCTTGGTCGGACATGACTCATCCAATTGGGGTAGGACATGTTTCAATGTAATTTCATATTATTTTAACATTATCTTTACCTTAAATTACACTAATTACCTTTAATCGCGATTAATTAAACTTAAAAGTTACTATTCACCAAAAAATTATTTTAATCCCATGAACCACATTTTAATTCCTAATGAAAACCATGTATTTTGGATTTTTGAAAATCAAATCACAGAAGTGTTAATGTTTCATTTAAACAAAAAAATCAGTTTTTTAACTACCACTTAGTGGTTTTACTATTCATCAAAAATTGAAGTTTTTCAGAACAATGCCAAAATTTCACCCTAAGCTATAATTGATATTCCAAATTAAAAAATGATGTATATTTTACAAAATTCAAAACATATAAGATTCATTAAATAATTTTATAATTAATTCCCATTGTCACAACAAATAGCGTGTTTTTGAGAAATAATATATATCAAAAGATTGACAAATGTTTATGTCCAATTTCAGAGTGAAATTAATTCTAATGAGCATAATTGGATAAAATGGTAAAAATATATTCTAATTATACATTAAAACCACTAAATATTATAATTTATCACTATAAATTATTTGGATTAAAAAAGTTGTTTTTATGTATTTTTCACTATTCATAAAAAATTGGAAGTTCTCAGAAAAATAACAAAAATTCAACATAGGCTAATTTCGATATTCCAAATCCAAAAATAAAGTCCATTTTAAAATATAAAATTTATATAATGTCATAAAGTGGGTATTACTATTTATAACTAATACTTGTATTGGTCATGGAGTGTTAGAACTCGAGGTTGCATACAACACACGCTACTCTATTATTCAAAGAGGAGTGTACCATGGAAACTTGGGGTGTTACACCATAAATATCACTACTTAAGTCTGAATACATATATTTTCTTCAGTCTGAGACACCGTAAACAAGAAGGCACTATGAAAACCAGACACTGTGACCATGAGACACTGTGAAGCAGACACTGTGAAGCAGACACCATGACCATAAGTGACACCGTGACCATGAGACACCATTACCATGAGACACTATGAACCAGACACTGTGAACAAGACACCATGACATCAAGACACCGTGAACAATAAATTGTGATATCAAGACACCATGAACAAGACACCGTGAACCAGACACAGTGATATCAAGACATCGTGACCAATCCAGATACCGTGTGAAGGAGACACCATTTCCAGGACATACTGTGACACTGTTTCCAAATATATTTTTTTGTCTTTAAATTTATTCTATAATGGTAATATTTTAATATTTTAATTCACTTACATAATTAATGTTTCGTTGTAGAAATATCATCTGACAGTACGTGGTACGAAGTGCTGAATACATGAAACCTATCGGCTCCAACACATGCACTCAAAGATAAAAGAGTAGTGCGGCCCAGAAAAAGAAGTGTGTGGAACAATACTAAAAAGAAGAATAATCTGGTTTTCGTGATCATGACAACGAAGAATACACTTAGAGAATTCTTGAAGAATGAATTTCCTCATCCAAATCAATGCAACTGAAGAACACACAAAGCAAACTGGAATCCTGGTAACATATTCATACTATCAACCATTATGAAGAACACAAGTCGGATCTGCCTAACTTGCGAAACTCTTTTTTCCATATGAGGAATTGAGTTCTACATCTTCTTCATCTCAAGAAGTCCAAAGCTGCAAATACTATCACTCAGAGCACTTCAAAACCTATCTCAATATTTTTTCTCTTTTTTGTATCTTTTTATTAACTTTCGAGCAGTGTGTGTTTCTATATAATAACACACTCTGTATCCTATATCAAACTGAAGGATACAAGATATCCTTACTCAATCATCTATTTACACTTTTGTATATCCATGGATAAGTGTGGAAGATGTCCTTTTTTGGTCTGGTTGTTTGTACCCACGAAGAACTGTGGAAGAGGTCCATGTGCGACCTGGATATGCCTGTGTACTATTGTTTACGTCGATCTAGGGTGTGAATCAAGTTTATTTATATAACCTTAATGGTGGTAGTTGATCAATAAGTGGAGTGGACATGGTCTCATCTTGAGACTGAACCACTTGTTTTTCATCCACTGTGCTGCGTAATTTAGTCTTCTTTATTTTTACTGCTTTATTGTATAACTCCGAAATCACTAAATTCAGTTTGATAGTTAATATTGGAAAGAAGGTATAATTGTCTTGACTTAGTAAACTAACTTCAAAATTAATATAAATAACTGACATTGAGATTACTGAGAACTAATAAATCTTATAAGAAGTTATTTAAATAGTAAAACTCTTATAACAGTATAACCTTGATTAACTGGGCTATCTTTAACCTTTTGGGGAAACCTTTTTGAAATACTTTTTAACCATAAATTTTTATAGATATTCATTTCACCCCCATCTTGAGTAATCTACTCTGACCAATAAGAATCATAAAAACATGAATTCTCTTGTTGTATCATTTAACTCTTCTAAACTAGTTCAGAAAGGTGTGAGGTAAGATTATTATTTCTGGATTTTAGATTCTAAATTTCATCTGACTTCTGATTCTCTCCCTTGTCATTGTATTTCTATTTTTTACTCTTTGAATATATATTTTTGTAGTTCTACAACATGAGAATCATTCTTCTCTCTCAGATCAGTGGTCACGTCAATAAGCCTTTGATTTAATCCTCCTATCTTATTGACCATAATTTCCATTGCTTGGATTTGGATATCTTTAGATTTAATCTCTTCACCCAAATTCTGATCCAATTCCTTTATTTCATGGACAACTTCAACTTTATTCCTTCTAGGAGTTTGTTCATCATCAATAGTTCCAACATCACTTGGAATATCAGGTTCTTCGCTCATTCCTTCTACATCAATGAATGAGTATATATTTTCACTTTATGGTTTATCCAAATCATTATTTTGTTCACTACTTGATTCCTTCATCTTAATAATAATCTTTCCAAAGACACTTCCACTCTGAGTAATTTCACCATACGTCTGCTTCTTCTTTGAAGTTCTACCCCTTTCCATGGAACACCAATGTATAATCAAACTAAAATTTTAATTTCACCAATAAACTAAACCAAGTCAGAGAAAAAAAATCAAATAAAATAATCCTTCTCTCTGATACAAATTTTTAGGACCAAAAGGGGCCTATATACCCTAAGAGGGGGGTGAATCTGGGTATGGATATTCTTTTCTAAATTCTTCATGCCTCACTAGATCTTTACTGCTTTATCATAAGGTTCACTTTTTTTTCACTTGTGTGTTTATTTTGATCACTTCTTTTCTTCTTTATCTGATGATGATGCTTTAGAAGCAATAAAGTGAAGTACGTAGGCAGAAACAGAGATTTTTACTTGGTTCACCCTCACTGAGCTATGTCCTAGGAGCATACAATAGCGATGTGGCGTTATACCAAATCCACTAAAGCTCATTACCAATAATGTTTAGTATAGATCACTTCTATACAAAATCTCACTGCCTTTTCAATGTTTAGGGTTAGCTCATTGCTTTCCCAAGGATCACTCTCTATTCCTCTCTCTTTGTCTCGCTGTTGGTAGAAAGTATCACATTATTCCTTTAAATTTTCTCATTGATCTTGAAAGGATCCACTCATAGTTTATGGACTTGTAGGTCCCTTCATTTTCATGAATACATGCATCCTCAACTATTGATAGATTCTCTGTTAAAGTCCAACTTTCATCCATAGATGAATACCACTTTGCCTCTGAAACACTAGGCAAATCCTTTTTAAACTCTTTCCCTAAGAATTGTGCCTTCGTGAAGCTCCCACATTTTCAATGTGCAAAAAAACCTTTACAATGACCCAACCTCTTTGAGAAGCTCACAGGTTCGCAGATCTCACAATTTCACAAATCTCACTAGGTTACAGAACTCTATAGATCGTAGAGCTCAGTGCTTCGCAAATCTCACACTGGTATTTGCGATTTTGAAAATATAAACAAGACTTTGCGAATCGCACATCCTCCGCAACACCAAACTGGCTTTTGGGTGCGCCTTCTTTTCAGATATCACAACTAACTCTGTGAATTCCTTTTCTTTTGTGAATCTCCATGCTCCGCGAATCTTATTCTTAATTATAGAGATTGAGTTTTTTTCATTTGATCTCTCTTCTTCTACAAAGTGGGTCAAGGTCTATTTATAATGGATTCATATGACCCTCTAACCTTCTATACGTAGTCAGCACCACGTCATCTCAAATCACAAAGCTCTAAAATTTCTACTGAAATTCACTCTAAATCATGAAGCACCACATAAATTTTTGGATCTCGGAGCTCATCGTAATCGCAGAGCATTCTGTCAATTACTTTGCGCCACCAAGATGCTCCACTCTCAATGCTCTTTTCCACATCAATGCTCGCCGTTGCCTCAATGCTCCTTTTCCATTCTCTTGTTCTCTGATGTTCTCAAAACATGTCGTAATCATGAAGAACATCATCAAAATTCTTCTTTTCTTTACAAAATCCACTTCATGAATCCTATATTTTAAAAACTCATATTTTTTACATATTTTTATGAGATCTTCAAGGAAATAATGTTTTTGTAATGCTCACAAAATCCCAAATTTTGGACCCCAAAAATTTGGCAAACACTAGAAAATGGCACCACCTTATAACTATTATTTTGTACTACCTCCAGTTCATCCATTCCTTTTTCATGGTTCTTTTTCAACATGAATTTTTAACAAATTATTTGGAACATGAAAATTTACCATGGAAACCTACTTTTTCAACAAACACAATCAACAAAAAAATGTTGCAATGTTACCTGGAGAGATTTCTTCCCAACACCAACCTTCTTCTCTAATGAATCAAAGTGTTGGTGGGATATCTGATTCATCTCTGGCAATTGGATCTCCTCTATAATGGTTTCTTCTCATCTCTCCTTCATTCCTAATTACATTTTGATGGATGATCATATATTGGATGGATCTAAACTCTTTTTCATTGGATCCTTATTCTAGGTTTGATTTATAGATCTCTTTTTCCATTGATATACATTGGAATTCCCGTTATGGGTGTTGAATATTGATCCTTAATTAAAAGTAGGTGGTTCCATGATTCTTTTAACTACAATTAAAACATTTAATTTCTTGACCAAATTTAATTGAGTTTTCAATTTATTTTAAAAAATGGAATTGTGATGATTTGATCCCTAATTTGAAAGGGATAAAGAAATTGATAAAAACTCCAATTTTAATGGAATTGAAATTGTACGATGAATTTAAGAAAAATGATGGATCATTTTGGAAGTCATTTTGATGGAAATGATTTGATTTTGATATTTAAGAAAAATTATTAAATTGAAATATGTTTTTAAATTGCATGAAATGATGAAAACCGATGATTTGGTTTTGAAATGGAAAAGTCGTGTTGGAAACTAAAATTGGGAAATTGTATTTTAAATTGTTTTAAAATGATTTATTACCAATTTATTTGATTTAATTTTCCCATAAGTGGGAAATGATGTGATTTTAACTTAAGTGGTAGAGTATGTAGTTTTCCCTTAAGAGGGAGTGGATGTAATTTTCCCTTAAGTGGTAGTGTATGTAATTTTTCCTTATATGGGAGAGGATGTAATTTTACATTGAGTGAGGGTGAACTTGTTTGATTTTTTACACATTTTGTTGATTATTGGAACTTTTTTATTCATTCCAGCAGATTTATATAAGTTTTTTTGATATATCTTTCACCTTTTTTATGGAAATCACATTTTGGATTAAAATATTAAAATGTAATGTTGTTCCTAGTTTTATTTAAATTGATAGCATATCTGGTTTATCATTTATGGAATTGATTATAGAATTCTTGGTGAGACCTTAATGAGATTTATAGATCACACCCTACATTTTCCTTTAGGAGTTTTTACATTTTCTTATTCTAGGTCTGAGAAAATGGAAAGAACCTCTTAGAGGAGGTAGATGTTCTTGATCCCTTGGCTTGGAGTGACGGAGGTGATTGTTGGAGATGTTATCATCTTATTACATGGGATATTTTCATTTTATCTTTATATAAATTGAGAACATTAATAGTGTAATGCTTTGGTTGTTATTATACCTTATTTGTTTATTGTACTTTCTCCCTTATGATTTTTGGGTATACAGACTTGTAAATCTTTTATCATCCATTTTTTGTGGAAACATCATTACCTATTAATCTTGTATGATTCCAGGTTCTATTCAACAACCCATGGGGATCAGGAAATCCATTCAGGCCATGTCAATGTTGGATCATGTATCAGGGTACTAGGGTATCTGGTCTAGCTCATTAAATATTGGTATCAAAGGTGTATTTTTAGCATCATTACTTGATTTTAGTATGAAATTTAGTATATCTTGTTGGGACTTAATAGGTAGTTACGAGAATGTTCCTATCTAGATCTCATCATAACATGCCTTAAGTCACCATCGGTGGTTTTTGAAAGGCGTCTTGATGAATAATTCTATCTAATTCTTGTATTTTAATTTATTTTGATTTGGATGGGTTTGAAATCTAAATCTTGATATCTTATATGATGAGATTTATTTTCCCATTTATCTTATATGAGTTATCAAACTGAATGATCTTATGATTCCTTTAATGTTGTATGTTGATGTTGGGTATCATCATGCCTCTGATAATACATTTGAATACGCTCTAGGAGGAATCTTTTAGTGAACCATAGTGAGAAGATCCTACCATGGACTATAATCCTGTTGAGATTATTATACATATTGTCCAAGTTCTAGGATTGAAACCTTCACCTATTCCCATTCACGCTCTAGTTGTATAACAATGTAGGGATGAATCTCATAATCATGATCAATAGTTCCTTTTCCAAAATCCACCAGCATTCCAAAATTATAATGATCCTTGAGAGGATAATTATTGTGTATTGTCCCTAGTTTAAAGTAAAGAACTATTCATTTATGATTTTTAACTTCGTAAAGTGTTTGGGTGAAGTTTGGGAGATTTTGGATGACCTTTGGAATGTTTTGGGGTATTTTATAAAGATTTAAGATTTGATAATGGTTAGTAGAAACTGTGAAACTCCTATAGGTACCTGTTCACAGTGAGATAGGGGATCTAGGTAAGAGAATGGTTAAGGTGCATGGTTTGGCCAAACTGTGTGGCAACCCAAGTGTAAACATGAAAAGTGGGATAAGGAGAATTTATACGGTTGGTTTATGGTTTGTCTAACCATGTGGTCCAACTATGTGAGGTTCTTCTTAAGGTATGGGTTGGCACACATTTTTTCTAATCATGTGACTAACTATGAACAGTTTAAATATGAGATCATAAAAAATTCTATCTCACTTGTTTTCACCATTAAACCTCTCATTTTCCCTAATTTTTTACCCTAATATGAATTTTATTCCTCCAAAATGTTATGCATACACTTCCCTTATATCGAAGATTAATCCTAAGGAAAATCATGGTGTTTTGAATCCGGATTCTTTTGGGAAGTCTTTGTCAGTGGTAGTTTTCCTTGGATATTCTCATCTTCCATCTCTTATATTCTTAGATCTAGTCTAATATGGATGGATATAGGATTTTTAGGCCATTATAAATGATATATGGTTGTTTTTATGTTAAGGGAAGATATCTAAGGTGGGTTTTTTGGAGATTTAACCAGGTTTTGTTGAGTAATTCGTACCATCCTTCTTTTTCTCTATAATTCCCAAGGAAGGAGGATTCACTCTCAAATCCTCTAATTAGAACTTGAAGGATTAGTTTCAAATTGTTTAAATTGGTTAAAATTTATTGAAATTTATTTTGAAATTTATTTGAAAATCATGGTAGAAACCCTCTTTAGTGATGGTTTGTGTATTTGTGAAAATTGTTTACTGTGAAAATTTGTTTGTTTATGGATTTTAAAATGTTAAATTGGTTTTGTTTCATGGAAATTTTTTTATAGAATGGTTTTCAATAAAATAAATATTAAATTGAAATTTATTAAATTTGTTGTTTTGGATTGGTTTTTGGTATAATGGTTGGTTTGTGTTCATGTGCGTCAGTGCGGATAAGGGTATGAAGTTTCCCCCATCATTTTTGAGATGGATAAGGGTATAAATGTTTCCCAATAAAAATATGACGGATAAGGGTATGAAGTTTCTCCCATCATTCTAGGATGGATAAGGTTATGAACTTTACCCCATCAAAACTATTCACAAAGTGATGGCTTGGAGAAAGGATGACTCACCACTCATGAGTATTGGAAGGTCCATGATTGCATGCATGGATGGATGTGTGGATATGTTTAATGGAATGGGTTTCAAAAAATTGATGTTTGAGAAATGGTTTTAATGTATTGTCTGTTTTATTTCCTTGGAAAATGGATTTGGTTTGGAAAACTCTTTTGGTATGGCATTTTTTTATATTCTCATATAAACTATTTTAATGTTTTTTATATAAGTTTTTTTATAAAAATGTGCTAACATGTTCTATCATAGTAGCATGAGTAGAGAGTTTATTTGGGGAAAACTTACTGAGTTTCATTTCCCACACCTTGCTTTGGTACATCGGTGCTTTTGCAGATATTGTCTACTGGGATACATGTAAAATAAATGAATCACATTTATTTAGTGGTTCTACGTGATACTTGGGATCTATTTTGGAGTTGTAGAATGGATCATGTTGGGAGATTTGGATTTATGTCTTGGATAATTTGAGTTTTGTTGGTTTTGTCTTTCATTGTGTACTTTGGTGTTATTAGTCTTTCATTGTGGTACATTGTTTTAGTATGGTTTTGATATCAATGGTACTTCTTTTAGTTGTTTTATATTTCTATCATGCATCATTTAGTGGTTATTTTTTTATGGAATGTTTGGTTTGGTTATTTTATTTCTCGAAGAGAAAATCATCCCACAGTTTTATTGAAGCCCTTGGCATTTATTTCCATCCTTTTGTGCCTTGGAGATTTTTCTTAATCCCCAGTAGCAATTCTAACTCAACTCAAAACAATGAGGATGTGAGAGATGTTACAAGTGGTATCATCTTGTTCAATCTTTTCCTTACAAGTCGTATGAATTTGTTCAATCCTTGGTTATCAGTTGTGTCAGTCTTGGAGTTGAAATTTCATTCTAGTCTATTCCTTGAGTTGGTATAGTATAAATGAGTAGGATTTTTGGGATTTGAAATTTATATCATAAAAAGATGCAGATAACTCTTTTTTATGAACAAAAATTTACGAGGGAGTTGGTTAGATAAGTTTTTTGGAGACACTTATAAGAATGGTAATCTCATTGTCATGGGTTTAGCCAATGAGATGATCATGACATGCATTGATATAAATGACTTCCCCCAAGGAATGAATATTACTTTTTGAGTAATGATTTATGATTTGGTGAAAATATGTTGATTTTTTAAAAATGTTGAATTTTTTTTCAAATGTGAGATTTTCAAAAGGCGTGATATGGGTATTTTGGACAAGGATTGATTATTAAAAACATGGTGTAATTTTCAAAAAAAATAATGAAGGCTGAAAATTTTGAATTTTGGAAATCAATGATGTGATATATGATATGGTTGAAGTTGAAATTATTCAGCCTTCAGTTTCTAGAGAGTGAGACTTATGGTGGTTGTTGTGCTTATAGAAAATGGAACTTGGTAGGCATCGGAAAAAAAACTAGAAGAAACTTCTGAGAATGTGGTTTCACCTGAGGCATAGGTGAACCAAAAGCTAGTTCAGAGTATATTCCATGCTTTTCAAGTTATTGATAGAGGGAACATAAGGGATTAACCAAGGTAAGTGAATCATTATATTTAGTTCTGGAAGAAGAATCCACCCATATTTTGGGGTGATTTAGAACTATAAAAGGAATATGTGTGGCTGAATAGGAAGAATTGAATATTTGATTTACTTTCCACACCAACAGAGTTGAATGTCAAGTTGGAGATGTATATGTTGGATAATCATGAATTCCAGTGCTGGGATTTAGTAGTTCAAGATAAATTAGACCAAGTTCTTTCATGGGAGGATTTTGAAGAATTGTTCAATAAAAAAATCTAACCTCACATGTCCAGGATTGCAGGAATGACGGACTTTTTTAGACTAAAGTAGGATAACATCTCTTTCATAGAGTATATAGATAAATTTATTAATTTTTTCCTCTTTTCACCTGAAATTTCTACTAGTGCATCCTTAAAGTTGTGAATTTTTTGAATCGGGGATGTGGCATAAGATTCGCTTGAATATTTTCATGCTAGTATAACGAATTATACAAAGATGGTCAATAGAGATACAATGGAAGAAGGGGACACTCAGAATATATGGGTGGAGGAAGCATGTTTATACCTATGGGAAAAGGTGGGAACTCTAATTCTAGGAAAAAGTGGAAGATAAACACCCATTTATAAGGTAGTAGAGTGACTCGGAATTGGATAGCTAGATCGGTGAATCTTCATCCAAGACCCAAGAGAAAAGATGGATGTTTCCAATGTAGTTCATTCACCCACATGAAGTGAGAATGTATATAACCACCAATATCATGCCAAAATTGCAACCATATAGGTAATATTTAATATTATTTTTGCTGTTCTCTAAGGTCGGGTGTTTAACAAACTTCTCATGTTTCACAGATGTCGTATTCTATGATGAGATTAGGGCGGCAGAATACCACTTGTCAGCAGAACTGAGATAGTTGTGGTGACTCCAGTACTACCATGACTTCTCTACAAGGTAAATATCAATAGGTAAATAAGGAACAAAGTGCTATGAGTAAGAAAGTTATTATGGATGATCAGTCTGAACCATCAATGGTGAGAGGTATGATTCTTTTAAATTATTCCCTTATGAAATATTTTTTTGATATGGGTGAACCCATTTATTTATTTATTCTCATGCTTTTAAATTCTTTGGTTTAAATGTTGTGATTATTCCTTTTATGTTGAAACTTCAAACTCCTCTCGATTAAATATAATGTAGGGATTTTATGTGTAGAACATGTTCTATAACTGTTGATATATCTCAGTTGATATGGTATTTATTTGTGATGGAAATTGATTTCTATGAAATAATATTGGGGATGGAATGGTTAAATATGTTCAAGGATCCCATTGGATGTTATACACAAATGGTCAGTTTCACAACTGATGATGACCTCGAGCATATATTTAGATGAGACTAGAATATAAAGACAGGTGCAATGAGCTTTTTGGAACCGGTAGTTGGAACGATCTCATACTAGTTGTATGTGTTTACATCGGCATAGATGGAGAATATTGAGAATATAAATTTTCTAGTAGTTTTTTATCGTTTTCATGATGGTTTCCTCGAAAATTTATGAAGGGTTCCACTCATAAGAGAAGTGAAGTTTTGATTGATCTCATTCTAAGGACCAGTCCTATTTCCCTTCTATATTAACAATTAGAACAAACAAAATTAAGGTAATTGAAAGTGAAATTGAAAGAGTTGTAAATAAAAGGGTTTATTTGTACTAGCATGTCCCCCTAGGAAACAGAAGTCATATTTTTAACAAAGTCGGAGAGAACTCTTTGGTTTTGTATGGATTATCATAAGATTAAACAAGTTATGATAAAGAATCGGTATCTACTTACACACATTGATGATATGTTTTATCAATTTAGGGGAGCAATATGGTTCTCCAAAATTGATTTTTGATCAAGATATCACCAATTGCAGGTACAAAAAACGATATTCCAAAGATAACTTTCAAGAGTAGATATGGAGATTATGAGTACATGGTTATGTCTTTCAGTATTACGAATTCACCAGTAGTATTTAAGGAATTTATGAATTAGATATTTCAATAATATTTGGATTCTTTTGGGGTGGTTTTTGTGGATTACATATTGGTGTATTCAAGGAAAAGGGTTGAGCATGAGCAATACAAGGTGATAGTGTTGGGAATCTTGACAGATCATCATCTATATGTCAAATTATCAAAGTGTAGATCTAGAAAATATATAGGTTATTATATCTTATAAATGACCAATGAATGTCTTTAATATAGATAGTTTCCTTGGTCATGTTGGTTATTACCGATGATTTTTTATATTTCTTATGACTATATTCACCTATAGAAACTTAGACAAGGAAGGATGGTCCATTCCACTGGAATGATTAATGTCAAAAATATTTTCATGAACACAAATTTCACCCTATATTAGCACCAATATTGATCTTATAAGAGTCATTATAAGGGTATATGGTGTATAGTGATGCTTTCACGTCTGGGTTGGGATGTGTTCTCATGCAGGTAGATCATGTTGTTACTTATGACTTAATATAGTTATGGTTTCATGAGATGAACTACCTGACACATGATTTGGAGTTAGATGTTATATTCCATACTTTAAAAACATTGTTTCGTTACCCCTTTAGTGATAAATTCACTATGTTTATAGATCATAAGAGTTTGGAACATATTTTTTCATAAATATATTTGAACCTAAGATAAATAAAATGGATGTATTATCTCTAAATTTTTTAATTTGACTTGATGTATAAACTGGGTAAAAGAAATATGGTGGTATATTCATTAAGAAGAAAGTCATATAGTTATCTATCAAAAGTGGCTTCAGATTAGTGGCAGTTAATGTCATTGATAGTAGGAATGATCTTGGAATGTGAAGATTGAGGTGATGTTTTGGTTTTATTTCTAGTTTATTTTGTTCCTGATTTGGTTGCGATGGTTAAAGAGGCGTAGATTTCCAATTCATAATGTATTGTTATGAGGTCAAAAATCTAATATGGGGAAACCATTGAGGGATGGAAGCTATATGGGATTTTAGTTTTGTGGTTTCAAAATTGTATGGTCATACATTTGGATTTTCAGGAACAGATTTTTTAGGCTTACCACCACTCAATATGTGTTGTTCATTGAGGAATATAGAAGATGTATAAGGTTTTGAAAGCATAGTTTTGGTTGGTTAGTATGAAAATGAAAGTGGTTGAGTTTGTTTCAAAATGATTAACTTGTTAGTAGGTTAAGGCATAACATCAGCGACCAGTATGTATTTTTCATTAATTACCTATTCTTGTTTAGAAATGGGAAAAGATATCCATAGATTTTTTAATAGGTCTCCCAAGAATAGTTCAAAATCACAAATCCAAATGGGTGATAGTGGATTGGCTCACAAAGTCAAAACATTTCAACCCTATTATTGGATCTCATACGTTGGAGGAATATTCAAAATTCTATATCTGAGAAGTGGTAATGATTCATGGCGTACTAGTTTCAATGGTATCAGATAGAGATCTAAGGTATACATATTGTTTCTTTAAATCCATACAGAAATCCCTTTGAACATAGTTGACCACGAGTATAGAATATCATCCATATATGGATGGTAAATCCAAAAAGATGATACAAATGTTGGAATGCATGTTGCGGGCTTGTGTAATGGATTTTGGTGACTCATGGGAAGAGCATGTACCATTAGTAGAGTTCCCATATACTAACTGTTAGCAGTCCTTGATACAAATGACTAATTTTAAAGCATTGTATGGGCGTCCTTTTTTTTATCCTATTTTTTGGTTACTAACAGGTGAAATTTCACTAGTTGGGTCAAACCTTTCTCAATAAACAATGGAGAATATTCTGTTAATCAGGAAACATATGGAAACAGAATAGAGTCATCAAAAATTGAATGCAGATCATCATCGATGGTCATTGCTATTCGAGGTGACTATTCGTGTGTTCTTGAGGATTTCTCCAAGGCTTGGGCATCATCATTTTGGGAAGAAAGGAAATTTATCTTCTTATTACATAGGCCCTTTTGAGATATTGGAATGGTTTGGTGAGGTGGAATATCGGTTGGCTTTTCCACCATGGTTAAGTGTAGTGTATGATGTGATTCATGTATCACAGTTGAAAAAGTATCATTCTGATCCTGACCATATGATTTGATCGGATCACATTGACCTAGAGCCGAATGCTTCATTGGTACATGTGACAACACAGATTGTGGATAGTCATGATAAAGTCTTTCATGGGAAAAGAATCATTCTAGTGTGGGTTTTGTGGAAACATGGTATGATTTATAAAGAGACTTGGTAACGGTAGAAGGAAATGATCATGCAATGGCCTGAACTCTTTCGGGATAGCAATGGTTTTTTACTTTCCAGGGAAGGAAAGTCTAATGGTGGGGAGAATTTATTACCCTCAGTTTCAAGTAAGTAGCCCTTTATTTATTCTTTATTAGTTTGTAAAGTGTTTGGGTGATGTTCTTGAGAGTGTGAAGGACCTTTGGAATGTTTTTGGGTATTTTATAAAGGTCCACAATTTGAGCACGGTTAGTAAAAACCATGAAATACCTATGGAAAACAGTGTACAATGAGACATGGTGATATGGGTAGGTGAATATTTAAGAGGAATGTTTTGGCCAAACCATGTTGCCACCTAATTCTAACTGTGTATAGTGGGACATAGAGCATTTGAATAGTTGGCTCATAGTTTCTCTAACCATGTGGTCCAACCATGTGAGGTGCTTCTTAAGGTAGGGGATGGTGCACGGTTAGTGCATAGTTTTCATACCCATATGACTAACCATGTATGCTTTAAAATTGAGATCCTAAAAAAGTGGATATCACTCATTTTCACTATGAAGCCTCTTATTTTTCCTATTTTTGATCCTAATATGAATTTTCTTCCACCCAAAGTCTATGGAGACTCTCCCCTTTGATCCAAAATAAATACGAAGGCAAATCTTGTTGTGTTGAAGCCTGGTTCCCATGGTAAGTCTTCAGTTGTGGAAGTTTTTATAGTAACCATAGCCTTTTTACGCATATTATTACATGATTTTAAGAATAATTAACCATCAAATTATAGGCCAATAATTTTAAATTCTAGTTTATTTAGATGATTAGGTACATACAACTGAAATCATAGAAATAAAACATCTTTATTTTAATCATACATAAAGATCTCCTAACTTCCATTGATCTCCTATATGTTCATAGGATAACCTAGGGAATACATGGAAAAAATGGATGACCTAAAAATACTAGTATGGTTATAAACATAGCAATAAAGCAAAGCACATGGGTTAAAAGTAATAACATGATTGCGTAAAAAGGCATGGAACGTGAATAAACATAAGGAATCATAACATGTAGAGTATAGGGACATGTAATCATGGAATATTGGGAATTTATAAACAACACACAACATGATATAAGCACGATTCAAGGATAACTTCCAAGACCATTGCACATGGAGGAAAAAATCCCATAAAGGAATCAGGTTCACTCTATATACCAACATGATGTATCATGAGACTAAAAATTACCCAATGCATTGAAGTTATATCTAGGTGTACCCATAATGAAATGTTCATGAATATGTGTTCCATATGAAGAATCAAACTAAAGTTTTATCCATGGAAATAATTGGGTATAGTAATAATTTCATAATGAATAACAAAAGAAAATATCATAATGGTGTCCATGAAAGAATGGATTTAAACCATAAATGTAAATTTATAAGGGGAAATAGTCATATATCATGATAAGTTAGTTCAAACTAAATTGAAAACATGTAAAAATAGTGTTTATGGAACTTTAGAAATAAAACATTTTAGTGTGGTTTAAGGAAATATTAAAGAGAAATTAAAGTGGAAAAAGGAATAATATTTTATATAAGACCAGAAATAAACCAAGAAGTATTTTCCTGATAAATTGATTGATTTTATAAGAATAATAGGGTCTTAAAATAGATTATGTAGTTCACTTGAAAATGGATGAGAAATTGGGAGGTTCCCTTAATCAGTCTTGGTTGTCGATAATAATTGAGAAGAGAACCTTTTTAAAACATGTATTTCCATATAAAATAGTGATGTACTGATCTGTATACCTGATTTTGAAAAATATACACGGAATTTAGACAAATTATATAAAAATAAATAAGGGTTACATTGGGTTAAATAGAGGGAAAGCATAACCTGAAGGAAAATATAGTTTCAGAAAGAATTCCTTACCTTATGTCTGAAAGTGTTCTACAATTTCACTTAATTTCTTGGATAAATAGATTAAATAAATTAATTTTATTAATTCATGACATTTTCTACATGTATTTGATTTATTATATTTTATTAAGTTCATTTATGACCTTTTTGGTGAGTTATAATATATAATTTTATCATTAAATATCATTCATTTCTTTGGTTTTCATGATCGGTTTACTTGTATACATGTATGAAAAAACGTGTAAAATGGGGATAATTATCCAAAGTTGAAATAATATGTTATTAATGAACATAAATAAGTTTAAATGGTTTTATAAATCATTTTTTATATTTTATTAGGATGAATCATTATATAAGACGTTATAGATAATCGTTCAGATTATTTTTGCAGTGTTTTCGATCATTACAAAATAGTTTTCTTTCATTATTTATTATTATGTATATATGTTTGATAAAGAACATAAATAATTTTATTAAAAAAAATTTAAAATATTTTTCAACCATTATGATTGTTTTATAACCATCCTTGAAGGTGGTAAAGGAATATTAAAATTTGTCATCCTTGAAGGTGATAAATCAACACCTCATGGATGATGTTTCCATTTTTAGAATAAAATGAAGAGGAGAAGAGACTTGATGGTATATTTTTCATTAACATAATAAAATTACATCATATATAATATATTGGGGTAATGATGAATTTTTTGATATAGGGGGTGAGTAGATTATGAGAAATGAAAAGAAAGTGAAAAGAAAATAAAGAAAGCGAAAGGGGATTTTACCTCTTGAATTTTTCTCCTTGAGAGCCTCTTTAGGGAAAATGGTTTGGTATTTTTTTGATACCAAATTCTCTTAGAAGTGGTGTTAGAGTATTGGTAAAGGATTGGAAAAAATTTGGATAGACTTCAAGGATTTGGAGGTGTGAGGAGAAGAGGTGGTAATTGGTGGTATTTATAGGGATAGTGAAGGGTGTTTTCTCATTATTTTACTCATTAGTTTATTATTTTGGCTCAAGAATGTGAATAGTTTGAACCTTATCACTAAATATATTAAAATAATTAATGTAATTTCTATATTAATGTGATTACATCATCAATGAATCAAGTAATAGTGTATTTAACTTATAATGTATGCATACCATAAATCACCATATTTCACTAATCACCAAAAATTCAAATATTTTAGAAAAATACAAAAAAAAAATAACCCTTACCATTTTTTGACATGTAGAATTAAAAAATGCACTCCATTTTATGAAATTAATTTTCTAACTATGAGAAATTTAATTTTTGATTAAAATCATCAATTACTTGGAAAATATGGATTTCAAAATTATAACTCTTTGAAAAATTAATTAAGGTCTCATAAAATTATATTATAATAATAATACAACAAAATATTAATTTATGAATACATGTTGTGATAATAAATTTTATTTTAAATAATTTTATTAATTATATCATTGTAGTTAAATATTTATTCCTTACAAAAATACCAACACTTAATTAATAATTTTTAAAACATTTATTAACTTATACAATGATATAATTATATCATATAATCATTTATAAGATGCCTAAATTTTATTTTTACTTTCATAGGTAAAATTACTATTCTATTGGCTGGATTACTATTCCTAATGTTCATGTTAATATTCTAAGGGTCAAGTTAATATTTCATTAGTAAAAGTTATTTAATTTATCCTATTAAATTCATTATTAATTTATAGAGTTGGTATTGTATCCTATATGTGATTTTATGTTATTTATACCATATGGAATAATTATAATAAGATAAATTTCATTGATAGAATTTTGGGTTGTTACATTCTTCCCCTCGAAGCTTCATTTTACAAACTAAGGGGGAAATAGGTGAGCGTACTTCTTTTTAATTTCGTCCTCCAGTTCCCTTGTTCCCTATTAATATATATGGTTCTACCATGGTACTTTGACCAGGTGAGTGGTCTTTTTTCATAGAAATTTATCTATATGATCTAATATATTCACTGGCTGCTCTGCATAAGAGATATCATTTTTCATTTGTACCACCTCTGAGTTTGGTACATGTGAGGGATTTGATATATACTTCCTCAAGAGGATACGTGGAATACATATTGTACTTGATACATGGTAGGTGTAAGTGCTAGTATATATGCCACAGCTCCTACATGATCAAGAATATCGAAGGGGACGATGTACTTGGGACTTAGCTTTCCATTCTTCCCAAATCTCATGATCCTCTTCCATGGAGTTATGTAGAGGAATATTATGTCTCCAACCTTATACTCCAAGTCGCGTCTACGATTGTTTACATAGATCTTCTATATATTTTTGAATATTTTTATGTGATGCTGAATGTATTTCACCTTTTCCACTATTTCTTCGACCGTTTCAGTTCTAACAACTTGTGTTCACTAGCCTCATCCTAGCATGCTGGTGTTCTAAATCTTTTCCCATAAATGGATTTATATTGAGAAATTTGGATAATTGAGTGGAAACTATTATTATAATAGAAATTGAACAGAGGATGATGTTTTTCCCATCATCCTTTTAAGTCTATAGAACACACTCTCAACATGTCATCCAATGTATGAATTGTCCGATTAGACTGGCCATTATTTTGAGGATGATAGGCCATACTGAAGTTCATCTCAATTCTTAGAGCATGTTGGATACTTTAATAGAACTTGGATGTAAATCTTAGATCCCGATCAGATACAATCAATAGTAGTACTCCATGCGTCCTTACCACATATTTGATGTATATCCATGAAATTTGATCCAATGAGGAGTCCTCTCAGATTTCGATAAAGTAAGTTGTCTTTGTAAGACGATCCACAGAAACCCATATAGCATTATTTCCGCTAGATGTATTCGGAAGTCCGGTGACAAAGTCCATAGTGATATTTTCCCACCTCTATGTTGGTATGGGTAATGGTTGAATCATACCCTTAGAAATTTTCCTTTCAACCTTCACTTTCTCACATACCGTGCACTTTGATATATATTATCAGAGATATCCTTCTTCATATTATCCCACAAATATTGCTCTCAAATATCTTGATGAATATTTGTGCTCCCTTAGTGAATAGAGAAGGTTGAGATATGTACATCATTAAAAATATCTTTATTTATCTCTATATTGTATGGTACACATATTCATGACCCAAATCTCATGAATCCTTCCTCATATATTTTGAACTTTGAGTATTTACCATTTTTAATAGCTTCCGCCTTTTTCTTAATTTCCACATCATTTCTTTGAGAATAATTTATTTTATCCATGAGGGATGGTTGAGTAATCATTTTAGAAAGGATTTATGATGTTCTTTACTTCATTATTCTCATGTTCATACTTTAAAATCAAAGAATATTGGATCCTTATCAATCTAGGTCATTGATAATGTCGTAGGATCCTTTCTACTTGGAGCATCTTCCCCTTTATTTTCATTAACAAGATGGTAGTGGATTGAGAAGTCCTAATCCTTGATGATCTCTAACCATATTCACTGGACCATATTAAGCTCCTTCTATATGAATATATAAATTTAAGGATCTTATGATCACTATATATTTCACACTTCCCCCCCATAGAGATAATGCCGTCAGATTTTTAACGCGAAGATCATAACTTCCAACTCCATATCATCCATTAGCTCTATATAAACAACCAACACAATCCAACCTATATAGTAGATAAAAAACAATATTAGGGCCACTGTCGAATCTAAAAATATCCAAAGGGTCTCATATCACAACAAAAAACTAAACATGAATTTCTCCAAATAACCACAACACAATCCATTAGCCAAAAGTACAAGTGTCAGCCAAACTAAATCCTTCCTCTACAATGTTAAAACATCAGCATCGACCCTCCATGGTTCACTAAAATAAGGGGGACTCATGTGGGTCCCCAGATTCAACACCTCATAAGGCACCATCAGTGATCCTTTGAACTAAATAAATAATAGTACATGGATCATGGGGTTGCTCTGACAAAGAACACCCCATGGAAAGCATGTCAAAGAAACGTCTCCAAACAGACCTCAGTGGAAAACCACCAATCATCAATCAATAGAGTGCCCATAAGGGCATCCCAAAAGAATCCACATGCCTATAAGGTAGTTATCAATATTACTCATGATCTAACCAAGAATAGGACACTGTAAAAGGAGCTCCTCTAGCACAAGAGAAACTATTAGGGATTCCCCTTATAAGAAATCCTCATTTGGCCATTCCAGCTTACAATACATCCTAATGTAGTATTTCCCCCATAAGGGTATCCATAATGGGTCCCTCAGACCTATCTCAACATCCAACCAACGACTATCTACCTTACTTGACACCCCATTATGTTAATCCAACCCGAAGGCTCTAATAGAACCGATCCTCAAAAATTGTTTCTAAAACATCAAATGACTTGTCTAGAACCTATACCCTAGAAACCTCAAGAAACCAAACTAAGACACCTCATCCAAGATACCTTTAGGTCCAATATTCAGAAACCCTCAAAAACAACCTCAAACAGATTGCCATAGTATACTTGATATAGGATGACCATAAAGCTCATGATCTTCACTTGGGCCTCACATATTATGAACCAACCTATATGAGGATTATAAATCCAAGCCTCACGAAATACTCCAGCTAGGACTTAGACATTCTAAAACACAATGTAGATGGAATATCCATTCCAAAATGATTCAACCATCATGATATATATTTAAAAATTCTAATAATGGACTACTCGCATGTCCCATTCCACCTCCAGGATGAAAAACTAGAAAAAAAAATCTCCAATAAGGGATTTCACAATGTGTGCCTTTGGTACAGGGAATGTACATTCGATAAATACTCCCTGGTTTTGTATCCTAGCCTAACCTAGTCTGTACTTTCCATAGTGTGCAATATTACTACTTTTTATTTTTAGTATAACACATTGGGGGTTCCCGGCCATGTACCTGGCCATATACCCCATATGTGGTCAATACATATATGGAACATGTCCTCTAAATGTGTCCTAAACCTAGGCTATGGTTTTGGACCCTACATGACTATGTTCCCTGACATAGGGTGTTATTCCGTTCCCCTCGCCACAACACAAGTTACTCTATACAATGTCTCCTGAACACACACATAATGTGGTATTCATATTCAACCTAACTCCAATAAATAAGAGAACATCTTTTTTTCTTGAACTATATTTTGTGTGATCAAGTTTTCCCAAATAGAAAACCCTTTTGATCACCCTGAAACCCCTGATCCACCCAAAACACCCCACATAGGATATCATGGAACTCATAACAACCTCAAAACCTAATTAAAACTTAAATAAAACCATAATACATGGATTTTCATCTAAAAAGGAAATAGTGACTTACCCTAGGGTATAAAATAACAAATATTCAATCCCAAATCTATGAGACACCCACACTAAACCCTAATCTAGCTCTGCAATATCTCCCTGTTGAAATCCTCTCTCTTATCCATCCCTTTATCTCTTGTTCGAATTCCCCAAAATGGGGTTCCCTTTTAGGCATATGATACAATCCTTGAGGAGGAAAAGAAAATGAAAGAAATAAAAGGAAATAAAAAATAAAAGGATAATAAAACAAAAATAAAAAAACAAAGGGGTTTCAGGTATGGCCATGAAAATTAGCACGTGGTTATTCCGTACCTAGGATAAACACTCCATTCCAAACTAAACCATGTATTTTTAATTTAATTACGAGGTTTTATTAAAAAGATGTCATTATTCAAGCATGCCTGGATAATTAATATTTAATTAATTAAAAATTAATATTCAATAAAAATTAAAATGAATTGTAATGCTACCAAACTCATATCGTATAATAAACACCCTATTTTTGGACCAATGGAGTGGTCAAAAAATTATTTGAGATCACATGATGGGAGAAATTAACATTTTCCCACTCAATACCACCTAAGAGAAAATTCAAATTTCATATGATTTTATCAAATTTTCATGGAGTGGTTTTTGAAATACTACCCTCCATTAATAATTCTCAACCGTGAGAACCCTCAGTAGTCAACTAGCTACTAAGATTTACCTCGAAACCCGGTGCATCAAATTCCACCTCATCCATCCAATGGCTGGTGTCATAATCCACATGATGCTTCCAACATGAGGGTTATTAATCAGCAATAGATAAGACCCTATCTGCCATATGAGTATCCTCATCATCACCCCAGGTCCAAACACCAAAATCCATGCTCACACTTCATCCACTACCGAACTCAAGGATCAGATGTGGCTGAATCACTCACACCCGAGTGCCAGCGTGAATCAATAACCATCAAATGTTCTAAGATCACTAGGAATGATATCCCCGTTCTCAATGGAACACTAAATATGAGGACCATGCTCTCAAAGGGCCTATGGTGTTATCCCCACCATAATTCATTCGTTACACATTATGTCATTTTCATGAAAATCCAAATCATATACCACTTTTCTCTTTGAGTCAGGGTGATTATCCAAGAACCGCTCAAAGGATCCCATGCTCACATGATCCATGAACCAAATAACCTAGGCTAACACACCTAAAACCACTGAAAATGTTACTCAGGAAGGTCAATTCAATATACTAAAACACCCTTGGCACCCCTATTTAAAAATGAGGCATCTCCCTAATATCCAGATCAACCACACAACCACCCTCCACTCAGACTGTAACACCTTGATATTATAAAAGAATAATATTTTATTCAATTGTGTGTATAACACACAACACCAAGCATAGAAGGGCATATGAAATCCTGAGACTTTATAATATACTTACTATTTTAAATAAATTCAATTTATGATATAGATTTCAATGCACACAACACTGAGTTAGCTTATGTAACAAGTGGCAATGATTTTCTTCAATAGTTTGTGTTACATACAAGACCATGTTTTTCTGAATACTATTAATATTATTGTTTAAAATTAAAATTATCTCATAGTGGCTAATGTTTTTGTTATGAATAGGATAAAATAAATTATGAAAATATATTATTGAATTCATTGGTTACAAATTAATTATAAATGAATATAAAACCCAATTAAATATAATAGAAATTTTTTATGCACCAAAGATATTTTAACTTAATAAATTAAATTAATTACCATTAGTGGATGATATTAATGAAAATTTCTATATTATATATATAAAATAATTTTTTTATATTTATCCAGTATATTTTATTGGCATAAAAAATAACAAATCCAATTTTCTACATAAAAAGAAACATTTGTTCTAAAGGAAGTTTTCCCACCTTTTAATGGTGCACTAATTTTAAAACTAAATTTTGACACTTTTAGAAATTTTATTTCAGAAATTAAAATTAATTACTGAAATATAAATGTAAAAATTATATTAGGGTGAATTTTTGGTATTTTTCTAATAAGTTTCATTTTTTTATGAATAATGAAAAATGTTGAATTTTAATTGAAAATTGATGTTTCATCTAAATAATTTATAATGTAAAATTATATTTTAAATTGTTTTTAAAGTTATATTAGATAAATTATACATCTATTAATATAATATATGTAATTGTAATCAATTTCATGTTGAATTATTGTATAAAAATATTTCAAGCTTTCGAACATTTTCACTTTAAAAACCTCGCTTTGTCGTCACGTCTACGAGATAAATTTTAAATTTAATTCTTCGACTTATATGAGTTGAATTTGTAAAAATATATTCCATAAGAATAATAATAATAATTTTTAATTTATAATAATTTCAATTTAATTTTTTACAATAATTATTATAGAAAATAGTTATAATTAATTACAGTGATTAATGTAAAAACAAGTTTACTTAGTGGTTAATCATAAAATATAAGTTGTGTAAATGACCCCAACACATGTCTAAAACCCATTTTATGGAAATATTTAGATCATATCCCATATTAAATAAAAAAACAATTCATTATTGGAGGCTCATGAGTTAATGGAGACCTCCCAATAGTGTTTACTTTTTGGTATTTGCAAGAATGTCACTCCTCCTCCACTATAAAAGAGAACTCACTCCCCTCACTTATTAAAACCTCTCAAGAAATTTTTCTCATTAAAAACGTACCCAATTAAATTCCCAACATATATACCCATATCCTATAATACTTAGTTTTTCCATAAAACAATCCTTTGAAGGTCTTAGTATAAACCAAAAGGACATACCTGAAGAAGGGGTAACATTCATCAAAAAATATTTTTGTTTTATTTCTTCCTCGAACCTATTAAATCATTTTTATATCATGGTTATATAATAACATTAGTATATTTAATAATATGATATGTTTTTATGATAATTTTACATCCTATTACTTCACACACTTCCATCAAATGGGTTACAAAATCATCATTCAAGTATATGGTGGACTACCGCCTCACGAACCAATATCACTCATGTTTCCATTACGACCTTTCATGGTTAGAAAAAATGATTTATTGATAATTTATATATGATATATATGATATTTATGATGTTTTTATGCTTCAATAATTATTATATCATACATAACATCATGCTCCCCATTTTGTGGGAATACGATAACGTAGCTCGTGTGTACGGCGGACTACCGCCTTGCGATGCAATGTGATTCATTCATGCTATAAATGGAATGTATTAAGGATAGGTTTAATAAAAATATGTGATATATATTAAATAAATATGATACTGGAATGAGAACATAAATATATATCATTTATTATTCTTTATTTTAATATGATAAGAAAATGGAAGCAACGTTCAAATGTACGTACGGCCTACCATCTCCATGAATGATGAATTTCATTTCCTATCACTAAATTTTATGGATTACTATAAATAAAAATATAATTAATATATATGATATTTAAATCATGGTTTAAATTCTGTAAATGATGAAATCATGATCTAATTAGGAGAAAAAAATAACAAATCAAAACATACTAAAAAATCAAGGCAATTAACATCCAAAACAATGCAAATAATGAAAGATTGTTAATATATATGATATTTAAATCATGGTTTAAATTATTATTTTTTATTATGCGCCAATTCACTTATATGTGGTGCATATAATACCCTTTGACATGTAATATCATAAATAAATCATTCTTAATGGTATTTTATGTTCGAATTTTCATTATTTCACTCATGGGGGTTTTATTTTAAAATTACCAAGTTATAAAAGTTATTGTAAAATCTCACTTTCTTTTGTGATTGTAAACATTCTATTTAAAAAATCACTTTATTGTAATAATTTTTCATTAGACATTACATTTATATTAAATATACATATTATTGTGTGATGGATATGATTATTTTTTAAAATTTTATACAATTTTTACATATGGTGTTTACATTGAATGTTTAACTAGGGAAAATACTGATATATCTTTATTCTTTACTCAATATGGATATTTGATGAAAAGGCATGCTGATTTAATTAAATAAATTATTCGATAAATGAGGAATGATTTGGACCTAATGTTATTGGTGGACCTGGTATAATATATCCCCTCAATGAATCAGTAGGTCTCATGAGACAAATTAGTTAAGCTAGCATTTAATGGGTTATTACCTATAGATTAAACCATCTTGTGAAATACCATGATGGTAGTGGTTTCATATGCCAGATAAATGATGTCTAATAATTAAGCATTGCATGTATTCAAAATTCAGTTATCATTATCCATGATATTTTCAATATCAAAAAATATATTCATGTATCTCATTCTCAATTTTTTTATTAAATGGAATGTGTTTTCAGTTATTTACCTTTCTATATTGATTATTCTTTATCTAGTTATTTAAATGGTATGTGCATTCAGTTATTTACCTTTTCATAAATATTATTCATATTGATTCATTAATTCTTCTGTTGTACTTAACCCTTACTGAGTATTTGACCTCACCCTTATTTTGTTTCCTTTCCATAGGGTTCCATGAAGTTTACTATGACTGATATGAATGGATTTGTTATATGGAATAATGTTTTTCTTGAAATAAAAAAAATGTGTTGTAATTATTGTATTCAAATGTAATGTAATACTGAAGTATGTATCTAGTTTACCAGGACTAATAAACTATTTGGTCATTTAGTATGTGATTCCTTGTATCATATTCCAATGTAATGGTAGTAGGAACCAACTCTGGGATTACTAGGGTTGGGTTTCTATAGTTTTTATTAAAGAAAGTTTAGTAGAAACCTGGAGAACTAGATTTAGAAAAACATATATTAGGGAACATGGCCCAAATATATACTTTGAGAATAAGTATAGAATAACATCATAAATTTTTCATAAGTTAGAAATTATGTTATTTTTTCTATAAATACATCCTTTTATGAATACTATAAGTGGACATGGTTTTGTTACAGATGTACCTAGGGGTAATAACTTTGAAAATGACTTGTAAGTATTATCACATGTGTAACCTGGTATACAACAATGGGCCTTAATGCACACCTGGTTTGACACTCCCAGGGGATATTATTAGGATAATTCACATTTCCTTTACAAACCATTATGGATTTGAATAGATGATGACAATGAATAACCTAGGTTAAACCTATGGTGTTTTAGATTTAAAATATGATGTAATTATTTAGAAATCCTATAAATGATTACATGTTTTTCTCACTATGATTTTTGTTTCTCACACTATGCTTTTTGGTTTTAGTTAATGGCTAGAACCCAAAGGAATCATGTTTACATTGAACCTAAAAGAGAAGGTGGGGACAATGAACAACCAAATAGGGTGTTTATTGGAGTGAAATATATCATGTTTATGCCTAATTAGTTTTAATGATACATGATTAACAACATATACCTTAACCAACTCTTGTACTCACCAGATATGGATGGAGTTTTCTAAGTTCTCAAGTGCTGGATACCATAGAGAAAAGAAGGCTCAATTTCCATCATGTAAGAAATGTGGAAGGGTACACCCAGGAAAGTGTATCAATGGAATGGATAAATGGTTTATTTGTGTAAAATAAGGCAATAAAGAAAATAATTACTAAGGAAAATTGAAGAGTATGATGGAAGGAAATAAAATCATCCTAAGGATCCATTTATACTTTGTTTCCTTAAATGTGGGGAACCTAGGAAATACCCAAGTTAATTTACTCTTATAAAGGGTAACCCTTAGACTATAGAAGGACCTAAGTGGAAATAAAATGGTTTAAGTATTTATGTATTGTGATTCAAGAATTAAATTCCTAAAGGATTTTACTAATTCTATTTTGGATATAAAAATCATGAAACATCTAACGATTATGTTAAATTTTAGAAGCATGTGTGTATTAATTAAATTAAGATTTATGGATACCAACATGGATTATTGAGTTTAATATTGATCATAATTTCAATGTCTTAAACACCTATTTTAGGTTTTATGGGATGAGGGTCTATCAATATTAAAGTTATTTTAGAGAAATTTATGGCAAGAATGTGTTCTAGTAGAAAAATTTATTTCATGAATAATGCATTTACATTTTATGTACATAAATTTAAAGGTAATTATAACCTTTAGGGTTAATATGATCATTAATAAAATTGTAATAATAGTTAAATAATATTATTATACTTTTAAAAAATGGTTGTACTAAATACCTTAGTAAAAATTTTATTTAATTTTTTTAAGGATGTCCATTATATTGGATTGGGAACGTTATAGTAAATATATTAATATAGTTTATAAAAATACAAACCCCATGTAGGGTGAAACCCCTTCGCATTTGGTAAGGTGGTGGGGCTTGAACCCATGACCAAAGGATAATAAGGGTTTTGCGCTTATCGCTAGCCTATATGATGACCTTGTTAATATGTCATTGTTTTTAGTAAAAAAAATTTATGAATAAATATTAATGATGAACTAGTAATATTAACTTTTAGGTTTATATATTAATTTATTAACCATATTGGTTTTGAAAAATATTTAGAAATATATGGAAATACTATTCACCCTTTTAGCAATCTTTCAATCCATTAAAAGTAAATTTTAGTGCTTTAGACATAAAAAAATATTTTTTGGATATTTATTTCTTAGAATAAGAAAATAATTAGAAATTGATAAAATCACAATAAAATGATTAAATTTTGAAAAAGAAACATATCAAGTATATTTCCTTATATTCTTATGCAGCAAAAGAACTACTCAATATTAGGAAAATGATCTTGAAATAAAAAAATGTTATCATATTACATTCATATCTGGTGAATTAGATATTCATTCAAATAATCACTGATTTATGGTTTTTAGGCCATCCACTTTATGTTTATCATTCACTTTTTTGTGATAAATGACCTCAATCATTCTCTATAAATATTTTCACTTTTCTTTAATTTCCATGTTTTTGTTTCCCACTTATGTTCTCCTACTTGGGAACCCAGTTACATGAACTTTGTACTTCCCTTTCTCTCTTATTAAGAGGTTGTTTTATTAATCCTATTGAGATTTAGGATTTTCAATAAGGCAATCTTAAAATATCAAACTGTTAATTACTGAGATCAATTTTAAATTATGAGGATGTAATTTATTTAAGGTGGAGTGAATATAACACCTTGAAATTATAGAAGAAGAAAATTTATTCAATAGCGTGTATGACACAAAACACCAAGTATAGAAGTTAATATAAAAACTTGAGACATTAAAATATAATTAATATTTAAAATTAATTCAATCTATTATATAGCTTTTTGTGCACTCAACATTGAGTTGTCTTACGTTACACGCAACAATGACTTTCTTTGATAGCTTGTGTTATACGCAAGACCGGGTTTTACCGAATACTATTAATAATAATATTTAAAATGGAAATTATATACTATCCATTATATTAGAAGTTATGAATAGTTTTAACTAACTTATGAAAATATATGGTTCAATTCATTGGTTACCAATTAATTAGGAATGAATATAAAAACCAATTGAAAATAAAGGAAATGTTTTATGAACCAAATGAATTTTAACTTAATAAATTAAATCAATTAATATTAGTGGATGACCATAATTAAAATTTATATATTATATATATACAATTAAATATTTTTACATTCATCCAATATATTTTATATTCATCAGTTAAGAACAAATCTAATTTTGTGCATAAAAAGATGTATTTTTTCTAAAAGTAGTTTTGTCGCCTTTTAATGGTGCATTTGTTTTAAGGCTAAATTTTGAATTTTTATAAAATTTTATTTGAAAAAATAAAATTCATTTTTGAAAGTATATTTTAAAATTTTTCTTAACATTAATTTTTCATATTTTTCTAAGATGATTCATTTGTTTGATGAATATTGAAAACTACTGAATTTTAATTGAAAACCAACTTTTCATCTAAATAATTTACAATGTTAAATTATATTATAAATTGTTTTTAAAGTCAAATTAGATCAATTATAAATATATTAATCCAATACAGGTCATTGAAATCAATTTCATATTGAATTATGATATAAAAATAATTCAAACTTCTGAAACATTTCACTTTAAAAAACCCATTCGCCATCAGGTGTGTGGGATAAATTTTAAATTATGTTATTTCACTAATGTGAGTTTAATTTTTAATAATATATTAAATATTTGGAATTATAATAATTTATAAATTCTAAGAAGGTTAAAATAATTTTTTACCATAATGATTAAAGAAAATAGTTAGAATTAATTACAGTGATTAAGGTAAAAATGAGTTTACTTAATGGTTAATCTTAATTGATAAGGTGTGGAAATGACCAGACACTTATCCAGAACCCATTATCTTGATATATTTTTACAATATCCTTTCTTTTATAGAGAATTTTTCAATATTGTATCCACATGCAGGTAAGGGAGACCTCCCAAAAGTGTTCACTTTTTTGTATTTACAAGAATGTCACTCTTCCCCCACTATAAAAGGGAACTCGCTCCCCTCACTTATTCACACCTCTAAAGTCATTTGGATTATCAAAACCCTGTCCAAATCAATTACCATCATACCTCCCCTTATCATTGAATTTTTATTTTGGGCATAAATCAAACCTTTGAAAGTTTTAGTGAAAACCAAAAGGAGATACTTGATGAAGTGGTAACGTTCATCAAGGAACATTTTTGTTTTATTTATTCCTAAAACCATTAAATTATTTTTATATCATGCTTGTAAAATAATCTCAATATCTTCAATATACTAATATGTTTTTATGTTAAGGATACTACCAACAACTTTACACACTTCCATCAAATGGTTTGTGAAATCATCATTTGGGTGTATGGCGAACTGCCGCCTCGCGAACCAATGTTGTTCGTTTTTTCATTACCACCATTCAATTTTGGGAATAATGATGGATTTAAAGTTTATATATGATATTTATGATTTTTATTATTTTATTATGCTTCTATAATTATTATATCACACATACCTTCATACATTCATTTCTATGGTGATGCGATAATGTCGCTTGTGTCTATGACGGACTACCGCCTCACGAAGTCTTGTGATTCGTTCGCACTTTACATAAAATTTATTAAGGATGGTTTTAGTAAACATATGTGATATATATGAAATAAATATGACATTTTGATGATAATATACATATATATATATATATCAATTACTCTTCTTTATTTTAATACAACAATAAAATGGAAGCAATATTCATGCGTACATACAGCTTAACGTCTCCATGAATGATGCTTTTCATTTCCTATCACTAAATTTTATAGAGTAATATAAATATATATATAATGAATATATATTATTTTTACATCATGTTTTACATTTTGGAAATTATTAAATCATGATCAAAGTGTTGTAATATTGGGTACCATAGATCCAACTTGAACAGTACTTTTGATTACTATTACATGTATAAAAATTGATATATATCCATGTATTTATTTATTCTTACCATAATAGTGTTGATATTTATACATCTACTATTTAAATGGTAATGTCCTTAGATTATGTATCATATCAAAAGGTTATAGCAGTTCCCAACTATAATGAGAACCTTGAGATACTATGAGAGTATTATTAAATATATATGTCATATAGTCTAGATACATCATACTGACAGGACACAAATTATGTTATACTATCTGGTGATGGGGGATCATAATAATTGAGACTTCTTCTCATGAATTTCACACTTGGTAATCTCTAGTAGTGAGATCTTGAGGACATACCCGCCAATAGGAACACCACTTGTTTTTGGGTGTCATTGGTTGTTCCTATATATGAATATGTGTATTGTTCTCCTGAATTGAGATCATTATTAGTGTGTGCCATTTGATCACGTACTTTGATGAAATGTGAAAACCATGATCATAAAATCATGTTGAGGTAGTTTTTTTTGGTGCATCATTGGTGGTATGACATTGGATGAATAATCAACATATATTTTGTCACTTCTAGGTTGAGGAAGAGATATCTCGTTGGCCCAGGTTGATCAGGCTGGTAGTACATTCATAAATCAATGGACACAGTACAAGAAGGAAAATATTTCTAGTAAAGTAATGATATATATAAATAAATAAAAGGATGATGACACAACTGTTCATCCTTCTTTCTAATATATCTCTAGACAAAGAGATTATGTTACACAATTAGTGTTTGTAGGAGGAAGTTGTAGATATGACATTCCTTATCTCTTTGGGGCCCATGATGGGTTGATAGACTTTACACTTGGTTAGTGAGTTGGACTCACTATAATTGAGATAAAGACCTAGAGGGTAACACACTAAGTGTATCCATAAGTTCCGCATATTCAAATGAATAGGACTTTAGGACGAAGTGGGCCCCATAAGCGAGGGCTGATGAATGTCCAAGTATAAATGATCGCAAATAAAAAAATTATATTATTCAACATTAAAATAATTATTTAATTTATTTCTCATGGTATTCACAAGTTGTTTGATTATAAAAGTAAATTAGAGAAAAATATAATTTTTTTGAATGAACATTAGATGATCAAGATACGTTAAATTATTTGGAGAGTTTACAGACCAAGTAAATGGTTTGTATTTATCATGGATCATTTTATAGTGTTACAAGTGAGTGATAAAATGTTTTTGATATTTATGACAATTTAATTAAGTAAAGTATGTGTGCAAAGGTCTAAAATGAAGGTTATTACTTTCAAGGGACTAAAGTGAAATTTTGGAAAGAAAAACCTAAGTATAAAAGCTCATTTATCCCTTTAAATTATAAGATCCACCATTTTAACAAATTTAGAGATATAATATTTCTTCTCTTCTCCTCTCAAGTTCTTAGAGAAAGATTCTAGAAGAAAAACATGGTTGAATTGATCCCACTTTCTCAAACGAGTCCGTGTTCTTCAGGCGATCTAAGGGATGTTGTAATGCTCTTCGATTTCCCATGATAGCACCTAGGAAACATAGATCGACGATCTTAGAATTGTGGATCATGTGTGGGTGATCTATAGGATGTCTAGTTTGGCATCTTATGGACACGACACATCAATGACAAGCAAATAAAATTGGAGACTTCAAAAAAACGAGGTATAGTTTACGCTTTCGTTTGATTTTACTTTTCATGCTTAAATTGAATTACATGCAATACTTTTAGAAATATGAGAAAGGGGTTAGTGGATTATACGTTTTTAACATTAATCAAAACCCAAAATTTCAAATTGTGCGTTCTTTAATGCTTCCTTTGTGCTCCGGGTTCCTTCAATTTATATGAGAGAGAACATGTAATTATTTATTTTGAAAACGTTGAAATTTAAATTAAATTTGTTATGATTTAAAAAAAGGGTTTTGATATGGTCCTAATGAAACTGATGGCGTGTCGATCTGGGTTCGTATGGCCAAGACATGGCTGATTGAAGATCGATGAGTTTTGCGTGAAGGTTGCGACAAAACATAAAGTTTTAAGCTTTTATTTATTTTAATGGCGATCATTATGAAGGAACTTTAGCTAGAGCGCAATGTAAGCATGTTATGTGGTAACTGAATATATTAGAAGCCAATTGGGGTAGTTCATTTCCAATACAAGATTTCTAGGAAAACTTATTTAGTTAGACAGATAAAGTTTCCCTTAGAATCTGGTTTAAAGATTCTCATAGAAGCTTGTTTAATTAAATAGATAATGCTTCCCATGGAAGATAGTATAATGTTTCTCGTGGAAGCTTCTTTAATTAAAAGGACAAAACATCCCATGAAAGCCAGTTTAAAGCTTCTCATGGAAGCTTCTTTAATTAAATGCACAAAACTTCCTACAGAATCAAGTTTAAAGCTTCTCATGGAAGCTTCTTTAATTAAAAGCACAAAGATTCCCTTGGAAGCTTGATTAAAATAAATATATAAAAGGGACAAAACTTCTATTGGAAGCTTGTTATTGTGTGTGTGTGTGTGTTTGTGCCCTTTAAATGGATAACCCATCTTGGGCTGGACCATTTTGGTCAAGGTCCAACCGGCTTGAACCATTTGACTCATCACTAGTCCTAAATTAATTTTTAGGGATCTTCTTTAGGTACAAATAGACCCAAACATTTATAAATAAAATTTCAGAAGTTAAAATTAATTTTTTGGGATTTAATAAAATTATTTCAGGTGTTGCAGGACATATTTATAATTAGTTGAAATTATTTTAATGCAAGTTCAAGCATTTAAAAATTCCCTTGAGTTGAATTTTAGCAAATTTAATTTTTCCTTATGAAATTTAATTTCATGTTGACTAATCATCAGCCGAGACCTACTCATACATGTTTGGATTATTATTTATTTAATTTAATTATTGCATTTATGTTTTATAAAATGTAATAATTATTTTATTTTGATGATATGTGCATCATCCCACCATTTTTAATTTGTACAAGGGTCTACATGTCTAAATTTATGTGCTAAAAATGTAATTTTTCATCCCAAATTCCCCTCACCTTTGCGTGAGTATACATTGTAACAATCAGAGGAGTTTGTAGTGATGCAATTCAAGTCGAGAGCAGGCATAGACCAAATAATTAGAATGCATGGGAGTTGTGGGTGTTACAATTCAAGTCAGGTATTGACTTAAGGAATTCACCTAGGGTCTCTGTTAATCCATTATTCATTTGGTGGATTAACCAATAGTTAACAACTCATGATCACTTAATTATTTATTAATTTTACCATGGGCATGATTTATTATTTTTTGAATGTTTATTACACACAATCACATAGTATAATAATAAACAGGCATGCAAAGATAAAATCAACCTGTGTGGTGAATGTTTTCTATTTAAAAGCATGGTTATGTTGTGAATTCAATCACCTAGAAAAATCATGTTAAATAGAAAAGGATAAAATTCTCCAATATTTAATTACCAAATCCATAAAATAAAATATTAATTCATTAAATGCCTTCCATCGCTCAAATTTGAGCTAAACCAGGTGTACGGTGTGTTCAGTTAGCCAAAGTTGAGGGTGCCTCCTAAACCGGGGTGTTCGTATGAGAGTGGTGGGTCGACTTTACTAAAGTTGAAAGCAATGCGATAGACAAACCCAGCTTGTTATAACTCTAGAGACCAAGAGTTGAGAAAAGAAAATTAATTATTTGTAGGATATGGGACTCCGCTCAACAGATCAAGGATCTACGAGTTAATGTGGTTGGCTAGGTTAGTTCCTACCTTGGAATCTCTGAGTAGTGGCCTAGCTAAAGCCTGTAGACTATGAGGAGGGTTTTCAGGGATCCTTTCCACTATAACACTCTCAAGTGATAGGGTTTTCTGATTATAGTACAAAAGGTTCCTAGAATTCGATAAAATAGTGGGAGACATTTAAAATTAATAATTTGAAAGTGTCTACTAGTAATCGAGATAAAGTAATAATATTCTATGTTTATTTATTGTAGATTAATTGGAAACCCCCAATTCAATTTCAATGTGATCAATATTTTATAAATAGAATATTCTTACCATCCATAACTTCCGAGAGTGGTACAAGTGATTGCAGATAGTACTACTATTGGGAAAAAATACCTCAAGGTATCATTGAATCATTTTTGAGGTGATTGTGTTTGTTGACAAAGCGGGCCTCCATGTTGTGTTTGTTCATAAATCAGACCACGATGTACAGTTTGTTGGAAAAGGGGGTTTAAATGATGATTTATCGAGTTCATGATATATTGTTGGCTAACCTTACTTGATAGAAGAACCCCGACAAAAGAATGAACGATCTGGAGGCGATACAAAAAGATCAAAGTGGAGCTGTTTTCCAGTGTTTTCCAAATTCTTTGGCCTGAAAATTTGAAAATGGAGAGATGTATTTTTGGAAAAGGAAGGTTCATGAATTATTAGTGTGGTGCGTGAAATAATGGAATGGATTTTTTCATGCAATATGTGTTTCGAGATTAGAAGCTCAAAAATTGGAAAAGGCATGAGGTGCGCGAAATATTGGAGCAGTGTGTGAAATGCAATGTTGCGCAGAAGATGTGTTTTCCACACTCGAAGAGGATTACGCACTCAAGAAATGTTTTTTGTCTAGGGTAGATTTTTTCTATAAATATGAGGTGACCCCCCTCATTTGTCAGAAGCTCAAGACTTAGAAGAAGTTCTGAGATTTGGTGCACGTTAAAAGTATGCAAATGGAGTTGTGTGTAAAATTTGGTCTTGTGCGTAAAATGTGGTATTGCGCATAAAAATGATGATGCGTGTAAATGTTTTTATTGCACATAAAATGAAGGTTGCGCAGAATTACCGTGTTTGTGAAAAAATCATAGTGGGGACCGCACGCAAAAAGAATATTTTATGTGTAAGGCAAGGGAATTACATGCAAGGCGCAGTAAGGGATGCGTGTAAAATTTAAGGTTGCCCAGTTCAATTCTGTGGCAAAGTGACATTAATCTGAAGTTGAAGTTTGTACTTAAATAGAGCTTCTATCAATAGTTAAGGATGCAGAATTAATCTGTGATAATGAAGGGACCTTCAAGTCTTTAAACTATGAGTGTATATTCTGAAGAAGCAGTAAGCACACTTTATTTGAAAGAGCAGTGTTCTTTCATTTTGTGAGTGGTTGTAAGCAAGGAGGGATATTGATTCCACTCCAAACATTGTAAACAATAGTACACTTTTAGTGAATTCGGTACATCGGCACATCGCCAATGTATGCTCCTTGGACGTAGCCCAGTGAGGGTGAACCAAGTAAAAATTGTTGTGTCCTATGCATTATTTAATTTTTGTTTATACTTTGATACATGAAAGAGAGAGAAGAGATTTTTTATTAACAAAGAATCAAGATCAATAGGTGAAATTGTTTTAATCTGTCATACCTTGATTCACCCCCCATGGTATCTAACCTAGTGGACCTAACAACTACGCTAAGAGTGAAAGATTTATGTGTTGGAATCCCCCAATTCCGGCTGAACCTCCTCAAGGGGAAAGTAATGTAGACAAAAAAATACAAGAAGCATATAGAAGATGCACTAGACGTTCAATGTTTCATGTTTTCATCTATGTCCAGTGAGCTGTAGAAAATGCATGAGCATAAATATGTTTTCCAAATGCTATCTTATCTACAAGAATTATACCAGGTTAGAGCTCAATAAGAAATATATGAGATATCAAGTGTTCTGTATAGATGCAGGCTAGCATAAGGAAATCAAGAAGGACCTCATGAACTCAATATGATAGGGTACATTGAGAGACTTGAGTCCCTTAGGTTCAAATTGAACCAAGATTTATAAAATGATCTCATTCATGACTCTTTACCGCATAGCTTCTTGAATTTGATTGTTATTTATAATATGAATAACATGAGTAACTCACTCCCATATCTTTTGGATTTAGTTCGTCAAGCTGACAAGGATATGAGGAATATCAATTCATCAATATTTATGGTGAACAAGGGCAGTAAGGTAAATGCTAAGGGGTATAAGGCCAAGTCCATTCCAAAGACACTAGTGCACTATCCTTCCAAAAAATACGAATATATAAAGGGAGGGAAATGAGTAGGGGGTTGTTTGATTTCTATGTGGAAATAAAGGTCACTAGAAGAAGAACTACAGAGCTGGGAAGAAGAAGCAAGGCAACACTTCTTCTTCTGGTATTTTTTCCATTGAATGCAATCTATCAATTTCTACAAGTTGGGTATTGGATACTACATGTGGATCACACATCTGTATTCAAATATAGGAACTAAGTAGATTCAAGACAATTGAAAAATGTTAATTAGATCTCCAAGATAAAAATGGTGTGAGTCTAGCATCCTTAACTGTGGTAGATTTTCATCTAACTTTTCCTAGTGATTTGGTTCTTGTATTGAATAATTGTTATTCTGTTCCTTCAGTCACCAGAAACATAATCTCAATGTTAAGTCTGAACACAGTGGGATTTTATTTCAATTTTGGAAATTAATTTTATCTCTTTTATAAGGATAACATGTGTTATGGTGTGGTGCATCTTAACAATGAGTTGTATATACTAGAACATGAAAATTCAATAATGACAATCAATGAAAAAAACAGCGAGCATTACTTATATAACACCCACCTATGGAACTTTAGGCTTGGTCATATAAATGAGAAGCGATTACAAAAATTACATCAAACAGGGTATTTAGACTCAATTTAGTTAAATCCCATGGATGTATGTTATGATTGTTTAAAAGGTAAAATGACCAAAGCACCCTTCTCCGGGAAGGGAGAAAGAGCCACTGAATTGCTGGAATTAATTCATACCAACATATGTGGTCCATTTCCTATATAGGCAAAGAGTGGGTTTTTGTACTTAATTACTTTTACTGATGACCTTAATAGGTACGAATATATCTTCTTGATGTGGTATAAGTCAGATTCCTTTCATATTTTTAAGAAATACCAACATGAAGTAGAGAACTAGCTTGGTAATAAGATTAGGGCATTATGCTCAGAATGAGGTGCAGAGTATATTAACCAAGATTTCATTGATAACTTGAAAGAGTGTGGGATAATATCCTAACACACTCCTCCTTATACACCATAGTGGAATGGTGTGAGTGAAAGCAAGAATCATGCCCAGCTTGACATGGTCAGATCAATGATGAGTCAGACAACTCTTTCATTATCCTTTTGGGGATATGCATTGCAGACAGTGACATATACCCTTAATCGTACCAAATAAAGATATATATGGGATTCCATATGAGTTATAGTGTGGAATGAAACTCAATCTATCACACATACACGTATGGGGATGCATGGTTTTTTTCAAGACTATGCCTAGTGATAAATTGTAATCCCGAAGTACAAAGTGAAAATTTATAGGTTATCCTAAATAGAAAAAAGGATATTACCTATATAGGCCTTATGATATAAAAGTTTTTATGGAGATAAAAGACATGTTTCTAGAAAGGAAGCACATTTCCAATGGAAATAGTTGGAGAAAGATTGACTTTGATGAATTTGAAGCTCCAGATGCACAAGATTTGGTACATAAACAATATCCACAATAGACGGTAGGAGATAAAGATATTCCTAATACACAAGTATTGCATAAGTCTACCAGAGATGTCATAGAACCAGAGAGAAATGGTTTTCCTGTAACTGATTCAGGTGACACATAGCTCCTAGAGAATGCTGAACCTCTGACCTACAAGGAAGAAGTAGATGGAGAGGATGCTACTAAATGGAAAGAATCCGTGAATTCTGAGATGGATCCCATGTATCAAAATAATGTATGGATTTCGGTAGACCATCCAGCTAATGTAAATCCAATTGGGTGAAAATGGGTAATCAAGAAAGGGATGGACATGGATGGTAGGGTGTATACCCATATGGCCATATTGGTATTGAAGGGTTTCAAACAATGTCAAGGAATCGACTATGAAGAAACCTTCTCACCAGTAGTGTAGAGACCCAAAGCTTGACGTACATGGACACTACATTACTTTTGGGGAATATTTAATACATAACAAAAACAGACACACAAGGACCCTAATAGTTTAGTGTCTTTGGAAACATGGAAAAATAATCTTCTAATCATGGTGAAAGATCTTCAACATCTCCCATAAAGATCTTCCCCTTTTGTTTTAATACCTAAAACCTTTCCTTATATCCTGGGGAAAAGAAAACATATAAAGGGTGAGCTGATATTATTAGTAAGGGTACAGATGGATAAAATAAAACAAATCATATACATTTTTACATAAAAACATGAACATAATGTTTAAACATCAAAATCATGAGCAATGACATAAAACAAGGCACTAAATAATGCATAGATCATAAAGAATCATTAATCATGATAAAATAGCATGGGAATAAAACATGTAATTGGGTAAAAACATTAAGAACATGATATGATTTCCATAGTAGCCAAGGCATTGTTTCCAAGACCATCTTAGTGGACAAAGTCCCTTACTGAACTGGGTTTACTTGTCGTTCCAACCCTGTATTACTGAACCAGATTTACTTGCCATTCCAGCCATGTCTATCTCATGAGATATAAATCTTACCCAATGCATTGGAGGGAGATATAGGTCCCACCCATATCATAATTAAATTATTCTTAATTGTGTCACAACATAAACATAAATCATTCATCATAACCCAAAGATTAAAAATGGGTTTCATAAACATCATCCCATCATAAAATAATCCATATAAAACAAATGGATATCATTTCATCATAAGAAAAGTGAAACCATGTAAATAATAGAGACATTATACTTGAAACATACACATATGAAATAATGTCATCTTATATGAAAAAATGGTTCTGATAAAACACTTGAAACGAATTCTTGAGGAAAATATCGTTTCTTCTACAAAATCAATTTCTTTTCACAAAACATCATGCAATTTTAAAAGAAATAGATTTTGTTGAAAATAGTCATGAAATATTTTGGAGGAATATTTAGGAAAATAAGGCTTTTTAAAACCGTAAAATTCCTTTCATTCTGTATATGTTAAAAAAACATTCTTCTCATACTTTTGTCGGAAAATTCAATAAAGTACCTCATAACGTAAACAAAAGAAAGATTCCTTACATACCATGTAGTAAAAGTCAAAAATGGGTATATAGGACTTTATAAATACATAAAACCATTCTTCTAAATCAGGGACATGGATGATAAATATAACCCCAGTAAATACTTACGAATAAAAAATATCAGATAAAAATGAAATTGGAGAAGTTATCCCTTACCTTAGGTCTGATATGTTTCATATGTATCTGAACCTCCTGTATAATGATTTAAATAATGTCATTTAATTATTATAGAATCATATTCATTGTTATGATATCATATATGGTTCACTTATTACTTTATATTACCTGTTCTTTTGTAAATCTAATGTTGAAGCATCGTTTTGGGTAAAATCATGTTATTTATCGTACGTGTTTGGACTTGTTGTTCTTGATGTTATTATTGCTTATATCAGGATTTAATTACTTCCAGAATGTAAATAATGATTTTTATATCATATATATTCATTATATATCCAGAATATACATGTATTTATAATAGTACATAACATATGGAGGTAAGAAATAAAATGCACAGTTCATGGAGACGGTAAGTCGTACGTACGCATGAATGCTACTTTCATTTCAATTTATTATTTTAATGTAATAGGTATATTATAATTCCAGTATAATATCATATATAATATCATTAACTCCATCCTTTATACATCCCACATAAGGCATTAATGAATAACATCACTTTAAGGGGGAGGTAGTCCGCACTTCCTCAAATGAGATCATCGTATTTACCCACTATGGAAACCATAAAGGCTTGATATAATTGGGAAGTAAAGAAGCATAATGATATCATAAAAATAATATATATCATATATGAATACAGTTCCATCATAATGGCCACCATGAGAGGTGGTAGGAGAAAATCGAACAATCATCGTTTCTTGAAGCGTTAGTTTTCCATTCACAGAAACATTATGTTCTTCATCCATTAAATGGAGGTGTGTGTAAGTTTAGATAGAATACTTCTCAAAACAACATCCTAGTATATTTAGGATACTGGTTTTGTTACAAAAGAAAGGATTAAAAAGATTTTAGGGGTTGGAGAAGTAGAATAAAAGAAAATAACTTAAGAGAAACTATTACCTTTAATTTGGGTAACTTCCTTTGGATTGAACCAAAAGGACTTCTTGGAGTGCCTTATGCCTAATGTCAGGCTTCAAGTGGGAGTAGAGGGATGTATAGAGATTATTTTTGCAGAGTTTGTACGAGCCAAAAGGCTTTAGAGGTGTGAGGAATTGCATATAAGTGGTCTCCTTTTATAATGGAGAGGGGGGCTCTTTAGGAAAGTGTGGAAACATTATTTTAAAATAAACTTATCGTTGGTTTCAAGAGGTCCAAAAAACATTAATGTAGAATATAAGATGACTCGTATTCGATATAAAATCATCCAATTGGAATTGGACATGTTTTGGATAATATTTTAATCATTATAATCTTATTTATTTAAATCATTTATTAATGAGGTAAATACTGTATCATTATTGTGTCATAAATAATTTAATTTATTTGATGTCTAAAAATTATAAAAAAAATACCAACATGTAGGAAATATTTTTATCTTTAAAATGAATATTTATAGTCTAAAATATAATTTATAAAACCCCTTATAAAAATTAATTACTAAAGGATTTTTGTTAATGCCAATTTTGTCTTTACATTAAATTAATTAATATAATGTGTCATTGTCTTTCATAAGTGGCTCCATGGGGTCCCAAAATCAACCCAAGGATTCCCATGGTCAGCCATTACTAATCCAATAAGGTTATGACAAGAGTTAAGGTAATTTAGAATTATTATAATATTCTTTTATCCTTGAATTACCCTATTAACTTTTAACCGTGGTAAATAAAAGTAAAAAGTTACTATTCACCAAAAATTATTTTTATCTAATTGAACAAAATTTTACTCCTTGATATTAACCATGTCTGTAGGATTTTTGAAATTCAGCTCACATAAGCGGTAAAATTAATTTTTATGAACAATTGCAAAAGCTCCTAGGAGGTGGGTAAAAGACGGTGAAAAGTTCAATACAATTTTTATAAATCTAAAAATATTATAAAATGATTCCAATGAATTTCATTTAAATTATATAAGTATTATGTATCTATTTTTACCTAAAATAAATTTAAATCAAATAAATGATTATTTAAATAAAAAGTCGGTTTTAACCAAAAACTCGGTGTTTTCACTATTCATCAAAAATTGAAGTTTTTCAGAAAAATACCAAAAATTCAGCCAAAGATATATTTGATATTCTGAATTCCAAAATGATGTCTATTTTTCCAAATTCAAAACATAGAAGTGGAATTATTTAATTTTAAAATTAATTCCCATTATCAAAATAAATAGCGTGTTTTTAAGAAACAATAACTATTAAAAGATCATCACTTGTTTATGTCCAATTTCGAAGTGAAATTAATTCCAATGACCAACATTGGATTAAAGGGTAAAAATATATTCTAATTAAACTTTAAAAACAATTAGAAAGATAATCTAACCATATAAATTATTACGATGAAAAAAGTTGTTTTTAATTAAAATATAGCGTGTTTTTACTATTCATCAAAATATGAAAGTTATCAGAATAATACGAAAAATTTACCCACATTAAATTTCATATATCCTGATTCCAAGGAAGAATTTTATTTTGTAAAATTTAACTTATAAACATGTCCAAAACTAGATTTAAAGTGTGTGCACCATCAAAAGGCGGAAAAACTGCATTTTTTTAAAAATACTTATTTTCCCGAAATATTTATTTTATTCTCATACCATTTTCTAGAAAATATGTAAGATTAATAATAATGTTATAAAATTCAAAATTTAGTTAATACTATTCATAATGGCTAGTCCATAATAATATTATAACAATATATCGTTGTTTAGTGAAACCCAGCATTGCGTATTACACACGCTATCGAGGAAGGTCGTGATTGCATGTAATGCAAGACAAGTCAGGGTGGCATGTAGTGCAAGACTCCTTTGTTGTTGTGTATAAAAAAATACAACCATATTTCATTTATACATTAAACAAAGTCTATAATTAATTTTTCGTAGAATAATTTCTAAAAAACAAACTTGAAATTGTGTGTAACACGAACTAAGAATAGTGTTGTGTATACTGCAAGCTAATACAGTGTTGCATATAGCGCAAGATAATCTTGGTGTAGCGTACAACACAAGGCATCAATTAAATTAAAATAATATTTTTCATAAAATCTCGGGGTGTTACATTCTACCCCCCTTAAAATGAATTTCTCCCTCGAAATTCGTCAGGGTTATAAATGGTTTACTACTCAAAAGTTTCTTTAATAGAAACCCACATCGTAAAAAGGAATACCAAAACTTGACTTAAAAAAAACTAAAGTATGAAACGTAACGGTTACCCAAATTAACTAATCACTGGGTTTCCACATAGGATAACATAGGCGAAAATATGGATATGGAAGATAAATCTAACCGTCATGTTCTAATGGAGAGTGGTAGAGAACATGGCTATGAAAAAGCCAACCATCACAAAGCCATAAATTTGTGATGATCTGAGGTACCATCTGATTCATCGGATATGAGGGCACTAGGACAACATTTTTGGTTTCCAAGATCATTTCCCTAAAGTTGAAGAATTTCAATTAGAAGAAATACTTACTTTATTTTGGTATAATCTCCCCATTGTTCATGCCTTGAACAATTTCCACTTCATCTCTTTAAGAAATGAAGTTGAATTTGTCTTTCGTGAAGTTTTAGTAGATCATGCAATAGAATGATAGGTCATTACATATTTCTCAAACAAAAGTTAGAAAAATTTATATACATAATTCCATCTATGGTGAGATTAATCATATATGGTTCCAAAATGGACTTACACTTCATCTATCATCCTGCATAATAAAATAAAACTTGTTTCTACTAACCTGGGACTTACTGTAAGCCAGTGGTAGGAAATAAAGGCCTGTCACACTTCGGTTGTGGGTTTGATTCCCACAACCTTGTCCAACGTGACGGGTTGTCGCCCATTCTGCAGGTTTTCCTTTTTCCAAAATTACCTCATTATGACACTCCATCAATAATATCGAAAAAAGTTCTAGCCTAAAACAATACTAACTTGTGTCCAACATAATCCATTGTAATCTTTAGGCTTATCCAAAATACATATGTCCAATCGCATAGTATAAATAAAACAATTACTAGAAATGTCATCTACCGAGCATGTGAATACCATCATTTATCCCCGATATATCTTGTTGATCACATTCCAATCATTTGAATACGTTAATCAAGTATTCTCTTGAAAAATGAATACCCATTGAACCTTAGTGAAAACATGAATGCTGTTAAAATTTAACTCTTTCCACATACTAAAATCCCAAAAATTCTATATACTCAAACCATGATATCACTTTGTCCTTATATAATTCATGAGATCATTAATACTATCAAACATTTCATTATCTCCTTAGCACTTCTTTATGCGCATATTAGGTGCTTTCCACAAATATATGAATAACCTTTCATGGTTACCGGTACCAATCATCATACACTTTCAAAACATAAGGAAAGACAACAGTGTAAAAATCCTTAGATGTCTCTTTATTTCATAGTACCATGAGATTACTTATACAACATTACACTTGATAAACATGTAATCATTCCACTACCTTCTTAAACCATTGACTGAGCATGAAAAATTATTTCACTTCACATATCATTTGTAGTCTCTTCATCATCATCCAAATAAATACTACCCATATGACCATGCTGATTCTCTTTATGAGATTTTCCCTTAGGGCATTAGTTTACATAATGCCCGCACATTCCACATTTAAAACACTTAACCGTTGTTGATGTCTTATCAATACCATTATCCTTGTCCATGGTGTTAACTAAACCTTTTCCTTTACAATTACTAGCTTTGTGTCCTTCATTTCCACACCCAAAGCATCTTCCAGTTCATTTGAAACATTCTCCTTGATGCCTCTTCCCACATGACTTACATGAGGGAAATTGAACTTTCTTTCCTCTATGGTCATCATGAAACTCCATATTTCTCTTATTAGCTGAGTCCGGAAACTTACCAAAGCTGAGATTATTGATCATATTATGAGATTGTTGATTAGGCATAATAACGATGTTTTGCCTTCCAAATCCCATTTCATTTGCTTTATCGTGAAGAATATCATTCCATTATCCATCATATTCTCCATTATCGTGAATCTTACTCTTTCCAACCATTTTCTAAGACCCAAAAAGAATAGTGTGAGAGGAAAAAATCATGATAGGTAAAACAACATAATAAAGGGGGAGTAACATCAATATCTAACATCTTAGGTTTAATTCTAAGATCATTACCTTAATTCTAGGACTATAACCTATAATTATACTTAACCTTAAGGACATCCCTAGACAAACCCTAAAAATATCTCTAGGGATTTCACTATAGTTTCTGCATCCTAGTTTCAAAAGGTTGACTAATCCTTTCCTCTGATACCAACTATAGAGTCCCGAAGCTTGACGTACATGGAAATTACATTAATTTTGTAGAATACTTAATACATAAAAAAAAGACACACAAGGACCGTAATAGTTTAGTGTCTTTGGAAACTCGGAAAAATAATCTTCTAATCGTGGTGAAAGATCTTCAACATCTCTCATAAAGATCTTCCCCTTTTGTTTTTTTACCTAAAACCTTCCTTTATATCCATGGGAAAAGAAAACATATAAAGGGTGAGCTCAAATGCTCAGTAAGGGTAAGCAAGGATAATATAAAACAAATCATATACATTTGAACATAAAAACATGAACATAATGTTTAAACATCAAAATATTGACCAGTGACATAAAACATGGCATTACATAAGGAATAGATCATAAAGAAACATTAATCATGATAAAATAGAATTGGAATAAAACATGTAATTGTGGAAAAACATTAATCACATGATATGATTTCCATAGTAGCCAAGGCATTGCTGCCAAGACCATCTTAGTGGACAAAGCCCCTTACTGAACCGGGTTTACTTGCCCTTCCAGCCCTCTATTACTGAACTAGATTTACTTTCCATTCCATCCATGTCTACCTCATGAGATATAAATCTTTACCCAATGCATTGGAGGGAGATATAGGTCCCACCCATATCATAATGAAATCATTCTTACTTGTGTCACAACATAAACATAAATCATTCATCATAACCCAAAGAATAAAAATGGGTCTCATAAACATCATCCCATCATAATATAATCAATATAAAACAAATGGATATCATTTCATCATAAGAAAATTGAAACCATTTAAATAATAGAGACATTATACTTGAAACATACACATATGAAATAATGTCATCTTAGATGGAAAATGGTTTTGATAAAACACTTGAAACGAATTCTTGAGGAAAATATCATTTCTTCTTCAAAATCAATTTATTTTCACAAAATGTCAGGAAATTTTAAAAGAAAGAGATTTTTTTAAAATAGTCATGAAATATTTTGGAGGAAGCTTCATGAAAATAAGGCTTTATAAAACTGTAAAAATCCTTTCATTCCGTATAAGTTAAAAAGAACATTCTTCACGTACTTTTTCCGGAAAAGTCAAAAAAGTACCTCGTAACGTACAAAAAATATTCCTTGCATACCATGTAGTAAAAGTAAAAAATAAGTAAAAAGGAATTTAAACATACATGAAACCATTCTTAGAAATCAGGGAAATTGATGATAAATATAACACCAGTAAATACTTATGAATAAACAATCTCAGATAAAAACAATATTGGAGAAGTTATCCCTTACCTTAGGTCCGATATGATTCGTACGTATCCAAGCCTCATGTATAATGATTTAAATAATGTCATTGAATTATTACAGAATCATATTCATTGTTATGATATCATATATGGTTCACTTATGACTTTATATTACCCGTTCTTTTGTAAATCCCATGTTGAAGCATCATTTTGGGTAAAATCATCTTATTTATCGTATGTGTTTGGACTTGTTGTTCTTGATGTTATTATTACTTATATCATGATTTAATTACTTCTATAATTTAAATAATGATTTATATGTCATATATATTCATTATATATCTACCATATACATGTATTTATAATAGTGCATAACATATGGAGGTAAGAAATGAAATTCACCGTTCATGGAGACGGTAAGCCGTACGTACGCATGAACGCTACTTTCATTTCTATTTATTATTTTAATGGAATATGTATATTATAATTCCAGTATAATATCATATATAATATCATTAACTTCATCCTTTATACATCCCACATAAGGCATTAACGAATCACATCACTTTAAGGGGCGGTAGTCCGCACTTCCTCAAATTAGATCATCGTATTTACCCACTATGGAAACCATAAAGGCTTTATATAATTGGGAAGTAAAAAAGCATAATGATATCATAATCATAATATATATCATATATTAATGCAATGCCCTCATAATGGCCACCATGATAGGCGGTAGGAGAAAATCGAACAATCATCATTTCATGAGGCGTTAGTTTTCCATTTACAGAAACAATATGTACTTCATCCATTAGATGGAGGTCTCTGTAAGGGTAGTTATAATAATTCTCATAACAACATCCTAGTATATTTAGGATACTGGTGTTGTTACAATAGAATGGATTAAAAAGAGTTTAGGGGTTGGATAAGTTGAATAAAATAAAACAACTTAAGAGAAACTATTACCTTTAATTTGGGTAGCTTTATTTGGATTGAACCAAAAGGACATCTTGGAGTGCCTTCTTCCAAATATAACACTTAAAGGGGGAGAATAGGGATGTAGAACGATTATTGGGGCAGAGTTTGGACTATCCAAAAGGATTGAGAGGAGTGAGGAATTTCATAGAAGTGGTCTCCTTTTATAATGGAGAGGAGGGGTTCTTTAGGAAAGTGTGAAAACATTATTTTATAATAAACTTATCTTCGTTTAAAGTGGTCGAAAACACATTAATGTTAAAGATAAGATGACTCATATTCGAAATAAAATCATCCAATAGGAATTGGATAGGTGTTGGATAATATTTTAATCATTATAATCTTATTTATTTAAATCATTTATTAATGATGTAAATACTGCATCAATATTGTGTCATAAATAATTTAATTTATTTGATGTCTAAAATTATATAAAAAATACGAACATGTTGGAAATAGTTTTATATTTGCAATTAATATTTATGGTCGAAAAGATAATTTATATATCCCCTTATAAAAATTAATTACTAAAGGATTTTTTTTAATGCCAACTTTGTCTTTACATTAAATTAATTAATCTAATTTTTCACTGTCTTTCATAAGTGGCTCCATGGGGTCCCAAAATCGTCCCAAGGATGCCCATGGTCAGCCATTACTCATCCAATATGGTTTGGACAAGTGTTAAGGTAATTTTGAATTATTATAATATTGTTTTAACCTTGAATTACCCTATTAACTTTTAACCGTGGTAAATAAAAGTAAAAAGTTACTATTCACCAAAAATTATTTTTATTTAATTGAACAAAATTTTACTCGTTGATATTAACCGTGTCTCTCGGATTTTTTAAATTCAGCTCACAGAAGCGGTAAAATTAAGTTTTATGAACAATTGCAAAAGCTCCTAGGAGGTGGGTAAAAGACGGTGAAAAGTTCAATACAATTTTTATAAATCTATAATTATTATAAAATGATTCCAATGAATTTAATTGAACTTATATAAGTATTATGTATCTATTTTGACCTAAAATAAATTTAAATCAAATAAATGATTATTTAAATAAAATGTCGGTTTTAACCAAAAACTCAGTGTTTTCACTATTCATCAAAAATTGAAGTTTTTCAGAAAAATACCAAAAATTCAGCCTAAGATATATTTGATATTCCGAATTCCAAAATTATGTCTATTTTTTCAAATTCAAAACATATAATTGGAATTATTTAATTTTAAAATTAATTCCCGTTATCAAAACAAATAGCGTGTTTTTAAGAAACAATAACTATCAAAAGATCATCACTTGTTTATGCCCAATTTCAAAGTGAAATTAATTCCAATGACAAACATTGGATTAAATAGTAAAAATATATTCTAATTAAACTTTAAAACAAATTAAAAATATAATCTATCCATATAAATTATTGCGTTCAAAAAATTTGTTTTTAATTAAAATATAGTGTGTTTTTAATATTCATCAAAATATGAAAGTTATCATAATAATATAAAAAATTTATCCAAATTAAAATTTTATATCCTGATTCCAAGGAAGAATTTATTTTTTTTTTAAATAGAGCTTATAAAAATGTCAAAAACTAGATTTAAAGTGGGTGCGCCATCAAAAGGCGGCAAAACATCATTTTTTGAAAAATACTTATTTTACTCAAAAAAATTATTTTATTCTCATACCATGTTCTAGAAAATATGTAAGAAGAATAATAATGTTATAAAATTAAAAATTTAGTTAATACTATTCATAATGGCTAGTCCATAATAATATTATAACAATATATCGTTGTTTAGTGAAACCCGGTATTGCGTACTGCACACGCAATCGAGGAAGGACGTGATTGCGTGTAATGCAAGCCAAGACAGGGTGGCGTGTAGTGCAAGACTCCTTTGTTGTTGCGTATAACAAAATACAACCATATTTAATTTATACATTAAAAAAAGTCTATACTTAATGTTGTGTAGAATAATTTCTACAAAACGAACTTGAAATTGTGTGTAACACGAGCCAAGAATAGTGTTGTGTATACTTCAAGCTAATACGGTGTTGCGTATAGCGCAATATAATCTTGTTATAGCGTACAACACAAGACATCAATGAAATTAAAAGAATATTTTTCATAAAATCTTCGGGTGTTACAAGTAGCAATGCTAAAATCCATTAGAATATTTCTTGCAATAGCATCCTTCTATGATTATAAAATTTAGAAAATGGATTTCCAAACTGCTTTTCTAAATGGGAAGTTGGTTGAAGTTGTCTATATGACTCAACTTGAAGGGTTTGTTAAGTAAAATAATTTCAATAAAGCATGAAAGCTGCAGAGATCCATTTATGGGTTGAAACAGTCATCACGGTCATGGAATATTCATTTTGATGAGGCCATAAGAGAATTTGGTTTTGTGAATAACGAAAGTGAGAAATGTGACTATAAGCAGGTTAATGGTAATGTCATCGTTTTCCTTGTGTTATATGTTGATGACATATTAATTACGGGAAATGTCATGCAAGTATTACAGATATTTAAGACTTGGTTAAATGAATGTTTCGCCATGAAATAATTGGGTGAAGCAAACTATATTTTAGGGATCAATATCTATCGAGATAGATCACAAAGGATTCTTGGGATAAGTTAATGTACATACATTTCCAAGGTAATTAGAAGGTACGATATGGAACAATCAAAGAGATTATTGTTTCTAGTGTCACATGGCATTAATCTCTCCAAAAAGATGTGTCCACAAACACAGGAGGAGATTGAAAGAATGAGTAGAATCTCTTATTCATCAGCAGTGGTATCTATCATTTATGTCATGATATGTACTAGGTTTGATGTTGCCTTTTATTTAATTATGGTGGGTAGATATCAATCTAATCCATGAGAGCTACATTGGGCAGCTATAAAAACTATCCTAAATTACTTGTGACATAAAAATTATATGTTCCTGGTGTATGGAGGAGATGAGGATCCAGTTATAAGGGGATACACTGATGCTAGTTTCCAAACATATCATGATGATATGAAATCGTAGTATGGCTATGTCTTTTTCCTGAATAGTGGTGTAGTAAGCTGGAGGAGCTCGAAGCAATATGTGGTTGTTGATTCTATAGCAGAATCTGAGTATATAGGGGCTTCTGATGCAGCTAAGGAAGTAGTTTGGATGCTTAAATTTGTTTTTGATCTTGGTGTTGTACCTAGTAGTGCAGATCCTATTATAGTATATTGTGAAAATACTGTGGTAGTGGTGCTTTCCAAGGAGCCCCAGTCACACCAAAGAACAAAGCATATAATTTGAAAGTTTCATATTTGAGGGACTTTCCTCAGGGAGGTAAAGTCACAGTTAGTAGAGTGTCTATAGAGGATAACATGGCAGAACCCTAACTAAAGTCATATCTTAGTAGAATCATGATACTCATGTGAGAGCTAGCGGGTTTAGAATTATTAGTTGATGGCTCTAGTGCAAGTGAGAGTGTTGTAATAGTGTGTGCCTTAGACCCAACTTGAACAGTACTTTTGATTACCATTACATGTATAAATATTGATACATATACATGTGTTTATTTATTCTTACCATAATAGTGTTGATATTTCTATATCCACTGTTTACATGGTAATGTCCTTAGATTATGTTTCATATCAAAATGTCATGGTAGTTCCTAGAAATAATGAGAACCTCAAGATACTATGATAGTATTCTTAAATGTATATGTTCTATGGTCTAGATACATCATACTAACAAGACACATATGATGTTATCTATCATGTGATGGGGGCTCATAGAAATTGAGACTTCTTCTCATGAAGTTCTCTCTTAGTGATCTCTAGTAGTGAGATCATGAGGACAGACCCACCATTAGTAACACCGCATGTTTCGGGTTTAATTGGATGTTCTTATCTATTAACATGTCTATTGGTCTCCTGAATTGATAGCATCATTAGTGTGTGTCATTTGATCACATACTTTTATGCAAGGTGAAAACCATGAACATGAAATTATGTTGAGGTAGTTTGTGTTGGGTGCATCATTGGTGGTATGACATTGGTTGAATGATCAAGATAGATTATGTCACTTTAGAGTTGAGGAAGAGATATGTTGTGGGCCTAGGATGGCTAGGATGGTAGTGCCTTCATAAATCCATGGTCATGGTACAAGAAGGTAAATACGTCCAGTAAGGTCATGAAATATATAAAGCAATAAAAGGATGATGACACAAGTGTGTATCCTGCTTTATGATATATCTTTAGACAAAGAGATTATATTACATAATTAGTGTTCGTGGGAGGGATTCGTATCTATGACATTCCTTATCTCCTTAGGGACCATGATGGGTTGATAGACTTCGCTCTTGGTATATGATTTGGACTCACTACTATGGAGATAAGGACCTAGAGGGTCACACACAAAGTTTATCTACAAGTTCCACCTATTCTAATGAATATGATTTTAGGAAAAAGTGGGCCCCATGTGTGGGGGTTGGTGAATGTCAGAGTATAACTGATCGTAAATAAAATTAATTCAATTATATTATTCAATATTAGAATAATTATGATTGATTTAATTTCTCATGGTATTCACATGCTGTTTGATTATAAAAGTGAATATGTGGAAAATATAATTTTTCAAATTAACATTGGATGTTTAAGATCCATTAAATTATTTGGAGAGCTTACGGACCGAGTAAATGGTTCATATTTTATCACGTAACATTTTATAGTGTTACAAGTGAGTGATAAAATAATTGTGACGTTTATGAAATGTTTATTAAGTCATACATGTGCGCAAAAGGTATAAAATGAATGTTATTACTTTCCATGGAACAAAGTGCAATTTTGGAAAGTAAAACCTAGGTATAGAAGCTCATTTTAGCCTCTTGAATTATAAGCTCCACCATTTGAACGAATTTAGAGAGGGAAGTTCTCTTCCCTCTCCTCTAAAGTTCATAGAGAGAGATTCTAGAAGAAGAACAAGGTCGGATCAATCCCACTTTCTCGATCGAGTCCGAGTTCTTCGTGCGATCGAAGGGACATCATAAAGCTCTTTGATTTCCCGCGCTAGCACCCATGAAACATATATAAAAAATCCTGGAATTTTGGAGTATGTGTGGAAGTTCTAGAGGATGTCTAGTTTTGCATCTTACATCCATAACACATCGATGGTGAGTGAATCAAACTGGTGACTTCAAACAAATGAGGTACATTTTATGCTTTCATTTGATTTTATTTTCCATGCTTAAATTGAATTACATGTGATCATTTTAGAAATATGGGAAAGGGGGTAACGTCCCAGCCTTAATCAGGTATGGACTATTTTTACTTTATTGTAGACTAATTAATTAAGTGACCCGGGGCACGCACCTGCGCACCTTGCTGCGGGTCCTGGGAAGCTTTTTATTTAATTTAAATAATTATAGACATTTTAATGAAAAATGCACGTCATGCTTTGGCACGGTGTTCAGGTTTTAAACAATGAATTAAGGATTAACAAATAGTAATAAGAGATTTAAAGAAGATTTAAAAGAAAACAAGAATGGATAAAAATAAATTCTGAAATAAAATTAAGAGGGGGTTATGGGAAAAATGAAAATAATTAAAATGGGGGATTCCCATTTTTAATTATTTTTATTATTTTCCTTTCCATTATTTTGTTATATTTTATCTTTTTCTTTTATTTCCTTTTATCCATATCTTTTATTTTTCTCAAATTTTTTTCATTTCTTTTTCTTTCTTTTCTCTCTTTTATTTTTTCCCTATCCTCTTACTCTCCCACTCATCACGTCGCAACCCTCAATCCTGTTGCACCAACTAGAAACCCCTTCGGAAGGCCAATGCTCCTTAGTTTGATGTGTCATTCCTTCACCGTCAGGTGAACAATAAAAATTAGGGAAAGGATAATGTTGTTCAATTGGAATCGTGCGTTTTCGTTGAGTAATATGTGTGCAGATCATCACGGAATATTATTACCCTATTTAAGTGTTTTTCTAAAATCCTTAATTTTCATCCATTTTAGGTCAAATAAAAGCCTACCGTGGATCTTAGAGTCATCTACGGCTAAACGGTATGGTGCCTACTCAATTTCCCTCCATTTTGTTGTGATTTATAAAAACGCACAGTTGTGTCGTTAGTCGGTGCCTACCGGCTTTGTGCAATTTTACCCATTTTAATTACTTTAATGGTTTTAATTAATTTTTACAGCCTTAATCACGGAATATTATTACCCTATTTAAGAGTTTTTCTAAAATCCTTAATTTTCATCCATTTTAGGTCAAATAAAAGCCTACCGCGGATCTTAGAGTCATCTACGGCTAAAAAGTATGGTGCCTACTCAATTTCCCTCCATTTTGTTGTGATTTATAAAAACGCACAGTTGTGTCGTTAGTCGGTGCCTACCGGCTTTGTGCAATTTTACCCATTTTAATTACTTTAATGGTTTTAATTAATTTTTACAGCCTTAATCATCTTAAATAAATTTGTTTAAATGGTTGAAACAAGATCGGACACCCCTTTGGGTGCGCTGACATAGTCGGCGTATTTTTTCCGTTAGTCGGGTTACTAATTTAATTAGCTGCGGGTATTGCGCAACCCCTTTTTATTATTTTTATATTAAATGCATAGTTTGAATTATTACAACAAAGTTGGACACCACTTTAGGCATGAAAATATGATAGATGTATTCTTACATTAGTTGAGTTTATTGTTTGATTAATATTATGTGTTGCGAAGCCCCTTTTTATTGTAATTAAATTAAATAAATAGTTGCTTTGAATAATAACTTGAATTGTTGGGTCATTGGCACTTGTTTTGTTGAACTGCTTATTATTTAAAAAGTGAATTATCTACTGATGTTGATATGATATTTATATTTCCTTGAAATTTGTTATGTTAAACTTATGATTATTTAAATTTGAATTATCCATTGAGGTTGATATGATATGTATATTTACTTTCAAGTTATTATGCTATACTGTTAGATTTAAGCCTTGTGATGTTGTTGTATCTGGTTAGTTTTCAATCTGCGACTTTATTGAAGGTTATGGGCGCAGCGAAAGATCATGGGTGGATGTTCCCACTTGGCCTTTTGTCATTATCATGGATCAATCCAGGATCAATACGAAGATAAACTCCAGACTCCACAGATCGAATCACAGAAATAGACAAAGAAGAAGAATAGTCCCGGAACCACAAAAGTGGATCGTCACAAGTTGATTATAATTAATTTATTTAATTGACAAGAAGTACCTTTTATGGGGTTCTTTCTTCGTTGATATTTCTGATCACGTTCCTACATGATTCGTTGTTGCGTTGCAGAATCCAAGGATAGACTTCCTCTAGCAGTGATTCACACGTGCACAACGTATCTCTGGATGTCACCAAAAAATTATCCAGGTGCTAGCGTGGAGAAATCTTTGCTTGTGATGTCCACCTTAGATCATCTTGATCCGATGGAGGAGGATCTCTCTTGGTCTTGAGAGTGTTCTTAGAGGAAGGAGTTCTTTCGTTCTTGAGAGAATTCTCCAGAATTATTATTCACAATGATTAAGGAAAAGTGTTGGGGTTGTGAGGATATTTATATTTGGGTTTGAGGTTATAGAGTTATGACAATAAATAAATTCATTACGCATTTTATTTATTTCATTAACTCTTATTGAAAACCCCTCATGTCGAATCATTAATTCCTTGACATGCGGCCATGCTGATTATAATAAATATCATTTAATAAAATAATATTATTTCCTCAAAATTCCAACTAGAAAAACTACACGGTGTGTAATCATTAATACATGGTGTGTACTTGTTTTTCATAAAACTACACGGCATGTAATCATTAATACACGGCGTGTACTTGTTTTTCATTTCCTTTCCAAAATTAAAACTACACGGTGTGTAATCATTAATATATGGCGTGTATATGTTATTTTCATTTTATTCTTTATCCATAATTAAAAAAAATTAGGCTTCCTTGAAGAATTATTAAACCAAGTACAGGAATAATATTTATTCTACTTTAGATACTTGGATACACTAAGTGTGTGACCCTCTAGGCCTCTTTCTCATTGGCATTAGGCAGGCTTGCTTAAAGTCCAAGATTAATGTCTAGAAATGGGTCAAGGCACCCAAGAGAATAAATTTTACGTTGTATTGATGTGTCACCTCATATGAATGCTTACCGTGTAATTTAATCCCTTTGTCTCAATATCTCATCAAGCAGTTTTCATGGAAGGGTCATAAAAATATATGATTGATCTGTCATTCTTTGACTTCCAGAAATAAACTCACCATTACACCATGGCCATGGAATTTGGGCGATAGTTCTATTTCAATAAAAGGGCCCGAGATATCTACTTCCATAAATATGGAAGGGACAAATCCTTCCTCGGTTTATCCATTAACAACATGTCATTCGTGACGCACCCTACGTACCCTACTTCCAACCAACTGTATTCGTGATGGTTTTCGTCAGAAAATCTAAGTGTGCGAGTCGTGACATGAGTTAATGATAATATTCCAGTCTAAGGACCATTACACATGCTCATAGATAGTAATGTCTGATTACATCAAGACATGTAGAATTGCTATTAGTGGGTCTATTCTCATAATCTCTCATCTTGGAGATTACCAAGTGTGAATTCCCTGAGAGAGTGTCTCATATTCTTACGATTACTTGCACATGATGGTTTTTATTCTATGTGTCCTATCATAGCATGTCATCCAACTATAGAACTTTATTTAAGAATATTGTTATAGCATTGCAAGGTTCTCATCATAGCGGCGATCTTCCATGACCTTATTAATGCAACAAATATTCCAGGACATTATTATATTATAGTCATGCAGAACAATGAACAATATATAATAAGTGTACATTCATGTAATAAAATTATAAATAGGTGGTTCTCAGGACACCAACTCTAACAAATTCCCACTTGGACTAGAGCCAACTGCCTAAAACTTTTAGTCCGCTAGACCTCACATGATGATCATCTTTCTACTAAGTCAAGGTTTTAATCAAGGGGTCTGCCACGTTGCCTTCTGTGGGAATACTGATCGCTACAACTTCACCTCTCGGAGAAAAATACCTCAAGAGATAATACTTCTGAAGTATGTGATTTGTCCGCTGATGTGACCTGGGTTCTTTTGCAAGTTTCACTACTGCAGTATTATCATAATAGAGTGTGATAGGATCTTTATTGCTAGGTATTACATCCAACTCTTGGAAGAATCTTTTCATCCATACTGCTTATTTAGTTTCCTTAGAAGCTACGATATACTCGGACTCTACTATAGAATATGCCACCACACCTTTCTTTGAGCTCTTCCAGCTCACTGCACCTCCATTCAAACTGAAGATGTATCTAGTCTGCGACTTCATGTCATCTTGACCAGTTTGGAAACTAGCATCTACATTTCCTCTGATGACTAGTTCCTCATATCCTCCATAAACCAAGAACATATCCCTAGTATGCCTTAGATACTTAAGGATAGTCTTGACTGCCTTACAATAGCAGTCTCCTGGATCATCTTGATATCTGCCTACCGCACTTAATGCATAAGAAACATCTAGCCTTGTACATAGCATAACATACATGAACGACCCAATGGCGGATTCATAAGGGATCCTTTCCATTTTCTTTCTTTCCTCATGTGTCTGATGACACATTTTCTTGGAAAGATGAATGCCATGTGACACTAGAAACAATCCCCTCTTGGATTGTTCCATACTGAATCTCTTTTGTATCTTGTCAATGTATGTACTTTGAATCAGGCCCAGCATTATCTTGGATCTATCGCGATGGATCTTGATCACAATAATATATGCTATCTCACCAAACTCTTTCATAGAAATGAATTTATCCAACCATTCCTTAACTGACTGTAAGACAGGTACTTCATTTCCAATTAGTAATATGTCATAAACATATACAATTAAGAAAATGATTTCTCTTCCAATAAACCTTTTGTAGAAACAAGTCTCAAATTCATTCTTAAAAAATCCAAATTCCGTTATGGATTCATCAAAATGAATGTTCCATGACCTTGATGCTTTCTTTAATCCATAAATAGATTTATGCAACTTGCATACCTTATTTGAATCCTTTGGATTCACAAACCCTTCAGGTTGTGTCATGTAGAAATCTTCCTAGAGGTTCCCATCAAGGAATGTTGTTTTGACATCCATTTTACAAATTTCATAGTCATGGTAAGCGGCAAGGGAAATAGGATTCTGATGGATTTCAGCATCGCAACCAGTGAAAAAGTTTCATCATAGTCAATTCTTTGACATTGTCTAAAACCTTTTGCAACAAATCGTGCCTTATAGGTGCTGACATTTCCCTCCATGTCCAATTTCTTCTTAAATACCCATTTATTAACAATTGGCTTTACATCAACTAGAGGATCTAACCAAATCCATACTTGGTTTTGGTACCTAGAATCCATTTCAGAATTCATGTCTTCTTTCCACATGGAAATGTATGTGCCTTCAATTGCTTCCTTGTAGGTAAGAGGATCATCACTATCAACAAATAATGAGTCACCATCCTCGGTGACAAGAAAACCATATCATTCTGGTTCTCTCACCAATCTCATGCTACTATGCCATTCTTGTGTCTCTAGAATAGATTGTTCTTCCATAGGGCTTTGGGGAATCTGTTCTTGTACCAACTCTTATGTATCTTGAGCCTCGACTTCATCGAAGTCTATCTCACACATACTATCTCTTTTATAGATGTGCTCCCTCGCAAGGAATATGGCATGTCTTGCCATTGTAACCTATTTATCTAATGGTTTGTATAGGTAATATCCCCTTTTTTCCTTGGGATATCCTATAATGATACACTTTGTGCCTCGGGGTGCAAGTTTGTTACTTGAAGAGGACTTAATAAATGTTTCGCTACCCCACATATGTAAATTTGATAACATGGCTTTGCATCCACTCCATAACTCATATGGAATACTATTTATCGATTTACTTGGTACTTAGTTTAGTATGTGTGTTGCTATTGGTAATACATATCCCTAAAAGGATAATGGAAGACTCGCATGACTCATCATTGATCTCACCATTTCCATTAGGGTGTGGTTCCTCCTTTCACTTACACTATTCCACTGAGGCATGTAAGGAGGAGTGAGTTGAGAGAGAATCCCAAACTCCTGTAATAAATCAATGAAGTCCCTATTAAGATATTCTCCTCGTCTGTCTGAGAGGAGTTTCTTAATCTTGTTACCAATCTGGTTCTCAACTTCATTCTTGTATTCTTTGAACCGATCAGAATAATTTGACTTATACTTCATTAAGTAAATATATCCATATCTACTAAAATCATCAGTAAAAGTTATGAAGTATAAGAACCCACCCCTTACTTCAACTGGAAATGGTCCACACACATCTGTGTGAACTAATTATAGAAGATTTTTATCCCTTTCACCTTTCCCACTAAATGGGGCTTTGGTCATTTTACCATGTAGACACGCATGACATACACCAAGTGGATTTAGTTTGAAAGAATCTAAATACCCATCTTGATGTAATTTTTTTAAACATTTCTCATTGACATGACCTATTCGGTGATGCCAATGTTGGTTGTGGTATGATTCATGTGAATTAACTTTTTCATCGATTTTCATTACATGGTTTTTGTAGTATAACACATAAAGGTCGTTATATATATGTGCCCTACCAAAACAAATGCTATATTTATAAAAGTAGCAACATTAATTTCCAAACTTGAAGATGAATCCATCAGTATCTAATATAGATACTGAAATAATGTTTTTGGTTACAAAGGGTACATAATAACATTCTTTTAATACCAAGACCATTCTAGTAGGCAATGTGAGGTGGTAGTCTCCGACAACTACACTAGCGAGTTTGGATATGTTGGTTGCTCGCAAATCCTCCTCACCTCTGTCAATCTTTCTGAAACTACTTGGTTCATGTATTTGGATATAGATTCGATCACCACAAGAAGTATCTAACACCCAATTGGTAGTAACAGATAGATTTCATTCAAATACAAATGCACTTGAATCTTGCCCTTTATTCCTTGGCTAGGTTCAGTTTTTCTTCTAGTTCCCCTTCTTGCCGCTTGCAAAACAAACAGCCTCTGGTTCTCTTGCATCCCCTTTGATCTGCCTTTTCTTGGAAGTCCATGAAGAAGCTTTTGGCTTAAATCTCTTCACCTTCCCTTTCCTTTTATTCACCATAAGTACATAAGTCTTTTCATGCTTCATATCATTTTCCACTTGGTGAATGAGGATAAGGAGATCAGATAGTGACTTCTCAATGGTGTTCATGTTGAAATTTACCACAAAGTTAGATAATCTCTGGGGGAGTGATGCAAGAATGAGATCAGTACCGAGTTCTTCAGGGATTTTAAATCCTAGAACCTCTAAGTGCTCAATGTTTCCAATTATCATGACTACATGATCCCCAGTTGGGGAAACCTCTCCAAGCTTTCTTTGGAATAGAGCCTTGGAGATCTCAAACCTTTCTTGTCTAGCTCTCTCCTGGATAGACCACGGAGGTGCTCAAACATGCTATAGGCATAGATGTCTTCATGAGACTTCATGAGCTCACTAGACATTGATGATAGCATCAAACATTGAATGTCGAGTGCATCGTTCAAATTTTGATTATAGACCATGAAATCTTCATCACTTGCCCCTTGGGTAGGAGAATCAGGAAGTGAGGACTCTAGCACGTAAAATTTTTGTTCATGGTGTAGGATAACCTGAAGGTGCCTAAACCATTCCGGAAAGTTACCGTTGGTAAAAATATTGTCTTTATCTAGAATTGATCGCAGATAAAATGTGGTTGAAAAGGTTTCCATATTGATTCTACAAATTAAAAGATCATATTTATCAGTACCTTTTGATTACATTTTGTGAGAAATAATAAATTTTATTAAGACTCCCACTATTTTATCAAGTCCCAATGGCCATCACCATTAAACTTAGAATTTCTAGTTGATTTGAAATTTTAGTGTCAGGGATCCATATTCCCCTTTTCATAACCCCAAAAGGGTTGGTCAAGCTATTAGAAGGTATTTAGGTAGGTAGGTCTTTTCCAACTGTGAGAATACAGTTCCTTGATCTGTTGAGTGGACTCCCCAATCCTGAAATCTTGACTTGGATTTCCTCAAAACTTGCCTCCAATATTACATAAAGTCTATCAAGGTATACTTCTCTTGATGTAATATGGTTAAGTCAACCTGAAACCTTTCATAAGGTCTTCCGTTATAAAAGTAAGTGTCCTAATAAGGGTTGTTCAAACACATAGTTTTATTGAGTCTTTCCCTTAATCAAGTAATGGAAGGCTTGGTCTGACTTAATATGGTATTTGAGGTATTTTAATCCTTTATGAATAGTTTTGAATTATCACATGCTTTTTAATATTAAGTGATGCTTTCTTAAGTGATTAACCATGTTCTGATAATGTTTACGCATAGTCCGGTTTTTATTTTATTCCATCTTTTCATGTTTTTTTATTTCCTTAATTATGTGATTGTGACAACACATACATAATAAATAAACCATGAAATCAGATAGAAATAAAATAAGATAGAATGATCATGAGCTTCTATTGGTTATCTTATCTAGGGTTTTTTATAAGCTAATCCTAACCTAGGGAAAAACACCTTGAACCTGATGGTTCCTATTTTGCAGCTCCCACATGTCCACCTTTGTATCTTCTTGGGTTGGTTTCACATAAGCTTCGGATTTTGAACTATCTTCTCTTGCTTGGGTGATCTTCCATTACATTGGGGTTTACATTAAAGAAACCATGCGCACACAGGCCCTGCATTTTATTGGAAGAAGGCTCACAGGACAACGAATTTAAATAAATTTAAATGAAACCACACACACACAAAGGGTCTTTGGTCTAGCTCATGATCATCCATAGAATGCAACGATATCTACGCATATTTAGAATTCAAATTATTTTAATCGTTCTATTATTTAAGATAATCCGTGCTTAAATTAAATTAATTATGATCTTATAATTAATAAATTCTTTATCTTAAATTCCTTTCTTAATTTCCTTGAGATTCTTCTAATCCATATTCCTTGTACAGTGTCTTTGTACTTTTGGAGGAAACCTGGTGAAATTACATTTCTGGAATGTACACAGCATGCAGGATATATTTACATAGCGTGTATTTGTTTTCGCCCTTTATCCAGATTACATGTTGGGGGCTTTGGTGTGTTTTCTGTACATTGGAATTTTTGTAGTACACAATGTATAGATTAATCTAACATGGTGTGTACTTCCTTGTTACGCGGTTACCGGCCCTGGAAATCCCATGTACGCGGTACGTGGCTTCTCCGTGTACACGATTTCACCTGGGTCGGATCGTAAAACTTTGCGTGTTGATCCAACGTACACGCCATGTATTCCGATTTCCATGCACCATTTAGTTCTGGTCAACATGGTGTAATAAATACTTAGGCATGCTCAATTCACACGTTCTAGTTTGGCATACTAGTACTGGTTTTTTGAACCTAAGTACATGGCGTGTAGTTTTTACTACACGTCATGTATTCTTGTGTTGTACAGATAGAAAGAGCGGCTCCTCCGGATGAGTTCCTCGTTTTTATTTTAATCAAAATTAAAATTAAATGGTCGTTTCTGTTATGTGAATCGAAAAACGAATGAGGAAGAACAGATCTCATTCATCCATTTTTATAGAACGATTTATCTTGAATTTAATCAAATATTAATGCGTAAATTATCAATGAAAATTAAATAACTATAATCAACATTGTAACCTCCCTCTGATACCATATGAAGGTTTTGGGCACAGACTCTACGGATTGAATCACATAAATAGACAAAGAAGAAGAATAGTCCTACAACCAAAAAAGTTAATCATCACAGGTTGATTATAATTAATTTAATTAATTAACAAGAAGTGCCTTTTATGGAGTTCATTCTTCATTGATATTTCTGATCACGATCTGATGTGATTTGTCATTGCATCGCAGAAGCCAATGATAGACTTCCTCTAGTGGTGATCCACACATGCACCACGTATCTCTGGATCTCACCAAAGGATTCTCCAGGTGATAGCGTAGAGAAACCTTTTCTTGTGATGCCCGCCTGAGATCTTCATGATCTGATGGAGGAGGACCTCCCTCGGTCTTGAGAGTGTTTTTGGAGGAAGGAGTTCTTTCGGTCTTGAGATAATTCTCCAGAATTGTTGTGCACAAAGATTAAGTAAAAGTGTTGGGGTTTTGAGGATATTTATAACTAGGTTTGAGGTTATAGAGTTATGAAAATAAATAAATGAATTACACATTTTATTTATTTCATTAACTCTTATTGAACCCCCCCCCCCCCCATGTCGAATCATTAATTCCTTGACATGCACCCACGCTGATTATAATAAATATCATTTAATAAAACAATATTATTTCCTCAAAATCCCGACTGAAAAAACTACAAGACGTGTAATCATTAATACATGGCGTGTATATCTTGTTTTCATTTTATTATTCCCCCATCATTAAAACGATTTAGGGTTCCTTGAATAGTTATTAAACCACGTACGGGAATAATCTTTATTCTACTTGAAATATTTGGATACACTTAGTGTGTGAACCCCTAGACCTATTTCTCGTTGGAATAAGGTAGGCTTGCCTAAAGTCCAAGATTACTATCTAGAAACGGGTCAAGGCACCCAAGAGAAAGAAGCTAACACTGCATTGACGTGTCACCTTATACGAACGCTTACTGTGTTATTTAATCCCTTTTTCTAAATATCTCATCAAGAGGTTTTCATAGAAGTTTCATAAACCTATATGCTTGATCTCTCATTCTTTGACTTCCAGAAATAAACTCATTATTACACCATGGCCATGGAATTTGGGAGACAGTTCTATTTCAATAAATGGACCCGAGATATCTACTTCCATAAATATGGAATGGAAAAATCCTTCCTTGACTTATCCATTAACAACATCTCATTTTTGATGCACCCAATATACCCTACTTCCAGCCAACTTTCTTCATGACGGTTTTCATCAAAAAATCTAAGTGCATTAGTCATGACATGAGTTAATGATAATATTCTAGTCTAAGGACCATTACACACACTTGTAGATAGAAATGTCTGATAACACCAAGACATGAAGAATTTCTTCTAGTGGGTCTGTTCTCATAATCACCCATCTTGGAGATTAACAAGTGTGAAATCCATGAGAGAGATTCTTTCCCTATTACGATTACTCACACATGACGGTCTGTATACTATATGTCCTATCATAGTATGTCATCCAACCGTAGAACTTTATTTAAGAATATTGTTATAGCATTTCAAGGTTCTCATCATAGCGGGGATCTTCCATGATCTTATGAATGAAAAAAATATTCCAGGACATTATTATATTATAGTCATGTGGAACAATGAAAAATATATAATAAGTGTACATTCATATAATCAAAGTACAAACAGTTGATTCCCAGGACACCAACTCTAACATTTATATGTTGATTATGTCATATTTGCTGCTGTGAAAACTTAAAATAAATTTAGTATGGGGAAAAGAGGTGGGTCATGTATTAAGGGCTATTCATAGATCCTCAATTCTAGATGGGTTACCTCTATGTTCCGGGAGGTGGTGTCGTTGGATTTTTCAGACCGAGACTTCCTCGGACTTTATAACACTTTTGGGTGATACCGGTTCCAAAAAGGCTCATTGGGATGGATCAATTGGCAATGTGGCTAAGCTAGCCTCAGATGACACTCAACCCCTTTTTGCAAGATCGGGATGGACTTAGGGTAATTCCATGCCTCGAGCGATACTTAGTGTTTCGAATGATTTCCTTGGACGGGCTCGGTGGCATTGGATTAATTGATGGATGTTCCGTAACAATGTATTTGTGCCGAGATCAGACTCCAACTCTCAACTTGAACCTAAATAATGATTCACTTAAGATTTATATTGTTTCCATTTGAGTTTTCTTGAGAATTGAGATATCCTTCTGATATGGGAAAGTGCACCTGGTTGACACTAGACATAGACCCCAAATCAAAGCACATTCTTGGGGTATACATCATTCTTTTTTACCTAGATTTTATAGGTTTATATATATATATAAGTGTTTGTACATTCTGATGAAAGGTTCCCTTTTAGACTACCAGCTTAGGCTGAAGCAGGTGATTAGGCACATGTGCCGTTTGGGACCCGGGCTGACTTATTTATTTCATTGCACTTAAAATTAATTATCTGGATTTTTTATATAATGACACACTACTTTTTTATCATTGCACGAAATGGGAAGGTTTAAACACTGTGGGTGCCGACCTACTGAGATTTTTATCTCACACCCTGCTCGGGCATTATTAACACCCGAGTAGATTACATGCTTGCAGGTATTGACAAGGGGAAGCATGCTGCTTCCGATGCTTGACTGTTTATTACTTCTTAAGATGGAGACTAGGGTAGAGGACTAGGCCTTTCTCGTGATGCAGTTGCTACTTGTGTCTTTTCTTTTAGTTGACTGTGTGTTTGAGTTCTGTTTTCTGTACATTCAATTTCGACTCATGTCATGGCATGACACTCTTTTGTGAGTTTCCTCACTTGTTTTATTATCTTTCAGTTGGATTTATTTATATTTATTCTATTGTAGTTTATTCATTTACATGCTTATTCAATTTATTATTGTTGATGGTTACTTCTGATGTGATATTATTTATTACCTATGAGATCATAGTCTCCCCCACGGACACAAAAGATCCCTCACAGCTAGTTGGCAACCTCTGGAATTTGGGGAGATGCGCTTGAGGTTATGTAACCCATCGGTCCGGCCACCATCTTAGAGGTGAGCCGGTTCAGGGTGTTACAAAGTGGTATTAAAGTGGTTTTTTCATTTTGTATTACTGTTTGGGTTAGACATGAGACTAGGATATTGGGATTTGGAATGTACTCTGTGCTTAGATGTAGCTAACCCATGTATATGGAAAACCCAAATTCCTAGGTTGGGATTTCAGTTATTGATTATTCCAATTATTGTTGAAATGATTTCACAGTTGTGTGTCTCACTTGTATTGCGTTTTTATTGTGTTGATATTGTTGAGATAATGGTTTTACCATTGCATCCCGATGATATGAGGGAAATACATTCCATGCATCATAATAGGCACTATAGGATTTAAATGCCATGCATATTGTCATTACATATCTACTTTCAAAGTGCATTTTCCTGTTTGCATGTGAGTGCAGTTGCACCTAGTGGTAAAATTTTGAAATGCTGGTTTGTTGAATATAAAGTTATGATAGTCTGTTAGATGTTATCCTGACTTAACCGAGGAGTGGACTGTAGAACTTGTTTAGTAATCCTTTTGAGTTGTCTCTTCTATATCGAAACCATGCTCTTGAGTCGGGTTGTCTGTTGTTCAATGCTCAGAGGCAAACTATGTACCCAACCTCTTTTGCACCTCTTTTTCTCACCTACATTACTTCTTATCTAAGGGTGTGTGTTTTGCTGTTGTAGAAAAACGTCACCGCGACGTCTTCGTGTTGTGCCATGGAAGAGTGGAAATGAGCACATTCTAGATATGGTGGGTCCTAAACCACCAGTGGTTCCTCTTGTAGAGACTCTTGTGGAACTATCTCTTGTTGATCTTCTGAGGGACCCTTATGCTCAATTCAGAGATAATCTCCTCCGGTTTGTGCAGTCGGTTTAGAATATTCCCAGACCCACCCCATCTATAGAGGACATTACGCGCAAATTTCTACAGCAGCACCCTCCCACCTTCTCGGGGAGTGGCAGCCCTCATGCTGCAAAATCATATATATAATTTGTAGAGTCTATCTTCAACCACCTTGAGACACCTCTAGAGAGAAGGGTCAAGCTTTCAGTCTGCATGCTTCATGACACTGCCAAATGCTGGCGGGACGTTGTTTCTCAGGCTGAGTAGACCCGTGCCATGGCTTGGGCCGACTTCCAAGCAACTTTCTATGACCACTTTTTCCCACAGACTCTGAGAGATGATCGTGTGTGGGAGTTCATACATCTTCAGGATGGCTCTTTGACTGTGTTAGAGTATTCTACTCATTTCACAAAACTTTAGCATTTTTCCCCTTCTCTGACTGGCAACACGTAGACTACTGCAAGGTGTTTTGAGGATGGACTTGAGTATACTATCCGCTCGCAGGAGAATGACTTCCTTTTGACCACTGTTACAGAGATCATGAATCAGGCTCTGATCTTAGAGAAAAATTTCAGGGAAGCTAAACTAGTGAGTCAGGGAGGTTCAGTTCCGAGACAGGGTGATGGATCTTCAGGCAGCAAGAAATTTCATTTTGAAAGTGAACATGGGGGAAATCCTATCCAAACAGCCTGTCTTGATAGCTCTGTCACATGTTATCAGTGCGGTAGGGATGGTCACAAGAATCCACAGTGTATGAGAGATCTGAAGGAGTGTCTAGATTGTGGTAGGATGGGTCAGCTTCGGTGTTTTTTTCATTCCTTCTCTTTAGCATCCAGTGGTAGAGGATCCACACCTACACCTCTGTCTGGTATGGGATCTATGACTCCACAGCAGGCTGGAAGTTATTTTTCCACTGGTTTATCAGGCCGAGGAAATGGTGGAGGTCAGGGTCAAGGAACTCAAGTTCCAGACTATCAGTGTCAGCAGAGTGGACCTTCTCAGGCCAACCAGGCTGCGTATCAGGGTCGTGGATCAGGTCTCTTGTATGTAGTGCAATCAGCACCAGAGGAGCAGAGTACATGACCATCTACAGTGAGAGGTACTATCCTAGTAGCCTCTACTTTAGTTTCTGCTGTTTTTGATACTGGTGCATCACACTCCTTTATATCTGTTGTTGTTGTTGAAAGTCTTGGTTTTCCAATTGAGTACCATTGTGTCGTCATGTCTCTCGACACTCCTCTTGGGGTCACAATAGAGGGCATACGCCAGTGCCAAGAGTGCCCCCTCCAGATAGGCGGGTACCATTTTGTTTAGAATTTTTATATCCTCAATATGTCTGGAATCGAATTCATTCTTGGTATGAACCGCCTCGCCCCATATCATGCTCAAGTGGATTTTTATCATCTTCAGGTGTCCTTCACATCCCCTGAGGGTGACATATATCTTCACAAAATAAAATGGGATCTGTAGGCAAACCGAGATAAGCCTAATTATGTAGGGTTGCGTAGAGTGACCGCTCAATCGGCAAGTCTCCTCATGAGCGATCACGAAATGCAACTTGTTGAATTCCCTCAGTGGTGGATCTTTTTAGAGACGTCTTCCCTGATGATTTCCTTGGATTAACTCCTATGAGAGACATGGAGTTCACTATCAAGCTCGTGCCAGGTGTGGCACCAGTGCCTATTCCTCCTTATAGGATGACACCAACAGAGCTACAAGAACTCAAAAAGCAACTTGAAGACCTTGAGGATAAGGGTTTCATCAGACCTAGCACATCGTCATGGGGTTAACCTATAATTTTTTCCAAGAAAGAATATAGTAACCTAAGGTTATGTGTGAATTATCATTGACTCAACCAGCTCATGGTAAACAATCGATATCCATTTCCTCGTATAGATGATCCCTTTGACCAGCTCTAGGGAGAAACTGTTTTCTTAAAGATTGATCTGAGGTCGGGATATCACCAGGTGCATGTGCGACCATCTGACATACTACGTACAGAATTTTGAAGCAGGTATGGCTTGTACGAGTATCTAGTTATGCCATTCGGCCTTATGAATGTGTCGGTAGTCTTCATGGCCTTGATGAACCGAGTCTTCATCCGTATCTATATTTCATTATGGTAGTATTCGTGGATGACATATTAGTGTATTTTCGTTCCAGACACGACCATGCAACCCATCTTGAGATCATGCTGAGTACACTAAAATAGCACCATCTATATGCTAAGCTTGGTAAATTCCACTAATGGATTGATAAAGTGCACTTCTTGAATCATATTATATATGAAGCAGGGGTATCATTTGACCCAAAAAAAGTGAGCGTCGTGGTTTCATGAGAGTATCCCAAGAGTGTCTTCAACATCCGTAGTTTCTTAGGGCATTCTGGCTATTACAGGTGATTAATGCAGGATTTATCCTGCTTAGCAGTGCCTCTTACGACCCTAACTAAGAAAGGTGTGCAGTTCATCTGGTAAGAAGCTTGTGAAATTTCCTTTTAGGAATTAAAAGGAAGACTAACCTCAGCCTCAATTCTGATTCTGCCTGATCCTGGTACAAGCTATACAATATATTGTGGTGCTTCAGGAATTAGACCGAGAGCAGTTTTGATGTAGGGTGATCAAGTCGTGGCTTATGGATCCCGCCAGCTGAGACCTCATGAGCAGAACTATCCTACACACGACCTTCAGTTAGCAGTTGTGATTCATTTTCTACATTGTTTGAGACACTATTTTTTGGGTGAGAGATTCATTGTTCAGACGGATCATAAAAGCTTGAAATATATCTCTACTCAACAAGAATTGAACTTAAAGCAACACAGGTTGGTTGAATACTTGCAGTTGTTTGACATTGAGCTTTTTTATACCCCTGATAAGGGTAATGTTGTGGTAGAAGCTTTAAGCCGCAAGACACAGACACAGTTCATGCAGGTAGCTAGCAGTGAGTGACAGATGATAACATTGTTTTCATAGATGCATTTGGAGGTTTAAGAGTCGAGTGGAAAACTAGTTCTAACAGCTCTTATAGTGACGTCCTCTCTTTTGGAGGAAGTCTTCAGGAAATAGTTGACTGATATTGAGGGACTAGTTTTGAAGGAAAGTGTTACAGGAGGGACCCCACCTCTTGGTTGGGTTGTTGGTGGCAGTGAAACCCTCCTTTACCATGGTCGTGTATGGGTACCTTCAGGTATGCAGGAAGAGCTGATGAAGGAATCTCACACCTCTGTTTAGGTAGTTCACCCTAGGCTGACCAAGATGTATAGAGACATGTGTCGAAAGTATTGGTGGCCTGTTATGAAAAGGCAGATAGCAGGTTTCATCACTCGGGGCTCCACCTGCCAATAGGTGAAGGCAGAGTTCCGGCAACCTGCTGGACTCCTACAGCCTTTATCCATTCCTGAATGGAAATGGAATGACATCACCATGGATTTTGTTACAGTATTGCTGAGATATACTTGAAGCAGCGATGCAGTATGGGTGGTTATCGATAGGTTGACCAAGGATGCACACTTCTTTCCTATCAGAGAGACGTTTATGGTTGATGAATTGGGAAAGTTGTATATCGGGGAAATTGTGCGAATTCATGGTGTAACTCATTATATTGTCTTGAATAGGGATTCTTGTTTTACCTCATGATTATGGAAAGGGTTGAAAAAGGCACTGGGCTCATAGGTACTTCTGAGTACTGCATATCACCCTCAGACCGATGGGCAGTCTGAGAGAACTATACGAGTGTTAAAGGATATGTTACGGGCCTGTATCCCTGATTTTGAAGGTTCTTAGGAGAATAATTTACCTATTGTCAAGTTTACATAAAATAATAGCTTCCAGATGACAATCCAAATGGCTCCATACGAGGCTCTTTATAGTAGACTGTGTCGTTCACCTTTATGCTGGCTCGAAGCAGGTGAGGCAGCTCTGTTGGGTCCTCATCTCGTTCAGGAGACTTCTGAGGAAGTTCAGCTGATTCAGAAGTGTATGACTACAACTCAGTCCAAGAAAAATTTTAATATCGATCATCACCACCGACCTTTGGAGTTCGATGTGGGACATCGAGTTTTTCTACGTGTTTCTCCGAGGTTGGGTCACAGGAGGATCAGGAGGCTGGGGAGGTTATCACCGAGATACGTTGGGTCATTCGAGATAGTAGAGATTGTTGGGCTGGTAGCCTATTGGTTACTACTACCTTAGAGATATCATGCCATGCATGACATTTTCCATGTATCTCGGCTTTGAAAATATCATCCAGACCCGTCTCATTCTTTTGACCCTAATGAAATTGAGCTTGACGTTGATGCATCCTTTGCGGAGCATCCGATCTGTATCGTTGACCGTAGCATGAAGGTCCTCTGAGGAAAGTCAGTCCCTTTGGTCCGGGTGTTGAGGAAACATGGACGCGTTCAGGATGAGACATGGGAGTGAGCGTCGGATGTATGTGTGCAGTGGCCGGAACACTTCTCTGGAGACGTTCCACTACCCTCAGAAGGGAAACTCGGGGGGGGGGGGTAGTCTTAAGGAGGGGAGGTTCTAACGTCCCGGCCTTAATAAAGTACGGAACATTTTTACTTTATTATAGTTTAATTAATTAAGCGGCCCGAGGCACATGCCTGTGCACCTCGCTGCGGGTCCCGGGAAGCTTTTTATTTAATTTAAATAATTACAGCCGTTTTAAAGAAAAATGAAAGTCACACTTTGGTGCGGTGTTCGGGTTTAAAATAATTAATTAAAGATTGAAAAAGATTAATAAGTGATTTAAATAAGATTTAAAATAACGCAAGAAATTGTAAAAAGAAATTTTGAAATAAAATAAAGAGGGGGTTACGGGAAAAATAAAAATAATTAAAATGGAGGATTCCTATTTTTAATTAATTTTATTATTTTCCTTTATATTATTCTGTTTTATTTTATATTTTAATTTTATTTCCTTTTTTCCTTATCTTTTATTTTTCTCTTATTTTTCATTTCATTTATTTTTCTTTTTTTCTCTCATTTCTTTTTTTCCTCTCCTCTCTCCCTCTCCCACTCATCACGTCGCAACCCTCAATCATGTCACACCAACCAACAGCCCCTTAGGATGGTCTCTTATCCTCCCTCCGACATCTGATTCCTTCACCATCAGGTGTGCAGTAAACCATAGGGAATGGCTAACGTTGTGCATTTAGAATAGTTCATTTTTGTTGAGTAATTTGCGTGCAGTTCTTCACAGAAGATTGTTACCCTATTTTGGAGTTTTTCTAAAATCCTTCATTTTCATCTGTTTTAGGTCAAATCAAAGCCTACCGCAGATCTTAAAGTTATCTAAGGCTACAAGGTAGGGTGCCTACTCGCTTTCCCTCCATTTTGTTGTGATTTATAAAAATGCACCGTAGTGCCGTTAGTCGGTGCCTACCAACTTTGTGAAATTTTACCCATTTTAATTACTTTAATGGTTTTACTTAATTTTTGTAGCCTTAATCATAATAAATAATTTTTTTAAATGGTTTCAACAAGATCGGACACCCCTTTGGGTGTGCTGACATAGTCGGTGTATTTTTTCTGTTATCTAGGTTTTTAATTTAATTAGTTACGGCTATTGAGCAACCCTTTTTATTGTTTTTAAATTAAATGAACAGTTGATTGAATTATTGAAACAAAATTGGACACCCCTTTGGGCATGCCGACATGATCAGTGTATTCTTCCATTAGCCAAGTTTACTGTTTGATTAATTATATGTGTTGTGAAGCCCCTTTTTATTGTAATTAAATTAAATAAATAGTTGCTTTGAACATGAACTTGAATTGTTGGATCATTGGCAATTGTTTTAGTGAACTTTTTATTATTTAAAAAGTACATTATCTGCTGATGTTGAACGATATGTATATTGTCTTGTAATTTGTTATGTTGAATTGTTGATTATTTAAATGTGGATTATCCGCTGAGGTTGATATGATATGTATATTGTCTTGCAATTTTTTTATCCTATATTGTTAGATTTATGCCTTGTGATGTGGGTGTATCTGGTTAGTTTTCAAGCTGTGAATTTATATGTTGATTATGTCATATCTGCTATTGTGAAAACTTAAATTAAATTCAGGGTGGGGAAAGGAGGTGGGTTCTGTATTAAGGGTCACTCTTACATCCTCCATTCCTGACAGGTTACCTCTATGTGTCAGGGGGTGGTGTCGTTGGATTTTCCAGACTGAGACTTCCCTGGACTTTCTAATACTTTTGAGTGATACCGGTTCCAAAAGGGCCCATCAGGACGGATCTGTTGTCAATGTGGCTAAGCCAGCCTTAGATGACACTCGACCCCTTTTTTCGAGATCGAGAAGGACTCAGGGTAAAGCCATGCTTCGGGCGATACTTGGTATTTTGAAATATTGATTTGGACGGGCTCAGTGGCCTTGGATAAATTGACGGATGTTCCATAGCGATACCTGCAGGACAGGCTCAGACTCCAACTCTCAACCAGAACCTTAATAATGATGCACTTAAGGTTTATATTATTGCCATTTGAGTTTTCTTGAGAATTGATTTATCCTTCTGATATGGTAAAGTGCACCTGGTTGACACTGGATTTAGACCCCAAGTCAAAGAAAAAGCTTGTGGTATACCTCTTTCTAGTTTACCTAGATTTTATGGGTTTATATATATATATATATTTGTTCATGCATTTTGTTGACAGGTTCCCTTTCAGACTACTAGCTTAGTCTAAAGTAGGTGATTAGGAACGGGTGTCGTTTGGGACCTAGGATGACTTATTTATTTCATTTTAATTAAAATTAATTATCTGGAATCATTTTATAATGACACACTGTATTTTTATCATTGCACGAAATGGAAAATTTTAGACACCGTGGGTGTCGGCCTACTGGGATTTTTATCTCACACGCTGCTCGGGTTTCCTTGACACCCTAGTAGATTACATGCTCACAGGTATTGACAAGGGGAAGTGTGGTGCTTCCGATGCTTGACTGTTTATTACTGCTTAGAATGGAGAATGGGGCAGAAGACCATTCCTTTCTCATGATGCAGTTGTTGCTTGTGTCTTTTCTTTTTGTTAACTATGTGTTTGAGTTATTTTTTCCATACTTTTAGTTTAGACTCATATCATGGCATGAAAATCTTTTGAGTGTTTCCGTACTTGGTTTTTATCTTTCAGTTGGATTTATTTATATTGCTTCTGCTGCAGTTTATTCATTTATATGCTTCCGCTGTTGATTATTTTTTCTGGTTACTTCCGTTGTGATATTATTTATTACCGATGAGGTAATAGTCTCCCCCACGGACACAAAATATCCCTCGCTACTAGTTGGAAGCCTCTGGCATTTGGGGATATGCACTTGAGGTTATGTAACCCACCAGTCCATGCCACCGTCTTAGAGGTGAGCCGGGTCGGGGCGTTACAAGGGGTTAAGTGGATTCTATGTTTTTAACATGAATCAAAACCCAAAATTTTAAATTGTACATTCTTTAATGCTTCTGTTGCGCCCCGAGTCCCTTCACAATGTTAGAGGAACAAAAAAATATTAAGTAAAGAGCTACTAAAAAACATGATAATTAACACCTAAAACAATGAAAATAATGAAATATTATTAATGAATGGGTAATAAGATGTTATAATAGAATCATATAGGTTATCATAAACCTTTATATGATTCTGTAATAAGTTTATAACATGTTTAAAAACACTATATAAGAGGTTAAATCATGTACGACTAAAAAGAAAACACAAGGTAAGAGATTTCGTCTCAATTTACATTCCATTGAAACCTATTTGTTATTATGCTCCAATTCACTTGCAAGTGGTGTATATATAGACCTTTGACATGTAATATCATGAATAAATCATTCTTCATGGTATTTTATGTTTCAATTTGAATTATTTCACCCAATGAGATTTTATTTTAAAATTAAGAAGTTATGAAAGTTATTGTGAAATCTCACTTTCTTTTTTGATTGTTAATTTTCTCTTGAAACAATCACATTATTATAATCATTTCTCATTGGAAACAACATTTCTCTTAAATGTCCATATTCTTGTGTGATGGATATTATTATTTTCCTAAATTGTATTCCATTTTTACATACGGTGTTTACTTTGAAAGATTAACTGAGAAAATTATTGATAAATCTGTATTCTTTACTCGGTATAGATATTGATAAGACATATTGATTTAATTAAATAAATTATTCGATATATTTTGAATGCTTTGGACCTGAAGTGATGGGTGGCTCCTAATATAATATATCCCCTTGATTCATCATTGGGTCTCATGATAAATATCTATTAAACAAGCATAAACGGGTTATTATCTATAGATTAAATTACCTTGTGAAAGGTCTTGACGATACTAGTTTCATGTGATAGGTACATGACTCCCAATAATTAAGCATTGCCTACATTCAGAATTTAATTATTATTATCATTAAGATTTTCACTATGAAAAAATCTATGAATGAATTTCATCTCAGTATATTGATTAAATGGAATGTGTTTTCAGTTATTTACCTTATCATTTTGATATGATGTATTCAGATATTTGAATGGAATGTGTGTTTAGTTATTTACCTTTCCATATTGATTATGCTTATTGATTCATTAATGTTTCTGTTGTAATTAATCCTTACTCAGCATTTGAACTCACCCTTATTTTTTTTCCATTCTCCATGATTCCGTGAAGGTTACTATGACTGATATGTAGGGATATTCTAGATGGAATAAAGTTATTTTTAAAAAACAATTATGTTGTAATTTGTGTACTCAAATGTAATGTAAGATTCAATTATGTATCTAGTTTAACCATACTATTAAACTAGTTGTTCCTTCAGGATGTGATTCCTTGTATCATATGTCAATATAATGGTAGTAGGCACTGGTTCCGAGCTTACTAGGGTGAGGTTGCTAAACGAGCACCATTTAGAAACTACAAGAGCTTAACCATGCTATCATTGCGCCACTAGAAAAAAAAACTAGAAACAAAAGAGTCCAAGAATCCACCCAATTGTGCCCTCTCAAACCAACCACAAAACCAAGATCAACCTTAGCACTCAACTTCTGAAGCTCAAAGCATCCTCATGCCTAATGGAAAAAAATCACCTACCGCCAATGATCCCCCGGTGATAGAATAACCTGGTGGGCCCCTCAAATTGATAGATCGATCATGCCCACCCAATATCTTGGTAAATAACAAGCCCCCAATCCCCCACCACTTGACCCAACTAACAACATGTGCTAGGAACAACACACTCTTTCCTGTGGCTTTAAAATACTACCCCTACAAGCTAAATCCGGAACTTCAAAAAAGTCAAGCCTTGAGAAAACTTTAGACCAATCCAAGCACCTCTCAGGCATCCTTACTTTCATCGATCTACCACTACCAGTAAAGAACCTGAGGTTCACAACAACCCACTAGGGTCTCCAAACATCCCTCGATTAAGGGACTACATCTCCATCACCAGCAAACAATTTGCTAAAGGATTCACATGACCAGACATCAGAAGGAAATTCCCACAATTTAGTTGAGTAAAAAGAAACTAAGGAGCTATATAGAACAATGCCATATAGGAAGTTGAATACACTTTAAACTATTAAACCTCTATCATTGGTAGAAACAAACACAAACAAGTTTCATGAGAATCCTATGAGCCTAGAATGATGCATATACACAAGCCTCTTGACCTTGGTCTAAGGGGAAAAAAATAAAACATCATAAATAAAAATACTCATGAGGATCTCCCATGGTGAAATCATACAACCATAAAAAAATGAAACCATTAGAAATAATCCCATTGCCTTGGTAACCTAGATTCCTACCATAAAAGTTTTTCTTGATGCACCAATCCATCGCAAGCACCAACACATTTCTCAATCTTCTATCTACCATATCCTCAAATAATAATACAAATAAAAAAATAAATCTTCTCTATAATTCCAATTTTTTGATGAACCAACCAAGGTCAACCCAACCTATCACCCAATCCGACTTGTGATAAGGCATCATGTGCACCTCCCTGTACACCAAAGTCTGACAACTGGTGGTGATGGACTAATGAGATACAATGGGTAGACTATGCCTTCAGATCAGAGTGCAATAGTAGTGGAAAAATAAACATGAAACATATACATCCATAAAAATTAGAGTGTGCATAAATAAATAACTGAAACAAAATCATGCTATAATAAATGGAATGCAGTATATAGATTCAAAGTCATTCTAAAACATACAAACACTGGTATTCCACTAAGACAAACACATATATAGAACAAATAAAACTCATAATAAATATATTAGGTTCAGCTGCTAACTCTGAGTCATACCACATACTTTGTCTCTACAATGGTCAAACTTCTCTAGCTCAAACCTCAAAGTCCACATGAGTGGGTCTGGCCGATCATGAAACACCGACCATCTTCCTGATCCACCGTGCCATGTGCTCAACCGAGATGTATACATAAGGTGTGCATGAGCACAAAGGTACCTACACTAAGGGTGAGAAATAAATATTACGAGGCCACCCCCAACCATAGTCTTAACATCTATTGTCCTTATATGTGCATGTGATATGTGATATGACCAGCCTAGTCTAAAACTAAAAGCAAATTGAATAAAAGAAACAAAATACTGAAATTAAATAACGGGGATAAAGATAAAGAAAACAATGGTCCTCAAGTTCTATTCTAACACCCAAGGTAAATATACTCCCACTCTAGCCCAAGTCAGAGGATTTGTAGCATGTGGCTCACCCATCCACACATCATCTGGAGCATCCATAAGATCATGAAGGATATCCAAAATTCCAACAAAAGGACATACACAAATGTTAAGCCCTAGAATCTCATATCATGTATTTGAAACAATGAAGCACATCTGTTGAGATCTATGATTTCAATAAAAAGATTTGAACTGGAGACAAGAACCTCTGGGTTGACACAATAAGAAAACCTGCCAAGGTCTTGGAAGTACAGCAAAACCAGTTGGTCTGATAAACACCCATTAGCACAACATTGCATGACTGGTCCCAAAATCAATCCATGTGCATGGAAACATATATCATCCTTCCCGAGAGTGCAACAAAATCCAATAGGTCCCTACCTAGCCAAAGTGTAATCCTAAACTAGGGGTAAGTGTGATCTCATCCAGATCATCCAATAGTGTTCCCTGGACCCACTTAATACCATCCAACTAGCAGAAGAGAGAAACCAAATCAATATCAGGGAAAACACACAATCCAATAATATCCTAAGGGTCTCTTCTCATAACCAAAACCTAAAAAAGAACTGCCTCAAACAACCGCAACACAATCCATCAACCAAAAGAACCAGGGTCAGATAAATTGAACTCTTGTTCAACAATGCTAAATCATCAGCACCAACCCTCCAAGGGTCACCATGACTAGGGGATCTCATGAGGATCCCTAGAGTTCATAGATTCATGGAACCCTAAATGGTCCTCTAAAACAAATCAAGAACATGATACCCTACAAGGGGCTACTCTAGAAAAGAATGCCACGAGCCAAGCCCGTTAAAGAAATATCTCCAAGTATCCCTCAATGGCCAACCATCAATTCTTGATCAACAGCGTACCTGTAAGGTAATCTCAAAATCTTTACCATGCTAGAAAGGGATTTCTCAATGGTCCTCACAACATTACTAAGAACAAGTCACCCTACAAGGGGCTCCTCTAGCATAAGTGAAACCTTAGGTGAAGCTCGCCACAAGAAAGCCTCAATCAACCTTTCCAGCATATAACCCATCATCAAGTATTACTTTTCCCATAAGGGAATCCAAAATGAGACCTTGATACCCATCTCATATTGTAATGGCCCGGGTTGTTGGAGACCATTAAATCATAAAAAATATGTGGTTGAGGTGTTTTGGGTGGTCTGGGAGGCCATCTCAAATTCGTGGTGATGTTTGACCCATGGTAGGCCTACTCGTAGCCTTAGCCCACCAGTAGCAGGCCTACTGGTAGCTCGGTCGATCGGTATCCATAGCCTACCGGTAGCTCGGCCTACCGGTAGCTCGGCTTATCGGTAGCTCGGCCTACCGGTAGCTCGGCCCACCGGTAGCCGCAGCCTACCGGTATCTCGGTCTACCGGTAGCCGCGGCCTACCGGTAGCTCGGTCTACTGGTAGTCGCGGCTTACATGTAGCTCAGATAACCAGTGGACATAGCCTAAACCCCCACGGGTTTTCCAGTAGGGCGTCCTTTGGCGCAAATTCCCTATTTTGACCCCTTTAAGCTTGTTTTAAAGCCCAGTAACGCCCATAAATGGAATTTAATTAAATTTTTATTAAGTCACCCTGGTGTGTGCATAGGTTTTAACCGCCCTTAAAGGCAGGGACCCTTTAATGACGTGTGGGGCCGCGCGGTCGACCCACGACCCCACTCCTTACGCGCTTTTGCTTTCTTATCTAAACCATCCCTGAAAAACTAAAGGGTTCTCCCTAGGTTCTCTTTTCTCGATCACCCTCCCATCGATTCACCTTCTCATACTTGATTTCCCGAGGCCCCACCCCTGCAAATCGTGCATCTTCTGTTCCTAGCGCATGAAGATAAACTTTGATCGTCGATCAGTCAAGTAGGGTTTCACCTTCATCTCTCCTTTCTATGTATCTTGCGGGGTGGGTATGCTAGTGATTCTATAGAATTGAATTAACAAAACTTTAAAGAAGATAATAAATGGATTCTATAGAACAAAGGGGAGGGGTGTGACCGATGATGTTGCTCTATTTTTCTCTTCTTCCTTAGTATTTCTGAATTGTGTAGGTATACGCATTCTGAAAATCATGACTGTTGGTGGTCTTTCTCTATGAACTAATGAACCCTTACCTATGGTGATGTTTAAATGGATTTTATTGTGGTTGTGATCCCTTCTATGTAAAGGAAATTGGTTAATTACGTATATTCGGCTAAATAAATTGAAACCACTAGGATCAATCCTTTTTCTGTGATAACCCTGGTTAAAGTACAGCGGAATTGGAATCATGGAGTGTGTTAAATCATTTAAATCTGAAAATACCCACATGGGCCTGCTTTGCTTTGGTTGTAGTGGTTTGACTGTTTTTCTTTTATGGGCCGATTGCTGGGTGATGTGGGTGGGGATGGGATCCCAGGTTTCTATGGTTTCACTGGTTGTGAATTTGAGGCTGTGTGGTTATCTTGCTTATATCACGAATTGGAGTGGGATCCTCTGTTGTTGGGAAGCCGTTGGATCCTGGATTTTGAGAACATGGTGTAGTACCTTGGCTTGTGCTTATACTTTCTAGTTACCCAAGTAGTGCAGAATACTCGTCTAACATTATTACTAAACATGAAAACAAGGATGAGACAGATGGGTTTTGGTTTGGTTTGGGTTGTGACTTAGACGTGAGTGCTGAATGAGTTCTTTAGGCGGGCTGAAGAAAAACATAAACTTTGGTTGAGTGCTTGTTACCTATACATAATCTTTTAGTTTTTGTGTTTCATATTCGCACCCCACACAAGTTGAGAACATAGTGCCGAACACCCCCATTTCATGGGGGAGGGTTTTTTTCCCAACACGTATATGAGTGGATGGTTATTAGATTCTTTCTTCTCCCTTTCCTGGATAGCCCAAGTATCCTCGGGTAGGCTATGATGGCCTGAAGTCCATTATTAGCCCAAGAATCTTCGGGCAGGATGGTGCGGTGGTTGGCCCAGGTGTGTGTGGGCGGGTGGTTTCCCAGGTGTCTTCGGGATGATGCCCATGTGTCTTCGGGCGTGGAAGTGGATCTTCTAGCCCATGTGTCTTCAGGCATGGTGGTGGTTGTTCTGGCCTAGGTGTTTGTAGGTGTGGTTACGTGAGATAGTTGTGCCCTAGGTGTTTGCGGGTGGGGTTTGGCAGTGGGACTGCGTAAGCGTATGGCCCGGGTGTGTGTGGGTGGGGTGTGGCAGTGGGACTGCGGTGAGAATGGCAGGATTGGTTCGATGCGTAGGATGTATTCAATAACCAGTGGGAATGTGGTGCGGGCTACCCTAACATCGATGTGATATTATTATATTTTACTTGACTTGCGTTATTTGGGGAGTGTGCCTTATTGAGGCTTGGGTGGTTAGTTTCCCTGTTAAGTGCTTGGTTATATCTTTTCTCACAAGTCTTTAGTATTCCTCCCCACTTGTGCTTGAGAGATTTAGGTTTTTCCCTACTGAGTATACTTGTATGCTCACCCTACATATATTAAAACTGTTTTCGGGTTTCTAGAAGGACTTCGGGAAACGCGCGGGACTATACTAGCGTAGGACCTTTGGGACAGTTGCAGTTGATGTTTTTCTTTCTTTGGTACTTTACCTTTGTAGTCACTTTTTACTTGTGGTATTTACTTTTGGAACACGCATATGGGAATGGTTGTTTTGGATTTACTTGCACTTCTAGTTTTGGTGTTGTGAGATTTACTATCTTATCTCCCGATCCTATTAAAAGAAAAAGGGTAATTCCTTCCATTTAGTGAGTGATTTTATACCCATGGTGCTGGTCACCACTCCGGGACCTATTGAAGGCGAGATTCGGGGGGCATTATCTCTCCTTCAACTTGAAGAATGAAGGGTCTGGAAATTTGCTGACCCTTCCCTCTTTTTGGTGAAGGCGGTTCGTGACACATATCCACTCAGTGGATCTCAGTTGTACTCAGCACCCCATGTCGTTTACCCAACTTGAAAGCTCAAATAGAGTCGATCCTCAAACATCGAGTCTAAAACCTCAATCGAGCGATTTAGAACCATGACCCCTCAAACCATAAGCAAATAGGCTAAAAATCCATGTCCAAGACATCTTAAGGTCCCATATTTCAGAACCATCTAAAATAACCTCAAAACGATCCCCATGGAATATTCAATTCAAGTAGATCATCAATCTCATCGCTTACACTGTGTTTGGTGAGATTTTAGTAAAATAAAAGAAAAGAATTGATATTTTATAAAAGAAAAGAAATGAAAAGAAATGATTGTGATATCTCTCCTTGCATTTGGATCAGTAACTTAGTAAAAGAAAAGAAATGATTTGGATTTCTCTCCATCTTGTTTGGTGAGTCTTTTTAAAAGAAAAGAAAAGAAATTATATTGCGATACATGTAGAAAATAGGGATAAAATTAGAATTTTAAAATATTAACAACCCTCCACCATCATTTCTCTCCAAATCATCCCAATTTTGGGGTGATTTAAAAACAATATCAGGAGAGAAATCTATTTCTCTCCATTTATCTTCTTATCATTTGCGTGTGTGCCGCTTTCACGGTTGTACCCAATTTTAAAATTATCTCACCACACACGAGAAACCAATTTCTCCTCTCAGTATCATTTCTTTTCTCTCTGTATCATCCCTACCAAGCTGGCCCTTAGGCTTCGCATCTTACAACCCAACCCTGAAACCAAAAATACGGCTTACCTTGGAGCATAAAACCATGAAACATCACTCCTAGATTAGTGAGACGCCGCCACTGAACACTAATCTAGCTCCGCAATAGCTCCACAGTGTGATCCCCTCTCCTTTCCCTCCCTTTTATGTCTCAGAAGAACACCCCTAGATTCGCATGTCCCCGAAGGAGGAGACTGACAGATTCAACCGCTAGAACCCCAAGAACCATCAAAAATCCACCACTTCCTGCACTGTGGAATCCCAGATCGGAGCTGGCCGCCTCCCTATTAAGGAAAAAAACTCGAAGTGACGAATCACTGTGTAACCTGATGCCACACCAACCCTTGTGCCGAGCCGATGCATGCCAAGCGCCGCCCTAGACATCGTGCCTCCATAAGGATGAAGAAGGCCGGAATAAGAGAAGCTACCAGAGACACTGAGAAATCCCGAACCAAATTTCTTCTGAGGTGAAGAAGTCAACGGATCCGGAACTAGAAGAGGCCTCTCCACCGTGATACAAAAACTCATGCCCACCACAGATCTCGCGCAACCACCGTGCTGAACCAAACTGACGCCACTGCTGCTGGGGAAGGTCACTGCAGCCTCACCTGGAGATGGTAGAGAAATAATAGAGAGCAATTGAACAATTATTTAACAAGATAATGAGAGAATGATCTATGGTTGGACCACTGTTCCTTAAATTGATTTTAAAACCAATCAATTCATCTACTTTTTCAAACAATCTGAACCCATTAAACATGATTTCAACACTCCCATGGAACTATCTTCTCTAGAGACATCACGAGTCCCACTCTACTACATTTAATTCCGGTTTAAAAGTCATTTTGATGAGGGCCATGTGACCAGAATGCATCAAACCTAGCGTCATTTCCAAGGAACGCAAGTGTTTTGTTTTAATTTCGTTTAAAATGTTTTCAAATAACCAGATCAAGTTATTCCAACCTTATTGGCTTTGATATGAAGGATGAGAGAAATGTGCTTGCTAGAACCAGAACATTAAAAATAACAGAACAAGAGGAATGAGAGTTTGTCACCATTCCATTGGCTAACTCTTCTCCGTCGGCTTCTTCTTCCACTGGAGCTATAATAGGATGTGAAAAAATGGAGGATAACCTTGCTCAAGTCAATAGGACTCTGAGGGAAATGCATGAATCAAATTTCTATATTAATAACCAAAAATTACAATTAGATCATCAAAAAGATTTTGTACTCAAAACTAGAATAATTGAAATACTACCTAAGTTTCATGGACTATCACGTGAAGAACTCAATAGAAGCTTAAGGGAATTTAAATAAGTATATAATAGATTCATAACAAGATGAGTCATCGAGGCTCAAACTAGATGGAAGGCTTTCCCCTTCTCATCCCATGGGACAGGTTACAGAGGGACTTCCTCCAAAAAAATTCCTACCTCAATGAGTGCTCACCTCCAAAAGGAGATCTACGAAATCAAACAAGCAATCAGAGAACCTCTCGATGAGTTCTAGGAAAAAATTAGGAAACTAACCACATCCTTCTCACACCATCCATATGAAGAAATTCATTTCTCGGTATTCTTTTACCAATGATTGAGGGATAATGACCAAAACCTAATTGATGCTTCATTGGGAGAAGCGTAGATTGATAAGTCACCGATTGAATTCAGAAAAATCATTGAGTGAATCTCTCAAAATTCCCAACAATTTGGTATGATAACTACAACCATAGTATTACATGGGGTAAAAAGTTCTAAATAAACTTTATTAGAAAATAAAATTGAAGAACTAACTTTTGTTGTGAGATAACTAGCTATGAAAAAAGTACATGAATTATCACCCACCATACCCCCAAGGGTCTCCAAGCTATGTTATCCCTAGGATCATTTCACTAATGGATGCTCTCAAGTTCAATATATTGAAAGCTGTGATGTAATATTCTAGAGATAGTTCTAGAACCAGCCAAGCATAAAAAAATGAATCAAAGATTTTTCCACCAAACAGTTTAGAGTTGGGAGACAATAATGGAAAAAGCCCACCATTCCAGCAAGCATTCCAATAGGCTTCTCAATAGACCTTCCACCGCCCCTCCATTCCAGTGATAAGGTTTTCAACCATTTAAAAGTTACCAAAAAGGAAAATCACAAGATCCTTCCATGAAGGACATGATGAGATAGGTAATAGAATCTCAAAATAGTCAACCGACCACTCTCACCACTCATGGATCATAGCTGAAGGAATTAAAAGGATAGTTTGGTAAAATCATGAGGACCCTCCATGTAACGTACCATATCCGGAGTCCACACAATGGTTCCACGAACTCTGTTGGTCACATGACCTCAAGCGTATTTCCCCAAATTCCATAGGCTACCGACTATCAGCGAGGAACCAAGTCTGATAGTGGGGAAATTGTGCCCTCATTTGTCAAAGTGTAGTACAGTAGAAAAGAAATATAACATACAACAGCAGAAGTAGTAAACAATATACAACTGAAATGGATAACTGAAGTAAAAGAGAACCAGTAGTCATATATATTTATAAAGATGAAACATGTCACTAATTCTATGAAATCAGCTAGAATATGATACACTTCAATACAATACAATAAAACTCAAGGTACAAGGTATAAAAAAACAAAACAAAGTAGAGTAAACAAAACGCAACAGCATCGCAATCCTAAGCTTGGTCCCATGCCCTCTTACTCTTCTGATACAATCATGTACTTGTATAGGGACCCTTTCCCCTATCAAAACCTACAACAATATATTCTGTTTGGGCTGAAGACATGACCCAAATAGGGTGTGAGAAATAAATCCCAGTAGGCACCCACCAAAGGCCTATGCTCAATTGTCGGTGAAAATGTGCAATAACAGTGTGCAAAAAGTAATGCATTAAACTAGTAAGTACTCAAAAGTAACTATCACTACCATTTTAATTTCCATTTTATTTATTAATTATCACCTCCAAGCTTGTGATTCATCTTGGTAGGTACACCATAGAAAATCACCACAGTGAATATTCTAAATAGTCGTGTCCTCAGACATATTATCATTACCCTCAGGTAATAGAATCAAATACCCGCAGGTGATTTCCCTTAGGCATAACGATCATTACCCTTAGGTATACGTGAAAATTTCCCTCAGGAACAGAAACTACTGCCCTCAGGCATAAACAAAGGTTACCCTCAGGCTGACCAACCATTGCCCTTAGGCTAATAGAACGCTACCCTCAGGCTATGTACAACACTTCCCATAGGCTAATAGAACACTACCCTCAGGCTAATAGAACCGGGCCGAGCCCAAACCATAAACAAAAATTTATAAAAACATTCTCTCAAGAAAATTCAGTGCAGAATATAAACATGGCATACCCTCGGGTATCCGGACCAAATGACTAAACAGAGGAACGCACCCCTGGGGTGGCCATAGATCCAAGCAGTGATACCAAACAGTAGTTTAGACTTATCATTAGCTTATCTACGCAACTCTAGATATATTTTCAGAAAATTCATCAGCCATACAACACCCCAACCATGGGCGCATAGCACAACGGTACATAATTTCAACACAATAGTTGAAAGGAACATCAGACCACCTACCTCGACCGTATCTGATCGGAATATGTGAACGACGCCTCCCGAATCATCCAAGAACAACGTAGATCTGGGATAATAGAATTCCCATTCAAATGTAAATAAATTCTCTTAGAATAAGAATTGGTAAAAATAATGCAAGGAGAGGGGAGGGCATACCCGTACGGTCCCAATGTGATTGACGGAGGCGATATCGGATTCCTGGTGCGTGATCGGGTGATTCTCTAAGGTTCGGCCGTCCTCTCGAGCTCCAAAATGAAACCAAAGCCTCCTCTTCCGAATGAGGAGGCTACTGCCTGTTTTAAGTGAAAAAAACAAACTACACAGCGTGTACCTACAAGTTCCCAGCATGTACATTTCATTTTTTTAATTGTTCCCCTGGCGGCTTCTTTCCACTGCAGAACTGTTCACCCATCAACATGAGTACAAATCGTGTGTTCCTGATTACATGGCGTGTACTGTTACTTCACTGGAAACTGCCTCCACCACCTTACTATTCACCTGTTGACTGATTACATGGCGTGTAAATTCAAAGTTCACGATGTGTAGTTAGTTTTTACACCCTTTATTACCGAAAGGCCTACACGCCTTCTATACTCATCCCACATGGCCAAAGTATAGGGCATGTGGAAAAGTACACAGTGTGTACCCACAGAATTTGGTATTTTTCCTCATTTTCTTTATTTTATCAAAAACACATAAGGAAAAGGAAAAAGAAGAGACAAATACCTCAAAAAAAGAACCGGGTTCTTACAAACTTCCCCCCTTAAAGAAATTCATCCCCGAATTTCCCTTCCAAGGTGGTGAAGATAAAGATCAGAACAAATCTAGCCACTAAGCACGTATGTCTGTCTCCCTCTCCTAGGTTTGGTCATGTACTCGACCATGCTTCCATAACACCCGAACAAGAGGAAATGACCGGCCTCAGAGAACCTTCATGCTTCTATCAATAATATGAATCAGATGCTCCTCAAAGGATGCATCGACCTGTAGCTCAACCTCCTCAGGCTAAAAAATGTGAGATGATTCTGAGTGATAACGGAACAGCTAAGATACATGGAAGACGTCGTGCATGGCCCGATACCTATGTGGTAACTGCAACTGGTAGGAAACCGAACCAACTCTCTCCATAATCTCAAATGGCCCCACATACCTCGACGAAAGTTTACCCTGTCTCCTGATCCACCTATGTCCCAACCTCGAAGAAACCCACAAGAAAACGTGATCCCCGACCATGAACTCCAAGGGTTGTCTACGGCGATCAACATAAGATTTTTGACGAGAATGTGTGGTAGCCACATGCTTCTAAATCAACTAGACCTGCTCAGAAGTCTCCTGCACGAGACTCGGTCCCAGTAAAGCTGCCTCACCTGCCTCAATCCAGCAAAAAAGTGATCGGCATGACCGACCATATAAAGCCTCGTAAGGTGCCATCTCAATAGATGCCTGAAAAATTTTATTATCAGCAAACTCAACCAGGGGTATATGCTTCTCCCAAGACCCCCTAAAGTCCAGGATGCATGCATGCAGCATGTCCTCAAGAAACTGTATCGTACGCTCTGACTGGCCGTCAGTCTGAGGGTGGAAAGCTGTTCTTAGAAACACCTGTGTACCCAGAGCCCTCTGAAAACTCTGCCAGAAACGAGACATAAATCAGGCGTCCCTATCAGAAATGATAGAATGAGGGACACCATGAATACGAACTACCTCTCAGATATACAATTTCTCGAGCTCGTCAACACCGAAGGTCTCCTTGATCAACAAAAAGTGATATACATTTTTAATTCCGTCCACGACAAGCCACACGACATCACTGCCTTGAGGTGACCTCGGGAACCCAGTCACAAAGTCCATCGCGACATCATCCCATTTTAAATCTAGAATGGGTGACTTCTGTAAAAGTATGGCTGACCTCTGATGCTCCACCTTCACCTGCTGACAGGTGGAACATCTTGTAACAAAACCAGCTACTTCCCATTTCATACGCGGCCACCAATACTGACGTCTCAATTCATGGTACATTTTGAAAACTCCAGGATGCATTGCCCTGGCTGAATCATGAAACTCCCACATCATCTCTTCATGTATATACCCTATAACCCACACTCGTCCATGGAAACATAGTACCTCATCATCGCCTATCGTCCATCCAGGAGGAGGGTCCTCACTTGCCACCAACTCCCGTAGAACTAGGACTTCTGAATCTGATAGTTGTATCATCCTCACTTTATCTAGGAGGGTAAAAGTCACAGTTAAGGAAGAAAGATAGGTTTGACCCTGACTATCGTGCACCTCCAAATGCATCTCAGAGAACAAAGCCATAAGCTGCCACTCACCACTGGCCTCCTGCACTGCCTGTGTCTGAGTCTTCCTACTCAGTGCATCAGCTACTGCATTACCCTTAGTAGGTGTATAGACAAGCTCAAAGTCAAAGGACCGAAGGTATTCGACCCACCTTCACTGTCTCAGGTTCAAGTCATGCTGGGTAAAGATATATTTGAGAATTTTTTGGTCCATAAACATCACAAAATTTTCTCCCAATAGGTAATGTCTCCAACAATGCAATGTATGAAGAACTATAGCCAACTCGAGGTCATGCGTCATGTAATTCCTCTCATGTGGCCTCAACTGCCGAGACCTGTACGCAACAACTCGATCACCTTGCATCAACACTGCTCCCATCCCAATGCCTGATGCATCACAGAAAAATGTATTGTACCTCCCTTATTTTGGAAGTGTCAGGACTGGTGTTGATGTCAACCTTCCCTTCAACTCCCGAAAGGCTATCTCGCAAGCTTCTGACCAAACGAACTTCACATCCTTCTTAGTTAAACCCTTCAATGGCACTACTAAGTGGTAGAATTCTTGTATAAAATTCCTGTAGTAACCAACCACCCCCAAGAAACTCTGTATCTCAAACACATTCTTAGTATTCTCCAAGGAAAATTTTGCTCTCACCTTCTCTGGGACCACTACAACTCCTGCCTATGAGATAATATGACCCAGGAAGTGAATCTGGTCCATCCAAAAGTGGCACTTTGAGATCTTAGCATATAACGGATGCTCTCTCTGTGTACTCAAAATTATCTCAAGATGGGTGACATGGTCATGTCAGGTGTGAGAGTACACCAAGATATCTTCCATGAAGACTACCACAAAATAATCCAGATAGGGATGGAACACACGATTCATCAAATCCATGAAAACTGCTGGCGTGTTTGTGAGTCCGAAAGGCATAACTAAGTACTCGTATAGACCATATCTGCTCCGAAAAGCTATAAACAATATGTCTAATTGTCTAATGCATAACTGATGATATCCAGACCTTAGGTAAATATTCGAGAACACTCGTGATCCCTGAAGTTGATCAAAAATATAATCAATCCTCGGTAAGGGATATTGGTTCTTGACTGTCATCTGATTAAACTTTCGATAATCCACACAGAGTCTGAGGGTACCGTTTGCCTTCTTCTCAAAAAGGACTGGAGAACCCCATGGAGAAGTACTGGGTCAGATGAAACCCATTTCCTATAACTCCTCCAACTACCTCTTGATCTCCTACAACTCTGGTGTACCCATCCTATAAGAATAAATGAACACTGGTGCTGCTCCTGGCACTAACTCAATAGAGAAATCCACCTCTCACTCTGGAGGAAGACTTGAAAACTCATCCAGGAAGAAATCCCTGAAACGATCAACTACTAGAGGGAAATATTTTTGACATGTTCCCTGTTCGTCCAGATATAATCTCGCAATCTAGGTTGTCACTCCACCTCGCACACGATGCCTGGGTCCAGCTCGGCTTGCCTAGACATCCCATTCGCCCTTGTATAGAAACTCACCACTCTCTGGTGATGTGAAACTCACCCAGTGATGATAGCAATCCACAAAGGCTCGAAAGGGTACCAACCAGTACATCCTAATAATTACATCATAAGCTATCATCTCCAAGACATAGAGGTCCCAAAGAAAGTGACACCTTCCAACCTCTAGGGGGAACTCCCTGCACTGACACACACCAGTTGTTCTAGTTCCCAACGGAGTGTCTAGCGTCATAACATCAGAAGAAGAGGAAACACAGAGCCCAAGGATCTCCACAACGAGCACATATATAAATCCATTTGTAGAACCCATATCCAAAAGTACAGAAGATAAGACATAAGCTACTAGAATAGTACCACTGACAGTAGAAGGTCCGGGATCCTGCTCCTACTAGGTTTGTTGCACTACATATGCATGCCCAGTGGCCCAGCCCTGCGACACAGCCTCACTACCCTAAGCTGACCTGCCCTGCTACCTCTAAGATCTTGGTGTCTGGCTACCACGGCCCTAACCACCATCTCTGCCTGCACGCCCTGACGTACCCCAATTTCCCGACTGGTAAGAAGATGCTGATCCTACTCCCGCATGTGAAGTCTGTACAGAACCCCACTCACTAGCCACTGGTAGAAACACCCTGAAAAACGCTGCAGATGAACTGTCTTGCCGCAAGCTCGGCACTCCACTGGGTCTCGTGGACACTGAGGTCTCTTGTACCCTTCTCTACCACACTGGTAGCAAATGATCTGGCCACCTGAAGTATTCTTCTTGCTAGTACTACCACCGTGAGAGAAATTCATCTTCCTCTTCCTCTTGCCGGTAGAAATAGTACCTATAACTGGTTTCGAACTGCCCTGACCACACCACTAGCTTCTCGCAGGTTCTGCTCTGTAATCAGTGTTTGGTTCACAATAGCATGCATGGTAGGCAACCTGAAAATATTCACCAGCGCTCATATGTCACTATGAAGACCATCCTCAAAGCATATAGCTCTCAAAGCCTCAACACCCACTAGAATGGATGAGAAACACTGAAGCTCGGTGAAGAGATAAGAATAATCCATCACTGACATGGTGCCCTACTGCAGATTCATGAACTCTCAAGCACGATCTGTCCACAACATCTCTGAGAAGAAGAAGTCATAGAAGGCTGCCTGAAAATCTTCCCACGCCATGTCTCGGTGATGCTCAGACTGGGTTCTAACATCCCACCACCTTTTGGAAGAATCACGTTGCATGTACGTAGAGACCTTGACCCTCCTCCAAGGAGGAATCTCCAGATGCTCGAATATCATCTGCATCGAATCCAGCCAAGACTCTGCAGCCTGTGGTCCTCCATCCCCTGAAAACGTTGATGGATGCTGCTGCTAGAAGATACAAGTCAGCTCTAACATAGATGTGGCGAACTGCGATGCTCCTTGGAAGGTCTTCATGAACCGCATGAAGACTTCAGGGAACTGATAATCTGCACCTATGTATGGTATAACAGTTGGCGCTGCATCTGGTACTGCTGGAGGATCCACTGGTAGCCCATGGCCCACCATCTCAGGAGTATATTCATTGTCTCTCTCCCAACGAACAACCAGTGGTTGTATCGGCAACATGACTTTACAGGGTCAAACACACGCCTTAGATTAAGGTCATAAAGACTGAAAACAAGGAGTGTAAGGAGGGAACAGGAGAAGAAAATCATTCAAGTTTTAAAAAACTTGTCTATACAGCGTGTATAAATACTAAACGACGTGTTGTCATAGGCCATCACATGGGCGTGTACTCCAGCTAAAACTGGTCATGTAACACCCTAAATACACGGTGTGTATTTCTAACTACACGGCATGTACTTGAATCCTTCTTCCCTACCTGATTCCTTCTACATGGATCAAGCCACATGGCTCTCCTAAACAATACTACACAGCTTGTTCAGAGGTCGACACAACGTGTACTCTACAAGCTTTCATCGGCCTGTTTTGTTCGTCACACGGCCTATATACCCAGGTCACACTACGCAGAGTGTTCTAAAAGGACACGACGTGTACAAAGAATCCTCAGACTGACCTGTGTTGCTCGATACATGGCCATAATACATGGATGACACTACATGGTGTGTCCCAAAGGCACACGGCGTGTACAAGGTAAGGTAACACCGACTCATGTTGTTAGTGACACGGTCGGGTACCTGGGTCAGACTACACAGCGTGTTTATAGTAGAAACGGCGTGTATGTACTAAGGTTTACTTCGTCCATGTTGTTAGTTACACGGGCAGACACCAGATCAACACTACACGGCATGTACAACATGTACACGGCGTGTTTTCCCCCAAGCGATTTCCCACCCCCCGTCCCCGCCCACACGGACAATAACACGAGAAGAGACTACACAGTGTGTAATGAGGGTACACAGTGTGTACTTAAAAAGTTTTCATTTATTCTTGAATAGAAGAACACACAGCGTGTGTCCATAGAACTAGACAGTGTGTATACTGGGTTTTTCCAGACAGTAAGCCTCAAAAACTACTTCGGAACCCATAAAAACACAGAACAACCCCTAAGTTCCAAATTCTGATCCGTGATGGCCCATACTCCCCGTGAATCAAAGCTTGGCATCTTATACAAGTTATAGACAAGGTAAATAGTAAATAATCCACCAAATTTCGGTCAATGAGGGCCCATAATCCTCAAGAACCAAAGTTTTTCATTCATTCTATCAAAACCTCATACAACAATACCCTATAAAATAGTAGGTGTTTATCAAAGCAGCTATCACAACAACATGCTTTTCTAGCACAACAACTATCACAACAACAAGCAATTCCTAATGCACCTAAATGGCATGGGAAGAATGCATGACATGTGATTTCTAGCATGTGCCTAAATTATGCATGAAATGACATACCCTCATCTCATTAGGTTGAAACTAAATAGAGCCCATATATAATATATAAACAGCACAATCACAAGTGCATCACCCAATGGTGAAAATCAAATCAACTGTAAAATTGGAAAATCAGAATATTTGCAACACGAGGTAAATTGGATTTTCCTTGTGCACAGGTTAGCTACACCCAGGAATAAGTTATTAACAACTACCCTTTCTGTCCTATCCCTGACTAAGGCTCAAAATAGTAAGTCAAAGAAAAGAACCTGCCTCTGATACCACTTTGTAACATCCCAGATCCGGAAGCCACACAACGGTGCCCTGAACACGGTTGCTCACATGACCTCAAGCGCATTTCCCCAAATGCCAGAGGCTGCAGACTAGCAGCGATGGCCCAGGTCGGATAGTAGGGAAACTCTGCCCTCATTTTTCAAAGTGTAGCTTAGTGGAAAAGAAATATAACATACAACAGTGGAAGTAGTAAACAATATACAACTAAAAGGGATAACTAAAGTAAAAGAGAACTAGCAGTCATATATATTTATAAAGATGCAGCATGTCACTAATTCTATGAAAGCATCTAGAACAAGAAACACTGCAATACAATACAATACAACTCAAGTTACAAGGTATAACCAAACAAAACAAATCCGAGTAAACAGAACACAACAACATCGCAAGACTAAGATCTGTCCCATGCTCTCCTACTCCTCTTCTACAATCATGTACCTGTATAGGGACCCTTTCCCACGTAGACACCTCCAACAATATAGTCTGTTTGGGATGTAAACATGGACCAAATAGGGTGTGAGAACTAAATCCCAGTAGGCACCCACCAAAGGCCCTTTCCTAACTGTCGGTGAAAATGTGAAACAGTAGTGTGCAAAAGTAATGCAGTAAACTAGTAAGTACACAAAAGTAATTATCACTACCAGTTTCATTTCCATTTTATTTAATAATTATCACCTTCATGCTTGTGCTTCGACTTGGCAGGTACAACTTAGAAAATCACCACAGTGAATATTCTAAATAGCCATGTCCTCAGAAATATATCCTTACCCTCAGGTAATAGAATCAAATACCCGCAACTGATTTCCCTCAGGCATAACGATCATTTCCCTCAGGCATACGTGAAAATTTCCCTCAGGCATAGAAACTACTGTCCTCAGGCATAAAAAAAGGCCACCCTCAGGCTAACCAACCACTACCCTCAGGATAATAGAACGCTTCCCTCAGGCTAAGTACAACACTTCCCTAAAGCTAATAGAACAATGCCCTCATGATAATAGAACCAAGCTGAGCCCAAAGCATAAAAAACAATTTATATAAAATTTATCTCAAGAAAATGCAGTGCACAATATAAACATGGCATACCCTCAGGTATCCTGGAAAAATGGCTAAACAGAGGAATGCACCCCCTAGGGTGGCCCTAGATCCAAGCAGTGATCCCAAACAGTAGTTTAAACTTATCATTAGATTATTTACGCAATTCTAGACATCTTTTCAGAAAAGGCCTCAGCCATATGACACCCCAACCATGAGCGCGTTGCACAATGGTACACAATTTCAACACAACAGTTGAAAGGAAAATCAGACCACCTAACTCGATCGTCTCTGATCGGTATACGTGAACAATGCATCCCGAATCGCCCAAGAACAATGTAGATCTGGGATAATAGAATTCCCATTCAAACGTAAATAACTTTCCTTAGAGGAAGAATTGGTAAGAACATCACAAAGAGAGTGGAGGGCTTACCTGTATGGTCCCAACATGATCGATGGAGGTGGAATCAGATTCCCGATGAACGATCGGGTGATCCTCCAAGTTTCGGTCATCCTCCCGAGCTCCAAAACAATACCAAATCCTCCTCTGCTGAATGAGGAGGCTAATGCGTGTTTTAAGTGAAAAAAAACTACACGGCATGTACTTTTCATTTTTTTAACTGTTCCCCTAGCAAATTCTTTCCACCGCGGCACTGTTCACCCGTCGACATGAGTGCATGACGTATGTTCCTGATTACACGGTGTCTTCTGTCACTCCACTAGAAGATTCCTCCACCACCTTACTGTTCTCATGCCGACTGATTAAACGGTGTGTAAATACAAAGTACACGGCATGTAGTCATTTTTTTACACCCTTTATTGCAGACAGGCTAACACGACTTGTGTACTCATCCCACACGTCCAAAGTACATGGCGTGTGGAAAAGTACATGGCATGTACCCACAAAATTTGGGATTTTTCCTCATTTTCCTTATTTTCTAAAAAACACGTAAGGAAAAGGAAAACTAAGAGACCCGTACCTCAAAACAAGAACCAGTTTCTTACACTCCATAATATAGAAAATCAAAGCTCATGTAATCTTCTTGATAAACCAATTACAAACCCAAAAGTAAATTTCATTGTTATTATGTTAATGAGTGGAAATGAGCTAGAAAAAAAATGAAGGAATGCCATTGTAAATCGATGCAGGAAATGGAAAACAACATGAATTTGAAGAATCCTATCAAGGAAAATAACCGGAGGAGGAGGCTGTGAGGTCTCCATCAAATAAAGACACAGGGAAATATAAGATGGACTATCCAAAACAACACTCACCTCCCCTCCTTGTTAGGATGAAATTACCAAAGAAAAACAAAGAATAATCCATATAGGCGGAGATGATGGAAGTCTTCAAGAAAGTAGATATCATCATCCTTCTACTGGAATACATTCACCAAATTCCAAGGTATGTGAAATTAATTAATGACATGTAAGTTTGTAGAAGGAGATTACAAGGTAATGAAGAGGAAACATTATATAATAATACTTTTTCTCTTGTTACCCCTCAAATCCCCTAGAAATTCCAATATCTAGGTACTTTTTCTATCCACTGAAAAATTTGGAAGCATACTTTTTCCTATGCATTGTGTCATTTATGAGTTTCAATTAATGTCATTCCTTATTCTATTTATTCTTATATACAGATAGAAGAACTAAAACTCACCTGATTGGTTGTGAAACTTTTTAACTGATCCAGTGCCTACCTGATGGGCATTCCTGAAGATTTATTAGTAACTGTACAAGGTTACCCGTTCCATACTGACTTTTAAATTTTCAACATGGAAGAAGCAAATGATAAATATCACTCTCTAGTCATTCTAGGAAAACCATTTATATTTATTTATAAAAACATAATAAATGTTAATTAAGGAACCCTTTCCATGAATTTTGGTGAGGAAAAAATGGATTTTAACATCCATGATTCAATGAAACACCCACATGAAGAGCACTCTATTTTTACATTAAAACACATTGAACTACCTTGTTCTTTTAGAGAGGGAATTGAAATGTTTAATGACATAATTATATTAGAATAATATTTGGAAATACTCAACCTACAGGATAATTCTTTTTTTGAAAATGAACTTAATATGGAGAACGTTTTGAGTGTTGAAAATTTTGAAGAAATTGATGAGTTACTCAAATCTGATACTAATATTTCTACCTTGAATGTGTAGGTTTCCAACCTAGATATCCTAGAGCTGGAAACATATATGGAAAACCCCATTGATCTGTAACATAAAATGCTACGATCAAACTTAAAATATTCCTTCTTAAATGAAAATGAGAAACTACAAGTCATAATATCAAAAAAAAATTGAGCTTGGATAAGAACATTGACTGCAAAAAATTTGAAAAATAATGCTAAGGACATATTCTCGACATTAGGGGACATCCTAGGGATTAAACCAACTGTCTACATGTATAGTATTTTGCTGGAAGATGAATCCAAACCAGCGAGATAGCCCAAAGGAGGCTCATCCCAACCCTTTTGAAAGTATTAAAAAAAGAGGTAGAAATAATTTCAGGGGATGGAATAATCTACCACATCACAAACTCCCAATGGGTGAGTCCCATTCAAATTATTGCAAATAAAATCAGTCACATAATTGTACAAAATGAGAATAATGAGTTATTTTCCATGAGAATGTAGAGTTGTTAGGAAGTTTTCATATATTATAGGATATTAAACTATGTGACTAGAAAAGACCCACTTCCTATAACCATTATTGAACAAATATTAGAAATACTAGTTGGGAAGACCCATTATCATTTCCTTGATGTATTTTTTTGGGTATTTTTAGGTTATAATATCTCTATGTGACCAAGACAAGACCACATTCATGTGTCCCTTTGGTACATTTTCCTACTAAATGATTCCATTCAATATTTGAAATTCCCCAGGCATGATTCATCTTTTCATGGTAAGTATTGTCTTGGACATAATTGAAAACTATATAGAGGTATTACTTAATGATTTCATTTTTCATGGTACTTGTTTTCAAATATTATTGGAGATTCTCAAAAGTCTTTTACAAAAAAAATTGAGAAAAACATGGTTTTAAATTTTCAAAAGTTTCATTGTATGGTTGAATAAGGAAATGTTTTGGTTCATTTAATTACTAAAGTTGGGATTGAAGTTGACCAATCCAATGTTGATGTTATTTACAAGATTCCTTACCGAGCTATTTTCATACATATTAGATCTTTCTAGGTTACATTGGATTTTATAGAAGGTTTATTAGGAAATTTATAAAAATTAATTTCCCCCTTACTAGCATAATCAAGAAGGAAAATGATTTTGTTTTTTATGATTCATGTAGGACATCTTTTGACATATTTAAAGAGTGCTTGAACACTACCCCTGTTATCTTTCTACTAAATTGGAATAACCCCTTTAGGATTTTGTGTGATTATTCTAATAGAGCTATAGGGGTTGTGATTTTATAAAATATTTATATTCTTCCACAAGTGATAACCTATACTTCATAGTCCCTAAAAACTATCCATATTAACACACAACAATAGACAACAATTTTTTTTTCTATTGTTGTAGATTTATAAAAAACTGTTCTTATCTTTTAAGGAGTAAAGTGACTATTTATTCTGATCACGCATCCTTAGGATTTTTTATCATCAAAACAAATGTAAATCCCAGACTACTGAGATGGATGTTGCTACTGTACTAGTTTTACTAGGAGATTAAAGATAAGAAGGGATGTAAAAATATAGTAGTTGACCACCTGAGATGACTTCCTGACACTATAACAGTAGAAGTAATCCCCAAATCCAATATGGATGATTCATTCCATAGTTAGAAATTGTACAACCTCAGCTAAGTCCCTTGGTATGCAGACATAATGAATTTTATGGATATAACAAAGGTAACCTCCATCTTTTCTAAACATCAAACTACTAAATTAAAATCCGAATCAAAATATTATGTCTTGGAGATTCCTTATGTATGGAAAATTTTCAATGACCAAGTCACTAAAAGGTTCAAGCCTGAAGAGTAAACAAACTCCATGCTTTCATTTTTTTTCATACACTTGTATGTATGGGCCATTTTGGAACACAAACAACCACTATATTTTTTTGGAATCTAGATTTTATGGACCTCATTTGTTATAAATTAACATGATTATTGTAAAAAATGTCTAAAAGTCCAGTTTACTAGTGGAATTTCCAAAAGGCTTGAGATTCCCCAAAAAAATTTGATTTTTAGAGAGACATTTGATGTATGGGGAATTGAATTCATGGGACCATTTCCTATGTCATTTGGATAATCATACATCATGTTAGCAGTAGAATATGTCTCTAAGTGGATTGAAGAAAAATCTACTTGAATTGATGATTCAAAAAATCTGATTAAATTTATAAAATCATTTTTTGTAGGTGTAGATTACCTCGAGCTATAATTAGTGACAAAGTAACTAACTCCTATAATAAGACCATGGATGCCATCATGAAAAAATATGGATTTCAAAATAAACCTTACAGTCCCTACCACACACACAAAAATTCACTAGTCGAGGTGTCCAATAGAAAAGTTAAAAAAAGTTTGGATAAGATATTGTAACCCACCATAGATACTGGAGTAAGAAATTAGATGATGCACTCTGGGCATGTAGAACTGCCTATAAAAACACCTTAGGTATGTGACCCTACAGGATTGTTTATGGTAAAAACTACAAATTTCCTATTGATATGCAACAAAAATCCTGCTAGGATATCAAAAGACTGAATCTGGAGTTTATCAAGGCTGTAGAATAGAGGAATATACAAATTATGGAGCTTGAGGAGATGAGAAGGGAATCATATGATAACTCACTATTGTATAAGGAGAAAAGTAAATCTTCTCATGAAAAATTGATCAAAAAAATAGAATTTAAATTTTAGAAAAAGTGTTGTTGTTTTCTTTAAGGATAAAGCTCTTCCCTAGTATGATTCATTCCATGTGGACTGAACCATACACAGTTACAAACACATTTCCTTTTTCTGTAGTTGAAATTGAAGAAGAAGGTTTAAAACAGTCATTCAAGGTAAACAACCAACAACTGAAGAAGTGTCAGGATGATTTTTCTAAGGAACCTATGGAGGAGTCCAAACTCTATCCTATTGGTAATAAATAGAGAACTATCAAGTTTTCACATTCCCTCATATTGGTCTATATTTTTATTTTACATCAAATTGTTTTTCTTAAACAAATACATATAAGAATTCAATTTGAATCATGTTTGAAACAATTTTCGGGGAGAGAGATAAGGTAGTTTTAGGATGTAAATATCATTATTTCTATTTTACTTAAAAAAACAAAAAAAAATTCAATTCTAATTTAGGAACCTATGCATAGTTCTGTATGTCATGTTTTAGAATTTTATAAAACCTAGAGTGTAAATAAATTAATTAAAAAAACAACAAAAAATTTCAAGAGAAAATGTAATATATATATATATATATTCAAAAAAACAAAAAAATGTTTTTCTATTTTTGAATATTGTAAATAGATATTTTTTATAGTATTTATTTAGTTTTTTAAACACTATTGGAAAAATACCCTATACCAACGGTTTGGAGAACCATTTCCAATTAAGCCATGGGGATAAGTCTATACCAACGGTTTTGGGAAAACCGTTTGTATAAGTAATATGAAAATATATACCAATGGTTCCATAAAACCGTTGGTATATGTAATTCAAAAAATAATCATTCGGTAGGTTTTGATCCCAGCACCTCCCGTTTGTGATTGAAAGACCTAACCACTAACCAAACTTACTTTTTTGAAAATAATTTCATAAATATATATATGTATTATCATAATTATTTTAAATTTTGATTTATTTAATGTCCTCTATAAAGAAGATTCCATTAAAAATCAAAGAACCTATACCAACGGTTTTGAGAACTGTTGGTATAGGTTCTTTTATTTTGGGACCTATACCAACGGTTTTGGACAAACCATTGGTATAGGGGGGACCTATACCAACGATTTGGCCAAAACATTGGTATAGGTCCAAATTAGTAAACTATACCAATGATTTTCCCAAAACCGTTGGTATAGATCATATTTCCAGTAGTGAAACCTTTATAAAACTCAAAATTTACCTACCTAGTTTGAAAATTTCATGCTATAATTAGAATAATTAACTGGTTCTGAAACTATAAGACTTAGATGATTACTAAGTGATTTTTTTATTGTTTTCATATAATTTTGGCCATAAAATAGGAAATGAAGTGTGAGTAAAGAGATTGTTGTGGAACTAGATATATAACTTATGGTCACTAGAATTATTGAACTTAATCCGAGGTAACTTAACAGTAGAGAAAAAAACCTTAAGGGTAAAACTCAAATGAAATTGATATAACTCCTTTGAACATGGATTAAAATGGGAAATTGGGAACCCAAAACAGTTCTCTGAGATAATTATACAGTGTGTGTGAGTATCCCTCTTTAAATTTTATTAAGTACTTTTTCATAGTTCCTCACACATACATTGATGGGAAAAATTCAAAAAAAAGAAGAAGAATAAGTGTTTCATTCAAAAATAAAACCATTTAGGTGAGGTGAATATTGAACCCATGAAGGGGAAAATTTACTTATAAAAAAATTCACTTGATTTGTATTAATCAAGTGTACATTTGAACTCTAGTTTGAGAAAAAATATGAGAGGGAAAAATGTAAGCGCCTCTTGTTACAATTTTGATTCCACTTAAATCTCATTTGATCCACTCCTAAACTAGGAATTTGATTATATTGAAGAGAAACAATGATTTGATTTACATATGAGGCATAATAGTTTGAGAATTGGAGGAATTTTTTATTACTTTCAATTCTAGATGTTAAACTTAAATATAAACAGGATGAATTTATTTTTCTATGTTTTGAATAAATTGAATTCATTGATAATATTGTTCGATGGTGCAATAGTTCATTTGTGGGGGAGTAATGTGAGCACAAATTTTCAAAAAAAATTGCCATTTTTTATTTGTATTTACCACCATTAATAAAACAAATATCGGGTAAAATAGTGGTCTTTTTGTAATCTTTGAATTGTGTATTTAATATGTAATTCTCTCAATTATTTATTTTTAATGATTTATTCCCTTTTTTATATAAATTACAAAGCCATACTTTTTTTTAAATTCTAAATTAAAACTTAGTGATTAAAAACAAACAATCTCGAAATGAAATTATTTAATGGATTTATTTTTTTGAGAATAATTATTTTATACATTGTTTAGTTTAATGAAATATAAATACATTGAATTGTCTTTAAACAAAAATAAACTGTTAATTTTAATGTTCAATCTAGAAATGAATTTGATTTTTAAATGATAGAAATTGTGACGATTTTAATTGATTAATTTGGAATCGATTTAAGTGAATATTTATTTTTAGGGCTAATTCATACCTAATTATCACACATTCATTTATTTTTTTATTCACTATTAGAGGGTAACTAGGTACATAGTCAACCTACTTATACTAAGATCAATAAAAATGTTTATGTTTCATATTCAATGATGATCCTTAAAGTTAGTTCTCTAAGCCAAAAAATTTTCCCAAGGGAACTCATCAAATTTTTTTAATATCATGATGGTAATTTATTAAAATGTAAATATAACATATAAGAATAATGAAATACGTGTTACTACATTATTCATGTTATCTTTATATGTATAACCTTCAAATAGCACTCTATGTAACCAATACCAGTCAAATAAGTAATTAGAGTCTTTGTAAGGGATCACAACCATCCTTTTTTCCCTTTATTAGGTTCTCATGACTTCTATCTCATGATGATGTCTCTAAAATGACATTAAAACTAAAACTTTTACACCCTATATTAAAATATCTTGAATCTTTTCCCATAACTCCAACTAAAAATCTAGAAATCCTAATTTTAATACCATTTTAACTTGAATATTGCCTAGTCAAATTCTTCCTAAATAGGTTATATAACTTATATTTTCCTCACCATACTCACCTATAATAGTTTTAAAGTTATATACTAGATCTTATGGTAATAAATAAATTATAGTTGACTTTAACCCAAATAACATGACATAGAAAATTCACCCAACCATATAAAATCTATAGTCTATAATTAAAAACTATGATTCCCATAATAAACAAGTATATTAAATATGAAACCAATATAAACTAATCCAACATAACTAATGTAAAATATTAACTTTATACAAGGATATCTAAATTAAAGATATGAAATAAAATAATCAAAATTGAAAAAATGAATCCTATATCAATCATCATCTTAAAACCCTAGATGTATAAATACTTATAAAGTTATTAGTACATGTCATTGTCAAGGTATCAATATATAACACTTGGACCTATAAAATAATCTTTATACTTAAAATTACATCTTTCCACAAGTGTTCATGAAAGGGTAGGTAACACTATCAAGTAAGATTGTCCCAATTCTTGAAACAAACTAGTTAAATAAAATTTTCCATGTAGGCATAACTTGAAGATAAATATCGAGAGTTGGTGTACTCATTTAAACTATTAAATTAAACAAAATATCCCCAAAAATAAAACACTCTCTATAAAATTACAATTTATTGGAGTGATAACAAAAAATTACATAAAAGTCCCAAATAAAGACATGGTTAAGTTGACATGGGGGGAACAAAGTCACCATGTCTAGAACACCCACCTCTATATCTCATGAAACTATAATCCTTATAATTAATCCACCTCATGGTAGTTAGGGTATAGGTTAATCAATTTTTATACTCATAGTTAGGTCTCAATGATGATATATGGCAGTACTATTATCAAGTAAGTTCGGATAGCTACCATGATTATACAAATAAAAAACAATATATAAATTGTTGACCAATCAAAGTGAACATAAGGTCTATATCTTGTCTTAACCCTCAAATCAATATAAATTAAACCTTAATTAGAACATTGGCCTCAATACCTAGTTCTTAACACTTAAATAATTTTCCATGGGGACATAAAATCTAACATACCATGATTTTACACTTTTCATGTATTAATTCAATTTTTTCATTAATACAAATATTAATATCTTATCATGAGTTTTCAAAATATTTTTCCCATATATAGTATTTGTATAAGGAAAATTCATTTAATATTACATTTTCATGTATCAAAAATTACTCTATTGTGATGTATATAGAAAAATGAGTGAGATTGATTATTCACATGACTCAATAAAACATTGAAATTTTTAAGGGTTATAGGATTCAATGATAACATTTTAATACATTACATATGGTTGCGTAATTTCATTACACAGTCACCCCAAAAGAACCTTCCATTTTAATTTTTTTCTTACTTAGTCTAACTGAATATAATGTAGGGGTTCATTCAAACATGTGTATTCCCACCCATGTCTTCCACTTTTTTACCACTATATCATAAGCACATATACACACACAAATAAAAACTAACATATATTGAGATAGATGAATGGGTGAAGTGATGTGACTTATTGTGTTAATGGCGCCCTTAATTGATTTTCGGATCCAAAACTATCATAGCGACACAAAATTTTCTAACCAAGAAGTGAATTTTAGTATATCTATCAACCTTTTACTCTAAATATTTCCACATTTATCATTATTTTTCATGAATTTGACAAAAATAATTTTTTTCCAGATAAAATTTGGGCTCATATTTGAACTTTTTCAATATTTCATCATCCTAAAATTTGTACCCATGATTAATTGACATCAACGATTTCAATTTTGTAACTACTTGGGTTTTAGATTAAAATCATGTATGATGTTTTATAAAAAATTTAAAAACAAAATTTAATGAACGAAGGATATTATAAATGGAACAAATTAATCTATTTTTATCAATTTCAATAAGTTATTATTTAATTTAATTCATCAAAATTAAAATATTCTTAATGTTATAACATAATGTAATCTAACAAGTAATTTTCAACACTCGTCCCTAAACTTCATTCTTTTACTCATTCATATGATTATTTGGGGATTTCATTACATCACAAAATTTATTTTATGGTGGTTTTAAAAATAATCACTAAATATTGAATATTATTTTATGGTGATTTTGAAAAATTATCACTAAAAAGTAGAATTTCAAAAAACTTCCTTTTAGTGGCGGATTTTTAAAAGAAATTTAATAATAAGTAATCATTGATTATTAATTTTTCTTTACTAATTGATAATTAATTTTCAAAATATGAAATGATTAACTAGTAATTAATAATTAATACTTACTAATTAATAAGAAAATATGTAATAGTTTCTAATTATTATTTATTAATATTAATTTAATATTTTGTGTTTAAAATTTATAAGTATTAATCTATAATTAATCATTGATATTTACAAATATTTTATTAATGAAAATTTTAAAAATTATATTTATGAATTATTTATTACTAATTGGCATGTGATACTTATATAACAAAGATTTTATATATATACACCCACACACAAAATATATAAATGTGTGTGTGTGTGTGCATGGAGATATATGTCATAGTATAGCAATGGAATTGGATAAAACTAAGATTGTATAATTTAGAGCTAGGTGTGTTTATTATTTTGAGGTTCACAATTGAAATTCAAATATAGAGGATTGGTTTGAGGGAGGTTTTACAAAACTAATTTAAGGGTTTGATTGATTTTTAGAAGTTCGGGTGTAGGTCATGAGAATGTGTTATAGATAGAAAAATGTTTTAGATGACAACAAGTACCTCATAGGTGCTCACTAAGTACCCAATGAGTTATCTGTGGAGAGGTGGTCCTATGTGAACCCCTAGGCACCCAGAGGGTGTACCAATTACCAAATGGCCCCAATTTTACTTATTTAAATTTTAATAAAAATTTATTTAATTGATTATTAATATAAAAAATACTCTCCCTTACCCCACTCTCAACCATCTAGACTATAAGATCCAAGGATTAATTCCTTGTTTCCCCCCTATTTCCATCGTTTTCTTCAAAATCCTCTAAATCACATCCCTTCATTGATCTATCTGAAGTAGTGATATCCTAGTGGCGGGTCTAATCCTTAGCTTCCTTCTTCATGTTGTTCTTTCGAAGTTATTCATCGATTCACTCCAAATACCTAGAATTTGTGGGGGATTATTTTCATTATTTATTTGAAAAAATCGAGAGTTATTCAACCCATGATTATGGTTAGGTATACCCAAGATTAACTAGGCTAGGAGTTCTATTTCTATTTCCCTCAGTTTATATGATTTTTCATGGTTGTTATTATAGTGACCTTGGGTGAGAGGTTTTGTGTGACTTGGAATGGGGCCAATAGGGATTGGTGTGTTCTTGTGAGATTTAGTAAGACTTATTAGGACTATAGAGGATGTACCACATATGATGTATATTTTTTTATCATTGTCAATATATTATAAGAAGGTTGGGGGTTATCTATAGTTAGTTTTGTAATTCATTAAGATTGTTTAGATCTAAATGGATATAGAATACCTTTTAGAGTTTTGAGGAGATAGTGTTCAATAATTGCATCTAAAGAAATGTGTTAATTTTTTTATGTTGGAATTAGTTAGGTATATAATCACTAGTTTTAAGAAATTCCATGAGTTTGGAGGCTCAACTTGAGTTGGATTTATAGTGAATAGTTTAATGTAGTCTTTTTCACCGTGGATGTAACCCTAGTGAGGTTAAAATAGGTTATTGGTTACAAGTAAGTGAGTCACCATGGGTCTTTAGTTATGGGAAAAATATATGTATATTGTAAAGACTCTATCACATTTTATAAAGTATCTTAACCGAATTAAACTATTATATGCCTAAGTTGAGGTAGTACTTTGTGTCAGTGAGAGGTGAACTTTTTAGGGTGGTTGATTCCTTAACTCTCATCTACATTACAATGATCATATGGATATCAGAATAAGGTAGGTTGAGGAAAAATAATAATAGATTTATCTTTTAAACTTAATTGTTTGAAACCATTTCCCATTGAATTCAATTAAATGATGTACTATTTTAAGTTGATTATATATTTCATTATGTATGTTATGACTTATTGGATTATATATTGTGCCCCTTGATTCAAACATGTTTTTTATTCTTAATTTCATCATTGTATATTTATTTTTCTTTTGTGATATACATGTGTTTTATAGTGTTTTAACGAGGAGATCATAACATGCTATTTTTTTTTATATTGATTATGAAGGAACCATACATCATTTAGGATGGTTACTATGGGTAAAATCATTCATTTTTATTAATTATTACTATTACAGTTATGTATATGTTGATTCATTGTGATGATAAAGAAGAAGGGTGGATATATTTTCTTTCGTTACCAGATACTCTATTTGATGAATATGTCATAAGTGATTATGACAATGGGTTGTTATATATATGCTAATGATAAATGAATATATATGTATATATAGTTACATTCTTCCTTGTGAGGAGAGAGGCCTCCTAAGTGAGGATTGACATACATAGACACATGGATATACATATATATATATATATGTATGTGTGTGTGTTTGTGTGATTACATTTGTCCTTATAAGGTTAAAGGCCTCCTAGGTTTGGATGGATGTGCATGTATGACTATATTCATTCTTAAGTGAAGATTGATATGTATATATACATGTATATAGATATTTGTATGTACACATTACTTCCAATGAGTAGAGAGTCCTTAAAAAAGAGGATGGATATATTTTTATATATATATATGGTATCCTATAAAGGAAGATATTATATAGGTTTCTATATATGGAAAATTTTCCTACACAAATAGGTTTCTATTGATATGAAGGTTTTCATGGATGGGAGGGTATCCTATGGAGGATAAATACCCCTACTATAGACTCCTATCATGGGTCAAAGTAGGTATATGGTTCCCATATTGATTTTATAAGCACCTAGAAAACTATAAATATTGTTTTATGTTTTTATTACTTTGTAACTGTAAATTATAACTCGATTATTATTGTTCTTTAATTGAGTGATTCTCTAACTATTTAATATTTTTATTTCATATCATTTCATTATATTAAATCACAAAAACACACACACACACACACACACACACATATATATATATATATATATATATAATGGATTATGTTAGGAACACCATTTGTGGTGTGAAGTACCCAATGAAATTATTTAAAAATGGTGTAATTGATTTCAACCATGACTGAAAAGAATTGAAAGGTGATTCAGTATGTTTTTAAGTTTTCATGAACTTACTAAGATGTTTGAATTTTGTTTGGGAAGGTTAGGATCAATTCTGGAAATTCATGGTTTTGTTGAAATTGAAAATGTCTAAAACATTCTCTGAATATGTATGTTTTCCTCGGAATTGAATAAATGGATAAGTCCTTGGAGTTTCCTTTATACATAATTTCTATTCTTGTCAAGGAGTAATAAATCTGATAGAAACTTAACATACATATTATATTTGAGACATACACAACATATTTTATGATACGTAAGATATCTTGTCAGAGACCATATTGAAATACAACAAAGTCATTGTATGAGTAATATATTTTCTTAGAATTAAAGTTTTAATAGTATCTATAGGTGAAACAGAATGTGTAACATATTTTATATGATATGTAAAATTATAAAAGTTATTTTTAATATAGTTAAAATATCTCACAAGAAATGTCATTAAGTCCAAAAACTTATGAGGTAGGTAAGATTATAAAAAACTTATGGTTGGATCATTAGTTAGAGAAAATATAGCTAAGTATGGAATCTCATTGAGTTATGTAAGAAATTTCTTTCTTATTCATTGGTCAATATTATGAGAGTATATATTTTTAAGGGAAAAACCCTACACACGTATATACTATGATCTGTAAGGTTTAATAATAGGTATAATTATGTGAAAATTCATGTGCTTTAAAAGTTTCATCCAGAATTCAACTGGGTCAATTATGTTCTGGTCATAATAGTTTAAATATCATAATCATGGTATTGATTCATTATTATAGAATATATTTAAATGAATATTAAATGAGACAATATTGGGGTGATATTTGGGGGAATTTCAAATGGGATATTTGAATTCCATTATTGTGGTCAAAGATGGAAATTTTTAAGGAACTGCTGACCAGTTTGAATAATAAAGAATGATGAATATTGTATAAATGAAATTGAAGGATGTTTATATATTAAAATATTTAAAAAAATCTATGGGTATTGTGTAAAAATGTTAATTGTTATTTTGAGACGATTATATTTTGTAAGAACATAGAAATTCTATATCAATGAAATAGAAAATAAAAGATCATCAAGTTCTAGAACTACTTGATCATATGTGTCAATGAAAGTGATTCAGCAGATAATCATATAGAGTCTTGATTTTGAGAAGGAATAATACCTATGTGTGAATTCATGCTCTCAAGAATACACTATGTTTTCTAAAATATTAAGAAAGAAAACCATTGTGTATGATACTTAGTTGACATTTTTATGGTAGTTAAAAACCTAATAAAAAAAGAATATCTTATTTTCTAATGTTAAATCAACTATTAAATTATTGCATATATCATTCACATCCAATATAAAAAAGGAAAAATATTGAATACTATTGGTTCCAGTATAAAAAGTGAACTATATTAATTGGAAAGTGGATTATACCATCCCAACTCTTATGTGTGACTACATAGAACTTATAATCACTGCAAATTAAATAGTGATATAATTAGTATTTTGATAACAAACCAAACATAGAAAGGAGTAGGTTTCCTCATTATTGATGAACCTTATAAAATTATTGTGTTCCTTTCATTTTTATTAATATTACATGAAGGTGAGAAAGAGATTAAAAAAGAGTGGATAACGGTCTTAAAATGTCTCATAGGTTCATTTTGAAAAGAAATTATACAAACATGTACCACTAATTTACGCCCACTCTTAGTATTATATCAATTGAGCTTGGCTCTTAAAGTGGTATGAGAGATGACAAGCCTCCCTCTGAGATTCTACTCTATCAAAGGTGGAGTGTGTAGAATATAAAAATTTTCAATAGTAGAGGTGTTAAAATCATTAATGGAAATAACTTTCATGTCTGGAAGAACATAATACTGACCTATATTTTATCATAAGGCCTTAGAGTGAGTGATATTGTGATTGTGGGTCTGTCACCACTTAAGAGATATTCTGTCAATACATTTACAAACACTATAAATTTGGAATTTGATGGAAAATATAGAAATAAAATTTTATCATCCTTATATGACAATGTATACACAAAAGTAATGGGGATAAAAATAGGCAAGGAAATATGGGAGAATCTTGAAAACACGTATAAAGGAAATTTTAAATTGAAGGATGAAAAACTAATAATATTTAGAGATAAATTTTAAGAGATCAGAATGGTTTAAGATGATATAATTTATGAAAATATCAACATGGTAGATAAGATAACGATTCACATCAAGGTATTTTAGGATACTTTGGAAGGATAAACCATATTAAAAAAATCTAATATTAAATTTTCCCATCACATTTTATCCAAATAACTATTCATAGGAAAAAATTTAATACTTACCTCTTGATTAGTTTCATAACATACTCCTCAATTTTATTATGTGTAAGACTCATGTGTTTACAAAAAACTCCAAGGAGGAAATGAAATTCAAATCCATAAAAAACAAAAGAAAAAATAGGTTGTAGTTGGGCCCTTTAGAGAATCAGAGGACAAGGAGGAAAATGATGAGGAACATAAGAGGATTGTAGAAATTATCTCTATAACATAAAATAAGGATAGGGTAAGTATTAAGGAAAACTTTCACTCAAGTAATTTATATGTGGTGGAATTAAACATTTTTATCTAATTATATAAGAAATAAGAGTGTGAATGTAAGAACCCAGTCTTTCACTCAGGTGTGGGTCCTTTAAATTTATGTCTGAATCATTACTTTGGAACTAATATGGATTCCTTTTGAGTTATTAAGGGTATTAGGAGTGTCCGGGGAATGTTAGTAGCCTGAAACCCATCTTTTTGGGAAACCTGGATAGGACGCATGGTTAGTGCATGGTTGGCGCATGATTTGGATAACTGTGCAAATTGAAATTTCTGGACAGAACCACATTGCACTGTTTGTGCATGGTTGTGTGGCCAAGCTATGAATTGTGCTTATTCTACCTAGAAAACCTCGCACGATTTGTAAAATAGTGCAAAAAAACTGTACACATGCCATTTTTTTGGGTAATTTGACAATTTTTCCCTTAATGATCTAATTAGAACCCCCTCTTCCTCCCAAATCCGTATTTCAGTGGGATTAACCTAAATTGATCTCATTTTGGATCCCTTTGAAGATATGAGGTAGGGATCAAGAGATATCCTTTGTTCAGGATCTGATTGAGCTTATGTTCATCACATTGGATGCTCAATGGTAAGTAATCGAGTCCTCTTGAGTCTTTCTCTTTCTCTCTTACTCTCGACCAAGTTATCAATGTATGAGAATTTTTGTCTCTTTCTTAGATCTACACCAATCTGAACAAAATAAAGGGATAATACAGTAGGAGGAGATTCGTACAAGCCTAATGTGGTTGGTCTATAACTCACACCTTAAGTTTTTTGATTTTTGATTTTTCGTGTGGGGCCCATTGATTTCATCAGGTGTCGTTATTAGAATTTATATGCCATGTTTATAATCATTAGAACCGTATGGTTATGCTCTTTCCAAATATGTGATTAGTTGGTGGTGGTTACACCCACAACTCAATACTTTCCATGTTGAAGGCTATTCTATAATTGTTTTTTAGTGTTTTTACATGTTTGCGCCATCATTTGGGTGTTCCTTGGCATGACCATTCCAAGGGTAAGATTTTCTATATTATTTAGATTGTTTTATATTGTGAATTACATAATGGAATTTACCATGTATGCATACCACTTGACCCACTTAATTTAAGTGATTAAATTGATAATTAAATGGGAAATGTGTCACATAAATTAATTATTTTAAAGGTATTTTTTTATTTAATTTCCATTATTTCTTTGTTTTGGGGGGTTCCCATTCGTTTTGGTAGAAATGGTGGGCTTTCAAAATTTGGGCCAAACTGTGAGCCCATTTCCACATTTAAAAATAAATTTTTTTTCTTTTATAAATCCTTAATTTTTAAACATTATATACCCATTCCACTTCCAAATTTTCACCCCCTGGTATATTAAAACCAACATATCAATTTGGTCCCCATAGGAATCAATAAAAATGATGGATTTGGTTTTTTATTAAGGTGTTTTGCCATCCCGAAATCCCATTTTCTGCTTTAAAATATTTTTTCAATTCTTTAATATCTCATTAAAATTTTATGATTTTTCAGTTATTCCAACTCTCAACCAAGACCACATACCAAAGAAGATCTCCCATGCTCTCCTCCCCCTCTTTTGAGCTCATCTTCCTCTTGGATTAGGGAGATCATTTTTAATTATTCATAAATCTACCAGATTTAAAAGGTAAAATGTTTCTTTCATAATTCCTTAAATGTTCACTCCTTTTCCCCAAATTCTGTACCCACTTGACCTAATATGACTCCTTAGATCCTCCATACCCGTTTTGGTCACTTCAAGATTCAAATATTGGTCGATTTGGGCTGATTTATTCAATATTTCTTCAAGTAAGTGTTTCTCTCTTCATTTCCTTCCTTCTCCTTAGGGTTTCCTCCTTCTTTCATGAAGTTATAAAATGTCCAAAAGTTATAGTTCGAAACTAGGGGTTTATATTGTGTATTTGTGGTCAAATATTTGGGTTTTATGTTTGATTTCAATTCCTTGAGGTGAACCGGTGAAGCGGTTGATGTTTTGTACCAAGATTTGTGGGTTTTGATTCCAAATGTAGGTGATTCCATGTGTAATAATTTTTTGATGAGTTATCATGATAGATTTAATTATTTTTAAAGTTAATAATATGTTTTTCATTGTAAAAATACCATTTTTGATGGAGTTTTTAAGCGGTTAATTTTTTAGTTTCACTTTTTTCAAATTGGGTGTCTTCCATGTGTAAACCCTGTGGTAATCTTTGGGTTTATGTTATAATATATGCAAGTGGTTTGTTAAATATTTTTTGGGCTTTAAATTATTTTTTGGTAGAGTATTAATGTGATTTTGGGTTTAAAATCGGGTTTTTGAATAGGTTTTATGTGTAAAACCTTATTTCACTCCTTGAAAGTGTTTAATGAAAATTTGTGTTTTTCATGTGTATCTTTTTCGGTATAGTTTGAGGTAATTTTTTGGTACTTGAGAATGGTTTAATAAGTTTTTAAAGGGCTTCCAATTATAATTTGGTAGGGTCTTGTTGTGATTTTGGCCTTGAAAGTGGGTTTTGAAATGGTTTTTTTGTGCAATATATAGTTATACCCTTTGTGATTGTTTTGTGAAAATTGTTAATATTTTATTTGGATAAAAAAATGGGGACAAGGGTGTATATGTAATGTTTGGGTGAGTGTGTTCACCTAATATGGATTTTTTAAAGGTAAATCAGGGTCTTAAGATGTCAAACATTTCCAAAATGTTTTAAAAATTTCTGATATGTTTTATCAAATGGAAAGAGAGGGGTGAAACACGTTTTTGGGCTATTTTGTGTGGGTGTGATGTGAAAAGTGAATTCTGTTGATGAAAGAAGTATAATGTGATGTGTGTGTGGGATGTTATGTGAGTTGTAATACCTTGTAAAGGTTTTATAAAAATGTTTAAATGATTTTTGGAAGTTTTAGAGAAATGTGAAAAGTGTTGTGGGCTATTTTGGTGTGAGTATGATTTCAAAATACATTTGAATGAAAAAGTGGACTATGTGATTTTCATGATATATATGTAGTATGTTTTGTTAATTTTTTATGTGGAAATGGTATTTTCATGTAAAAATTATATTTTTTGACTTGTTGAAATTGTTTGATCATAAGAGGGAAACCCGAGTATCTAGGTGGGTGGATGTGTACTAATATGCTAGTGATCCTGTGGGGTTTGGCCTCAGTTTCATGTAGCAAGTTTGAAACTTAAAACACTAACTAAACAATGATGATGATGATTATGGGGGAACACTAGGTTATGGGTATTCTCCCTACTAGTGGACCGTGTGTAGGAGAATGGATTTTGTGATGGTTATTGTCACCGAGATATGAGGTACCTGGTACCCACATTGAGCTAGTGCTTAGTGGTTACTTTCCCCTTGCTTGTTCTTATTATTTAATTTGTGCTTACCATATAAATATGGTACGGTTGAATGGAAAATTCAATAGCATTGATTTTTTTAAAAATATTTATTCTTTAAAATATCCCACTTGAAAACTAATTTTATTTTTGTTGCATCTCTTAGAAATTGTTACTAGCATTTCATGTCTTGAAAACTTTTATACATTTTGTCTCTGAGTTTTTATCACATGGAATATCTTAGTGGTGTAATACTACTAGGATTTGGATCACACCCTACTTACACCTTTGTGTGTAAGTAGACTTTGTTATTTTATCTACAGGTTTTGGTACAGCTTTTGTGCCAACGGTTTGGGTTTTTAGCGGTCCATCGTGATGCAGTGTTATGGAGATCGCTTGAGGGTAGTTCCTCTAGATATGTGGAGATTCTTAGGCTGTAATTTTTGGTTTTATTCATTTTTTATAGTCTTTGAGAGTTGTTTAAAACCATGTAATTCAGTTCTGAAATTTTGTAAAAGATGGTTTTTTTTGAAAAATCCAGATTGGTTTTATTGGACTTATTTGTCATTGTGTGTTTATAAACTCGGGTAAATCATTCCAAATTTTCGTTTTATGATACCCAGGAAATTTTTCCAACTTGTGGAGATCAGGAATGCCATTCTGGCCTTTTCACAAGATGAGTTTGGTGCCAGTTTTTATGGAGACGAGATTTAGTTTGTGACAAAATGGTACCAAAGGATGTTCGCTCTTTTGAGTCATGTAATATGGGGAATAGCCAGGATAGTATAGATTTAGGAATTCCGAGACTTGAAATTCTGGTTATGGGTAGTGTGCCTGGCCAGCACACCCCATGATGGGATTCGAGTCAATAGGGTAAGTCGGGATTTGACCGATTCCTTTGGTTTTCTTGGTTTGATGATGATTAGGGGAAATGAAAAGAGAGTTAGGTTAATGGTCTCAGTGAGATAAAAGGGCCTGGAAATCCATGTGGAGTTGGGGATAAGTACCTAGAGAACTATCCATGATGGTTATGTGATTAGAGTATGGACGGAAACCATATGTCCAAGTCACCCACTAAAACTAGTTTCGTCTCTAATTGTCTTGTTATCTTCAGTTTTGAAATCTTGTATGTTTTGTTTTAAAGAAAAAATGACTTGGTTTTAAGAAGCATAATGTTTTTGTGAAATTATTTTCTAATAAAAAGGGAATGGTTTGATTTGTGAAATGGTGGAACTAAATTTTCAGAATTGTTTTGAAATGGAAAATGGTATGTTTACACCTATTTTGAAAGAAGGAAATTATGTTAATGTTGGTTTTGAAAAAGTGTTACCAATAGTGTTTTTTAAACAATTGAAATGTGTTTTAATGGGATTAGATGTTTTGAAATTTATTTATATTACTTGAAATTGAGTATTTATTTGAATGATTGTGATTTTGATTTCTTGGTTAGCGGTCTTGATAAAAAGGAAGTATGGTTGTTTGTTTTGGTTTTGAGAAGTGGAAAGATTTTTTGTATTAACATTTGGTATTTCCATGAGAGACCACATGTATGGGATTACATGAGATGATGGATGGTTAATAGAATTAAAGGATGATTTCTATGATGGATATGAGGAGGGCGACTGGTGTGGCACAAAAACATGCATGTGTGAGGACCATGTGGTACCATTGGTGGATACGCTAACTGTTGAACCATTTGTTTTCAAAGAAATGTTTTTAAAATAAAAATTGATGTCTTGATGACTGGTTTGGGATGGTGTTTATTGTGCGTATTTGAAAATTTTGATGTTGTGGGATGTTTTGAGTCTAATAACCCCTCTTGTTTGAACTGTGTTTTGGGTTTTTGTTTGGTCGGTAAGCTGGGTTGGAGGGCCGGTTACTGGTCTCTTCTAGGAAATGTTTTGAGACGCCTTTATGGTGGTTCACTTCATGTGTTTGGATATAGTTTGTGGAAATTATTGACCAATGGACCATTTTGGTTGGGTCCTTGGTTTTTCTCATTGGATAAGGTACACCCCATTAAGGGTTAGTGCACCACTGAAGGGCAACCCAGATTGTTTCACCATTGGAAAATCATTCAGTTGATCAATATAAGGAATATTTTCTCGAGATTTGTAGAATGCGTCCACACCCTTTTATTTTTGGTTTGATGGATCCTATTGTAGTGGGAGAGTTCTCTTGGAAGGTTGAAAGGGACCTTAGTTTCATAAGTTACCTAATTCATCGAAGGTGGAATTAGTCTAGGGTTGTTCATGGGTATGAGTATCTTGATGGTGTCTAAGAGGGCCTCTGGGTCCTTCATAGTCTCTTCGAATTAGGGGTTTACATTAAACCACTAGTGTGGGAAATCTTGTTATGAGAGGATGTTATATCCATTTTATGTAATTTTGTGATGTTTGGGGACATTTCATAAGGTCCCCCATTAATGTATTTTTTCTATCAGTCGCATTGGTCATGTTCAATGATGCGTTGTGATATCGCATACTCATTTGACTATAAAGGAGAAGTTGTACAATCTTTTGTGGGTATTTGTTTTGTTAGAAGTGTGTATCCTATCGAGAAATGTCGGCATCCTTTGTTTAGAAGAAGATGTTTCTATATATCCTTTCCTCTTTCTGTTTCTCATCTGAAGAAACAAGGGGTGATGTGTGTGAATCTTCTAAGCCCTTGTTCCAATGAAATGTTGGGTTAATGCAAGATGAGTTTGGAGTATGTTATGTCTTGGTAAACTTGTATGGGATTACGGTGTAGTTGTTTGTGGAACAAAAATAATAAGTTCCATATATAGGTTTTCAAAGCCAAACTACAAGGCTGAAGATGCTTCAATATTTTGGGTTTCATCCATAGGCCCTAGAGTGAAGCTGGAACGTAGTCAGGGGAAGTCCTAGGGTTATTCAAACCCTTGTACAAATTCCTAACCTTAGTGTGAAATATGAGAATAGTTTAAACCACTAGTGTCATCTTCTGGTTTCTATTGTTCCCATTTGGTGGAAAGAGGTGGAGGGCCTTATGCCCATGTTATCGCCCAATGTCATTATTTTCCCCTTCGGTTTCCATTGAATTTTTGAAGTATGGTTGGGAATTTGGATAGACAGGTTGAGCACATAGCCTGCACATGGTTAGTAGTAACCATGCCCTAGAAAACCATGCAAGTAGAAGGATACATACTGTTAGCACACAATTTCTCAAACTGTGTGGATTAACCGTGCAACCGTCCCAACTCTATAAATTTGGGTTCTTCCTGTTTCGGCCCATGCTGGTCAGTTAAGATGGTAGGTTGTTATGGTTGGGAGACCCACCATGATTCTCGTGTATGTTCCTTTGTAAATTTAGATTGGAGTTCTACCCCTTCTACTGGGGAGTCTATTCGGGCCCCCTGTTAGTGTCTCGATCTTGTCTCTAGAAAATTTCAGTTCTCTCTTATGGTGGAGAGCCCATTTGTGTCTCCCTATACTAGTAACTCAGATTGGTCCATGGTCTTGGATTGGGGGTAAGTATTCTTTTTCGGAGCTATCTAAATACCCAAATATTCCTTGGGAAAACATTGGGAGTGGAGAACGCCCAACGGTCTGGTTAATGAAAGTTAAGTGTAACCTTATTCGTTGTTGTTGTTTGTTTGTGTAAATTGATGGAATCTTGTTCAGATAGTATTTGAGGAGTTTTATTTTGAGATAAAATCTGAATATACTTGATCATTTCAGGATGTGGTGTATGTTTTGGTTGGTGAGATAATTCCTTACTTGATTGATCAATTGGAGGTGTTTTGGCATTTTGGGGGCAGACAGAACTTGGCAAAGGAGTCCATTTTGGCCTTTCGGTTGGGTTTGGTTTTTGCATTTGTCCTTGATATGGATTTCTAAGGGTGTAAAGTTTTATAGTGGGTAGAATATTCAAATTCATGACTTATTTTAAAGGTATTTTTTATTTAATTTCCATTATTTCTTTGTTTTGGGGGTTTCCCATTCATTTTGGTGGAAATGGTGGGTTTTCAAAATTTTGGACAAACTGTGATCCCATTTCCAGATTTAAAAATAATTTTTTTCTTTTATAACTCAATAATTTTTTAACATTTTACACCCATTAAACTTCCCAATAGAAATACCCTAGTATATTAAAACCACCATATCAATTTGGACCCCATAGGAATCCATAATAATGATGGATGTGGATTTTTTATTAAGGTGTTGGGCCAGCTCGAAATCCCATGTCCTACTTTAAAATATATTTTTAAATTATTTTATATATCATTTGATTTTTATGGTTTTCTGATTATTCTTACTCCTACACAAAACAACTTACCCAAGGCACGCTCCCATGCTCTACTCCCCATATTTTTATCTCATCTCCCCCACGGATTAGGGTGATCTTTCTTAATCATTCTCAAATCGCACATATTTTAAGAGGTAAAATTTTTATTTAATAACTCCTTCAATTTTCACTATTTTCCCCAAATTCAGTCCCTAATTGACCTACTATGACTAATTTGAGCCTCCCTATTAGTTTTGGTTACTTAGAGATTCAACTATTGGTGAATTTGGGCCGATTTCTTCAAGATTTATTCAAATAAGTGTTTATCTATTCATTTCCTTCCCTTCTCCTTAGGGTTTCCTCCCTCTTTCATGAAGTTATAAAATTTAAAAAAGTTAGGGTTAGAACCTAGGGTTTGATTTAGTGTCTTTATTGTAAAATATTTGGGTTTTAGGTTTGATTTCACTTCCTTGAAGTGTGGTGGTGGTGCGGTTGATCTTTCACACCAAGATTTGAGAGTTTTGATTCAAAAGGTAGGTGACTCCATGTGTAATAATTTTTTGATGAGTTAGAATTCTTGATTTAATTATTTTTAATGTTTCTAATATTATTTTAATTGTGTGAATACCATTTTTGATGGAGTTTTTTAAGCGGTTAATTTTATAGTTGCACTTTGTTTCAAATTGGGTGTTTTTCATGTGCAAACCTTGTGGTAATATTTGGGTTGATGTTATAACATATGAAAGTGGTTTGTTAAATATTTTTTGGGCTTAAAATTATTCTTGGTAGGGTATTGGTTTGATTTTTGGTTTAAAATAAGGGTTTTGAATATGTTTTATGTGTAAAACCTTGTTTCTCTCCTTGAAAGTGTTTTATGAAAATGTGTGTTTTTCATATGTATCTTCTGTGGTATAATCCTAGGTGATTTTATAGTACTTTATAATGGTTTAATAAATGTTTAAAGGGATTAAAATTATTCTTTTTTAGGGACTTGGTGTGATTTTGGCCTTGAGAGGGGGGTTTGAAATGGATTTTGTGTGCAAGACATAGTTATACCCTTTGGGATTGTTTTGTGAAAATTGTAAATGTTTTATTTGGTTAAAAAAATTGGGAAAAGGGTGTATATGTAATGTTTGGGTGAGTGTGTTCACCTAATATGGGTTTTTGGAAGGTAAATTAGTGATTTAAGATGTCAAAAAAATTTAGAATGTTTTATAAATTGCTGAAATGTTTTATCAAATGGAAAGAGAGGGGAGAAACACATTTGTGGGTTGTTTTGTGTGATTGTGATGTGCAAAATGAATTTTGTTGATGAAAGAAGTATTATGTGATGTGTGTGTGGGATGTTATTTGAGTTGGATTATATTTTAAAGGTTTTATAAAATTGTTTAAAGGATTTGTGGAAGTGTTAAAGAAATGTGAAAAGTGTTGTGGGCTATTTTGGTGTGAGTATGATTTCAAAATGTATTTGAATGAAAAAGTGGATTACCTGACTTGTGTGATATACATCTGGGATGTTTGGTGAATGTTTGATTTTTCAGTGTTATTTTCATGTGAAAATTATATTTCTTGACTTTTTGAACTTTTTTGAGAACAAGAGGTAAACCCGGGTATCTAGGTGGGTGGGCGTGTACTAGTATGCTAGTGATCTCGTGGGGTTTAGCCTCAGTTTCACATAGAAAGATTGATTCTTACAACACTAACTAAACTATGATGATTATGATTATGTGGGACCACTGGGTTATGGTTATTCTCCATACTAGTGGCTCATGTGCATGAGAACCGATATTGTGATGGTTACTCTCACCAAGATACGAGGTACCTAGGACCCACAGCGAGCTAGTGCCTAGGTGTTACTTTCCCATTGATTGTGCTCATTAGTTACTTTGTAATTACCATCGACATATTGTGTGGTTGTATAGAAAATTTAGTAGCATTGAAATTATTTTTAAAAGTGTTGATTCTTTAAAATAGCCCACTTGAAAATTGCGTTTATTTAAGTTGTATCTCTTACAAATTGTTACTAGAATTTCATGTCTTGAAAACTTGCAAGATTTTTGTCATGAAATGTTTATCGCCTGGAATCTCTTAGGTTTGGTATACTACTAGGCTTTGACTTAAAAATTAATTACACCTTTTGGTGTAAGTAGGCTTAGTTATTTTCTCCATAGGTTTTGGTATAGCTTTTGTGCCAATGGTTCAAGTTTTTAGCGGTCCATCGTGATGTGGTGTTGTTGAGATGGCTTGAGGGCGGTGCCTCTCACCATGTGGAGGTTCATGAGATGTCCTTTTTGGTTTTATTAATTTGTTATAGTAATTTATATTTGTTTAAAAACATGTAATTTAGTTATGAAATTTTGTAAAATATGGTCTTGTTTGAAAAATCCAGATTGGTTTTATTGGACTTGTTTTTCGTTGTATGTTTATAAACTCGGGTAAATCATTCGCAATTTTCATTTTATGATACCCAGGAACTTGTTCCAGCCTATGAGAATCGAGAACACCCTTTGGGCCTTTTCATGGGATGGGTTTGCTTCCAGTTTTTATGGTGACCGGATTCGGTTCATGACAAAATGGAAATTAGAATGTATATTGGGTATATGACTTGACTAGATTAAATGTGATTGATTAATTGGTTGGATATCTATAGCACCCCATACAATATTAATGGAAGGTATAAGAATGAACCTTGAATATAGAATGGTATTTAAGTGGATTAAATGAATGGTTTCATGCTACGTGACAACGTCACACTAATGAAAGGCAAGGCTTGAACCAAATGACTTTATTAAAAGGTTACAGGATACTTGATCTTGTCGCACTAATGAAAGGAAATGATTGAACTGAATGAAACATTACATGACTTCATACATAAATAGGAATGACCTGAATTGAGATCAAATTGTATTCTATTTGAAGAATTCAATGAGCACTTGGGAACCCCATTCTGATTCAAGGATTCATCTTGTTTAGGTTAAGACCCACCTAGACCCTGATCCTTGTCTATTCTTTAGATTCCTGGTATGACACCAAAGGATCCCCTTAAATATCATCATAGGATGCTATGGATACAATCCTTGGATCCAACATTGAAAGTAGGTTCCATGGTTATATACTATAGGGCCCTGACTCTTCTTAACCCCATTTTACATTGTACGATCTCCTTGGATTCGGTAGGCACCTTAATATGGAATTCCTTGGAACATGATCCTTGTATTGCACTATTACCCGGGAAAGGCTACATTTATTATTGATTTGGTGACCCTTGAGGTCTACGTCACCTTGTTCATTACCTTGGGACATCACTATTAAAGATCCTTATAGGTTTCCTTGTAACATATTAGAACCTTCACTGTTATTAACATGTAACTTATTTAGAAGATGGAAATAATGAAAGAATGAATTGTTGACATGTTTATACACCAGTTGAGGGTTGAAGTAGGTACTTGGGTATTCAGTTACATTGTACTGCATTACTTTATATAGGCATGGCTACACACTATTACATTTCCATTACATGAGCTGGATGTTATAGACACTGTTGGTGGTGGCCCACTTGATTTATCTCACACACTCTTCGGGCTTCAATTGGTCCCCGAGGTAGATTACATGGTTATAGGTGTTGAAAAATGGAAGAATACAACTTGAAATACTTGATTGATTACAGTTTAGGATGGATATTGATAGAAGGTGATTAATACAGAACTTAGGAGTCTTAGGACAATATTTTATTTCATTTATACTATTGTGGAACATGTTATTCATTCTATATTATATCCATGTTTTCTAGTTTTCTAGTGACATGACATATCATTAGTTATTGAATGCTATTCTAGTTATTTTAGTTATTCTTATTGTTTTCACTATTTCCACTATGCATTCTATTTACTTATATTGGTTATACTATTTTACTATGTTTACTTTTACCCACTATGCTACAATTTGATAATGAGGGCATAGTCTCCCCCCCAGACACACCATATGCCCTCAATGCTAGTCAGAAACCTCTAGAATTCAGGGAGATGTGCTTGAGGCCATGTGGTCCATCGGGCTCGGGGCACCTATCAAGTGGAATCTAGGTCCGGGATGTCATTATGGAGTATGAATTTTTAGAGTATGAAGATATTACCTTGAGAAAGAAATAGGGAATAGGTTCAAAGGAAACCAAGAAATATGGTAAGAACCAAGTAATGTTTTAAACAAGGAAAATAAGAATCTTTTTATCAAGGAAGATGACAATTCATCTACCTCAATTAGTCATTCTAATGAATATTGTATTAAAAATTTATTAAATTCATATATCAAGTTGAAATATAAGAAGTATGTCCAATTAACAAGGGAAAAGGAGAAGAAAACCATATTGGAACACATGCTAAAATTAGATATTTAAGTGTGTATTGAAAGTAACATAAAATACAATATAGAAATAAAATATATAAATAAGGATGTTGTAGAGTTGAATAAAGAAAAAGATGAAATATATAATAAATAGAATAATTATTTTGCAGATATTAAGCTTCTTAAAGTAAAAATTGATGAGAAAGAGAGAATAAAAAAATATTCAGAAAGAAATGTTACTATAAAGGAAAAAAAACTGAACATGACTCGGTCAAGGTGTATTAAAGCTAAAAAGGACCTATGAAAAATGAGATATTATTATGATAAAGCTATTAAAATAAAGACTGATTCAACTCAAGTTTTTGAGAAATTATGTACACAAAATTAGGTAAAAATGAACTTATGAAACATAAGAATGTAAATTTTTTATCCTCTAATATTGTAGGTTCTATGAGAGAATACAGGAAATAATATTTTGAGAAAAAATCTAAACATATCACTTCTATATCTATGAAATAGGAATTCAGCAATAAAGGTAAAGGTAATTAAAATCCAAAGTAAAAGGATGTTGGATATTTACCAAAATAGTAAATTATAATTCATAGACATAGTCGACAGTTTCATGGAAGACTGGTCTAAATGGAAATTGTTGGTGTTTTAGAGTTTTGAGGTATTAAAATTTATTTTCATGTATAACATATCTCTTTTATAGATTTGGAGAAGTAAAGAATTAAGGGGCTTCTATATAGTGAATTGGAGGATAAATCTTGATAAGAAGCATATAGTGAATAGAAATTAAACATAGGTACCTATCCAAAACAGATTTTATTATCTAGAGGAGATATGCAGAACGTTTGACTAGAAAGGTCACTATGGTAAGTGATATATGACTGTGATACCCAGACAATCTCAACTAGATAATAATGATATGAAGGCTCAGATAAGAAGTAAAACATATAATTAATTACTTTCTAAAGTGGATATCAAATCCAGTAAGAGGATAAATGTATGGATACATGATAGTGGATGCTCATCACACATGACTAAAGATGTCAAGATCATAAATAATATTAAATAACACAATTGAGGTGTAATAACTTTTTTGGAAAAAAGATCCTTGTATATCAAAGGAATTGTTTTGGATGAAATTAAACCTTAAAAGTTAAAATCTGATGATTTATTATTTGTTGATGGGATCAAAATCAACTTATTGAGTGTGAGGCAACTCTGTGATGAAGGAAAAAAGTTTAAAAAAATGAATATTTACCACATCAAGAGAATAAAATATTCAATAACAATTACCAAATGTTAAATAATAGGTGTGAATATATTTTAGATTTATGATCTAAGAAATTCATGTTTCCTAAGTAAAAATGGGAAAACCAATCTACAATATAAATAGAATGGCTATATTAATAAATAAAATATTGATAAATTTTTCAAAAAGAAATAGTGTGAGAGATCTACCCTAGTTAAGAAAATATAAATATTTTTATTTATCTTTATAAAAGGAGAATATATCACAAGTAAAATATAAAATATTGTAAATATAATAAACCATGATACTTTAAATAAATCACTCAGATTTATATTATCCATTGAAGAATCAATCTAATGGAAGTGACTTATACTTTTTCACATTCATTGATGACATTTAAAGAATTAATAATGTGATATTTATGAAGCATAAGTCACAATTAGTAGACATTTTTAAGATTTTAAAAAATAAAAGTTGAGAGATAGATTGGGAATGTTATTAAGAAATTGAGAACAGATAATGTAAGGGAGTTTACTAAAAATTGATTCTAAATTTTACCTTGATAAAAATGGGATTAATGAACAATATAGTCCTCCTTATACTCTCTAATAGAATTTCATGATGAAATAAGGAATTTAAATCATGTTGAAATATAAAGAAAAAATCTTATTGAGTTCAATATGTCAATGTTTTCCTATAGAGAAGCTGTATGAAAATCTATGCATATTCAAAATAATTTTTTACTAAGACATAATTAAAACATGAATTCCTATGACATTTGGTACAAAAGGAAACCTAATATTAAATACTTTAGAGTCTTTTGAAGTCCACATCTGATGAAAATTAAGAAACAAATCTTGGAAAGTTCAATGTGAGAGCTAAGAAAGGTATATTTTTGGGATATCTATCCAATGTAAAAGGATATATATGCTATAATAAAAGTCTCCATAAAATTTTTGAATGTTATGATGTGAATATAAATGAAAACAAACCAAACACTAATGTTAGATATGAAGAAAATTTTTAAGGATCTAATGAATACAAAGATAAGTTTTCTAAGAAAACTAGTGAGAAACAAAATGGAAATGAGACACATGTAGTCAATATTGATTCTGATCATAATAGCAATGAACAAGTGGCTTATTAAGTTAAAAAATAGAGGAATTATAAGGTAAATAATTATATAGAATCATACAATATAATGGGAGATAATAATGCACAAATTTAAATGATAAAGAGATTAAATACTGATTGGAAAACAGATATTATCTCTCAAATTGAGGCACAATCAATTGCTGAGGCTAATAATAAAAAATAATAAGTTGATTTAATTATTACATAACTATATTAGATTTAAAGAAATGCAACTTGGGATATTTTACAAAGTCTAGAATGGAAAACTATGATTGATACCAAGCGAGTGTTCAAAAAATAAATTGAATGATAAAGGGGATGCCTCAAGAAAGAAGGGAATAATTTTATGCAGATAATATTCATATGTTGAGGGAGTTGTTTTTGAAAATTTGTTTTCCAATGGCAGGGATTGAATCAATAAGAATGTTCCAGGATTTGTAAGCTCATAAAAAGTATAAAATATATCAAATGGATGTGTAATAATTCTTCTTGAGTAGAGAGATATAACAAGAAGTCTACATTGTGAAGCTTGAAGTATTTATTCTAGAAAATGATAGAACAAGGGGTTTCAAGGTGAAAAAGGATCTCTATGGGATTAAATAGACCCCTAGAGGATAATACTCAAATATGGAAGTTTTTATGAGATAAATAATTTCTACTAAGAGAAAAGTGGACAAAAACTATAATATAAAGTATATACAACAAGGTACACTAACTACAGTCATATATTCCAATGATATTATTCTTTTAGGTGACTTGGAGAGTGTATGAAAATAATTATTTAGAAAAATGAGGACTCATATTGAGATTTATATGTTGGGGGGAAATGATATATTATTAAGGACTATAAGTTCAAAAAGTAAGATTTTATTTATCATTCCCAAGAAAAGTATGCAGTGGAATTATTGAAGAAGTTTGGAATGGAAGAATAAAACCAGTTTTCACACCCATATAGGTAGGTATAAAGATTGGTAAGGATGATTAAAGAGAATATACGAGTCAAAAATATTTTAGAAGACCAATTCAAACTTAACTCAATCCTCCTACAATAACATCTGAAATTTTTTATGCAGCGATCTTGTGTGAAAGCTACTAAAGTGTCCAAAAGTAATCACATTCTAGGGATTCCAAGAGATTTATTAAGTACATCAAAGGAACTATGTGTTATGATATGATGTAGAGAAGATATAAACACCTAAATCTATTTGTATTTACTAATGTCAACAGGTCAGGTGACTATGATGATAAGAGATCAACTTTAGGTGGATTTTTTCTCATTGGAGGAAGTTGTGTGAGTGGGTACTATAAGAATTAAAATTCCGTTACATCAAGCACCACAAAGGCATAATATTTTATTTTTATAAGTTTCATTACCAAGACGATATAGATCAAAAAAATACTTGAATACTTGAGGGTGAATATTGAGAAACCACTTCTAATTTCATGTGTTAATCAAAGTGTAATTGACCCCTCTAAAAATATATTGAAATAATATAGGTATATGTATATTAACATAGGATTTCCTTTTACTAAAGAAATTTTTTTATGGGGATATAAAACTGGAATTTATACCCATATGATATTGAATTGTTGTTATATCCATTAAATAAATTCCCAATATTAAATTTGATACTTTAAAGTTGAAGATAAATTTTTATCCCATCCCTTTCACATAAGGGAATTTTGGGTAATACTCATGCTATTATTTGGATTCTGTTATCAAAGGGAGAGAATAAGTATAAAAATTTGTGATTTCTCCATGTGTGAATATAGAGATTTTATTATTTTAGAAAAGGGGGCAAATGGTTGATTTAGTGTTTAGATTTATTGGGGGTCATCTGAGTTGATTGAATAAAAATTATTTGTCATCAAGTGATGAAATTATATAAAAACGCCACTTTATCCAATGGAACAATTATAAAATGATTATATTTTTAAATTCTATGGTTTTATGTTTCTGAAAGTGGGTTTTTAAGGTTGATAACAATCCCAAAGGGTGAGATTAAAGTACCTAATGGTATTATTAAAGAATATTGTACTTATTTCTAACCATGAGTAAGAATAATTAAAATTTTATTATGTATTTTTTTAGTAGTCTTTAACTTTATTTAGATATTTAAACCTGGTTTGAGAAGATTTGGATAAATTATATAAATTCCAGGTTTTAGTAAAAATAAAAAATTCCAAAACCTTCCTTGAATACGTAAGTTTTTCTTAGATGAGAATAAATTGATATGTACTTGAAGTTTCCTATATATGAATGTTTTATGTATGTATACTACTCAATAATCTTGAAAATGAATAGCATGAATAATATATTTGAGGCTTATGTAACATCTTTGATGATATATAGATGTTTTGCGGGATCTCATCTTGAAATGCAGCAAAGGAACAACACATGTAATATATTTTCTCAAAATTAATTTTTTTCACCATCTAGAGGTGATTCTTGATATCTAAAATATTTAATATTAAATTTAACATTATTTTAGGCATGAATACTATATTTTCAAGAGAACATTAGAAATATTTTTAACTCTAAAAAATTAATTAGTAAGTAATATTATCAAAAACATACACCTGTATCATTAGTTTGAGAAAATCTGCACATGCATATAATCTCACCAAGGTACCTAAGATTTTTTTTGTAAACATGGATTCTTAGTCTTAGAGATGAGAAATTTCAAAGGTAAAAAACCTATGAAATTATTCACTATGATGTATAATGTTTTATAGTTAGAAGAATTGTGTGAAAATTAATGTGTTCTAAATGTTTCTTCTAGAAGTCAATTCAAATGATGGTGTGATAATAATAATAGTCCAAATATCATGAAACATTGACTACACTATGATTTATAAGTCATTTGAATAAAGTTTAAATGATATGATAATGTGATGATATTTGTGAGAATTTTAAATGGGACTTTTGAAATCAATTATCATGTTCAAATTTGGAGTATTTTTAGAACCACTGACTAGTTTGAATAATGAATAATGAGTAATAACACATTAATGAAATTAAAGGATGTTTCTTTATTAAAATATTAAAATAATTTTTTGTGTATATTGTGTAAAAAAAATTAATTTATAATTTTATAAGATGATACTATGTAGGACCATAGAACTGATGTATTGAAGAAAGAGAGAGAAAAAAAGATCGAAGAGTGATAGAACTTGTTGATTGTTTGTTTCAAGGAAAGTGATTCTATTATTTATCCTCTAGAGGATTCTTTTTGATAAATAAGAGGATTAGTTCATGCATTAATGCTCTCATACATACACCAAGAATTGTGAAATCATATGAAGGAAGATTGATGTGCATGTTTCCTAGTTGAATTTTTTTTGCAGTTGGAGACATAAATATAAAAAGAAGATTTTATTATATTATGCTAATACATAAAGAAAGGTACTGAATAACTTGTTCACATATAAGATAAAAAAATTCTTAATGATAATTGGTTCTAGTATAAAAAACACATTTTTGTATTCAATAAGTGGATAATACCTTCCCTGGGAAGTAGATGACACCTTCCCAACTCTTATATGCAATTATATAGTACTTGCGATCAAATAAAATTAAATAGTAATATAATCTATGTATTAGTAAAAAACTAAACACAGTAAGAAGTATGTTTCATCATATAATATGAACCCTAGAAATTTTTAGTCTATCATTCATTTTCATTACAATTTCATACGATTGGGAAATTGATTAATTAAGAGTAGGTAATAACCATAAAAATTCATAGAGGATAATTTTTAAAAGAAATTATAAAAAACATATACCATTTATTCACCCTCAATGGTATATCAATTAACCTGATATCTTCATGATGGCCTACTGATTTATGTACTCACACCCAACATGTTCATTTTAGTGGGCATTTAGACTCTATACTTGACATGTAGGTTCAGTATTAGGTGAAGTAGAGTTATAGTAACTTGATTTTTATCATGAGACGCGACCAAGGAAATCCATGTTCATTATAGTAGTATATACACATTATTTATTTAATAGTTATATATTTTTCTTATGATCATCCTCTTAGGAAATTGTGCTTTTATTTATGATTGCATAAAATTTTAGATCAATAATATTATTTCATTTTGGTTATTTTGTTTCATAGTAGTCTTTTTACTATAATTTCATATAGTCCTATGATATTTTATCTATTTTGTGATTATTTTTCATTATATGTTATAGTACACCATGATATAGAGGGTATAATCTCTCAACATGATATTATTATTCAATGACTTGAATCATTTCCTATAGGTGGGTAATAGAAAACCTAGGTTTTAGTGATTGTGGAACTGAGGGATGATTTGAAATTCTGGATTCATATTGAGAATCTTCATTTGCATATGCATTTTTAATACTGGGGTGGATGTTTCTAAGGTGGTAGCTAGGGTGGAGGAGACTCAAAATGTGTTTCAAGGTTCTCAAGGAGTGAGGGGTGGAGGATTATGGATATAGAGTACCATTGGGTACCCAATATGGGTACCCCAAGTACCCAGTGGGGTTTCTAAGGTTACATGACTTCTACCTAGAGTTACTAGGTGGTCAATGCTAAGATTTGGGTACCCATTGGAACACTTGGTAGCCAATTTTTGTAAACCAAGTTCCTGGTTCTACCCTATTTTATTTTTTATTGGGAGTATTATGGTATTTTGGGGTTTTAAACATTAAATTTCCTTTAGGGTTTCTTCACGCTATCCACCTAAGACATAGGATAGTGTCACCCCTTTCCCTATTATCTCTCTCGTTTACTTCCCCTCATTACATGAAAATTGGGGTACAATCCATCATCATTATAGTGATTTTTCTTACCTTTACTTTTCTTTATATCCTCACCTACTTTTTTCTCTAATTATGATGGGTTGTAGATAGGGTTTTGGTGTTGATTTCACCAGATCTTGGTAGAATTGGGTCGAGATGATGATTCTTTAGTGTGACATGGCTGGAGGAGGTCATAGGAGGATGAACACATTAGGTTTCTCATCATGTTTTTGGTAATACAATAACCAAATTTATTTTAGTTTTTCTATTAAATTATAGTTTAAAATATTTATTAATTTATGTTGGATTTTGGGGCTTGGTTTGGTGGTATTCTAGGGGGTGTTTCATTGGTGATCTTCACCCTATTCCTTGAGGTTTCAACATTGTTACTCCATCCAGTGAGTTATCTATTGATTATGAATAAAATAATTAATTTAAATTAATTATATTAATTAATTTTAATTATTATATGATTAATTAAATTGTTTTTTATGAATTTATTTTCTTATGTGGATTTATGATGGATGAGGGATCTTTATCAGGATTGTATAAGATAAAGAGAAGGTGGTTGATATTTTATTATGTGGTTAACTCCATTTTGAGGTAGGTTATCCCAAACCATTACCTTTGATTTTTAATTTTATCTTGAAATGATAGATATATGGTCTCGATACCATGTGTGATGAACCAAAAAATAAATTGAATTATTTCACATGACCCATATGAGTTGGGGAAAGATGTATATGGTGGTTATAGACCCTTTTATTGTTATGAATTGAGTTCTTGACCATATATGGTAATAAGATTATATTATGGTGTTTCGGAATTTACACTTAGGGCCTAATGGGGCTTTCCTTAAGTTGTTTTATAATACCTAGGACCTTAATTTGGTTTTACCCCTTGGAAAAAAGTTATATATAATTAGTAAGGTCTAGTTTGGTCTTGGATCTTGTGGAACTAATGAGTTTACCTTTATCCTTTCTCTAGTTGATTTAGGTTGGGTGAGTGTACCACACCCTCATGGTATGTAATAATAAGGTATGTTATACCTTGGTTTTGGATATTAGTATAAGTTGAGTGTGTGAGGACTGACCTAGATTAAACTTTTAAGTGACTTGGACCTTATTCCAACCTAGTTATTATTTTTCTATATATATTTACAAAATATATTAGGTAAGTCTTTATGTTTTATTTTTATATTTTGGGACATTATGGATACATTTATTGTTATTGATATGAGGTGGATGAGATTACCCATGATTAATATGTTTGTTAATGTGTTGGATGACCTGCCCAGTCACTTTGATAGTTCCTATGGCATGGGTTAAATTACCCACTTATGTTGATGATGGATAAGTAATTGAATTACATGCCCAATATGATGTTGTAATGTGTAGTATGGGATTCATTTCCCATTTACCATGTGATACTATGATTAGGGATGTTATGTAGTTATGTGATATTCTCGTGATTTAGGACGTGCTACCTAGTTTCCTTAATATCCATATGGAAAGGGATGACACACCCACTATTCATCTACCGTGATACCATGGTATAGAATTTTTAGTTACAATTATGATTCCTATGTCATGTTTTAACATGCCCATTGTGTCATAAGATAAGGTATCAAACAAAATCCTTATTTACTCATGACTATGATATTGAGGGATGCAATGCACATCATGTGATGTGGTCGTGAATAGGATGTGATGCCCGTTACTGGGGGATGTAATTCCCACCAGGTCATGGAACAAAATTCTCACATGAACTTGGTAATGTTGAATATGGGAATATATGCCAAATAATTTTGTATTACCCTTGGAAATGGGAAGTATTGTTCATGATGTGATGTTTCCCTAGAAGGCTATGTGATGACTACATGAGAATGGTTCTTAATGAGATTCCATAACCTCTCTTATGACGTCGAATAAGACTAGGGATGATTTTCTATCTAATGTTTATGCCCATGACAAGGGACATTCTGCCCTCTCTTATTGATATAGTAATGATGTGATGCGTGGTTGTATATAATTTAAAGGGATTCTATTCCCTCATTTTCTACTATAGTTGGTATTTCACGTCCGATGGAATATGATTTCTTGGGGACACTATTCATATAGTTTTGACTATGTTACATACTACCCATGTATTGATGATTATATCATCAAAAGGAGTTGTTCCCACTGTTCTAGTTATGTCATTAGGATGTGTTTATTATATAATAGTCATTATACTATGATGGGAAGTTATTCTCATTGACTATTAATAGAGATGTGATGTCTATTCATTGACTATATGATATGTTCAGAGACACTCCAACACTGGATGAAGTAGGTATGGTTACACATGGGAAGGTATATTTCTTATGCGGCTATGAATTATTTATTATTACTGTTATTACCTATTAACTTTATTTACAAGCATATCACATTGTACAGGAACTTTCCTATACTAGATATGTTAGAGACACCATTGGTGGTGAAAAAATATGTTCTAATCACATCCTGATATGGTGCCTTGCTACATGATAAAACCTTAGGAATCGTGATCCAGGTAGGGTCAAGGGACATGCTATTAAGTATTGAGTTGTGGAGCTTAGTAGGAGATGAAAGATGGGATTGGGCATGGATCATAGACTATTTTTTATGTCATATCAAGTGTTTTTCTCATTTCGAGGACTGATTTTATATTATCTACCCACAAGAGATATTTTTATATCAGCATGAATCTCAACAAGTTGTAGCTATTCATTTTATTATAGCATGGGTGGGGATATTATTGTGTATGGTATTTAGTTGTTATATACTTTTAACTTTCATTTATTTTTGTGATGTTGGTTTTTTTTCTTCTGTGACTTATGGCTATCTATAATAAGGAGGGTATAGTCTCCCCCACCTTATATATAGACCCTCATTTTTTCTCGATATCCTCTATCATATGAGGAGGCATGTAGAACCCAGTTTAATCGTTGTGGAGGTGAACAGGATCAAGGATGCTACAAATTAGTCCTTTACTTCATTATATGTCAAAGGTAAGGGATTTGAAATTAGGTCCCATCCTAAATATGATTTATTTTTTATAGGGGTCACATTAGGTCAGAGGCAACTGGTGGGCAGGATGGACACCAGATGTGGGTCGAGTTGAATAGGGGTCTAAAAGAAAATTGAGCTACTTGTGGATCAACTGAAAGATAGGGGTGGGTGAGGCCACAAGTCAAGTAATGTATAGAGTTAGAGATGGAAAAGGTTCACTTTTTTTATAGAAAAAAATAGAAAATATTATTTTAAAAAACTAAAAACTTAAAATCACAACAAAATATTTTTAGAATTAATAAACAAATTATAAACCACCAAGAATATTTAGAGAAGTTTTAAAAAATAAAAAAATTATTTCATGAAGGTTTTTAGATATTTACCCCAAAAATATAGAAAAAAACACCATAAAATGATTATCAATATAAATACACACATTTTAAAACATTCTCAAATCATTTAGTGATGGTTTAAACCATAATTAAATGTTAAGAAATTATCAATAAATTTTTGATTGTTTTTATAGTGTTTACGAATCACAATGTGCAAAAAATGACCTAATTACTGCATAAATTTTATATTTATAGGCTTGAAACTCAAAATTAAAAACTTTTCCACAAAATAAGATATATTATGTAACACCCGAAGATTTTGTGAATTTATTTTTTTACAAATTAATTTTATCTTTTTATATTTTCTCTTCACACGATAATGAATGAAATTTTTTTTATTATATAATATCTCTAAGTTTATGATTATGTTATACAAAACACCAAGAGAAGCTTGCACAACACGCAACACCAACTTGTCTTGTGTTATATGCAACATCGAGTTTCTACAAAAAACACTTTAATATTATAATTATTTAAATAAGATAGTTATACATAGCCATTAAACATGTAATATGAATAGTAATAATTAATTTTTAAATATTATTTCATATTGTTTATAATAATGAACAATATAATTTCTGTTAAAGTCTTTATATGTTTAAAACTACTATTTTCTGAAACGAACTGCTTTTCATGTCCTTCTATGAAAAATAATAATATTAATTTTAGGCACTCATAGAAAATAATTTTGTTAAAAGAATTTTTTTGAATTAAAATTATAAAAATTAGATTCGGGTGAATTTTTGGTATATTTCTGAAATGTTTCAAATTGTGATGAATTGTGAAAAATACTACATTGTAGCTAAAAACTGACTTTTTTCATTTGAATAATTATTTGACTTTAAATTGGTTTTAAAGTCACAATAGATAAATAGTACATATATTAATAGAATGTAGGTTATTGTAATAATTATTATAATAGAATTAGATATAAAAAAATTATTGAACTTTTGAACATCTCTTTTACCCTCTTTCTAGCCACATTTGTAGGATTTACATTAAACATAATTTTTCCACTTCTGTGAATTGAATTTATAAAAATAGAAATACATGGTTGTAAGGAGTATAAAAAATGTGGTATGATAGGATTATAATAATTTTTGGTGAATAGTAAATTTTGAATTTTATTTACCTCGGTTAAAGGAAAATATGGTAATTAAAGGTAAAAATTATATTATAATAATATAAAATTACCCTAAATTTTTTCTTAATTTCATTGGATAAGATTTTTTTCGACCCAAATAAACCTTAGGTATAAAATATGATCCTTTTCAAGAAACTTGTGTTAGATTTGGACATTTATTATATTTTATTTAAATAAGAGTTCAAAATTTCATATTCAAATTTTAATAAATAAATAATTTTTAATACAAGGTTATAGATAAAAAAATTAGACTATAAATATTATTTAGAAATATAAGAAATTTATCTAAATAATTATAATTTAATTATATTTTTTAGATGTTAAATAATCGAATTTATTTGTGACATAATGATGATGTAATAATAGATTTATTAAAGGATGAATCAAATAAATGATATTAATAATATTAAAATAATTATCATTTGAGCTATTTGATGCCATCGAATTTTTTTTTGAATGACTACGACATTTTAGGGATGATTTAATGTAGTTTTTTAAGGAATAAAGTTGTTAGGATTTTATAAAAAGTCAAGTAACAAATAGTGTCAAAATTGACATAAATGGTATTTTAAAATAAATAATATTTTATTAAATGATAAAAATTTAATAAAAATATATATTGAGGTAAAATAAATAGGATAATGTTAAATATATAACTAATGGTCCAATTGGGTTTCTTTTTTCATTTTATAGTAACTATATTAACTATATAGTGTAAAAAAGACAAGTTGTCCTAGTAAGAGTTAAACTGTTAACTAAGGGTTAAAGAAAAAGGATAAGGTTAATTTTGAGACATAATATTAGGCCCCAACCTTAAACATTACTTAATATTGAGTTATTTCAGGAATACACATTGAGGATATTTTCAGGTTTATAGTTTTAGAGAATTAGATCATAAATCATTCATTACACTCCACATTTAAACAAAGTGGTTACATAAAAGATAATATTCATTTTTCCCATCATTGGAAACATATTTAAAATAAAACATAGATTCTTTCTTGAAACTTCCTTGATACTATAATCACATCATGTACCTTTCCCTTGACTTGTGAAAAACATTTCAAAAACTTGGGATGAGCATAAAAAGCTCTGCAAGGGATATAAAAGTACAAAATGAAAACATTAGTTCAAGTATGAAATCATACTTTACTTGTAAAACATAAGAATTTTAACATACCTCATCAAATCATGAATAAATCATAGAAATCATAAGACATAAATGTAACTTGAGGAATTCATAACATTCTTACATAGGGAGTAACCCTCATGGTTACATTTGGAATACCCATCACATTATATTCCCTAAATCTCTTCGTAGAAACCTTAACGTTTAACCCCTTCACGTTACCCAATGCATTGGAGAGCTATATCGGGCTCACCCGCCCTTAGTTTATCACGGAACCACCCGTCATCAAAACAATCCCCAAGAACCATAACATAATCGTATCACATAAAGCATGTATAAAGGAAACATAACATTTCCACATTTCAATCACAAGATATCAATACAAAACATTGATATAATAAAAACATTATAAAAACCATTTTCAATACCAAAATAAAAACAAATATTACATGGTATTTATTTTTCATTTAAAAAAAGGTTATGGCTTGTAGAGGAAGCCGAAACTCAAATAATGGTCACGGTGGTGGAGAAGTCATTGTCGCCGCATACGTATGACAAAAAAACATTCCCTTTTTCGTTTAGTAAACACCTTGTATAAAAATATTCCTTTTGAATAAACGTAAAATTTAAAGGGGTTTATACACCGTATAAATGAAAGTTGTGTATAAAACAAAATATGCCTCAACGAAAGGAGATTGAGATGAAGTCCCTTACCTCATATCCGACTTGACTCGATCATTATTTAATCTCCTGAATAATAAACTTGAGTTAATTTTTACTTGCATCAGAACCTTTTTCAAATTCATTATTCCTTTTATATCACTTATTACCTTGTCATTAACACTATATAATTATTTATGTTAATAACGGTCGTTTTAACGATCAATGGTACTTGAGTCAAAAATAAACTCTTTATAATTACAAGTTTTTCATGTATCCATTATATCCAGAGTTATATTCATTATTTAGATATCATATATATCATATATATCCAGTATATACATGCATTTATAATATTACATAACATTTAGAGGTAAGAAATGAAATGCACCGTTCATGGAGACGGTAAGCCGTACGTACACATGAATACTACTTTCATTTCTATTTAGTATTTTATGGAATTGAATCATAATTATATAAAGGTATATTATAATTTCAATATAATATCATATATAATATCATTAACTACATCCTTTATACATCCCACATATGGCATTAACAAATCAAATCACTTTGAGGGGGCGGTAGTCCGCACTTCCTAAAATGAAGATATCATGTTTACCCATAATAGAAACCATAAAGGTAATGCAAAAACGAAAAATAAATAAGCTTAAGGAAAATATAAACATATTATATATCATATATAAATATAGTTTCATCTTAATGGACACCTTTGAAGGTGTTATAAGAATATTGAACAATCATCGTTTTGTGAGGCAGAAATTCACCATCCACAGAAACAGTATGCTCTTTAACAATTAGATGAAGATGTGTGTAAGTGTAGCTCGAATCCTTATTATAACAACATCCCAGTATATTAAAGATACTTTTTTTGTTAAAAAATAATTTAACAAAAAGAGTTTAGGGGGTTGGAGAAGCAAAATAAAACAAAATAACATTAGAGAATACTTTACCTTTAAATCGGGTAACTCTTCTTGGTTTGAACCAAAATGGTTTCTTGAAGAGATTTATGACTAAGGTAAGGCTTCTAGGATTAATAGAGGGATGTGGAGAGATAAAATGAGTAGATCATGTCCGAGCCAATGGCTTGAGAAGTGTGGTAATGGAGGTAGAGTTGGGGGCATTTATAAGAGGGGAGGAGGGGCACTCTTAGAAAGATATAAAATGTTACTTTATTTTCAAATGCGTTTCAGATTTTAAAGGTTCCACATTGATGTATTTAGAGGATAAGGTGATAAGGGTTCAAAATATACTCATCCAATAGGTCTTTCAAAAGTTTAATTCTTATATTTTACATTATCTTTTCATTTTATTTAAATCGTTCATTAATGAGGTAATCGCTGCATCATCATGATGTCAAAAATAATTTAATTTTTTTAATGTCTAAAAATTATAAAACGAATACTATGATGTTTGAAATATTTTTAGATTTCCAATTACTATTTATAGTCCAATAGATAATTTATTTAGACAAAATTAAAAATGTTTTACTCAGGTGATACATTCTTTGTTATATTTAACTTTCTTTAAAAATAAAAAAGATAAAAAGTCATTATCACACAAAAGTGATTCCATGGGGTCCCCAAGATTGGAACAAGGAATCCCATGGTCGGCCATGACACAACCAGTAGCATTAGGATACAGTTTGGGGTCATTTGTTATTATTATGATATTATTTTATTATCCTTAACTACCCGATTACTAATTAATCAAGATAATTAAAGATAATTACCGTCGTTGCTACTCATAATGTCCAAAAACAAAAGATACTTGATTACATAATTTGGACCTTATGATTCAAAATATGTAATAAATTTTACCAAATTCTAAACCCAGAAATTGCAATAATTAATTTAAAAATAATTCTCGTTGTCAAAACAAATAGCGGGTTTTTTAGAAACAATATCTAAGAAAAGTTTGGCACTTGTTTATGCCCAATTCGAAAGTGAAATTAATACTAATGACCACCATTAGATTAAATGGTAAAAATATATTATAATTAAACTTTAAAACCAATTAAAATATAATCTAACCATATAATAAAATTAGATGAAAAAGCAGTTTTGATGTAAAATGCAGTATTTTTCACTATTCATTAAAAATTGAACATTGTCAGAAAAATACCAAAAAATTATCCAATGTAAATTTCAATGTCCCAATCATAAAGAATAAGTTTATTTTGAAAAATAGAGCTTATAAAATTGTCAAAAGAATTATTTAAAAATAGTTCGACATCAAAAGGTGGTAAAAAAATCTTTTAAAAATATTAGTGTATTCCATGCTTAAGATTGGATTTATTCTCATTTTAAGACTCTAAAACAATATATAATTCATAAATAGACATAGATAATAATTTATTCTTTTTCATTACTTACTTGAGATGTTACATCCTTCCCCCCTTTAGAAAATTGAATCCCCGTAATTTATTTACTTATTGAATAAGTGGGGGTATTTATCCCTCATTGCATTTTCAGATTCCCATGTTGCCTCTTCTATCATGTGGGTTTTCCACAAAACCATTACTTGATAAATCACCTTATTTCGCAACAATTGCTCCCTATGGTCAAGAATTTGGACAAGTTGTCATCATAAGATAGGTTCTCTTCCAACTGAACTACCTATGGACTCAAAACATGAGATGGATCTGGCATGTACTTCCTTAACATTGAAACATGAAAAACATTGTGTACCAGAGATAAACTCGTAGGTAAAGCCACTCGGTATGCAACTGGTCCAACTCTCTCCAAAATTTCATATGGTCCAATGAACCTTGGGCTCAACTTTCCTTTCTTACCAAATCGCATCACACTTTTACATGGTTAGACATTGAGGAAGACATGATCACCTACCTCAAAAGAGAGATCCTTCCTCCTGTTGTCTGCATAACTCTTCTGCCTGCTCTGAGCTGTTCTCATGTGTCTCTGTATCATCTGAACTTTTTTTCAACTCTTCTACCAATTCTGGTCCCATAAACTTCCTTTCACCCACTTCATCCCAGAAAGCTGGAGTTCGACACCGTTTCCCATATAATGTCTCAAATGGTACCATCTGTATACTGGAATGAAAATAGTTATTATAAGAAAACTCAACCAACGAAAGATGTTGGTCCCAACTTCCCTGATAATCCATCGAACAAGCACATAGCATATCCTCCAATGTCTGAATCGTTCTTTATAACTGCCCATCTGATTAAGGATTAAAACTTGTACTAAAATTTAATTCAGTACCCAATGACATCTGATGGCCTTTACAAAAGTTAAAAGTGAACCAGGGATCACGGTCAGATACAATGGAGAGAGGAACTCCATGTAATCTGACTATCTCATTAGGATAAAAATGGGATAGTTGATCTAGGGAAAAAGTATCTTGTATAGCAAGGAAATGAGCAGATTTAGTCAAGCGATCAACAATAACCCAGATTTCATTATTACCTTGAGGTGTCATTGGAAATCCCACAACGAATTCCATGGATATATTCTCCCATTTCAACTCTTGTACTGGTAAAGGGTGAGGTATCCCTTTTGGTATCTTCTTCTCTCCTTTAACCTATTGACAAGCCAAACACTTCACAGTAAAATCAGCAATATCCCTTTTCATTCCGTCCCACCAGTTATCACTAGTGCAGAAAACGTTTTTTACGTCGGTTATTTTTAATTTTTTACGTCGGTTTCTAGCCGACGTTAATACGTGCGACGTTATAAATAAGGTTTTTGACGTCAGTAATTTAAAATCCGATGTCAAAAAGCATAAAATCGCGATGTTTATCACATCGGTTATTTTATAACCGACGTGATAAACGGGGGTGAGGGTGGTTTATAACGTCCGTTCTATAAGAACCGACGTGATAAACCGGGCTGAGCGTGGTTTATCACGTCGGTTCATATAAAACCGACGTGAAAAACCAGGGGAGGGGGGTTTATCACATCAGTTAGTCAATAACCGACGTGATAAACCATTTTCCAGGAAGTTTAGCACGTCCATTATTCAATAACCAACGTGCTAAACCATTCTCCAGACCCTTTATCACGTCGGTTATTTAATAACCGACGTGCTAAACCATTCTCCAGGCCTTTTATCACGTCGGTTATTAAATAACCGACGTGATAAACCATTTTCCAGGCCTTTTATCACGTCGGTTATTAAATAACTGACGTGATAAACTATTTTCCAGGCCTTTTGTCATGTCGGTTATTTAGTAACTGACGTGATAAACTATTTTCCAGGCATTTTATCACGTCGGTTATTAAATAACCGACGTGATAAACCCAATTTTTTTTTAAACAGAATGCAGTGATCTTCTCTCCACCAGAATCAACCAGAAAATAAATCAAGAAATCATACCACAAAAACAGAAGTACATCAAAAATAAGCGTGTAAATAGATAACATATAAAACTTACCCACTAGATAGCATCCACCCTCATTTATACCCCATGGACAGCCCTCCCCCACCCCGTTGGAGCCCTCACCCTCATGTATACCCCCTGGACAGCCCTCCCCCACCCCGTTGGAGCCCTCACCCTCATGTATACCCCCTGGACAGCCCTCCCCCACCCCATTGGAGCCCCCACCCTCATGTATACCCCTTGGACAACCCTCCCCCACCCCATTGGAGCCCCCACCACACTCCTGGACTACCCCCCGACCCCCGGACACCCCCAACCACCCCTCGACAACCCCCACCCGCCTGAACAGTACCTCCTCACCCCCTCACCCCACTTGACAGCCCCCACCACACCCCTGGACAACCCCCCCACCCCTGGACAGCACTCCCACACCCCTGGACCGACTTCCCACACCCCTAGACATCCTTGCCACCCCCCCAAGACTGTCCCCCCACCCCACCGGACAGCCCTCCCAGACCACTGGACACCCCCAACCCCACTGAACACACCCCCACACCCTGGGAACCCCTCCCCCACAAACCCAAATCCATACCAGAAGAACCATCAAAAGTAGACCAAAATAAGAAGTAGAGAAAAATTAAACATTCACTTATATAACATTCAAAACTTACACTGTCAACTTCAAAAAAAACTAAATGAAACCTAAACAACTACCAAATAGACAATTAAAACGACAATATTCAAAATTACATTTTACGTTACAAACAACTAAAATTCAATCAAACCTGTAAAATAATTTGACCACTCCACTTGTAAGCGTTTGATGTCTTCAGCAGTATAGGTTTGAGGGTCATCAAAAAGCTACAAATGAAAAAGAAGATAGTTAACGTGTATAATGAATAAATCAAATTGAAATATGATGGCAAAGTTTAAGAGGAAATCGTACCATGTCAAAATTCACAATTGTCCGAGTTGTTATTATTTCATACATAAATCTTAACTTATAATATCCGCATTCGATGAGGCCTTGTTGTTCATGAAAATTCTTTTTTGAATGACTGTAAATTCAATATATTATTTTTATGTAATAAATCAAAAAGTACAAATTATAAATGGAAATTTACCGTCGCTTTTACATATTTGATCTTTTCATTTCTTTTCTTTGTGTTTTTTCGAAAGTAGGCCCATGAACTGTTAGAAAATAATACGAATGGGGTAAATTTAAAATTTATTATAATATATAGAAATATTGAGAAATTGAAACTTACTTTTCCAATATATTCTTAAAACTTTCCCGCACATCACCATGAACAGAGCATATCCAATAAAGATCTTTCTCCCTTGGGCAAAAAATCCCTAACATCCAATGATTACTGATAAAAGGAAATTTATTGTTAGTGGTTTTTTATGTTAAAAGATAATTAACTATTTGAGAGAAATGTGTTTCATACCTCTCACAAAAAGGCATCATCCAACATTGTTGGATTATATTCTTTTCAAATATTTCAGCAATATAAACCATTCTTTGTTCCTCAGTCAATGCACATGCTTCAGGGGAAATCAATTGCGGGTCCATGAATCCATATACTTCTGTCAGTTCATTCCTCTCACATATTTTATAAAGATACCGAATAAAAAACATATATAAGTATACATTTTTAATAAATATAATGCAGGGAAATGGTGTTAAGACTTACATGGAAAAAATTTGCACCATGTTGATGCCCAACTTATCTCCAGTAAAAACCTCCATGATATCAGATTTTGTAATCCCCACACTTACATCACGTCCACAAACATGAGATTCCATTGGAAACTCAAAAAAACCCAACAACAAATGTGAATATCTTGACAATCTGTCCAGACCACTGGAATCTGCATCTGATGTCATAGCCTGTTGTCTTTGTTGTTGTCTATACAGTATTTCTTTACCTTTGAAGTATTCTTGTGAAAAAAAAAATTGAGAATTATAGTAGTTTTCAAATTATAAAACAAATTTAATAAAAAAAATAAAATAAAAGATATAACATTCATACCTCTATGGTAATGAGTCGAAGAAGTCTGGATGGACAAACTAAAAAATGGCTGATACTCTGTCCAACTGTCGCCACCTCATCTGTAGGTATTGGTACCCTAGCTGATCTATCTATAATATCCTGTACAGTGACCCTCTGATTCTCTACCTCTAATTTTTGATGATGAACTGTATCTCCTATACAATATACCAACCCGTATGCTACTATATGATGTTTAGAATCATCAACATACAACTCGCAATATGTAGGAAGTTGTGGCGGAGGCGTAGGATAAAAAATGGGGTCCGCAGGCTGAGGTGGGGGAGTGGGAGCTACTGGCAGAGGTGGAGGATAAATAATGGGGTCTGCAGGGGGAGGTGGAGGAGTGGGAGCTGCAGTCTGAAATTGTCTTTGCATTTCTGCAAACATAGACTGCACCGAATCTCTAATCTTGTCTTCCATCGTCACATTAATATTTTGAACTTCAGCCTCCAAGGATTCTATTTTTTTATAAACCCCCTCAATGTTAGAAGTTGAAGAACGTGGAAACACTATTCTTACCGATACACCTATCAGATATCCTCTTACATGACCAGGATGTTCGAGCCTTCCCAATGATGAAAATAAAATATCTTCCCTCCCAGTAGCTTTAAATGTCCCCTCTGAACTTTGCTCCTCAAGAGAGTCCTATATTAATTAATTGAACATTTCTATAATGATTGAAACTTATATGAAGAAAAAAGTTAACATAAATAAATTAAATAGATATCTTACAATCCTCTCAGCTACGATTCTCGATTCTTCCGAAAGATATTGTCCTTTTTTTCCCTTCCGAGCTCTCTTCCATTTTTCATGTCTAGATGGAGGGGATGGAGGGGCCACCTCTCCAGAGCTTGAAGACTTAGCTCTTAGTTGTTGAAATTTTTCCGCTATCATTTTTTCTTCCAATAATGTATACCCTCCCCGAGATAAACTATGAGGGTATACATTTTTAGATTGGATATCCTGATGAGCTTTCCTTGTTTGCTGTAATTTAAGAATAATAAATCATTAACAAAACATTAATAAAATCATTTATATAAGAAATAATATAAAAGTTTACATTGCCCTTACCAGAAATGACTCTTTTTTTCTACTTTCAAAAAACGGTCTCCATGTGTCTTCATCTATAAAAGGATATATACGACATGGATTGTCATGACTCCTATGACCATAAATGAAATCAGATGTGAGGGTTGATTTGAAATCCCTCCATCTCCTGGCAGCCAACGATAAGCATTTCTTCCTAACTCCTCCAGTGTCAGGAATATCAAATGTCATCTGATAAAGAAGTGGTTAAACATATTATATATACCAGAAACATTAAAAGAATGGTCAAACAATGACAAAAGATCTTACCAAAATCATCTCCCACAACTAAGAGATAATCTCTTTATCCACACCTCTCCAATCATCATACAGAATGCCTACTTTGGTCTTAGCCTGAGTTGCAACAAAACTCTTAAAATATTTGGCATTCGGACCTCTAGGAATATCATCATCATCAAACTCAACTATTATCCTCTGATCCTGCGTACGGGCAAGTGATAATTTTGGTAAACGTGTGCAACCACGTTTACCAACCTTTGAACTCTTTGTCGTAATAGGAGCATGTGAATGTTCATCCCCATAGGTATGACCAGCAATATGCTCCTCCCAAGAATCATGTGGTTGATCATCTGAATGATCTGTCATTATCCTTCAAATCAAAAAAAATTGTCAGTTCACAAATATAAAAATTCAAATATTTTAATACTACTGTAATCAGAAAATAGAAAAGTGTACTAGGTTACATAATAGTAAACATTGCTAATATGGTAAGCATGTTAAACAATGGTAAAGATGGAAAAGATGGTCAAGATGGTCAAGATGGTCAAGATGGTAAAAAATGAAAAAAATCATAAACCTGGTAAACATTGTAAACATGGTAAAGTAATTGTCAGTGAACAAATATACAAATTCAAATATTTTAATACTACTGTAATCAGAAAATAGAAAAGTGTACTAAGTTACATAATAGTAAACATTGGTAATATGGTAAGCATGTTAAATAATGGTAAAGATGGCAAAGATGGTCAAGATGGTAAAACTGGTAAAAATGGTAAACCTGGTAAACATTGTAAACATGGTAAAGTAATTGTCAGTGAACAAAAATAAGCATTTAAAAATTCATGTAATGGTTATAAACTGTTGGGTCGTAGAGGATGGAAAGAGGGGGGGTGAATTTCCTTTTCAAAAAATAATTAACAATTTCAAACAATTATCAAAGCCCAATGGATAGTTTGACTGGGCACACCGGCGGGCCGGTGGTGTCTCACCAGCTGGCTGGTGGTCCACCGGCTGGCCGGTGCTGAGCTCCCGGCCGGCCGGTGGTCCAGACAGCAGGCTCTGTCTGGGTTCCACCGGCTGGCCGGTGTCACCAGGCAGTGGGAAAGCCTACTGCCTGGGTCCTCCGGCTGGCCGGTGGGCAAGAACCGGTTGGCCGGTGACCATACCGGCTGGCCGGTGCGCTAACACCGGCGGACCGGTGGCTCTGGCAGAAAGCAATGCTTCTGCCAGAGACCACCGGCGGGCCGGTGGACTCAGAGAGTCCACTATCATCCTTCTTGGGCCAACTCCTGGGCAACCTTTTTCCTAACATCAAAACACTTGAAAACAAGTTAGAACACGATGAGAGTGATTGTGATCATTAAAATCCAAGAGAGGGGGGTACAACAATAAACATGATAAAGTAAACTAAACAAACTTAAAACAAACAATAACATATACTTATTTTATTTTAAAACATGTTTTAATAAATAAAAAACTTACAATATCTAACATTTATGGAAAAAATAAATGTAAACAAGAAATAAAAATATGTTACTTGTAATTTTAGGAATGTACAGATGGATTGTTTTCCCAAATTCCTTCATCGTGATCGTTCCTTATGGCACAAACTATGTCTTCAACATGATCGCCATTATGTTCTGTTAATATTTCCATTGAAGTAGGGATCTCACATAAATCAGCATATTCATCAAGTTCATCCTCACCAACATATTGTTTTTTCCCTTGTAAAACAACAGCCCACTGCATATCTGATTGATCTACTACATAAAAAATTTGTCTTGCATGTGTTGCCATTATAAAAGAATCAACTGTGTCTTCCAATCTATTCAGATTAACAAGTGTCATTCCAAATTCATCGTTTCTGACACTGTTGTTACCGTTAAACCATTTACAGTTAAAAACGGGAACTTTAATTTTAGAGTAATCAACCTCCCATATGTCTTCAATCACTCCATAATATGCATTTGATGCAGAAATTGGGTTTTTGTCCTTAGCACTCGAAAAATGCATTGCTTCTGCAAACACCAATACACCACTATTCTGAACTGCACTTCTGTTGTCCTGAGCTTTTGTATGAAATGTATAACCATTAATGTCAAAACCAGACCATGTTATCACATTTAAACATGGACCACGCACTATCCATTTTAATGTCTCTGATACATCTAATCTACCAATAAAAGTCTTTTTAATCCATGACAAAAAAGTTTCGTCGTGCTCATTCAACATCCACATTTCATTCTTCTTTGGATGACATTGTTTCAACTCATTAATATGCAATGTGATATATGGTTGAGCATCAGCTATGTTCTTCATGATGTATGATTCTAACTTCTTCATCTGTTCAGCTGACAATGATTTGACTTTCAAGCCGCGAATCCCCTTTCCCTCATTATTAACTCGTTCATGGCGAGATGGAGGCAAACCTATGTGTTGCGCCGCAACCAAGTAGCTCGTACAAAACTCTGCTACCTCCTCAGAAATATACTTTTCAATAATGGAGGCTTCAGGTCAATATAGATTTTTAACATACCCCTTTAATATTTTCATATACCTTTCAAAAGGATACATCCAACGAAGATATACAGGTCCACAAAGCTTTATTTCTCGAACCAGATGAATCATTAAATGCACCATTATATCAAAAAAAGTTGGAGGAAAATACATTTCCAATTGACAAAGTATTAAAATTGCATCCTTTTCCAAAATGTTCAAAGCATTCACATCAATCTCCTTGTTACAAATTGAATTGAAAAAATAACACAACTTCATTATAGTCTTTCTGACACGAATGGGCAATATTCCACGCAATGCAACTGGTAGAATTTGTTGCATCATGATGTGACAATCATGTGATTTAATACCTATCAACTTCAAGTCCTTCAATGAGACAAAATTTTTTACATTATAAGAATAACCTTGAGGCACTTTGGTATCATGAAGACACTGACAGAAGCTAATTTTCTCCCTCTTCGATAATGTATGACAAGCCGGGGGAAGAAATGTTCGTCTTCCTTTAGGAGTGGGAGCTAACTCCAAATGTATTCCCATTGATAGTAAGTCTAATATTGCATTCAACCCATCTTTAGTCTTTCCTTTAATATCTAACAATGTTCCAATCAAATAATCACAGATATTCTTCTCCACGTGCATGACATCAATATTATGTTTAACTTCATGATACCTCCAATATGGTAGCTCAAAAAATATTGACCTTTTCTTCCAAATATGTCTATCATTACTAGATTTCTGTGTCTTTCCCAATGTCACGTCAAGGTTTTTCACCCTCTCAAAATACAGATCATGGGATAAAGGTTTTGGAGCAGTATCAAATTCTTGTGAGCCATTAAATGCCTTTTTTAGTCTTCTATAAGGGTATTCCAAAGGCAAAAACTTTCGATGACCCATGTACACTATTTTCCTCCCATGATGAAATTAACAATAGGACGTCTGTTGTTCGCAAATTGGACATGCTTTATGCCCTTTAACATTGTATCTAGACAAATTTCCATACGCTGGGAAGTCATTTATAGTGAACAGAAGCACTTCATGCAGTTGAAAATATTCCATTTTATAAGAATCATACACCCTAATACCATCAGCCCATAACAGTTTCAAATCATCAATCAACGGTGACAAGTAAACATCAATATCATTACCGGGTTGCTTTGGACCAGAGATCATTGTACTCAACATGAAATATTTTCACTTCATACAAACTTCAGGAGAGAGGTTGTAAATTACCAATAAAACAGGCCATGAACTATGTGTGCTACTGAGTGTTCGGTATGGATTCATTCCATCTGTGCACAACCCTAGTCTGAGATTTCTTATTTCATTTCCAAATGTTGAATACTGCGCATCAATTTTCTTCCATTGTGGACAATCAGCTGGATGACATATTTTTCCATCACATACCCGCTCTTCAGCATGCCATATTAACCTTTTTGCATCATGTGAATTAGAAAATAAACGTTTGAAACGATTAATTATAGGAAGATACCAAAATACCTTTGAAGGGAGCTTTGTAATCTCTACATCACCCTGTGATTTTTCTTTCACCTTATACCGTGATGTCCCACATTTTGGACACTCTGACAAAAATTCATATTCCTTCCTATATATAATAGAGTCATTTGGCCAGGCATGTATTTTCTTGTATCCCAATCCCATCGGGCATAATATTTTCTTGGCTTTGTAATGTGAATCTGGAAGATCGTTATCTTTTGGAAGAATGTCTTTCATCAATTGTAGCAGCTCTGTAAAACATCTGTCACTCCATCCATGCTTCGCCTTTAGGTTAATAAATCTTAACACCACCGACAGAACCGTAAAATCTGTACAACCGGGATATAATGGTTTTTCAGCATCACCATATAGACGTGAAACTATCGGTTCTATCTCAATTTGTTCTGCTACAATATCGCGAATCATTTCTTCAATTCCACCGGAGTTACCATCTTGCGAATCATCATCATCAGTGACATTCCGTCCAGTTTCACCACGTCAAATCCAAGGGTTGTAACTCGGATTAAAACCATGACATATCAGATGATCTTTTATCTCTCTACTTTTCAACTTCTTCATATTCAAACATTTCAGGCATGGACAGAAAAAAATGTAACTACTTGGAACATTTCGTTTTGCAAATTCCAAAAAGGCATCAACACCTTCCTCAAATTCATTGCTCATTCGATGTTCCGTAATCCAACTTCGACTCATTATTACCTATAACAAATATCAACAAAAAATATATATTTTTAAGATAAGACAAAACATGTTTATATGAAAAAAATAATAATTTGAATGTAAAACAATTTAAAATATAAAACAAATCTTGAAAGTAGTAGTAGTTTTCATAAGTACCCAACACCAAATAGCTATACATCGTAAGTGTCATGTTAAAAATATGAATATAGACCATTTGTTTTATGTTTAATAATATTGTCATATTATCTGATCATTCTGATTATATATTAGAATTACTATATCCTTTTTATCCGATATATAATCTAAGGACATTAATATTTCTTTAGAAAAAGTAATGTTAATATCATGGTAATGTAAAAAAAAGTATATGTCGAACAATATATATTTAATACCAATAAAAAAATACATATGTGTTTGGCCTGGGTTTCACACATAAAACAACTCATCTCACAGATTAAATTTTTGAATCATCCTACATAATACTTATTTTTATAACTTAGGAAATGAAAATAATAAAAGTTTTGATTTATGATACTCATTATGGGTAAACATGATATATATAAATATAATATCTAATCTCATAAAAAGATATCCATGGGGGTATAAGAGCATACACAAATCACATGATCAAAAAGATAAGTGAAACAGTTCTATATAATCATAGATCATAAAACCTGAGTCCATGTATAACAATTTTAGCATAACATAAGACATGATTTATATGATAGTGGGAACATGATTTAAAAAACCTTATTCACAAGATCACAACATTGGTATGTGGAATAACATAAGAGTGTGGCACAAACATAATCATATAAGTCATAACATATGTCAAGGGAAAACATAGTTTCATTCACCTCATATTGGGATATGTTAATCAGCTTTCCTATAATTTGTTATAATATTTCTCACCAGGCACATCACATAACACATTGGACATGGTATAACCATCTGTATCCCATATTGATCTATGATATATAATGCATTGTCGAATGCATTAGAAGGATATTATGGACCCAAATGTCACATAATGACTAACCATATATATGGGTGAATCATGATCATCAAATCATTTATAACACTTTCGTAGATCAATTAACTAACAAAAATGAAATGGGGGTCATAATTGTTTTTACAAAACATAATAATTATTAATACATAAAAATGTGTTTGGATGGTAAGATAAGATAATATACCTAATTCAATCTAATTATCATTAAATTATTTCTACCTAGATAGAGAAGACCTTTATAAAAAATATAATTTAACTTGAGAATGAAAAGAAAGTACCCTTTACCTTTTTTATAATGAAAAATATGAAAACGATGATAATAATATTTAGGTATTATAATTTTCTATGACTTATTAATAATAAAAGAAATTACCTCACTTGTTTTTGTTGAAAATCGGACATACCATCGTATTCAAGAAATCAGATACACTTTGCATGAAAAGGTCCATCATTTTTAGGAGATGACTGAAAGAAGAAATGTATTATCAGACTCACAATGAGTCCAGAATGAAATATTTTATTGTAATAGGTATGAATTGATATTTTTATGAATGTAGATGAAAACAGATGATGGTTTTCTGATCTAGGAGTTCTAAAAATCATAATTTTTTGAAAAAATATTATGATGTAAGAATGTTGAATGAAATTTTAAGGATAGGTATTACCAATTGTACCTGGTCCAATTTCATTGATGAAAATAATTTTCTGGACAATCATATTGAAAATATGATTTTAAGAAAATAAGTACTACCAATCTTCATCCAGAAAGACACATTCCAGCTAAGTAGGAAATAATAATGTTGCTGGAAGAATGGAACGTTACAGTACCACCCATTATTTTTCAGATTTTGCTGAAGCTAATCCACAATGTTTTAATAACCATTTGCGAGTTGAATGTTGCGAGTTGAATGAACATAATAACCATTTGCAATAAAAAAAATTCCACAAGATTCAAAAATGAACTAAAAGCACATCAAGAATCGAAACAAAAATGAACGAAATAAATTCGTGGAAGGCTTACTTGAATGTCGCGGGTTGAGATGATAGATCCGAGAGCAGTGAAGAAGATAAACAATGAAGCCAAAATGAGTGTAATGCAGGCGATCGACGAGCCGATTAGGGTTTACAGTGCGAGAGAGAGACGAGCCGGCGACTGTAAATCGAAAAAATCGTAAATGACAGAACATGGGCTTTAATTTTTTTAAATGCTTTATAACGTCGGTTATTATATAACCGACGTTATAAACTATTTTTTAGCTTTTTTACGTCAGTTATCTTAAAACCGATGTAAAAAACCCCCGAGGGCTTTGGTTTTTTACAACGGTTATTTGATAACCGTCGTAAAAAACCAAAGCCCCCGGGGGTTTTTTACGTCGGTTATTTTATAACCGATGTAAAACACACCACGCTTTGGTTTTTTACGTCGGTTATGTGATAACCGACGTAAAACGCGTCGATATCGGGTTTTTTACGTCGGTTACAAAATAACCGACGTAAAAACCCAACAGGTGCGATTTGTAACGTCGGTTATTAAAATAACTGACGTGAAAAATCTACTCGCCGCATTGTTACGTCGGTTATATATAACCGACGTAAAAAATGGTGACATAAGAAACGATTTCTGCACTAGTGTATACTCCAGAAGATCTCTATACATCTTAGTACTGCCTGGATGAACTAAAAACAGAGAACTATGAACTTCACATAAAAACTCTCTCTTCAACTGTGAATCACAAGGCACACACAATATCTTCCCAAATCTCCAAACACAATCATTATCAATGTTCAATTCAGGAAACTTTCCCTTCTGAACAAGCTCTACCTTTTTCTTCAACTCACTGTCTTGCTTCTGTGCTTGCTTAATTCTGTCTAATAGAGAAGATTTCACTGATACCTGAAATAAAACAGAAGGAAATCCTACACCAACAACTTCTATGCCAAATTTCATCAAATCTGTAACCAAAGGATCATGTTCCAAATGAAACATTGTTAATGAAGTATTACTTTTTCAACTCAAAGCATCAGCAACTTTATTTTCTTTTCCCAGATGGTAATGAATTGTACAATCATAATCCTTGATTAATTCCAGCCATCTCCTCTATCTCATGTTCAGTTATTTCTAAGTGAATATATACTTTAAACATCTCTGATTGGTATATATTTCACACTTTACTCCATAAAAATGATGCCTCCATATTTTTAAAGAGAAAACAACAGCAGCTAATTCCAAATCATGTGTATGGTAATTTACCTCATGTTTTTTCAACTGACGTGAAGCATAAGCAATTACCTAGTCATTCTGCATTAGGACGCAACCAAGTCCTTTCAATGAAGCATCACTATAGATAACAAAATCCCCATTCCTGGAAGGTAGTTCCAAAACTGGATCATTCACCAATCTTCTTTTCAATTCCTGAAAACAATCATCACATTCTTTTGTCCAGATAAACTTAACACCCTTCGAGTTAACTTAGTCATTGGACTAGATAACCGTAAAAAATATATAAAAACCCTTCGGTAGTATCCTGTCAAACCTAGGAAGCTACGAATCTCAGTTACATTTGTGGGTCTTGGCCATTCTTCCACAACCTTTGTGTTTGCATGATCAACAATTATCCCATCTTTAGAAACAATATGACCATAGAAAGAAATTTGTTGCAAACAAAACTCACACTTGCTGAATTTCCCATTCAATTTCTTTTCTTTTAAGGTTTAAAAAATAACCCTTAAATGACTTTCATGCTCCACTTTACTTTTAGAAAACACCAAAATATCATTAATTAAAACAACCACAAACTCTTCCAAGAACTCATGGAAAATTCTATTCATAAGGTTCATGAATACAACAAGTGCATTGGTTAGCCCAAAAGGCATAACTACAAATTCATAATGGCCATATCTTGTACGAAACGCGGTTTTTGGAATATCTGCTTCCTCTACCTTCAACTGATGGTACCCCGATCTCTGGTCATTCATTGAAAAATATTGAGCTCCCTGGAGCTGATCAAACAAATCATCGATATGAGGCAAAGGATATTTTTTCTTAAAACTGATGTTATTCAAGGCTCTATAATCAATGCAAAGTCTCATTGAACCATCGTTCTTTTTAAAAAATAAAACAGGATCACCCCATGGTGATGTGCTAGGTCGAATGAAACCTTTCTCTAACAAATCATGTAATTGCTCCTTCAACTCTAAAAGTTCAATTTTAGCCATTTGATAAGGGGGTTTTGAAATTGGCTTAGCATCAGGAACTATGTCAATAGTAAATTAAACTTCCTGGTCTGGTATTATTCTAGGGAACTAATCAGGAAAAACATCAGGATACTCATTTACCACTGGCACATCATTAATCTGAACAGTTCCCTTATTTTCAACAATATGTGCAAGGTAACATTCATTTCCATCTTTTACAAGTTTCTCAGCCTCTTGATATGTTATCAACAGCAAGGGTTCATTCTTGTACACAAACTGAAAGTCTTTCTGAAAGATACTTCATTATCTCTACAGTCAATCTTAGCATGGTAAATAGAGATCCAAACCATACCCAGGATAACATCAAACTCTACTAGAGGTAAAACAATAAGGTTTGCAAGTAGGTTCTTTCCACGGATAAGGATAGAAATATTCTTATAAATTATTTTTGCCACAAAATTTCCCCGAGGTGTTTTTACCACAAGTTCAAGAGTCATTTCTTGAGATGGTATTCCATTTTACTAGAAACGTTTTCAGAGATGAAAGAATGTGTATACCCCGAATCAAACAACACACTGGCATAATCTGAAAAAACAAACAAAGTGCCCGATACGACTTCATTTGATGGCCCAACATCTGCTGAATTAGTTGAAAAGGATTTCACCAACCCTTTTTGCTTGTAGAATAACTGCTTCCCATCACTCGAGATCTTTGTCGGACACTCGTTTGCATAGCGACCCATCTCATTTCACTTGAAACATTTCACTAACTGTAAATCAAATTTGGTCTTACCATCACCCTGATCTTTTTCAGTGCAATCACGAGCCTTATGTCCCATATTACCACATCGGTAGAACATTCCAAAATTCAGAAGACATTCCCCAACATTCCTTTTACCACATTTACCACAAACTGGAAGCATAGTTTTCTTACCATCAGACCTTTTTGAAGAATTATTCCCTTTCTCCTGCCACCTCGGTCTCTTCTTCTGTTGGTTTTTATAGAACACTTGATCATCGAAAAACTCCATTTCCACCTTCTTAGCACATCAAACAAAATTTTCATAACTTTTGAACTCATGAGAATCCAATTCCCTTCGATATTTTGGCTTTATTCCTGAGTAAAAACTATTGATTTTACTATCAAGGTATCAGATAAAATTTGGAGCATACCTTTCCAATCGAGTGAACCTCTCTTCATAAGCATCCACTAATTCATCCTCTTGACTCAATTCCAAGAATTCTTTTACTATCCTAAGTTGAATAGCCTTAGGAAAATACTTCTCAAGAAACATACCTTTGAATTCATCCCAGTTTAGAGCATCAATCTCATCAGCGTCCCTGATATTTTTAACCACTGACCACCACTGATATGCTTCACCCTCCGAACGGTAAATAGAAAGACTAACCTTTTAATTGTCTGAACACCCCATGACATCAAAAATATTCTCCAGTGCTTTAATCCACCCTTAAACTAGCATATGGTTAGATGATCCTCTGAATGATGGGGTATGTTGCCTCATGAAATGTTCCACCACTAACATGTTCCTCTGCGGTTGATCTGGCTGATCTCGTGCATGGATACAATCACCATTTATCGCTTGAGTCAACTGCGCCATCACTGCACCAAACTGTTCAGTTCCAACTCCGACCATCCCAGGATGCTGATTCAGAAGGTCATTTCTTCTTGTATGACATCCTTGCACTGCTTCCCTGTTTCCTCTGTGGAAAACCATTCTGAAAAAGAATGTCTTAGAATAAGCAACATGGTAATCTTAAAATTCTATATCATTTAAATTTGACCATAAAAAATATTTTTGGATAATAATTTAAAATAATTCTAACTCTTAATGTTATCTAATTCTCCCTATGATACCAACTATAAGGACCCAGCCTTAAACATTACTTAATCTTGAGTTATTTCAAGAATACACATTGAGGATCTTTTCAGGTTTAGAGGTTTAGAGAATTAGATCATAAATCATGCATTACACTCCACATTTAAACAATGTGGTTACATATAAGATAGTAATCATTTTTCCCATCATCAGAAACATATTTAAAATAAAACATAGATTTTTTCTTGACACTTCCTTGACACTATCATCACATCGTGTACCTTTCCCTGAACCTGTGAAAAACATTTCAAAAACATGGGATGAGCATAAAAATCTCAGCAAGGGATATAAAAGTACGAAATGAAAACATTAGTTCATATATGAAATCATACATCACTCGTAAAACATAAGAATTTTAACATACCTCATCAAATCATGAATAAATCATAGAAATCATAATACATAAAGGTTACTTGAGGCATTCATAACATTCTTACGTAGGGAGTAACCCTCATGGTTACGTTTGGAATACCCATCATAGTATATTCCCTAAATCGCTTTGGAGAAACCTTAACTTTTAACAACTTTGTGTTACCCAATGCATTGGAGAGCTATATCGGGATCACCCACCCTTAGATTATCACGAAACCACCCGTCTTCATAAAAATTCCCAAGAACCATAACATAATCGTATCACATAAAACATGCATAAAGGAAACATAAAATTTCCACATTTCAATCACAAGATATCAATACAAAACATTTATATAATAAAAACATTATGAAAACCATTTTCAATACCAAAATAAAAGAAAATTAATACATGGTATTTATTTTTCATTTAAAAAAAGTTATGGCTTGTAGAGGAAGCTGAAACTCAAATAATGGTCACGGTAGAGGAGAAGTCGTTGTCGCCGCATACGTATGACAAAAAAAATTCCCTTTCGTCGTTTAGTAAACGCTTCTTATAAAAATATTCCTTTTGAATAAAAGTAAAATTCATAGGGGTTTATACACCGTATAAAATAAATTTGTGTATAAAACAAAATATGCCTCAATGAATGGAGATTGAGACGAAGTCCCTTACCTCGTATCTGACATAACTCGATCGTTCTTTATTCTCCTGAATAATAAACTTGAGTTAATTTCTACTTGATTAAGATCCTTTTTCAATTTCATTATTTCTTTTATATCACTTATTACCATGTCATTAACACTATTTAATTATTTATGTTAATAACGGTCATTTTAACGATCATTGGTACTTGAGTCAAAAATAAACTCTTTATAATTACAAGTTGTTCATGTATCCATTATATCCAGAGTTATATTCATGGTGTAGATATCATATATATCATATATATCCAGTATATACATGCATTTATAATATTACATAACATTTAGAGGTAAGAAATGAAATGCATCGTTCAGGGTGACGGAAAGCTGTACGTACGCATGAACGTGACTTTCATTTCTATTTCATATTTTATGGAATTGAATAATAATGATATAGAGGTATATTATAATTCCATTATAATATCATATATAATATCATTAACTCCATCCTTTATACGTCCCACATATGGCATTAATGAATCAAATCACTTTGAGGGGGCGGTAGTCCACACTTCCTAAAATGTAGATATCGCGTTTACCCATAATGGAAACCATAAAGGTATGAAAAAATGAAAAATACAGAAGATTAAGGAAAAATAAACATATTATATATCATATATAAATATAGTTTCATCTTAATGGCCACCTTTGAAGGTGTTAGAAGAATATTGAACAATCATCATTTCGTGAGGCAGAAATTCGCCATCCACGGAAACAACATGATCTTAAACCATTAGATGAAGTTGTGTGTAAGTGTAGCTCAAATAATTCTTATGAAAACATCCTAGTATATTTAATATACTGGTTTTGTTAAAAAATAAATAAATAAAAAGAGTTTAGGGGGTTGGAGAAGCAAAATAAAAAAAAAGAACATTAGAGAAGACTTTACCTTTAAATCAGGTAACTCTTCTTGGTTTGAACCAAAATGGTTTCTTGAAGAGATTTTTGCATAAGGTAAGGCTTATAGGATGAATATAGGGATTTTTAGAGATAAAATGAGAAGATCATGTCCGAGCCAATGGCTTGAGAAGTGTGGGTAAGGAGGTAGAGGTGGGGGCCTTTTATAAGAGGAGAAGAGGGGCACCCTTGGAAAGGTATAAAATGTTACTTTATTTTCAAATGACTTTCAGATTTCAAAGGTACAACATTGATGTATTTCGAGGATAAGGTGATAAGGGTTATAAATATACCAATAGAATAGGTCTTTGACAAGTGTAAGTCTTATATTTTACATTATCTTTTCATTTTATTTAAATAGTTCATTAATGAGGTAATCGTTGCATCATCATGATGTCATAAATAATTTAATTTATTTAATGTCTAAAAATTATAAAAAAATTACTATGATGTAGGAACTAGTTTTATCTTTCCAATGACTATTTATAGTACAATATATAATTTATGTAGACAAAATTAAAATTGTTTTACTCAGTTGATACATTCTTTGTTATATTTCACTTTCTTTAAAAATAAAAAAGATAAAAAGTCATTATCACACAAATGTGATTCCATGGGGTCCCCAAGTTTGGCACAAAGAATCCCATGGTCGTCCAAGATACCACCAGTAGAATTAGGACACATGTTGGGGTCATTTTTTATTATTATGATATTATTTTATTATCCTTAATTACCCGATTACTAATTAATCAAGATAATTAAAGATAATTACAGTCGTTACTATTCAAAATGTCCAAAAAAAGAGTCTTGATTACATAATTTGGACCTTCTAATTCCAAATATTTAATCCATTTTACCAAATTACAAACACATAAATTTCAATAATTAATTTTAAAATAATTCTCTTTGTCAAAGAAAATTGTGGGTTTTTTAGAAATAATATCTATGAAAAGTTTGGCACTTGTTTATGCCCAATTACAAAGTGAAATTAATCCTAATGACCACAATTGGATTTAATGGTAAAACTATATTGTAATTAAATTTTAAAATAAATTAAAAAGATAATATAACCATATAATTAAATTAGATGAAAAACCAGTTTTGATTAAAATGCAGTATTTTTCACTATTCATTAAAAAATGAACATTGTAAAAAAATACCAAAAAATTATCCAATGTAAATTTCAATGTCCCAATTATAAATAATAAGTTTATTTTGACAAATAGATCTTATAAAATTGTCAAAATATAGTTTTAAAAATGGTTCGCCATCAAAAGGCGGTAAAACAATCTTTTAAAAATATTAGTGTATTACATGCTTAAGATTGGATTTATTCCCATTTTAAGCCTCTAAAACACTATATAATTAATAAATATACATAGATAATAATTTCTCATTATTCATTACTTACTTGGGATGTTACACATAAACATTCATAAAATTCATTGGTTGAGGGTATTTAGACCCCTAATCATCTCAATTTATAAATAACTCACTTTTGAGCTATTTAAAATCGAATGTCAATTTATAATAAATATATAGTTTTGGATTTTCCTAAATTTCCCCCCACTCATCTTATAAAAGGGAACATCTCCTTCTCTTTTATTCACTCCCATAAAGCCTTTTTTTGCTTGGAAAAACACTATCCATTTATCCTCAAAACTTCTCTACCTTACTCTTATAGTCCATCCCATGTGGGGAAGGCAACTTAAAGAATCATTTTGGCACAAACAAAAAGAAGTTACCTGATTAAGAGGTAACAACTTCTCTCAAGCTCCTTTATTAATTTCTCTTCTGCACCTAGTAAACTCTATTTATTCCATCATTTTATGAAAACAACAGTATCCTCAATATACTAGGATATTTTTATGGTAAGGTTTAGACCTAAACTTTCATACACCTCCATCTGATGGATATTGAACATACTATTTCTATGTACGACAAACTACTGCCTCACGAAATGATGATTGTTCATTTTTCCTTTACTAACAATCATGGTGACCATTATGATGGAATATATATATATATATATATATATATATTTTATATATAATATTTATCATATATTTAATAATTTTTATTCCTTTTTACAACATATACCTTTTTTACTTTCCATTTGGTGTTTATACGATAATCTCGTTTTAGGAAGTGTGGACTACCACCCCCTCAAAGCGAAGTGATTTGTTCAAACACCACATGGAATATATTAAGGATGGTTTTTGTGAACTTATATTATATAATAATTCTACTAGAATAATTATATATATATAGACACACACACATATATATATATATATACATACATATTTCATTTATATACTTTATTTCAATACGGCAATTAAAACAGAAATAACGTTCACGTGTACGTATGACTTTTCGTCTTCAGGAATGGTGTATTCTATTTCATAATTATTTATGATATATATAATTATTATAATATATTTATATATAATGGATATAAATTATATTTATATCATTACTTACATTCATTAATCATGATATATGTATAAGGACCAATGATATAATAAATTATGACTCATGTGAATAACAAAGCGAATATTACCTGATGTGAAACCTTAACACATGATCATTAACAAATGAGTAATATAAGGTCATAATAAAACCATATTTGGTATTATATATAATAATTTTATTCTATAAAATATTAATAATAAACTTATATTTATTATACATGAATCTTGTTCGAGTATGAAGAGAGTCAAGAAACAAGGTAAGGGGATTTTGTCTCACCTTTAATTCTATGAGCCTCTTACACTAATTTTTTATTCTATATGGTGTATATACAACCCATGAATGTATTTTATGAGTCTTATCCCAAATATTATGATATTTCCATATTATTATAATTTTATTTTTACATGGAGGAATACAATTTTATTGATTATAAAGTGATGAGTGTTGATTTCACAATCTCTTCCATATTTGAGATTGTTTCACCTTAATTATCCATTGGGTAATATTTATAATCCATGTCCATGTTTTATAAAAATGTTTTCATAAAATGTTTTATTAATATACTATGGATTTTTAAAGTCATTTTACCCATTTTGACTTTTACATCATGGTTTTAAGGGAACATTTCATTCATTTTCCAAACGAGGTATTTTTTTCTTTTCTAGAAAACGTACGAGAAGTGTGTGTTTTTATCATATACAGAATGAAAAATTTTTACAATTTTATGATGCCTTATTCATTTTAATATTAACATAAAATTTTTCTAGGTTGTTTTGAAAGAAATTATTTTCTTATAAAATTGTGTGGCATTTTAAGAAAAGAAAATATTTTTGAAGAAGAAAGGATATTTTCCTCAAGAATTAATTTCAAGTGTTTTATCAAAATTATTTTCCTTCTAAGATGACATTATTAAATAAGGATATGTTTCAAGTATACTATTACTATTATTAATTTGGTTTTATTATGTTTATTTTCTTTATTAAATCTATTTGTTTTTTGGGATTATGTTATGATGGAATGATGTTTAAGAAACCCATTTTATTCTTTGGGTTATGTTTATGATGTAAGATTTCTATTTTTGTGGAACATGTATATATGATTTCATTTTGATATGGGTGGTAAATATATCTCCCATTTATTAATTGGTTAAATATGGAAAACTCATGAGGTATATATGTTATGCATGAACCTAATATCATGTTCACAATTCTATGCGTGGACCTAGTTTTCATGTCCATAATTTTATGAGTGGACCTAGTTTCCATATCCATATGTTTATGCAAGGTCTTGATTTCATGTCCTTAATGAGTGAAACTATTACTATTTATACATGTTCACAAAGTTACAATTTTATGTGTACGACCCAATTTCAGGTCTATTGTCAATTTTACGATCTTATGGATTATGTCATTTGATTTACTTATGATTCAAGTTTACCTTTGATATTAAGGCTATAATATTATAATTTTATGATCACATTCTCGTACCATTTATGCTCTAGTTTATGTTTACATATCACCCTTGTTTACTCTTACTGATCGTATGAACTCACCCTTTCTTATATTTCCTTTCTCAATGTTATGAATAATGGTTTTAGGGAGAAGTACTAAAGGTGGAGATATTTATGGGAGATGTTGAAGATCATTCACCAGGATAGAAGATTTTGTTTCCACATTTCAAAAGACTCTAAAATATTATGGCCCTTGGGAATGTATTATTGTAATGAACTGAATATTCATATAAACTAATGTAAAATCCATGTATGTTAAGCCTAGGTCGCAATAGTTGGTATCAGAGGAATAGTTTAGTCAACCTTTAAAAACTAGGATGAGAAAACTTTTGTGAGATCCCTTGGTATATTTCTATGGTTATGTCAAGGGATTTATCTAAGGATAAGTCTAACTATATGATAAAATACTAAAATTTATTAATGATCATGGATTACCCAGGACTATGTTAGGTCGGAATGGCTATGATGATGACACAAGAGGGGAGTGAATTGCGTCCTTTTAAAATATTCAAAATTCGGTCACTTAATAGTAAGAGATGATACAGAGGCATTTCTATATGAAAGAATAAGAAATAGATAAAAGAAGAGAAACATAACAAGGCTATTTATATTGGTTCATGGCATGAATATCCTCTAGTCCACTCCACCAATCACCTTCTCTGCAGGCTTGGTGAATTTCACTAGTAAGGGCCTCGTATCATAATACCAATCCAAAACTAAGTACAAATAGTTTCCACCCTTAAAAATAAGTCTTAAAAACAAAGACTTATGGTTATTTTACATGGAACCAAAATATCCAGATCTTATCACGAGAAGCTAAAAATCCACCATGACTAAAACCGAGTATTCGATACTCAGAAGAATCAATAGACATTGATTTTATTAAATAGTTTAAACTTAAAAGTTGTAGAAGAATGCAACTGAAATAAGATGGAACATTGAATTCAGAAGTATAATAATCATTGAAGTATGTCTGAAGATTTCCATTTTCACAAAAGATCTTCAATTTTAAGAACACAACAAAAACTGAGGGTCACGCTTCCAGGATTGAACATGTATATCTTTAAAATGTTGTCCTCGTTTCTAAGATTCACGATCGTTGTGGCACTATAAATTAATTTTCATAAGAAAACTTGAAGAATAAATATTATCAACATTGTTGGCAGAGATCCTCACATAAAAAGTAGAAGGATATATAACGATACATCTTGCAGCAAGATTTCAGATCTGAAAAAGATTCCGGATTAATAAAGAGAATTCAAATTCAAAAATATATCATAGAGCAGTCATAACTTCCCCTAAGAATCGGATATAAAATCTCAGCTTAATACAATTCTTTGAATTAATCATAATTTTTTTTAATCATTCAAAAACAAGCTTTAAATCGTCACGATATTCCATGAAGACCATTGCACGAAACTCTGATTAAATCGTAAATTCAAATATCTGGCGATTAAAAGTCAAACGTAGGGTTCCTTTACAAAACAAAAAATACCAAACATAGGGTTCATCTATGTAGCATAGAGATGATGATCCATACATTCATCATTTCCATCCTAAAATTATTAATGTATCATTAATTATCAATACATTTATCTTTTCCAAAGGTAGGGTTGACAACGTAAGGTTGAACAAAAAAGTAAGGTTGATGATCCTTATGTTTGCTTCTTAAACATAGGGTTCCATAATTACGTAGTATTCTTTAACCAGACTTTTTATCATTGATAAATGTAATGTTTCATTCAAACATAATGTTCATTATCCTTACGTTTCTTCCAACATAAGGTTGATTAACCATACGTGTTGATCCTTTACCACAAGTTTTAATACAAACATAGGGTATGTTCCTTACATTATGTTCTTCAGCGTAAGGAATGATATATTATTCTAGAAAATGAAAAACAATGAACAATGATTCCAGAATATGTTTGAGAGAATTCCTAATACTTTGAAGAACATATCTCACAAAATAAATACTTGAATATCATTATTAAATCATAATTATAAATAAAATTAATCCCCTAAAATATAATTAATGTAAAATAATTAGTAAAACAAACAAGGGTATTTTTGAGCATCAAAATAAATAGTATTTATAGAGTATTATTGATATAAGAAATTTCCAACAATCTACCCCTTTTTGATGATCAAAAACCCATAAATTAAAAATTATAAATTAGAATTTTGAAAATATAAAGTGAAAAAAATTTGATTTGACAAAATTATTTCGATAAAAAAGAAATGTTGTGTTGTCCAAATTTCTCCCCATTTTGTGTGATAAAAATTAAAGTAAATAAATAGATTAAAACACATTTAATGTTGGAAGGATTAGTAAGTTAATGTTATAATAAACTGTATAAATAAATAAGACTATATTTTTGGCTTCTAAACACAAACATAAAAGTATATGAAATAATGTACAGAAAAATAAAAATAAAGAGACTTTTTTGATAAAAATTTGTACAAATACAATAATCAGTTAGACTGGGAAATATGTTTAGTCAATTGAAATGGTTTGGGTACAAAATATTGGGTTGGATTTGGATTGTTTAAGGTTCTAAGGATTTTGAGAAGCTTTAAACATATCATTATACTCATCCATATGAAACCGTAACTTCTTCATCAAACTATCGCCCAATTGCATAATTAAAATTCTGGAATGTTGATTAATATGTAGATTCTCAACAATATTGACTTTCAAAAAAGTCATGATAACTCTATTATTTCTTCATACACTGTTCCAACCTCTCTATAAATTGGTTAATTAGTAATCTAATACTAGGTTCTCCTTGAGTCAACTAATCAACAAGAAAATTTTGATTCTCCAAAAGAACTGAAAGAGGTGCATTGTTTCATAGAAAGTTATCTAGAAAAACATTCATGTCTACCATAATAGATGTAATGGAATAAAATATTCTAATAAAATCTGGACGGGTAGTAGGAGTATAAGTAAATATACTATTTTGACAAAAAATTATTTTGATTGATTGAAATTGAATTCCCAAATAACACTTAATATCAACAAAATCTAACTTAGAAACAACTTCGGACTTGAGTATGCCAATCTCATTCAACATATCCTTCTTAAAAGCATCAAAATCCATTCTTGAAATAGTAGTCTCATGATGCTCTTTGATATTTTTACTTTCAATTTCAAGATATTTCTGTAGATTAGCATTTTCTTCCTGATATTTATTAAACTTAACAATAATATCTTCCACATGATGAGACAAAGAATTATATGCTCTTTATTTTGAATTCAATGGATAATCAACAACAACAAGAGGCAAAGGATTTTCCACTGATCCCTCCACATATTTTCAGATGAATAAGATTGATTATCAAGCACTTCAGTCTATCATCCCGAAACTTGACCCAACTAATCCACAGTTTTATTTAAAACCACATCTGTAACTTTAGTTACTAATTTCTGTACAATTTTTTTTCTTAAGTAGTTTATTTTTGAATAGTTTCTTCTTGAATATTCACCTGATCATGAATATTCACTTGTAATTGATCATTGATAAGAGGTACAACATGAATCTCTCTAGCTTGACTAACTTCCTGAGTCTCCTCCTCAAGAATTGATTCCTCAAGATGAACAAAAAATGTTTCCTCTCCATAACCCAAAATTGTTTCTTTAATTTGTTGAACAGGTATAGTCCTAGGTTTGAGAACAAGTACCTATTGACTTTTTCCATCCAATTTTTTTTTACTTCAGTATCATACCAAATCATCCTCTGAGTCAATTGAGATACTCCATCAGTTATAGATTCAGCTACACCTTTATTTCTTAAACCTCCTGGATCCCCCCTGAGAAAAACCTCCCAAGCTCTGTTCTTCTTCAGCACCAACCGGTAAATTTTTTCCTTTGACAGTACTCCTAAAAAATCATGGCTTCCTTAGAGTTTTGGAATTAATCACATTAATGTGATGGAACTTAACTCTTGAATCAACTTATAGAATAATATCCTTTTTAAATAGGATTCTAGAAATTATACTTCCATAAGGATAAAAATCCATCCAAGCATTTGGTTGGCGGCAGTACCAATGATATCGAAAAAAATATCAAGGGAAGTTCATCTTGATATCACTCAAAAATAAAAACATGATTTACATTTCTGGGTACAAAATCTTTTCCATATCAGCCACCCTTGGCACAATTCTGGTCTGAATAAACTTAACAAAAATTTTATGATCTGCCTCGAGATCCTTAACAAAAAAATTTCTTATGTTAGTTTTATTAAACAGAAAATTCATAATTTATTTTGAATAATGATCCTTATATTCAATAGATCAATGATCAAAATGGAATACTCCTTCATGTGGGAAGTTCAAATTTTTTGAAACTTCAGTTGAGGAAATAGAAAAGTCTTTATCTTCTATATTCATGAAAATCATATCTTTAAAATCACCATAACTAAAATGTACACTTTTATTAAAAGAGTCCAACTCTACCTCATAAGGAAATTAGAAATTTAATTCATTGAAATTAGTCTCCAGTCCTTGAAAAGATAATTCCTATTTCAAAATAAAATATGTCTGGTATAACCATTCTAAATCCACTACTTTTCCTTGAAAAATCATTCATCTAGAAACGTGTTGTCGCTTTGGTTCACTAGCTTCACCCTATTCAGCTCGCTTGGTTTTCTCCATTTCTAAAAATCTAAAAGTTTTAGATTTTTAATCTTCTAGGGTTTTGAAGAAGGATGAAGGTTTTGAGAAAGGCGAAAGGATATGGTAGACAAAGGGTTTGGTAGTCAAAAGGTTTCTGACAGACGATGTATATCCTCATTTCCCATATCATAGAGTAATTATGAAAAATGTTCATAATAGTCATGTGGCATAAATAAATTTAAGATAAATTAACTAAAATATATTGTAATATAATAATAAATTAGATTTAGAGTAAACAAATTATAAATAAAATAAAATAAAATAACTAATTTAAAAATTAAATAAACCTAACTCCCCATTAATAAAATAAAAAGTTGCAGTGGGAAGGGGTTTAGTGAAAATATCACATAATTGATATTTAGTGCTAAATTTTTTTAAATATATATCCTATTTAAAAATATGATCTCGTAAAAAATGATTTCTAATATCAATATGTTTAGTTCTAGAATGACTTATGGGATTTTTTGAAATATTTATAACACTTGTATTATCACATATTATAGGTGTATTATTAAAATATAGTCTAATGTCTATATGTATGTTTTTCATCCACAAAACATGTGCCGAACAACTTCCTGCAGATACATATTCTTCTTTGGCTGTTGATAAGGAAATTGCGCATTGCTTCTTACTCGACCAAGATACTAAATATTTTCCTAAAAGTGAAATGTTCTTGAGGTACATTTTCTATCTAATATACAACCACCCAAATCATCATCTGAATATGATATTAAATTAAAATCATAAGTTTTTAGATAAATAAGAGATTGAAAAATAGTTCCTCTCAAATATCTAAAAATCCTTTTAACAACAATAAGATGATATTCTTTAGGATTGGTTTGAAATATAGCACATAGACATAGAAAAAACTTAATATCAGGTCTGCTAGAAGTAATATATAATAAACTACCAATCATACCTCCATACAAATTTTTTTCCACCAGTTTTCCAGCTTTATCCCAATAAAGTTTTATATTAGTACAAATGAATTTTGTATATGTCTTGTTGTTTAAATGATTTTTTTTCTAGTAAATCATTTATATATTTACTTTGGATTAATACATTTCCATAATCTTTTTGATAAATTTTAATTCCTAAAAAGAAATTTAATTCTCCCATCATGATCATTTCAAATTCTTTTCGCATGAGTTCTAAAAAATCATTATAGAGTTTTTCATTTGTTGATCCAAAAATAACATCATCAACATAGATTTTTACTAATAGAAAATTAGAAAAACTATTTTCATAAAAAGGTTTCCATCTTCCAAACCAATAGTAAAACCATTTTTCAAAAGAAAAGAACTTAATATTTCATACCAAGCTCTATGTGCTTCTTTAAGGATATAGAGAGCTTTAATAAGTTTGAAAACAAAATCTGGTTTTTCAGAATTTTCAAAACCAAGAGGTTGTTAAACATAAAATTCTCCCATTAAATAACCATTTATAAAGGACAATTTATTTTCCATCTAATATAATTTAAATTTCATATGAGATTCATAGGCTAAAAGAATTATAATTGCTTCTAGTATAGCTATCGGGGCAAAGGTATCATCATAATTTGTACCTTCCTCTTGATTATATCGTTTAGATACTAACCAAGCTTTATTTATAATTATAATCCCTTGATCATATTGTTTATTTATAATGACCCATTTTGTTCCTATGGCTGGATAATTTGTTGGTCTTTCAAATAATTCCGAAACTATATTCCTTTTTAATTGGTTTAAGTCTTCTTTCATTGCTAAAATCCAACTCTTATATTCTAAGGCTTCTTCAAAAGATTTAGGTTCTAATTTTGATAGAAATTCAGAGAATTAAACTAGGTTTCCTACAATTATTCTGGTTTTAATTCCTATATCAAGGTTTTCTATAACAGTTTATAAAGGAATATCCTTTATGATTCTAGACTGTCTAGGTAAAACATTTTCAGGTTCTTTAGTATCATGTACTTCTATACTAGACTAAATTTTATTTATATTTTCAAAATCATTTTTCAGGTTTTCAAGTCTCATGTTATCAGAAGAGTTAGCAATTTTATCAGTTTGATCTTTCTATTTATTAAAAGGGCCAGTTTCATCAAACATTAAAAAAACTGATTCTTTAACAATCCTTGAATTTTTATTAAATACCCTATAGGATTCAAAAGTTTCATAATATCCTAAAAATATTCCGTCATCATATTTTGGATCGAGCATACTAAGATTATCCTTGGTGTTCAGGATATACACCTCATATCCAAAAACACTAAAGTACTTTACACTAGTATTTTTATTATTCCAAATTTTATAAGGTGTATTTTTGAAAATAGTCCTAATTAAAACTCTTCTTATAATATAGAAGGCTCTGTTTACAGCTTCTTCCCACAAGTAGGTTGGAAGGATGTATTCAGTCAGAATAGTCTTATCTATATCTTGAATAGTTCTGTTTATTATTTCAATAATTAAATTTTTTGTGGTGTTCTTAGTATAGAGCAGGTGGGTTTAATACCCGTATTTGAGCAAAAAGAATTAAATAATTAATTCTCAAATTATCCACTACGATCACTTCTTAATGAAATTATGTTAAAACCTTTTTCATTTGGAACACTTTTATAAAAACTTTTAAAAATATTAAAAGATTATTTTTTGAGTTTTAAAAAATAGACCCATATTAATCTAGAATAATCATAAACTAAAAGATGTACATATAATTTTCTAGACAAACTTTCTACTATTGATGGTATGAACAGACCCATATGAATAAGTTCTAGGTGCTTTTATGTAGCAATTTTGTTAATAGATTTGAAGAAGGATTTGTGTTTCTTTCCAATTTGACAAACATCACAGGATCTATCTCTTTAAAATTTAAGACTAGGTAAGTCAGAAACTAACATTTCATAGTTAATTTATGTAAAGCATAAATATTTCAATGTCCATGTCATCTATGCCAAATCCATGACTCATTTATCTTAGCTTTTAAACAATTGACTTTCTATTTACATAAGTAATTTAAATCCAGAGTGTAAACATTATCTTTTCCGGGTGCTCTAAACATAAGAAATTTATCTTTGAATATAGAACATGAGTTGTTAGAAAAATAAATAAAATATACATCATCACAGAGTTGATAGATACTTATCAGGTTATGCTTCAATCCATGTGCAAACTGTACTTTTTTAATTGAGACGGTCTTTGGATCTCCAATTGTTCCAAGTCCAATTATATTTCCTTTGGTATTATCACCAAAGGTGACTAGGGCTCTATATTTTTGAGTTAGTGTGTTGAAGTTTGATGGATTTACACTCACATATCTAGAGTATCCACTATCCATGTAACATATAGATTTTTCTTTTTTTTGACCTGTTACCTATAAAGAAAATTCAAACAAAAGTTTGTTTTGGTACCCATATCTTTTTGGGTCTAGAAGTGTTTTATAAATCAATGTAGGAATCGAAATCTAATTTATTTTTCCATGACTTATGTAATTTAATTTAGATAATCTCTTTGAAATAAAATCTCTTTTAATACCACTTATTTGAGGATTTATCAAATAATAATTTTTTCTTATATGTCCTTCTGTTCCACAAAAGTGACAAGTAATGGTTTTTGAGTTGGGAACAAAATAATTCTTATACACTTTGGATTTTCACCCTTACTTCCTATACCAAATCTTTATTTTTTAATAAAATTTTTTCCAAGAATTCCATTCAGTATAATTTCTCCTTTTAAAAAAATAGGAGTAACACTTTTATAAGTTTCTCTTTCATCCTATAGTATTTTAATCTTATTTTCATGTTCAGTACAATTTTTAGTAGATGAGATAATTTTTTCAACTAACTCTTGATGTTGTTTAAGTAAAGTATCCATTTATCCTAAAATAGAATTATGAATATTCTTTAAAGATTTATGTTTCTTTAATAAGGAGTTCTATCCTTCTTCCAGCATAGTGCAATAGGCAACCATTTTATCATTTGAATAACTAGAATCAGAATTAGATGAATAATAGGTTTGTACCTTATCTTTTTCAGCCATGAAGCACACATTTGCTTTCAGATTTGACTGTTCCTTCTCTGAATCTGAAATATATGAGCTACTAGAGTCTTCAGAAACACTCCAAGTAGCCTTTATTTCTCTTTTGTCTTTATTTTCATAATCATCATTTTTTATACTTCTTTTCTATATTTATCTTCCCACCTTTTATTTTAGGAAAATCAGGTCTTATATGACCTAATTTTTTACATTCATAGTATCTAACTTCCATTGAGTCTTTCCCATCATTTTTGAATGGTTTTATGAATCCTCTGTTAGTCTTGTAAAACTTGTTAAACTTTTTAGATAATTGATCCCGCTCTACTTCAGAGTCTGATGAGTCTAAATTCATTTCTTCTATGACTTGTTGTTTTATTTTTATGTTTTTCTTCTAAGATGTCACATTTAAAGTAGTATTTTATTTTTTCACAATAATTATATGGTCTTTAGCTTCTTCTTTCATTTCATATTCATACATCATCAATTTCCCAATGATTTCTTTCATTATCATATTTTTTAAAGGATATTATTGTTGAATAGTAACTACTATACCATTCCATTTTGCAGGAAGTACACTCAGTACTTTCAAAGACTGATCTGATTGATTAATAGGATCACCCATACGTGTAATATTGTTAAAAATTTCTATAAGTCTTCCATTTATTTGAGTGATGCTTTCTCCATCAAACATTCTAAATGTATCAAACTGAAATTTTTCTGTTGCATATCTCTTTTGTATTACATTGTTCATACCTTCATATGAAACAATAATTATCTACACCATTTCACAACATCTTTGACATTGTGATACACAATTAAATTCGTCTGGTCCAAGACCTCGTATGATAGCATTTATAGCTTTGAATTTCATATCATATTTAGCTTCAGTGGTTGCATCCCAAGTTTCTGGTTTCTCATGAATCTGATAGGGGGATATGATTTTTTAATAAACTATTTATCCAAGATTTTTTAGATAAATAATCATCCTTGATTTCCAGTACCTATAACTTTCTCTGTTGAAATATGGAGCACAAACCATTGACATTACTTCCCTTGGATCAATCATTTACATATTTTTATAGATCTTATGCTTTAAGCTTCTTATATATATATTGAAAAGATCAACCTTTGATACCAAATGTTAGGTCAAAATGGATATGAAAATGACACAAGAGGGGGGTGAATTATGTCCTTTTAAAATTTTCATAATTCTGTCGCTTAATATTAAGAGATGATAGAGAAGTGTTTCTATATTAAATAATAAGAAGTGGATACAGGTAGAGGAACAAAACATGACTATTTATAGTGGTTCAGGGCATGAATATCCCGTAGTCCACTCCACCAATCACCTTATATGCAGGCTTGGTGAATTTCACTAGTAATGTCCTCGTATCATAAGACTAATCCACAACTGAGTGCAAGAAGTTTTAACCATTACAAATAATTCTTAAAAACATAGACTTCTAGTTATTTTACAGGGAAATTAAATATCCACAGCTTAGTATGAGAAGATGACACTCTACCACAAATGAAACCAAGAAGCCGATACTCAAAATAATCAATGGAGTTTTATTTGACAAAATAGTTTAAACTTCATAGTTGCAGCAACACACAACTTAAAAAAGATGGATCTTCGACTTCAGAGGTATAATAATCTTTGAAATATATCTAAAGAGATCTGATTTCACAAAAGGTATTATATTTTAAGAATATCAACAAAACATAGCATCACACTTCCAGGATTGAACATGTATATCTCTAAAATGCAGTCCCCATTTCTGAGATTCTCGATCACCGTAGAACTATAAATTAATTTTCACAAGAAAACTTGATGAATAAAAATTATCACCACAACCGAGAGAGATCCACACATCCAACGTAAAAAGATATATAATGATACATCTCGAATGAAGATTTCAGATCCGAAAAATAATCTTTATTAATCGATAGAATTCAAATTAAAAATATAGATTAGAGTATTCATAACTTCCCTTAAGAATAGGAGGGAAAATATCCTCTTAGTACGATTCTTTGAATTAATCATAACAAGCTTTGAATCATATGAAAACGAGCTTTAAATTATCCGGATATTTAGTGAATACTATTGCACGAAACATTGATTAAATCATAAATTTAAATTTCTAATGATGAAAATTCAAATGTATGTTTTCTTCACAAAATGAAAAAAATACCAAACGTAGGGTTCAACTACGTAGAATAGGGATGATGATCCATACGTTCATCCTTGTCAGAATAAAATTCTAAACGTAGTATTGATTATCCATATGTTCATCTTTTCAAAATGTAGGGTTGACAATGTTAGTTTGATCACAAAAGTAATGTTGTTGATCCATATGTTTTCTTCTTAAACATAGGTTTCCATACTTACATAGTGTTCTTTAACCATACTTTTTCTCTTTGATAAATGTAAGTTTTCATTAAAACATAATGTTATTTATCCATACATTTCTTCCAACATAATGTTGATTAATCATATGTGCTAATTCTTTACCATAAAATTTAATACAAATGTAGGGTTTGTTCCTTACGTTACGTTCGTCAATGTAGGGAAGGAACAGTGATTACAGAAAATGACAAATAGGGAACAATGTTTCTAGAATATGTTTGAGAGCATTCCAAACACATTGGTGAATATTTATAACAAAATAAATTCTTGAATATCATTCCAAAATAAGAATTATAAATAAAATTAAGTCCTTAATATATAATTAATATAAAATCATTAGTAAAACAAACAAGGGTATTTGTGAGCATTAAAATCAATAATATTTATAGAGTATTGTTGAGAGAATACATTGCCAATATATTAAACCAAAGATGATATATACTAAAAGTACTTTCCATTGATTATGTGGTTTTCTATTATAATTAGTGTTACTCACACTATTCATTTCAGTTTTAGTCAATGTCTAGAACTCGAAGGAACCATTTTAATGATGAATGTAATGGAAAATGAAATGATTTTCCTTATGAGAAACCAAATATTATGGGAGATGTAATGAAAAATCTTATCTCTATACTCAAATAATCTATAAATCATGATAGATTTTATAATGAGCATAGAAGGGAACAAATTTATATTGAGTCCTTCATGAGGAAGAATCCACCTTCTTTTAGTCGGTCTTCTGATCCAGTTGTTTCTGAACAATAGATCAGTACCACTAAAAAGATATTTTCGGTCCTTTATTGTTCTGAACATGAAAAATTCATGTTGTTTCTTTACTATCTGGAAGGTAAAACTGATCAGTGGTGGACACTTATTAAGAACATGAGGGATAAATATGTAATTGAATATATGGAATGGGAGTAGTTTAAAGGGATATTTTAATTAATTACTTCCCTCTTATTCTATGAAAAAATATGGAAAAGTAATCCCTTTAGCTTATGTAAAAAAGATGATAAATATATTGGCACATATGAAGCTAATTTTACAAGACTTTCAATGTTCTCTTTTGGGTTAATCATCATCCCTGAAAGAAAAATTGGCTGATTCGTTGGTGTTCTAAAACTGAGTCTCTGAAATGATTTATCTGAAAGGGACTTTGGAAGCTATTAAGATGTAATTTATTGTGCACTAAAAGTGGAAATGTATGTTAGAAACTCTAAAGTTTATGGATATAAGAAAATGAATATGGAGATTAAGGGAAACTCTAGTGATTTTCCACAAAGGGAGAAGAAAAATTATCATCCTCATACTTTCCAAAAATGAGGAAAAGAGAACATAGGGGAATGAATGAAAGGAACAAGAATATGTTTCAATTATGGGAAGCCTGGTCATTGAGAAAAAGAGTGTCAGAGTGATGTAAAAAGTCCATTCAATGGAGACAAACCTCAAGAAACTGCATCACCCACACTTAAATTCTACAAGTGAAAGAAAATGGGGAATTATTCTAACCAATGACCTAATTCACGGGTTATTCACGATTATTGACGAAAATAAACTCTTAAGGACCAAGATAAAGGAAAATCACATCTGATCACTGTTGGAAATGCAGAGTATGATAATAAAGTGGTGTAATGATTGAGAGTTTATGTAATGGGATTCCAGAATAATTTTGTGAAAACACTTTTTTGGTATTATCGATTAATTGGTCCACTATAGTTTTCCATATGTATTTAAAAGTATATGTTGAATGGTACTGGTAACCAAGAAATGTGATTCAGAATCTTTTGGAAAAAACATGATTAAGGGTAATATAACCCTTAATATGAACATGACTTTGAGATAATTATATTTGGATAAAAATATGTTTTTTATGAATAAGTAAATTGGATGATACTAGTTTCTTGGGAAGTAATTATGGATTTATTGTCATGAAGGTTATGCTATCGTGGATGAAGTATTCAACTTTTTTGGACTTAAGCAATATATCAAAAAATATTTATAGTAAATAAACATGCATGTTTTCAATAAGGATATATGGTAATTTAGGTTTTTACCACGACTCAAGAGAATACATGATGAAGGTGTTCACATGTTTGGAGTATGACAACCAAGAACTACCTTTTGATATATGGGAGATAATTTTTAAGCTGATTTAGTGAACTTATTTCTAATGTTTTGGATTTTCAGATTTCATAAGGATGTATGACTATGAATTTATGGAAATTTTAAGTTAAACTTCATATAAATTTGTTATATTAAAGTATTATCTCACAATAGGTATATTTATACATATTTTATAACTTGTGATAACCAATTTGTTGAAGATAGATAGAATGAACTATAATTATTCTAATGATTTTCTAATGCTCCAGGAATGAAAAACTCAACTTCATTTCTTGGAATAATAGATGAAGTGTAAATTGACCATGGAACAACAAAGGGTGAAGTAAATCTTAAATCAAGAATGTATATCTTCTCTTAAAAATTATTCAACATTAGGAAAAAGGATTTTGATATAAAAGGTTTTTTTATTATCATCATTCTGATGATATCAATGAACTCTTTCATGTTTCTTTACTTTATGGTTTTTTGACTATTAACATTCCCTGAATCACCCACTTTCTTATGATTAGTGATATTTATCAATCTCTATTTACTCTTTTCCTCCTTGCCTAAATCATCACCCATGTTCTCCAATGTAGAGACTTAGTTATGATTTAATTTAGGTAATTGTTATTTTTAAAATATTCTTTTTTAAAAGGTAGATTTAGAAATCATTTTTATGATGTGGGTATTTATTAAAGAAACTTTCAAGTATTAAACCTTTGATAATTTAGAATAATTTCAAGGGAGAAATTCATTTTAAGGGGGGTAGAATGTAACACCCCGATATTTTTGTGAATTTTTTTTTTTCAAATTAATTTAATATTTTGATATTTTCACATCACGTGACTCAGAATATAGTTTTTTTATTATATAATAGCACTAAGTTTTGTATTATGTTATATGAAACACTAAGGTAAGCTTGGACTACACGCAACACTGCCTTTCCTTACGTTACACGCAACATTGAGTTTCTACGAAACAACACTATACTATTGTAATTATTTAAATAATATAGTTATAACCTTTCCCTTAAACATGTAATATAAATAATAATAACTAATTTTTAAATATTAGTTATAATGGTTTTGATAACGGAAAATATTATTTTAGGTAAAGTCTTTATATGTTTAAAACTATTATTTTATGAAATGAACTGATTTTCATGTCCTTCTATGAAAAATAAAAAAAAGTAATTTTATATACTCATATAAATTTTTTTTTACAAAATAAAAATTATTTTTGAATTAAAAATTTTAAAATTAGCTTAGGGTGAATTTTTTGTATTTTTTTTTGAAAAGATTCAATTTTTGATGAATTGTGAAAAATATTCCATTGTAGTTAAAATTTTACTTTATCATTTAAATAATTAATTTACTTTAAATTAATTTTAAAGTCACAATAGATAAATAATACATATATTAATCCAATTTAGTTCATTTTAATCGTTTTTATAATCGAATTAGATATAAAAAATTATTGAACTTTTGAACGTCACTTTTACCCACCTTCTAGCCACATTTACAGGATCAACATTAATTATAATTTTTCCACTTCTATGATTTGAATTTTAAAAAATAGACATACATGGTTATGATCATTATGAAAAATGTGGTCTAATAGGATCAAAATAATTTTTTTGGGAATAGAAACTTTTGAGTTTTATTTACCACAGTTAATGGTAAATAAGGTATTTAAAGTTAAAAATAATATTATAGTATTATAAAAATAACCTAAAACATATCCTAATTTAACAGGATAAGATTTTTCGAACCAAATAAACCTTAGGTCAAAAATATAATTTTTTAAGCCACCTGTGTTAGATTAAGACATATAATATATTTTATTTAAAGAAGAGTTAAAAATGTCATATTAAAATTTTAATAACTAAATAAATTCTAGTATCAGGTTATACACAAAAAAAATTGACTATAAATATTATTTATAAATCTTGTAAATTTATCTATATCATGAAAATTTATTTTTAATTTTTAGACATTAAATAATTGAATTTAATTATGACACAATGATGATGTAGTTATAGATTTATTAAAGGAAGAATCAAATTAATGATATTAATAATATTAAAATAAATATTATTTAAGCTAGTTGATGCCATAAAATAATTTTTTAGATGAATATGACATGATAGGGATGATTTAATTTAGTTTTTTAAGGATTAAAGTTGTTAGAAATTTATAAAAAGTCAAGTAATAAATAGAGTCAAAATTGACATAAATTGTATTTTAAAATAAATAATATTTTATTAAATGATAGAAAAAATTATAAAAATATAAATTTCAGAAAAATAACTACATTAATGTTAAATATTTCATAAATTATCCAGCTTGGGTTCATTTGGAATTTTATTGTATCTATATTAACCCTATAGTGTAAAAAAGACAAGTTTTCACGGTAAGAGTTAAATTGGTTAACTAAGGGTTAAAGCCTAAGGATAAGTTTAATTTTGTGACCTAAACATGTATAAAATTCATTTACTTAAGGTATTTAGACCCATAATTATCTCAAATTTTAAATATCTCAATTCTGAGCTATTTTAAATCTAAAATCAATTTATAATAAATTATTAGTTTTGGAGTTTCCTAAAGCACCCCTCTCCCCTCATACAAAAGGGAACCTCTTCTTATCTTTTATTCACACCTCTAAAGCCTTTTTCCTCAACCAAAACCTATCCAATTATCCTCCAAAATTCTCTCCCTTACTCTTACAATCCTTCCCTTGGCCAGAAGGAAACTCAAGGAATCTTTTTGGAACAAACCAAAAGGAGTTACTCAATTAAGAGGTAATGGCTTCTCTCAAGCTCCTTTCTTAATTTTCTTTATCCACCCCCTAAACTCTCTTTATTCAATTATTTTATGAAAAAAAAGTTACATTCAATAACCTTGTATTTTTTTATTTTAATTTTCTAACTACACTCACACGCACCCCCATCTAATGGATATCGAACATACTATTTCTGTGTACGGTGAACTACTACCACACAAAATGATGATTGTTTATTTTCTGCTTTACCACCAATCATGGTGGACATTATGATGGAATATATATATATATATCTATGTGTGTGTGTGTGTTATATATAATATTTATTATGTATTTAATCTTTTTTATTCCTTTCACAATACATAAATATTTACTTTCCTTTTAGTGTTAATACGATAATCTCGTTTGAGGAAGTGTGGACTACTGCCACCTCAAAGCGATGTGATCCACGCACACTTCACATGGAATGTATTAAGGATGGGTTTAGTGAACTTATATGATATAGTCAGGATAATAGAATAATGATATATATATATATACAAACATACACACACACACATACACATATATATATATATATACATATATTCATATGTCATTTACATACTTTATTTCAATATGAAAATTAAAATGGAAACAATGTTCATTCATACGTACGACCTACCATCTCCAGGAATAGTGTATTCCATTTAGTACTTATTTATGCTATATATTATTGTAATATAAATATAATATATATACATGCTATTTATATCATTATATAGATTATTTAATGATACTATAAGTATAATAACCAATGATATAACAAACTAATACACATGCGAAGAACAAAGAGAATATTACCCGAAGTGAAACCTTAACATAAGATCGTTAAAAAAAGGGTAATATAAAGTCATTATAAAACCATATGTAGTATTAGATATAATAATATTCTTCTATAAAAGATGTATAATAAACTTATATTTATTATACATTATTCTTGTTCTTGTACGAAGAGAGTCAAGACACAGGGTAAGGGGATTTTGTCTCACCTTTATTTCTATGAGACACATGCCTCATACACTACTTGTTTATTCTACATGGTGTATATACTACACATAAATGTGTTTTAGGAGTCTTATCACGAATATTATGATATTTCCATATTCTTATAATTTTATTTTTATATGGAGCATACAATTCTATTGATTATAAAGTGATGAGGGTTGATTTCACACTCTCTACCATATTTGATATTTTTTCAATTTAAGTATCCATTGGGTAATATTTATCATCCATGTATATGTTTTATAATTTTTTTCTTTCATGAAATGTCTTATTATTATCCTATGGGTGTTTAAATTCATTTTACCCATTTTTTAATTTTTACATCATATTTTTAATGGAATATTTCTTTGACGGAAAATTAGATACTTTATTATCAAACCCTTTTGAGGAAAAAGTGAGAAACCCATAACTCAAACACAAAAGGAAATAGATGAATCATTAAAGAAAACATTAGGCCTACTAGATTTTAACTTCTTAAATAACATTCAGGATATAGTGTTTACCTGTGTATCTAGTTCATCCATTAAAAGATCTTCAGACCTTAATGCCATCTTTTCCCATGACTGTATGTACTCCTCTACATTTACCTTCCCATCATTGAACCCTCTTATTGTTATAAAATCTTGTTTTTCGATCTAATAACACTGCTCCTCATTAGGTGATACCTTTAATAACTGATTCATAATTCTATTGGTATCCTCATTAGTATCTTTAATCGTCAGAATAGAATCCAGCATCTCCTCTCCTGAGTGTGTTAGTAATTCCAAAGAATACCCCTACATTGTGATAGGTTCCTCCTGTTGGAAGATATCCTTTGGTTCATCTCCCACCAGCTTATCTCTTGACTTCTTCGCAGATCTAGTCTCCACAGGTAGTAGAAAATAGGAATAGTCCTTTCTCTCTTAGAGGACACCACTATGACTCTTGCTTATTCTCGAGCATGGAAGCTTGTTTCCATATCCATATCTATCTAAATCAACAGCTAATTGGATTGAGTTCTCATCACTGGACTCATTTCCAGGGGCCTTCTTCTCTTACTACCTAGTAGAAATATTTTTTATCTCCTTCACCAGATCATCATTAGCCAAACCTTCAAAACAGTTACCCAATTTGATATCAACCACATTCCTTCTAGGAATTAACCTAATTTAGTCTAAATGTACCACATCTTGGCCTTCATCAGAGATACCTTTTCCTGGCTGGACTTCCTCAACATAAAAAATAACCAAAGGAGTCGGGGGGATTCCCTCATCCTCCATTTGTAATTCCACAACAGATAAATCCTTATTTCCAATTCGGGCCTCTCCACCTTGAGGAATTAGATTCGGAGAGTCTGAATGCTCCACACATGCATTTGAAATAGATGCTCCTGCCCCTCCCTCACCTAAAACCCCTATAACACCCTTAAACATAAAATAATTTTTAGAACTCCCCTCTCCAAGATCACTCTCCAATATACCAAAAATGTATGTAATATTTGGTTCCATAGGCATGTTCTTGGTATTTGGCACCCCCTGGACTGATTCCTGCAATTCGGTTTCCTAGTAGAGAGGTCGATCATGGGATTCACGACCAGATGAACCATTGAACACCAAGGGATTACCACCAACAACGACAGTCTCACTTGGGACCAAGCTAGTCTTCTTATCTCTCAAACCAGACTCCTTCCTCATTATATTACCACACCTGCAATCCTCCATTATATTCTCCATTTTCTTGCACTGAGGAAAGAATTCATACTAAGATTCAAAGACCAAAAACTTATTATAATGAAACTCTTCCCCTACAGTGACCCAAAATAACACTACAGGAAGCATAGAAATATCCAATTAAATACATATTCTGGGAGAAATCGGATGGAAGATAGCCCCCTTCCAACTATCTGAACATAAATAAAGACCCACGAAGTTTCCAAGCATATAGAGGATCGATAGATTTTGAAACAGAATAGGCAGTTCAGAAAATCTTACCCAAATAGCCATTGTAGGTTCATCATGCTTCATATAAAAGTCATATAACCATTTCAATTAGATAAGTCGATATACATTACAGATTGGAGGAGCAGATGACCAAGCCCGTATCAAATCTTACTCTGAGGAGATCCTTATCATGATGTGTTTGGTGTCAAGGAGCCCTACTGTCATGCGCTCTTGTAAACTCTAGGAACCAAAGATAATGCGATAAAAAGCATTGATTGATGGCCACTGCTGTTTGAACCTTGAAATAAGCATCTACCTCACCAAGGTGGATGAATTCGTGAACTCTTGATTTTAGATCGACAATTTTGGGGATCCATTAAAGAGCTCTGAAACCTTTGAACTAAGAGAAATGTGAGGAAATAGAGAAATTCACTCAGGATTCGAGAAAGGGGGAAAATTAGAGGTCGACCTCCATCGTTGGATGTTGAAAGTACCTCCCCCGCCGTGGGGGAGGGTCCGTTATAGTGACCATTGAACCCTAGGTCATAGAGGTCAGAGGTCGAGAGGAGAGGTTGCTTCTGTGAACTTCTTATTTTCTTATTCATTATGATTTTTTTTATTTTCCAAATGATGTACATTTTTACTTTTATAGAAAAAGTATGAGAAGGGTGTTTTTTAACTTATATGGCATGAATAGATTTTTACACTTTTATTCCACCTTATTTAATTGAAGCTTCTATTACATGTTTTCAAGTTAATTTTCAAATAAATTCATTTATTTTAAAATTTCATGACATTTTAAGAAAATAATTTTTTTAAGGTGAAAGGATATTTTCCTCATGAATTAATTTCAAGTGTTTTATTACAGTTATTTTCCATCTAATATGACATTATTCAATAAGGATATGTTTCAAGTATATCATCCCTGTTATTCCTATGGTTTTATTATGTTTATGCTATTTATGAAACCCATTTTATTCCTTAGGTTATGTTTATGATGTATGATTTCTATATTTGTGCCACACATATGTTTGATTTCATTATGAGATGGGTGAGACCTATATCTCCCTCTGATGCATTAGGTAAAGATGGAGAACTCATGTGGTATATATCTTATGCATGTACCTGATTTCATGTTCACAATTCTATGCATGGACCTAGTTTTCATGTCCATAATTTTATGAGTGGACTTTATTTCTATGTCCACATGTTTATTTGAGGGCCTGATTTCATTTCCTTAATAAGTGAACCTTTTACTATTTATACATGTTGACAAAGTTACATGATGATGTCTATGCCCCAATTTCATTCCACGTGTCAATTTTATGATCTTATGGATTATATTATTTGATTTCCTTATGATTCAAGTTTACCTTTTACATGACATGTATTATCATTTAATGTTATGATCACATTCTCATACCCTTTATCCTCATGTTTATGTTTACATGTCACTCTTGTTTTCTCTTACTGAGCATTTGAGCTCACCCTTTCTTATGTTTGCATTCCCTAGGTTACAATGAAAGGTTCTAGGTATATGTACTAAATTTGGAGATCTTTATGGGAGATGTTTAACGTATTTCAATAGGATATATGATTTTGTTTCCATGTTCCCAAAGACACTAAACTATTACAGTTCTCAGGCATGTATTATTGTAATGCACTGGATCTTCATCTAAAATAATGTAATATATATGTATATTATGCCTAGGTCACTATATATTATCCCATTTAAAATAATGATAATGGTTTTATAAATTGAAAATATGATTATAAGATATTTAAATATTAAATACATGGGTCAAACATAGTTCTGAACCCAAAAAATGAAAGTTTCTTCACATTTTCTTTCTTTTATTAAAATCATCCATAAGATCATATTTCTCATATGAAACATTAATTAGATTTTATTAACTACTAAAAATAACTATATTGAGATTACATATTTCATCTTAGTAAAAAATTTGGTTGTTATATAATCTATGTCATCAAATGTGGAATCCATATATAATATATATATATAATCCACATAAAATAATATGGTGGTTTAGATAAATGAGTAAATGGGTTTGTATATATATTTGGAAAATTTTGATCATTACAGATATATACATTAAAGGATATGAATGTAATTTATTTTGGTCGATGAAATTTTTTTATTTTTTTTCAAATTTTGAAGTCACCAGAAACATTCAAAATATTGCTTGAAGTTACACGCTACAAAAATTTGTGATCTAATTTTAATTTTTTTATCTAATTATTTTTTTTATTCATTCATGGAAGAATATAGTACTGTTTTAACATTATAATAGTAAATTTATAATGTCCTTGAATCCCATCATCTAATAAATTCATAAATAATCTTATCATAGATGAATATGGTTGTAGTGAGTATCCAGTTATTGGTGATAACACTATGTAATTAAATATGATCACAAGGTATGCATAAGAGTTATTTAAAGTAGTTGATTTATTGGTAATAACAATTATATTCCATGAGAATCCTTTTTTTTCAGTTTAGTTTCCACGGTCATTTCCCATTAGTTGAATTCAAAGGACACTTATGTTGAAAATTTCTAACATGTGATTACAATGGTCTGCGGTCAAACAAAATTTATTATAACAAAGAATACAGTTTAGTGGGACTGACTAGGATCATTTTCAAGGAGTTTTGGGGCCATTTATCTATAATTATCATCCAATTATTTATAGTTTTTATGTTTATTTTTAATATTAAAAATTGGATAAGAGTGTTGTTGTTGTGGTGTGTGTACATTAAAAATAAAATAATGTAGTAAAACTCCTAAACAAGTGTTAGTGGGGAAAGTGGTCAGACCAAGATTAGAAGAACACAACTTCACTATCCTTATTGATTACTTAATACCTTCTAATAATACACTCAATATAATTAATGGATTACCAACCCCAAATTAGTTTTTAAGTCTTAGTTCGCCTTCTTAAATCTCCTTGCCATACTGAGTATCACCTCCTCCAGGGTGTCAAGTGATGAAAATTCCTCAATAATTGATAATACACCACCCTTAACCCATTACCAATTATAAAAAATTAATCCCTCAATCCAAAATAATCAAATTGTATGAAATGTGGACTTAGAGAAGGTATGGGAAATGATTTGGTTGAGATTGAAATGTGTCTATGGAGAACACTTAGATAAAGTAAGAAATATTTTCACAATTCCCAAGTGAGTCCACCACCCCATAACAACTAAATAAAAAATGTAAATTAATGAATGATAAGGGACTTAGGAGAAATAAAAGAACTCCCCTGGGACTTTGACTTAGGTCAGTACTCCATTATCAGGGAGTTTAGAGGTCACTGCTACACAATGAAGAACCATAACATAGACATAATAAAAAAGAAAAAGTATAGGTGGAAAAGAATAGAGTTTAACTTCACTTAATTTAAATTGATTTATATTGTAAATAAAAATAAAAATATAAGATTAAATACATTCCTATGTATGGAATAGAAAACTACCACATTACTCACCCCTTTATATACCTTACAGTATCCCCTCATCTGAAATGAAATTGAAAAATAATCATAACCAAATGAGAGAGATATGAATTTAAGAATAATCAAAGGTTGTTTTCTTCAATAATTTGTAGTATGGTGTAGGATGAGTGTTTTTAGGGGTTTTACACTGTAAGGGGGTTAGTATGAGCTTATGTTGGGATATTGTATGAGTTGGACTTCCAAATAAAAGCCTAATATGATGTTGTATGTGGGTTTAGACTTTAATAAACAATTAGGATTGATTTGATGTTGTGATCATACATAATTTACATGATTTTATTATATGAATTAAATTGGTGATGTAGTATCTATAGAGAAAACATGAGAAAGGGAAAAAATATTTATCATGGACCTCCTTGCAACATACTTAGCTGAAGAGACCATTTATTGGGAGACCTTATGTGACCTAGGTGGAGGTTTCCCATCCCTTATGTGTATTGAATTATTCTTATCAATGTTACACATGTGAAGAACATATAATTTTTTTTTAAGTGAGATGGTTCAGCGGCTAAAGATCTAATCTACACACTACATAACATGGTGCAAAAATCAATATCCATTGGAACCACTTCTGTTGAATTCATTAAGTCATTCCATCAAGGAAATGGAATAAATTCATCTCTATCTTCATATCTGTAGCACTACTTGGAATCGATGCCCCCTCTAATTTGATCATGAATATGGGACAAACTCAACATCTAGTGAACACATGTATCTTTCTCAATATTTGGTGAGGCTTCTTCTTCCATCATAACTCAGTTGCCTTTGTCAAATCATAATTAGGTCCAAATATCATATAAATATCAATTTGTTGGAGATTATAATTATTACTTCAATTTATTTTTAGATTTCACTACTTAAAATTCATCTTTCTTCAATTGTATTCATATGCTCATGACTCATAGTTTGTCTTCCTATGATATCAGTTTCATTAGTTTGAGTGCCAGTGTTCATCATCTCCTTCAATCTCACCTTGGAAGTTATTCACTCAATATACTATCATATATGATTGTTGATAAACTTGTTTGATTATTATAAATAGATATTTAATCTCCCTATCATCCATAATTCCTATATCTTATGTTCCATTTGAACCTTACACCTTGGTACTAGTCATAGGGAAACCATGACACAACTAATTAGAGGACCATTATGCAATAGAGGGAGTATGGGGATGATAATTATGTATATGAGCGATGTGTGAGATGACCCTCATAAAATTCATAGATGTATCATTATGAGGATAGTATACTACAGGAGTGTCCTTGACATAGTGCCTAGAGAATCTACCCTCATGTGGAAGGTTTGGATGACACCTATGCAGGAATGAAAACCACACCTTCCTAGGGAGTCATTTACAAAATTTTAACCTCCACCAACACATTAAATGAAAAACTAATTAAATTAGGTTTAATATTCAAACACAGAATAAATTAAAATAAAAATTATTTAAATAAAACACATTTAATTTCAGAATGAATATTAAATCCATTTTTATGACAAAAATAAAAAAATTAAACTGGAATTATTTTATTCCCATAAAATTTTACTAAATTTTAAAATAATGTAATGATCAAGATTTTAATGGAATTATAGGGAATATATTAAATTTATAAAGTGATGAAAATTATGAAATTTTACATTTCATGAATACTTCAAACATAAAATATTCCACTCCCTGGAAATTCTTTGCAATGGAAACATTCAACATTTCACTAGAAATAATGTTTTATATTGTGTACAAAATTTCTAATCCATTAAAATAGATTTAAAAGAAAACATAATCATCCAAATATATTTTTATAATTCATACTTCAATAATATTAGATGAAATTCAGTTCAGTATGAATTAGAAAAACTAATATCCAAAAACATAATAAATTTCCAACTATTTTAGCTCAAATTTTGATAATATAGTTAAAAAAACAAGAACATGTGATAGAATTAAGTAAAATATAGATTAGTTCATCAAATACATATACGAAATTAATTAATTTTACGAAAAAAATGATAAATAATATGTTTAAATTATAGTTCAAATATATTTATTCATAAAAAATAAATCAATTTACATGAAAAGATAAAACAGTACAAAATTCTAACAATCAAGCAAGGTGTGAGGAAAGTTTTTCAATTATTTACACTGAAACATTCATTATTTTTCATATATGTATTTAATTCCAAAGGAATTAAATTCCCTTTCTATATGAAATTTTACCTTCGATATCCAATCAAATCCATTTAATTTCCTACCTTACATATGAATTTTTACTCTTTTCATCCGGAAAATATTAAAATGAAGTTTGTATCATTCTTTGAGTTCATGTAATTATTGAATATTCCTACCAAGGATCTAGTTATTTAATAAAATATATTAAAATATTTAAGAATGAAAAAGGAGATAAAATTTTGAATCCATGAGTTTCGCCATCCCCCACACTCAATCACCACTAAATGATCAAAGAAATTTATTAAAAAAATATAATATTAAGCAGAATAATAAATATGATAGAAAATACTATTGTAACGGATAGAGTTCACATGGATTCTTATTTCTGTGTGGATAGATTTGGGAATAAGTAATTTCCAATTATATTGGATCCAAGTTATCATTAAAGATGTTTTGATGTTTCTTCCCATCCTATTTCCGAGTAGATGGCATAAAGGTGTGGGGACTGGGTCCAGTTGGTGGGTTTTAATTCCTTCCAGTTTGACCTGTCTTCCCACTCCCATTGAACCCACACTTTTCATAAATAATACAAGAAATAAAATACAACAAAAAACGAACTTTATATTCAAAATTGAAACACATAGATGAAAATAAAAACAAATTGAAAGAAGAAAGATTAAAAATATCAGGTAAATACCCCCAAGAGGTGTGGAATTTTATACTGTTTGAAATTGTACATCCTTAAGATCATCCCCAATCAACTAAATGATGCATATTATTCAGTTTGAACCAAAAAAATTTCATGATCCAACATTTTCTACATATTTTTTCTTTTCTTGGAGGTACTATTTGGTAGTATAGTGTGTTTTGATTCACATTACTATTAAAATGAAGCATGAAAGGTGGGACTGGAAGTGTAAAGACCTGGAAATATTGTGGGATGTCTTTTTTAAATACATGGGAATTTTATGAGTCTGTAGTTTCTGACAGCACCGGATTCTGAGGCCCGATGAGCCCAGAATCATTTTCTGAAGGTTTGTTTGGGTACGTTCAATAAACGTACGAGCTGGATTTTATATCTTTTGAACCGGTACTCAGAATTCAAATATGAGGACACCGATGAACTCGTAGCGTCAGTATTCACTTAAGGTGATCTTTACTGCAGTTGCATTTTAGCGGGAGTGGATGTTAATTATTGGGATTCTTAATAAATTAAATAAAATAATATGTGACATAATTTTATTTTATGTGGTGGTTATATTTTTCTCCAATGGGAAGTTATAGGTGGGGCCCACCACCCACATAACCTCCCATGTGAGGATAATGTGTGGTGGGTCCCACACGAACACCAAACCCCTCAACTCCCCTTGAATTTATTAAAGACATTGCTCTCTCAATTTAATGTTAAAACTCTCTACCTCCCTTATTTTAAATTTTAAACCTTCCATCTTCTCTCATTAAAGTGCCAACACCTAAGATTAATTAATTCCACACTTAATTAACCTATTTTAATTCTTTTGAATATATTTTTCCAACATTAAAGAAAGAAATTACATTATTTTAATTTTTTTGGCATAAACATGGTTGGGATAACTAAGGAGAGGAGGAGAACTCTTGGAGGAATAATACCCTCTCGATGAAGAACATCTCCAATGAAGAACGACGTCCTCTACGAAGAAGAACGAAGAAGACGCTCGAGCCCAGGATTGGCGGTGTGTGATGGATGCAACATACGAAGTCATCTTCGAATTCTCTTCCAGCATCATGGTCAAGAGAACATTGAAATCGAGGTAGGGTTTTGAATTCGAGTTTGAATTTCGGTCTTTTAAATTCTTCTTTTACCTTGGATAAAAACAACAACCATGGATCGACCCTTGAACATGTCGATCCACGGAACGAATGTTGATTTCTGGATGGGGTAGAGATTAAGCTGGAGTTTTTTTTTGGTTTAATTATATGCTGGATTACTGTTTGAGCCTCTAACTCGGAGGGAACGGACTAACAAACACGTACGGACCCTCCACCAATTTGTTTTTGATGCGTGGTTTGATGGGCGACGGGTGAATGGAATGGAAACCCTGATTTGAGGTCGTCACAGGGAAGAATAGGACCCGAGGATGCCGTAGGCGTAGACGAGTAGCAAAAAAGACTACCAGAATGAATCTGGTGGCCCGCGGAAAAGTGCGGCCGCACGGGTCGCCTGCGCAATGGCGTCGGCGACCGGAGAAGGTGGTCGACAACGGCCGGCCACCTGGGGGCGGCAGCGCCCCTCGTGCACCGCCGGCGGAAGGCCACCGTGACATCGTCCGTGGCGGCGGAGCGGAACCCGCATCTGTGTGTTTCGGGAAGATCTGGAGACCCCAGCTGGTGCTGCTATTACGGGACACCAGGGGGGGTGCCCTCCCCCGCTCCACAAGCCCTGCACGTAATGCGCTCGACCAGCTGGCCGCCGGGTGGGGCCGCCTGCCGTGCAAGCCAGGATGCCTGCCACGCGGGACGGGCCACCCTCACGTGGGTTGGGCCGCAACCGTCGAGCCAGGTTGCGCCCTAACAGGCCAGACCTGGATCTGGGTCAGGTTGACCCGGTTCGGGCCGACCCAGGGCCGGTTGTGCCGGGTCGGACCGGACCCAAACCCCCCTCTTCGGACCACTTTTGGTTTTTTGCCCATACCATTAGCTACAGACCTCCAATCAACACACTGTCAGTTGAAAAATTTTCTTGGATTGAGAAATTTGTTTCGGTATATCACACTCAAGGTTTTGGTGAAGTTTGGGTACAACTGAGTTGGTTCGAACCCGAAACCAATCGGGCCCATGGAGCAGAAACACTTATAACATAAGGACCGGACGTCCGATTGATGTGACGTCAACTACGCTGGTTTCCTTTTGATGAGACGGTCCTTTTTGAATACTCCAAATAGGATTTTGATGAGATTGTAGTATGGCCGGGTTGGATTGTACCCGAAATCCAACCGGCCCCTTGGAACGAAAATGCCAATAACTCTTAGACCGGGCGTCCGATTGACGCATCGTCTATCACATTGGGTTCCTTATGATGATATGGAACTACGGGATTCACCAACTAAGAAATTCAAGATAGGTGATGTATCAACACTTGGCTCGAGGATCGGACACTCCCAGAATCGAGCGTGTTGTGTGTGGGAACCCTAGTGATGGCTCTGACTGAGATGGCGGAATCCTCTGTGGGTTCGACAGTAGTGACTTATATACCAGGATCCTATGTTGGTTCAACATCGATTACTACTGTACCGGAATCCTTTGTTGGTTCGACAGTTACGACTTCTGTACCGGGATCCTTAGTGGGTTTGACAGCAGTGACTTCTATAGTAGGATCCTACGTGGGTTCGACAACGATGACTACTGTACCAGAATGCTACATGGGTTCAACAGTGACGGCATCTTGTACCGAGATCCTCTGTGGGTTCGACAGTAGTGACTTCTGTACCATGATCCTATGTGGGTTTGACAGCAAGGACTACTGTACCAGAATCCTACGTGGGTTTGACAGTGACGACTTATGTATCAGGATCGTCTATGGGTTCAATAGCAGTGACATCTGTACCAGGATCCTACGTGGGTTCGACAGTGATGACTACTGTACTAGAATCCAATGTGGGTTCGACAGTGATGACTTCTGCGCTAGGATCCTACATGGGTTCGACAAGAGTGATATTGTTTCGAGGATCCTACATGATTTCTATAGAGGAGATGATTCATATGCTACATCTAATCATCTCTACCCCTCTGTGTGAGTTGTATACCTGTGTGAGCATAGTCATGTATTTCAAACATTATCAACATGGTGATTCAATTTACTTCCTTTGAGGAATGGTTTCTGATTAAGCTCAGGAGTTGGAGCCGGACTATTAATGATAAATTAGGTATATGTATGGGAATATACCTATGTAGGGTTGTTTGTTACTTCGTGATTGTATCTTTATATTGCGGTTTATCCTTTGTGGATTTTGTGAGACCTTGTGGGTCTCGGGGTCCCTATTGAGTATCATTATACTCACCCCTACATGGGTTATGCCCGCACCTCATTGTGTTGGATGCAGATGATGGATAGCGCTGACCGAGGTGGAGTGTATGAGGACTGGACAGTACCTGGAGGTGGACCTCACAACGAGTCGGTACCTGAAGTAGACGGACGGACGTAGAGCACTGAGGAGGCTATATTTACCTACCCTTCAGGTGGGATCTATGGTGGACAATCCAGGAGCTGCTAGGCACCTTCCATCTGTTTTTCTTTTTAGTTATACTTTTTTTTCCTTTTGTTATACTTTACTATTGGGATTGTATTTCTGGACCTTGTACTTTCCAACACTTCTTCTTTATTTAGTTTTTACTTAGAGTTTTCTTCCTCTTGTACTCTGGTTGTATTTGTTTGTAGTTATAAAAGAAATTCCTTCCTAGTTTAGGGATTTATGCCTTTGCTGCTAGTCGTCATCCCCTGGCCAATGGAAGGTGAGATTGGGGTTGTTACGACACAAGCCCCAGGGGATGGTTCATGAAAAATTGGTATCAGAGGAGGCAGTTATACCGCAAAACTTGGACTATGATTCATTTAATGACAATAATGTTAAGTGTTCTGGGTGTGGTTATCTGTTTAGGGAAACTGATGTTGGTGCGGCGACTGACATATCCATACACTAGGACTCTGACTTCGGATTTCTGACTCAGTGCACGAAAACACTAATTTCGTGTGTGTTTCCTTTGAAAAATTTTTCTTCATGATTACTTTGTGTCAGCTAACCAGGTCTACTATTTTAACAATCGAGAACCTGTTTCTTTTTAGGATGGCCCCACGAAGGTCACCAGCTAGGGTTCTGAGTTATGTATGAGATTGTATCCCACCAAGCGACAAGGTCTTGGTGTAGGGCCCCATCATAGCGTAGGTTCCAGTGGTACCACTACCCGCTGGGCCACCGATACCACCAGCTCTAGCAGAAGAGAGTACATGCCATATGAGTGTGTTGCATGAGTTCTAGTGCCAGAGACCACCTAGGTTCTGGGGATAGACGGACCCATAGGCTGCTGAGGATTGGATGGAGGCTGTTGTGTGAGTTTTCATATTGGTAGGGACACCAGCCAACCTCATGGTGATCCTTTCCGTGATTCTCCTATAGGTAGAAGCAGATAGATGGTGGAGCATGATGCTCCTGGTGCATGACATGGTATCACTACTCTGGATAGATTTCAAGAGGCTGTTCTGGGCAGAGTTTGTACCAGCCACCCTTAGTGCAGTGTGGATTCAGGAGTTACTTCATCTGCAGTAGGGAAGCATGACAATAGCTCAGTACTCAATGAGGTTCACCGACCTATCGTGCTACACCACAGATATAGTACGTGATCCATTCTTCCGGGCCTGGACCTTTGAGCAGGGACTCAGGCATGAGATCAGGGCTTCGATGATCACCCTCAACATCCCGACACATATGGGGGTATTTGAGCTAGCCCTCCTAGTGGAGAGTTTCCTTGCTGAGTAGTCTCCAACAGCGAGACCCACCACTAGTCGACAGACACCAGAGTCTTCTGCAGCTGGCAGTAGACAGATGATGCAGGGGGTCCAAGAGGACCAGACCCACAGGTGATCAACTGCATGACTCAGGTTTGTTTTTGTGGGGCACATGAGACAGAGCTATCCATAAAAGGATCAGGCAATGATATACATGCGGTGGGCAGGGTCACATGGCTCGAGACTGCCTGACCCACCCTGCAGATGAGAAGTAGGAAGTAGAAGGACCTCCCAGGTAGAGGTAGAGGTTCGACTATGGTGGCCCTCCAGGAGTAGGCGAATGTGGCAGAGAAGATGACCGAGCAGTAGGTGGTGGATGACGTTTCAAGGCCCTATGACCACCACCACCAAGAGGCCCACCTAGACTGTAGGGAACGAGTGGACATGGGAGAGCTCAGATTTAGGAAGTTGAGGCCTATGACCATAGTGCTCTGGGATCATGTGGATAGGACCATAACTAGTTCCAAGTATAGAGTCCTTTGTTCATGAATCTTATAGCTTCATTGATGTCGTTTTTTGTGGTTTCTTTATGTCTATGTACTTCGATCTATAGTAATAAAAGACATGTGTCCTTGTGAAATTTTTTTTCCTGCCTTTTGTGTGGATAATACTAAGAGATTCCAGATAAAACCATTGACTTGACCCTCACATTCGAGATTTTTATTAGAGGAGACCCAATGACCACACACTGATGCCGGCAGTGTGACTCAACCATTGGAGACAAGTGTAATAGTTGGATCTCTTGGTAGTAGCATCGAGGCCTTAAGACGTCTTCCATGGCATGAATTAGTACCATTCATGTTTGGATAGACTGTATGAGGGAATGGGAAAGGTTTATCTAGGGGATGAGATCAGATTTCTCTTTTTGGAAAAGGAGAAATCATAGTATCTCTTTTAGGATGTAGGAGAAGAAGAGTGTAGAAGAGTTCTTTTAAATTGGCTAGTCTCACCCATAGTTTTTTGGTCGAACACTTTACAGTCTACTCTGACCACCAGCGTCTCTGGTATATCTTCTCTCAGAAGGACATGAACCCAGGACACCAAAGATGACTTGAATTCCTCCAGGACTATGTCCTCAAGATTATCTATACTCCTGGAAAGGGTAACTTTGTAGCTGATGCTCTTAGTAGGAGATCATGAATTCAGCTGCTAGGAGAGGTGATGGAGAAGTTGGCGACATTGCAGATATCCTTTGTGGATTGAGACGGAGCAGCCTTTCTACAGTCTCTCACAGTCACTTCCCTACTTATTCAGCGAGTCAGGGAGGCACAACATGGGGACACTGACTACGAGACACGACGTGCTCAGATATCCTTAGGGCAGGCATTTGAAGGATTTTTTGAAGGTGGAGAGCACGTCATTCCTTTCAGAGGACATACCATGGTACCAGTTTCACTTCAAGAGGAAGTGTTGCGGGAGTTCCACACATCTCCTTTAGCGGTACATCCAAGAGTGGTAAAGATGTACTAGGACCTTCGATGATAGCACTGGTGGCTAGGTATGAAGAAGGCAGTAGCGGAGTTAGTCTCTCGATGCCTCACTTGTAAGTAATTGAAGGTGGAGAATCTGGTACTAGCAGGCTTGGTTCAGGCTTTAGTGGTCCCAAAGTGGAAGAGGGATGAGATATCCATGGACTTCATGACGGGTCTTCCACATACGTCCAGTAGACATGACTCAATTTGGGTGATTGTTGACCGACTTAAGAAGTTTTCCAACTTCCTACTGACCAGAGATGGTACAAGATACCACGAAGGAGGTGCAGGTCATCCAAGAGTGGATAAAGACTGTGCAGAACTGATAAAATTCATATGCTGATAGGAGAAGGAGACCTCTAGAATTCAAGGATGGCGACCACGTCTTTCTACGGGTCTCACCTCAAAGAGTTCTACGGAGATTTATCCAAGGTAGCAAGTTATCTTCGCGATTCATCGGATCGTTCCAAGTCCTCAGTAGGGTAGGTGAGTTGGCTTACCACTTGGCTCTTCCACCTCAGTTGCACTGAGTGCACGACGTCTTCCATGTATCTCAGTTAAGGTGATACGTGCATGAATCATACCACATCATCGACCATGGGGAGTTGGACATCAATGACAGGACGACATTCAAGGAGGTCCCAGTGGAGAACAAGGATCGATAGAAGAAGGTCCTACGTGGATGGTCGATTCCTCTGGTGTGCATTCACTGGCAGCACAGGAACCTCCAGGAGAGAACATGGGAGCGGGAGTCTCATATGCATGCTCAGTACCCCCATTTGTTCCCTTGTTATGTGTTATATCTTATGAGTACATAAATCCCTGAGGTGGGGAGAATGTAAAGACCTGGAAATCCTTTGGAATTTTTTTTAAATACATGGTAATTTTATGAATCTGCAGTTTTTGACGGCGCCGGATTTCGAGGTCCGGTGTGCCCAGAATCATTTTCAGAAGTTTTGTTCGGGTACGCTCAGTGAACGTACGAGTGGTATTTTATATCTTTCGAACCATTGCTCGAAATTTAAATACGAGGACACCGATGAATTCATAACACCAATATTTTCTTAAGAAAATCATTACCATAGTTGCATTTTAACGAGAGTGGAAATTATTTATTGGGATTCTTAATAAATTAAATAAAGTTAAGTGTGACATAATTTTAATTTATGTGGTGGTTATTTTTTTCTATAAAGGTAAGTTGGAGGTGGGGCCCACCCCCCACATAAACTCCCATGTGAGGATAATGTGTGGTGAGGCCCAAAAAAACACCAAACCCCTCAACTCCCCTTGAATTTATTAAAGCCACTACTCTCTCAATTTAACGTTGAAACTCTCCACCTCCCTTATTTTAAATTTTAAACCTTCCATCTTCTCTCATTAAAGTGCCAACACCTAAGATTAATTAATGCCACACTTAATTATTCTATTTGAATTCTATTGAATTTATTTTTCCAACATTAAAAGAAGAGATTACATTATTTGAATTTGGTTGTAATAAACTTGGTTGGGAGAACTAAGGAGAGGAGGAGAAATCTTGGAGGAATAATACACTCTTGAAGAAGAACAAATCCAATAAATAATGACGTCCTCTCTGACGAAGAATGAGGAAGATGCTCGAGCCTGAGATCGGCGGCGTGTGATGAGCACAATGTACGGCGTCGTCTTCGAATTCTCTTCTCGTGACAAGGTCAACCGAACATTGAAATCGAGGTAAGGTTTTGAATTCGAGTTTGAATTCCTGTCTTTTATGTTCTTCTTTTCCCTTGGATAAAAACTACAACCGCGGATCAACCCCCGAACATGTCGATCTGCAGAACGGATGTTGATTGCAGGATGGGTTATAGATTAAGATGGGGTTTGTTTCTCGTTTAATTATATGTTGGATTACTGTTTGGGCCTCTAACGCGTAGGGAAAGGGATAACGAGCAAGTATGGAACCTCTTCTAATTCGTTCTTGATGCGCGGTATCATGGGAGATGGGTGAACGGAATGACAACTCTAATCTGAGGCCATAGTAGTGAAGAACGAGACCCGAGAAGGTCGTAGGTGTAGACGAGAGGCAAAATGGACCACCAAAATTGCTCTGGTGGCCCGTAGAAAAGCGTGGTCGTGCGGGTCGCCGGCGCGGCAGCAGAGTGGACCCCGCATCTACAGGTTCCGGGAAGATCGGGCGGCGCCACCTGGCTCCGTCGTTACGGGACACCAGGGGCGCTCCCTCCCTCTCTCTGCCTTCCCTGCGTGTAATGCGCTTGGACAGCTGGTCGAGCCGTGACCGGCCACCGCGCCGAGCCGCATGTCGCACGGGCCGGGCTGCCAACCGTGCGGGCCGGGCCACCCTCGCATAGACCGGGCTGCAGCCGCCGGTTCGGGTCGCGCCCTACCGGGACGGACCTGGATCCGGGTTGGGTCGACACTGTTCGGGCCGACCCAGGGCGAGTTGGGTCGGGTCGGACCGGACCGAGACCCCCTCTTCAGACAACTTTTGGGTTTTCGCCCATAACATGAGATACTGACCTCGAATCGATGTACTGTCTGTTGCGTAGGATTCCTATGATCGATACCGTCATTTCGGTATATCACACTCAAGGTTTTGGCGAAGTCTAGGAATGGCCGGGTTGGTTCGAACCTGAAACCAACCGGGCCCTCGGAGCGGAAACACATATAACATAAGGACCAGACGTCCGATTGACATGCCGTCAACTACGTTGGTTTCCTTATGATGATACAGTCCTTTTGGAATACTCCACATAGGATTCCAATGAGGCTGTAGTATGACCGGGTTGGATTGTATCCGAAATCCAACTGACCCCTTGGAACGGAAATGCCAATAACTCTCACACCGGGTGTTCGATTGACTCACCGTTTTTTGTGTTGGATACCTTATGATGAGATGGAACTACAAGATAAATCAAATCAGAACTTCAATATAGTTTATGTATTGACACTTGGATTGAGGAGAAGACCCTACCGAAATTGAGCGTGCTGTGTGCGGGAACCCTAGTGCTGGCTGCGACTAAGATGACGAAATCCTCCGTGGGTTTGACAGTAGTGACTTCTGTACCAGGATCCTATGTGGGTTCGACAATGATGAATACTATACCAGAATCCTACATTGGTTTTACAGTGACGACATCTGTACCCGGATCCTCCAGGGGTTGGACAGTAGTGACTTCTGTACCAGGATCCTACGTGGGTTCGACAGCGATGACTACTGTACTAGAATCCTATGTGGGTTCGATAGTGAGAACTTCTGTACAGGGATCCACCGTGGGTTCGATTGTAGTGAATTCTGTACTAGGATCCTACGTGGGTTCGACATCGATGACTACTGTATCGGAATCCTACGTGGGTTCGACAGTGACGACTTCTGTACCAGGATAGTCTGTGGATTCGACAACAATGACATATGTACCAGGATCCTTCATGGGTTCAACAGTGATGACTACTGTACCAGAATCCAACGTGGGTTTGACCATGAAAACTTTTGTTCCAGGATCCTATGTGGGTTCAAACATCAATTATAATGTTCCAGGATCCTACGCCGGTTCGACAGAGGATATGATTCAGGGGCTACGTCTAATCATCTCTACCCCTCTTCGTGAGTTGTATACTTGTGTAAGCTGAGTCATGTCGTTAAACCATTATCAACATGGTGATTTAATTTACTTCCTTTGAGGAATGGTTTGTTCTGGGGTCAAGAGTTGGAGCCGTACTGTGAATGATAACTTAGGTATATGTATGGGTATATACCTAAGTAGGGTTGGTTGTTACTTCATGATTGTATCTTTCTACCGTGGTTTATCCTTTATGGATTTTGTGAGACCTTGAGGGTGTTGGGGTCCCTAAGAAGTATCTTTCTACTCAACCCTTCATGGGATATGCCTGCACCTCATTGTGTTGGATGCAGATGACGAAAAACGCTGACCGAGGCGGAGTGTACGAGGATTGGACGGTACCCAGAGGTGGACCTCACGATGAGTCGGTACCTAGAGGAGACAGACAGACGTGGAGCACTGAGGAGGATATCTGTACCTACCCTTCAGGTAGAATTTTTGGTGGATGATCCAGGAGCTTCTAGGCACCTTCCATCTATTTGTCTTTTTAGTTGTACCTATTTGTCCTTTTCTTGTACTTTACTTTTGGGATTGTATTTCTGGCCCTTGTACTTTCCAGCACTTCTTCTTTATTCAGTTTTTACTTAGAGTTTGCTTCCTCTTGTACCTTTGTAGTGTTTGTTTGTAGTTATAAAGTTATTTCCTTCCCAGTTTAGGGATTTACGCCTTTGGTGCTAGTCGCCAGCCCCTGGCCTATGGAAGGTGGGCTTGGGGTAGTTATGAAACGGGCCCCGGGGGACGGGTCATGACAGGAAGGTTAATATATATATCCTCTAAGTACTCTTCATTAACTCCCTTAATATCTTCTTATTGATATTTTTGAGGGGGATCTTCATAGGGTATCTCTATGGTTGTTTCTATATCTACTAATTTAGTGGATTCTTCCTCAAATTATTCTACATAATATTTAAGAAAAAATTCAAAAATAATCCTCATCTAGCTGCTTTTACTTTTGATGGGCAACCACATATTTTCATTATATCATAATATTATATTCAATTGTGCCTGCCTCATACTTTTCTTTACTATACAAGAAAAAATACAACTCAACCAAGGATGTATTATAAACACAATTCAATCGATATTGTGACTCAGGTAAAGAATAATCAAAATAATTCGAGTTCAATAAAAGATCAAATCCCTTCATTAGCTCATATTGGATAACTTTTTCTCGATCTAGGTCAACTTTGATGTTTATGAAAATATATGGGAGAGGAGAAATTTACAATTTTTCTTTCATGTCTATGATTTATTCTTCATTGTTGGATATATGGGCTTGTTGTGTGTCATTTATGAATATTGATGAAACTTTTGGAATTACTCTAGAATCATGATAAGCTCCTTGGTATAGGCTTGTAGCATTGATGGTTTAAGGTCCGATTTGAGGTCCTAAATGAGCTCCTTAAATTACTAATTAATTTTTGATTTAATAGATCTCCACAAATATCCGTAAATAATAAAAAACTCATATTTTTTGGGTGATTTAAAATAATATTCCCTTATTTTTTTAGATTTTTAAATTTTAATTCTAGGGTTTTAAAATATTTAAAAAGAAAAAGATAAAAGTGAAATTTTTGACCTAAATCCTTGGGAATAATGCCAAGTTGATGTGAAGTGTCATGGGTTATGGTCTAAAACAATTTCTTTTATCCTAGAATGAAACCTATTGGGACTGGCCAAAGTCATTCTCAATGAGTTTTCGGGCAGGTTCTCTACTATTATCAATCACTTATTTATACTTTTTATGTTTAATTTTAATAATAAAAACAACTGGATGTGAGTTTTTTCCGGTGTGTGCTCATGAAAATAAAATAAATAATTAAAAATCCAAAACAAGTGTTATCAAGGAAATGGGTCAGTATAATATTCAAAAAACATGGGTCCTTTAGTCTCTAAAATGTTTACTTAGTATATATTAATAATCTAATCAATATCATTCATGGATCACCAACCTCCAAATAGTTTATAAGGATTATTTTACCTGTATAAATATCCTAGGAGGATCAAGTCCTACCTCCTCCATAGTGTCAATTGATAGACATTCCACAACCATTGACAATCCATAACCCTTCACCCTTCCCAAAATACTATGTTAGTACTTCTATTCACATGACTTTGATATTTTGAAATATGGATTCAGAGAAGTGAGAGGAATTGATTTGGTTGAGATTGAAATGAGGATATAGAGATCACCAATAGAAAGTGATAAATATTTTTATAATTAATAATTGAATCCACTACCCCCTCACGATAGAATTAATAACGTAAAAAAATTAATAATAAGGTATTTAGAAGAACTATGAGACCTACTTGGGACTTTTCCTTAGGTTAGTACTCGATTATCAAAGAGTTAATAGATCATTGTTAAAAAATAAAGTTGAAAAATAGATAAGTAATAAAAAACAAAAAGAAGAGTGGGATACAAACAGAGTATTACTTCAATTAGAATAAATATAATTATATTGGAAATATAAATTAGAAAACAAGATTCAATATGATCCTAATGAGAGAATAATAAATTCTGGTATTACCCTCCTCTTTATATACATCATATAAGACCCTTCTCTCAAACATAATTAAAAATGAATCACACCAAAATTATATATTCATCACATGATCATGATATATACACATTCAAGAAGAATGATAGGTGATTCACTTCACTACATCATAGTATGGTGGAAAACAAGTTCTTCTTTAGGGGTTCGCTGCTATATAGGGGTCTGTATGAGGCTATGTTGGGGTCTATTTTTTCTTGTTCTTCAATGGACAAGGATGGGTTTATTTCATAATTGGTTTAAGGATTTTCTCAATTGGTGGATCTAATTTGATGGTGGGATTATACCTAATTGACATTCTTTTTTTGTAGAAATTTCAGTAGTGAAGACATGACTACATTGCCTTAGATAAAACTAGATCAATGGAGAAAATGGTCTCTATAGTCCTCCCTGTTATGTACTTGGAAGAAGAAACCCTTAACGGGAAGGCCTTGTGTGGCTTATAAGGAGGTTTCCTAGGCCTGATGCATATTTAATTCTATTAATAAGTGCTTCTCATGTGGATAATCGGATTGGTTTTATAAGGGGGTGGTTCAATGACTAAAGATTTGGTTTGCACTCTTCTTTGTTGGGTCTAGCATTATTGTCTAATTAAAGATAATTTTTTGGAATTCATTGAGGAATTATTTCAAGAAAATTTAATGAATTCATATTTTTATTCACAACCATAACACTAGGTGGAATAAACATCCTCTCTAATTTGATCATTCACTAGGAACAAAATCAACAGCTAAAAAACACATATATTTTCCTCAATATTGGGATTTGATTCTTCTTCGAACATAAATCAGTCATATTCATTGAATATTTATCCATCCTAGATATCATATCAATATTAGTTCATTATATATTATAATTATTCCTTTTATCAATTTTCAATGTTAAATACTTTGAATTCGGCTATCTTAGATCGAAATCTAATGTTCTCAACTAGAAGTTGATCTTCCTACGATTTCAGTTCCATCTGCTCCATTTTCAGTATTCACCTTCTTCTTTAATATCATATCAAAATTTCTTCACCCAAGATCTTATCAGCTTTTATTGGAATCAAAATTGGTTACTCTATATTGATAGATTGTCAAGCTACATTTCAACAAAATTTCATATATCTTAGGTGCCATTTGACCCTTACATAAGGGCATTAGCAGTGGGGAAACCATGAAAAAACCTCCCGGAGTACCTTTACACAATAGAGGGATTATGAGGAATACCTTGACATAGTTAATGGATGTGCAAGATGACCCTTTTATAGCATGAACATGTTACCCTTACATGGTTTTGAGAGAACACTATTGACTATACATAGCATCTAAAGAAGCTACCATCATGTAATAGCTTTGGATGAACCCCAAATAGAAAAGGAAATAACAACCATGTAGGGAGTGATTTACCAATTGTTGGCCTCCACCTACACATCAAATGAAAACACAATTAATGTAGGTTAAAAATTCAAACATTTATTAAATTAAAATAAAATCATTAAAATTAAAACACATGAAATTCCAGATTAAATTATAAATTCATTTTTATCACAATAAATAAATTTTATTTATTTTACTCATATGTAATATTACTAAATTTTAAAATATAGTAATTCCTATGATTTTAGTGGAATATGATGGAATGCATACATTGAATAAATTGATAAAAATTATGAAATATCAAATTTCATCAGTTATCCATGAATTTCTTATATGGATTTCTTTTATAGAGAATTGATAATGATTTCCATTTATCAATAAATATCATGGTTCATTAGTTATGGATTCCTTACATATGTCATTTTCTTAGTCCACTTACCATTCTCCCTTTGAGATACCTGATAATCCACATCATTGCTTCCAATTATTCCTTCCATATATTCAAAATGTACCTACAAACCACTTCCACAAATAATGAAATGTCAGGCCTAGTAGAAACAATCAAATACATCAGAACAATGATTGTTGATGAATATTAAACCCTTATCATGTAATTTTCCATATTATTAATTATTGGAACCTTCTCTTTGGAAAACATTAAGTTACTAGATTTTAGGGTTGATATTGTCTTTAATCCAAATATTATGAACCCCTTTAAATCCTTCTATATGTATTCAATCAAAAAAAAGAATAGTTTTCTTCTTATGTACTCTATTGATTCTCATCCCCAAAATCATTTTCACTACCCAAAAATACTTCATCTCAAATATTCCAACCAACTCACATTCTAACTCTTTTATCCATTATACATTTATAATTTCTAATAGCATATCATCTATATAGAAGATTTTAATAATGAAACTCTTATCATCCAATACCCTGATGTAATATAAATTATCTTCATTAAATTATATGGTTTTTTTATCTTCAATGAAAAAATTAAAAATTTTGTTCCATGGTCAATGTGTCTATTTCAACCCATAAAAACCTCATTTAAGACTAAAAAATAGATCCTCTATTTCATTTTCATTAAAATTTTAGGTCAATACATGAAATATCATCCTCTAAATAGAAATGAAGAGAAAAAAATTAACATCTAACTACTCAAGATATAGACCTTCCCACGTAACCATTCTGAGAATAGTTTGAATTGTTATATGTGTCACCATCAAAGAGAAAATTTCACAAAAATAAATCACCTCAATTTGATAAAATCCTTTTACAAACATATTTTCCTAATACTGTTTCCTACCATCTACTAATTCCTTTAACTGGTTGTCTAATTTATTATGTAGTTCTTGATTCCTAAGTGCAAGATCTATTATCTCACATGCATTATTCACATGAAATAAATACATATATCCCTTCACTACCAACTCTCACTATTTCAAATCACTTATATTTTCCATATCATTCAAAATTTCAGGTTACTCACCCTCAAATAGAAGAAAATAGTCCATGTGTGATTCCAACCACTACACTAATCTTCTAACCCTAGTAGTCCTACTCAACTAATCCTGGGGATAAACTATAACTTTTGAAACTCTTATCTACTATTTAGAAATTTTTTAACATTTTAATACATTTCCCCCTATTACCTTTTAAACTTGACCAGATTCCTATATTAATGAAATTTTTGGTACCTTAAATACCCAATGATCCCTTGAGTAACTAGTATTTATATAATTATATCAAAATCAACTTAGAAATTATCTATTGATTATTTTATCTCAACACCATCTTCTAACAAATAACAATCCTTGTACAAGATCCTTTCTTTGAAGAATTCATTCTGACATCAAATTAACACCGATTTTTCATTATCCAAAATTTAAAATTTAAGGTCATCATTATACCCCACAAAGAAACATTCCTTGGAATTATCTTATAGGTTATCCCTTTCACTAATATAAACATTGATATAGGAAAAAAGCGTAGGAATTTTTTTATGAGACATCCACGATCTTTCTGGTCAAAATTTCCCCAATAAAATCATTCCCCATTGGTATTAATGGTATTTTATTGGACTAATATATCAAAACATTCACTATTTTTCAAAATTCCTTGAGAAAATGAGAATGTAGTCATATGCACCGATCTATCTCATTCATTATCCCTTCCATACATTCAACCACATCATTTGTTTATGGCGTCCTAGGTATTTTCCATTCAAACATGATCCCTTTCTTCTAGTAAAATTTCCTGAATTCCTTATTATAACACTAACAACCTTTTTTAGATCAAAAGAATTTAAACATTAAACTAGTATCATTTTAACCATGAACCTAAAACTGATGAAAGTGTTGAGGACTTTTTCCATGTGTTTTAAAAGGTACACCCATATTTTCTTTGTGGATATATTGATAATGGTAATATATTATAATGATCTGTGTACCAAATTTGTCTCTCATTCATCCATATACACAATCTCCATCTTTATAGACTTGGGTATCCTTCCTTTACTAGAAAAATACACTGTTTTATACTCTCCCAGGATACACACTTCACATGTTTTATACTCTATGTACTTGAGTTTCAGTTCATTTATTAACTAGTACTATCATCCCATTCCCACCCATGTGACCAAGATAGTAATGCTACAAATGGGAATATAGGGTAGGTGATTTTGTAATTCCCCTCCCTAGCTCACTATGAGTAGTGTCCTGACTAGTGTAACTTCATGGCATCATGCTTGCCTCCACATACATTAGAGGCTATAAAGTAGTGTCGATGGTCTATAAGGATATATTGGAGAGACTATACCCTCAAGTTAAATTCATAATTTAAGTGTAAATAAAAATAAATCATGTAAATCATTCCATATAACTATCACAAAAAATAGGGTAAGGGACGATAATAATCACAATATCAAGAATGATGTAATAAGGAATATGCCATACATTCCATAACTGAAACCCTATGATAGGATCAAACTCCATGAATAATAAAAGAAAATAGTAAATATAAACCTAAACTCCACCCCATGATGGTTATGATTCCTTCCTAGTCCCAGCATCTATACCCGACTCAAAGTATTCCATGCCGAACCAAATTATTCAACAACATCAGGATCATTCCCATACTTGATCTTGAAAATAGATAGTCTTATTCTCAGACACCAAAGTTCTATTGAGTCCTGTGTAGGGTGTGAGTATAACTCATTAGGACACCACTAACAACACTCCTAAAATAACCAATCCATATAACAAGTGTATACAGAATTTCTATTGATAAAAAATTTGTCTAATAAAAAATATATAAACAATACAACCTTCAATACTGATCTCTATGGTGGAACCTAAGGTTAAACCCAAATGCTTTGGAAATTTTCGATGTATCTCTATCCATGATGCATAGTATATATCATATAATTCCAAGGTATACAAGCAAGGCAACCATATTCAAAATAACCCAAGGGAATACACATAGATTAGCTAAGCATTCCCTTCCAATAAAACCCATGGGGAATCTAAAAGTTTAACCCTTAGAATTATTTAGTACCAGGTGACTAGTTTGAACTCAAGGAACTATAATTTACCTTTAAAATCTTGGATTTATTAGAATCCCCAGCTTACACCCAAGGAATTACATGAAAAATAAATCAAGGAAAATCTAAGGAGATCATCCTATGACATTCAATAGTGTACCATATAAGAATCTACAACATTAATCTATGGAAATCGATAAATATCAACATTAGTCGAATCAAAGGGGGATCCTCACTAAGTCATTCATGGTAATTAATCTAAGAAAAATCCAATGGGTTGCTCAAGTAATTCCATAACATCCGACCTCTATGAATCTGATAGTGTCATAACACCATGGAATTAATATGAGTCCCATAGTTGAATCTAAGACACTCTTATTATATTACATACAATTCTAGGTCTATAAGGACTCAAATGAGTCTTCCTAAGATATTCCAACCTATTATAATATCAAATATAACTCAATTAACAACCCTTTATTTACAAAGAAATCATTTTCTATCAAAGAAAAACCTCATTATTTCAAGGAAAAACATTAATTACACACAAAATTATCCATTATATTCTATTGTAATATCAATTTATAATTTGGGAATGTCCAACCTATTAAAATAACATAAAACAAACAAGTCATCATTTTATATTTCAACATTTACCAATCAACACAATCAATACCTTTACATTATATAACCTCACATTTAATTATTAAAATCTAAATAAATCATCTCCAATTATTATTATTTTATCATCCCACAATCTCCCACTTTACTTCAATATAAGAAATTTAAGTTTTATCATTTAATTAGGCCAAACCAAACATATTAATCTCAATCACACATGAGATGATTGTGAAATTCCATTTCACAATCACTATTTTGAATCATAAATTCCATTCAAAACCACTTAAAACATAATAAGGAATTTAATGACATTAATCCACATCAAGGTTAATTAAACCTCTAATAATTCCACATGGAATTACCTTTTCCTAAAGTTTAAATCATTTTAAATGATGAATTTATCTAAAACATGTTTCAAACCAAAAATTAATTTAAATATTAGAAAAATAAATTGAAATGTTGACATGGTCACACAATTATATAACTTGTGAAAAATAGTAATACTATGGGTTATGATTAGTGTACCACCTATCTTATTCTTAGAGAATACAACACATCGAGTATTTTTCTTCGATCTAGTCTAATTCAATAGAAAATGAACGAAAATATAATTTACCAGAAAATAGGTCTAAGTAGACATAATAACTAAGACATATTAATATGATATAAGAGATGAATAATAAAAAGAATTGGATATATATAATTACCTTAGGCTCTCAAACTCTTCTGGTGGAAGTGAAATTGGACAAGGATGAAGAAGATTTGTCCATGGTGAGAGGAGAGAAAGGTAGGAATATAATGTGTTCATACTGGCCATTTTTTGGGGTAAAAAACCCGATTAAGAAGAATATGGTTTTTTGGGTGAAATAAAGGGGATGAACCCCACTTAAAAAACACACAGGAAGCCATCAATAACCTAGTGAACATTGAAGCCCACCTGGGCTACTGCCTTGGCCCTCAGCTAGTTAGTGATGCTAAAATATCATGTTCCATCCCCAATTCTATGTCTTGAACCCCTAAAATGCTCATTTAATGACTTATACTCCCAAAAACACCTTGAATAAGGGTAAATACATGAGGTTCTAAAAATTTAATCCAGTCTATACCTTTGTATTGGGTAGGGTCTTACAATCTCTCTGCTATATAACAGTTCACCCCCGAACTGCAGTCATACATACCACTGTGCCCCAATTCACAAAACAAAAAGATAATTTTGATATTCATGGTCATGAAACTTCCAAAATTTGATAATTCCATTATTTCTAATCTTAAAAACCCATTAATCACATATTTAGTTTATTAAACTAACTGCACCACACTACTCGCTTTGGGTTGCACTTCAAACTATCAATGAATGTAATTTCACCTCATAGGTTAATTTAACCAATCTACACAAGTTTGTTCCATACTCAATAACACTTCTCAAAACTCCTAGTATCACTCCCAATACCATTCATAATATGAGTCATTTTATCGACATTCACATTGACATACCACTCCATAATACTAAAATTCCACAACCTCAATTGATCCACCAATCTACTTCCAAACCATCACACCTAGTCACCTAAACCATTGATCACAATAATTATACCCAAAAATCATCAACCAATATCCTCACTTAAGAATCTTTCAACTCTTTATTTAGCTTGAACACTAGTTTCCAAGTAGCATCACGAACCCGAAAGCACCCTCGGGCTAGGTTCATTACCACGTTTCTTTTAATGTTAAATGAAAATAATAAAAAAATATTTTCATGAGTTTAATACCTCAATGGTGTGCCCCCACAATAGGATTTCCTAATAAAATTCCACCCATGTATGAAATAACCAATTGAATCATCATCACTGACTCTCATTACCAATTTGAAACTAAACTGGGGGAGTATTCATCGCTTTACACACATGCTTGAACATTCTGATTTTCAATGAAAATCCACATATAAAACCCAAATAAGGTACATTACATCACTAATTTTGTTCGCAATGCAGTTATGAACCCACCACATCTTATCACATACAACACTATTGGACATACCTTCTTCAGCTAACCTGGTACAAGAACTCTTGGCTTCCTCAACCAATGTGCCATTAAATTACTAAATCATGACACCTTGATCACCAGAGGGATCCCATGATCCTCTAAAAACACACTATGTTATAAAACTAATCTCTGATGTGATTCCATGGTTGAATGACTAACCACTCAAACTGTAACAAACCCACCCAGAATGCTATCTAAACTGACATTCAGGTCAATTTGACACTAACCCAAAGAGAATTTCTTATATCCATAGGATGGTGACAAGAACTTGGGCATAAAAACTTATCATTTTTAATTATTTGACCTAAAATAGAAAATAATAATCAAATTATTCCATGGAAACAATGTCAAATAAAAAATAAATACATCCATCTTAGATTACAAAGAGACTCTATAAAAACTGAAAGAGAAATAAAACTACCAAAACCCATATCCTAGTGGTTCACAATGACCCACCATGTCCCAAGTCACCCAACATTAGTAAAACATGCACATACTGACAAAGGAGTACAATAGCACAAGAACCTTCTATATGATCAGAAAGGCTGCAAACACCAAATGACACATGTAGGGTGTGAGCTACATATCCAAAAATGATTCTAAAAAAGATTGTATTCAAATGATTCATAAGGCAATTCAAATATGATAAAAGAGGAGTAAAAAAAGTTTTTACAAGTAATTATGATTTATAAAGGAGGAATAAATCCATATAAATCATTTTATAATGGATATGGGTTTAAAATAGATGTCTAAACATTTCAAAATTATTTACCAAACCAAAGTTGGAGACATGGAATTTCATTATTGGAAACCAAACCTTTTCTTGAAAAGTTTTGTAAACTATTTCAAAATATATATTAAAATAAAATGGAAAAAATTGACAACATGAACATGATATCAAGATAAGTAAAATTTTCAATATAATAGAGTTAAGGTGAATCACTTCATTAAAGAGATCAATAAAGAGTAGGAATCAAACAAGTAAGGAAACTTTGGTTCCTAGTAGTGATAACAAATGTTTTCATGTATCAAGTATCATGTATATGGATTCCATGGGTACACTAGTGGAAAAATTGTTTTTAACGTCGGTAGTTCAACATCGGTTTTAAGAGACCGACATTAAAAGTCCTTTTTGGCGTCGGTTTTACAAAAACACAACGCCAAAGATTATAATAAAAGTTTTAGATAATTTCTCTAGCTTCAATTTGACAGGTCATGGAGTGAAAACATACTTACAGATCAAAAGTTATGGGCGTCGGAAGTTTGAGATTATATGACTTGATTTTTGGCGTCGGTTTTTTTAATAACCGACGTTAAAAGGACCTTTTTGGCGTCGGTTTTACAAACAACCAGTGCCAAAGATCACAATAAATGTTTTAGATAATTTTTCAAGATTCAATTTGACAGGTTGTGGAGCAAAAACAGACTTATGGATCAAAAGTTATGGGTGTCGGAAGTTGGAAATTATAAGACATGATTTTTGGCGTCGGTTTTTTTAATAACCGACGTTAAAAATCCTTTTTTGGCGTCGGTTTTACAAAAAACCTACAACAAAGATCATAATAAAAGTTTTATATAATTTCTCTATCTTCAATTTGACAGGTTGTGAAGCGAAAATGGACTTACGAATCAAAAGTTATGGGCATTGGAAGTTTGGGATTATATGACATGATTTTTGGCGTCGGTTTTTTTAATAACCGACGTTAAAAGGACCTTTTTGGCATCGGTTTTACAAAAAACCAATGGCAAAGATCAAAATAAAAGTTTTAGATAATTTTCCAAGCTTCAATTTTGCATGTCGTGGACCAAAAATGGACTTACGGATCAAAAGTTATGGGCATCGTAAGTTGGAAATTATAAGACTTGACTTTTGGCGTCGGTTTTTTTTAATAACTGACGTTAAAAATCCCTTTTTGGCATCGGTTTTACACAAAACCGACGCCAAAGATCAAAATAAAAGTTTTAGATAATTTCTATGGGTTCAATTTTATAGGTCGTGGAGCAATAACGGACTTACGGATCAAAGGTTATGGGCGTCAGAAGTTTGAGATTATAAGACTTGATTTTTGGCGTCGGTTTTTTTAATAACTAACGTTAGAATGCCCTTTTTGGCATCGGTTTTACAAAACACCGATGCCAAAAATCACAATAAAAGTTTTAGATAATTTCCCAATATACAATTTGACATATCTTGGCGAAAAAACAGACTTACGGATCAAAAGTTATGGGCGTCGGAAGTTGGAAATTATAAGACTTGATTTTTGGCGTCGTTTTTTTTTTCAATAACCGACGTAAAAAGGCACTTTTTGGCGTCGATTTTACAAAAAAATGATGTTAAAAGTTAATTTTTTTCATCGTTTTTTCAAAAACTGATGTTAATACCACAAAATGAGAATATTTTTAGCATCTTTTATATATTTAATTGACTTTAAAAGTAAAATTTCAAATACGCGGTTTTGATATTTCAATTTTTTCCCAACGCGCGTTCCTATTTTCAAAATCCCGCTCAAATTTTATTGAATCGCCGCTGTAGAAATTTGCATTTAAACTATATAAAATCTCATCTTCTTTCTTTCAACATTTTTGAAATCTATGATACAATCCATTTTTCAAATATTCTTCAATCAACGATTTGTACAAGGTATTTATTTTCATCATTTAATTTCATTATTATTGTTTTCCTTGTCAATAAAAATTTTATTATTCTTATAATTATGATGAAGGATTATTCTAATCGAGATACAAAAATAAAACTTCTGCATAAGATTCATTAGTTTTTGGGAATTGTTTTTACCACTCATTGTTTTCATTACCGCGTGAGTTCTCCCTTAAAACGAAGTGAAATAATGATAAACACCATATCGATTCAAATGGCCCCATAAAAGAAATAAACTTAGTTTCAATGATTAATTATATTTTTTTTGTTCATTTGGCATATTCATTTTGGTTCTTTTTTTCATGTATTCTTCGAAGAATGTTGTATCGATTGACCCATAATGAGGTACAACTTACGGCGACCATAACTTTTGATCCGTAAGTCCATTTTAGCTCCACAACCAGTCAAATCGAAGCTTGGGAAACGATCTATATTCCAATATTTAGAGTTTCAAGGTTTTGACATCGGTTTTCAAAAAAACCGACGTGGAAAATATTTTTTTTATAAAACATATTTTTCGCGTTGTTTTTTATCAAAAACCGACGTTAAAACTCATGTAGAAGCCAGATTTAGACATCGGTTTTTTAAAAAACCGACTCCAAAGACCACCAGGGCCTGATGTTTGGCGTCGGTTTATATAAAAACTGACACCAAAGATCCCTGAGGCCCTAAAATTTGGCGTCGGTTTTTATCAAAAACCTGACGTTAAAACTCATGTAGAAGCCATATTTAGACGTCGGTTTTCTAAAAAACCGACGCCAATGACCCCCGAGGTCATGAATTTCAGCGTCGGTTTAAAAAAAACCGACGCCAGAGACCACCAGGGCCTGATTTTTGGCGTCGGTTTATATAAAAACAGACGCCAAAGATCCCCGAGGCCCTGAAATTTGGCGTTGGTTTTTATATAAAACGACGCCAAAGCCACGCGTGGAAAATATTTATGACGTCGGTTTATAAACACCGATGTTGAAACATATATTTTTTACGTCGCCTTTATTGACTTCGGTTAAAAACCGACGTCAAAACACATTTTCCACTAGTGGTAAAACCTATACATGATAGTGATTCCACCATATTCAATCTAATTAGAATACATAAGGACTAATCATCAGTCTTGCATCTAGTCTCATGGGTCTCAAGAAATATTTTTCCACGCACACCCACTTTCCTAATTGTATGTCCATAGCATGAACCATTCATGTTCTCTAAAAATACACTATATGGGGTGTAATTATACTAGAAAAGAATATATATAGGTTATATCATCTAACTACCAAGGTTACCATGACTAGTCAAAAGTGGTAAGTGAGATAATCAAGTTATGATGATCATAATGGGGATCTTTATCAAAACTAATCATTGGTGTCATTCCCACAACATTTCAATCATATGCACATACCCTCAAATCATATTTGTCTCTCAATACCAAATCTACCATTAAGTAAATATTCCATTTTTCAACACCCATAAATGAAATGTACAAGAATCAAGAAAGTTTCATTAAGGGGTTATTATAATAGAATATCATCATAAATTACCAACTAATCCATCGAGCATTATCATTTCAATTAAAAACATTTCATAAAATTTAACAATAAAAAGGTTAATCATATCTACTTTCCTTCAAAAAGCTTCATCAAAATTTCAATTTTTCCTTTAAACCATGAAATTATTTCGATGAATCCCTATATAATCCCAAGGGGTTTTTATAACTTAAAAAGGTTTGAACACATTTAAAAACATGGGTTTACACCCACTTTCCATGTGAATAAATCTATAATTTCAAATTAATCAACAAAACCCATTTCAAAATAAGGGTAAAATCAATCAAAGAGGGATATTTGTCTATTCACAGAGTCAAGTATTTTAAACCCTTTTGAAATCACCACATATTTAAACCCATTTCATTCACATAAAAATATTGTACTTTGGAAGTCAAAACTAGGCCTAAGACATCAATTTACATAAGTTAAACATGAATAACTCTTTTAAAGGGAATTAAAACCAACATAGCATTCATCAATTTATAAATCCCTAAGAAGGAACCCATGCCATATTAAATTTAATTAAAAGAGGACCAAAGAGGATTTTATAAGTAAATTCAAGATTAAAAATTATAGAACATGTGTTGAAATGCGACAGATATCTATACATTCTCAAGAAACAATGAATTAAAAAAAGAACGAAAATTATAGAAAAATCTACTTGAAAAAATTTAGAATCTGACCACAATAAATCCAAGATGTGTTTCCTCTGATGGAGATCACTGAATATAGGAAGAGGGATCTTGATATAATATATAAAATAACATAGATCTACAATTTAAAAACAATCAAACATTATTCAATGGAACATAAGATCATCATAACCTATAAGAAGAAAAAATAAAAATAAAAAGACAGGTCAAAGGCCAAGTGGAGAAGAACTTACCGGAAGGCGATCACTACTTTGATTAGAAACTATATCCAACAATAAAATAGGTTGTGTGGGTATAAACTCTTTTAGAGGGCTCCCAAAATTGAAAGGATAAAATTAGTTTTATGTGGGAGGTTTTTGGGGTTAATGATGGGTGTATTGGGATTTTAATTACAATTTCATGGGCATTAAATACCCATTTTCAGATTTTTCTAGGTATATCAAACAGTTAGTAATAACTATGTGCCTAACCATGAACACAAAATAAAACCACTAGAGGAGTTGCATGGTCTGGATGCATGGGTTGAAAAACCATGCACCAAACATGCTCCCCCATCTGAACTATTGTTAGAGGTTTCATAGTTTTGACACACATTTTAATAAACCATGTGCCAACCATGTTACACCACTTGGATCTCCAAAAAAAGGTTCATGGTTTCCTATAAAATGTAACATGGTTTTCACTAACCATGTGACGACTATTCTCAGGGCCAAAAGCTTCAAAATTCACCATATGCCTCCAACAAAACCCAAAAGATGGTCCATAGAAATGGGAATAAAAACCAAGATTCAAAAGACCATGATATATGGTAACATGATGTAACATCCTCCCCACCCTAAGAACTTTTTATCCCCAGAAAGCATCTACTATAAAATATATAACAAGAAGACACAAGAATAAGTCCGTCACTATTCTTATGAGGTGAATGGTCTGTAGTCTAGAAGAGAGACTCACCCAAAGGCTCAAATAATGCTCAACTCCAAGATCAATACACCAATATCATCATAATCTTTCAAAATGGAGAAATACTAAAGACCAAACATACATCTCCCAACCATTTAAGTATTCATAAAGGTGGTGTAAAATTAGAAAATAACGTCCCTACAATCCAAATAAGCGACTTCAACCACTCACTAAGTACAAAATCTAAGGGTTGACACCGAAAACCTTAAAGGAATGACACATCCAAAAAAATCATGATTTCCATAAGAAACAATGATCTGATGGCCCATCTATGATAAAAATTCTATAATATAGGCATAAAAATGACAATTATTTCTACCTTAGGTAAGTACTCAATGGTAATCTTGGATTTTCAACATTGAGCCTCACCCCTCAATGGGATCATCAAATCAAATGCCAGTACCTTCAGGTTCCTAGTCCATCAACAATCCATATCTTTCTAGTTACCTGAGTATATTACTATAGTCTATCTCAGTCCAACTAGAAGGATATCAAACATTCAAGTTAGTTCACAATAGAGAACTATAATATTATAATGGAGATATTCCAACATATAAAAATTTCTCTCTAACCGCCAAGGAAAAAAGAGGATACCACGGAACAACAAAAATCATGAATGATATATAACACAAACAATATGGAGACATACATGGAAGGAAAAAATAAGGTGTTTTAATGAACAAAAACCTCCAAAAATATAAAGTTTTCTCAGAACAAGATTCTAGTCTATAACTAGGATCACAATTAACAATAGGGAACAAAATCCATTCAAAAAATAAAGGTTAAGAATTCAAAATTTCACATCCAAAAGTAACAACCACATAGGTCACAAGAAAATGAAACCATACACACAATAATTTCCAAGTTTAAAAGTGATCATAAAAAAGTTTATAAAACAAGCTACCAAGATCTTTAAATCATGTGGTTTTTAAAAATATACAATCCATAATAAGGAAAAACTCAAGCAGTTTCCACTATGACATCAGAAATAAAAGGATGTATCAAAATCAACCACCATTGGAAGCTCCCCTGCTATGTAAAAATATTCACTCCAATTCATATGGATAGAGCCTTATTATCTTGAAGCATCTGCTACAACATATCCATGAGATGATAATCCCTGAACAAAACATACCTTTCTGGTCTACCAATTTATAAAACCTATTAAGGTGACCCAAATGGACACACCATTTAATAACTCTTGGTTATTTCACACACTAATTTTTAGTATTACCTGGTTATCCACACTATAGGAACATGACAAGAATATTATTTTTATGATCATATTTTCCTTACTCAACCAAAGATGAGGAATTATTACCTTCACTTCATTTTTCTATCCATTATTCAGTTAAAAAGTCTCTTTCCAGCATCTCTAGATAATAGGTCAACAAACCCACAAGAACATAAGTTACAAGGTCCAGGTGTAGACCTATTCTAAAATAGATATCCTTATAGAAGTAATTCCCAAAAACCCCTAGAAAGAAACATACCAAATATTATAATTTCTTGGAATAATCTAAAACTGATCTCTCATATTGACTGAAACCCATAAATTTAGAAACTTTTCCCTTCTTAATTTTATTAGGATACTAACACTGAATGAAGACTGACTTGAATAATTCCGAAGACATTGTTTCATACATATGATAGGTAATCAAAAATTCCCACTAATACGGGAAAGGTACCTAAGATAATAAGTTTATAGACATATAATTTAAAGAATTATGATTCTTAAGAGCATCAAATATCCCATAAAATTCTTCAATCCATTTCAATGCTTTAGGAGAACTCTACTAACCCCTATAAAAATTTGGTTGAAAATATATGAAATATTGGAAGGGTTCTAAGGAATCTAAAGGCTCCTGATCCACCACTAGATCTAAGGTTAGGTTAGATTCATCAACATTAGACCCAAATTCAATAAAACATGAAGAATTACCCTAAGGTCTATACCATTGAACCAACATTATATGATTCTTTATGTAATTAATAGGAGACATTTCAAAACATCAAAAAACATAGGCATATCAACTCAATCATAAAAAAACACAAAAAAGATAAAATCTACCAAAAAATCTAAGTCATACTTTTATTATATCATCATAGATTTCAAATCACACCGTATTTTTCTATTTTTAATACATTAAACTTCTCTTGAAAATGTGAAATCTAGGAAAAAAATTCTCTATATTTCCAAAAATACTCCACCATATCATGGTAATTATTTCACAGTTACAAATTAAAAAATATATTTTTCAAAATATCAAAACCATTAATATTTTAAACCCATTAAAAAACAAATTTCTTCTTAAAATGTTTTTTCATAACACATAATGAACGATCCTTTGAAAACAGTTCTCCAAAACAAACATTTCATAAAACTCACGTTTTGGTAACTTAAAATATTTCCCAAACAACTCAATAAATACTTTTTTAAATAAAAATTTTGTTTTAAAAATGTATTTAAAATCATCATAAAAGGATTAAAGATAAAATAATCAAACAAGAGCATGAAAAAAACTGAATCCATAACCATCCTAACCAACCTCACAAAAGTGAATTTACCTAGAAGAAAAAAGATAATGCGTAAAGTTTAGATCTAGGTTAGAACTATACATGGCTTTGTCGTATGGTCTGTTAAACCACACAAAAACATCAAAATTATTCCTAGATGTATTTCCAGATTAGTCACATGAATTCCTCACAGTTTATCATACTATGAATACATGGTACGACTATGGTCATCTTTCCATTCTAGTTCCAAAGAGTTTCCCCAAATCAAATAAAGTATCATTGGAAATATAAATCTAATTTTTTATCATGAAACCAATAAATCAAAATAACTACTCAAGTTCCCACATCCCTAGTAACTCATGTCTCATTGTGAGGAGGTGGTGATCATGTACCCATTCAAAAAATACCTCTTGATCCTTGAAACATACTTAGTGTCGTTCCTACCATTAATAACCCCAAATAACATAATGGATTTCAAGGGGATACACTTCCTTTCAAGGAAAGACCTCCCCTGACATCATTTGTAAAAAACCAACTTGTAATTCCATCTAAACTAACATCCGATTCAATTATCCACTAATCCAAAGAGCATTCCCAATCTCCATGGGTTGGGGAAAAGAACCTGGGAATCCAGAATTAACCTTTGGGAATGATTTTTACCATAATAGAAACTAATAATCAACTAAATTGTGGAAACAAAATCCAATAAATAAATAAATAAATCCATACCAGTGTATAAAGAGACGCTATAAATAATGAAAGTGAAATTAAAAACCAAAACACATCCTCTGGTAGTCCATAACTTCCCACCAGGTCCAAAGTTAACCACCCTTATTCACCCATGAACAAACCCACAATGGAATACAAGATATTTATAACTTTTTATAAGATCATAACGGTTTCAAACACCAATTGGTATAAGCAGGGTGTGAGCTACAGAGCCTAGTAGGATTCCACCAAAGAGTCCATACAAATAATTCATATGTTAATTTGAATAAGCTAAAAGAGGAGTACAATAAAGTGAGCACATGGATTTAAATTTTATAAAGGATGAATAAATCCATAAAAATAATTTTGTAATGAAGTTGGGTTTAAAAAATAAGTTTAAATATTTTAAAAATTATTTACTGAACTGAAGTTGGAACCATGACATTTCATCATTAAAAACCAAATGTTTTATTGAAAATATTTTAAAACCATTTCAAATTATAGCTTAAAATAAAACTAAAAACATAAGAACATGTACCTGATATAAAGTTTTGTATAAGTTTCAATACAATAGTGTCATGGTGCATCACTACAATAAATATATCAATCATGAACATGAATCAATTAAGTGCATGAATCAATCAAGTAAGGCAAATCTTGTGCCAAGTAGTGTCAATGAATTCTTCCATCCATCATGTATCATGTATATGGATTATATGGGTACAACATAGATATGATATTGAGTCCACCATAGTCAATATAATAAAAATACATAATGATTGATCTTTGTGATTACATTTAGTCTCATAGGTCTCAACCTAACCAGTTGCAAGCACGCTGACATTCCTAGATGCACATTTGTAGCGTGAACCTTTCATGTTCTCTATAGATCCACTAGATGTGGTGTGATTCCACTGGAAAATAATATATCTTAGTTGTATCTTCTAACTAAAAAGGTTACCATGACTAGTCAAAATAGGTGACCGATGTAATGATGTTTTGAGGATCATAATGGAGATCCTTATCAATATCAATCATGGGATCATTACCTCAACATTTCAATCAAGGGAGCATGCCATCAAATCATATATCACAATCACCCTTGAGATCCCTTTATGTAAATAATCCATTTTTAAACACCCATTAATGGGATGTATAATAATCATGAAATTTACATTAAAAGATTATTATAAGAGTATATCATTATAAAGTTCCAACAGGACCGTCGAGTATAATCAGTTCAATTAAAAACATTTTATATAATTTAAAATTAAAATGGGTAATCATACCCACTTCCTTTCACAAATCATAATCAAAATTATATATGGGAGTTTAAACCAATAATTTATTTCAAAGGATCACTGAGGAATCCAAATGTAGTTTTATAATTCTAAAACGTCTGAACACATTTAAAAACATGGTTTTACACCCTCTTTCCTTGTGAGTAAATCACTCATTTAAAATTACTGAATAATACCGATTTAAAAATATGGTTAAAATAATTCAAATAGGGTTCTTGGTCATTTCACATATTCAATCATTTTAAACCCCTTTTAAATCACCACATATTTTAACCCATTTCATTCAAGTAAAATCATTTCTAATTTGGAAATCAAAACTGGTCATAAACCCTCACTTTCCATAATGTGACCTTAAAAAATTATTTGAAATAGAATAAAATCAACATAAAATTTATCAAGTTTCTGAATGCTCACCTCTACTGGGATTTTGTTGTGAAACAATCTCCAGATTAGAGTAAATCTGGAAGGAATTAAGCAGTTCTTATCAAGCTCACCCATCCAACTTCGTGCGGCCTGTAGCAGGTATATGTAAAATGTTTTTGAATCCAGCATTCCATCCTGCGATCCTTGCCATTGCAGCATGTCTGCATGATTAATAAAATCATAATTGTCAATAATAGAGGCGATGGGGGTTGGAAGTTCCTCCCTGTGTTGGAGTTGATCCTTAATGGATCTGCTTCTGTCAGTTGGCTGTTCCCCATTAATCAAGCTGTCCAGAAGCATTGTACCAGTCCAATTACTTGTCCAGAAATTCAGAGCTAAGTCTGCAGTGACCACCCATCTTGAATGTTGCATGATTGTAGTGAAAACCAATCTCAGGCCCGGCCAGATTGAAGATGCCATGTAATCATGCTTCCCACCCATGAGTCTTGCAATAATTCTATTCCTCAAAAAATCAAGAGAGGCAGATCGGTTGTGGATAAGTTTCGAGAGGAATTTGGCTTGCAATGCTTGATTGAAGCAGTACAGGTTCTTAATTCCCATCCCTCCACTCTTTTCAGGTAAACAACATGTATCCCATTTAGCTATGATGAGCTTCCTTTCCAAAACATTTCCACTCCACACAAAGTTCTTCATCATGGAGTTTATTGTTTTAATGACAGAAGCAGACCACATGTAGACCATGAGAGAATAGACCAATTTTGAGATGACCACATGTTTAACAAGACATATTCGTCCTACCATCGATAGAGATTTTCCCTTCCAAGAAGCAAGAGATCTTCTAATCTCTGATATAGCTTGTGCAAAATGAGCAGCCCGGGGTTTTCCCCAAAACATCGGGACACCAAGGTACATGAAGGGTATGTCTCCTTCTCGGATCCCAAGATAACTAATAAGCTGAGACTTCCTCACCGCTGTGATACCTTTTCCAAAATAGATAAAGGATTTATTCCAGTTGATTTCCTGCCCTGAAACCTTCTCATAATGCAAGAGTGCTTCTCTCAAGTGTTTGATGTTATTTTTAGTCCCCTGCGTGAATATGACGATATCATCAGCAAAAAATAAATGAGAGGGAGCAGAGAGACCTCTAGCAGCTTTGATGGTTGCCAATTTCCCATTATTCACCTTGTTGGTAAGAAATCTGCTATGATAGTCTTCAGCTATTGCGAAAATAATCGCAGAAAGTGGGTCCCCCTGTCGCACCCCCCTTGAGCAGGTGAAGTATCATGTTGGCGTCCCATTGACCAGAATTGAGATGTGGGCAGATTCCATCAATTTTGTAATCCAATTCACAAGGGTCTCACTAAATCCAAAGCTGATCAAAATCTTTTGAATGAAGCCCCAATCCATTATGTCAAAATCCTTTCTTATGTCAAGCTTCATCGCCACATTCCCACCTCGTGTTGACTTCTTCAGAAGATTAAAGCATTCTGAAGCCGTGAGGAGGAAATCTTGAATATTCCTACCTTTAACAAAACCAAACTGATTCCAGGAGATGATTTTGTCAATCACACAAGCCAGCCTCCTGGCCAGGAGTTTTGTAATGATTTTGTGCAAGGTATTCACGAGAGCAACTGGTATGAATTGTCCTATTTCACTTGCATTTTCCAATTTGGGAATAAGGGCAATGAACTGAGCATTGAACCCAGGGGTGAGGGCTCCTCCTTTGAAGAAGTGCTGAACAAGGAGGCAAACCTCATTTTGTGGCCATTCAGAATGCCAATGACTTGACCAATGGGAATTTCTACAACTCGATCAGAGAATTTATGATCCTCAAGCGCTTAATGGTTGACGGTCACTATCCTAAGACAAGAGGCATGATGGAGGTCATCTGGACTGCCCCCTTTACTGGATGGAGAAAATGAAACACGGACGGGGCCTCGAAGGGCAATCTGGGTCCTTCAGGGTTCGGAGTCATTTTTAGAGACCATTAAGGGGAGGTTGTGATGTGTAGCTATGGTACTTGTGGGAATTCGACAGCCCTGGAAGCGGAAATGATGGCGATCATAAGCGCGGTGGACATTGTCTGTCAACAACATTGGAACAACATTTGGTTTGAATGTGACTCGGCAATAGTGGTACATGCAATAAGAATGGGTCAAACCAGATTGGCATGGAAAAGGGCTGGTAAGTGGATAAACTTCCTTGACAAGCTCTCCTCCTTAAATTACATTATAACACACACATTCTGTGAGGCGAACCACATTGCGGATGGCCTGGCGAACAAAGGGGTGTTGGAAGAAAGATGCATCCACAGCAACACCCTTCCCAATGACCTGGAGCCTCTTCTTACCAAAGAAAAATGTAAAATTCCTCCCTTCCGAATTGTGTAACTTTTCCTTTATCAATTTTAAAGCCCTCGCTCTCACTTTTCTCAAAAAAACATAAAATTTATCAATTTATAAAACCATTTGAAGGAACCCATACCGTGTTCAATTTATTTAAAAGAGGATCAAAGATGATTTCACAAGGCAATTAAAGATCAACAATTATAGAACATGTGTTGGAATGAGGAACATATCTATAAATTCTAAAGAAAAAAATGGATTAAAAAATAGAAAAAGATAGTTGGAAAATCCTAAATCAAACCACAACAGATATGAGATTTTTCTATTTTTATGGAGATCACTGAATCAGAGAATAGGGATATGGATAGAAAGGAGAAAGAACCCTATATACATAATTAAACAACAATAAATAATGATATAATGGAACAAAATGTCATCATAACCTAAAAGAATAAAAAATAAAAAGAAGAAGATATGTAAAAGGCCAAGAGGAGAAGGACATACCATAAGGGGATCGACACTTCGATCGATACTTTGATCCATGAATAGAAGAGATTGTGTGGGATAAAATACCTCTATATAGATTCCAAAATCAAAATGGATCAAATTATGTTTGATTGGGAGGTGGTTTAGGTTAAAAAGGTGGGTCTTTGGATTTTAATTACAATTCTTGGGGTATTAAAAACCCCATTTACATAGTTATCTGGGTAGGCTGCATGGTTAGTACTAACCGTGAAACTAACCATGTGCCCCAAATAGATCCACTGGAAGAGTTGTATAGTTTGGTTGCATGGTTTGAAAAACCATTTTCCAACAATGCACCCTCATCTAAACCACTGTTAGAGGTTTCACTATTTGACTGCACGATTTGAAAAATTTTGTGCCAACCATGCTCCCACCTTTAGATATCCAACAAAAGGTGAACACTTTCCTTAGAAAGGCTACACGATTTGCACTAATTATGCACCAATCATACTCATGCCTAAAAAACATAAATATAACCATATTAATTTAATATAGACCCAAAATAAGATCCATACAAAGGATAATCAAAATAAATATTCAAAATCACCTAAAATATGGTAACATGATGATGCATGCACTATTCATCCTGCACTCACTCGAGTACCGACATGAAATTGAAAAATTCTGTTTAGGCCGCATAATTTCATCATGTTCCAAAAAAACTACTTGAACTCCAACGAACTTCACATAGATAGTATCCTTTGGTATTACTAAAGTAATCTAGATTACATTGAAACTATAAGAACACAAAAATATTATTCTATCAAGACCATATGAATACCCGTACCATAATTTATTTATAAAATCAATGTCCATTTTAAATGTTAGGGATACATGATATGTATGACATGATTCTCTCTACCATAGGAGTGTCCTATTAAATACTCCAATTTGTCAAAACCCCATTATAAATGACCCACACCTCATCTATCACCAAAAATAGTAGTAAAATATGGACAACTCAATTATACCTAAGTGCCACTCCTAGCATCAAACATTTTCTATTCCTAGCTCATGGAATACCATCCTTTTAACTCAATAAAATTCATCAAAAGTGAGGGTTACACCCTCCAATTTATTATGGTAGTATCCTCACCATATATCTATCATTACATTGATCCTCTGGTTTTGACCCCAACAAGTCCTTCCTTTAATATATATGTGTCACTATTTTAGAGCCTCACCCACTGTCTTATTAATACTTGACTAGGATTGATCTCACGGATAGACTATTTCATAGAACTATGATCCAAAGATATTTCACCCATACCAACGAAGGGTATTTACCCTTTACATTCAAACCCTACACATTTGTTCATGTAATTCATCCTCAAGGTCATCATCCCCCAAACTATACACAATCACTCACCAAACCAAAATACAGTAGCCACTGCACTTTCTAGTACACACTACCTTAGTACATCTAATAAAAATGGGAACACATTCCCACAACACCAAATCATATAACCCAACTCATTCTCCCATGAGTCGCATCACATAAAAACCGGGATCATGTGCCTAAACCCCAAACTATGCTCACATTCAAGTCATCCTTACATAACTATGAGTACCCTTTGTACTCCTCTTCAAAATATGGAATTTCATTTGTGACACAGTCCATCACACATCCACACACAAATTGACAATGTTTTAAAACTAATAATGTCTATCCCCACTCTCACCAAGATCCTAGAAGCACATCCCAAACATGAAACCAATCACTTACACCTTATGTCATTTCACATTTAAAAGTATCGAAGTCATTACCTCTCCCATGCTATATACTCAGTCTCTCCTTATGTGCACAAAACAAAATCATCAACCCACTAGTGTTGTTCCAACACTATAGCTCCTTCCCAAGATCCCACCACACTTCTGAAGGTACATCATTAATGGATATGATCAATTAATTTTCTCATCATTCTCAGTGCTCCATAACTCAAAATACAAGGCATCCCCTTCATGCCTTCTCCCAAACCCCCTTAAGGGTGTCAACACAAATTGGGTATCTTGTTACCAATAAAAAAAATACCATCCATGTATTCCTATATTGTACCAACATCCATAAATAATTTCTCTATTCCTAAGACACATTACCTAGGGAACTTCCTGATCTAAAAATATAACATATTTATTCTCCCATTCTTTTCACCTCTAGGGAACTCATAGAACTGGGATAACCCCTATCATGGGTTACTCTTTCACATCAGATGAAACCATATCACTAAACATGAGTTTCCCACAAGGGTCACTAGGTCCTATCACCTATACCATAAACCAACCCACATAAGGATAACCACTCATAGGTTTGGAATAATTCATAAGGGTCACAAAACACCACTATAAATCATAGTTTCTCATGACCCTGGAAGGTGGCATCTTAAACCGAAGTCACAATAGATTTATCGTCTACTACATTGTACACCACACATCAAAAAGGTTTTCACAAATTGGATCTCTCCCTATCATCATATACCCTTTACAAGGTTTAACAATACACATGTACATAAGTCCCACATCACCATCATGGGGTCTACCTCAACACATTTTCTATAGGATTTCTCACTATTAATTTAATCATATATCAATAAAACTCACATTTTAAATAGGATTCATTATATTTAAATTAAAATATTTATATTCCATCTTTCCATGGTTCATTGAAATTTTCTATGTTCCCAAGGATAGATTAAATAGAGTGCCATTCATAAGCTACAATGAAATATTCCTTATAGGTTGCTCACTAGCACTCTATTTAACCATTACCATCATTTAACAATTCATTTATATCTGCATACATATCAAGGGATCCACCTTGTAATTGGTTAAGTAATATTCCACCATATACTTATATGGGGAAACACCATATAAGGCACTCATGACACTTTAAATAACAAAGATCTTTTTTACCAGTAAGTAATTATAAACCCTAGGAAGATATAAACCATAAAAATAAAATCATAGGGTAATATCTCTCCCAGAAAATAGACAAATAAATCACAAGAATCATACATATGATATATAAATCATATTTTCCAAGAATGATGCATGAACAAACACACAATCTCTTTCCATAATAGTCTAATAGAAAAAATACCATGCGTCATATCATCATAAATCAAGTGCATCACTCTAGGTGAAAGTATCATAACTATAAAAAGAAAACTCCATAATAAGAAGTCCCATCCTTGACAACTTGGGTTACCCTCATACGTGTGATGATCACTCCTAGGAACGATCTCATTACTATATTCCGACACATACCAATTCTCTTACCTACCATTACCAAATATTAATAAAAAGGAAAAAAACATTGATACCCTTTTTTAATGCCTCGCCTCAGATCACTATGAATAGTGGTGGGACCAGTGGCACTACATGGCCTCATGTGTGCCCCCTAGTATGTCAACTAGCATCAAGAATCTATAATGATATCATGGGGAGACTATACCCTCCATTAAAATCCACACTTGTAGTGGAAATAATAATAAATCACATACATGAGAACAAATAACCATTGTAAAAACCCTAACCATACCACCAGGATTGAGCCTAAATTCTCCATGAACACATGTGTGCCTCCTTGTATGCAAGAGGATACCTACTATAATCAAGGGTATAAGTCTATAAGTGGGGAGAAAATACCCTCAACATAATGTCATAGGATAAATAATGAATCATAAACAATAAAATAAATAATGATAGTGAACCTATAGAGATGAAATGATGGAATATATGTAATACCATAATTTGAAACTCCCAAAGTGGAAAGTATTCTAGTGTATAATGTAGTAGATAAATAAAAAAATAAAAAAATAAACAGATGGGTAATATAGAGTTCTTCCTAGAATGATACCATCTCTGTTCTTTTATTCTCAACCATAATCCATGGGACCCTTTCCCTTTTTTAGATATCTAGTCATGAAATATAGAAGTTCACTGAAATTATTGGGTAGGGTGTGAGTAAAAGACTTAATAGGACACCAAAAATACATCCTCAACCTAATATGATCAAGTATAACATGTGTATGATATAGTAATAATAAACATATCATAGGAAAATAAATATAAAATCCAAAATCGAGAGTTCATGTATTAACCAAGACTCTAAAAAACCTCATCTATACCTACTTCGACTCCATATTAATATAATAATCATGGAAATCCATAAAAGAGAAAGGAACAACCACTAAGATTGAAACCCATATGTCAATGGTCTTAAGAAATAAAGTCAAATCATGGCCCTAGACCATCATATCTCAGCTCCATCATGGGGCAAGCCCCTAGACCTTCATACCCCATTTGTGCCTCAGTTCAGGCCCCCAAGTCATCATGCACGAAATGTACTATGTCGGGTCAGGCCACTAGGCCATGTTCATCATCATTTTATTATATTTTTAAAGGAATCCTAGTACCAAAACCTGAAACTAGGAATAAGTGCATAGATTTATTGGGGCCTGAAGTAATTCAACCCAAAATCATCATAGATTAAAAAGTTTACTCCCTATTGGGGAAGGCACCCCAAGCTAGAGTAGCATGAGAAATAGTTATGTGTTAGGGACTTGGAAGCAAGATATTATTATCCTTTATTCACTTCCATCCATGTATGAAGAACATAAATACCTCCTTGGATTAGTTTTAGTCACTTTCGAATATGGTATGAGGTTGACCAGGGGGTGGGGCAGCATCCAAGAAGTGAATTAAAGATGACCAGTGAGTCTGTATCCACAACAGCCAACCTAATGTTTCATCTGATGCAAAATTTGAGACCATAAACTACCGTGCATGACTCGACCTTAATAGAGTCTCTATTCCCAAATAAGTCCATGAAAGTAATAACAATTAAACCCATTATGTTATGAACCAACCCCCCTGCATTTTACCCAAGACACATGGTCCATCGGTATTCAGTTTAAGTCATGTTGGATGAAGTGACCAGAATATACAATGCCTAATGAGAGGGATAGAGGAAAAATATTTATGAAAACCAATGTTCTGTAGAGACCTGAGAAAAGGAGAATCATCCCAGCCTTTGAGTTGTCAGATGAGATCAATCAACAAAATCTTAGTTTGGAAGACAACATCCATCCTCCAGCTTGGAGACCCTCAAACCTTGATTTTTTTTTCTTGATTAGAATAAAAACCAATATCCTGTAGCAAGTACCATGGCTTGTGACTTTCTCTTGTGTTTTTTATCCCCTACCCCTTGAAACCAAATGTTAATGAAGCTTAAACCCATCTAGAAGTTTGAGGGAATAACCTTAAAATTTCCCAAGCCTTTATGTAAGGACCCAAACCCAATTTCCTGAAGCTGGTGCCTTATTTGATTGCATTGGAATATAAAAAATGAATATGAATCCCTAAGTATTGATTAGTTTAGTATTATTGGAAACAAGAAACATACATAACTTCAACATTACAAATTGAAAATAAAAACAATATAGAAACTCCTTATACAACATCCATAACTCCTAGGTTATTTCAGCATGTCATTCATAATAAAATTCTTCATGTACTGAGAAAACAAAACATAAGAAAGGGGTAAGATAAAATCCTCAGTAATGGTAAGAAATAAATCAGAAGATATATAAACATTAGGAAAGTTGAATAATAATAACATATGCCTTTAACAAAAACATGAACACATTATTGCAGGAATAAGAGCTGAGTAAGTAATGCCATAATAAAACATAATCATGGGTATTATACTAGTCAAATAAAAACATGAACCATAAATACTATTTTCATAATGAGTGGATGCATAATGTGGGTCATCATAACCATTCTGTCAAGGCCCCGTGCCAGGACCATAAATAATCATTTTGTCAAGGCCTTGTTCCATGATCGTAGTTTGTTTCATAAGACTTACCGATACATCAGGGAGCTATAATAGGCCCCAAATGAAACTTTATATGTCTAATGCATTCCTCATATTAATGGGGATAAATATAAATATCATATACGTTCATATTGAAACTAATATAAGAAATGTAAATAACTTTCCTCGAATATGAATCATAAACGATAACCATTCGGAGTAAATTGGTGAATGGTTTTAAGATAGAATATCTATAGCCAAAATAATAATAAAACATTTAATTAAATATGGTTGATGATACAATGAAATATTAATACCATTAATATATAATAATCAACAAGAGAGTTGAAATAGATGAAGATACTCTTTTAAAATCTTCGAGCAATTTTTGAGTTAAATACCCTTTTACTTTAAAAGAAGTGATATTTTGGAAAAGTATTTTTATAAAACCAAATGTGAAGTAAGATAATATCTTAATAATAAAATGAATTATTTTATAAAGATAATGGTTTCCAAAAACATATTATATGGTTCCCCTGAAAATATGTAAGAATTTGAGAAATTCCCTTCAAACAGGCTTGTATTTCGGGAAGGATTTTTAAAAGATCATTTTAGAAAATATAAATCCCATTAAATGAAAGGAGGAGTATTGTTGGTAAATATATATATAACACTAACACTTAATTTATGAGGACTAAATAGTAATACAAAATAATTTCATCGATCTAATTGGACAATAAAAATAACCCGAATGAAATTGTAGGTTCGGGTGGAAAAACCCTTACCCTATGTCTGAATATGTTCCACTCTTAAACATATGGTCATGGAATTTGAAATTATAAGTATTAATTAATTATTTGAGAACCTATTAGACATTATTTTATTATACCATAATTCTATTTAGTTCATTTATGTCCTTATTGATAAGTTCATAAATTGAATTCTGTCGTTCCGGAGTGTTCATTTTCTTGATGTTCATAAATGGTTCACTTGTCTTTAAGTAATGGAGTTCATGTGGAATGGATGTAAATCTCCAGAATTAAAATTACCTATTATTTATAAACATCCATAAGTTTTAATGGTAATTTATATCATTTTGTTACATGAAAATATGATGAATCATTAGATGAATTATTAATGACATTCACATAGATTATGTTAGCGGTAATTTGATTATTAGGAACTAGTTTGGTCATATGATTTAATAATATGTAAGTATAATGGTTCATGAATATTAATTAGGTTATAATACATATATTGTAGTCTGGTTAAACCATAAAAATGGTTTCATTACATGTAATTAAGGAGAAATCGAATAACTAAACTTCGTCATCCATGAAGGTTATAAATTGGAACCACATGGATATTGATTTAATTTATAAAATAAAATGGAGACAGTATAAATATTTATGATGGTTCATCAATAAACATGATATAATTAAATTATATATATGATACTGGAATTATCATGTTAATTTTGATAGAGGATATGAGGAGAGGATAACAAAACAAGATAAATGGAAATGAAACTAAAAGAAAAAGAAGGGTGCTTTGAAATAACCTCCTTGAGAACCTCCTTAAGGAGAGTGGTTTTGGTCTTTTAGAAATTATCAGAGATTCTTGGAAGTGGGGAGTGACCAGTGAAGGTTATTTGAGAAGATATTTGAAGATATTCAAGTCTTAGAGGAGTGAAGATAAGAGGGAGTGATGGGGGGTTTTATAGTGGAGGAGAGGAGTGAGTTTTGAATATTTTATTCATTATTTTATTAATTCCATCGAGAAAACCAATAGTGATGATTCCATGACCAAAAATAGTAATAAATTCATTTTAAATTGAACCAATGTCCAATTACATCATCCATTACTCAATCATGATAATGAAATTCAGGTTTTAACATTTATTTTCAATTATAGTATTTTACTATTCATAAAAAATTTACGTTTTTTATAAAAATAACAAAAATTTACCCAAACCATTTTTCAATGTGTAGAATCAAAAAATGAATTCCATTTTTCAAAATAATTTTTTAAATATGATTAATTTAATATTTAATTAAAATAAAAATTTATCTTAAAAAATAGTTTTAAAACATTTATTTACTTATTCTAAAACATAGGTATATCGTACTTCCACTTGAATATTATTTATATACTATAATAGGCAAGGTTACTATTCTTTAGTGTATATCAATATTCATAAGGGTATGTTACTATTCGTAAGGGTAGGTTACTATTCACCAAAAATTATGGTTTTCTTATCAGACTCCAAATAACTTACTGATCGCAATGATGTATGTCGGATTTTCAAAATTCGCATCATAGAAGTGAAAAACTTATGTTTAAATATCAAATAGCACTTAGTAGTTCATTATGTTGTGATTTCATGTGATTATGAAATATTTATAATAAATTAATTTCCATTGAAAAACATTGGGTCGTTACATTCTCCCCTCTTTACTAAAATTTTTCCCTCTAAATTAAAAAAATATTACCTAAAACAATTCAGTTATGTCTTCCACATAAGATCCTAAGGCTCCCATATTGCCTCTTCGATTTTATGATTTCTCCAAAGTACCATGACCAGACAAATTGTCTGATTCCTCAACACTTGTTCTTTAGTGTCCAGAATCTGGATAGGCTCTTCACAGTAAGATAGGTCAGGTTCCAACTCTATACCTTCAGAAGTGAGGACATGCATTGGGTCTGACATGTAATTCCTTAAAATTGATAGATGGAACACATTGTAAACTTTGGAGAGACTTGGCATAATTTCCAAACTGTAAACTAAAACTCGAATTCAATCCAAAATTTCAAAAGGTCTGATGTACCTAGGACTTAATTTTCTCTTATTACCAAATCATATAATACCCTTCCATGGAGATAAAATTAAGAAAACATGGTATCCTTCTTCAAATTCCAAATCCTTCATTTGGTTATCAACATCGATCTTTTACCTACATTGATCTATTTTGATACGGGTTTGGATAATCTTAACTTTTTCTGTTGTTTCCTCAATGTGTTCTGGGCCTATGAGTTTTCTTTCACCAACACCATCCCAAAAAGTTGGTGTATGACATCTATTTTTATATAACGCTTCATATGGTTGCATCTCAATACTTGAATGGAAGAAATTATTATAGGAAAATTCTATGAGAGGTAAATATTGATCTCACATACCTTGAAAATCAAGCGAACACGACCTCAACATGTCTTCCAATGTTTGAATAGTCCATTCTGATTGTCTATCAGTTTGTGGGTGGTAGGTAGTGCTCAAATGAAGATTAGTATCTAGGTACATCTAAATAATTTTCTAGAATTGTGGTGTAAAATGGGGATCATGATTAGAAACAATTTATAAGGGTACACCATGAAGTCTTACAACATCATTAATTTATATTCTTTCTAAACATTAAAGAGATAAATCTACTCTTACAGCAAGAAAATGTGTTTATTTTTTAAGAAGATCAACAATGACATATATCACATCATTCTTTCTTTGAGGCTTTGGTATCCCCCTAAAAAAATCCAACGTAATATCATCCCATTTCCACATAGGAATAGGAAGTGGTTGTATGAATCCTCTAGGATGTTGTCTTCCAGTCTTCACCAATTGAAAAACCAAACATCTCAACACATAATCAGAAATATCCCTCTTCATGTTTTCCCACAAAAAATGTTTCTTTAGATCTCTATACAAATTTTTTCATCCAAGGTTTATAGAGAAATTACAGCCATGAGACTCATACAATAATTCCCTCTTTATTAGAGGAATAATAGAAACACAAAGTGTATTTCTGTATTTCAAAATTCCACCTTCAAATATGAATTCAATCAAATTCCCATCATTTATATCTTTAATTTTTTTGTGAAACTCCTCATCATCATCCTGATAAATTTTTATCCTTTATAATAAAGAAGGTTTGACAACCATTTGAAAAAGTATTAATGTTTTACCTTCCATGATAATTCCCATATCCATATTTACTAGATCCAAGAACATAGGATCCCTTTCAACTCTGATCTTGTTCATAATTCCATGGTCTTTTCTACTCAAAGAGTCTTCCAACATATTTGACTTCTCCAAGTGGTAGTGTATTGTTTAGTTATAATATTTGAGTAGCTTAATCCATATCCTTTGTCTCATGTTGATTTCTTTCTGTGAGAAGATATTTTTCAAACTCTTATGATCTGAATATATCTCAATTTTTTTTCATAGAGGTAATGCCTCAAAATATTCAGAGAAAATATTACCACTGCTAACTCAAGATCATGAGTTGGATAGTTTTTTTCATGAATTTTTAGCTGACTAGATGCATAGGAAATCACTCTATCATTTTTCATAAGGAAACATCCAAGTCATTTCTTTGATGCATCACTATAGATCACAAATCCATCATTCCCTGATAGTAGAGTCAAGATTGTAGAATTCATTAATATTCTCTTCAATTATTTAAAAAATTCTTCACATTCCTTTTTCTATACGAAATTAACCCCTTTTCATGTGAGCTTGGTAATTGGGTTGGATAAATGGGAAAAGATCTGAATGAGACACTGATAATAACCTAAAAACCAATAAAACTATGTACCTCAATTATGTTTGTTGGAGTAGGCCATTCTTGAACATCCTTTTTCTTTGTAGGATCAACCAACATTCCATCCATAGAGATAATGTGGCCAAGTAAGGAAACTGATTGATGCAAAAATTAACACCTGTTAAACTTCCAATATAATTCATTTCTTCAAAGAGTCTTCAGAATAATGTGCATGTGATGTTCATGATCTTTATATCTTTTAGAGTATACCAGGATATCATCAATAAACACTACAAAATAGTCATTAATATATTCCTTGAAAAATCTATTAATTAGATCCATGAAAATATATGGTTCATTAGTTAGTCCAAAAGGCATTATTGTAAACTCGTAATGCCCGTATCTAGTTCAAAATGATGTTTTTGTAATGTCTTCCTTAGTCACAAGAAACTAATGATATAAAAATCAAAGATCAGTCTTAAAAAAATAATGGTTTCTATGAAGTTGATCAAATAAATAATCAATGCGAGGGAAGGGATACTTGTAATTTACTGTTATATCATTGATCTCCCTGTAGTCAATGAACAACCTCATAGACCCATCCTTCTTCTTAATGAAAAGAACAGGGGCTCCCCATGGAGAAAAACTAGGGAGAATAAATCCATTATCACTAAATTATTCTACTTGTTTCTTTAGTTACACTAATTACAAAGTGGCCTTTCTATATAGGGTCTTTGATATGGTTCTTGAACTAGGAATTAAGTTAATGGAAAACTCAATTTCCCACTCCAAAGGATGTCCAGGTAAATCCTCTGGAAAGACGTCAACATATTCTTGCACAATAGGTACATACTCTATTTGAACATTCTTATCCTCATCCATAGTTATTTCATCCCCTTCCTGCCCAATTATTATATCAATTTAAATTAATAAGACTTAGAAAATTCTTTTTTTTCTTGATAGCACTTGATACTATATCTTCATAGGATGAGAAATTTTGGGAGAATAGATCCCATTGGAGGAATGGTTTTAAACCATCAAAGAATCAATCAATTTTTCTCCTTGGATTACGTGTGTAGTACACATCACGCCTTTCCAGCCTTGTAAATTTAGTTTCATACATGGAAACATTTTCATCCTCCTTCTACCTCAGATTCGAGAATTTCCTCTCCATATCTACTCGCTATTCATGAGGGAAATATTTTTCTAGTAAGATTTCCTTAAAATACCCATATTCCATCTTTTCTATTTATTCCTCCTCCTTTGTGTTTTGGATTAATGACCACCATTGATATTCATCTCCCAATAGACGGTAAACTACCATAACAACCTTTCTTCTTTCATTACATCCCAAAGTAAGAAATATTTTATCTAGAGAAAAAATCCACTACTCTACTACAAATGGGTTTGTATTCCCATTGAATGATAGAGGATATTGTCTCATAAAGAGATCTAAAAATTCTCCTCCACATGGTGGATCTGGATGATCCATACGGGTAAGGTTATTATTCATAATCTGAGTAAGTTGTCCTAGTATAGTCATAAGCTTCTCAACACTAGTCACAGTACCAGATCCAACAACATTATCTTGCATTAGAGGGGAATTCCTACATGGAACATACACATTCATGTGGTTTCCATTCCTTCCACTAGGCGCTATTTCTAAATAATGGTATATACTATATTAGGGTATGAATCATAATGTATAATCTCAATGTAGGAAAAAATATTTAGCATTAATCAAAATTCAATACCTAGCTAATCGCTTAAAAATAAACATGGTAACTTTTTGGAAATATTTACATTTAAATCCTTCATAATGTATTGTAAATAAAATGTGAATTATCTAAAGAATATCCCATAGGAGTGTCAATAACAAGAGTGCAGTAAGGCCCGTTGTCATGTACCAGGATGGGTCAAGCCTGAAACTCCTTTTTAGACTTTTCACTCTTAGGTACATCTCTGCAAGAGCCAAATCTACCTGTTTGTATTCAGATATGGACATATTTGCAATAAATATCCAAATAATTTATTCCTTACCAAGATTCTAGGACGTTCTTGTATGTTTTTCCACAAATACTACCTTAGGAGTTTGTTCCCTAATCTACATTTTCTAATCTAGTTTCCAAGTTTTCTACTAAACTTATTTTGATACCAACTGTATGGACCCAACCTGAGTTGCCCAATATCGGTGCCTTATTTGAATACATTAGCATATAAACAAGGAACATGCATCTCGAAGGACCGAGTAGTTTATTATTATTGGAAATAATATACATACATCATTTCAACATTACAACTTGAAAATAAAAAACAATATAGAAACTCCATAGACAACATCCATAACTCCTAGGTTATTTCAGCATGTCATTCTTAATAAAATTCTTCATGTCCTGAGAAAATGAAACACAAGAAAGGGGTGAGATCAAACACTTAGTTAGGGTAATCAATACAACGAAAGATTTATAAACATTAGGCAAGTTAAATAACTAAAAAACACATGCCTTTACAAAATTCTTTAACACATTATGTCCGGAATAAGAGGTGAGTAAGTAATGCCATAATAAAACATAATCATGGGTATTCTACTAGTCGAATAACCACATTAACCATCAATAATATTTTCATAATGAGATAATGCATAATGTGGGACATCATCACCATACCGTCAAGGCATCGTGCCAAGACCATAAATAATCATTTTGTCAAGGCCTTGTTCCAAGACCGTAGTTTGTCTCATGAGACCTACTGATGCCCCAAGTGGCTATAACAGGAATCACCTAACACTTTTTATGTCCAATTCATTCCTCATATTAATGGGAATAAATATAAACAATATATACATTCATATTAAAACAAATATATGAAATGTAAAAAAAATTCCCCAAATATTAGCATAAGCACTAACCATTCAGAGTAAATTGGTGAATTGTTTTAAGATAGAACATCTAGAAAATAATAATAATAAACCATTAAATTAAATATTATAGATGATACCATGAAATATTAATCCCAATAATACATAAAAATCAACAAGAGTGTTGAAATATATGAAGATACTCTTATAAAATCTTCGAGTAATTCTTGATATAAATACCCTTTTACTTTGAAAAGAAGAGTCCTTTAGGAAAAATATTTTTATAAAACCAGAAGTGAAATAAGATAATATTTTCATAATAAAATGAGTGATTTTATAAGGATAATGGTTTTCAAAAACATATTATAGGTTGCCCTTGAAAATAGGTAAGAATTTGAGAAATTCCCTTGAATTGGGCTTGTATTTCGGAAATTATTTTTAAAATAACCTTATAGAACATATAACTACCATTAAATTTAATTTTAGTAGTACATAATAATACACAATAATTTCATTGAGGTAATTAGACAATAAAAATAACCTGAATGAAAATAGAGGTTTGGGTGGAAAAACCCTTACCTTAAGTCTGAATGTGTTCTGCTCTTGAACTTAAGGTCCTGGAATATGAAATTAGAATTATTAATAACTTATTTAAGAACCTATTAGACATTATTTTATTATATAATAATTCAATTTAGTTCATTTATTTCCATATTGATAAGTTATTATATTGAATTTCTTCATTTTGAAGTGTTCATTTTCTTGATGTTCATAAATTGTTCACTTGTTTTTAAGTAATGGAGATCATGTGGAATGGATGTAAATCTCCAGAATTGAAATTAAATATTATTTATTAAAATCAACATGTTTTAATTATCATTTCTATCGTTTGGTTTCATTGAAAAAGGATGAATCATTAGATGAATTATTAATGATATTCACTTAGATTATTTTAGCGGTATTTTGATTATTAGGAACTAGTTTGGTCACATGATTTAATAATATGTACATATAATAGTTCCATTATAGTATGTTTCAACCATAAAAATGGTTTCATTACCAGTAGTGAAGGAGAAATTGAAGAACGATACTTCATCATCCACGAAGGTTATAAATTGGAACCTCATGGATGTTGATTTCGATTATAAAATAAAAGGGAGAGAGTAAGAATATTGATGATGGTTATTAAATTAACATGATATAAATCTAGTATATATATGATACTATAATTATCATGGTCATTTGGATTGAGGAGGTGATGAGATTATAACAAAATAAGATAAATTGAAATGAAACTAAAAGAAAAAAAGGTGCTTTACCTCTTGAAAAAAAACCTCCTTTGAGAACCTCTTTTAGGGAATGGGTTTTTGTATTTTTCAATCAACAAGAGCTTCTTGGACATGGGGAGTGACTAGGAGAGGGTATTTGGGAAGATATTTGAGGATATTCAAGGCTTATAGGAGTGAAGTGAAGAGTTAGTGATGGAGGGTTTTATAGTGGAGGAGAGAAGTGAGTTTTGAATATTTTATTCATTATTTTATTAATTCCGTCAAGACAATCAATATTAATTATTACATGACCAATAATAGTAATAAATTCATGTGAGTTAGAACCAATGTCCAATTACATCATCCATGACTCAAGCATGATACATAAATTAAGGTTTTAGCATTTATTGTGAATTAGCATATTTTACTATTCATCAAAAATTCAAGTTTTTTTAGAAAAATCCAAAAAATTCACCCAAACCATTTCTCAAAGTGTATAATCCAAAAATGAATTCCATTTTTAAAAAATAATTTTCTAAATATTATTAATTTAATATTTGATTAAAATCATAATTAATTCTAAAAAACATTTTTAAAACATTTATTTACTTATTCCAAAACATAGGTATATCGTACTTCCACTTGAATATTTATTTATATACTATCATAGGTGAGGTTAATATTCATAAGGGTATATCAATATTCATATGGGTATGTAACTATTCATAAGGGTAGGTTACTATTCACCAAAAATTATTTTTTCCCTTATCGGACTCCAAATAACTTACTGATCGCAACCGTGTATGTCAGATTTTCAAATTTCACATTACAGAAGTGACAAAATTATCTTTAAAGATCACATAGAACTTATTAGTTCATTATTTTGTTATTTCATGTGATTATGAAATATTTATAAGAAATTAATTTCTATTGAAAAACATTGGGTCGTTACAGTTTCCACACCTTGCGTGCCCACTGGCCCTTGAAGAAGAGGTGATGTATTCTCTCACCATTAGGATAATTTAAATAGTAGTTACTGGAAGTAATAGGGATAAATTTTCATTTTATAGTCTCATATGTTGGTAGAGCTCTATTCCTGATATGCCAAACTAGGAAATTAAGAACTTGTGATCATCATCAAACATGGCGACAAGCCACCCTAGAAATAATCATGGAATCAAATATCACTATGTGTCTCACTGGCTACATACACACCCCCACATGATATCACAATCGAGCAAGGTTAACAATTATTCCAACATATGAATTATAATATGAAAAAATGTGTAAGAAAATCCCAAATATATAAGGAACGTCCTACCTAAAATTTGTTGATGTAAACAAAAAGGGTAAACCACCATGTTTGGTTTAAAAACTAGAGTGAAAACCTAAAAAATAAATTACACACAATCCTAGGTATTATTCTCATAGTTATCAACATGTCAATGCTCTAGGTTTATTAAGGGTTCCTAAAAACCCATCTATTTAATTTCAAAAGGGAATAAAATATTTCTTTTGATGATACACTCTCTTTCATAGATAATTTTCGATTTATCATTTTAGGCCAATGCATGCACTAGAAATTTTATCCTCAAGAGTAATTATAAATCCAAATGCGATAAAATTTATATATCTCTAGATTAAACAAAGAACATATGTGGTAGTTTTTTTTAAATTACCCTTCTGTGATCTAAATAACTATCCTTTGATAATTTTTATGACTGCTCTTTGATAATTTTTATAAATTATCCCTTTTTGAAACTACAACATCATCCCTTCATAAATATCTTATGATTTTTTTTCAAATATTATCCTTTAGTAATTTTATGAAAATATCATTTTATAATCTTGAAAATTACCTTCAAATAATTTTTTATAAATTATCATTAGATAATTCAATTCAATTATATCTTTCTAATGGCATATTTTTATCCTTAAATATTTTAAAATTATTATATTTTGATAATTTCTATAAATTATCTACTAATAATTTGATGTAATTATCATTGATAATTATTTATAATTATCCCTTGATAATAATTTAAAAATTACCCTTTAATGGGTTTATTATAAATTATTCTTTGATAATATTGTGAAATTATCCCTTGATAAACATAGTTTTTTATCTTTTAATAATTAAAAAAATCCCCTTTCTAGAATTTATGAAAAATAAAAATAATGTAAGAAAATAAATAATAAAAATAAAAAGATAAAACCAACTCAAAAAATCCCTCAGGTGCATGTCTCATAGTTCCTGGAAATGTTAGTTTTAGTTTTAAGAATCACTAATTCCAGGTGGTTTCCATTAGATTTATTCATGGAACTGGAAACTTCCAAAAGTTCATTATTCAAAGGGGTCCTGCTTTCCAAAGATATGTGTTCATTAAGTTTGAACTTTGCAATACTTAGAAACGTATAGTGGTCGAGAGGATGTGAGATTGGACTCATCACACCCTTTTTGGGGGAAATTATTATCTACACCAAGACTCTCTTTATAAATTTAATATATTTTCATGAATCATTATTAATTCACCAAGTATAACATAAGTTTTCCTTGTAGTTTTCAATCAATTATTAACTTGTGTAAAATTTATAATCATCAGTATGTATTCAAGGTTCTTAATTAATGGAAATATCTGTATGTGTTTGAGTTTCTCCATCAATGGTATCCTTTAAATTACTATTTAAAGATTCTTTTAATCATCTTTATGATGAAACAAGTTTTTAATACACTTAGCGGGGAACTCTATAATTTATTGTCATCCTGGGAGACAAAGGTTTGTTTTGATGTTGGGATAATACCCATGAAATTGGATACCTATGTATCCTTGTGAAAGGAATCAGAACCCTCATAGTTCAGTACCGCTTAATGCGACACATCATACCTTTTAAGGTCATGTGATAAGGACCTAGTTGTACAGTTTAATGTCATGTGGTAAGGACATCTACGAAAAAGGTTCTTAGTAAAAGTTTTGTGAGGGACTTATACCTAATCATCCCAAGGAACTTGGAAAGGATATGTGTTTTCATGTATGATTATACCCTATTGGGAATATGTCTCAAGGAGAACATGGTTGATTTGAAATGTTGGGTTTGAACCTCAATGGGGCTTCCTACGTATCCCATGTGGATGGGAATCAAATCCCACGTTGTTTGATATGTCTCATAGGAGAGTATAGTCCATTGATAGAAATGAGTTTGGGATTACTTCATGAAAACGATTTCTTGATGACTTGGGGGGTTTAACTTGGGGCTTATACATAATGAGGATTCCCAAATTAAGGGAATTAGGGTTAGATTCCTAAAGAGGATATCTAGTGAGCTCGGTCCCTAAAAAGGGATTCCTACGTATCCTAGTTTGAACAGTAATAAAAGTTCTCATAGTTCCTTCACCATGGGGGTTTGTGAACATGTTATAATTATCACGAATCTCTAAACCCATGTGAGTCATGCTTGGTGTGAGAAACAAGAGGATATAAAAGATTCAATAATGACAGACACTTTTCCTCCTCCGCTGGTGGAAGAGGGTGCACCTATAGTGGTGACGGTGGATGAGGGAGTGGAGAGCTGAGAAGAGGGCGAGGTGACAATCCCCCCCTCTATTCTCTTTACATTGGACAATGGTCCAATGAAAGGAATAAGGGGTGAAGGTTAGGGGATTACACCAAGATGACTGCCCATGAATTGATCCTGGTAGGGGAGGGAGATTTCTCTTTTTCTTGCATGAAAAAGAATGCATGAAATTTGGTTTCCCTACCAGAGATCTGAGGTTCCATCTCTTTGAGAAGCTATAGGTTAAAACCTAAACCCTAATTCTCAAAAATCGAGAACTTCCAATCACTATTTCTGAGAGAAAGGTCCATATGAATGTGGATATACAATCCCACAGACACTCCCTGAATCCTAACCCCATTATGAGACAAATGTGGAAAACCTATGACTATGGATATACAAACCCAAATAGGATACATGATAATGAGCCTTTCCCAAAGTTTGGATAAGTTAGGATCTTTTGGTGGAGGTCTCAACAGAATCCATTCCAGAAAAGGGCGCTACGGAAGAAGAAGCCTTGACATAAATGGATTTGAGGAAGTCTTGACGTCTTGTAGACTAAAGAGAGTAAGTGAATCAAATAGTGGTGCTCAAGTAGATAAGGGAGCGCAAGTATGGGTGTGCAAGTAGACTTGGGAGACCTAATATTCAATTATGTGATGAACAATATGTATGGTAATAGTTGATTGAGACTTGGATCAATACTTTAGGAGTATTCATAGGTGGTCACATAAGTGGGGCGCTCAAGTTCCTATGAAAGGAATAGGTGGAATGCAAGTATTTATGATTTAGGGAGGTTGGGCGCTTTAGGCGGACACGTGTTATGGTTTTCAAACACTAAAAGGACATAATTCCAATGATCCACCTTCAAATACTCCACTCAAGGTGTTGAATAACTACCTTGAAAGTTTTGGAAGACTTGGGCGAAGCACTAGGGAAACCAGAGAAGAAATTGGGATTCAGGGATATTCATCTGTACAAATGAATACCCCAAGGGTCCATTTATAGGAAAAAATAGAACCTTGGGAGAAAGGAGTTTGGGCATGAAAGTAGGCTGCATACCAATTTGTGGTGTGCAAGTGGCTGCGTGCTGGATGGGTGGTGCCCAAGCAGACTTGCGTGCCGCTGGTGATTTGGCCTAACTTGAGAACCACTTTGAGGAATTATCCAAAACAATAGTTTCATTCTCTTCTATAATGGTGTTTTCCATGTGTTTTAACGTAGATACCTTGGTCACCTCTTTAGGGACTTAGCCAAATAATTTCTCCATCCCGCAGGGGATGTGCCCCCCGCACCCCAACTTGGTATTAGTGTCATGATATGGTCCCAGACCTTCGGGCCGGTGCCTTCGCTATCGTCACTGACCCCCATGAAAAATGTAGAGTTGCATCGTAAACTTTTTGAGCCTGGTTGAGGTCATTTATAGTTGAGGCACATGGATATACCTCTTCATTTATTGAGAAGTGCATGAAACACATTTCGTGGTGTCTAAAAAAGCCACCCCCCCCCCTTAGAATTTTATTCGTTTAGAATGAAAAGAATATTGTTCAAAGGTAAAAGTAGGGAACTTTGATGCATTCCAACATCATTTTGGTATGATTTTGAGCTACGTCAAGTTTGGAAGGATGCTCCAATTGTTTCCTAATCCATGAGGCTTAGCGAGCATAGTTTTATTTTTTCTAGGGTTATATAGAAAACCCCACAAACTTTGTATCTTTTTACATTAAATTGATCAATACTACCTAAACCATACAAAATGTATGTTTAGTGAGCTGGGACTTGATTTTTGTTTAGAGTTCCCTTCACTGGTTCTCAATCTGGCGAGTACGACGTCTCTTAGTAGTTTAGAGTCATGCAGGTTGGACTATAAAGGGATAGTATTTAAGGTCGAACAACATTGAGCAATTTTTTTTGAAAGTAGATCCCAAACAAGACTAGATGGCTAAAACTTGCTTTAATATTCTTTAAATATTTACAAGGGGAATCTTGATCCAATATTTTTTTGGCCACAAAATTTAAAACCTATATCAACATTAGGGGATTTTTCCCCAAGGATTAAATTACGATTATTTGACAAAATCATTATGGGAGTTTTGTTATGAAGGGCCAACTAGGGCATATACTGCATAAGAAAATAGTGGAATCTTTTGACTAAGAGGCCTGTTATGTAGGAAACTTATTCAAGGCCACCTAAGGGCATGTGCTGCATAGTCAAGCCAAAGAGCTCTTAAGAGTTTAACATTTTACTATTGATAGATGAAGGAAAATAAGATTTGGGTGACTCAAGACCACATTGGGTGGTTTTTCCAAGGAAAGGGATTTTATGAATAAAGGGATATTTTATGCAGACATATGTCATGAATAGGAAAAAATCTTCTATACAAATTTGGTGTATGAAGAATGGTTAGAATTTATCAGAAAAATGAATTTAAGATATAAAACTGTACAGTTTTAAGTCATGTAGTGAGAACATGGTACAATGATGTTTTAAGTATTACAGTGAGGACATTATACAATGCAGTTTTAAGTCATGTTGTGAGGAAATTGTACTATGTAGTTTTAAGTCTTATAGTGAGTACATTATACTATGTAGTTTTAAGTAATGTAGTGAGGATATTATACTATGTAGTTTTAAGTAATGAAGTGAAGATAGTATGTGACTTTAATTTAATGTCATTAGCTTTGAAAAAAGGTATGAGACTTTCCCAAATTAAAGATAATTTTTTTAGAAACATACTACTATATTCAGTTATGGAAGGGAAAATTGTAAACTGTTATTTGGGAATTTCTGGAATCGAGGAATGATATAGGAAAAGGGATAAAAGCATTAGAGGAATTCTATTCCAGGAATGAAGCTACCATTATTTGAAAATCCAGTTATTGGGGCTATATTATGAAGGGCCAACTGAGGCATATGCTGCATAGCCTAGTAGTGACATCTTTTGACTGATAGGTCTGTTATATAGGAAAATTTTATGCAAGTCCACCTAAGAGAATGTGATTCATAGTCAGGAAAAAGAGCTCTTAATAATTTTTACATTATATTGAAAAAAGAAGAAGAATGTTTATGGAGATTCAGATTTTCCGAATCATAGAGTTTGGTTTATAGATAAAGGTACCTGAATATAGAGAGGGTATTTCCAACCAAGATTTCAAAAGAATCAGAAAAATAAAACTTTTATGAATGTCTAACCCAAACGTAGGAGTTTTGGTGTCTGTATTTTTAGGTCATACCACTAAGACCAGAAATGGAAACAATATATGATATGTGGCCAAGTGATTCCAATGTTATTTGATATTTCATTGAACACATGGAGAGGAAAATGTGTAATCCATGGTCTTGAAGATTTTCTTATCGAGAGAGGGACAATGGGAAAAATATACTTTAATTATTGTTTCGAAATATAGATTCTTCTATATTTTCATCAATGTTTTTAAGGGATAAAGACATTATAACCATGAACTAAATTACCACCATTTGAAAAACCTGTTATGGGGCTTGTTTTATGTACGACCAACTGGGGTAAATACTGCATATCCAAATAGTGGAATCTTTTGACTAAAAGGCCCGTTATGTACGCAAATTATGCAAGTACACCTAAGGGTGTAGGTTCTGGGCGTAGCGGAAGCGCGTTGGTGGGAGTTCCCACCTTTGATTTTAGCGTTAAAAAATGATCAAACCAAGATCCTTCATGATATAAAATGCTGGATCTTTGGAATAGAACGAAGAATAAAAAACAAAAGAGGGAGTCCCAAAACCATAGAGATAGGATCATCATATGTTGGTTGTAATTAATTTAATTAATTCACAAGAATTACCTTGGTGGAATTCTTACTTCGTTGATGTCTCCAGTCCTGATCCGATGTGACCAGTCGTTGCGTCATATAATCCAAGTGCAGGATACCTCTAGTGGTGATTCACACATGCTACACGTATCTCTGGATGTTTCTGATGAGATCTCTAGGTGCTAGCACGAAAGAACCTTCTCTTGCGATGTCCGCCTTTGATCTCCTTGATCCGATGGAGAATGATCTCTCTCGGTCTTGAGAGCATTCTTGGAGGAAGTAGTTCTTTCATCCTTGAATGAATTCTCCAGAATTTTTTTTCACAACGATTGGGGAAATGGTTTGGGGTTGTGAGGATATTTATAATAGGGTTTTAGGTTATAGAATTATGACAATAAATAAACGCAGTATGCGTTTTATTTATTTCATTAACTCTTATTGAAAACCCCCATGACTAATTATTAATTCCTTGACATGATCCCACCATAATTATAATAAATATCATTTAATAAAACAATATTACATCCTCAAAATACCGAATGGAAAAACTACACGGCATGTAATCATTAATACACGACATGTAATCGTTTTACATAAAACAAAAAGGCGTGTATATTTAATATACACGACATGTAATTTTATTTTCCATTTCCTTTATTTCCTCCACCAAATTTATTAGTCCTTGAGTAATGGATATTAATTTTTTAAATAAATTTAACTGCAATACTCACTAATAAATATATATTATTTTCCCAAAATATATTTTCTCGAATAACTAGTGTCGAAATAAATGCAATCAGGCATTCTTAAATAATTATTAAATCCATAGTCGGTAGTAAAATTTATTTAACTTTTTAAATTAATATTTAACTGAGATACATGGACACACTTAATGTGTGACCCTCTCGGGCCCTTTCTCAGTGGCATTAGGTAGAGCCTACCTAAATTCTAAGGTTATCATCTAGCAACACACCAAGTCACCCATAGAGAACGAAGCTAATGCCACAATGACGTGTCACCTCCTACGAAATTTTACCATGTAATATAATCCCTTTGTCACAATATCTCGAATCAAGTGGGTTGCATGATAGTGTCATCAACCCATGTGCTCGGTTATTCTTTCTTTGACTTCCCATAATTGAACTTGCCCATACCTTACCATGGCCATGAATTTATTTAGGATATATCAATTAAATCAAAGGGAATGAGATATATACTTCCATTATGGAACAGAAGAGACAAATCCTTTCTCACATTATCTATTAATGCAGTATTACTTGTGATTCACCCAACGTATCCTACCTCACTACAAACAGTGTATCATCATATTTTTCATCGATACATCTAAGTGCACGAGTTGTAATACCCATTAATAGTAATAATAACATCTAAGGACCAATACACACCTCCATAGATAGGAACATCCAATGACACTATGAAATGTGGATTTCCTACTGGAGGGTCTCGTTCTCACAATATCCTACTGGATATTACCAAGGGCGCACACCATGAGAAGGTGCCTCAATGTTTTATGATTCCTCACCCCTAATGGCTTGTATTATTTGTGTCCCTCAAATAAAATCATCTGTACATAGAACATATATTCAAGAACAGTGTTATGGAACTTTCGAGTTCTCATCATAGTAGGGATCCGCTATTACCCTTTAATGCAACAGCTTTCCTTAGAACATTATCACATGCATTGTCACGTAGAAGAACAATCAAGATGTGATAAGGTATTTATTAATGAATAAAGTATAAAGTATTTGGTTCTAGGACACCAACTCCAATAGACTCTCACTTGGACTAGAGACAACTGTTAACAACCATTAACCCGCTATCTCTCACATGATATTCATGCTTCTACTGAGATAGGCCTTTAGTCATGGGGTCCACCATGTTCTCTTCCATGGACACTCTGCTCACTCTAACTTCACTCCTCTAATTGAAATCCCTCAAGAGGTGATACTTTCGGATTATGTGCTTTGTACATTGATGTGACCTTGGTTATTTTCCAAGATACACCACTGTAGTATTATCACAATACAATGTGATAGGGTCTTTACTGCTAGGCACCACATCAAGCTATTGGAAAACGTTTCGAATCCATATAGCTTCCTTGGCTGCATCAAAAGCCTCTATATATTCAGACTCCATTGTAGAATGAGAGACAAATGGATGCTTTGAAATCTTCCAGCTCACAGCTCCTCCATTGAGACATAAAACATATCTAGATTGTAACTTTAGATCATTCTGATCTGTCTAAAAACCAGCATCAGTATACCCTCTGATGACTAGCTCCTCGTCTCCTCCATACACCAGGAACATATCCTTGGTTCTTCTCAGATACTTAAGGATAGTCTTAACAGCATTTCAATGCTGTTCTCCTTGATCTACATGATATCTGCCTACCATGTTCAGTGCATATTAAACATCAATCCTTGTACATAATATGACATACATGATAGATCCTATAGCCGAAGCGTATGAGATCTTACTCATTCTATCTTTCTCCTGTTGTGTTTGTGGACACATTTTCTTAGAAAGATGTAGGCCACGTGACACTGTAACTAATCCCCTCTTGGATTGTTCCATAATAAATATCTGTAGTATCTGGTCAATGTATGTACCCTGACTTAGTCTAAGCAGCCTTTTAGATCTATCACGAATGATCTTGATCCCTAGAATGTAGGCTGCTTCACCCAAGTCCTTCATGGAGAAACACTTGTTCAACCAGTCCTTAACTATCTATAAGATTGGTACATCGTTTCTAATAAGAAATATGTTGTCAAAATATACTACTAGGATAATGATCGCAATCCCATTAAACCGCTTATAAACACAGGGCTCAAATTCATCCTTAATGAAACCAAATTCCTTTATGGATTCATCAAATTGAATGTTCCATGACCTGGATGCTTTCTTTAATCCATAAATGGATTTATGCAACTTTCAAACCCGTTTTTCTTCACCTGGTGTCACAAACCCTTCTTTTTATGTCATATAGACATCTTCCTAAAGGTTCCCATTAAGGAATGCTATTTTGACATCCATTTTCCAAATCTTATAGTCATGGTAAGCTACTATGTAAAGTATGATTCTTATGGATTTAAACATGGAAACTGGTGATATGGTTTCATCATAGTCAAATCTTTGACGATGTTTGAATCCTTTAGCCACTAGCCTTGCTTTATAGGTGCTAACTTGACCTTCCATGTCCAGTTTTCTCTTGAATACCCATTTTCATCCTATAGGTTTTACATCAACTGGCTCATTGACCAGAATCCAGATTTGGTTCTGATATATGGAATCCACCTCAGAATTTATAGCTTCTATCCATCTTGCATCTTCTGAGCTTTCTACTGCTTCATTATATGAGAGAGGTTCATCATTTTCCAATAATAATGATTCACCATCCTCGATGACTAGGAAACCAAATCTCTCTTGTTCCCATACCTCTCTTGAGCTCCTACGCAGCACTTGTGTTTCTGGAACCTCTTCCACAGGGACCTGTGGAACTTATTCCTGTACCAACTCCTATGTATCTTGAGCATCAACTTCATTGAATTTAATCTTGCTCCCACTATCCTTTTTGAGGATGTGATCCCTCTAGAGAAATATGGTTTGTCTGGAGACAATCACTTTCTTTTATGAAGGGTTATATAGGTAATATCCTTTTGTTTCCTTGGGATATCCTATAAAGATACACTTCGTGCCCCAGGGTGCTAGTTTGTTTCCAGAGAAGGCCTTAACAAATGCCTCGCATCCCCATACACATGTGTGTGAAAAATCGGTTTCTTTCCATTCCATAACATGGATGGAATTCCATTTTCCACCTTAGTTGGTACTTGGTTTAATGTGTATGTTGTAGTTTGTAATGCATATCCCCAAAAGTATAATAGAAGATCTGCATGACTCATCATTGACCTCACCATGTCCAACAAGGTGTGGTTCCTCCTTTCACTAATACCATTCCACTAAGGTGTATAAGGAGGAGTGAGCTGAGATAGAATCCCAGACTCCCGTAGAAGATTGATGAACTCTTGGTTTATATATTCTCCATCTCAATCCCATCGAAGTTTCATTATCTTTTTACCAAGCTGATTCTCTACTTCATTCTTGAATTCCATAAATTTCTCTAAGGACTCTGAATTGTACCTCATTAAGTAGACATAACCGTATCTACTTAAATTATTAGTAAAAGTAATGAATTAATAATATCCATCTCTAGATTTTACTAGAAATGGTCCACATACATTCGTGTGCACCAATCCAAGAAGTATTGTGGCCCTTTCACCATGTCCACAAAAATGCGGCTTGGTAATTTTACCTTGTAAACAAGCGTGACATCTATCAAGTGGTTTTAGCTCAGTAGAGTCTAAATATCCATCTTGGCAGAGCTTGGTCAAGCTCTTTTCATTTACATGACCGAGACGGTGGTGCCACAACTGGGTGATGTATGAGTCATGTGGGTTTGTTTTGTTATCGATTTCCAACACTTGGTTTTCGTAATTTAATACGTACAAACCATTATTTAAATGTTCCATACCATAACATACACTATTCTTATTAAAGAGACAAACCTTATTTCCAAACTTGAAAATAAATTCATCCATATCCAAACAAGATACAAAAATTTTGTTCTTGGTAACACTAGGCACATAATAACTGTTACGCAAAACCAAAATCATCCCAGTAGGCAATGAGAGGTGGTAATCGCAAATAGCCAACACATCCAGCTTTGAGCCATTAGTAGCTCGATAATCCACCTCTCCTCTGTCAATCTTTCTAAATCTACTTGGTTCCTACAATTGAATACATATTTGAGCCCCACAAGCTATATCTAATACCCAATGTGTAGAAATATAAAGATTACACTCAATAAAGAATGCACCTTTAGAATCCCCATGCTTCTGGGTGTAGTTCCTCTTCCAGTGGCCTTGCTTGCCACATGAAAAACACACCACCTCCCATTCCTTGCCTTGTCTCTGGATCTTCCCCTTCTTGGAAGGACAATGCTCAAGGGCTTCAGACCATTTATAAGACTTTGTCCACTTTTCCATGTCCTTCCTTTTCTTATTCACCATAAGGAAAATGGGTTTGTCACGCCCCATGTCCTTATCTACCTGGAGAATTAAGGTCAGATGTTCTGATAGACTCTTCTCATTATTTCTCATGTTGTAGTTGATAGTAAATCTTGAGAAGGCATTGGGCAGTGATGATAGGATGAGATCTGTACGCAACTCATCTGGGAACATAATCCCTAAGATGTCCAAGCATTCAATGTAGCCAATGATCTTGACTACCTGAGTCCCAGCTGGCATAGACTATCCAAGCTCAGTTGTAAACAAAGCATTGGAGATCTCGTATCTCTCTTGTCTCTCTTTCTCTTGGTAGAGATCCTTAAGGCGAGACATCATGATATATGCGTCCATGTTTTCTTTTTTGTTCAAGTGATCATTAGACATGGATGATAGCATGAAACACTGAAAATCTGTGGGGCATGGATCTTCTTCTGTACCCAAATTAATTTCTTTGAGCTCATCCACAGTGGTAGAGACACCATCCTCAAATGCTGGAGGAGCATCCCTAAGATCTTCATCTTCTTATTCATTACATATTATTTCTTCTGTTTCTAATTTCATAGTAAATAAAGAAACAAAACATTCCGAGTTAGGAGAGCAGTTGTTATTTAAACATCCTAAAGAAGAGGCCACCATTTCCGACCCTATTGATGATGAAGGGTAATTCAGGGGTAAAAAAGAGGAGATGATGGATTAGTAATCAACATATTTGTCTTCATATAGCATTGCTACAAATTCTTCCATTCTGATTGACAAAGTAGAGGCTTGATGTAGTTTAGTGGATGAAATGAAGACATCTCCATTTAAGCTTCCATCATTTCTTGGGGAATAAACAGTTTCTCCCATGTTGTTAGGCTCAATATCCATAATTAATATTATGGAAGTTATTGGAAAAGTGTCTGGATTTGATTTTACCCTTTCAATTAGATTGATGGGTAGCACGTAATCAGTACTCAAATTTATAAATGGGTTTACTGGGATCTTTTCTGGTCTATTTGGAGCATTAAATCTGGTTATCTCCTTTTTCATGGACCTTGTTCTTTTTGTGTGATAAAACTATACCTTAATTTATTGAGATTCACACATTTTGAATAGATACTTTTCACCATACAATTTCCAGATTTAACCATTGAAACTGTACTTAAGACATTGGTGATATGGAAAAGGTATGGTTGCATGTTGATGAAGCCAAGGCCTTCCAAGTATAATGTTGAAGGCTATGTCTTGAGGAACAACCATGAAATCTAAATTAGACACAAGATCTCCAAATTGAGTTCTGAGTGTAATCATTCCTAGAGGTTCTTTCTCATTATTTTCATATCCTTGCAACATTAATGTGGAAGGAGATAAGTCAGATTCAGTCAGGCCCAATCGACAAAGTGTTCGAAAAAGAATGAGGTTGACTCTAGAGCCATTATAAATGAAGGATCATCATATTTCTATGACATTGAACTTGGTAGATAAATACAAGCGTATGATATGTCCATTTACAACATCATCTTCATCTTTATCTGTAAAAGATATGATTGCATGACATTATGCAAGATTATTCTTCGTATGGTAAACCTCAACAGCAGAAAATTTGGTTTCAAAATCTTGAGAACTTGAAAAGGCCTCAATAAGTTCTTATCGAAGATCTTTTGTTATATTCAAGGCATCCAAAATTGATAAATTGGATGGTACTTGGGCCAATTATTTCAAAGCATCATTCTTTTGATCTAGAGTTTTGTATTTCCTAGCAGGGAAATGTGGTCTTTTAGGTGTCTTGGAAGTTAATGCTTGTGATTTAGGTGTACCTTGTGTCAGAGTAGAAGCTGGAAATACTCCTAGATTTGGTAGATTAGATTGACTATCTTTATATACATTCTAATAGGATGTTGGTGCAGCCTCTAATCAGTCCTCTAAAATAATCATGTCAAAACAAAACCTGTCATTCATGGAAGAAACTTCTTATTCTTGTTGAGCCATCTAAAAGGATCTTCTACGAGTTTCTGTCGCATAAATGGTTTGAGTAGGGGTAGAGTTAAAAAGACAGTTTCTAGAATTCCCATGTCTTCCCCCGTATCCTTGACCTTGGACACTTCCTATAGTTCCCCAATTATGTACAAGGAACTCTGGCTCATTATAATCAGAATCACCATTGTCATAAGGATCTGTTAAGTGAATAACATTAATAGAACCAAAGATCAATTCTTCATCTGATAAAGATTCTTCCTGACAAGTTAGTTTTGGTTTTGCCGTTTGGTGGGGCGGGGCCCTTGATTTTGATGTGTATGGCATGAAATCTTCCAGGTTCAAGGAAAACATTGGCCTTAACACGATCTTTTCTTCTTCTGACTAATCATTGTCATTCTGATCACCTTGTTTCCTTGAGGATAGACCTTTTGATGAAGGTGGTTTTACTGTGGATGGAGTGGAGGAAGACACAATAGGTTGTTTCAACTATGTTCGTAAAATGGAATGAGTTCGTTTTATCATTTTTCTAATCATCCAATCATCATATTTCTGCACATTTTTACTTTTAACTTCCTTCATTTTTCTTTCTTCCTTTGGATTAGTAGTAGTAACACATGCTACTTGAGCTGATGAACTTTTCAGTTTCAATTGTCCAGAGTCTACCATCTTTTGCAGGAGGTCCTTGAAAAAAAAACACTCCTCGATTGGATTCCCCAAAATCTAGTGAAAGGGAAAATAATTTGGAAGATCTTCATATCCTTATTTTTTTGGTTTCTTCATCCTTGAAAACTAAACCAAATTGTTTTCTTGAGATTAGATGAAGTAATTGGGAACTTTTTCATTCCAGAAGGAATAAGATTTGATTCTTACTTTCAAAAAATTGTTTCCTCCTTTGATATCTTTGATCATCTTGACGAGGTGGTCATTGCTGTTGATTCTCTAGAGGCAGAGCCCTTCGATATGATGAAGGTTATGAAGTGGAAGCAGGTACATGTGCTTGCTTGAGTGTAACGGTAGCAACCTCTGCTTTCCATGTTTTCCTTACCAAAGATGATCGAATTACATGAGTTTTAGCCTTAGTCTCTATAACATAATCTTCTATCTGTTGAGAACATGAAATAAGGTCTCAAAACCCTCTTGTGTATATTACAGGGATTAGTTGTGAGCATAACTCATCACGTATATTTTCCACACAAATTGGTAGAAACTCTTCTTGAGGAAGTTCCAGACTTAAATAATATGTTAATCCTTTCCATCAAGCAATGAAATATAAAAATCTTTAATTATCCATTTTTTTACAATTGGTAAGATAAAAAAGTATCATATTTGGTAGTTTTCAGCTAAATTTAATATGGAATTTAGGGTGGAGATCTTCCCATTCAGTAATTGATTGAGATTGTAAACTTGTATACCATACAAAAGTTGGTCCCTAAAAAGAATGGACAAAACACCTAAGTTTTACTGCTTCTTGTTGTCGAGGAGTTCCCATCATGAGATCACAACAAGAAAAAAAATGTGTTAAATGTTGTTATGGATCTAACTAACCATTAATGATTGGAAATTTGGTATTCAAAAAATTTGGTGGGGGAGGAATCGGGTCCACCCACTCAGGGTAAGATTTCTTTTTTGGCTAAAATGTCATATGTATTTCCTCCATATATTCCAATCAAGTCATTAATTCCTCAATTGTGTTCATAATATTTTGGGGAATATATGGATGAGCTGGAATCTGTGTAGGTACATCAACTGAAGCTTGAACTGGTGCAATGACAGAAAAAACTACTGGTGATGGTGCAGGTATTTTCCTCCGATAACCCACAGGAACATGCCTATTAGGATATGTTTGATCTTTCCTTGGTTGTGTACCCAATGGAGGGAACTCATTATCATCATCTATAATTACTAAAAATCCTATTTTATGAGGATTTCCTACAGGATGTTCAAGTTGAGGATCGGCCTGGGGAGTAAGTCTAGCAGAAATGATGCTTCGAAGTAACTCTATATTGAGCATTTTCAACTCCATAATCTTGTCTACTTTATGTGAAAATATATCTTCAAGATAAATTGATTGAACTTCTCCAGTGTAAAAGTGAGATACAATCTGACTTTTACCTATACCCTTGTTAGATTCCTTTTAGAGGCATGAGAGTTAGTTATTTGAATGTATACCTAGATTTTGGGTAAGCCTCTGATTTCGGGTCTGTACACATTATTCATTTTCCTCAGTGTGTACCATATTATGGATAAGAACTTCATCTTCTGATTCCCCTAAACTAGACTCATTTTTGGAGGATCTTCTATAATGGTGTTAATGACATTTACTGACACATAATGAATTGATGGAATTTTGTCAGTATCTTTGTAAGATTGTCTCCCTTTATATCTTCCACAAGACTATTCCATCCTATATGATGGATTCTTAGGAGTTTTTTGATGGATAGTAACCTAAAGGGAATCCTCATATAGTTTAGCTATGTTATCTCTTTATGGTTTCTTCTCTAATTAGGAGAAAATGGACTACCATTTTATAGGGGACTATAGATGTGAAAAATCCCCCATCCCTGCAAGCTGGGGTAGTTCTTATTCTTTTTCTTCTTCAAATATTTGAACATTGTTTAATGAATTTTAAGGTTGAATTAAATGATCCACCATCCTTCCAAGATGGGGTGATTCTTGAAATGATATGGATGAAATTCATGCAACTGCTCTTCTAATTTTGTTAATTTTGGTTCAGACATTAGTTGGGTGCATTATATGACAACCACTCAAATCACGTATTTTTAAAGATCATTGTGCTATTTCATACATTTGAATTATTTGATGGCTAACATCCTCTAAGCAGGATGTCTGCTCAAGATTCTCAAATTCTTTATTTAAAAATAACTCAATAAATTTGTTTCTTTGGGCCTGACCATGATGAGGACTAGTTGTGGCCTTTTCATGAGCAGAAATTTGATTACATACAAAATTAGTTGATTGTATCCGACTGTGGGAAATAACATTGCATGATACCACTTTTAGCAGACATTTCTGATTTTGGAGTGTAATGAAATTCAATACTCCATGTGCACCCCATCCTCTGATATGAACACCAGATGGGGTGTAATAAATTAAATGGTGAAACCTCTTTAGAGAATTAAGTCATGCACACTAGAGGGTTCACTACTGCTTTTCAACCTTTGGATGTTGGGAAACTGAGAGAGAAGTTAAGTAAATTTGAAGTTGCATCCCTTATATTACCTTTAAATGATTTTGATATTCATCATATGGTAAAACATTGGTTTTCAAATGATGAATATTTTTACATAAATTGAGGTGAATATCATGAATACAATCTTTTTCCATCAATTATGGAATGTTATACTAAGAATTTTCCAATGTCCAGAACATGGCTGGTATTTCTACTTTATCCAATTTTCCTCTCATGTTTAATATATCTTCATCTTCTTTCAGTAGAGGTTTCTTCACTTGGTCTGACAAAAGTGTGCACTCTGTATTAGAAGGAAAATGACCCAAGGGGGGTTCATAGAATGACCGTTCCATTAAGATTTTGTCTGGTTGAGAAAGTGTTTACCCATCAATGAAAAGGCATCAGAAATGACTGACCTTGTGTTTTCAAGTGCCTCGAGATAGGAGGTCTTTCTCATCGTTATGTTGTCAATTATAGAACTATCATGACAATGATAAATACTACTGTAGAGAGGGATTTTGTAGCAAATTCCATCATGGGGAGGACCACCATAGTGTATTATAGTAAGGGATTAATCCTCTTTCTCCTTGGTCTTCTGGCCACATAGAGGGCTTCTGTGGCTCTCATCTAGAGATAGGCTATTTGGATTGACCGAATTTTCATAAAGAAAGCCTTCATGATGAAGTGTATGATTGGGAACTTCATAATTTCTGTTACCTCTCCCATAATTTGTTAATGATAGGATATGATCTAGAGCTGTAACAGATAAATGTATGAGGTACTTAAGAACTCTATCATTAAGAAGAGCCAAATTGTAGTTTGACTCTTGATTTTACAACCGTTTTTGACAGGACTTATTCTTGGATGTTATCTTAAACTTAGTTGGGGACACTTGCTAGGAGAAGTGGTTATAATGGGAAGGTTTATGTTCCCGCCTTGGAGCGGCCATTAGAACGGACCAATCAACTCCAATTGGAGAGGGTGTATGTTCCCAATCCTGTTTCCTGTATGATATGGGGGAGTATGCCCCATGACCATATAAGACTAGAAAAGATAAGTGCATTTTCTCTAGGATGGCATACCGATGTTTCATCCCATATATGGGGAAAAATTTATGTGTATGTTCCCATGGTACTACTGAATTAGTTGTTATAATATCCTAGCATGCTTCCAAAATATGGGCAGGAATTTGTATTTGTCCTTTCACCATTGATAAGATGTGTTTGGTGACCTCAGCGGGTGTACTGGGAATATACATACATTCCATGTTGAGAGTAGGTGTATGCAGTTTCTCCTATCCTCCTTTTCCTATCAATGGGTATTGATAGTACTCATGCATGGGGGCAGAGATTTGAGTCTGCCCCAAATTTGTTGTCGGAGCTTTCTGGCTGACTTCTCCAGGTGCTACCAAATGAGACTATTGGTAGGATTGATGAACACTAGAAGGTGTATGTACCTGCTGGTTGTTTCCTATCAAGTATGGTTGATGGATTTCCTTCAATACTAGCAGGCACGACTACTGAAAGAATTGGGGATTGTAAGTAGGTGTATGTTCCTATTTACCAATTACCACCACATTAGATTGGAAGGTTTATTTAAATGTAGTTAAGTGAGCCTACTGACTAGCTGATAGCTTTTAAGCGGGCGTATGTGTCTATTCACAGTACTCCACTGGATTTATCTTGTAGGATTGGTGGCTTACTTCCATACGAGTCTGCTGGACATCAAAATTAGGACGAACGGGTGTATATGTCTGCTTGTTTTTTTCATCAAGTTAGTTTGATGGACTTTTCTAGAGGGGGAAAAGGTAAGAACCTGCTCTCTATTGACCAGAAGTTGTTTCCATTGGTTTGTCTTGAGTGCTCGGTTCTAAGAGAGTTGGGCAGAATATCCTGAGGCAACACCCCCATAATGTTGGGGGTTTACTACCGTGTAATTCTGCTAGTGGCTATTATTGGTGGGAATCCTCAGGAAGGATCCCTGCATCATTGAATTGAGGCCCTGAGTGACCTCTTGATCCCCCTTCCTATAGTATGAGAGGGACTTGTTGTTGCGTTCTGGGGATAAGGACCTGAAATAGTTGAAAACGGTAGTTAGTATCATTTGCTTCTTGATCATTGGTCGTCGTTGGCCAGATGATCGAGGATTATTATTGACTTGGAGGGCCTATCGGGTAGCCTCCAAAGTTGGAATTGTACCATGATGATGATACTTCTTTATTATCATGTTGGAGACCCAGCATTGAAGACGGAGGGCGGGTGATGGTGTTTTCCTCGTGGATGAAGATCCATCTTGAGTATCGGTCGGTAAGTTCACAGATGTCGTCATGATGAAAGCAATTTCGGACTGAAGGGAGTTCTAAGAAAAAACATGACACAAAAATAAACTCCATTAAAACGATATTTTTTATATGAATATATTTGTGATTGATTCCTTTGTCCGGCCTTCCTTTATTAATTTATAGGGGCGTAAAAGGTGGGTAACAATATTAACTTGGTTAAGGATTCACGTTGGGTTCACCATTTTCGTTTTGTAGTTCCTTGAAACTTGTGTTCTTGTTTTAAGAATCGCTAATTCCAAGTAGTTTCCATTGGATTTATTCATGGAACTAGAAAAATCCAATAGTTCTTTATCTATCGGGGACCTGGTTTCCAAATCTAGGCATTCGTTAAGTTTGAACTTTACGATACTTACGAACGTACATTGGACGAGAGGATGGGAGTTCGGACTCATCACACCCTTTTTGGGAAAAATTATTGTCTACTCTATGACTCTCTTTATAAATTTAAGATATTTTCATGAATCTTTATTAATTAACCATGTATAACATTATTTTACCTTGGAATTTTCAGTCACTTATTAAAATGTGTAAAATTTTGAATCATCATCATGTATTCAAGGTACTTTATTAATGGAAATATCCATATGTATTCGAGGTTATCCATAAATGGTATCCTTTAATATACTATTTAATGACTCTTTTAATCATATTTATGATGATACTAGTTTTTAAGACACTCAGTGGGGGAACTCTGGAATTTATTATCATCCAGGGAGATGATGGTTTGTTATGTTGTTGGGATCATACCCATGAAAATGGGTTACCTACGTATCCTTGTGAAAGGAATCAGAACCCTCTTGGTTTAGTGCCGCTTAATGGGACACATCATACCTTTTAAGGTCATGTGATAAGGACCTAGCCATACAGTTTAATGTCATGAGGTATGGACATCTAAGCGAAAGTTTCTTAGTCAATGTTTGGTGTGAGACTTATACCTAAGTAGCCCAAGGAACATGGAACAGATATGGGTTTCCAAGTAAGATTAGACCCTATTTAGAATATAGACCAAGGAGAAGAGGGTTGATTTTAAATGTTGTCATTGAACCTCAAGGAGGATTCCTACATATCCCATGTGGATGGGAATCAAAGCCCACTTAGTTCAATTAATCTCCTAGGAGAGTATAGTTCCTTGAGATAAATGAGTTTGGACTTACTTCCTAAAAAGGATGCCTTTATGAATTAGTGGTTTCATTTGGTGCTTATTCCTAAGGTGGATTCCCAGATTAAGGGAATTAGGGTTGGATTCCTAAAGAAGATATCCAAAGAGCTCGGGCCCTGAAAGGGCATCCTATGTATCCTGGTTTGAATAGGAATCAGATTTCTCGTAGTTCCTTCAGTATCATAGAAGAATATAGTCCTTTGAGAGAAATGATTTAGGGCTTACAACCCAAAAGGATACCTTGATGATTTAGGGTTTTAATTTGAGTCTTATTCCTAAGGAGGATGCCCAGATCAAGGGAATTATTATTAGATTGCTGAAGAGGCTATCTAGTGAGATCGGGCCCTGAGAATGCTTCCTACGTATCCCAATTATGGTGGAAATTAGATTTCTCGTAGTTCATTCACAATGGGGGTTTAATTTGGGGATTATTCCTATGGAGGATTCCCAAATTAAAGGAATTAGGGTTGGATTAATAAAGAAGATATCCAGTGAGCTCAGGATCTGAAAAGGCATCCTACGTATCCCAATTATGGTGGGAATCAGAGTTCTCATAGTTCATTCACCATGGGGTATTATGAAAATGTTGTAATAATAAAAAATATCTAAGCCCAATTGAGTCATGATCAGTGTTATAAACAAGAAGATGTAAAATATTCAACAATGACACACAGTTTTCTTCCTCTGCTGGTGGAAGAGGGTGCACCTACAACAGCGATGGTCGATGAGGGAGATGCAACAAGACCTCCCACTATTTTTATTACATTGGACAAGGGTCTAATAAAAGGAAGAATGGATTAAGGTTATGGGATTACACCAAGATGACTAAACTTGGTGACAGAGCTCAATAGGAGAGGGAAAGGGTTACAAAAGTCTATGTACCCATCTCTCCTCTGTTCTTTGGCACCGAAGAAGAGAGGAGGAACAATGATGCAACCTCCTGGACGAAAAACTAGTGGATTATGCCAGGATGGTTGCTTTAAAATTGATCCTGGTAGAAGATGGGTACATCTCCTTTGTTAAAAAAGGAAGAAAATTAGGTGTGAACTGTACCTTCCCTACCAAATACCTGAGGTTCTGGGTCGTCTCTTTGAGAAGGGAGAGGCCAAGACCCAAACCCTCCTCCAAACTAGGAACTTCCCAACACTGTTGCTGGGAGAAAATTACATGTGACTACGGATATAAAAACCCACATACATTCCATGAATTCTAACCCCATTGTGAAACAAATATGGGAAAACTATGACAGTGGATATACAAACCCAAATAGGAGACACAGTAATGTTCCTTTCCCAAAGGTTTGATAAGTCAGAAGGTTTTGGTGGAGGTCTCAACAAAATACCTTTAAAACCAGAGAGACAATGAAGAATAATCCTTTCCATGAATGGTTTTGATGATGGTTTGATGGATTTTAGACTGAAGAGAGTAAGTAAATCAAAGATGGGTGCCAATGTAGGCAAGGGAGTGCAAGTATTGGAATGAAAGTAGGCTTCGACGACCTGATATCCACTTAAGCGATGAACAACCTGTATGGTAATACTTGGGCAAGATCTGGTTCAGGCCTTCAGTAGTTTTCACAGGTGATCCCAGAAGTTGGGCTCTCAAGTTATTGTAAAAGGAATAGGTTTCCCCCAAGTATTTCTGATTTAGGGAGGTTGGGCACTTTAGGCGCGCAAGTGTTATGGTTTTAAAACATTAAAAGGACTTAAGTCTAATGATCATCATTTAAATCCTCCGCTAAAGGTGTTGAAGAACTACCTTGAATGTTTAGAAAGAATTGGGTGAAGCACTAGGGAAACCATAGCAATAATTGGGCTTTAGGAAAATTCGTCCGTAAAAATAAAGGCCCCAAGGGTATATTTATAGGAAAAAATTGGACCTTCTAAGAAAGAAGTTTTGGCGTGAAAGAAGGGTGCATGACATATGGGGACGCACAAGTAGGATGCGCGACATATGGGGGCATGGAATTAGGATGTGCACCGACTGTGTTTTGGATATACTAAGGAGACACATGGAAATACATCTTCATTTGTAGATAAGTGTATGAAACACATTTCATGGTGTCTAAAGTGAAACACCTAGAAAGATCAAGGATATCATTGTGTGTTCTAGAAAGTAGGTAAGGGGATCGAACCAGACCATTAGAGATTCACCAATCACATGTAGAGGAGTTCCAAGGTTTCTCAGACTCGGCGGAATCAACCAACACAAAATCCCAAATGGTTTGGATATCCATGCATGACATTCTTAAAACCAAAAATTGAAATCCTAATTACATTTTTGTTTAAAATGAAACTTGAATGTTGAGTGTTTAAGTTCATCCCATTAAGGTATTTCTGAATTAAATGATAAAAAATGAGTATATTTGGTGGTATCTAGATCAATCTGTTTAAAGAAAAAAGGTGTTAATGTTGTGTGGAATGTGTGTGTGGAAGAAAGATGAAATAAAAATAAATAATAATGAAAATAATAATAATAAATGGTAAAAAAAACTAACTAGGGTGTGATAAAACCAGACACCCAATGTACACAAAGGTTATGTGGTCCCTAAGTTAAAAACTGTATTGAAAAACTAATGGTTATATTAGATTTTTCATCTGAAATACCATTCAAGGGATAATTATTTTATTTTATAAAAGTCATATATGCATGTTATAATATATTTAATATTTTTTTCTATCAACATCAAGGATCTATAGGCCCCGAAATCCCACAATGACTCCATGCCTAACTTTGAAAATATTCCATAGAACATTCTAATGTGTTAATAGAGATTTTAACCATATGAAAATCCACAAAAATAAAATCATTTATAATTTTATTTTCATTGTATTAATCAATTTCCCAAAAAAACATATAAATTACAAACATAAGAGGGATTAATTATCCAGAAAAAATGGAATATTATAATTCTCCCCCACTATTGAATTATAATCACTAAGAATAAATTATATTTATATTTCTACAAAAACTCATGCTACTGAAATCGAACATCATACTCTGCTCCCACATCTCCTCCTTGTTTTGACTATACTGCCACCAAATCCAAACAAGTGGTACCATCTTCCCTCAAAGAATTTACTTTCTCTAATATATAATTTTCACTGGACACTCATAAGATGCATCAAGCTCCAAATCCATATCCTCACAATCAATGGTATGTGTAGTATCTTCCATGTACCGCTGCAGTTGTGAAACATGAAACATGCCCTGCATACCTTGGCATTGAGAAGGAGGATCCAAATGATATGCCACTATCCCAACCCATTTATTGATCCTAAAAGGACCCAAAGACCATAGTTCTAGCTTATTTTTCTTCTTTAGAATTTAGTGTTCTAACCAATGAGTGACTCTCAAGAAAACCTGATCACCCACAACAAACTCCAAAGGTTTCCTCTTATGATTAGCATATGATCTATGCCTACTTTGAGCAGTGATCAACCTCTTATGATTAAACTTTTCTCTATTATAGGTCATTTGAAGCAAAATGGTCCCCAAAAGCATTGCCTCACCTTCCTCACACAAACAAAGAGATGATCGACATGATCTCTCATAATGAGCCTCATAAGGTTCCATCTGAATCCAATCCTAGTAACTGATGTTTTATATGAACATAAACAAGGCTATATGATCATCAAATACTCCACCAAAGTCTACAACTCAATCTCTAAAAATATCCTCTTGTCTGAATTTAGTTGTCTTATACTATCCGTCTATATGAGGATGGTATGTTGTGATCAATATCAAATAAGTCCCTATAGATTTCTATAATCCCTATGAAAAACATGATGTAAAAATGAATCTTTTTTCTGATATAATGATCTAGGAAACTCCATGTTAGAATATGATCTCATGGAGATAGATATTATCCATCCCATCTACTAATTTTTTCTCTCGAATTAGTAAGAAGTGAGCCACCTTCATTAGATGATCGTTAATCACCCAGATAGTGTCCTGACATCTCGAGGTCCTGGGTAACCCCATCAAAAATTCCATCATGATGTCCTCACACTTCTACATGGGAACTAGAAGTGTCTAGAGAAACCCACCAGGACACTAGTGCTCAGACTTTAACTCTAATGGGTAAGGCATTGGGACACAAAACCAGTGATGTCCTTTTTCATCCCTAGACTCCATAATTATCACATAAAGTCATGGTACATCTTTGTTTCACCGGGATGGACTGCCCATATAATGACATGAAAGTCTCTTATTAGATCCTCACTGATATAGGAAGTGAATACCACTCTTTAATAAATAAGTATCACATAATCATCACTCAAAGTCCAACCTAATATTACATCACCTCCAGCTAGATGCTCCCACATCACAACACACTCTGGGTCTGAAAATTGTCATTCCATTACCTAGTTTACCAGAGAAGAAGGGACCACTATGGGAGAACAAGGCATCTATCCCTAACCCTCAAAAGTATCTATCCTCTAGTCATCCAACAAACTCATCATCACTACTGCTCCTCGAAAGGCCTTTCACCAAGCTCTGACTCCACCTGTATCATATGTCTAAGCACATGTGAAATGATTATACCATTCCCTAGGGCATAATTCATCTTGAATTCAAACATATATAGATACTCAACCTAGTGCCTCTATCCCATATCTAGGTCTCATTACATTAAGATATATAAAAGGTTTATGTGGTCATTGTAGACAAAAAAACCTCTCATATTCTAATTATTTATCTCTCTACATTAGCACAACTTCTATAACAATGTATGATGTATCAAGATACACTGCATAACCATTTCCAATCTCAGGGAGTGTTAGTACTAGTGTATTCTTAAAACTTCTCTATAGTTCATAAAATTCATCTTCACTCTGGTTTAACAATTATAATTTTACTCTTTTCTTGATCCAAAATTTCATGGGTACTAATAGTCAGGATAAGACATGGATAAATCATTGATAATATCTTACTAAACTTAGAAAGCATATGATCTCGAACAAATTCTATGAATGAACCCAAGACATGAGTACCTCTACTTAATATGGGACCATATATAGATCCATCTTAGACACCACATGTCCTAAAAACATCAACTCACAAATCTAGAATTTACACTTTGAAATTTTAGCATAAAGTCAATGTGCTTAAAGCATACTATGTATTATTTTGAGGTTCCTAACATGTTTCTTTATTTTCAGTGAATAGATGAGAATTTCATTGAAAAAAACTACAATGAAAATGTCTATATGTGGGTGGAGTATCTTTTTCATGAGGTCCATAAACAATATTTATTTATTCATTAGTTTAAATGGAATCACTAAATACTCGTACAACCCATAAATACTCCAAAAACCATATTTAGAATGACCTCCTCTATAAACCATAGTTAGTTGAAGCTCGATCAGAGATAAATGTTGGATAACCACAATGACCCTCATAATTGGTCAAAAAATTATCAATCCTCGGAAATAGATATCTTTTCTTTACTACCACCTGGTTTAACTTTCAATAATTGATATAGAGTCGAAGACTATGATCTACTTTTCTTGTGAATAACACCAATCCACTCCATAGTGAAGTACTCTACCTAATAAATCCATTCCACTTCATTTCATACAAATGAACCTTGATTGCCATTATCTGGGTTTGTTTCATATGATACGAGGTTATTAAAATAGGTTACATACCCAGCAAGAGCTGTGTCTCAGCTTAACTTTATGATTCTTCAAAGTCTTTACTAGATTAATGATTCCCCTGAGGATTTCAACTCTTTCCTTAGTATCCAAAGGGACACTAATTCCCTAGAAATATGAAGAATGAATGAGTGGTGTCATTGTATATTTTCCCATTGGTGTTAACATTTATTATTAAGACAATAACTGAGTGAAAAACTTCTGATTGAAGCAATCTTGCGACATAAATAATAGAGAAAGTGTGGGAGCATACTCAATTATATTCTTGTACATGTATAATGATAAATCCGATACATCCTCCCTTATATAATTATTTTTATGTTCTTACCATGTATTACCATAAGACTATGTTGATGTGATATCTTATATTAAATGAAGGAAACACTTTTGATAAATATATTTTTTAGGATAAAACCTAAACAACTGAAGGGATCACATAAGGTTTTTCTTAGGAGTATACCATAAACTGAAGGTATATCATTTCTAGCACTAACCCTCATCTCCATCCTTGAATATTAGTCACACTATAAATATATATATACTAACACAACATTAATCTTAGTTCAACTAATTAATTCCAATAAAGATATATCACAACAACATGATAACACATGTATATCACATAGTAGAGAAACTATCCCAAATAGATAACAAAATTCATTGAATTTAATTAAAGAAATACTATGTAGCACAACAATAAGTTTATATATGTCATGTGAATCTACATACCCTGTCATGATGTATTAATTCACTCAAACTCTCACAAATAACATATAAAGATCATGTTCATCACTCAAGGTTAATATAATCAATGGTAACAACAAAAATTAACTTCCAGAACATTATAGAAGCCTGATCTCACAACAATATATCATATAATATCACCATTATACTTTTTAATTACATTTTATGGGTTTTAGTATCCCATTATTAAATCCTTTTTCAATTAATGTATATTTTTAATTTATGAGTTGAAAACATGCTCCAAAAGATGTAATTTTTTTATTATAAAATTATATATAATTATCCAAATGTGAAAATTCATTTTTTAGGATTTTATGATAATTGGGATTCAATTCATCCAACTGGACCAAATGCTGGATATGAGAATGATAGGCCCAAAAGAAGCCCACACAGTGAAGAAATTCTGGACATGATGGATTGGACCTGCTTATATTAATTCAGACATAACTTGGGCTTAATGACTCTAATTGGGATAATTAAAATAGTATTGAATAGATATCTAGAATTTACACCTATATTATGAATTTCATGTTAATATTCAGTGATTATGTTAGTAAATAATATGGATAAATTATAGTGAGAAATTCTTCCATGAACATCCCACCTAGTCTCATAGCTACAAGATTATTTAGTGGAACATGTAATGTAATTGTATATTAATAAATCCGCCCCCTAATTTAATTTTTTTGAATATAGGGTGAGTTTTTATTTATTTTTATATGCTTCTAAATCATCTATTGCTTCCTTCCATTCCATGGAGTTTAAAATTCTCATGATCACCTAGGGAGAAATGCGATGTAAATCCCGAGCTTCGTGTTTATATTATTTGAATGATATTTTAAATTCCACAAGTTTATGTTATTTTTATTAATTCTATATTCTTATATAATTGATTTATGTACTAGTATGTCATACTCAAACTCATATTATCATATTTTGGGTACCCTATCATGTGATGTTTCACACACAGTTCGCCACTTCTTCTTCCCCCATTCAAATATGGTGATTGTGTGATTCATATAGGTATATTGAATCCAAATAAACACCTCCATGTGCATGTACATTTATGTCATGGAATAAAATTTAAATAATATACAAAACTAGACATCACATCTAGTTCTTATTGTGTTGTCTTGGGGGGTTTTAGTTATAATTTGAACACAAATCACCCAATCATTGGTAGTAACTGATGAATCATTTTGTATTTCAGATTGAACCTTTGGAGGAATCCTAGTATAAATTCATTAACATTATTATTATCTGTGTGATAAACTAAGGATTAAAATATCTAAACCCTATCTCTTTATGTGATGAAGAATGCACATCATGATATTTTCCTAGGCTGATAGAAATTGATCATCTCATTAAATTCATATTTCTATTTAGTGTTCTTTTATACACACTTCATGATTGATACCTCAAACCACCATTTAATGCAAAAAAATATCTATTTATATAATAAAATTTTTATTTTAAAATTAATGATCTAAAATTTCATTGAGAGAAAACCAATGGTTCCTTATATACTACATAAATTATTATAAAAATATAAACATCTAATTTGATGTGCTTGAAAATGCAATCAAATTTTTAAACCATTTATGTGGGGCCAAGATCCATTTTTTCCATTTGATATTTGTCTTTCCATTTTTATTTCTTGTTCCTTTCAAACCCCAACCCTTCCCTTTTTTCATTTTGTTGATTATTTTTATATGTTCTCTCTCTCTCTTTTCCTCTCTTCTCTCATGTTTTGTAAAATAGTTTTATTATTATTATTCTTTATTATCTTTTATTTATTTTCTTATTCATTATGAAGTGTGTTTTATTTATTCATTTCATTTACCTAAATCAAAAAATGAGAAAAACTTCATAACCTATTTTCATAACCCTACGAGGAAAATATTTTTTTTGAAATAGGCCTTGAAATTGAAAAGACTATACACTCACACATTAGGTCTTATAGAGTAGGTAAATAAATTAACAAAAAGGATAACATTGTGTAAACACAATAGGTCTTAAACCAATCATAATTTAAACCAAATAAAATCCCTAAAAACATGGCTACAAATAACTAGAAATTAAAATAAATAACCACCCTTGTTGTGGAGTACCATCCTACGTACATCCAATATCTTATGGAATCCGCCAAATTTGATATGAGATCATGCCTCATCCAAATCCTTCATAAATTCCTTTTACTTACTCATGAGGACCCTCAAAAACATATCAAGGTGTTTCACATAGTGTTCTCCCTCATGAAACCCCAAAATGTGTCTGAGGACCTCATAAAGTTTAGGTCCTTTCTTTTCTCCATTTACAAAGAATCCAAATAATGGATATACTATTTGGATACCACTATTAGTGTCAAAAATGAACTTAAAAGACTCTTTTTAGAGAATTTATTTCCTACCTACCAAACTGCATCCATTATAAAAGAAATCAATGACATTAGGATATCACAAAGAGAGACCCTTCATGAATATTAGGATAGATTTAAAATACTTTTCTCAAGATTCCACCACCAAAAAACTAGTGAAAATTTTCTAATTAAATAATTTTATGAGGAAATTATAACTATGGATTTTGGAATTATAAATTCTATAGCTGGTGGTTCCCTAGTGGATAAAACATCTTCCACCACCCATGACTTAATAGAAAACATAGATCAAAATGCACAAAAAATTAGTACATGTGTAATTTCACCCATTTGAGGGCCTCATGAGGTAATACATTAATACATAGAACAAAAGGTAGATAATAAAATTGATGAAATGAATACCCTTCTAAAAAAGTTATGTTAGGAACAAAGTAATTTACACTCTCCATATGTTTGATTTTATTGTGGTATTTGTTCTAAAAACAATCATTTATATGATCAGTCACTATAACTTCATGATTCCTTCAAGTCTTGTGAAGAGGTATTTTATGGGTTTCCATTTCAAAAAGAATCACCATTTAAGGTAAAATCATTCATAACAAATAAAAACCCTAGGTGGAAAGTACAACCACAATAATGACAATGAGGGAACTCAAGCTACCCCAAACAGAATTGGTATCGATAAAGACAAGGTATGTAACCTTATTAACCTTCATCATCTCAAAATAATCCTCCTACCAAATATAAATCAAGCCTCAAGGAAATGGTGAATAAAATTGAATCCCAAAACCTCTGGTTCCAACAAAACACACAATTGGCTATTCAATACCTACAAACTTATGTTGGATAACTAGAAAACACCATTGGTGAGATAAATATTCATGGTTCCAAATAAATAAAATTCCAACCTATTTCTCATCACATGTATAAAGGTAATATATGTGATATCACACTTAATATTGGTAAAAAACATTATCCTTCTAATGATTCTACAAAAAAGAAATTCCATTCCCTTGAAAACTCTCTTTCTCTACCATAAAAAGATTAATGTGAAGAAAAAAAAAATAAAAAGGGTAAAAAAGTAATCATTAAGAATTATTTTGAAAAATAAATTCCTATACCCCTTCCCAAAATAGACTCTAAATCCAATTATTTTTAATGAAATTTATAAATATATCATGGATACATTTTATAAAAGGTACAATTTTACATTACTCTCTTGGAGGCAGTTAAAAAAATTCCTTGCTATGCAAAATTTCTTAATGAACATTTCACCCACATATAGTGACTGATGGGTAATGAGAGAGTCAACCTTGTATAGAATGTTTCAGCCTTGATACAACCACTAATGCTAACCTAATGTAAGAAACCAGTAACTTTTACAATACCTTACCAAATATTGGATACTTTTCTTTCTGAAACAATTCTTGATTTAGGTGATTCAATTAATGTGATGTATCACCCCATTTATACTTTTTTATAGGATAGAGAGATTCATCCAACAGGAATAATCTTGTAAATTTCCAAATGGAGCATAAAAAACCCTACAAGTTTTATTAAGGATGTCCTTATAAGAGTGAAGAATCTCATCTTCCCTTTATACTTCTACATTCTAGAGATTGAAGATACCCATACCCAAGGAAATCCTCCTCTCATACTTGGAAATACATTCCTTAAAATGGAAAAAAACTATCACAAATGTTAACAATGGAATTTTTACCATGGATTTTGTGGGATGAAAGTTAAGTTTTAATATCCTTGATTCTATGAAACACCCTATTCAAGATCACACCACTCTTCCTTCCTATTTGATGGAAGTTTTCTCTAATGGCACACACACACAAAATTCTCTCTTAAACTCATACTATGATTTGACTTCCTATTGTTCACAATTGGACTATTTGAGTTCTAATTAATGTTTTGAGTGTTGTGTGGGTTTGGGAAAGAGTGTTTTTTGTTTTAATTGATGAGGGTATTTATTTTGAGGATCCCATTAATAAAGAAAATTCTAAAAAACTCATATCCATTGATTATCATTCATAGAGAATAAACATGATAAGATAGAAAATCTCATGAACCTCACTCCCCTTAAATCCCTTCTCTAAATCCAAAAACCATGGTTATTTTAATTAAAACCACTTACATATAATTTAAAAAATATATAAATTATGTTTATTACCCAATTTCCCATCATTATTCCCAACAACCTCCCTCGCGATCATGAATCAAAACTGTTAGACCTTTTGATGGAGTGTAAAAATGGAAACAGGATGGATATTAAATGATATTTCTAAAAATATACCATATAACACCATATACTTTAGATGATGAGGATTAGACTATAAGGCAATCTCAATGTTAGTTAAACCCACACTCCTTAAAGAGGTAAAATTAGAAGTTAGTAAATTAATTTCTATTGATATCATCTATCTCATATCTAATAAAAAATGGGTTAGCCTAGTGAAAATTATGCCTAAAAATTTGAAAAATGGCGTGTAAAATGAAATGATTGAATTGGTTTAAACACATGTGAAAAATAGTTGGAAAGTATGTATTGACTACTTTTGAATAAATCGATCCACACAAAAGGACCACTTTTCTCTACCTTTCATGGAACAAATGTTAGAAATATTGGCCAGTAAGTCCTATTATTGTTTCCTTGATCTCCATTTGGGTTATTTTTAAATCCACATATCCCATGGGTATCATGAAAATAAAAAATTTACCTATCCATCAGGTGAATTTTCATAAAGGAGGATGCCATTTAGTCTCTTTAATGCTCATGGTACTTTTTATCAGTGTATTTAATTATATTTTTTTGAGTTCCTTGAGATAATTTTAGGTAAGTATTCATGGATCATTTCATAATCTGTATACATTCTTTTTATGATTGTTTGATATATATAGGTTTTTTTCTCTATTTTTTAACTGAAACAGGTATCATATTATATTAAGGGAAATTAAATTTTTTGGTAGAGCGTGTTATGTATCTTGGGAATGTTATTTAGAGTAAAATAATTTAAATTTATAAATAAAATTTAAATAATTTCCTCCCTTTAATTTCTAAAATATGTTTGTGAGGTGAGATATTTATTTGTTCATGGTGGGTTTTACTACTAATTTAGTAAATACATTAGTAATATCACCCTTAACTTGTCTAAATTGTTACAAAAAGATTCTGAGTTTTTTTATAATTTTTTTTGAAGATTCATCTAATTCACTAAAAAGGAGTTCATATCACCTCTTATCATCCAACCACAAAGGTGGTCTCTCACCTTATAACGTATGTGTGATGCCGCTAAGTTTGCAGTGGGAGTGGTTTTATCATAAAGGGTTGATAGTGATCCTCATGTAATTGTGCATGCCTTATGTACCCTTGATACTACTTAGGAAAACTACATGACCAAAAAAATAACTTATTAATATAATGATTTACTTAGACATATTTCATTCATATCTTCATTATTGAAAATTCATCACGTTTTTTGATCACATTGGCCTTCAATGTCTCCTTAAGAAACTCAAAGTTAAGGCCCTCCTCAAACGATGGATACTCCTCCTTTAGGAATTTTACATAGAGATTTGATATAAGAGAGGGTTGTAAAATGTGGTTGATGAACACATTAGTAAGATTTCATCACCATTGGATCACCATGTTGACTCAACCCATCCCATTAGATAATTCTTCTCTGATGGAAACCTTTGTGATGTAATATACCTTACACTTGGCATACAATTTTTTTTATTTTTTAGTAGCATCCCGAGACCCCACAAATTTTATCACTTAAAAATATCAAAGAAATAAGAATGAGTTATGATGGTACATTGGAGATGAAACATACTTGTATATAATTTTTACCGATTAGGTGGTTCATCGGTGTATCCCCAACCATGAGTTCACCTCAATTTTGAAATTCTTCCACACTCTTTCATGTGCGGGCCACTTTGGATCCCAACATACAACTCAAAATATCCTTTACTCAAGAATTTATTGGACAAAATTATATATATATTTGAATCAATTTTATAAGTCATGTAAACAATTCCAATTCACAGGGAATATCTCTAAGAGGAATGAAAGGCCTGAGAAACCCGTGTTATTTTGTGATATATTCGATGCACGGGGCATTAACTTCATGGTTCTTTTTCCAAATTCATTTATTTTTGTATATATTGATTTGAATATTGACTATGTCTCTAAATGTGTGAAAGGAAAGGATAATAAAACTGATGACTCTTGAGTTTTTGTTGATTTTTTGATAGATCATATTTTCATAAGGTTATGTTTTCCAATATCCCTCAATAGAAATTAGGGTTCATATTTTTTTAATTTCAACATGAAAAACATACTCTATAAGTATGGGATTGTTCATAAATTATCCAATTAATATCTCCCCCAAAACTAACAGACAAGTAGAAATTTTAAATTGGGAAGTTAAGAGAATCTTGGAAAAAATGGAACAACCCAATAGGAATGATTGGAGTTTTCACAACGATGATTCACTCTGGGAATAGCATATAAATATTGAATCCCTAATCATAATTTCACCATATATGATTTTTTAAAGGCTTCTAACCTACTTATTATGGTAGACTGTTATTTATATTAGGTTTTTAAAAAATGCAATTTGAATCTTTTTGATGTATCTGAGCATTGGAGGTTGTAGATTTAAGAGTTAGATGAAATTAGGCGTGATGTATATGTGCACTCCTAGATATATAAGGAGAATACAAATGCTATCAATTATGGGATGATTCATTAGTGGAAGTTTCATATTGGTGAGAATTTCCTCATGTAAAATTCCAAGATAAAGCTCTACCAAGGTAAGCATTGTTCATGATGGCCTGGTCCTTATACTATTATTAATGTTTACCCTTTTGTTGAAATATCGGGTTTTCATGAGTAGAGTTTCCAAAGGATTAACGTCAATGGGAAGAGGATCAAACTCTACTATTATTATTTTCAAAATCCTTTAGTGGAGGAAATCTAGCTAATGGATGCCACATACGAAACCACATAGCAGGTTTTCCATTCTCCCTATCGTTATTTACTTGCCTATTTGTTTAAACTTTTTTTATTAAGGAAAATGTGATTTTTAGGTTTGGAGGTGGGTCAGATAGGATTTTTAGGATTTAAATTAAAAAAACAAAAAAATCATGGAGTCTCTATTTTTTTCATTATTTTTATTTGTTTTTTATTTTTAGATAATCATTCATCTTTAAGAGAATATTCAAAATCATTTTTCATGATTGTGTTTATTTTATAGAAATTTCCTTTGTTTTTAGAAAAAATTATTTCAAGTGAATGTTGAGATGAAATAAATAAATAAATAAATATATATATATATATGAAATCATTCAAATGGGTTCAATGGATTTTTAAAACCCATGATGAATTAGCATAAAAAAATATTTTAAATCAATTAACCAATATACATTATATGACTTTTATTTCATATTATTCATTTTAATGAATTTCTTGAGAATTTCATGTCATGTTGAATTACTGGAACTTTCCTTGATTCTATTTTATGTCATAAGATTCTAGTGTGTTACACCAATGATAGATATCATCCTTCAATTAAAAATAAATTTTTACAAGTAACTACAATATTGGGTCACCATTACAATTTAACCTTATTATGATTTATAGACCATGAAATTATAATTAGGTAGACACATTAAAAGATAATTTATCCCTACCTACGCATGTATTTTGTATATTCTTATTTTATTCTCAGAAATTATGGGGGTGAGGGTGTTTTCCTAGGAATTATAGGGAAATATTGATTGTTATGGGTTGAGTGAAAGGGTGCATAAATTTGTTTTTTATAAGTGGGTTCACAATAAATATTTTATCATTGTTTTACAAATGTTTCCCTCTTTATATCCAAATAAAATTATATATAAAAAACTATAGTTCTATACATTGAAAAAAAATGAATAAAAGAAAAATAAATAGAGAAAAGGGGAAGTTTACTTATTATTAATCACTGAATGGTTGTGACCCATAAAAAGGAAAAAATAGGATATTGATTTATAAAGGATATAGGTTTTGAGGGGTTGAGTGAGTACATTTATTGGGAACACTTGCTAAATTTTTAAAGGATTTGTACTTAATATATTAAATGCACCTCTTCTACCTCATATTTTTTTAGACATCAAATCCTACCAAAATTTAACAAGTTTATAGAGAAGTGTTAGGTTGGCCTAAGAATAGTGTGAGTAAAACTCAGTAGGCCACCACTAATTATATACCTAAAATAACTCATACATATAACAATTTCATTCATAATTGATACTAATAAAAAATTAGTTTGCTATAAAAATTAACAAATAATACAACCTCCAATCCTAAGCTTTGTGGTGGCACCTAAGGTCAGACCTACCCACTATGGACAATTCATTTGTATATTTGTCTATGATGTAAAAAATGTTTCATCAAGATACAAGGTATACCACCAAGGTATCCACAATAACAATAACTCAAGATAATCCATGTTTCTCAATCAAGAATTCCCTTATAACAAATCCCATAGGGAATCCAAGGTGGTGATCCTTATTATTCCTTAGTACCAGGAGACGAGTATGAACTCAAGGAACCATAATTCACATTCTAAATCATAGATTTATTGGAATACTCAACTTACACTCATGGAATTATACCCAAAATAAATGAATTCAAATCTATGAATCTCATTTCATAGTATTCAATTAGGTACCTTGTAGGAATCCACAACATTAATCCATGGAATTCAATAAATATAGACATTACCCACATCTAAGAGGGAGTACCCCCAAGCCATTCATGATAGTGAATCTATGTGTAATACAATGGTTTTACCAAGGCATTCTATAGAATCATACCTCAATGAATCCAAGGGTGATATCATAGCTTGGAATTTATATGACTCCCCTAGTAGAATCTAAGGTTCACATACAGTATTAAACATAATTCTATATCCAAAAGAACTCTAAGGAATCATATTAATGAATTACAACTTGTTATCATATCAAATATAACTCAATTAAAAACACATTATTTACAAATAAATAATTTTCTATCAAATAAAAACGTCATTATTTTAAAGAAATACTTTAATTATACAAACAGTTCCATCATATTTTTAATACAATATCGATTTATAAATTGGGAAAGTCCATCCTATTTAAATACCACACCACTTAAAATTCACCATTTTACATTTCAAAAGATACTAATTATTGTTATTAATCTATTTGAATTGTATTACCTGACATTCTATGTAATGACCCAGAATTTTATCAAGGGAATTTCCCTTCTTATAATTGTGTCATATTTAGTAATGATGTATTATATAAAGAACATAAAAAACATGATGAAAACTAGAAACATTTTATTTTATTAACTTGGAATTTAAATTTAGAGAATAAGTATTTCCATAAGAACTGAAAATATTACAATGGGATAAAAAATAGAAAATATGATAACAATAATAGGGAACTTTTGATCTTCCTGATCCCTTGAAATAATTTCACTCATGAACAACACTGTATAAATGAAGAAAAATTTAGTAATTAAATATACATTTTGAAAATGAAAATATAAAAAATTGAGAAAAAATAGAAGTGTATGAATACTTGATGAAATATGAGGTATTTATAGGATGTAGGGATCCTATAAAAAATTACAAAACCGACCGTTGGAAAAATAATATGACTATTAGAATAGTTACTTGACCATTAGAATAGTAATCTTACTATTAGGAATAGTAACTTGACTATTAGAATAGTACCTCACCTATGAACGTGTAAAATAATTTTTTGAAAACTTATAAAATGAAAATATAGAATATATATATCTTGATACATGTAAATGTTTTAAAAATGATAAAATAAGTGTTCTTATATTTGTAAAACCTATATTTTTTATTTCCATTTTTATAAAAAATAACATGATTTAGAATAAATTTTATTTTCATAAATGGGTTTATAAATTAATACAATGTTGTATTAAAAGGATAATATAATTTTATGAGACCTTAAAGTAATTTTTCAAAGGTTCATAAAAATGATAATAATATTAAAATGATTATTTGTTAAATGAATGTGGAGTTTATTTAAAAAATTTATTTCTGATATCTATAAAATTATTTTCATAAAATGGATTTATTTTTTGGAATATAAACATCAAAAAATGATCAAGGTGAATATTTGGAATTTTAATTGTTAGTGAATAGTGAAATACAATAATGCAATGAAGCAGAAGTACCCTTACCTATTTTCACCTTAGTTTATAAAATGAAAATTTGAGAATGAGTTTTATTAAGTGGGAAAATATGTAATGACCCAAAATTTTATCAATGGAATTTCCCTTATTATAATTGTGTCATATTTAGCTATGATGTAATATATAAAGCACATGAAAACATAATGAAAAAAAGAAAACTTTTATTTTATTGGCTTAAAATTTACAAGTATATAATAAATATGGACATAATAATTGAAAGTATTAAAATGGGGAAAAATAGAAAATAATATAATATTAATATGAAAAATTGGATATGCTTAGTCCCATAGAATAATTGCACTCATGAACAACACTATGGAAAAGAAATAGAATATTAGTAATAAAATATGAATTTTGAAATTGAAAATATATAACATTTATAGAAAATAGATGGTAATTAATAATGGATGAAATATGAGGTATTTATATGAATTCCGGATCACATATGAATGTTATGAATTTGATCGTTTCAATAGTAATCTAATCGTTAGAATAGTAACATGATCGTTGGAATACTAATATGATTGTTAGGAATAGTAAAATGACCACTATAATAGTATCTTCAACTATAGAAGTTTAAAATAATTTTTAGATATCTTATAAAATGAAAATATGTCATATCTATATCATGATAAAATTAAATTTTTTAAAAATGATAAAATAAGTGTTTATATTTTTGTAAAAAATATATGTTTTATTTTCATTTTTATAAATAAAAATATAATTATTTAAAAGAAATTTTATTTCAAAAAAATTGGTTTATAAATTAAAATATTGTTTTATTATAATGATAATATAATTTTATGGGATCATAATTAATTTTTCCAAGGGTTAAAAAATGGCCATAATATTAAAATTGGTATTTTTAAAATAAACTAGGATTTTAATTTAAAATTAAATTTATAATATTTAGAAAATTATTTTCATAAAATTATTTTCATTTTTTAATCTACACATTAAAAAATGATTAGGGTGAATTTTTTGTATTTACCTACAATAATTGAATTTTTTTGAATAATGAAATACAGTATTTAAAATTATAAGATAAATAATTGAATTTTTGAGTCATTGATGATGTAATCACACATTATTTCAAAATGAAATAAACCATTTATAATATATTTTCCCAAGAATCCAAATTATTTATTTTTTTATCCAAAATAAATAAATAATGATTATATTATTTAAAAACTCCCCTCTCCTCCCCTTATAAATACCACCCCTGACCACTCATTATCCCCACAACTTATAAGATTTGTATATTACCAAATTTATACTCAATAATCTTACTAATACCACCTCTACTTTCATGTGATGATGGTCTCATCCGTAGACCATTCCAAGGCACCATAAGTGGTAGCTTAAAAGGAAATAATCAAAGGGAGAGGTAGATACTAAACTAAATTTATTTTAATTTTATTCTTCTTTTACTAACCCATATGATCTCCATACACATAAAAATAGTAACATAAGTATTTTAAATATACTGATATGTTATTATTATGGTGTAAAATCCATCTCTACTCCCTATTTAGATTCTAAAATGAAAACGTTGTTTACAATATGGTTGATTCACCGCCTCGATAAACAATGTACTTTGTTTTTATCCAATGCATTCAAGGATGGTTATAGAAATAATATTATAGTAAAATATGATTATAATAAGTATATTATAACTTATTTAAGGTTCAATAAATTTTCTATAACCATTTAATAAAATAAAATTAATCTAGTTCATGATGGCCGATAAAACGTTCTAAATGTTCTAATCATATAACATTAGATATTTTTGTAATATAATAATTACTATATTTGACAAAATATGGGTATTTGGGACCATTTAAATTTATTTAACTAAATTTATACCATTTAATTTTTTTTATAGTGTATTAGTCTGATTTTGAATGAACTTTAATAATTATAAACAAGTGACCCAACTATGGAACCATTGAACAAACACCCTCAAAAAAGAGAAATTATTATTTATATCATAATGAAATGGATGTAAATGGACATAATATAATTATAATAAATAAAATATACATGTAAAATTTCATTTATTAATTAAATAAGGAGTTTAATTTTATTATTCAGGACATTAAGTGAAAGTGCAGAACACTTATGCTACATAAGGTAATAGATCTCTCTTAACAACCCACTTTTTTTATGGCTGTGTTTTCTCACTATAACCTAAATTTAGCACTCTAATATTACTATTTTATCATTTTATATTCTATTTATATGTCCCACACAAATATACCTAGATTAATTCATCTTTTTCTGATGGGGAAATATTTTTTTTTAAAGGTTCCCTTCTCAATTTCTCAAGATAAGAAAACCTAATTAAAGGTAACTTCTTTGTTTCTTAACCCATTATAAGTACCAATCCTTAATTTTTTTTTAATATAACCATGTTTTCTAAAATTAATAATTTTATATTGGAAACCATATTATCCCATTTCTATTTTTATGGAAATTATTATTCCATAATCCTCTGTCAAAATTCTTTACCCTTTTTCTTTAGGCCTCGCTTAAGAGGCACATTTCCAAAGGGATTTATCAACAATTTTTCAAGTATTCACTTTACATGGACCCAATTTATCATGAAAATTTATTATGAATGTACAATAATTCTTAAATACATTCTTTCATGGAGACCATTATGACATTCCGTTTTCTTATGCTTTATGACGTGGTTATGCAACCCATTTATTTCCATGGACAACCCTTATGTTTATAACCTACATTTGATTTTATTATGTGAAAAACATATTCCTTTACATATTATAATGGGTGTTCCAACATATATCTCTAATTTATTGGGTAATTTTTTATTTTATGGGACATTATGTATGGGATTAGGGAGTAAACCTAATCAATGACAAGTCTCTTTCCACCATGTGATGTTGTCTTGGAAGTTATCTTTGAATTATAATTATACCAACTTTTATGTTGTTTCCATATTCCAATGTTTCGATGATCTTATGATTCCATTTTATTTATTTTTTTCTACCATATGATTATTCATGATCCTTGTATTTTATGATATCATATTCTAACTTTTGACTCATAAGTTATGCCATGTTATCATTATTATTCTCTCATTGGGATTTTTAACTAACTCCTTTTGTTTATGTATTCCTTAGGTTATCCAATGTAGTTTTAAGTGATAAAAGGAATATAGGATATCATTATGGAGATTAAAATATTTTTTATATTATATTTTCTTTCGGATGTATTATGAATGAAGTCTTCCAAACACAATATGCCTCATGATTTTTGGGTTGTGTTTATTAGATGTTTATGTTAAAAATCATGTAATAATATGTGTAAAGGGCTTGGGTAACTACATTAAATTATTAAAATATCAATAAATTGTATTCATTTAATACTATTTTAGAATCCCAAAATCTCCCACTTTACTTCATTGAAGGGAATTCATTTTTTATCCTTTCGTTAGGTCCAACACAAATATTAATCCCAAACACACTATTTATGATTTTGAAATTCCATTTCATAATCACCATTTTGAATAAAAAATTCCCTTTAAACCCACTTCAAACATAATTAGGAATTTATTTAAATAAATTCACTTTAACTTTATTTAAATCACTAGGAATTCCAATTGGAATTACCTTTCTATAAAGTTTAAAAGCATGATAAAAGAGTTGTTTAACTAAAACAAGCTTCAAACAAGAACATAATTTAAATATTATACCAATTCATATCAAGGTCTAAAGGGTTCTAAAATTCAATCACTTTTAAAAAATATAAATACTATGGGTTAAGATTAGATATTTTCTACATTATGCTTATAAAATCACACACATCAAGCATCAAATCATGATTCATCCTAAATTGAGAGTAAATGAAAGGGTTGACAATGGACCTGAAAATAGGACTAATTGGACATAAAATACAAGATGGATTATGATGGAAGAATAGATGAATAAAAAAATAAAAGGGATATCTAAACGTAGCTCATGATCTGAAATGATTCCAATAGAAGTGATATTAGACAATGAAATAAGGAGATCCATCCACGGTGAGAGGAGATGGAGCTAAGCATATAAGGTGGTTCTACATGAAGATTTGGGGGTTAAAAACCAAGTAAGAATAACATGGAGTGGACTTGAGTTAAATTTTAGGGCCTCCCCACTTAAAAAATCCCCAGAAATCCACTGCCTTGAAGGTGGTGATGTCCATCCGTTGGATCCTCAAAGTGAGGCATGGATCGAGTATTGTCCATTCAAAGTTGTTTTGAAGTGATCAAAAATGTGTAAATCATTGTATCTTATGTTACCATGGATTTGTGGTATGTTTTAGTGATTATATCCATGGTAGGTTATCCACGGTTAGTGTAGAGACTACAAAGATGTAGTTTGGATTCATGATAGCTTAATTCTGATGTTCCATTTGCCCATATGGTCACCTATCGAAGTAATCGTGAGTGTGCAATTAATTAAACATTTTTTTAAATCTTGTTCAAATGTAATTTATATGAATCATTAGTTAATAAATATTGAATTTAATGGTCACTTGGTATGGTCACTTGGTAAACATAGTCATCGTGTTTCCTTTCATTTTTTTCAACAATCATATCTCAAAAAATATCATATTTCTGCACAAAAAATAATTCTAAAAAATGATAAAAAATTTGAAAGTCATAATTTCGACCTTTGATGAAATAATTTTCAATTAATTTAAATTAAGCAATTAAAAAATATTTTTACAAAACATCAAATTCCAAAAGAATTAAAAATCACATTCATTTCCAATTTTCATTTCATAATGAAAATCACATTTTTAAAAACAATTTCAATTTATGGACATTAATTAATTCAAAAAAATTATTTATCAAATAAACTAATAAATAACCCCATTAAAGAATACCAGTTCTAGATAAAATCCAGTAATTATAAATTCAAAATTTCAAATAAAATTCATTTTCAATTTCAATTGTATGGATTCTCAATTTAATTCCAATGTTTAATAAAACATGTAAAAATCAATAATTAATAATTTTAAAAATTATGTATAGTATTAAAAAAGTCAAAAAATAACTAATAATTTGGGTATTCGATTGAATTAAGGGGGATTTATCATTGAAAATGAATTAAAAATTTTAAAAATTTGGGCCCACACCACCCTTTCACCACCCGCTAGACACTTTTTTTAGAGTCTAAAAATTACAGATCATTGAATCAAAGTATCATGATTTAAGACACTGTATTCTCTTACCCTCCTCATCATCCTTGTTCTTCTTTATTTCTAGAGGTTCATTTTGGTATAATTACTCTATTTTGGGTAGAGTTTCGAGCAAGGATTGATGGTTCTTTTCTTTGTTTTGTCTCTGATGATGTTTCCATATAATTTGGTAGGGTATCCTTGTTCATCTATTATTACTTATAGAATATTTAACTTTTTATCAAGTTATAGGATTCACTACTTCTCTATTATTATGTGGAATTGTGGGATTATCATACCTTAACTTATTTGGATAATGGTAGAATAAACCTAAGTAATATAATAACCATAATTGAAATTGAAATTGAAAGGGTGTTGTGATCACATGTGTGATTCCTTGTTATTGATGTCTCTGGATTTTCTAGATAGTGTGATTTATATTTGTTTTGTTGTTAATATTTTTATCATGATTAAAATGTTGTAAATTTGATAAACTACATTAATATGGAATGATGAAAAGAATAATGAAAGAGACATAAGAAATTTATTACCATTATTCCTTGAGAATAATAATATATAAAATAATTACATGAAGCATGTCTTTGGTTGATTTGTAACTAATTCTAGATGTTGGTTATAGGTAGCTTATAATTGTTGAACTTATCCTTAATGAACCAGTTAATTCAAGATTATAATAAAATGGTTAAAAAAAAACAAATGTTTGGGGAGGAGAGAGACCATTATTATTTGTGAAAGTATTGAATATAATAGCATGATATTTTAAAAGAATATTATGTGTGATATTGTACAATATACACAACACCATCTTTGATGACCTAAAAATCTATTCTTAAAATATGATAGTTATAACATTGTAACTCAATTTGATGGTATGAATAAGAGTACCCAAATTATGATATATATATATATTTATTTATTTATTTATATAATTTCCTTTACCAAGACAAATTTATATACTGATGCTTTTTAAATAATCACTCATTTTTTAGTAAATAAATTTTAATGTTAAGAAATATGTTTTCTTCTGAATTTTTTTATTGTATTGTGTGGGGGAATATTATAATTCATTTATTCCAATTTTAGAAATTTTATTTGATAAAAATTATATAATATTTTTTACATTATCATATCAAATAGATCTCAGGGTAAAATATTGGGATTTTTTGAAAAGCTTGATTTTTCAGTGAATAGTGAAAAATGATGATTTTATAGAAATCTCTTTTCTTTTAAAGTATTTAAAATTCCATTTTATTTTAAATTAGTTTTAAAATTTCATTAATTATTTTTTATTAAACATAATCTAATTAATTTTTTTGAAATAAAAATTCTTCTTAATTTTTATATAAAAAAAATATTTATTCCTAAAATGCATTTTTCTAGAAAATCATTTTTCACCGAGTTTTGTGAGTTTATTTTAAATGTAATTTATATAAATTATAAGAATTAAATTTGATAAAATTGAATAAATATTTTTAATAAAGAGGTTAATTTTTGTTTAAATATGTTGATTTTATTTTTGGTCATTTTGAATAGTAACATTTATAAAATAATTGTCACCATGGTAAGGATAAAAGTAGAAAAACAACATTAAAACTATGATACATGTATTTAAAATATCCAAAACAAACTTGGCTTTATTTCATTTTATGAGTTTTTCAACCATAATAATTCAAAATTCTAAAATTTAATAACTTATTTCAACGTGTCTTTGATAATGACCTTATCATTTTTTTAGAAAAGAATAAATAAAAATGTCACTCTATTTGA